>OU696571.1:6580000-8022500 GCA_916048095.2 Sacculina carcini
GATCAAGAATATATTTTTTCAATCGTTTTTTGAAGGACGCTTCAGAGGAGGCAGATCTTATGTACATTGGTAGTTTATTATACAGTCTAGGAGCCATCAAACGAAAACAGCGATTGTAGTGTGTGTGTCGAGAAGGAAAAGGTGGTTCATGCAGAAGGTTCATGTGATTCACTCGAAGATTGTGTACAGAAGAGATCGGTTTATTCGTTAGTAATTCAAATAGGTATGCAGGTGTCTTATGTACAAGAACAGAGTGTACTATATGTAAGGAAAAATATGTATTCACAAAACACGTCGGTATGATTTCAACTCCGAAAAACAACAACCACGCACATTGTCAGAATTCAACATTCCCTCATCCGTTCCCATGGCAACATCAAACATTAGTCAATACGCAATACACAATTCTACAGCTTAATTATATATAACGTGGCTTCATACGCAAGACTCTTTCATTCATACAAATGCACACAATAAGTAAATATCATAATGCTAATACATACAACACTTCCCCGTGATGTCCTCATCATCTGACATAGTCGGCCATCCACACTGGTGGCCGTCTGTTACGCTGTGATCTTCTCGGAACTTCCACTGTATTGCCCTCTGATTCAACGGCTGACCGGTCGTCTTCTGAATCATCTTCAATGAACAATCGACGGATATCAAGGACGTGTCTCGGAACACCGTCAACATCCACTATATTTTCCGAACGTACACCAGTGACTTTCCCCTCTGTCCACCTGGACGTGCATCGTCTGTCGCTCGGTTTCACCACCACCGTATCTCCTAACTTGTATCGCGAATTGGTGGTGTCACGCATCTGTGTTGTTTTGGCAGCAGGATGCCTCCAGTGGTAATTGAATATCGCTTCCGATGGTGCTGTACTGCCATTGGCATTCTCCTTTGCCGCCAGATTGTACCAGAATACCATCTTCAGTGGACTGTCTCTGGATCTTGATGCCATCACCTTGATTGTGCGGTGCATACGTTCTGCAATACCGTTCCCTGATGGTCTATAGGCCGCCCTGTAATGCTGAAGTATATTATATGCCTTGCACAATTCTGCAACCTCGTAAGATCGAAACGCACGACTGTTGTCCATAAGAAATTCTTCCGGTGGACCTCTCTCTAGGAGTATTTGCGTCAGATGCCGACATATATCTTTGGCGTTTTCAGAGGCCACTTCACGCCATATCGCAAAGCGACTTGGACCACAATCAATTAGTGTTAGATATGACTGTCCACGATAGTGCGTCACATCCAACGCTAAGCGTGTCCAATTTTCACGAACACTAAGTTCACCGGGCTCGTGACGCACAGGAGCTGGGTCTACCATCTTACAGACTCTACACCGCTTCACAACAGCTTCCACACTTTCTCTTCGCACCGAAGGGTCCACCAATCTCGCCAAATACAGTGTTCTCTCAGTACCAAAATGGTGGTCCGAGTGCAGTCTTTCAATGTCGACGACTGGCGCTATTACAGCAGCCACTGTATTTGCCCTCATCCAAGTCTTCGGAACGCGTGTTAATACATCAGCTTTGTTTTTCTCCGATGGAACCAGTGTCAAAGAAATACTAAGTTTCAACTCATCAACGAGTTCTTTCAAAACTGACAGTCGTCGTTTCACAAGTATCTCTGACATTCCCGTCACCTTTATTCTTCTATCACCTTCCAGAGTCGAGCGTACCCATCTCAAAACAGTGGCAGAATCAGTAGCAGTGGCAGCAAGGTTTATATGCTGACAATCATCCGACTTCCGGAGCCAAGCTGCATCCTCCACTATTTGGCCACAAATTTCTACAGCAGCACCGACAGCTAAGCTACTCGCATCGCACCACACACTGCCTTTTGGTGTCGATGACACATAAAAAGTCCCTCTCACAGGATCTTCTCGAGCAATTCGCGTCAGCATTTCTTTGAGCATTCCTACGGCTGTGCTTCCTACCTCATCTTCCCATCGTTGTCCCTCGCTTGACCGCTTAATATAACTACTCGCCACTCGAAGCCATCCACATACAGGGTAATGACCCACAATTCTGCCACAGATTGAAAACATCTCTCTACGGGTCATTTTCATTTTTATTTCATCCTCAGTCGGAAGCACGTTTCCTCGACTGAAACACACTTTTCCTCCCCTACGCGCCACCTTCAGACCCAGGACACGTCCTCCATCCAATGACTCCGGAGCTTTCGCCTCGAGTCCGTACTGGGCTAAATGTTTGGTCACTGTTTCCGCTGATACAATGTCTTCATTTACTATTACATCATCAATGTAACAATCAGTACCAGATTTCACACGCGCATCTTGCTCCAAAACTTTCTTCACAATTGCTGTCATAATTTTCGGTGCCGAGCTTAGACCGAACCCGAGCCTGGTAAGATAATAAACAACACCTCTGAAAATCACTCGTTGATACGGCCACAACCGCCTGTCAACCTGTATCTGCAAATATGCAGACTTCAAATCAACAATTTTCAAGTTTCTCGACATGCGTCTCCAATTTCTCAGTGTTTCCGTACACACCGCAACATCAGCACCTGGATGACCCTCCACTGACCGATTTAACTCTCGGTAGTCTAGAACAGGTCGCACCTTATTTTTATTTACCTGCACAACTGTCATCAAAGGTATTATTCCTCTTCTGTCGTTCTGGTTTTCACATCTCTTGAGCCACCCCTTGTCAATCCATGAAAACAATTCCTCTTCCCATTGCGCCTTGACTTCGTTGGTTCTGTTTCTTTGATAGCAATCGATCTTATTCATTAAATCAGGTCTCTCGCCATCCTTCCAACACCATTTGATAACCCATGATGATTCATCAAAATCAGCGACAAAATCAGTGTCATTGATCGAAAGTTTTCTTGGGGTCACGACGTTTGCTGCACATTGCGCGCGTTCAATTGCTGGTTCACCGGAAAGTCCGGCCGTTAGTTCGTCCACGTTGGTGTTGTTAAATGATACTACCCCGTCTTTCCACGCAAATCCACCGACCAACTGAATGAAGTCCAACCCAGCTATTGCATCCACACCTTGAAGCAACTTTCCAATCACTATGCACTTCACCTTCTGTGAGACACCATTCACGCTTAGACAAAGATTCACAGTGCCTAACGTATCCACTTCTTTTCCATTAACTCCCATCACGACGCCCTTACTCAACGAATAATATGGTAGCACCCATGAACCAACTAATGACTGTGTGCATCCAGTATCAATGAGAATCATACCTGGGCGGCCACCAATAAAACCATCTACAATTGGAAGCGCCATTAATGAGAACTTGGAGAAATTTCCGGCGCAGAAACTTCTCCCTTGGCGTTTCCCGGCCTGCATGGACACTCTCTAGCCAAATGGGTTGGCTCGCCACAAATCCAACAAAGTCTGTTGTTGGATTGGTTGTTGTTGTTCCGATTTGGCATTCTCGGACAGAATCGTGCAACGTGCGTGCCGCGGCGTTCCAAACACTGAACACTCTGCCTGGGTGCAGGTCCATTCCTTGGTCCGATGACAGCAACTGCTGCTGATTGATTCTCGTGGAGCTCCGACATGAGGGCTCTCGTGCGCTCCACAACAGAAGACAAATTCATGCTTTCAATGCCAGCTGTCGCTCTGAGTTCTCGCGACACCGCCGACGGCAAACCGACCACAAATGCACGCAGCAGCAGTATGTTGCTGGCTATGCCGGCAAGGCGAGCCAACTGGCGCAACTCTGCCATGTATACATCCACAGGCTCGTCTCGCCAAACTCGCTGCGAGAATTGTTCATACGCCTTGAAGGGATTCACTGAATACGCGTTCAGCAACGCCGACTTGATCTGATGAATATGCCGTTTTTGCTGCGCACTGAGCTCAGTATACACGGAAAGTGCGCCACCCTCGAGAAACATCGGTAACACTGTTTCAGGGTTTTCCACGCCTCTCAATTGGACGATCAAATCAAATTTGTCCACCCAGTCATTCACATTGCTGGAGCCATCAAACGTCCGCACAACTTCTGTCAACTTAACATTAGCCATATTGCCGAAATAGCTTGTAAGGAAAAATATGTATTCACAAAACACGTCGGTATGATTTCAACTCCGAAAAACAACAACCACGCACATTGTCAGAATTCAACATTCCCTCATCCGTTCCCATGGCAACATCAAACATTAGTCAATACGCAATACACAATTCTACAGCTTAATTATATATAACGTGGCTTCATACGCAAGACTCTTTCATTCCTACAAATGCACACAATAAGTAAATAGCATAATGCTAATACATACAACACTATACATAGGAGATTATATTCAATGTCAGCCATGACTGGGAGCCAGGCTAGTTTAATGAGATATTTTACAACAGAACTGTGTCGAGAATGATTGAAGACAAGACGACAAGCTTTATTTTTTATAATTTGAAGTTTGCGGAGAGTTCTGTGGTTGAGATTGAGGAAGAGAGCAGAGCAGTATCTGATGCGCGAGAGAATGAGAGAGTCAGCAAGCTTAAGAGTAGCGTCAGTGGTTAAGTGTTTTCTAATAATATATATATGACGAATGTGGTAATTACAAGTTCTAACTAATTGGGAAATATGTACATTAAACGTGAGTGTATCGTCTATTGCTACGCCAAGATGTTTGGTGACATTTACCAGCCCAGTGCTGCAGTTGGGAGGAATCACAGGATCATTTCGGCTTATTACCATGAGTCTGGTCTTGTCAGTGTTCAGCTTGAGCCGCTTGTTTGCGGCCCAGTGCGTGATGTTTTGCAACAGTTCGCTTACAATTGAAATGGCCTGAACAAAACTATCAAATTTGAAAAATATTAAAACATCATCAACAAAGATTTGATATTGCACTCCAAATTTGTCTAAGACATGACGTAATGATATTATATATACATTATATAGCAGTGGGCCAAGAATAGATCCCTGAGGAACGCCAGAGTGCAAGGGAAACACTTGACTTTTGGTTCCATTTACAATTACTGTTTGCGATCGATCCTGGAGGTAATCTCGAAGAAGCGAGAGCGCACCGCCAGATACACCGCACATTGATAAGTCTTCCAGCAATATTTCGTGGCACACTGTATCAAATGCCGCCGAGAAGTCTAGCTGCATAAGAAGTACATTATGGCCGCTCAAAAGGGAAGTGAGCGAATAATCATATGTACAAATTAGTGAAGTGGCACAAGAGTGTTTTTTTCGAAAGCCTGATTGCTGCGGAAGAAAGATGAGGTTTGTCTCCAGAAATTTGTAAAGTTGTGAGTATATTACAGATTCGAGTATTTTCGAGATCCAGGGAATTTGAGACACTGGTCTGTAGTTTGTTAGGCAGTTTGCGTCCAGTCCAGGTTTCTTGATAGTTGATGTGATAACAGATTCTTTGGATGATAAAAATGTATTGTGAAGGAGGCAGGTATTAACAAAATACAGTATGAAAGGAATTAGACAGGTATTAACAAAATACAGTATGAAAGGAACACACACACACACACACACACACACACACACACACACACACACACACACACACACAGACATACTATTGATATGATACATACGAAAATGACTAGATCAAAAGAAATTGCACAATATGCTGCACGAGAAGTGCAGAACAACAATTTGACTAGATTAATTCGCAAGAAACACACACACACACACACACACACACACACACACACACACACACACACACACACACACACACACACACACACAGACAGACACACACGCACACCAACATAAACGCACTCGCACAAACACACATACACGATAGTCGCACACACACATACACACACATCACAAAACGATCCATAAATAATATAAATTAAGTAGACGTGCAGCATTGTCTGGCCACAAACCAGATCCAAAGCTGCACACCCCCAATTCGGCCTTGATATCCTAAACCAACTACACATTATGGAGAGATTACATAAGAGGGTAAAGAAGAATCAAAATGATGAAATAATTTGGGACCAGAAGATACACATAGCAATAAGTTATAATGCTTTTATTGTCTAGTACCTCACACACAAACTCAATCCGACACAAACTCAACCCCTAGTTAGTGATAATTTCTTGACGTAACCTAACCTAAATGTCATATAAACCCGCCCGTTGTGGATCGTGTCGATCCGTTCTGGATCTTGAAGACAAATCCGTTAGTTTTGTATAAGAATGCATTCTACACGGTGAAATTGAACGTTTTATTGTCTATAGTTGCTGTCTGCGGAACATATTTATTTCAGAAAAATGATCCATCTTTTCTTTTACGTTTGAAACCACTGATCTATATCATTGAGCCCGCGCAGATATTTTTACCTCATATTCAAGCATACATACACATACAGACAGACAGAGAATTTCTTTTATATATATAGATTTAAACCCGCCCGTCGTGCGGAGCAGTTCATAACATGAAATTCATATTCAATCTATAAAATACAATGAATACAAATTTCAAAGTCAAAAATTTAACCTGTAAATATGCTAACCAATAGAAAGGTCTAAATGTGAATATTTTCATTTTAATTTGGACAAAATATCCCTCGATCCGCCTCATATATGAACCTGCCCGTCGTGCGGAATAATTCAGAACACAAACACGTAACAAACAATGAAATTCTAGCAAATAAACCCGCCCGTCGTGCGGAACAATTCATACTATTAAATTTGTATTCAATCCATAAGAGAAATGGAATATGAATTAAAAAAGAAAAGAGTAAACCCATAAAAAGTATAAATTTATATATTTATATATTTATTTTGACAAAATAGTTTGCTTAAACCGCCTCATACTTAAACCTGCCCGTCGAGCTGAATAATTCAGAGCTCAGACACGAAACAATGAAAAATGACCAAACTTTTTCATCATAATGTTTCCAAAATATATTTATAACTTAACATCACCATCTACCATTGAAACCCGCCCGTTGTGCGTATGTTTTTTTTATAGATTTTTAGCTAGATTTTGTCCTGAACGCTAGCGCCCTAGCGAATACGTCATGCGCTTTGCACATAAACTCTGATGTTGATTTCGCAGCAGCGAGAAATCATAGGCGGATGAAGTAAATATTTATATTGGGGCTAAATATTGTATATTGGTTTGTTGAAAATGTTTTTTAGAAGATATATCAAAATTAGGGGTAAACATTACATGTGAAGGACATTTTAAAAAACGTATTTCAAACAGGCTAAGCCCCCCTGCAAAATTCCTGGATCCGCCATTGTCTCCATTGATCGCTGTGTTAAATCTATCAGTCGTCGGTGGAAATGAAATGGTCTTGAATAAACGGTTATATCTTTTGGAATGTTGGCACTACATATTTTAAAAATATATCATCTTGTAGAAGACAAAATTTCCAATCTGTGGATATAAAAAAACTGGCAATTCTGTTGAGCAGTTTTCCTCAAACCCGACAGAATAACGTTTTGATTATTATCGGGTTTATATGCTGGTTTATATGTTTATATGCAACAAAACCTAGCTTATGACCTTCTTGCGTCCATTTTACCCCTAGGGACCAAGTTTCATCAAAATCGGTTAGTGGTTTGGGAGGAGATAGGGTAAACAGACACAAATGACCTCAATGACCTTGAAAATGACCTCGGAGGTCAAAAAACCTAGCCTGTGACCTTCTTGCATCCATTTTACCCCTAGGGACCAAGTTTCATAAAAATCGGTCCAGTGGTTTAGGAGGAGGTAGGATTAACAGACACAAATGACCTCAATGATCTTGAAAATGACCTCGGAGGTCAACAAAACCTAGCCTGTTACCTTCTTGCATCCCTTTTACCCCTAGGGACCAAGTTTCATCAAAATCGGTCCAATGGTTTAGGAGGAGATAGGATTAACAGACACAAATGACCTCAATGATCTTGAAAATGACCTCGGAGGTCAACAAAACCTAGCCTATGACCGTCTCGCATCCATTTTACACCTAGGGACCAAGTTTCATCAAAATCGGTCCAGTGGTTTAGGAGGAGATACGATACAAACAGACATTTAGAAAATTTGCAATCAGTATAGGGAAAAAATACAATCAATTTGTCCCTTCGGGCCTAATTGGATAAATAAAGACATAGGTTAATCTCAAAATAAATCTCAAATAAATGAGTAAATAAATAATTTAGTTGTAACTAAACTCGTCAATCTCTCAGAACTTTGTTGGCAGCACTTTAGAATGATCGGACTGTGCTGGCCCTGCACACACCCTCATCCAACCGATTCCACAACCGCACAGAGCTGGCAACGAAACTACGACTGATTCGTTCTGCATTTTGGCTCTTGTAGGCAGAGCGAATGTGAATTTACTGCCAGTCGAGTGACCGTAGCAAGGTTTCGCTGATGAGACACAGCACTGTGCAGAGGGTGTCTTTCGTTGGCCAATATCTTGAATAGCAAACAAACGTTGGATATGTCCCTACGATGACCAAGATTCCAGCATGCATCTCCATCACAGAGCAAGCTGGCAGAGGAGCCAACTCTGTCAATGAGCCAGAGATTCGAATCAGCAGCTGACGATCAAACAGGAGCACAGTACTCGAGAACAGGAAGAACGAAGCAGCGCAAACACGAGGCAGATATCGAACGATCATTGAGTACACGATATGCCTTTCGAATAATTCCAAGTTTCTTAGAAGCGGAAATCACAAGGCGACGAACCTGCTTCTCAAAAGTCAGCCTTGAATCGAATCGAACTCCAAGGATATCAACTGCGTTACATTCTTCCACTGCGCAGCCATTAACCAACAAAGGATCGAACGATGGATTCAATGTGCGAGACCGAGAAACACACAAAACTTCGACTTTTTTTAGTTTAGCTTCATATTCCAAGTGTCACACCATATGGATATTCTGCGCAGGTCTTCGTTCAGCGACCAAGTCACATTGGGTCGCCGCTCTGGAGTGACAACGGTAGCCATCATCCGCTTAAGCAAAAACAGGATGCGAAGTTAGGCTGAGCAGATCTGATGTGTAGACATTGAACAAGAGAGGACCCAATACACTCCCTTGGGGAACACCCGAGTGAACATCATGCCATTCACTGTGCCTACCATCAACGCATACTCTGTGCTTGCGACCTTGAAGGATTGGGTCATCACTGATAGGACTCTTCCTCCGACCCTGAGAGACTTTAGCTTTCGGATCAGGCCATCGTGGTTGACTCTATCGAACGCGGCTGAAAAGTCTAGCTGGACTATCACAGCTTTCTATCCTCGATCTAGGGCCTTTTGTACAATATGAGTGATGGAGAGCAAGGCGTCCGTGGTGCCGAGATTTTTGCGATATGCGAATTGATTAGGCAGCAGCAAACTGTTATTCAAGCAGACTTTTCACTTCCTTAGATCTGAAAACCACTCCGGTCAATGCAGGTTTATCATATACAGTGTCATCAGTAGATAAAGGACGACGAGAGAGTTTGCTGTCGAAATGACGCATGAGCAAATCCGCTTTCTCAGTCGGACTTGACACCACCTTCCCCGTTGCAGAGAGGAGAGGCCGGAGAGTTGCTCGCACACCGTGAATGATGGACTTGAGAGTGGACCACCATTTGTGAGGGTCAGACGTCGACGACAACAATTCTTTGGCAGAATTGTATCCCTGCCGTTCGGCCTGCCGGTAAGTCGCCGCACAAGAAACCCTGGCCGTCACATACTCATTCCATGCTTTGGAAGTCCTGGACCTGGATCAATGATGGTAAGCTGCTTGTTTGATTTGACGGGCGGAATGGTAATCGGCGTTGAACCAGGACCTATCATTGGAACGGAAGGAAAGTTTCTTAACGGGCACCCGACGAGCTATGATCGTTGACAGTTGGTCGTTCAATGATGATAACAAGTCGTCGCTACTCAAAGTCGGACCATGACGAATGTTACGCACATCGTTCATTACATTGTCCCAGTTAACACGTGACTTCATGAACACCTCTTTTTTGGTCGTATGCACGGGCACAGACTGCGGAAGATTGAGTTGAATGCTCAGAGCAGAGTGATCAGATGATCCAAGTGGAGCGAGGATGGTCACTTTGACGACATCAGGTACATCAGTGAAAACCAGATTGAGACAGTTGCCGGATGAATGAGTCGGATTGGTAACCAACTGATCACAACCGGAGATATTGGCAAAATCCAATGCAGCACGACCATGTGAATCAGTCGGGTTTCTAGAAAACCATTCGCTCTGATGTGCGTTGAAATTACTGGCAAAGACAAAGGCCGCTTTACGGTCGTTCTCCTGGATCACAGACATTGGACGAATGAAGCAATCATATATGGAATCGTCCGAGTCCGGGTTGCGGTAGTAGCCGAATACATAATAATTGGTCAACTTTGAACATACACGAATATCAAGGCCTTCATGACAGTCGCATTCGAACTTAATGTACCGGTGAACAGAAAAGCGTACATAGCGTACATAAAGACTGGACACAATGGTTTCAGAGCAAATGATAATGTCATGCGACTGGGCAACGAGCGAAATGTCCTGGAGGTTTTTCGCAAGGCCGCGAACGCTTGCGCATAACACCCTACATGACCGCCGCTCAAACACAGGCCCGGGATTTGTTTCGATTTCGCCGCAGAGGAGTAATAAGCCAAAACAGTACAATCTAACGTGAAGACAAAATCGTATCCAAGGACATGTCGAGGTCAATAAATCCATAGAAAACAGTCCAAAAAATGTGAGTGAAAAACCCATGAAACGATGTTTGAGTTGGCGGATCAAAAGGTCATTCCTGGAGGTGCCGCCACGCCAGGTAAGGCAATTAGTTTGTGGAACCGTGAGTACGCCCAGAAACACGGACCCTGACAGTCACGATGACAAATAAGGCCGCTGCCACCATCCATCTCCTCACCCTGCCTACACAGCTTGAGATTGCGGCAAGGAAAGAAGGAAAGAGAGGAAGAGTATAACGTGCAGCCCGTTAAACAGATGAGAATGAGAACATCGCTGGAAGACTGGGACACACAGCTATGGCAACTAAATTCATATTCCACCCTCGAGCTAAATGGCCGTTGGCTTTAGTTAAAAGCTGATCCGCCCTTTGACAGGTTTTGTATTCTGTCCTGCTGGGTGTTTAGCCTCCCTCCGAAATGATGGGAACCAGTGGGGGAGCCGGTTTAGTCGCCGACAACCCGACCACCCATCAGTCGCCTCTTACGACACGCAGGGGTGCGGTGGAGGTATTCTGATCCCCCTCCACAGAGATAAAAACATACACATACACGCACACATACACATGCACATACGCATACACATACACATACACATACACATACACACATTAAATTCAGCCATTTATATGGCGCTTTTCACCCGAGTGTCTCAAAAACACTCACACGCTCACGCACACACTCAATCACAAGATTCATACACATACACAATCGCACACACTCACACACACACACACGCACACACACACACACACATACACACACACACATACACACACATACACACACAAAACAGACAAGCACACATACGCACAAACACAAATTCACACTTACACAAACACACAAAAATACACACACACACACACACACACAAACACACACAAACTCAGTCTTGTGTCAGCTGTGATTGTGTTCGGACGTGTCTCAAGGTGTTTAGTTCATTGAACCTGAACTTGAACCTGTGCAGTGGTGGATAGCGAAATCGTGTGGTGGTGTTTGTGGTGAAACTGTGCTCGTGTGGTGAAACTGTGTGTGTGTGTTCCACCGGTTGGCGGTGGAGCCTAGTGCTCCAGCAGACTGGCGTGGAACCTAGTGGTTCAGGGTACTATGTGCGGACTGGCCTGTCTTAAGATAAGTCCTGGTATTGCTCACTAGATATTGTTATTGTCAGAGAAGCTACTTTGTAGAAGTATGTCAGGGAAAGGATATAGACAAAGTAAAAAAAATGGCGAGAAAGTTGATATAAATGTGGAAAAAAATGCTGCAAGAATTGATGAGATGCAAGAAGAAATTGGTCAATTGAGAGAAAAGATCGACTCGTTGATGACGATAGAGCCAGAGATGGAATGCGTTCGAACGGAGAACAAGAAAATTATGAACGAAAACAAAATGTTGAAGGAGCAGCTCTCTCTGCTGAAGAATGAGAATGCGGAGCTCAGGAAGAGAATGAGCTCCACTGAAGAGAAAGATAAGGAACACTCGGAAAATTTGAATAGAATAAAAAAGGAGCAAACAGGGTGGAAAAAATTTTATGAGGAAAAAGTAGAAGACTTTAAAAAGATAATGCAAGAACAGAAAGAAATGAAAAAGGCAGAAATGGAAAGAACCTGTGTTCAGGTTCTTAATGAAAAGACAAAATTGGTGAAAGATATTGTGGAAAGAGACAGAAATTTCGTTGTATTCGGCATTGAAGAAGAGGTTGTGGCACCCAAAGCTGAAAGAGAAGAAAAGGAAAAGAATAAAGTGAAGCAGCTACTCACTGTAGTAGATGAGCAGGAGAGGGGAGTGGAAAACGATATAGAGGATGTACACAGAATCGGTAGATTTCAAGCAGGAAAATCTAGACCGATTAGAATGAAGTACAGATCGAAAACTGTAGCTGATGAAGTGTTGAGAAATACATGGAGACTGAGAGACAAGACGGAATACCAAAATGTGTGGATCAAGCCTGATTTAAACTAGAATCAGAGGGATGTGCTAAAAGAAAAAGTAAAAGAGATGAGAGAAAAAACGATCAAAGAACGGAGGTAGAAAAACGGAAATTCCTGTGGAAAATAATGGAAGGAAGAGTAAAAAATGGTACCACAAGTTATTCGAGCGTCAGAAACAGTTGAGGTAAGGGAGAACAAAGAAATTGGTTGTAAAAATACAGTGCTAATGTACACAAATATTGATGGTTTGTTGTCATGTACGAATGAATTAAATGACTATTTGATGAAAGAATCGCCAAGCCTAATTGCAATCACTGAAACAAAACTGGTTAAGAGTGTGAATATACATGGATTGATTGACGAGAGGTACAATATATTCAGGAAGGATAGAGGGATTAAATTGGGGGGAGGTGTATTGGTGCTAACTCGTGAGGATATCAAAGTCTGTTTAATACGTACCAGCGTAAAGGCCGAGATAATTACTGTGAGATTTATTATAGATAATCATGTGAATTATCTGTCAGTAGTGTATGTCCCGCCCAAAAGCGGTGCGTGGGGATCGGAAGAATACGATGAAATGCTACGTTACACTCTCGAAGAGCTTAGTTTAATACTACAGCAGTTCAAAAATATAATAGTTGTTGGTGACTTCAACTGTAAGGAAGAAGATTGGAAGAATTGGATTGTAAACGGAACGTCAGACTCATGGGGATCTAAACTTATGAACTTAATGATGAATAACTTCATGAGTCAGTGGGTGGACAAGAACACAAGATATCGTGGAAATGACGAGCCGTCAATGTTGGATCTGGTTTCCACCAGGCAGGTGGATCTTGTCAATGATTTAGTCTATAAGAGCCCAATTGGCAAAAGTGACCATGCTGTTATCGAAACAAGTTTAAACTACAAGGACCAAAACTTTGCTGAATTTGACTACAGAGGTGTCAAGTGGGATTATGAAAAGGCAAATATGAATCAATTGAAAAATTACTTTCAGAATGTTGATTGGACCCCTCTTCTAAATGATTCGTGTGTACAAAAAAAAATATTATTTTTTTATAGAAATGTATAACGGTGCCATCATTGAAACATGTTCCAACACTAAAAGTTCGTACGAGGAAGAAAAATGCGTGGTATAATAGAAGGTGTGAAGAAGCACGAAATAGAAAAGAAAAGACGTGGAACAGGTTACGAATGCGTAACACCGCTTGTCATTGGGAGCAATTTAAACAAGCGAGAAATGAATACTTGAACATACGAAGAGAGGAGACAAAAAATATGAAAAGAACATCGTTGACAGGTGTAAGGACGATCCAAAAATGTTCTACGGCTATGTCAACCGTAAGATGAAAAATTATGCTGGTATAGAGGAGATTCATTTTGATGGTGAGATATACACTGAACCCGAGCAGATGTGGGAGGTACTAAATAAGAGTTTTCAGACGGTCTTCACAGATGAGAAAATGTTTCATGGCATTGCGAGCGCAGAACCATGCAAGCCAATGGATCAAATCTCTGTCAACCGAAAAGAAATATTGAATATACTTTCGTTATTAAAGACAAGAAAATCAGTTGGCTCGGATAATTTGTCGGGATTTATCCTTAAAGAATGTAGAACTGAACTGATTGAGCCACTGTTTGATATTATACGTACTAGCTTAAAAACAGGTGAGCTGCCACTGCAATGGAAACAGTCAAAAATTGTGCCGATTTACAAGAAAGGAACAAAGAATGATCCGTCCAATTACAGACCAGTTTCTATGACAAGCATTTTGTGCAATTTATGTGAGGGCATTATAAAGGACCAATGATTCAGATTATGTGTTTCGAGTTTGTTGTGCTTTTACAGCAGGATTGTTGATGCAATTCAAGAGCGAGAACAGTGGGCAGATTGTGTTTATCTCGATATGCGTAAAGCGTTCGATAAGGTGCCACATATGAGACTCTTATGGAAACTTGAAAATTATGGTGGAATAGAAGGAAAATTATTGGACTAGATGACACATTTTCTCATAGGAAGAAAGATGAGCACTACAAAAAATGGAAATCGAGAATGTGGATATCGAGCATTCCCGGCGAGTGGGCGGTTACAACAGGAAAAATGCCAGGACAATCGTTTTTCGGATGGACAAGTATAAAGACAAGCACAACATTATAAGAAACGCCAGAAAGCTAAAGGGCTCGGGCGTTGTCATTGATGATGATTTATCACCGGCTTCGCAAGAATCAAATATGCGGCAGATGCCTGCGATGAGGGCTGCTAGAGAGGCCGGTGAGGTTGCTTTCTTCCGAGGGTCAAGACTAATCATCAAAGACAGAGTTCAGCTGCATCGTCCATTGGGTGCTCCTGTTTCCTCTGCTGCTGTCACTACTGGTGCCTCTACCAATGCTGCGACTGTTCCAGTAGCTGCAAAGAGCAATGCTTCGTCCACGAGAGCAGCGACAATGAGCGACCAGCTACGCACACGAGAAGTTGGTGGCGCGGCCAAAATGTACACGACCGCTGCGGATGCAACGCCGACTGACACCGCTGGTTCAGCCGGTGCTTCAATTATTGCTGATGATGATCATGCCCCAGTGATGAAGACGGCGGGTGAACAGAAGTCAACTCGTCCAAAAAGGAAGTAATGCGTCCAAGCATGTATAGCGTACTATATTTCTAATGTTACTTCTTCATTATAGGTAGATACACCGATGAACTACACAGTAGCATATACTTGGAAACGGGGATAGCCGATATACCAGAGTCAAAGTATATATACATAGTGGATTTACCTACAAGTAGATCAAATGTCTTTTCTCTATATAGCATCAACATTCGAAGCTTGGCAAGAAATTTACAGTCGCTTAGTGATAACATTCTCTAATTATGAAAATGCTGTAGACGTCATAGGTATGGTTGAAACTAGATTAGACAATGAAATTGCATCAATATACTCATTGGAAACTTTACGATGCACATATAATGTAGAAACAGATCCGGAGGACGATTGGCTCTGTATGTAAATGGTAAACATGTGTTCCGTAAAATCAACAGAATGTCGTTCATATTGCCATTTTTAGAATGTTTGACTGCAGATGTTGATGTTAACAACAAAAAGTACTTGCTTGTCTGCGTATATAGGCCGCCAAACTCTGATCAAAACAAATTCCTTGAAAAATTGCAAGACTTACTATTAATAACACACCAGGATAAATATGCAGGTGTCTTTGCTTTCGTTGATTTCAATATAGACCTGCTGAGTCAGGATAATTACGTCGATGAATTCAGAAACCTCATGTTCTCATTCTCGTTGCACCCACTCACAACTAAGCCCACTAGAGTCACTGACACTTCAGCCAGTTTGATCGATCACATTTGGACGACGAATGTCCACAACAATACAGCCAATTACATAATTTACAGCGACATTTCCGATCACTTTCCATTAGTTTCGCAGTTTAATATAATCAAATGCAAATGCTTCTAGCCAGTACAAAACCCAACGACGATCATTTCACAAAAAAACAATGGATAATTTTAGGAGAGATATTGGGCATTTGGACTGGTCAGCGGTATTGAGTTGCGAGTGTCCAGATAAGGCGTATATGATTTTTCACGAGCTATTTCACACTTAGTTTGAAAGACACTTGAAACCTATGAAAACCGCCACAATCCGAGAAAAAGATCGACTGAGTCCCTACCTAACGACCAATCTGGTGAAATGCATCCGTACGAAACACATGCTAGAAAAACTTTCACGTAAATGGTCCCTCACTCATAGAGATATTTACAAGAAGTACATAAATACTCTAACTGAAACGCTGAGAGCTGCGAAAACGACTTCTTTAACATACAAATGAAGAAGCTCAAGGGAATCCAAGAAAGCACTGGAAATTAATCAACACAATACTAGGAAGAAGTTCCGTAGTGAAACCTGACCTGTCGACCGGACGCGGCTCTGATGTGGAAATCGCCAACAAACTGAACGACCATCTTCTGAGAATGGGGAATACAGCTGATATCGACACCAAGAACTATGACTTTACTCGATACTTAAACTACTCCACGGAAACATCAATGTTTTTACAGCACACTGATACGATTGAGATTTATGGATATCTGGGCGACTTCAATAAAGAGTCATCGGGATTTGATGATATTCCAACAAAAATCCTACGGGAGGTAAAACATCGGGAGGTAAAAAATCCTACGACCACAAATAAGCAAGCCTCTGGCACATATAGTGAATCTGAGCATGTGTCTTCCCGGTGCTTGATCAATCTCACCAGTGTCTTCCCGGATAGCTTGAAACAGGCAAAAGTGATTCCAATATATAAATCAGGGGATAAATCTGACATAAATAATTATCGTCCTATATCGCTGTTACCAGCGTCTAGCAAAATTATTGAAAAGATGCTAGCTAAAAGGTTGATCAAATTCCTTGACACTAATAACTTGATATATGTAAATTAATATGGATTTAGACCAAAATACTCCACGGAAACAGATATTCTTAACTTTGTCTCCGAAGTATATACAAATTTGGACAATGTTACGCATGTAATGGGAGTATTTCTAGACCTATCCAAAGCCTTCAATACTCTAGATCATGTAATCCTACTCAAGAAACTTGAACACATTGGAATACGAGGGATAAATCTAGTATTGTTTAGAAGTTATTTGGAAAACAGAAGGAACGGAATTGAATTGAAGGAACGGTGGAGAGAGAAGTGGAGGCAAGCGGAGGAGAAGAGAGAGTGGTAGACGAGACAGTGGGAGGGATAAATGGCGGAGGACGGTCAGTTAGTCAAAACGCAGTGGAAGAGTTGCAGAGGGGAAGATTACTGGATGAGGGTGAGGATAGAGGGGCGACAATGGTGCGCGCACGGAGCGATTCACGCACAGCGAGGAAAGAGGGGCAGGTCGATGAGAAAGAGGAGTGGTCACATGGACGCGAATGGCGGGAACAGTTTGCACATTTGACCCTATCGCGGTTTTGACAGGCCTACGATTGATGTGCGCCCGCACAGTAGCCACAAGTCACGGTGTTTTCTGCCGGACAGCGATCAGCACGGTGACCCAGGCCAGCACACCGACTGCAATGCACAACCAAGAAGCGGTCGTTCACCACACAACAGCGGAGGCCAACGAAGAACCGATCACCGACAGACTTGATTGCACGTCGAACTTCCGGAGAAACCGCCTGCACTGCATGCGACAAACCCGTTTTTGCAGTGTAAATGAACATTACTTTGAGCTGCGAGGCAGGGGCGGACGAAACGATGGGGTTTTTCAGGCGTAGAGAGGATATCAATTTCTCGGGAGAAGTTGGGATCACATTTGTCAGCGTAATCTTCGGTAGAAGTGAGGGAGAGCGCTGGTGGACACTCAGTCTTACGTCGTCCAAGCCGTCCTCAAGTTTTTTGGCGGCTTGATTCGCAGCGTCCTCCGTGTGGCAGGTGAGGACTACCCCGCCTGCCGACGTTGGTCGCGCCTGTGCCACCGGAACAGCGTCCAGTAGCTTTTCAACTGTGTCGGTCTTCACAGTGGCGTTGGTAGGCTTCAGGACGACGGCGTAGGAGTGACGGGGGACTGTCGAATATGAAGCAGATGTCTCAGAATGCGGAGCAGATGACGGTGACTTCTGGGATGGCTTCATCTCATTCAAGAGGTCGGACTTCAGCTGAGCCAGATGACATTCCAGGGTGGAAGAAAGCTTGTCAATCGACACCTTGCTTTGGTCGCACTTGGTCGCCGTGTAATCACTCACGTAGTTCGGGCAGAGCCAAAACAACTTGTGCTTCTTGACGGCCGTGTGTGCCGCTGAAGAAAGAGCGGCACAAGAGGGGTGGAAAGTGCGCTGGCATCCTGCACAATAGATGCGCGCGCCAGAGTTTACACTCTCACCACAGGTACACGGCTGCACAATAGCAGAGGGCTTGGTCGACATGACACAAACACTGAACGTAAGCCAGAAAAGGAAAACAAGGACCAACACCAGGGAAGAAACACAAAAGCACGTCCACTCACGTCGACCACTGGCACAAGACTCACGTATGGTCGCAGAATTTGAAATCACGTAGTTCGACACACGTATGATCCCAGAATTTGACGGGCATAATTTGCCTGTCATTGAGTGGTTGGAAAAAGCTGAACTTGTTTGTCCACTGCGAGGAGTGGATCGCTTGCAAGATATTTTGCCCCTCAGATTGTCTGGTGGTGCATTTAGTGTTTATCAGCAGTTGAGTATCGAAGACAAAAAAGACAGTGAAAAAATCAAGCGGGCATTGCTGACGGCTTTTGCCGTAGATAAATTTTCAGCCTACGAGCAGTTAATCAGCAGAAAACTCCTGCGAGGAGAGTCAGTGGACGTGTTCCTAGCCGAATTAAGAAATTTGGCTACGTTGTCTGGTGTAATCAGCGACAGTACTATGATTTGCGTTTTTGTTGCCAGCTTACCTGAAGAGACGCGCCACGGTATAAGAGCCTCATCTCGCGCAGATAACCTGGATCTTGCTGAAGTAGTATCCCGCGCACGATCTCTGCTAATTGAGGAGACTGTTGGTGTGGCAGCCGCCGCGCGTCATGTAAATCGAGAGTCAAACACAAGGTCAGTCACGTGTTAACGGTGCGGCGAGGTCGGTCATATTGGTCGTGTATGCCCTACCAATAGGAAGAACCTCATCTGTTATCGCTGCCACAAACCCGGACACGTATCGAAGAATTGTTCGGGAAACGGCGGTGGAGAGGTGATTTGAGCGCTAGTCTCCTCTCCACGAAGCCTGCAATGAGCGCTCTACCCATTACGCAGCTGTTAGTTGACGGTGTTACGTGCAGCGCGCCGGTAGATACAGGGTGTACTTGTACGATAGTTCACAGTGATTTCTGTGCTCGGTGGGAGCCTAGTGGGATGACTATGCTAACCATCAGTGGCCAGCTCTTCACGTGTAGCGGTGTTGCTAACATTACAATTGCAGTTCCTGGCAGTGATGCTAATCCCGTGACTTTGGACGCTGTCGTGACAAAGCGCAGGCCGTTAGGCGTAGATGTCGTTCTTGGTATGGATGCAATTAGAGCATTGGGAGGAGTGATGGTCCGTGCACCTCCTACCTCGGCGCGCGCCGCCACCACATGACTCTGCTTTGGAACTAACGCCGAACAGTCACCAAAATTCATATAAATATAGCTGTATATTAATATATTCATATTCATACAACGGCTGTTCATATAAATATAGCTGATTTCGAGGTGACTTACGATGCAAAAAACCGAATCTGGACGGCTTCATGGAAGTGGACGGGCGGAATCCAACCTGTTTTAAGAAATTCAGTAGCAGAGTACAGAATATCTGATGATGTGTGTGAAGATTATGAAGCTGAGATCAACCGTTGGATTGAGGCCGGCTGGTTGTCGAAATACAACGAAAAAACTATGGGCCCAGTAAGAGCACTATACCGTTGATGGCTGTTGTGCAGTCAAACAAAAAGAAAGTGCGCCCTGTGATGGATTTCCGAGAAATGAATGTACACGTATCGGCATTCACAGCTGAAGCGGATATATGTGCGGCTAACCTACGAGAATGGCGTAGATTAGGCAGGAAAGTGGCACTTCTAGATCTGGAGAAAGCTTACCTACAGGGGCGTGTAAACAGACAGATATGGTCGTACCAACCTGTTATGGTGAAGTGTGTACGTTACTGTTTGACGCGTCTTGGATTTGGCTTAAACGTTGCGCCTCTCATTATGAAGATAGTGATCAATGCAGCACTGGAGCAGGACGCCCGAATCGCTTGCGCTGCGTCGGCATACATCGATGATATCATCGTGAACGAGACTGTCGCGTCCGCTGAAGAAGTGAGGAATCATTTGTTGAGACACGGACTTCATTGCAAGCCTGCGGAGTGCATGGGTGGTAATGGAGTAGGAGTGCGTGTGCTGGGTGTGCGTGTTTACCCGACAAATGAAGGTGCCAAATGGCGCCGAGACAATGACCCAGGTGACGTTCCGAGCAAGCTTACGAGGCGTTTTATTTTCTCAATGTGCGGGCGAATTGTGACTCATCTCCCTGTATGCGGTTCGTTGAGAGTAGCCGCCGCTTACCTCAAAAGAAAAGCGAATGCAGTGTCATCATCCTGGGACTCAAAGATTGACGACGAAGAGGTAGCCACTATGGCTGTAGAGCTCATGCAAAGAGTGTGCCAGAATGACCCTGCTGGGGGCCGATGGGATGTGAGCGGGACCACCGTCGATGTGTGGGTCGACGCAAGTTCTCTGGCATTGGTAGCATTGATAGAGGTAGACGGCTGTGTCATAGAAGATGCGAGCTGGTTGAGAAAAGACGCAGCGATGCATATCAATTTGGCAGAGCTGGACGCGGCCCAGAAAGGCATACATCTGGCTTTACTCTGGGGAATGAAAAAGGTGAGACTAAAGACGGACTCAAAGGTGGTTTTCGGGTGGTTAACGGATGTTCTCTCCGGCAAATGCCGAATAAAGACCAAAGCCGCGTCCGAGATGTTGACCAGGCGGAGGTTATCTGTTATCCAGGCAACGTGGAAGAGTGTGGTGTGCAACTGGAAGTGTGCTTTGTCAGCTCGGCGGATATTAAAGCAGACACTCTAACAAGAATTCCGCGGAAATGGATGTTGACTGGTCACATCGCGTGTTCTACGGTTGATTCCGCTCAGTATGACGATGTGCGCCGCCTACATGAGACATGTGGGCACCCAGGAGTGAATCGCACCCTCTATTTTGCGAGGAAACGGTGGTCGTTTGTGACTCGGAGGCAAGTGCGGCGTGTGGTTTCCAATTGTGAGGCGTGTCAGTCTGTGGATCCTGCGTCTGTGCGTTGGACTCAAGGTCAATTGGAGATTGCAGAGACGTGGTCAAGGTTGGCAATGGACGTGACGCACGTGAATCAGAACCAATATTTAATCTTGGTTGATTGCGGCCCATCTCGCTATGCGTTGTGGAGTCGGCTGCACAGACGAGACAGCTTTGCGGTTATACAAGTATTGGAAATGGTGTTCTGTGAGCATGGTGCTCCCAACGAGTTACAGACAATGCTACTGCCTTCAGAAGTTCCGCATTTCAGCAATGTGCCCAACGCTGGAATTTTGATATCAGATTCCGGTGTGCTCATTACCCTCAAGGCAACGGGATCGTGGAGCGTTCGCACAGGACGGTGAAACACATTGCAGCACGAAGCAGATGTTCGATAGAAGAGGCCGTGTACTGGCACAACGTATCGCCACGTGATGATGTCCAATCCAGCAATACACCGGCCAGTCAAGTGTACAGCTACGAGCCCCACGTGAGAGGTGTCGAGTGCGTCGGCAAACGAAACGGCTGGGCAATTTACTGTCGTTTTCTGATCGGAGACCAAGTGTGGGTGCGTGATCATTCCAGGCGATGTGACAAAAAGAGTCAACTGGGTTTTGTCACTCGAATAAACTCTTCGCACAATGTGGAGGTGGATGGATTACTGCGACATGTGCGTGACCTTCGCCTAGCGACGGCGACTGCACCGGTGGAAACAGGCAACATGAAAGTTGAGGACAACGCGCACGATGATGATGCTCGTATCATTGCACTCAATCGCCGTGTTGAATCAAGTGGTGAAGTGACGCAATCGCCGCCCGAGGATGGTGATCGTACAGAGAATTTGCCTGCGTCGTCGTCGGAGGTAGGCCAGTCGCCTCTTCGGTGTAGTTCAAGACAACGCCGGCGAAACGTATGTCCGTGTGACTGTGAGTCATGAGTTGAACATATGTACTATGAATCTGTTTCCAGTTTTTGCTATAAATGTGTTTGTGTTTTTGCTATAAATCTTCTTGATCGTTGAATTTGTATCGTCTTGATCGTTCAAGTGCAGTTGAAGGTTCATTTAGTTATTTTGATGATCAGTATCATTTTGTGATCTTGATGATCAGGGGTGATGTATGATGACGCGCAAGCGGAGTAGAGGGCGATGGTAGAGTCAGTTGTTTGAGGGATTTCGCGGTGTGCGTGTGTGTCTGGTGGTGACGGGAGCTTTTCGGAGTGTTGAGTGTCTTGCGTTGACAGTGTGCGTTGTATGTTGCGTGATGCGCTGCCTAGTGTTCCTGTTGCGTTGCTTAATATTTGTGTTGCGCTGGTTGTGTAGTGACTGCGTTGCATATTACATTCAAGTTTTGTGTTATTGAATTGAATTTAATTTAATTGTATTGAAATTCACATATAAGCATACGCTTTTCATGTGCATAAAAAAAATAAAAAATAAATAAATAGATATATATGTGTATATATATATATATATATATATATATATATATATATATATATATATATATATATATATATATATATATATATATATATATATGATATTGGTGTAGCCTGGAAGAATATTCTCATTCAGACAAACGAGATTAAACTGGATTGCCGCTTTGCAGTTCTCAATCTTATTCTTTGTCGTCTCGATCGCTCGTGCGAGTTTTTGATGATCGCTGTTGAGCTTGTGCAGTAATTCGCCGATGTGTAACGTTTCGGAGCAGCCGGTCTCCATCCTCAGACAATGTGGTCAACTAAATGCCGTTTGTTCGTTGTCGAGTGTGTGTTTATATATGTCGTCAATTGTATGTGTTATTTTCACGCCTCGTGTATGCGCGCGGTGTGCGAAATTCGCACCTATGGTCGATGACGCCTATGGCTCACGCTACTGCGCGCCGCCGTTTGTGGCACCTCGCGCATGGGCGTGTCCTGCTCACTGCTTGATGGGGGTCTTTGGGTGGGGAGAACACCATTTTCCTCCAATTGCACGTTGATTTTTGGGCGCATTGTTGTTATGTAAATTGCTTCCAAAAGTTTCAAAGCACGAAACTGACAACAGGCGCTTGATGGGGGTCTTTGGGTGGGGAGAACACCATTTTCCTCCAATTGCACGTTGATTTTTGGGCGCATTGTTGTTATGTAACTTGCTTCCAAACGTTTCAAAGCACGAAACTGACAACAGGCGCTTGAAACTTTTGGAAGCAATTATAGACAAAAGAAACACCACCGCCAGAGCATTTAGTAGGATTAGATACATTCATAGCGCGACAATTATGAAAAGCTGAGTAACCTGATGGAAGAGAGCTGTCAAAAGAGAAATATCAGCAACAGAAAGCCATGACTTTACAGCCAGAAATATATCATAATTAGCAAGAATGGACGCAAAAAGTGAAACCTTTGACCCAATGGAACAAAAATTAAAAAAAAAACATTTAAATAAACGAGTTTCATTATTAGATTTGGAGCAACAAATTACTGAACAAGAATCAGAGAGAGAAGAAAGACACTTATCAGCGGAGGAAGTGCTGATTGGAGGAAGCAGTACTGAAGATCCAGCATTTTTTTCCGAAGTAGATTGCTGAGCACAATGAGTCAGGCCGGTGGTTACATATAGTTTTCCGAGTTGGAATCCTCCACGGTCTGAGTACAGCTGATGGATGAATGGACCCTCGATGCCACGAAGCAAAGACACGACGGGTCGAATGACGTGTGGCCGACGTTCGCACGACCCGCATGTGCACAGTTGATACACTTGCGGGTATTATTCGGCGGGCAAGACTTGCTGGTGTGCTTTCCAGCACACCACCCACAAGTGGCCTCTTGGGATCTACACTTGTCAGCCATGTGGCCATGTCGCTGACATTTAATACAGCGAGTGACCGAAAAGTGGGGGTAGACCAGGCATCTGCGGTCACCCAAGTAGACGAATCCGGACATCATGATGATATCACGGATTGTAGGGGAGACAGCCACAACTGGTTTGGTGTGCTCCGACGATTTCTTGGAAACAGCACACGAATATCAGCTGCGCGTTTGATTGCAGCTTTGACCTTACTGTTTTTCTGCTGACGAACTTGGTGATGTTGTCGTTGGCAATGTCACAGCTGACAGATGTGATTGTCATGCAAGAGTGACCATACATACACACATGTACATACACACACATACGCACAGAGAATGGGATGAATAGAAACAGGGGTACTAGACGCTTGCATTCTTCTGCATTATGTGTGTGTGTATTCGTCTATGTGTGTGTACGTTTGTGGGTGTGTGTGCATGTGAGTGTGCATTTGTGGGTGATTCTGTGTGCGTAAATCAAACTAAATTGTAAGTTGTTGGACTGTATAAGAACGCGTACACACACATACATACACACGCACATACACACGCACACACACATACACACACACACAATCTATGTTGTTAGACTGTATAAGAACGCACACAAACACTATAATTGACAACGATGTTACGAGACCCACACAGTGCGGATCTACTAGCGACAATAACCGCACAAAGTGCGGGATTTGTTGCTAGTTGTACATCAGTCACGTGACACCACTTCAAGCACTGGACAATGCCACAACGAACAAGGAAGACGAACAACACTAAATCACACTTGCTTGCACATACACTTTGACGCGCACACATAGACGCACAGACAAACACACACACGCACACAAACTCCACACTGATCAAAACCAATGTGATTTTTGGATTCAGCGCATCAGATTCGTCCTAAATCAGCTGAAGAAACGCAGGCAAATTTGTTGTTGACCAGTGTAATTATAATAGTGTGTATGTATATGTATATGTGCGTGTGTGTGTGTGTCATCGGTGACTAAACCAACGCCTTCACTGTTATATAGGTATGGCTAGTACAGTAGTGTGGCTAGATACACTGGATAATTTCTAATAAAATTGGAGAATATGAAAAATACCAACAATCAATACAAACAAAACGGATAAACTAGCCAACAAATGACTGACCCACAGCCATCTTGCAATCTCAAGCTCAATCTTAATCTCATCTAACAATCCTTATTTCAATGTTAACAGAAACAAAAGACTTAAACCTGTGCAAATGGGGTTTTCTTTGTTTTGTTTTTTATCACACCATTTTAATAAATATTGCTTCTTTCTCGTTTGTATTCAATTATTTGCACATATTTTACATTGGTGCTTCATAGTGAATACACGTTTTATTTGTTGGTGTTGTTGTGATTTTATATCGTGTGAGGCAGGGTGCATGGTGGTGTTTCTGGGCGGCCGGGCCAGCAGCTTCCGTAACGTCGACGACAGCCACACTGACGAGACAGTCGCCACCGCCAGCTGCCGGCTGTTCCAAGTGCGAGGTCTGGCGGCCAACACCGACTGTCGCGCCGTACAGCTGCCGCTCACAGCTACCGGCGTCCAGCAGCTGCAGCCAACAGCTGTCTATGTGATCCTTACTGCCCAGAATTTATACATCTACTACGGAGAGGTGGAATGGTATTTCTATTCATATGTGTGTATGTGTGTATGTGTGGTTGTCCATGTGTCTGTATGCACGTATTTATGTGTATTAGAGTGAGTTAAACTTTTCCCGGAAATCAAGTTGAAAATTCAATTTTTTTCAGCAACATTGCACGCGCGTAGCGGTTAATTAACTGATTATTTTATTTATTATTTATTCTTTTCAAATCGTAATTAAAGTTTGTTTCGATTTGATGAAGGTTTTTATGCAGATTTCGAAAATATACTTTTATTGACATTTATGTAATATTTTGCGTGTTAAAATCAACTGAATACGCGTTTCTAGTGAAATTCCGGTCGTGTAGTATTGGACTGTGCTGGTCGATTTTTTTCCTTCAATAATTATGTTATGGTGCTGCTAATAAAAAATAATTTGAGTTTTTTCACATTAAAAATACAATTATGAATCAAAATTAGAATGCACATTTTGTTGTTGATTTTGTATTGGTTTTAGCACGCGCATCGGCACATATGTAACATATACGACATAACGACGGTAAACTACAGAACACTACATAACGACATTACATAGCATATACGACAAACTACAGAACAACAAGCGATATAAACGAACGACTGCATACACACCGGTATATAGTAACAAGTATCAAGTATATAACAATAATAATTTTTACTAGAATGATACTTTGATGGAAAATCAGGACGCATGTCTTTTGATCACATTTTTATAAGAGTGCACCGCTTGTAGAGGTGTTACGTGCATCTGCCATGCTGAAAGTATCGCTGCTAGATGACGCGATGTGTTGAGAGTGGGTCGTCTATTCGTCACTGCTGCGTAGACAGTGTGCGTACGGCAGCGGCAAGACTCGAACATGGCGCAGCCGACTGGTGAACTTCGTTCAGATGGGCATGACATGTCCACATTTTCTGGCTCTTTGGCTGCTAAAATTTATCCGCCAAGCAAACTGGACCTCAGTGTTGACCGTGGCAACACATTCACAATTTGGAGTGAAAGATGGCAAGACTACATGCTGCTTTCAGGTCTCACAAGCCAACCTGCAGCCACTCAAATGACAGTGTATCACAATTGTTTAAGTAACGACACTCTTCGATGTGTCAGAAATTTAAACCTCTCAATATGAGAAAGCGAGGACGTTCATGCTGTACTCAAAGCTCTGGACGCGTACGCAAAAGGTCAGGTGGACGAGGTTATAGAACGTAGAAACTTCAATTGCCGTCGTCAACACAATGGTGAGAAGTTCGAATGTTTTGTATTGCATCTGAGAGAACTCAGCAATAAGTGCAATACGTGCAATACATGCAATTTATGTGCTCAATGCAACGAGAGTCTTATCAGGGACATGATAGTTGTCGGTTTACATGATTATCCAACTGTGAAAAGAATATGTAGTGTCAAACATTTATATTTGAGCACGTGCATTGACATTTGTCTCTGCGAAGCGGCTGCCAATAGAGACGTGTCTATTCTCACACAAAATCAGTGTTATGCTGCTCGTGTCTCAACACAGAAGCCACCCCATCGGAATAACAAAGAAATCACAAGATGTTCAACAACAACTGTGACCAGCAACAACAGCAAAATTGTCCAGCATCAGGCCAGACATGCCTCTCGTGTGGTAAATTGTGTCCTTTGCGACACAATCTCGAACACCTAAACACAACAAACATCATTCTGTAGGTATCATACCAACATCTGCAGCAGTAATATCAGCCGTGTCAGCACTCAGTGTTCCACGAATCAATGTGCTTGTAGACAGCAAAGTCAGCATTGACGCATTACCTGACTCGGGTGCAGATATAACAGTTGCCGGTCGTGATGTACTGCAGCAGATTGACGACATCAACAACTTGTTGCCGAGTGGAGACCAGCCAGGATCGGCCGATGGATCCCCCATGCGGGTCATTGGTACACTACCCACGAGTATTACTCTTGGTAATTGCTCAGTTGATGTCAACGTACACATCCTGGAAGGAATGTCCGGTATGTTTCTGTCATGGCAGATTTGTCGTGCTTTACACATTCTGCCACAAAATTATCCGAATCAACTCAATATTACCAGAACAATGCCCAAGTCTGTTGAAACAGCGCCCCAGAAAGACATATTTTCAGAGTTTGACGATGTCTTCGACAAAATAGAGGTCATGCCAGGGGAGATAATCCACATAATTTTCTCGTCTAATGCAAAGCCACACATTGTGTTGGTCCACGGCGTATCCCGCTACCACTTCGTGGCGGCTTAAAGGCGGAATTGGACTCACTCGCAGCTCAGGGCATTATTGCTCCTGTAACTGAGCCAACCGAATGGTGTTCACCGTTAGTGGTGAAACCCAAGAATTCCTGCGGAGTACGTTTATGTGTTGATCTCACTAAACTTAATCGATGTATGAAACGTCAGCTCTACCAGTCAAATACTCCGGTTTAGAGCGTTGCCTCAATTATCAACGAGAATGCAAAATATTTCGCGGTATTTCATGCCACTAAAGGGTATCATCAGTGTCCTCTGTCTCCGGAGAGTCAAGCGTTGACTACTTTTATGAAACTATTTTGACGATACATGTTCACTCGAGCACCATACGGTGTATCTTCAATCTCGGAGCATTACAACCGGCGAGTGGACTCATGCTTTGAAGGTCTTCCCGGTATACGTCGAGTGGTGGTTGACATGATTATATACGGTCCCACAGAGGCAGAGTTGGAATCTCGTGTCCGGCAATATTTGGCTCGTTGTCGTGACAACGCTCAACCGAGCCAAAGCACAGTACATGAAAAAATCATGCAAATCTACCGGGTTCATTGTGAGTGAGAACGGCTACCGTGTCGATCCAGAGCTCAACAAGGCAATAATGCAGTTTTCAACGACAAAATATCGTAACATCCTTTGTTAATGGTTTTGTATCTGCAATAAACTGGGGAATATAACTGGGGAATAAACTAAATTCTCAGAGGAATTGTCACTTCATTTGAGTCCTCTGCGTGGTTTTCTGAGCACCGCAAACGACTTTGTATGGGATTCATCGCACAAGGAGGCGTCTGACAAGGCGAGAAATGTGCTCTCATCCGAGAAGAATTTGTTGTGTTTCAACCCCACAGCTGCAACTCACCTTCGCACCGACGCAAGTCCTCTTAACGGGTTGGGTTTTGTTCTACAGCAACGGCAACCAAATAGCGAGCTATGAACCATTCAAAGTGGATCGCGTTTCATCAGCAGCACGGAAAGTCGCTACGCGGCTATTGAGCTGGAAATGTTGGCCGTATGCTGGGCGTTTAACAAATTCAAGATGTTTTCATCTTAGTTTCATAACTTTGATCTCCAGATAGACCATATGCCATTAGTTCCTATCCTGAATTCCAAATCAGTTGTGGAACTGGAAAATCCACGTCTCCAACGATTTCGACTGAAATTAGAACATCTGAGACCATTCACAGCTCATTGGGAACCAGGCAAGAAACATGAGGCAACTGATACACTTTCTCGGCATCCAGTAAGCGCTGTTCACAATATGCTGTATAAGCGCTGTATAAGCGCTGTTCACAATATGCTCCAGCGCAGCTTTGTCAAAGCGAGCAAGTCCAGCCAAACGCCGCAGCTCATTGGCATAGGCGTCGACTGACTCGCCACCCCACTTCCTCTCGGATAGCTTCACGAACGCATCATCACTGAACGCCTCCTTCAATCGCGTCTGAATCGCATCGACGTCATTATGAGCTTCTTCATCCATCTCCAGATAGACCGCCAGAGCATCATACTCCAGATAGAGAGGTAAGAAGCTTGCCAAATCAGTGAACTTCGTTAGCTTGGCCACCAAGTTTACTTTTTTTAACCAAGCCACGACGTTGCCCTCGCCTGTGAAAGGCTTCACCCTGTCGCTTTTCACAATTCCAGCCATAATCGAGTGCAAAATAGCCGAAATAGCTTGTCGACTGAACAAAAGAACGAAAAAAATGTATTCACCTGCAACAACTCTATCACACCGTATTCACCGTACCACCTCTCACACTCGCAACACCCCAAGCTCGACTCACCCACGTCATTTTCCACATTGCAAAAGCGTCCTGCAAATTTTATTCCAAGCGATCCGATTGCACATACGCATACGCGTACAGGCTCGCACATACACACACACACACACGCACACACACACACACAACAACGCGCAGACATGCAACTGAATGACGAAATCGGTCAACTATACACATCAATTTACATATACTACTAATGTACCCGCTAATATATCTCAAAATGTTACATTTTATGTTCACTCTGTGTAGCTGATTGAAAATGTCATTGTGATGTTTCCTATTAAATGCACTATTCAAGTCAAGGAAAATTACGTATGTGACCATACATTTTTTATTGCTATTTTGGCGTCATTTTTCAGCAACAAAATTGGCTCGGAAGTAGATTTATTTTAACTAAAACCAAATTGATTTTGATCTAACAGGTTGTTCACTTCTAGAAATGTTATAAGTCGCCGTTTTATAATTATTTCGAGTATCTTACTAGTACAACTGGTCAATGTTATTGACAACTTGTAAATGTTCTGAATTGGATGGAAATTCAATGACTTTTTAAAAGAGACGCAAAAGAGTTTACATTCTAAAGGTGTTTGGCAGCATAAAATCACCTAACACCACCATCTTTGAAGTTGAACTTCTTCAGACACAAGTATGTATTTTTATTACACCAATAATAATACATACTTGTGTCGGAGGAAGTTCAACTTCAAAGCATATCATATATATATATATATATATATATGATGTTTGGTGTAGCCAGGCAGTACATTTTCGCGCTTGCAAACGAGATTAAACTGGATTGCTATTTCACATTTAGCAATTTTCTTTTTGGTCGATTCCATGTCTCTAGCCAATTTCTGATCGCTTCTATTCAGACAACTCAACAACTTCCCTATATTACGTAACGTTTCGGAGTTACCAGACTCCATCATCAGACACAAATCACATGAGAACACAATAACAACGCAAATACCAACACACAATCACTACAACATTCAAACAATCATTCACATGCTATTTATGTCAGCAACCAGGTGTCACTCCTAGGTGCCATTGTCTGGTAGGTGTGAAAGTGGTGTTGGCTGGCTGTCGCAGGGGCGTGTCGAGTTTCGCTCCAACGGGGGGCTCGGTGAGTTAGCAGAATACCGTTTTCTTCGAGCTGTTTATTCAGCGTCGGCTTCAGCTGGGTGATATACAACAACAACAACAACAACAACAAACATGTATTTGATATAGCGCACACAATAGTTACAAGCGCGCGACACGCAAAATAATACTGGAGCAAGTGGCAAATTGGGTCAATTGCGCAGGTTGGGTGAAGTAAAAACATGCAGCGCAGAACAGAAACACAAACATGTAGCAATTATGAGTCCGGAATATGTAACTAATATGTGCAAAAAAGAGATAAATCATTAAATAAAAGGAAAAACGGTATAAATCAATATCAATAGGAAGAATAAATCAATTATAACATTGCAAACAAGTAAACTTAAGAAGACTGAGGCCAAAAAATGGAAATGTTTGTGCAGTTCATAGGAGAAAGATGAGTAGGATTTCAATCGGCGGAGGCGAGGAGGAAGTGAATTATAAATGCGGGGTGCAGAAAAAAAAGAATGATTTTGCAGACCAAGTAGATCGGTTCAACGCAGGGGGACAGATTAGAGGAGTAGGATGGCGACGTGAACCAGTAGTACTCTCTTGAACCAGAAGTAGTGAGCGTAGATAGGACGGGTGTGAAAGGCAGTGAAGGATTTTGTACACCAAACAGCAAATTTTGTAGCGAATTCGGAAATGAGCAGTGAGCCAACCAAGGCGGTGAAGGTGAGCTGAAGTTGGCGTTTTGGGAGGAAGTTTAAGAACGAAGCGACAGGCAAGGTTGATAATGGATTGTAGATGACGGATACTTTTGAGGGGAAGGTGAAAAAACAAGCAGTTACAGTAATCTAGGCGAGTAAAAATGTAAGAATTGACGAGAAGAACAGCCGAAGATTCGTCCAAAAGAGAACGTATGGGATACAATTTTCTCAGAATGAAGCGGCAAGAGCGAGTGAGTTGAGAAAAGTGTTGAGAAAATGATATTGTCGGATCAAATGTGATGCCAAGGTTGCGAATTTGAGAAGCTAGAGGCAAGGAGACAGTGGCAGGGGTTATCCTTGGAGGATGAAAAGCTAAGTAGACAGTTTTGTCGTGATTAAGAAGGAGGTATCTGGAGGCAGCCCATGACGAAATATGGGAAAGAAGTTTAGATACCAAAGTAGAATTATGTAAAGATAAGGAAAAGTAAATTTGTACATCGTCAGCATGGACGTGAAAGGAAATAGGGTATTCTCTGAGGAAAGAACAAAGGGACGAGACGTAGAGGTTGAAAAGGAGTGGTCCCAGGAGAGAACCCTGTGGGACGCCAGAAGTCAACGGAACATTGACAGACATCCGGGAATTTCAGCGGACAGAAAAGGAACGTTTATGAAGGTAGGAAGAGACAAGAGATAGAGCTAAGGAAGAATGGCCAATATGGGCGAGATCTTCACAAAGAATGGAATGATTGACGAGATCAAAGGCAGATGAAAAATCTAATGATATTAGCAGAACAGATTTGCCGAAGGAAAAGTTGGTAAAGTGGTAAAGTATATACCGCCTCTAACATGCGCAATCGCCGTGCGTCGTTTTCGCGGGCCAGAACCTGTGTTCCTTACAGTATATGGCCGGCTTGCTGTCTTTGAGCACATTTGTCTCCGCTGCACCCATGAATAAATCAGCGAAAAGAACACCCAAGGGACTACCCATCGCTATTCCATCCACCTGCTGGTATAGCTGCCCAGTGGGACTGATGAAGGGAGCTTCCTTGGTGCAGACACGCAATAGAGCACGCAATACTCTCTCAGGTGTTTTCAGTGGTTGCGTTTTGTCGCATCTGTACACGCGATCCATTATTATGTCGATGGTGCGGTCGACTGGGACGTTTGTAAAGAGGATTTCAACATCCAAAGATGCAATTATATCACCTTCCTGATTTTCTGTTCTCAATAATTCCAAAAAATCCGGCGATATATATATATATATATATATATATATATATATATATATATATATATATATATATATATATATATATATATGTAATGTAAGTGAGTGAGCATGTGAGCGAGTGACATTGGACAGTGGTACTTGCCCTTTGTGCTAAGTGCGTGTGTGCGTGTGAGCTTGTGTGTATGTGTATGTAATGCGACTGGGCGTTTGTGAATTGTGACCTTTTCAGTTGTGTTGTGGGAGTGAGCGCGTGCTGGTGTGATTTCGGAAGGTGTGATTTGTCATATTGATTTCTTTTCTCAGATACCAGGTTTCATGATGGACATGAAACCACATTTGTCTCCGCTGCACCCATGAAGAAATCAGCGAAAAGAACACCCAAGGGACTACCCATCGCTGTTCCATCCACCTGCTGGTATAGCTGCCCAGTGGGACTGATGAAGGGAGCTTCCTTGGTGCAGACACGCAATAGAGCACGCAATACTCTCTCAGGTGTTTTCAGTGGTTGCGTTTTGTCGCATCTGTACACGCGATCCATTATTATGTCGATGGTGCGGTCGACTGGGACATTTTTAAAGAGGCTTCCAACATCCAAAGATGCAATTATATCACCTTCCTGATTTTCTGTTCTCAATAATTCCAAAAAATCCGGCGATATATATATATTCCGCATAAAGAAGTTACACTCACGCACCCGGTAATGTTATATGATTAAAAATGTATACTTCATCGGGCACAATTATTTCTGTATTTGTACGAAGTTTCGCCTCAACAAGGCTTTATCAAGTACTGTTTTATACAGTACATCAAAAAGACGAGCCAAGAACACAACATATTTAGTAGATATAAATGAATATATACATTAAGACACGCGTATAGTATTTTGACACACTCTTAAGTAAATACTAGCAATCGAACTAACAATAATCGATACTAACATACAATCGAACTAACAATAATCGTAACTAACAATCGATAATAACATGCAATAAATATTACCATTAAATCAGAATTTGCAATTAAGTTCAATTCTTTTGCAGCCGTTCATGATGCATCCGGAGTCATTTTCTTGAATGTATGCTGCCTCTGCATATCTTCTAGTAGCATCGTCTAATATTCCGCTGTGTATTACTGTCCACCTTATCGATACTTCCATTTTGTTATGCTCTTCCATAAAATGCTTTATAATTGGACCTCCCAGCTTATAGTTGGAGTGTTCCAGGATCCTTACACGTACTGGTCGCGAGGTCTCACCAATTTAGATTTTTCCACATACCGTGCACACTATCTTATATATGACATTTTTCCTCCAACGTAGTTTTCTGTCGGGACTCATGGATGTGGCACAGGTTTCACATTGTGGTGCGCACCTGAAACGCTCTTTTGGTGGAGCGAAAATCCGCTTCGGCAGTCGACCCGGGTCGAACCACACCCGTATTTTCACCTGGAGACCTGTTCTCTTGATGAGGGAATAACATTGTCGGCGACTGCTCTTACCCAGATACGGTAGTTTGATGAAATATTTGTCTTCCTTACTTTCAGTTTGCTTGCCTACTCTCATATCTCTAATTGCCTTGTTCTTGCTCCTTTTGATCACATAGTCGGGGTAGCCATTTTGTCTAAATCGGTTCTCAATGGTCTTAATTGAAGTCTGAAGTGTCGCCGGTGTAGTGGCTCTTCTCGAAGCCCTCACAAATTCCCCATATGCTATTGCACACTTAGCACTTTGTAATATTGAAAAAATGTATGTACAAATATACGAACGCAAACAACCACGCAACGCTATCGCACACACCACGATCACTCTATCACACACCACAATCACAATCACACCACACGATCACTATATCACACAGCTACCACGCAACGCTCTTACGCACAGCTCACACACCACCACCGTCCTCTACGCATATCAAATTCACTCCCCTACACACACACACACATGCACACACACCCATGCACACACACATTCACGCACATCTAGTGAACTAAACGAAGCGAGCGCGAATCACACATACAATACACACTGTTAGCCATACTAAATGCGACAAGAGCACACACGCATACACAGTCGCATACACACACACTCACTTACTCGCGCTATCTCTCTCACAATACAAACACAATACACAACACAACACCTCCGCCTGTTGCCAAAGAAACAAATACAAACAACTAAAATAAACAATGCGAAGCAAAATCCTGGTAAAACATTTCACGACCAACGATGGCCCAGCTAAACGCAGACAGAACTTAGTAAAGGCAACAACAGCACACAATACGCAACACCATACAAAATCACGACCTATTCTCGCAGCAATAACGAGCGGGTGCACGTCGCACCCGTTCACTCCGTCTCAACTGCGTCGTCACTGCTTGGGTCTCACCAGCTGGCGTTACTTCTGAGCCGCCTGATGGTACAGCTCCTGACGACTCATCAGTTGCAAAGTCACCGTCCCGTGAAGACACTGGTGTAGATGCACGCGCTGGCTGGGTTGCATCTCCAACCAGTATCGGTGGTTCATCAGACTCACCGAGTGGCGGTTGATGACCGCGTTGACGGATGTCTTTCACATGACGAGGCATTCCGTTCACACCAACAACACAATCAGACACAGTATCGGTGATGACACCAGGCTGCGACACGTCAGTACATCTGGTTACTTTCCTGCGAGTCCATACCAAATCACCAACTCTGAACTTGGACCCGCCACGCACGTTGCCGGTTAAATCGCTGTTGCTTTGTCGTTTGCAATGAAGATCGCGCGTGCTCACAAGATCGCGGCACTTGTATTTGTAAACACCGGCAAATGGAGCTTATGTCACCGCCTTATCATCGCGAGGAGTGATGTTGTACAGGTGCACAGCCTCCGCTACGGTACATTGCCGACGTGCACAAATCACTTTGACAGAGCGATGGTTCCGCTCGATGATGCCGTTTCCATGTGGCGAATATGCTGCACGAAAACGAAGATGGACGTTCCATTTAGCACACAGAGCCTGCAGTGATCTCCCACGGAAGATAGTGTCATTGTCGGCCAGTATCTCACTTGGAGCGCCACGTTCATAAAATATCTCCTCAAGATGGTGCACGACAGTTGCAGCGTCGGCCCAACGCAGCGCTCTCCAAATCGCAAAACGCGACGGACCACAGTCAATTATCGATAGATGCAACGTATGTGAATGATGGGTGATATCAATCGCCAACCTGTACCACGCCTGCTCGACATCCAGCCTGCCATGACGCCACCTAGCCGGAGCAGGATCAACAGAGTTGCACACATCACAATGAGACACAACTTCCTGCACTTGTTTTCTGCTGATTCCACTCCCGCACTTGCGTCTTGCAAAAAACAGAGTCCGCCGAATGCCTGGGTGGCCTGCGCTCTCATGTGTATCCAAAATGGCAGCATTAATGTCGGGTAAATTACGACTTTCCATCGCAGCAGAGGCACATGTTGATCGCTGTTCTCGGAGCCACTTTTCAGGTACTCTAGTGAGTGTGTCGGCACGATTCTCGCCAGATCTCACAACCAAAACATGCAGCGTCAATTAGTATTCGCCGACCAATTCACGCACAAGGTCTATTCTTCGCCGGATTAGCATTTCGCTCTGAGCTTTCGTCTTGAAACGATTTCGACCGCTCAGTGCGTCAATTAACCAGCGGTGCACCGTCACAGAATCTGTGTACAGTTCCACTATACGGAAGCCCCAAGCAACAGCCAGATTGAGTCCGCGTATGGCAGCGTCAAGCTCGGCCATGTTTATGTGCGCAGCAGGATCTCTCCGGAGCCAACTCGCATCCTCCACAACACTCCCGTCTCCCTTGGCTATAACCACACCAACGGCAAGAGAGCTTGCGTCAGTCCAGACTTGTGCGCATTCACCCGCAACGCACCAGGTCCCATGCGCGGGATCACTGCTCAAAACCTTACTTTTAATTTCCTCCAACTGCGCAACAAGTGAAGCATCTTCAATGACGTCATCCCACGACTTTGAAAGCTCGTTTGCTCTGCGCTTCAGCCATGCGACCGCTGGGCGCAGCCAGCCACAAACAGGCAAGTGAGCCACCAAACGACCGCACCAGGAAAAAACTGTGCGTCTTGTGATTCTCGCAGGAATGTTGTCGATACTTGCGCTTCGTTTCCACTGCAATTCATTGCCAGTTTGCTGCACTTGCAATCCCAACAATTTGGCCCCGTCTGAAACACGCTCAGGTGCCTTACATTCTAGACCAAAGTCGCCAAAGTGCTTGATCACGTTCTCAGCGCTCATCTTATCTTCATTGACCAAAAGGTCGTCGACATATGGCAACACAGCCGCGTTAAGAGCAGGGTCAACAGCCAGTATAGCTTGCACAACATTCTTCATGACTAATGGTGCAATGTTTATCCCAAAGCCCAGCCTGGTGAGACAATATCGCTGCCCAAAAATCACAACGGTTTGGTAACACCATAGACGCTCATCAACGTGAATCTGCAGGTACGCACTTTTCAAGTCCACTATGGCCAGGTTACTGCCATGACGACGCCACTGTCGAAGCTGGTCCGCGCATACATCAGCATCGGCAGTATAAGCTGTGATATGGTCGTTCAGTTCACGATAATCGAGAACTGGGCGGACTTTAGCCTTGTTCTTTTGATGTACGGCCATCAATGGCACAAGACCGCGGGGCTTTCCATGAACACGCTCATCATGTCTTACCAGCCATCCACGCTTGATCCAGTTGCTCAATTCTGAATCGTATTCATGCCGAATACTGGCTTTTACACCGTACTGAGGTGTCGTGTTTTTCAGACATGGAGGTCCGGAACCATCGGTCCATTTCCAGGCTACTGTCCATCTCTTTCTGTCATCGTCATACCGCACTCTGAAATCCGGCGTGTCAATATCCGAAACACGGCTATGACGCCGTGTTGACGCCGCGATAACACTACTGGAATCCTCACAGCCGAATCTCACACACTTCGGAGACGTCACATTCACTCCACCAAGTGCCACAATACCTCTCATGCCTAGTATGACGTCAACTCCGAGTGGATGCTCATTCATCACTAAAACATTCACTTCGACACAACTTTTGTTCCGTACTCCAATATCTCCACTTCCAATACCAATACATAACATAGATGTACCACCCAATGTAGCAACACTGACCTGCTGTTGACGCCATTTATTAACACGCGATACATGCACGATCGTGTCAGTACACCCTGTGTCAACAAGCACTCTACACAGGCGGCCACCAACAAGAAGCTCAACAATTGGCAGGGAATCAATGCGCGCGCTCATTTCTTGGGAGATGGTGCTGGCGCTGATGACCACCTCCCGCCGGCGTTTCCCGATTGGCGGCAAGCAAATGCAAGGTGACCGATTCTCCCACAATTCCAACATCTACGATCCAGTCGATGTGTCCGCTGCGAATCATCAATTCGCCTTGACAAATAAGTCTTTGCCGTAGGTGTCTCCGTAGCATCATCTTCTGGTTGACTAGACGCTGAGCCTGCTCCACCAAAAGCTGTCGTCATAGCGCGATCGCTGAGAATGGCGCGAGATCTCACTAGCACATCCTGCAGACCCAAGTTATCAGCTCGAGAGCCCGGGCGAATTATCTGTCGCACAGCATCTGGTAGTCCAGCCACAAACGCACAAATCAAAACTCGATCGGGAACTCCCCCAAAAAGACTAGCGAGACGACGAAGGTCAGACAAAAACACATCTACAGACTCGCCCATGTGTAGCCGTCTTGCAGCAAACTTTTCGTAGGCTGCGTGCTGGTCTAGAGCAAATGCAGAATATAACGCAGCTCGCACTGACTCCAAAGAAAGTCGACTATCTGCAGGCAGTTCTGACCACACGCTGAACGCACCACCTGTCAGTCGGAGTGGTATGACTGAGACCAGAGGAACTCTTTGTAACTGGCACACTGCATCAGCTCTGGTAAACCACTCTACGATGTCTGATGTGCCATCATATTCTGCGATGCACCTCGCGTCAAATGGACCGGCTGGCAGCAACACACGGTCCTCACTCTCTTGGTTTGGCACCGATACTTCACATTTACGTTCACTGGATGCCATATTGTAGCCGAAAAAGCTTGTAATATTGAAAAAAATGTATGTACAAATATACGAACGCAAACAACCACGCAACACTATCGCACACACCACGATCACTCTATCACACACCACAATCACAATCACACCACACGATCACTATATCACACAGCTACCACGCAACGCTCATACGCACAGCTCACACACCACCACCGTCCTCTACGCATATCAAATTCACTCCCCTACACACACACACACACACATGCACACACACACATGCACACACACACACACATGCACACACACACTCACGCACATCTAGTGAACTAAACGAAGCGAGCGCGAATCACACATACAATACACACTGTTAGCCATACTAAATGCGACAAGAGCACACACGCATACACACGCGCATACACACGCGCATACACACACACTCACTCAATTACTCGCGCTATCTCTCTCACAATAAAAACACAATACACAACACAACACACTTTTGGACCATTAGACATCCACGATGTGATTGAGCCACTGTGGTGAGGCTTCATGTATACCTCAGATACAAATTGTTCACCGTTGTAGCTGATGTTGCAGTCCAAAAATGCCAGTCTGTCATTCTTCGGCAGCTCAATAGTAAACTGAAATTTTTTTGAGATGGAATTGGCGGTAGCTAGCAACACTGCGGTGTCAATGTCGTCATACCAAGCTACAAATATATCGTCGATTTATCTCTTGTATTTGAGTGGCCGATGAAATGCCGTTTGAAATTGTTGGTCCAAATAACACATGGTCATGTTATTGAAAATCACAAAATTCGTCCTGATCCAGAACGCATGCGACCGCTTCTCGAAATGCCGACACCGAAAAATATCAAAGCTCAACAACGGGTCCTGGGACTCCTGTCAAATTACTCGAAATGGATACCGAATTTTCATAGATCAGACCTGTTGTGAACACCCAATCATTTTCGATGGAAAGCACTGCGCTTCGGTGATTGAGTGTCTCAAACATGAAATATCACAAGCGTCTTTCTGTGCCATCGATGACGACATTCCGTTCTTCGTTGAATCGGATGCGTCTTCAGAAGCTATAGCGGCATCTCTGACATAAATCGGCAAACCAGTTGTTTTTTCTCGAGATTGCTCACATCGTCGGAGCACCATCATTCCGCAATCAAACGTGAAGCCTGCGCCGTGATAGCAGCCAAACACAACTGGTGACATTTTTTTATCGGCAAGGGTTTTTAACTAGTCACGGACCATCAGTCAGTTGGGTGTATGTTCGACAACAAGAACCGAGGAAAGAATAAACATGAGTAAATTCTTCGCTGGCGAATGGAGCTAGCGGTTTTCAACTTTGACATTACATATCGTCTCGGCCCATAAAACCTGATTGCCGACGCATTGTCGCGTGCACCTTCCGATGTGTCTGTAGCTATGGGGGAGACGAAAACATCTCTGAAGGATGTTCACGATTTGTTAAGCCATCCTGGAATAAGACGATTATGGCATGTAGTGCGTTGCCGAAACCTGCCATACTCACTAGAAGAAGTCAAGTCAGTGGTTAGTTGTCATACCTGTGATGTCAAACCAATATTCATAAATCAAGCCGGAACCTCGATCAAAGCCACGCGTCCGTTCGAGAGACTCTCAATTGATTTTAAAGGTCCACTGCCTGCCAAGCGTAGACGGAATCGATATATTTTGACAGTGGTGGATGGATACAGCCGATTTCTATTCGCTTATCCGACCGAGTTCGCATCTGCAGAGTCGACTATCGAGTGTTTGTCATCACTATTCTGCACTTTTGAACTACCAGAGTACATACATTCAGACCGTGGCGCTGCCTTCACCTCCTCGAAATACCGACCATTTTTGCTGCAGCGAGGGGTTGCCACTATACCATTTGCATTTTGAATTCAGACAAATGAATTTTGAATTCAGACAAATGAATTTTGAATTCAGACAAATGAATTTTGAATTCAGGCAAATGAATTTTGAATTCAGACAAATGAATTTTGATTTCAGACAAATGAATTTTGATTTTGAAGACAAATCTTGTATACATTTATTACATGAAAATTTACATGAAAATTATACATGAAAATTATACATGAAAATTTTTCTTTCAATTTTAATTGTTATGTTAGAATCAGTTTAATTAATTATTATTGAAATATGGTAAATATTTATTAGTTGTTCGATGCATGATGCTCGTGATGTTGTTAATTATGTAAATTTCAAATATCCCAATGTTCTTGGGTTGTGATGGTAACGCGCTAGGATAAAAAATTTGAGCTGGAGGTGTTTTGATTGCTATTTATTCATTATGAAGTATAATAAGATAAGTGAAAATGACCGAAAAAAATAATTGATACTTACAATAACGACGGCGATTGAAAAAGTACCGCTAATACGCTCGGCGTGAATATAAAAACAGCGTACCACTGGCTGAAAAGTGGAACAAGTGCAAGAAAGCCCCGAGGAGGAAATAACAAAAAACCACAGATATGATAAAAACTCTTACATCAGCGGTTGAAAAAAGACAACTATCACACTAAAGGAGCTGCAAGACCTCGTGAAGTCGAATCACGGGTGTGAAGTGTGCGCCAACACTAATCGCAACTGGTTCGACGGAGAGTTGTTTTCCTTGAAAACTGTGCGTCTCATTGTCCATAACATAAATTCAGAAGAAAACAAATGAAAAAGAGCCGCATACATGGAGGAATTCTTCAAAACAAGGGCAGATGGTCGCACTCCAATTTGGCCGGACGAAACAAATTTCAATCTTTTTTGTAGGAGGAAGCAGGGGAGATCAAAGGTGGGCACACGAGCTTCTGTCGTGCTGCCAACGAGCAAAGGAGCCAACTTGAAGATAATCGGGGCGATGACGAGCTCACGAGTTGTCCTGATATCGCTACATCGAGGCTCGTTAAAAATATCTGACTGTGTCCAGTGGTTCCAGTCTCTCATGGATGCATGCACAGAGGCTGAGATCCAGCAGCCGACGATTATTATGGACAACGCGCCTGCACATAGCGGTCTCGAAGAATTGTTTGAAGGACAGCAAAACTTCAAACTGCTTCGGTTGGCCCCTTACTCATATTTATTGTACCCAATTGAGCTGCTATGGAGCTCATTGAAGAGTTCCGTCAAAAACCAATTGGCAGAGCGAATGCCACAAGTGCTGGCTTCAGCTGGCCGAGGTGACTCGGGTGTTTCTATTGCCGAACAGCGGATGAATCTGATGGAGGAAATCGCACTTCAGGCTATCAGCAATATAATTATCGCGCACCTACAAGGTTTCACCAACAGAGTGGAGAAATATTACTCAGCAGCGATTCGACAAGAAGACCTGGTGGAAGCGCCTTGAGCCCGCGCTAATAGCTCACAGCACTTCACATTTCAAACTCGAAACATTGTATGACGAACCGTACACAATTTGAGTTCTGTTGTTGAGAGCCACCGTTTGCTCCATATATTGATGTGTACTCTGTAATGTATGTGTGTGATGTTCAATTTCGTGTCTTGTTCAATAATTTTTTATGTTAAATAAAATGTTCAGGGTTGTTAGTTCATCATATATGCACTAAGATTGTAATAGCGCCCCGCAAAGAGAACACATAGGGCCTCTAGCATAAACGATGAATATTGGCTCAAATTGAGTTAGTGCGCAGTGCAGTGCAGAGTGCAGAATATTGTTACGCTAGTTTGAGGTTAGTGGCGTGATGTGCTCGAGGATTCGCCGTTAAAATTGCTCTTGCAAGTATATTATTTAAACAACATCACTAAATTTGAAGTCAGGATAAATCTAAGCTCAAAATTAATTTGTTTTAATTCAAATCTCATTTGTCTGAATTCCATTATCAAACTAAATAATTATTGAACAAAAAAAACAAAAGAACTGAATTAATATTTATCATATTTCAATAATAACTAATCAAACTGATTCTAACATTACAATAAAAATTACCTAATTTTTTTATTAAAACGAAAAAATGAGGATAAATATATAAAAGGTTTTTGTTCACAATCAAAATTCATTTGTATGAAATCAAAATTCATTCGTCTGAAATCAAAATTCATTTGTCTGAAATCGAAATTCATTTGTCTGAATTCAAAATTCATTTGTCTGAATTAAAAATGCAAATGGTATAGTTATGCATCGGCACCCTGTGGCGTACGTTTCGTCTTGCACTTCATTCCAGAAACTAACCTGTTGAGGAGTGGGAGATAGTAGTGCCGGATGTTCTGCACAGCTTTCGTTATTTGCTTTGCGTGTGTATTGTGATTGTGTGCAGTGAGAGAGTGTGTGAGAGATTGTGTCTACGTTGACTGAGATTTTGTGTGCGTGAACGTGCTAATGTGTATGTGTGATCGTGTACAGTTGAATTGCGTATTGCGTACGAGACTGTGTGAGCAAATGAGTGTAGTCATGTTTGAGCTGCGGTTGTGTTGTGACGTTTTGTAGGCGCGCGTGGGGCAGTGATACCTACGCGCGCCTATCTGGAATATATATTTATTTTTTGTTTGCTTCTACAAGCTATTTCGGCCTTTATGTTTTAGAATTATTGTTTGTATGCGACCCGGCTTCAGCAGCGGAGATAGTGCCCTTCAGTATTAGCAGTGGCTTGGAAGATGTGGAGGTGCTCGGTGGCGTGTCAGGCTGGTGTGCAGGGGGACGGCAGGAGAGCATGGTGCCGGCAGGAAGCAGCGGGGGAGCTGTGGCCGAGGTTTGCTCGACGTCCCGCCTGCACTGGTGATGGACTCGTCGCCGGGCAGCTGGCAGCTTGCTGGTGGAGGCTGCTGATGCTGGCGGACAGGCGAAGGAAAGGTGCTGCTGAGGCCGGAGGAGGAAAGGATCGACGACGACGGCGTGGCCTGCGTTTGCGGCGACGTCACGACTGTCTGTGGCAGGGTGCTGAAGAGCACGGGTGTCGACGGGAGCATGGTGGATGCTGGGGTCGTGGTGTTGTGCCCTGTCGCAGCAGCCGGCGATGAAGAGGACGGCAGGCTGCGGCGGAGCACTGAAGAGCACGGGCGGAGGCAGGAGCGTGGTGGACGCTGGGGCCTGCCGTGTTGTGCCTCGCCGCAGCCAAGGTGTGTGTGTCTGGTGGAGGCTGTCGTCGAGTTAGGTTTTTTATTCGTTCATTTTTGCTTGTTATGCGTTTTTATAATCTTAGGTTCTTTAGTTGATTTGTTTCTGTAAAAACAGGCTGAGGTGTATTGTGATTGTGTGCAGTGAGAGAGTGTGTGAGAGATTGCGTCTACGTTGACTGAGAATTTGTGTGCGTGAACGTGCTAATGTGTCTGTGTGTGATCGTGTACAGTTGAATTGCGTATTGCGTACGAGAGTGTGTGAGCAAGTGAGTATAGTCCTGTTTGAGCTACGGTTGTGTTGTGACGTTTTGTAGGCGCGCGTGGGGCAGTGATGCCCACGCGCGCCTGTCTGGAATAATATTGATTTTGTGTTTGCCTCTACAGCATATCAACGAATCAAACTCCACACGAACGTGTCTTGAATTTTCCGCGGAAAGTGACATTCAGGAATGCACTTCCGACGTGGCTACTTCCACATCAACAAGCGTTTTTGAAGAAGAGCTTGGTTTCTTCCAAGTATAAACCCTAACTTGAGAAGGTGAAATTGCTGCACGTGAACCCTCAGTATGCTCGAGTACAACACACTGACGGAAGAGAAACAACAGTGCCTCTTCGACGTATCTCGCCACCAGCAGATTGCGAGATAGCAGACAACTTGTGCAAGGAAACACCACTTGTGGACGTATTCAAGGGATCTTGCTGTACCGTTATCAAGGGGTAACGGTAGGTTTGAGTCTGGCAAAACAGTCCGAACTAGCACAACCGAAGAGAGACGTGAAGAGCACCCAGTCGCAGAAAAGTTTTTCAAAGTATAATCGCTCTTGCCTTCGAACTTTGGCAACGAAGAACAGTAAAGAAATCAAGGAGGAGAACCTATCATAGATAAATACTGCATAGGAGAAACACTGCATTTCAGTCACCTGGATCGGAAAGGTCGGTGAGGATATTCGAGAACAGCGCTTGAAGAAGCTCAAGGATAAGAACGAGGCCGGCTTACTTACAAGATTATGTTTGATCGTTACGATTCCAATACTTGGAGGGGAAAATGTAGTGAAACTTGGCAACTTCGTTAATGTATAATTACTTGTCAGCTTCATGTTCTATCTATTGTTTACGTTTTCAGCTTTGCTTAGTATGTTTATTATTAGTGGAAGCTACGTTGATTAATACAATATATATCTTGTTAACCGAGCTTCTCACTACACTTCTGAGGTATTTTCAACCCTTGATCCTGATCTATCTAATTTGCTTTTGCCAAACAAACCGCGCTCAATGTTCATGCCTGGCTTTTGTGGGTGTTTGATATAATGAAGCAAACCTTTAGCAAGAACTTCACCAATGCTTAATGATCATCCGGACCTGATGATCTCTAAGGAAAACCTCGGGACATTAAGAAGTTCGTAATTATTGGGATCTTCAACATTTGGACATAATTTATACGCTTTCGCAATCTACGTACATAATTGCACATATCGTGCACCAAAACATTATCAAATCCACATTTAACTCAATATTAGACATGATGTAAATACCCAGCTTGCGCGCTGTATTTCGAGAAGAAACGCATTTTTCTAGTGCATTTCGGGAAGACGCTGTTGTAATAGTGGCAATATAATAAACATTTTCGAAATCCACGTGAAAAGCTGCACCTGTCGTGTTAAAATATTCCAATTATCATTCAATTTACTATCAGGCCTGGTGCAAAATACACGCTGAATGACATGACAAAATGCAATTTTAAAATGCATTTCCGGGAAACGTTATTGCAATAATCACAATATAATATACATTTTCGAAATCTACGCAAAAAACTTCATCTACCGCAACTTTAGCAACACTAACATTAGTTAATAAATCGACCCACCCTAATGTGTATGTATTTGTGTCTGTGAGTCTTTGTGTATGTGTGTGTGTGCGTGTGTGTGCAATGCACAAAACCCTATGCACACTGTGCATAGGGTTTTTTATTTTCCCTGTGTTGTGCTAATGACTTTGATTGTGTCCCATGCTACTTTGACAATACGATCCAATTTGTCCGTCTCTGCTGTCACATATACATGTATATGCTTATTATCTGGCGCAGTCTTGTTGCGCGGAGGAGCGTGCGCTCGCTGGCCACGTGATCGCGCTAGTCTCACCCGAGAATGTCTCCGCACCCGTCGAGGTGCAGCAGGGCACTGAGCCCGAAGCGCTGACTCAAGCGATAACTTCGTCCGCCACTGAAGTTTCTGTTCTGCCGTCGGCTGTGGGTGGCGCCACCGTCGCTCTGTATGGTCACAAACAACTGCTGCACTGCAGTATTGACGAACACAGCGGCCGGTTTGCATGCGACGCTGTCGAACAGTTTGATCAGGAGGTCAGCCGCCAACTATTTAATAACACTGATCTACATACAAAATAAATTTCTGGCATGGAGTTTCAGATGAGATTTTGACCAATTTGAGTGTGCTGAATTCAAATATGTTCTTGCATTTTCTCCATCGCGTCACATTTTCTCGCTGTGGGTATCTTATTTTCACAAATTCACTGGGACAATGGAGCTATAACAAGGCATTGGGTGGAAAAATGAAAGGTCTCAAAGACAGAATCTGGTATCTGGGGATAAGAATATCATCAATTATTCTATAGTGGAAAGGAAGAAGTTTTCTTTCCTCCCTTGCATATAAAACTTGGATTAATGAAACAGGTCGTTAGAGCTCTTGATCAAAGTGTAGAATGTTTTAGATATTTTTTTCAGCTTTTCCTGTTCTTAGTGAAGAGAAGAAAAAGACTGGAATATTTTATGAACTTATAATTTAAACACTTATGAGGGATCAGGACTTTATCTAATCGATAAATGAGACAGAAGTGAGAGGGTTGAATGCTTATTGTAATGCGGTATATATTTTCCTAGAGAATAGGAAAGCAGACAACTATGACCAGATGGAAGGAGAGCTACCAATGAACCTGCGAGATTTTAGGTGTAAGATGAGTATCAAGAACAACTATTTACACAGCCATTTGAACAATTTTGCGGAGATCCTTCGGCTTGTGAGCGACGAAAATGGAAAACGAATCCATCAAGGACATTAAATCTATGGAATATCAGTACCAAGGTCAATGGACTCACATTTGGTGGCAAATTACTGCTGGAGCTTGATGAGAGACAACCCAGAAGCTGTACATCAGCCAATCAACCAAGAAAAGAAAATTCAAATACCGTAGGTCCCGGCCAATAAGCCCATGTCACTTTTCAGGCCTAAAATACTAGTTTTTTAGTAGCATGGTCCAATAAGCCCACCCAAAATTTGAACTTTTTTCAGAGGTATTTTTCAAATGATCTGTTTGTTCTACATATACAGTATGTTGAAAAAACAGTCTTTCCTATCTGTTACGTGTTAAATTACGTTTTTCATCAAACTATTGCACATATTTGTACTTTGTTAAAATTGATATAATTTATACTAAAATGAAACTTGCTCTTCCTTCTTTCATATGAGCCATCACTAAAATTTTGATTCCGTATGGTTCCATAGCTATGGTAGTACTGTGTATACAAAAGCTATTTTTCCTATTTTCACTGGATTTTTTTGCACTGATGAAGATGATAATCACTACGATGATTTAATCGGACCAGCTAACTGGGATAATCTATTTGGTGGCAAAAGTGCTATTGACTTCGAAGAATTTTAAATACAAACGTGGCAATAATTGTGTCATTGTTATGTGACTATTAAGGATATTCTTGTGCGATCATCGATCGTGCTTATTGTTTGTTTAATGGTATGCTGTATATACGTAGATATGTACGACTGTGTTGAATACACGTGTACTCACTCATTAATAATAAACTGTATTGACCATATGAAAACCATTTTTGTGGCTCAAAAAAATGTTGATATAACCTCCGGAAAACTGAATTTTTAACCCTGAAATAGTTCTGGCCATTAAGCCCATCATGGAAAATATGGAGTTGAATTTTGGATTAAAATATGGGCTTAATGGCCGGGACCTACGGTAACTGTAATTTGCCGTTGATCTTGTGCATAATATATATATATATATATATATATATATATATATATATATATATATATATATATATATATATATATATATACATGTTAAGTTTGTGTAGCCAGGTAGAATATTCTCTCTCAAACAAACGAGATTAAAATCGATTGCGCATTCGCAGTTGACTAGTTTTTTCCGCGTTGTTTCGATATTCCTTGCGAGTTGTTGGTCTCTTTTGTCAAGTCTGTTCAGCAATTGACCGATGTTTTGTTGGCGTAATATATCGGAGTTAACTATCTCCATTCTCACACACTGGTAGACATTGGTGGTATTTATTCCTCGAGACGTCTTTCGGCTAACATTAGCCATCTTCAGGAGTTACACTGACCAGAAATTCAAATTACAGTGCTAAGATAGAATACAAAACATGAAATCGTTAAACACGTGCTTAAATATACAGGGTACCTCTCGTGCGACACCAGTTAAAATCTAACAATTAAAACACAATACAATTACATGAAAGATATATATACATATGTACACAAATATACACACACATACCTATACATGCATGCATATACACACAAACATATACACACATACGTATATATATATATATATATATATATATATATATATATACATATATATCGGCGTCGTCACGCTTGTGCTGCAGCAAGGGCACACCCAGTCAGCTCAGGCCGTCGGGCTCTCTGAATCGGTAAAATGCCGTTTTCTTCAACTTGCACGTTCATGGCTGGTCTCAAGTTGGTGATGTAAATTGCTTCAAGCAGTTTCAGACGCCGTATGTCACGTTCTTGGTCAATGATTTCTGTGCTTTCTACTATCTGCTCCCTATTGATCTTTTGTTTGTGCACCGAGATGTTGTGTTTTTGGATTGCACCATTGCTGAGGTGGCACGTCAGCCGTCGCGACAGCGTTGTGGTCGGCATACCGATGTATGAATGAGCCCCACACTCCTCATTTGGACAGGTGTATCGGTATACGACATGGTGCTGCTGCAACTTGCTGGGTTTCTCCATCATGGGCCTGTTTTTCATAATAACATTGACAGTTTTTCGCGACTGATAATAAATTACCAATTTGACCTTTGTTGTGTCGCTGGTGGCCTTCATGTTTTTTGCGATAATTTCTCGCATGATTCTTTCATCCACACGATATGCAGAGCTCATGATGTTTTTGTAGTACATATAAATCACTTGTGCATCTTCATTTTCGGGCACATCGCGAATGAATTGTTTGTTGAGCGTTTCCTTTATGACTTTGGACACGTCGTCATTTGAGTAGCCGTTGCTCACGAGTGCTCACCTGTGTCAAGCGCTCAAGCTCGGGATGTGTTGACTCCCAGTCTGAGCAGTGGGTGATTGCACGACGAACGTAGGCGCTGATGGTGGAGCGTTTGTATTTGTTCGGGCACTCGCTTGCAGCATTGAGGCACAGTCCTTCATTCGTCGGCTTCGTGTACACACACGTTCTCATCTTTCTTCCTTCGAGCTGCATGAGGACGTCTAGGAATGGCAGTTGTCCGTTTTGTGCATGCTCGCTGGTGTATGTCAGGCCGGTTGTGTCTTGGAATGCATTTTTGATTGTGGTCACTTCGTCTTTTGATTTGACGCACAGAAACATGTCGTCAACATAACGGCAATATACAAGTGGTTTGTGCAGTTTCATGATGTTTGTTTCTGCGCTGCCCATGAAAAAATTCGCAAACAAAACACCTAGCGGACTGCCCATTGCAATGCCGTCGATCTGTTGATACAGCTGTCCACTGGGGCAGATGAAGGGTGCTTCCTTGGTGCATGTTGCAAGCAACGCACGCAGTACTTTCTCGGGCACTTCTAATGGTTTTGTGTCGTTACATCTGTAGACACGGTCCATGATGATGTCAATGGTTCTGCCCACCGGAACGTTTGTGAATAAATTATCCACATCAAGTGAGGCGACAATTTTTCCATCAGAAGGTGATGTTCCGCGGAGGATCTCCAAGAATTCCTGTGAGCTGCTTATACTGAATTCACTTGGCACGAATGGTTGCAGAATTTCATTGAGCTTCTTTGCCACATGGTACGTAGCTGTGGGAATCTGAGATATAATCGGTCTCAGCGGATTGCCGTCTTTATGCGTCTTAACGTTTCCGTATGCATATCCTGGAGAGTACTCACCTGCCAGCTTGCACAGCTTATACGGCCCTTGGCTAGCATTGAAGCGTTCAATTAGTCCGTTGAGTTTCTTCTTTATTTTATATCTTTATGGTGGAATAAATACCACCAATGTCTACCAGTGTGTGAGAATGGAGATAGTTAACTCCGAAATATTACGCCAACAAAACATCGGTCAATTGCTGAACAGACTTGACAAAAGAGACCAACAACTCGAAAGGAATATCGAATCAACGCGGAAAAAACTAGTCAACTGCGAATGCGCAATCGATTTCAATCTCGTTTGTTTGAGAGAGAATATTCTGCCTGGCTACACCAACTTCATATATATATATATATATATATATATGATATGGGTGTAGCCTGAAAGAATATTCTCATTCAGACAAGCGAGATTAAACTGGATTGCCGCTTTGCAGTTTTCAATCTTCTTCTTTGTCGTCTCGATCGCTCGTGCGAGTTTTTGATGATCGCTGTTGAGCTTGTGCAGTAATTCGCCGATGTGTAACGTTTCGGAGCAGCCGGTCTCCATCCTCAGAAAATGTGGTCAACTAAATGCCGTTTGTTTGTTGTCGATTGTGTGTTTATATAGGACGTCAATTGTATGTGTTATTTTCACACCTCGTGTATGCGCGCGGTGTGCGAAATTCGCACCTATGGTCGATGACACCTATGGCTCACGCTACTGCGCGCCGCCGTTTGTGGCACCTCGCGCATGGGCGCGTCCAGCTCACTGCTTGATGGGGGTCTTTGGGTGGGGAGAACACCATTTTCCTCCAATTGCACGTTGATTTTTGGGCGCATTGTTGTTATGTTAATCGCTTCCAAAAGTTTCAAGCGCCTTTCAAATGATTCATTTAAAAAAAGGTAATTTTTTTAATATCAAATGGCTCGCGGGCAGCAACTATAGACAATAATATGTTCAATTTCCTCTGTAGAATTAATCCATACACAACACCAATGTATTTGACTTCAATATCCAGAGCAATGGATCGTGTTCGAGTTCTGAATTATTCAGCACGACGGGCGGGTGTAAAAAGGACTAAGGCGGACTGAGGGGAAATATTTTGTCGAAATAAAAATATTTAAACTTAGAATTTTCAATTGATTAATATTTTTATGAGTGTACTCTATTTCATTTTTAATTTTCCATATTTTTTATTAATTGAATATTAATTTCATGTTATGAATTGCTCCGCACAACGGGCGGGTTTTAATGCTAGTTTAAAATAAAATTCAAAAGATGTAAAAAGGACAAAATTTGAATATACATTCAAAATTTTATTTCAACTCCGGGCGTCCGATTTTCTTGACTTTATTCGTTATTTCTCAACTACTAACTATGACACATCTAAATAAATTATACCATCATGCTGGGAATTTTGTTTTCTACAGCACGGTATGAATTTTAATTTTCCTAAGAGTATTAAACAAAGTTACAGCGGTGTGAAGTCATACTGACAAAGTCAAAAAGGCCAAATTAGCATTGAAAACCGTGAATATTTTGGTCAATATTCTGCCATCTGCTCCTCATAAACCAGCAGTGGTATAGCTATAAAAATTATACCAATGTGTAGATAATTTTGTGTTCTACAAGATAAGTTATAATTTATACCCGCAAATGATACAAAAAACGTGTAAAATTGGCAAAATTCTCAAATACACCCAACATTTCACTTGAACACCGGGCGACTAAAATTAATTCATTTCCTACCTATTTCGCAGTAACTATTTTTTATACATGAAAATAAATTATACCATCCTGCTAGAAATTTTGTTTTCTACAATACGGTATAATTTTTAATTTTCCAAAGTGTACCTAAAGGAAGTTACGGCGGTGTAAAGTCAAAAGGACATATTGCCAATTTGACAGCTATTATGCGCACTTGCGATTACACAGGAATCAAATCATTAAATTTATCTGACAAAGAGTAAATTTAAAATGACAATGATTAAATTTCACTGAAACCCAATCACAATTAAGAATGCATCATATTAGCTTCAAGCATGGATGGTGTGGTTTTATTGCGTACAGTTTAATTAATGCTACACTATACTGAATAGAAGGCGAGGTGAAACGTTTGGGTCCGTTTCTGAAAAGGGTAGCCCAATTGTCGCAATGCGGGTTTTGTGTGCGCGCAGCCGTGCAGTTTATGTGCTGGCGATGACTGCAAAACCCGTGCGGCCGGACCTGCGGTGTGCCAACCGGGGCCGTGAGGCTTTGCCCATGCATAAATTCACGCGAACATAGCCTTTCCACGACGACGCGACGGGTAAAATGTAAAATGGTCAATATTCTGCTATCGAGTCTTCCTAAACCAGAAATGGCACAGCAATACAAATTATACCACTGTGTAGATTATTTTCTGTTCTACGAGATGGGTTATAACTAATATCCAAAAATTTAACTTAAAACATGTAAAATGAAAAAAATTCAATATACATTCAAAATTTTATTTAAACTCGACGCGTCCGATTTTCTATACTTTTTTCTCTATTTCTCAAAAAATAATTATCACACATCTAAATAAATAATACCATCATGCTGGGAATTTCGCTTTCTACAACACGGTATAATTTTTAATTTTCCAAAGTGTATTAAAAAAAGTTACGCCGGTGTGGAGTCAAAATGACAAAGTATAAAAGGCAAAATTAGCACTAAAAATGTGAATATTTTGCTCAATATTCCGCCATTTATTCTTCATAAACCAGCATTGGTACAGCTATAAAATTATACTATTGTGTAGAAAATTTTGTGTTTCACAAGATAAGTTATAATTTATACCCACAAATTATACAAAAATTGTGTAAAATTGGCAAAATTCTCAAATACGTCCAAAATTACACTTGAACACCGGGCGACTAAAATTAATTCATTTTTCTACTATTTCTCAGTAACTATTTGTCACACATAAAAATAAATTATACCATCGTGCTGGAAAATTTGATTTCTACAATGCAGTATAATTTTTAATTTTCCAAAGTGTATCTGAAGGAAATTACGGCGGTGTAAAGTCAAAATGTCATGTAGCCAATTTGACAGCTATTATGCGCACTTGCGATTACACAGGAATATATAACGATTAAATTTCACTGAAGCCCAATCACAATTAAGAATGCATCATATTAGCTCCAAGCATGGATGGTGTGGTTTTATTGCGTACAGTTTAATTAATGCTACACTATACTGAATAGAAAGGCTTTATTGTCCTCAATATTTACACATGAATTGTTCCGGACGAAGCGCGGGTAAAATGCTACTGGGAAAAAAGTAAACTACTGAATTTTACTGTGTAATTTAATTGGTTTAATTTCAAGTTGCATACGCTTAAGTTGCATAAGGATATGTAATATCATGTAATATCATGTAATATCATTGTAATATCATGTATCATGCCAACTATATGCATATGCTGTTTTAGCGGAAGCATTAATCTGGAATTATAGAGATGACAGAAAGTTTCATTGTTTTGATAGTGTTACACTTCTGAATTACTACACACGAAGGACGGGTGTGAATTTGAGCAGTGTTGAGGGAAAAAACTTCGTCAATAATTAAAACAGGAATTTACAAATTTATATTTTTCTATTGGATAAGCTTTTTGCTTTTTGATTCATTATATTTTATTAATAGTTCCGCACGACGGGAGGTTTTAAATACGAGGCTGTTCGAGGGAAAATATTTTGCCACATCTAAAATAAAACCATTCATATTTAGACTTTGCAATTGGTTATGGACTTTTTATGGGTTTACTTTTTCTTTTAAAATTTCTAATCGTTCTTTACTAATTCAATATTTATTTTACTTTATTAATTGTTCTGCACAACGGGCGGGTTTTATTGCTATATGGCGATATTAAGTTATAAATATATTTTGAAAACATCATGATAAAAAAGTTAAGTCATTTTCATTGTTTTGTGTCAGAGTTCTGAATTATTCAGCACGACGGGCAGGCTTAAATAGGAAAATTGTTATGGGTTTACTCTTTTCCTTATTAATTCATATTTATTTTCTCTTATGAATTGAATACAAATTTAAGAGTATGAATTGTTCCGCACGACGGGCGGGCTTACATGCTAGAATTTTCATTGTTTGTTACGTGTTTGTGTTCTGAATTATTCCGCACGACGGGCAGGTTCAAATATGAGGCGGATTGAGGGATCATATTTTGTCAAATTTGAATTTAAAATATTCACATTTTGAGTTTTTTTTGGTGAACGTATATACAGGTTAAATTTTTTGCTTTTCAATTTGTATTCAATTTATTTTATGGATTGAATATGAATTTTATTTTATGAATTGTTCAGCACGACGGGCGGTGTCAAATCTATATATATATATATATATATATATATATATATATATATATATATATATATATATATATATATATTGCAGAGTGGGCTACCAATACAAAATACACTCATATATACAGGGTGCTCCAAAAATAATGTAACTACTTTGATCGACTGTAATAAATCTGTTGGGGCGCGCACGGACTTTTCATTTCCAGGTTACATAGTCAATTGGGTTGGATTTTGTTATTTCTTTGTTTTTCAAATTGCATGCAAAATGTACACGCCAGAGCAGAAGTTAAAAATCGTCCAACTCTGGTATGAAACAAAGTCACCTACAGAAGTACGCCGTTGGTTCAACACACACCATGGATACAAATCCAAGTCTGAGTGTGCAGCACTTACAAATTTGAAAATATAGAGGATTGTGCTGCGTTTTGAAAAGGAGAAGACCCTGGATAACGTCAACAAGGGAAGAAGTGGCCGGCGATCGATCATCACTCCTGAGAAGCGGGAGCAAGTCCGTGAGTCGGTGTTTAACAGTCCAAAGAAACCTTACCGAATCTGCTCTCAAGAATTGGCTCTCTCTCCAACTACGTTTTTGAGAGTTATGAAGAAGACCTGAATCTGTTCCCATTTAGAATTACAACTCACCATGTACTGCAGGAACATTACAAAGAGAGGAGAATCGAGATGTGCGACTGGCTGAATGAAAAGCTCGAGCAAAGTCCCACCTGGCTCAATCACATTTGGTTTAGTGATGAAGCCCACTTTCATCTTAATGGGGCTGTTAATAACCACAACAATGTTATTTGGGGAGAAGAGAAGCCAGAAGAAATAAGTGAGAAGCGCCTCAAAGGTCCGAAGGTCACTGCATTTCAAAAGTCGGCCGGAATTTCTGCGTTCGCGTAAAAGCATGTTTTAATAGAAACGGTGCTCATATCGAACATGTGGGCTACCAGAAGTTTGCTTAACTTTCAAACATAATCCAAACTTGTTGACTTTATGAATCTCGCGTATTAAGCTTGTCATTCAAAATATGTTTGAATAAAGTATTCGTCTCATGGTGCTCTTTGGACGTGATATTTTGGTGTCTTCAATTTTGGCCTAATTTAGATAGTTGTTTTGGGTTGTTGATTATTTAACGGCGTTGAATAATCGTCATTCACGGTAATTCAGGTAAATTACCTATTGGTTGATATTTGAGATTGAATAATGGCCGAAAATAACCATGTCTGCCCATGTATTGTTTGTGAAAAACACTGTGGAAGTGGCATAAAATGTAGTGACTGCCAAAGTTGGATTCACTATTCTTGCACTTTGCTGCCAGACTATGCCATTATAAATTTCACCGCTACAAATAGGAAGTACACATGCGAGCTATGCACCAAAAAAAATCATGCAAACTTCAGCACACTGAAAGAGAAGATAGATCAGTGCAGTGCGCTTGAAAGTGAGGAATCCATGAGTGAAGATAAATCAGAGGAAAAAACTCAGCAAAGCGCAAAACATGTCAATGCAAATATGAATAAAGAGCAGTTGTCGAATAATACAGACTACACGGAAGCAAAGGAAAACGAGGAGGAAAGGAATGAAAACGCGGAAAAAGCATGTACCTGTAAGTCTGAGTGCGATACAGCATGGGAGTCTGTAGATGTTGACCCAAAAAAGGAGTTGAAAAAGAACACTCAATTATTATTATTATTAATTACAGGCAAATCCAGTAGCATGGGAAGAGTGCAAGCACTATTACCACCCTAAGGTGGCCCCATGTACCGGAAGCGCCCAAAAGATTCAGAGAGAAAGAGAGTTCGAAGAGAAAAAAGTCTAGAAAGAGAGTTGGAAAGAAAATAATAAATAAATAACAATAAATAATAAACCATCATCCGATAACAATCCATAATGTCACTCCGCCCACGTTCCTCAATAAATAATAACAATCAACAATAAATATGTGATTCATTAAAAAACAGCCATCAATAAATAAGAATAAATATTAATAAATAAGTAATAAATAACAATCAAGAACAATACATATGATTCAAATAAGAAACATCCAACAATAAATATAAATATGATTCAATAAGTAACAACAACACAAATAAATATGATTCAATAAACAATAACACCAATAAATATGATTCAATAAACAACAACAATAAATATGATTCAATAAACAGCAACAACAATAAATATGATTCAATAAACAACAACAACAATAAATATGATTCAATAAACAGCAACAACAATAAATATGATTCAATAAACAACAACAACAATAAATATGACTCAATAAACAGCAACAACAATAAATGTGATTCAATAAACAACAACAGCCAACACTAAGTAAAAGTATAATTTAATAAATAACAACAACCAATAATAAATAGTAATAAATAGAGAGTAAAATAGGAATAAATATGAATAAATAGAAAATAAATAACAATAAGCATGAATAAATAACAATAAATATGAATAAATATACAATTAATAAGACTCAACAGTCAATTCCGCTCTTTCAGTGTAGTAGGAAAGTAGGAAAACATTCGTCCGCTGAAGTTAGAAAAAACCCAAGTCAAAACATTTGTAGGTACTATAGAAATGGTAATTGCAAACATGGAATCAGAGGCGTAGATTGTACACATAGCCACCCTAAACCATGCCCCAAGTTTCTGAAACATGGAACAAATAACAAATTGGGATGCAAGCTGGGGAAGGAGTGTCCACACTTCCATCCGAACATGTGCAGGGGTTCATTGAAGTCTCGGGTTTGCCTGAATGAAAATTGCAAATTCCCCCATGTCAGAGGTACAATGAGAAAAGATCGGGATGCCTTGACAAACCAGACTACAAACTACGCTGGTACAGGAGAGACCGTGAAAAACAAACCCAAAAATGGACACAGTATGAACAACACAAACAAATACAAGACAACAGAAAAAAATCGCCAGAAAGTGATAGAAACTCGGACTCAAGCACAGAGGGAATATGATGGTGCAACTTTTTTACAAACTTGTCTTCGAAGAATAGAACAGATGGAAGAGAGAACAACCAGGATACTGGATACTCTGTTGACAAGAATGGAGAGAATAGAGACTCGGGAAAGAACATGCAACCGATGTATACACTAAACAATTTTATATACCTCAACATCAGGGGTCTTTATCCCAAATGTAGGCAAAGCAAGATCCCGATGTTGAGTGAATATGCACTGGAAGAGAACTTGATGTTCCTTGCTCTAACAGAAACACATCTCAATCAAGAGCAATTCGATGCAGAAATAAATATAAAAAACTATTCTGTCTACAGAGCAGACAGAAAACAAAGAAAACACGGAGGTGTGGCCGTCTACATTAGAGATGATATTGCGGCTAACACGGAGGAAATTACGAGTTTATCGAACGGAAGAACAGAATTGTTGATAATGTACCTGAAAGGTGTAAACATTCTGCTGTTAACGGTGTATAGACCACCTGATACCACGGTACAACTTTTTTCTGAAGCATTAGAAAAAATATACAGAGCACTACGAAATCTGCCAACCCCTGAGACAGAAGTAATTATGTTGGGAGATTTTAACTTTCCTACCATTTGCTGGGATACTCTGAGAGTGAGAAGTGGTATTATTACACTGGAAGAGAGACAACAAGCACAGGCTCTCATTGACTTGATACAGGAACATTATCTGGTGCAGTTAATTAAAGAACCAACTAGATCACATAACGTCCTAGATCTGCTGATAACAAGCAATACTGGTATAGTACACTCTTGGTATGTCAAAGGCACCATCATGTCAGATCACAATGTTATACAGGGTAGACTACTCTCCCTCAGTGGAAAAAACAGTTGTGTAGAAAAACAGCATGATGCTGAAAATAATCTGGGAAAATACAATTTATATTCTCCAAACATAAACTGGGACAATGTGACAGCTGCCATTGGACAAATAGATAGGAATGGACTCCTTTCAAGACTGGACGATGTCGACGTGAATAAATGAAGTGATTGTGAAAGAATGTTTGGCTGTTTGTGCTGAACTTATTCCATGTAAGAAGCAGCGACGTAACAGGTCAATAATCCCGAGAGACAGGAGAATACTCATGAGAAAGAGACGCTTACTGGAGAAAAAACTACAAAGGAACGGAAAACAAAATAAAAATATAATAAATGAGCAGCTTCGTTTGATCGAACTTCAACTTGAGCAGTCACATACTGAGCAAAAAATGAGAGAAGAAATACAAGCAGTCGAAAAAATAAAAACAAATCCCAAATACTTCTTTGCATATGCAAACAAGAAGATAAAAACAACGTCAACAGTTGGTCCACTAACGAGAAAAGACGGTGAGCTCACAGGAGATGAATTGGAGATGGCCAATATATTGAAAGATCAATATGAAAGTGTCTTCAGTAGTCCGCTAGTAGACAAAGCGGTTGTAAATCCAAATGACTTCTTTACAGATACGCCAACACGAACTGGTCAACTGTCGTTTTTTGACTTCACACAGCTGGACATTTTAGAGGCTATCGAAGATATCTCAAACGACGCAGCTCCAGGATCAGATGGATTTCATCCAATATTATTGAAAAAGTGTCGACATCAAATCGCACTACCGCTGAAAATACTTTGGTCTCTATCACTAGAAACAGGCAAAATACCTTCGTGTTTGAAAACAGGCATCATAACTCCAATACATAAAGGAGGCAGTCGAGGACTAGCCAGTAGATACAGGCCAATAACACTAACGTCACATATTATTAAAATATTTGAACGCATAGTAAAGAAGAAAATAACGACCTATTTAGAAGATCATGCTTACTTCAATGTAAGACAGCATGGATTCAGGAGAGGAAGATCCTGCCTGTCTCAATTGATGACCCATTATGAAGAAGTATTGAAGAACATACAAGATGGATGCAATGCTGACGTCATCTATCTGGACTTCGAAAAGGCGTTCGATAAGGTCGATCATGGAGTTCTGTTACACAAACTGAGAAACCTGGGTATCACAGGGCACATTGGAAGATGGCTTCATAACTTCCTTACAGACAGGCAACAGAGAGTATCGGTTCGAGGGCACCTCTCAATTCCAGGAGAAGTAAGAAGTGGAGTGCCGCAAGGATCGGTACTAGGACCACTGCTGTTTATCGTCCATATAGGAGATATTGATGGCAGTCTCCAGTGCTCCAAGACCACATCTTTCGCTGACGACACAAGAATGTTGTTGAAAATTGAAAGTAACGAAGATGTGGTCAAACTGCAATCTGACCTAGACTGTGTATTAACATGGGCCTCATCAAATAATATGAAACTAAACAGTGACAAATTCGAGCTGTTGAGATACGGTCCAAACGAAAAATTGAAGCAGGAAACGACATATGAGTGTAATGGCCGAATTATACCAGAACAGGTGCAAGTTAAAGATCTCGGCATATATATGAGCAGCGATGCAACATTCAATCATCACTATAACATCATAATCAACAACGCTAGAAAGATGAGTGGGTGGGTGCTTCGGACATTCCAAACGAGAGAACCAAGTTGCATGGTTGGAGTATGGAAAGCAATGATTTTGTCCAGAATGGAATATTGCTGCCAACTGTGGTGCCCCAAGAAAATGCAAGATATAGCAGAAATGGAAAGTGTCCAGAGGTCTTTCACCAGCAAGATCCAAGGGATGGAGACACTCAACTACTGGGAGAGGCTGAAAACTCTCAGGCTGTACTCTCTGCAAAGAAGAAGAGAGAGATACATAGTGATATATGTCTGGAAAATACTAGAAGGAAGTGTCCCAAACGTAGGCCTGCAGCAGCAAGTTCACCAAAGAAGAGGCAGGCTATGCTATGTGGAAGCAACTCAGGCATTCTCACAGAAACTGGGTACTATCATCCATAGCTCGTTCAGACACAATGGCAGACGTCTGTTCAACTGTATACCTCGAGAACTGAGAAACATCACTGGAGTGAAGACAGAGCTGTTCAAGCGAAGACTGGACAAATGGCTGAACGATATTCCTGATGAACCACCGATACCAGGATATCAGAGCTGTCATCACAACTCACTGCCGGAGATGATGGGATGACTAGCAACAATATCAGCAGTCCGAACTGCAGTCAGCGGAAGCCCACTTCAGCTGCGACACTAGATGTCGGAATCAGCCAAAGTAACCAAAGTAAGTAAGAAAAGACCAATGAAAGTAGTTACACTTTTTTGGAGCACCCTGTATATATATATATATATATATATATATATATATATATATATATATATATATATATATATATATATTCCTATTATTTCCGATATAAATTCAAGATATATATATATATATATATATATATATATATATATATATATATATATTCTCATTCAGACAAACGAGATTAAACTGGATTGCCGCTTTGCAGTTTTCAATCTTCTTCTTTGTCGTCTCGATCGCTCGTGCGAGTTTTTGATGATCGCTGTTGAGCTTGTGCAGTAATTCGCCGATGTGTAACGTTTCGGAGCATCCGGTCTCCATCCTCAGACAATGTGGTCAACTAAATGCCGTTTGTTCGTTGTCGAGTGTGTGTTTATATAGGTCGTCAATTGTATGTGTTATTTTCACGCCTCGTATATGCGCGCGGTGTGCGAAATTCGCACCTATGGTCGATGACGCCTATGGCTCACGCTACTGCGTGCCGCCGTTTGTGGCACCTGGCGCATGGGCGCGTCCAGCTCACTGCTTGATGGGGGTCTTTGGGTGGGGAGAACACCATTTTCCTCCAATTGCACGTTGATTTTTGGGCGCATTGTTGTTATGTAAATTGCTTCCAAAAGTTTCAAGCGCCTGTTGTCAGTTTCGTGCGCCAATATTTCGTGTTCTTGCCACTATTTCTTCTCGACTAATCTTTGTGTTATGCGCCGATGCACTGTGGTTTTTGATAGCACCGTTGCTGAGATGGCAGGTCAAACGGCGCGACAGCGTTGTTGTTGTCATACCGATGTAGGAATGAGGTGCGCACCCCTCATCGTTTTCACAGGTGTACCGGTAGACAACATGATGTCGCTGCAGCTTGTCTGGCCTGTCATTGCATGCTTTGTTGCGCAATATCAGACTCGATGTTTTTTGTGAACGATAATAAATTATCAATTTCACCTTTTTTTCTGATTCAGTGGGTCTCACATTATTCTCAACAATCTCCTTCATGACGCGTTCGTCGACTTTGTGCGCAGAAGACATAAAGTTTCTGTAGTACAAGGTGATCTGCTGTTGTGCGTCGCTCACAGAGTTGGTCTCGAAATGTTTGTTCAGCGCTGCAGCAATCACGTCTGAAATTTGCTCGTTCGGATAGCCGTTGTTGAGCAGCACCTGTGTGACACGCTCCAGCTCTTTGTGCGTTGAAGCCCAGCTTGAGCAGTGTGTCAGTGCCCGACGGATGTATGCGCTGATTGTAGATCGCAGATATCTTGTTGGACATTCACTGATGGCATTCAGACACAGTCCCAGATTTGTCGGCTTGGTGTATACGTTTGTGCTAAACTCTCCGCTATTCAGCTGTACTAGCACATCGAGAAATGCCAGCCGACCGTCGAGTGCGTTCTCGTGCGTGAATTTTAGTGACGTTTCTTCTTCGAAAGCACGCTTGAGAGTGTCAATTTCGTCAGATGACTTCACTCGGATGAAGATGTCGTCGATGTATCGGCAGTAGGTGGCTGGTTTGTTCGACGAGTGCACTTTAGCTTCAGCGGAACCCATGAAGAAGTTTGCGAACAAAACGCCGAGCGGGCTGCCCATAGCCACTCCGTCAATCTGTTGGTATAATTGGCCGCTTGGACAGGTGAATGGGGCCTCTTTCGTGCATATACTCAGCAGTGCACGCAAAACATCCTCTCTCACCTTCAAAGGTGTTGTATCTTCACAGCGGTACACACGATCCATTATAAGGTCGATGGTTTTGTCGACAGGCACGTTGGTGAACAAGTTTTCAACATCCAAAGATGCGATGATATCACCGTCAGCTAATTCTTGCGCGCGCAGCAATTCCAGAAAGTCGTGTGCACTGCTGATGCTGTGTTTGCACGGTGCATACTGCTGCAAAATTGCGTTCAGACGCTTCGCCAAGTTGTACGTCACAGTGGGGATCTGTGAAATGATAGGCCTCAATGGGTTGCCGTCTTTGTGCGTTTTCACATTGCCGTACATATAGCCTGGCGAGTATTCACCTGCAATCTTTGAAAGTTTGTGCGTGTCGTCGCCGTTGTTGAACTCTTCTATCAATTTGTTCAGTCTTTTTTTTATCGCCTCCGTCGGGTTCCGGCGAATTTTGTCGAATTTGCTGCTGTCGCTGAGTATATGTGTATATATATCTTTTATGTAATTGTATTGTGTTTTAATTGTTAGATTTTAACTGGTGTCGCACGAGAGGTACCCTGCATATTTAAGCACGTGCTTAACGATTTCATGTTTTGTATTCTATCTTAGCACTGTAATTTGAATTTCTGGTCAGTGTAACTCCTGAAGATGGCTAATGTTAGCCGAAAGACGTCTCGAGGAATAAATACCACCAATGTCTACCAGTGTGTGAGAATGGAGATAGTTAACTCCGATATATTACGCCAACAAAACATCGGTCAATTGCTGAACAGACTTGACAAAAGAGACCAACAACTCGCAAGGAATATCGAAACAACGCGGAAAAAACTAGTCAACTGCGAATGCGCAATCGATTTTAATCTCGTTTGTTTGAGAGAGAATATATATATATCGAGGATCTCTTTATATATATAAAAGAGATCCTCTGTCTGTGTGTGTGTGTGTGTGTGTCTGTCCCACCCTCCTTGGTTTATTTTCTATCAGCTACTACTCGGCCACCACTTGGCGTACCCGCTAACAATTTATACCATCACGTTAGAATTTTTATTGTCTACGCGATAAGCTGAATTCTAAAATTGAAAAATAAAACTAAAAAACGTTATAGTGGTGAAAAGACTGAATGAACCCTGAAAAATGCGAAAATTTTGGTCAATATTCTGCAATCTATTCCTCATAATCCAGCAATGGTACAGCTATACAGATTATACCACTGTGTAGAGAATTTTTTGTTCTACGAGATAGAGATACGAGTTCTACGAGATACATTCATATCCAAAAAATTTAATATAAAAATTTAAAAATGACAAAATTTCAATCTACATTCAAAATTTTATTTAAACTCTACGCGTCCGATTTTATATACTTTTTTCTCTATTTGTCAGCAACTAAATATCACACATCTAAATAAATAATACCATCATGCTGGGAATTTCATTTTCTACAGCACGGTATAAAGTTTAATTTTCCGAAGTGTATTAAAAAAAGTTACGGTGGTGTGAATTCAAAATGACAAAGTCAAAAAGGCAAAATTGCACTGGAAAACGCGAATATTTTGGTCAATATTCCGCTATCTATTCCTCATAAACCAGCGAAGTTATAGCTATAAAATCATACTATTGTGTAGAGAATTTTGTGTTCTGCAAGATAAATTATAATGTATGCCCAAAAATTGCAAAAATGTCTAAAATTGGCAAAGGTCTAACCTACGTCGAAAAATTTACTTGAACACCGTGCGACTAAAATTTATTCATTTTTCTACCTATTTCTCAGTAATTATTTGTTACACATTAAAATAAATTATACCATTGTGCTAAAAACTTTGTTTTCTAGAATACGGTATAATTTTTAATTTTCCAAAGCGTACCTAAAGGAAGTTACGGCGGTGTAAAGTCAAAAGGACATATTGCCAATTTGACAGCTATTATGCGCACTTACGATTACACAGGAATATACGCTGATTAAATTTCACTGAAATACAATCACTTTTGAGAATGCATCATATTAGCTCCAATCATGGATGGTGTGGTTTTATTGCGTACAGTTTAATTAATGCTACACTATACTGAATAGAAAGGCTTTATTGTCCTCAATATTAACACATGAATTGTTCCGCAGGACGGGCGGGTAAAGTGCTACTGGGAACTACTGAATTTAGCTGTAATGTAGCTGTAGCTGGTTTAATTTCAAGCTGCATAAGCATATGGGTTGCAATACAATGTGATGCCAGCTTTATGCATATGCTTCTTTAGCGGAAGCATTACCTGGAATTATAGAGATGACAGAAAGTTTCATTGTTTTGATAGTGTTAAATTTTTTTACTACACACGAAGGACGGGCTTGAATTTGAGCAGTGTTGAAGCGAAAAAACTTCGTCAATAATTAAAACAAGAATTTACAAATTCAGGTTTTTCCATTGGATAATATTTTTTTCTTTTTGATTCATTATATTTTATTAATGGTTCCGCACGACGGGAGGGTTTAAATACGAGGCTGTTCGAGGGAAAATATTTTGCCACATCTAAAATAAAAACATAAATATATAGACTTTGCTATTGGTTAAGACTTTTTATGGGTTTACTTTTTCTTTTAAAATTTCTAATCGTTCTTTACTAATTCAATATTTATTTTACTTTATTAATTGTTCTGCACAACGGGCGGGTCTTAATGCTAGATGGCGATGTTAAGTTATAAATATATCTTGAAAACATTATGATAAATAAGTTTAGTCATTTTTCATTGTTTTGTGTCAGAGTTCTGAATTATTCAGCACGACGGGCAGGTTTAAATAGGAATTTTTTTATGGGTTAGACATGACATTATCAGGGTTGACAGGGTTAGATAAGACATTTAATGGGTATACTTTTATCTTTTCAATTTGTATTTTTTCTTTTTTAGTTGAATATTGAGTTTATTGTATGAATTGTTCCGCACGACGGGCGGGTTTTAATGCTAGTATATATATATATATATATATATATATATATATATATATATATTTGAACCCGCCCGTCGTGCTGAACAATTCATAAAGTACAATTCATATTAAATCCATAAAATAATTTGAATACAAATTAAAAAGCAAAAAATTTAACCTTTGTATACGTTCACCAATAAAAAACTCTAAATGTGAATATTTTAAATTTGAATTTGACAAAATATTATCCCTCAATCCGCCTCATATTTGAACCTGCCCGTCGTGCGGAATAATTCAGAACACAAACACGTAACAAAAAATGAAAATTTTAGCATGTAAGCCCGCCCGTCGTGCGGAACAATTCATACTATTAAAATTGTATTCAATTCATAAGAGAAAAGGAATATGAATTAAAAAAGAAAAGAGTAAACCCATAAAAAATCAAAATTTGTTTATTTGTATATAAATTTAACTAAATATTATCGTCAACCCACCTCATACTTAAACCTGGATGATATGGAGAAAAAAATTTATATGACATGAATAACAGCACAACACAACACTACACGTAATATAACACCACTCGCACGCACACTTCTCGCACACAGCACTATTCGCACACAACGCTACCCGCAACACAGCACTCCTCGCACACCATACGCAACGCCTCGCTCCCCACAACACATACTGCCTCATCCAGTCTCGCAAAACTACAGACAGACATAGACACGCAATACACTCATGCACACGTCACCATCGTCACCATGGCAACGTACCGTATGACGCCTGACGCCCGTTGCAACACACAACACTCATTACCCCGCTCGCTCTGCTATTACTCATACGCGCCCGGCTCAAGGAAGAACGCACACACATATACACCAACGCTGCTTCGCGATCACTATCACTCATTTACCACATTTAGTTGAAATATTAAAAAAACATACAAACTATTTTTCCATAGTGAAAATTAATTAAACTAGACAAAAACTGTCACTGGAACCAGTCTATGGCCTACCAGTTCTATTCCGCATTAGTCTTTCTAACTCAGGCTCTTCCCTCCTCTCTCTCCTCAAGACATCATCCAGGAGTTGCATGTTTCCCTTGGTGAAAACCAGCTTCTCAAACCTGTCGCTGGTCATGCATGCACGCTTGGGCCTGATGACGTCATCAACAGTGCTGAACATGAGCTCCCCGCAGCAGAGCTGGGCAATGCCGTGTTGTACTTGATGCACAGGGAGATCAGCTCTCCCTGTACATGCTGGGGAATTGCCCAAGCTTCACCTCTGCCACCTTGATCCTGCCCCAGGTATCCACATCCTTCTTGATGAGCACCTCAATGTTGGGCCCATCCACCTCCATGACAGTGGGGCTCTCCAGGAAGGCAAATGGGTCGTCGCCGGTTTATTTAGGCTTTTCTGTCACCATGTCCTGGGTCTGGCTGGAGGGTAGAGGGTCAGGTGTGGATGTGATGTAGGTGACGATCTCGCTGATGAACCTTTCCTTAATGTCTTATTCAGGGGCAGGGGCCACATGCTTCTACATGAAGGGGTCATGGTTGGAGTGGGTCAAGGCGCATGGGAGAGAGCGGCACATACCCTCTTAACTCGAGAACTCCAGCGAGACTGGCGCACTGCAGCTGTGAAAAATAATGTCATTGGCCGGCTACACACCATCACTTGGCAGCTCTCATATGAGGTTTTTCAGGATTTTACTTGCAAGCCGGTGTTGATCCCTCTAGTCTCTATCCTATATATACTCTCAGCTTGAACTGGTCTGGAAAGGTCAGGCGGGCTGTTGTGATTATTGCCGCCGTGCACATTTATCAATTTCTACAAAAGTGTTTTGAACTTATCGTTCCTCATTTTTTGGGACTAGCGGTAAGTGAGTGAGCGATAATTTTAAAAAACTTTGCGATAAACGATAAACGATAACAGGTTTGACCTCAGTGATAATTATCGTTTATCGTTTAACGCTCATTTTTTTCTCATGCGGCAACCACTCGTGTTATGTCTGTTTATTCTGACGATGGCTAGTGATAGCCGAAAGGTACCACAAGAATTAAACTTCAGTGAACAACTGAGTGTGTTGTCTCCTGTACACAGAAAAATCGTGCGAAGCATAGAAAAGTTATCGTACCAGCACAACAGTGCCCAAATTGCTGTGGATTTCAACGAATCGTGCACACGTATATCTGTGTATGTATGTGTCGGTGTGTGCGTATGTGTGTGTGTGTGTGTGTATGTGTGTGTGTGTGTGTGTGCTTGTCAGTGCTTGAATGCGGACGACGTGATGTTGTTGGATACGGGTGATGAGGTGTATTGCTGGCTGGGCGACAGTGCGAGTCAAGTGGAGATTGACAGCAGCTTTGCCACGGCCGAGGTCAGAACGTGTTCATAGACAGTAAAACTGACGGAATAATCCCAGAAATGTATCATTAATAAGTTGTATGTAAATTTATGTCATGTTGCTTAAGTTTAACAAAGGCACTCAATATTGATGTGGTTTCAGTGTGGTTTCTGTAGTTACCAACGAACACACACAAGTCTCAAAGTGAACTCACTTATTTTCACTGCGCATTCCAACCGCACACATACGCATTCACACACACACGTACACACATACACATCCGTAACACAATATCGTTGCACACATACACATTCACACAAATGCACATCGGTTTGCACATGCACATCGGTGCGGCTTATTTCACTCTCTTGACTATACCATTTGAATTTTGATTTAATCTAGGTGGATTCTTGAATATACAGATAAATGCTAAACATATTCTGTAGCTTTTATATTTGACCTATATATATTGATCAAATTTCAATCTAGTAATTTATTTAAGAGTAAAATTAATCATACAAATATTTTATTACATATTCCAACTCATCAGGATAAAATTGTCACAACTATACAAACACACGAAAACACAACACATCACAGGCCTTCAAACTGAGTTGAGCTCACTACACGCGTTGCTTTAGCGTCATGTTGTGAAAAACGGAGGATCGAATATTTGCCTTGCACGAGAATTCAATCATTTTCAGCGTGACAGTGCGCGTCTATTGCACGGCAAGGTAGCGTCCTCTGGAGGCATGTGGCTAAAATGCAGGTCAATTGGCTTGAAAAGTTTAGCATTAAAAGTTGAACTTAGGTTTTCGGGATAATTGTTGGCCAAGTCAGCAATTGGCCGCTCGAAGAAACCAACAGTTGGCCAGTCAATCGCAGGCTGAGCCAACTATTGGCGTCGTGTGACCACGGCTTATGTAACGGCGTCATGTGTTCGCGTTATGTGACGGCGGCTGGGGAAAAGCGGTGTATTTGCGGCTCTCTGGATCCATATCAAGCTGATGATATGCAGCTTTGAGATGGAACTGAGAAAAAACAGAACCACTGAGCCATGTTTGCAAAAAACACACTCAAATCCACACAGAGTCGTATGTCACCAGATTTTATTTCTAGCAACAGCGATTGGGATGATGCACTCGGAAGATGGAATGCACTCTATGAGATCTTGATCACAGAGTTTATGTATCTCAGCGGACACACAGTCTCGGACAGACTACGGTAATCTTCGGAGTGAATGACTCACGGGAACGGCATCGGGTTTCAGTCGAATGCTGTACTGATAACCGGCTACTGCAGGTTGAACCAGAATCTCCTTACGTGGACAGCTAGATACTGCTGATATCAGACCCTCAAATAGATGAATGATTAGTCCGAGCTTCGAAAGTGCATTGAGACTGAGTAATCAATCTGTCACAGGAGTATCAATGACGTAGAACTCGACATCAGGAGAATGACCATTTACACAGACTGAAGATGGAAGAGTCCCAATTACTCTCAGCGACTGTTTGTGATATGTGTGACTCAAGGGTGAACCTTTAAATTGTGTACGAGCCAATGAAAGGCTCAACACGGAAACTGTTGTTTCAGTGTCTATCTGCAGACAGCATTCAGCTGATACACCCGACTTCAATTTGATGTCTGCAGAACATGTGAGACTCGAATTTGTTGCATGGTCAAATGAAGGTATGGTAACTTCCTTAACTGGTGTGTTCGACCGTTTTTGGGAGTGTTTGGTGCGACACACAGATGACCCATGACCAGGACGAGAACAAAAATTACACACATAATTTCGTGCAGGACAAAACTGAGATCGTGGTTCCTTATAATTGCGTCCGCAATAATTACACGGTGGATGTGGTTTGGACTGCTGACTGGCTGGTTTCGAATTATTCGTGCTTATCGAGCTGACAGGATGAGAAGAGACCTTTTAGCCTCGTCTTGAGCTGGAGCGGAGGACATCATACCAGCTTGCTGAAGGGACAGCTGGAAGGATTCTGATGTGGTCAGCAGAAGGTCAGGTGTTAGCCTCTACTGCGTTAGAAGTCATTCCCAGAGACTAGAATGCAGTGTGTGTTCCATCCCTTGATCGCAAATCAGCTCGTCTGCCAGGTCACCATATCTGCATAACAGAGCTTAGCCCCGGAGTACTGAAACATAATCAGCCGTCGATTCGTCAGATCGCTGTTTGCGTTAACGAAAAATATATCTCTCCATCGTGACATTGATCTTGGGAGATTAATATTCTGTCAACAGACGTTTGGCCCGATCATACGATAGCTCACCTTCCCGCTTTGGAGAGGCAGCCAAGGCTTGATACGCTCTTTGAGCCTCTGCGCCTATGCAGTGTAATAGAAGAGAGCAGCGCCTGGGATCATTGAATGTATCACTTCCCGTCGCAGAAAGGTAAGTTTCGAAAGAGAGAAGACATGCAGACCACGATACAGTGGATTACTGGGGTGACTAAAAAATGGTTTGGTTGGGGTGGCACCATCCATATTAGAAACACGTACAATTCAATACACAAAATATCCTCGTCGCCAATGTAGTGATCCAAGTGGAAAGGCGTATTAAAAACGTGAATGCATATTCAACCACAATTTACTATTAAGAAATGAGAAACAACATAATCAATCCAGCCATGACACAGTGAACCCAGAACCACCATATGAACTCTGAAAAACCACATTCGTGTCCCAGTTGCCAATCTCACCACATTACAATACTGAAGTGAGATATGAATAGGTACCAGTGTCTGATTTGTTGTCGTGTTTGCCAGGGCGTAATTCAAAATCATCAACAGTGAAAGAATTTAGGGTCTGTCTTCTAGGACAACTGGACTCATTGTATCCGGTGACGGTGAAAGATATCACACGAGAGGCGCGTAATTGTCCGATCCTGGCTCGTGTTCTCCACATAGTTCAGAATGGTTTTCCGGAGCCTGTGAGTGAAGGAATGAAGTCATTCAAGGAGAGACTGACTGAAATCACAATCGAGGATGGTTGATTACAATTTAATTTCGAGTTATTGTTCCGAAACGGTTGCAATACAGTGTTGTGTGAGCTGCTTAGTGGACACATAGGCATAGTCAAATTGAAACAGTTCAGTCGAATGCGCGTATGGTGGCCAAGGATCAATGCTGGTATCGAAAAGGAAATGCATCAATGGAGAGGTTGTATACAGAAATGATCTGAGCCAAGCCCTTCGAATTTGCATCCGTGAGAGTATGCCAGTAGACCATGACAAACAGTACATATAGATTTTGCTGGACCGATCAAAGGTTAACTTTAACTTACCATTGAATATTTAACTTTTATTTTTAATAATTAACTTTAACTTTTACCATTTAAATTTTAACTTACCATTTACAAGTCAATTTTACAAAACTGAAAGTCAATTTTACAATTGTGAATATCAATTTTACAAAAGTGAAAATCAATCTTATAAATGTGAAACTCAATTTTACAAAAGCGAAAATCAATTTTACAAAAGTGAAAATCAATTTTACAAAAGTGAAAATCTATTTTATAATTGTGAAAATCAATTTTACAATCGTGAAAATCAACTTTACAAAGCATTTAAGCATTGAAAATGGTTGTAGCAGATATCAAATTTATACGAAAAAAATACACAATCATTTTGAGTAGCTCTCAGAAAAGATCCGTTGTCATGAATGTTTTGCATATCTGTGAGATTAATATGTAATTAAGTTGGGAAAAAATTGTGTATTCAACACACGGGCGTATTTTTTAATGACGTTTTATGAGGCTTGTGTTATATTGGCGCTTCAAAAATAAATCTTATTTAGTTCCATAAATACAGTGGCGGCGCCAGGATTCTTCCGATGAGGGGCTGGGAGAGGCTAAGGAAAAAGTTTAGGGGGCTAGGCGAAGCATGAAGAGCTACACTCGAATGCTGATTACATAATATTATAAGAGACGGGGGTACACTGATTCAGTCCTCGAACTTGAACCAAAACTACAGGACTTCATGTACATTGGTAAGAAATTTTATTGTCCATGATTATGATTTTTGGAGGGGCTTAGGGGGGCTTGACATATTTTTTGGGGACATGAGTCCCCCCATGCTCCTCTTCTCGCTGCCACTGTATAAATATCCTTATTATAATTACTGTCAGTTTGAATATGCTTCGAATTGTGTTACTCGACCAAAATTAACATCAAAGTTTTACTCACAACGACAAGTGCTGTATTGAACCTTGTGTCTGATAACTTATTATTCGTCATACAACACAAAACATAAGGCTTTATTGTCAGTAAACGACGCATGACAAATACACTAAATAACACATGTGGAATCAACTGATCAAACAATTAAATTTTATGTAGGTCTGTATGTAGTAGTCAACTTGACTCCTAAAGAGAGCTACTAAAGAGAGACTCCTAAAAGAGAGAGAGAGAGCAAATTTCTCCCATCTTTGTGCGCTTTAACGACGCGAGCTCTGTCAGCTGCACTCCTTTTGTTTTATGTCATTTTGCTAGTAATTCAAATAACAACACGGTTTTATAACAACGATCAATTATTAATACTGATTGGTATTGTTCAATAAGACTGTTGTGGCGTTGTGAAGCCACATTGAACACGATGAAGATACGGCGAGAAAAGTATATTGCAGGCGAGATCACAATACAAGCTAATACCAGCGAATGCGAGCGAATCAGAGCGAATGCCAGTTGACCGGCAGACACGGTCACATGACCATTCACACGGTCACATTCCCACACCCACGCACATACGAGTTCAACAATACAAAAGGATACACACAGACATACTAGTTCAGTAGACACACACACCAGACACACACCACTGACCCAAGACTAACTACACACAGACATACACTTGACATAAATACACACCAGACACGTATACAGACGAGCGAAACGTACACACACGACAGGACACACTAACACGTTCGCAAACATACAAACACCCAACCACAAACACTCAACGCAACTTGCACGCCTCCACAGTACTCCGCCGCCTGAGAAAGGAGTTCATAACTCGTAGTATGAGCATAGCGTGCGAAAAACAAACAAATACAGTTATGACGAGAGAAATAGCAAACATGATGCAAAAATATAACATGCCCAACATTCACATGAAAATGCCGTCATATCATAGCACGCAATTCAGTAAATACATGACGTAAACTACAAAGAACAAGTGATAATTCACTGACGTTCAAGTCACAGTAACATATTAAACAATGATGTGCAAATTTTCGAACGATAAGACACATGTAATACGCATATAAACACAGCACAAAATCTCCCATCAACCGAGGTGACCGATATAACACTCACTGTCAAGGTCGGTAGCAATACCGTCAACAATAAGGGTTCGTATCAATATACATCCACCACATACAAATCATACATATACATGTGCGCACACGTTACGTAGTCACACACACACACACAATATAGACACAATATACTCACACATTCGAACATCCAAATGTGCAAATGACAGTTACCACGACGGTCCAAGTGATACATGTCAAGATAGGCACACACAATATAGTGTTTTATAGTGCCCCGTTGCATGGACAAGTCCTGAATAAAAAAACACGATAAATCAGTAACACAAAATAATCAAAAATTGTGAAAATCTGGTGTTGTATTGAATCTTACCGTACGACCGCATCTGGTAGTGAATGTCTTTGGTAGCGATGCACGAGGCGCAGGTACAGGAACAGGTCGTGTCGTAGTGGTGCTGGCGAGCGTAACACGTGCACGTGGAACCGGAAGAGGCTTCGACGAAGGGGCCTTGACCGGTGACGCAGCAGTGACGATGCCTGGCCTCAGACGATCTATCAAGACGGACTCTGACCCGCCAGTTGGCAGAGCGATGGTGAAAACCTTCGGCGTTCTGGATATGACGCGAAAAGGGTCCCGATAATATGCCTCGAGTGGATGACGGACGCGATCGACACGCAACCAAACATGCTCACATGTCATCAGCTGCGCTGACACGTAGGATGTCGGAGTGTTGTGTGTCGTGCCGGCTGACAAACTGTGAAAGTCGATCTCCTGCATTATCTTGTTGAGTTCGCCCACGAAGTCGAGCTGTGCTTTAATGGACACGTTGTCGCCTGTTGGCACCCGAGGACACAACAGATATCCACCAGTAACGGCCGTGAATGGCGAAAAACCGGAATCCGCGGGCAGCAATCGGATCCCCAACATGACGACCGGAAGAGCCGAAAGCCAGCATTCTTTACGGGCTATGATAGCTGTTTTAATTACGCGATGAAGACGCTCTACCATGCCGTTAGATTGGGGGTGATAGGCGGTCGTCCGAACACGATGGAAACCTACCAGTTTGGATAATTCCTCGAACAGTTCAGATTCAAACTGGGTTCCGCGATCCGTTACCACATGGAGTGAGACACCGAAACGCGAAATCCAGCCCGTGAAGAAGGCGTTGGCAACAGATGCTGCAGTGATGTCAGTGAGTGACATCGCCTCGGGCCAGCGGCTTGCACGATCGACGCATGTCAGTATGTATCTGAACGGCGTGGAAAATGAGTGACCAGCTGTAACCGCCGGCGGCAGAGGACCGACGAGATCTAAGTGCACCACCTCGAATCGCGCGCTAGGAAGATCAAACTGCGACCGTGGCGACTTTGTGTGGCGCGTTATCTTTGATTGTTGGCAGGCAGTACAACTACGTACCCAATCTTTAATATGTTTGTCCATGTGAGGCCATACATACCTGGATTTTATCACGCGTGTGCTGGCGCGAACTCCAGGATGTGCAATATTGTGCAGTTGCTGGAACACGTGAAGCCGGCATCTCTGCGGTAGAAACGACCTAGGATGAGGCGTTGTTGTATCACACAGTAGTACGGTATCATCTGACAAGTTGAACTTCTTCAGGTTGTCGGCGTGATTCATAACATCGGGATCATCCAACTGAGCACGCGCAATGGCGGGCAGATCAAATGCTTCCAGTCTGATGACGCTCGCATCTCTCGAAAGGCAATCTGCGACCACGTTTTCGGCGCCGCGAACATGCTGAACATCGTCCACATATTCGGTAATATATGACCAATGCCGCTGCTGTCTGTCTGACTTAGCCATGCGAGGACTGCGAAAAGCCGAAACGAGCGGTTTGTGATCGGTTAGCAGCGTTACCGCTCGCCCCTCCAGGAAATGATGGAAATGTCCCACGGCGTAATAAGCGGCCAACAACTCGCGGTCGTAGACAGAGTACTTCCGCTGCGCGGCAGAAATCTTCTTAAAAAAACGAGATGGGCCTAGGCACTCCGTCCACCATCTGGTGAAATGCAGCGCCAGCAGCCGTCGATGAGCAGTCGGTGACTAGCTGAAGTTGATCACAGTTAGCTTTGGGATGAGGTAGCGTGCATGCGTCACTCAGGGCTGGCTTGACGCCTTCAAACGCAGCTATCTCGTCTGCAGTGAGCGAAAGGCTTTTTGAATTTGGCTCTATTCTACTGCGATCAGACAAAGGGTGAACACGGGTCGCGAAACCAGGAATCATAAGGCGGTAAAAACCTACCATGCCCAGAAATCTACGCAGTGAAGCAGAATCAGAAGGTAAAATAAAATCATTTATGACACTTTGGAATCCGGCGGGCAAACACCGTCAGCAGTGATCTTGTGACCAAGGAAGTCAATCCCGGATCTATAAAAACAACACTTGTCCAGAGATAATCGGAGACCATGCTTTTCAAAAACGTCAAATACTGCTGCCAGGTCGCGCGTGTGCTGCTGCTCGTCAACCGAGAAAACAAGAACATCATCTAGATAAACGAATGTGCACGACAGGTGGGCAAGTATCGTACTCATCATGCGCTGAAAGGTGGCTCCGGCGTTTTTGAGACCCAACGGCATAAACAAATATTCAAATAAACCGAAAGGAGTCACTACAGCGGTTTTCGGTATGTCGGCTTCACTCATCGGAACCTGATCATATGCCTGGAGTAGGTCCAATTAGAAAAATACTGTCATGCCGTCTAAATGCGCTGACAGATCCTGGATATGTGGGATCGGGAATCTGTCATGCACAGTGTTGACATTGAGCGCCCGATAATCTCCCGTAATGCGCCACTCGCCGGGTGCTTTCTTAGCAACCATATGAAGCGGAGAAGCCCACGACGAGTCGGAGCGACGGACGACACCGGACGCTAAAAGATCTTCGAAAGCAGATCGAGCGGCATTATATTTGTCGGGCGTCAGTCGGCGAGGACGAGCAAAGACCGGTGCGGCACTGCCCGTTTCAATGCTGTGCTGAACAGGCATAGCAATCATATTGTTTGACCGTGGTGCAAGTAGCGATGGATGATCAGACATCAACGTGCGCACAGTATGAGGAAAATTACTCAAGTCGTTGACGACAAGGCCAACTGGTTGTGCACCAATTACCTTAGCCGGCTCTCGCAGCGAGGTTGTGGTGTCACGAATGCAGTTGTGATGACAATCGACTATGAGTTTAGAGTGGCGCGAAAAATCGTGGCCCATCAATGGAGACACTGCGTCGGATACTACAAATGTCCATGTGAACTTCCGACGCTGCTTCTGCAGCACAATGTCGACACGAACCTCACCGTGTACTGTCATGGGTTAGCCATTGGCTGCGGATAACCGCACTGATGTTGGCAGGAGCGACAGTGTGCTTACCTCGGTCCGCGGAAGGACGGAGACGCCTGCTCCGGTGTCAACAATGAAGGACAATCATTTGGTGCCGACACGAGCTGCTACTGTGAGAATCAGCAGGCCACCTGATGCAGCTACCATGGCCTGCCGATCTAGTTTTCCGAGGTCGTCGGACGGGAACGATCGGCAGGCACCGGCGATGAGCCCATGGATGATGGTTGCATCGCCAGATTTGCTGGTTTTCGTGGCCACTGACGCCATGGCTTGCACGTGCGTGCAGCGGCGCCAAAAATATATGACCACGACACACTTTCGGGCGTTGGTCGGAATGAAAAGGCTGCAGTCCTATGCCGTATCTGGCGCTTGATACTCTCTCCTGCTGTCGTCCGCGGCGATGAGTGGTCGCTGCCTGGGTAAACATACCGGGCGCGGCCAAGCACTGCGACGGCAACAGCGGCATCAACTCGTCTGCCAGCTTGCCGAGCTGATCCAGCGGCGTCTGCTGTTGTGAATTCAAGACCGGGCCGAGTGCTGGTGGTAAGGCCTGAGTAAATTTGTGACGAACTAAATCTTCCGTCACTTTTACTTTGCGTGCACGCGCCATCAGCTCACTAAGATAGACAGATGGTCGACCAGTCATGACAGTGCTAGAAATGAGCTCCTCAAACAGCTCCGTTTTGGATTTCTCGAGAGTCTGGAGAACCTCAGATTTGAGCTGTGAGTATGACTCTTGCTCCATTGTAGCAGGGCTGACATTGCACACCACGTTCGGGGGCAGAGCTGCGATGACGCGGTAGAATTTTGTGGACTCTACGGACACTCGCTGGATGCGAAATTGTGCCTCCATGATTGCCAACCAGCCTTCCATGCAATTCTCCATGAAAGGCGGTGGCTTAATAGTCACGCCATGCACAGAATAAGCGGAAACTTCGACCACTGGTGTACTTTCGGCCCCGTTCTTAGTGGAAAATGGAGTGGCGTTATCGCTCGCCATAACGAAAGTTAAATTTATGAACAAATTGAACAGAAAAAAATGAAATGGTAAATTTAATGAAGAAAGAAATTTAAGGGAAACGATTAAATGAAGAAATCAAAACTCACGGAAGATGTGAACCTCGTAGGCGTCAGAAGACGTGAAAAGACGTAGGCGTCGAAGACGATCACGTCGGGGTCACCAGTATGTGGCGTCGTGAAGCCACATTGAACACGAGGAAGACACGGCGAGAAAAGTCTATTGCAGGCGAGATCACAATACAAGCTAATACCAGCGAATGCGAGCGAATCAGAGCGAATACCAGTTGACCGGCAGTGTGCCGTGTTATATATGCTCGGTCATGTGACCTTTCACACGGTCTCATGACCATTCACACGGTCACATTCCCACACCCACGCAGATACGCGTTCAACAAAAGAAAAGGATACACACAGACATACTAGTTCAGTAGACACATACACACCGGACACACACCACTGACCCAAGATTAACTACACACAGACATACACTTGACATACATACACACCAGACACGCATACAGACGAGCGAAACGTACACACACGACGGGACACACTAACACGTTCGCAAACATACAAACGCCCAACCACAAACACTCAACGCAACTTGCACGCCTCCACACTGTCAACCATCGCCAGAATTACAATGAGCTTTCAATTCAACGTGAAACAGAAATTCCGTGAATTAGGATATTGAATAATATATTAACAATTCAATTGAATACATACAATTGAATACATGTATTAAAAATAAAAACAATTTTTAAATTATACTTTAATACAAAATTCATATTTCGCAGACTGAAATTTCACTTTTGTAAAATTCATTTTCACAATTATAAAATTGATTTTTACTTTTGTAAAATTGATTTTTACTTTTGTAAAATTGAGTTTCACTTTTGTAAAATTGATTTTCACTTTTGTATAATTGACTTATAAATGGTATAGTTGTAATTGATAGCTATACCAAATGGGTGGAGTTTGTTGAGATGAGATATATCACAACATCTCCAACCGTTCATCATCTTCTGGAAATATTTGTGAGATTCGTTATTCCAGATATTTTTGTGTCAGATACTGGTCCACAATTGACGAGTGAAATAATTCAAGTTATGTCTGGCAAGAAACGGAATATGACATTTGCTCCGTGTCGTTCAAACATTCGAAAAATTGATCTGCAGAGAAAGCAGTATGACAGCTGAAAGAGTATCTAAAAGCATACACAGCTCGATCCGATATTCCTGGTTTTTCTTATGGCTTACATGATCACATGGCAGGAGACGACTAAGCGTACACCAATGGAAATGACATTTGGAGGGCGACCAAGATTAGACTGAATTTCCTAAAACCACCGTTGCAAGACAATGTACATGGACAAAATAAACAGTTGGAGAATAACAGCACAAGGAGAAATATCGATCGTTCCAGGAGGGATAATCGGTGCTAGTCAGAGACTTTAGAGATACGAGTGGCCGAAGGTGGATGCCACCGTAGGTGGTCGAACAGAGATGGGACAAATATTACAGATTCCGAACGTCAGAGGGTATGCTGTGGCACAGACACGTGGATCAGTTGTTACGCCATCATATTTCGCGACGTGAATTAGAAGAATCAGGTGTGACAGATACTTGAAAGCGAAGACCGATATTCTCAGGAGAGAGGTAGGATGGCAGGATGAAAGGCGAGGATGGAAGGCGCGAATGGCAACCAAACATGTACGACAAATAATAATTTTGCTAAAAATCAGCCATGAAGTGGACTGTCCTGTGTGAGACCAGCTATCAGTTCATGACGGGGAGGTCAACCAGCGAGTTACCGACGAAAATCTGTCAGGGACAGCGTCGGCATCGGGTCCTGATCAGCAGTCTGGACGATATCAGACAACAGAGGGCGATACTCTGTTAAGATGAAGCTACTGCCAAAATGTAGCAGTCGGTAGCATCACTCACCGAGTCATATGCGTGAGTTTGTGTTAGAATAGTTTCATAAAACTGGGGAGAAGTGTAGTGTCTGACATCTCCGCGCGACAAAGTGTGCGCGGATGGCAAAAATGGGGAGTGGCACATGTGACCCATTGTGAACATGTAGTGTTTTTGAGTTGCGTTTTTCAGTACATTACACAGCAGATTTTCGGGGAATTTACACGATCTACACAAAAAGTAGGTTGAAAATAAACTGAAAAGTTTATTGTTCAGTATGGGAATTGTCTGTTTCTGTGTTAGCTTTGCAGATAACTATCACCTGATTTAATACAATATTTAAATTTTTATCATTCAGCCGTATAAATATCTCCAAGAACGAATGTTAAAGCTGAGACAATCTGCGAAAAAATCTTGCTTTCGCTGTTATTTTTTTAATAAATGTGTAGTTATATGTTATGTTATGTTTGCTATACACCGGCTGATTAATCATTGTCACATGGGCGTCGAAACACGCCGCACACGTGCTGATGGCCCTATGACTGTACAGAGGATGATGGGGAGCGGCGGCAGGCGGCGTGCTGCGCCCGTCATTCGAGTGAAACAGGGCCAGGAACCCCGCTCGTTCAAACAGCACTTCCCACACTGGAGCGACGAGCATTTCGAGGTATCCACCCAAGTATGTGAATGATACAGCTTGAACGTGCGTATTTTGATTGTTCGTGTGTGTGTGTGTGTGTGTGTGTGTGTGTGTGTGTGACAGAGAGTGTGTGCGTGTGTTTGACTGTTTGTGTATGTGTGTATTTGCCTGTGTGTGTGTGTGTGTGTGTGTGTGTTTGACTATGTTGTTATGTGTGTGTGTTTTTCACACACAAACAAATATATTTACAAACGTGTACACATATTCACAACTCTACAATACAATGGAGGCGGCGTTGCCACGAATGACGGCCAGGTTTATTCGCTGCCGAAGTCTCTCGCGGCTCCCCTGAACGCTCACTGATTATTCCGCTAAAGAGCTTGACTAAGTCGTACAGGGACACCCCCATCACGCCGGTGGTCTCGATAGCCAGCGGCACGAAATCGTACCGCTGACACAGTTCTGCGTAGCGCCACCGCTTTCAGTCTTCCGCCGCCCGCGCTGCTGTCCCGGGAATGACCGAGCCGTCCAACAGATGTGTGTCGCAGAATGTGTTGACGCAGGTAACGTCCCAGAGCAGCGACTTTACGTATCGCAATGGGAACACGGTGATTCGGTTCGGTCGGCGGCCGTCACCGCGGTCCAGGCCTCGTGGCTCCAGCACCGCTGGGATTCCTGCCGACGCCAGACTGCGGCCAATGAGGCTGTTCAGCGCCGTGTAGCGTGGCAGGCGGCTGGCATTGCGACTGCAGGAGAGGCTATGGTGGCCCAGTTGTCAGTTGTGGCACCGCAACGGCATATGTGCGGTTCCTGCACTGCAGCACCAAGTCGCAACGCCACGTCCACTCGGATGGATTCGTCCGGCAGCAGCAAGCCGAGGCTGGCCACAGGCATCGCTGACAGCCAAGCGCGCTGTGATGAGCGGCTGCGGCCAGGAGACTGGCGCGCCACAGCTGGTCCGCGCTTCCAAGGAGATGTGGCTGGCGGATGGAGTAAGCTCGGTCATCCAGATGGCACTGGTTCAGTGGCTCGCTCGTGCTGAAGTTCGGGCACATGGTGTCCACGAACTCCTCGATGGCTGCCACCAAAGAGCGGGTCTGTCACCGCTTGTGCGGTGGTTAATGAGACAGACCAAGTCTCTGGTGGCTTCCAGCGAGGCGATTTGGGCCGGTAGTGCCACGTCGCTCAGCCGTCTGGCTCCGATACTTCCGTGGCGGACCGGGAGGGAAGCCTGCAGCCGCTGTGCGTCCGACAAGGCGACGTTGCAGCAATCATTGATGACCGATCTCAGTTGATCGTCGATGTCACCCGTTTGTTCGCGGGCTTGATACACCGGCGCTGCTCTTAGCTGATACATTGCCCGGGGAACCGAAGCATAGCCGCTGAGAAAGAACAGCGCCGGGTGCGAGCCGATGTTGTATGAGCGCTGAATCAGCAGGGACGTCTTGACCTCGATTTCTGTCAGCGCCTCTGCAATGCCGCCAGTCTGCACTGGTGCGCCGAGCAGATGCAGGTCGGAGAGTGGCGTGATCATGGCCGAAGCGAGCAGTGATGTGGCGGCAGCGGTCTGGTATCAGTCTCTGCTGGTCGTATGTCAGTGGCTTGACCCAAGCTCACGAGCTCGCATTTACCAGCGTTGAGCTCGAGACCAATGCTGCCTAGCGCCGGTACCAAGCAGCTCACGCCGACTGACTGTGTTGAAGGCGTTGGTCACATCCAGCTTCAGCAGAATGTGACCATGCCGACCGTCCGTCTCGCTTGTGAAGGCGCTCGCGGCGTGCACGGCCGCTTCGCGGCCCAGTTTACACCCTACTCCGAGCTGAACAGGGCGCAACTCCTGTACAACTGCGCTGGTTATCTTCCCGGCGACCAATTTGCTTGGGAGGCGCCGTAAAACGCTGCCAACGGCTAATGGGCGCAACCGGCCGGATTTCTTGCGCAGTGCGTTCAGTCGTGCGCTGTAAAATGCGTCCAGTACGAAGTCGGGGATGCGGCCGTGTACACAGCAGTTGCACAGCTCCGTTAAAGCCCGCAAAAGCTGGACGCCGGCTTCGGCTGTTTGTGGAGCGATTAACTGACGCAGGTGCAGCGGCCGAAACCCGTCTAGTCCGCCGGAAGAGCCTTTGGACATGAAGTTTATTACGCTGCGGACCTCGTGTTCCTCGAAGGACAGCTCTGTTTCGATCGTGTGTGATTGAGGCTGCTCGTCCAAAGCCGGTGGATGTTTGCGCTTGAGCTCATCTGTCACTCCATTATTATGCCCGGTCAAGCAGTCACTGGAAGTGAGCAGACGTAGAGCTCCGCCAATGTCGCCTCGATTCAGCCTCGTAGCCGAGTGGCTAAAAACGCACGCTGTGTGCACGAGAGGTCCAGGGTTCGATTCCCTGGCGAGGTGAAACGGTTGGGTTCGTTTCTTAAAGTGATAGCCCAATTGCCGCAAGGCGGGTTTCGTGTGTGCGCAGCCGTGCAGTTTCTGTGCTGGTCGTGACTGCGAAAACCCATGTGGCGGCCGGACCTGCGGTGTGCCAGCCGGGGCCGTGAGGCTTTGCCCCGCAAATTACACGCGCGCACAGCCTTCTCTACTGCTGTGTTTAAATGCGTAATTAAATATATAAAAATGTCGCCATCAGCACGCTTGGCTATGACGCAGCGGGTTCTGGCCTTGTCCTGGTCTTGCTGTGACCGTGGTCGGTTAAGCGTCCCCCGGCTTTTCGGCGCTGCTGCGTCGGTGCTTATTGGGCCAGTTAAATCATAGGAGAGCAACTTCCACCAGGCCGAGAGGGAGCGCTCTTCCAGAGCGGCCGTGATATGCTGGGCGATGTCGGCCGCCACCCGATGACGCAGCCCATGTGGAACGTACTGACGCACTCGGCGTTGCTGCCTGAGCTCAGCAAGCGCCGCAGCCAGATCTGCCGGATTGGTGGTGTTACCGTCGGCTGGCGGGCCCACGTCGCCATCCGCACCGCGGCTCGGCATGCAGGCCTCACAATGCCACACCGTCAAGACATCGGCTTGTGCCCGGGTGATTCCCACGCAGGTGAGGTGAAAAAACCGCTCATATTGCGCACAGGACATCACTCGCCTTCTGCTGTTGGCAGTACCGCAGTGATGACAGGCCTGCACGGGGTCGGATCCTGTTTCTGCGCTGAGGGTTAGCTCGGCCTGTGCCCCGATTGCTAAACAACGGGCTAGACGGCACGACGCGCGTGATCTGTCGCGCGGAGTGTGACAGCAACTGCCTCCGCGGTCGCACTGTCTCTTCCGCTCACCGATGTTCTGGTGTCGCCGCCAGAAAATGTCGCATGCTCTGCAGAGTGAAACATCTTTGTGCGTTTGTCGCACTCCGTTTGTGGAGTCACAAACAGCGCACGACAAATGCTGTTGCTCCTGCGTCACTGCAGACTGCGGAATTGCGTTGTTATTATAGATGGCGCTAGCGTATACAGCTCGTTGCTGGGCAACCATTTTGTTATGTATGAGGCATAAATAACACTTGTTGGAAACACACAATTATTATTTCATCAGCAGAACCATTAATATACCAAACTATATATAAACATTACACAAGGTCTCTGAACTTCACACATCACACACACTCAACTCCGCATTAACATTATAGTGAGTGGCAACAATTTGTGACCCAGATTGGTCTCAATTGGCATCCCTCATCGAGAGTGTGTGAGCTGCGGTTGTTTGTTCTTTCTTTTTATGAATTGATTTGTGATCATTTAATTTAATTACGTTTGAATATTATGTTTTTATGAATCATCGCCTTAATTAATGTTTGTAAATTAATGTAATGTTACGCGCTTTGTGTATTGACGGATTTGTACTGTATGTGTGACCGTGTTACTGCTGACGTGGACCAATCAACTGATGACACGACATGACCTGACCGACCCTATATAAGCCCGCAGGAAATGCAATATATTCTTATTCTGTTCCACGCCGTGGCCGGTGTTTGTATACTTGTGGAGTCTAAGCGTTACAACATCAATGTAGGGCTGCCAAACATGAATATTACAGAACAAAGTAATATCACCATAACCGGTGCTGATATCTATAACACATCCCTCCTAGCCAGAAACTCAACGACTGGCGTAACCTTCTATGTCGAAGTAGCGGCGGGGCTGACGAGGCCGTGTTTAGCGACGGTGCAAACCAGGATCCGGGTAATATTCGTTGTTCCGTTGACTCTTCTCCATCGGAGACTCATCCGCACATGGCTTCTCCTTTGAGCCTGGTGCCCCACTCTCCGCCGGTTCTGAGTCTTCCTCAGAAATGTAGCGTCGCTGAAGTTGGTCGACGTGTCGCTTCCATCGAGGTACACATGCAACGACTTTGGCGATGACTATGCGACTGCCCAGACGACGTGTCACGACAGCTGGAACCCAACGCGGAGTGCGATCACGCTTTGGTCCGTAGTACTTGGCGTAGGAAGCGTCGCCTTCTTGAAACGTGCACCCCACGGTAACCACCAACCGTTGTTGCTGTGGTTGGGCGGCCTTCGACTGACGACCTTCCGCCGTATGTGCCGGTGATGGGAAGAGTGTATCCACTCTCGCGCGGTTAGGGCGACCATGCAGTAGTTCACCCGGCGAGTAGCCATTAGCGTCAGGTGGGCGGCGGTACTGCATAAGAAGCTCCAGCAGTGCTGCCCTCGGAGTAAGAGATGGTTTGCACAGTGACTGCTTAAACGTATGTACTAGACGTTCCGCCTGCCTATTAGTCGCTGGGTGGTATGGCGCGCCCGTAAGATGAGTGATTCCTCTGCTGCGACACCACTCTTGAAATTATCCGCCAGTGAACGTAGCAGCGTTATCCGTCACCACGGTGTGCGGATAACCGAAGTGCGCAAATTCTACCTCCAGTATTTTTTTGTGAAGAAAGTTTATTTCACACTCGAAACATAATATGAAGAGCATCACAAAAACAGTTGCAAACATGATATTTTCAGGGTGTAAGGAAGAATCCTGTCTCAACCACTGAATTAATTTAAAATAATTCTAAATCATGCAACTAAGAACAATTGTGAAGTAAAGAAAAGAAAAAGTCATCGTTTCAATTTTTGGTCAACCAAAGCAAAAGTAGATCATTACAGATCAAATGAATAACAAATTAATAACAAAAAATAATAAAAATAAGGAGATGATGAGCCGAGGAAATAGACCGAGCCAAGTACACGTGATATTGTCACAATTAAGTATCAGCATTGGTGCTATCAGCTGTCATTGTAATCAACATTGTCAACATTGTCACCATCAACCAGATCACTGAGTCACTAATCAGTATTTTTCCATAATCAGCTTGTTCGTAACTTGTTTGAGTTTACGTTTAGAAGGAACATTCACGAGAGACGGAATATGTTTGGCAACTATCTGATTCCAGTACTTGGGTGCCTTGATAAACATGCAATGTTCTTCATAATTGTGATTTACTCTTAGCTCCTCAAAATGATGTTTTTCTCTTAGATTTCTTGTATTGAGTTTCAAAATAAAATTGTGATGTAACAAAACTGAAGAGACTAAATGATATTACCAGACAGGCGCGCGTGGGCATCACCGCCCCACGCGCGCCTACAAGACGTCACGACACTACCACGCTTCGAACACGACTCCCAGCTCACACAGTGACACACGGGAGCACACACACACACACGCACAGTCTTCACCCGACGCAACAACCAATCAGCGGCGAGCGACTGACCGGCTCGCCGCGGGGCATGCACACTTCACTAAACGCATACATACACACCGAAACAACTACACACACTCGCTTACACACTCTCTCACGCCATACACAATTAAACCATACACGATCACACAGACACAATAAGACGCTGACACACTCAAACACAATCACACAGACACAATAAGACGCTGACACACTCAAACACAATCACACACACACACACTCTCTCACTGCACACGATCACACTACACTGTAATAAACACACACAAGAAACAACGAGCACCAACTGTGTATTCAACGCCCTGTCCATCCTGGTTACATAATCCCACGCTAGGGGGCACTAAAAGTATGGACTAAGACACAGGACCATATTACCACATTCCTCTCCAAGGTTACACACACTATCTATTGTAAGATAAACAATGAAATTGTTGGATCATACGTAGACATATACGTAGATATGTCCTATGTCCTATACAATATGTCCGTTTGACTTTACACCCCCGTAACTTCCTTCAGATACACTTTGGAAAATTACAAATTATACCGTATTGTAGAAAACAAAATTTCTAGCACGATGGTATAATTTATTGTAATGTGTGACAAATAGTTCCTGAGAAATGGGTAGAAAAATGAATTAATTTTAATCACCCGGCGTTCAAGTGTAATTTTGGATGTATTTGAGAATTTTGCCAATTGTACACGTTTTTTGTATCATTTGTGGGTATAAATTATAGCTTTTCTTGTAGAACACAAAATTATCTACACAATAGTATAATTTTTATAGCTGTACCATTGCTGGTTTATGAGGAATAGATAGCGGAATATTGACCAAAATATTCACGTTTTTTGTGCTAATTTTGTCTTTTTGCTTTTTTGTCATTTACACTTCACACCGCCGTAACTTTTTTTAATACATTTTGGAAAATTAAAAATTATACCGTGTTGTAGCAAACAAATTCCCAGCATGATGGTATTATTTATTTAGATGTGTGATCATTAGTTTTTGAGAAATAGAGAAAAAAGTATAGAAAATCGGACGCGTGGAGTTTAAATAAAATTTTGAATGTAGATTGAATTTTTTTCCATTTTACATGTTTTTTTATTTAATTTTTGGGTATAAATTATAATTCGTTGAGCAGAACAGACAATTTTCTACACATTGGTATAACTTGTATAGTTGTACCATTGCTGGTTTAGGAGGAGTAGTCTTCAGAAAATTGACCAAAATTTTCGCATTTTTCAGGGTTCATTTTGTGTTTTTACCGCTATAACTTTTTTTGGTTTCATTTTTAAAATTAAAAATTTAGTGTTAAGTGTAGACAAGAAAATTTCCAACGTGATGGTACAAATTAGCAGGTACGCCAAGTGATGGCCAAGTAGCAGCTGATAGAAAATGGATGAAGAAGGCTGGGACAGACAGACACACACACAGACACACACACACAGAGGATCTCTTTTATATATATAGATGTGAACATAAGACTGGAATGTTAAACCGCATCAGTGACGTAGTCATCTAGGTAAGCTGGTCGGCGACGTTCTCGTTGGCTGCGCCGCGGACCAGCCGGGTGCACGTCTGGCGGAGGTGACGATGTATGGTAGAAATCTGCGCTGGCTTCGTTTCCGCCGCCGGCATAGTCAGCGTTTCCGTCGGCTTCGTCGGCTTCGTCGTGTCCGTTGTCCGGAGTATGTTCAGGTTTCGATGTCTGGTTCGCGGTAGTAACCGGCATCAGATGGCGGCGGTTACGCCACCAAATTCGACCGCTCGGAAGACGTATCGCATAAGCACGATGACGACCCACAGCAGACACATCACCAACCCTATCCCATCTCCCGATGGACCGATTCTGTATGTATACCCTCTGTCCAAGCCGTAGTGGTGCTAATGCTCGGGATATTTTGTTGTATGTGATGATAACGCGCTCTCTAGTACTGACAGCACGCCTATCACATTCGTCTGCTTTTTCTTGCCATTCCGGAGCAAATGACCGATGATGAGCTGGCAATGCACTGCGCAGTGGATGGCCGTATACGATTTGTGCAGGTGAACGTCCGCCGACTCCTGGGGCGTTTCTCAGTTCGAGTAGTCCACGAGCAAATTCGTCTGTGTTCATGTCGCCATGGTCTGTGCATTTCTGTATGAGCCGTTTTGCTCGCTTCACTGCAGATTCAGCATGACCATTAGCCTGTGGATAATGAGGGCTGGTGATGTTGTGGCGTACCCCCCATCGCCTCAGGAAGTCTCTGGTTCGATGAGCTACAAACTGAGGTCCTCCATCGCTGCGCATATACTCAGGAACGCCGGTATACGTGAAAATCTCGCGAAGACAATGAATCAATGACCTTGAGTCGCTCTTCGTCAATTTTGAGCCGTAAATCACTGGCAAGTTAGATAAACGATCCACATATACCATAAACATCCTGCCTGCATGTTCGAAATAATCAACAGACACATACTGGAAGATTCGTGACGGTTGCTCAGCTTCGATGTACTGTTCTCGTTGTATGCTGTTGGAATATTTTCGACACATTTCGCATGTCGCAGTGATATTCTTGATGTCATTATTGATGCCAGACCAATAGACCGTTTGTCTCGCTCTCAATGTGGTTTTCGTTACGCCCAGGTGGCCATCATGAAGACGCTGCAGCGTTTCACGCCGTAAAGCTCTCGGGATTATAATTCGTCGGCCTAACAAAATCAGATCGTCATCAACAGCGATATCGTGCCGAACACACCAAAATGGCTGCATGGAAGAAGAAACACGACGTTTATCATTCGGAAACCCACTTGTAATTGTATTTTTCAGCATGCAGTATTCGAGATCGTTTCTCGCGGCATCTCTAATGTTTTCCAATTCATGATCATTGATCGAAAGAACATTTGCAGAAAGCTGGACGGATTGAATGTGAGCTTCCGCTATATCGCCGTCTTCTGGTTCAGCTGGGGCGCTAGGAGCTCGTGAAAGAGCGTCTGCTATGGAGTTCACGGATCCTGCTTTCTACTTCGCCGTAAAGGTTAAATGAGTGATCTTCTCACGGAGTCTTTGAATGCGTGGATTAGAAATATCAGCTAGGCCCTTCGAATTAAGTATAGGCACTAGAGCTTTGTGATCGGTGACAACGATGAAATTACTCAACCCGGCTACAAAGCGATTACACTTACGACATGCCCAAACTACAGCGAGCATTTCTAGTTCGCATACTGCGTAGCGTTCCTCTGTCTCTGTCAAAAACCTTGATCCTCACTGGATAAGGCGCCAGGAGCCGTCGCTGCCTTGTTGTCTAAGGACGAATCCCAGACCTTTCAGCTTTGCCGCGTCAACTTCCAGCATGGTATCACGTGAAGGGTCAAAAAAATCCAAAATAGGCGGTGACATCAGAGAGTTCTTAACTTCGTTGAACGCTGTGTCGTGCGTGGATGTCCACATCCATTTATTATTGCGCTTCAGAAGATATCGCAAAGGTCTGGACTTTTCGGCAATCTGAGTGGAGAAGTAACCGAGTTGGTTAACCAACCCGAGGAATGATCTAAGGCCTGTGATATCTTTTGGACATGGAAATCTCTCTATTGCACTCGTCTTCCTCGATTCTACCGTGTAGCCTTTCTCACTCACAGTAAGGCCGCAGAAATTTGTTTCGTTTGTACCGAATGCGAATTTTTCCTTGTTCAGAGTGATGCCTGCGTCGTCACATCGACAAAGGACCTGCCAAACGCGTGCAAGGTGATCGTCGTACTTTGAATCATATATGAGGATATCGTCTACTACTTTACATGTGTTGGGAATGTCACCAAGGATTGCGTCTCCACGTCGATTAAACTCGTCTCCGCTGGAAACAAGTCCCATGGGGGCGCGCTTGTATCTGTATCGGCCAAAATGCGTGATAAAGCATGTCAAATCCCTGTCCCTTGTATCGATCAATATTTGATGGTACCCTGATTTAGCGTCACATTTGGTAAAATATCGTGAACCACGCGTTATCGTTGATACAGCATCAAGTGGGCTATGCATAGGGTGCGTGGGTCGCTGGACATATCTATTGAGCTTAGTCAGATCAGTTGTCAATCGACATCCAATGTTATTCCCGTTAGTATCTTTTCGTGGTACTAGAACAATCGGATGACACCATGCCGTTGGATGGCTGACAGGTTCAATGACATCTTCCTCAATCAACTTGTCCAGCTGAGCTTTCAAGCTGTCACGGTAACAAATCGGAACGGACCGAGGGGCGGTAATGCTCACTGGTGTCGCTTGCTTCCAGTTGTTTCGGAAACGACTTATGTAAAATTATTAAATCAATAGCGTCCACCCATGATAAAAGTGCGTTGGAAATGCTGGGGACAACGTATGCCGTTGTACTGCATGTTGCTGAGCCCAGTTTTAGTTCAAGTGGGCAAGTTCCCACGCAAGTGAGTCTTTTCCCATTTGCTGCAAAAAGCTTCACATTGGCGGGGAGAAGATTGTTGTGGTCAATGTTCAGTAGGCTGGTCATTTGCCTGTTGATGATTGTCACATCACTTCCAGTGTCCGTCGCTAGACATATTTTTCCAGTTTCACCCGAGCGGGTTAACGCGCTCACTTATGTCAACGGTGGTTTCCTGATCTTGTGACGTTCAACTGCTTGAACATTTACGTCAGTAATAATGCGGCGTACGTTTTCATCCTTGTGTTCCGCTCGTTCGCGTTGATACGAAGGTTTGAATTTCCGCTTCTTGCATACTCGGGCAAAATGACCGATCTGGTCACAGTTGTGGCACCTTTGTTTCAATGCACGACATTCTGAATTCCCATGTCGGCGACCACAGCGATTACAATTAGTCGCACGCCCATTGCCTTCCTGTTGTGTCTGTGTTTTGCACACACTTGCATGTACCTAATTTTCGTTCGCCTTCAATTCTTGTCAGCTTATTCGGGCGCTCTCGTTTGCACGGCATATATTTAGAGCACCATTCAAAGTCAACCTTTTCTATTGAAACATTCTTTGCAACGCATCTCCATCACGGATGCCCATCACAATTTTTTCTCGTAGTCGGTTGTCTTCGCATTTGTCGCAAAATTCGCAATATGCGGCGATTTCTTGGACTGCACATAAAAACTCGTCGAATGATTCGCCGTCCTGTTGATTGCGAGAAAAGAATTCCCTGTGGTCTACAATCACGTTTCTAGTATCTCGAATGTGCTCTCTTATTTTCGAAATGCAATCGTCAAGTGTGTCATCCTCTTGGAAAATGGTATTGAACCTTGGAATTCGCACCCAATCCTCATCCAGCATTGACAAAAGAAAAGCTTGTTGCTCTTTCGGGGATAACAAGTTGATATTAGATAAAGTCACATAACATGCTACTTTATGCCTCCATGATTCGAATTCGCGAAACGATGCTCCGCTATGCAATATAGGAACCGGAATATTGGATGAAGGCAATTTCGGTGTGGTACGTGACTCATCGACTGTATGTTGAGACGAATTTTGTGTTTCGGTTATCATCATTTGCTCCATTAAACTCGTCATTATTTGAGTTTGACGGGCTTCTCGTTCAGAACTCGCTTGCATTTGCATTGAAACTACCTCAAGTAGTTTTTCAATCAGTTTTTCCATTGTTAGTCCAATTTCGTAATGACAATATTCGATAAGTTAGTATTTACACCTCCAGATTGTCTTTAACTGAAAGGGAAATTTCTAACACTGACCTTCACATCCTGTCGGCTGCGCCATGTAATATACACACACAAGAGACAACGAGCACCAACTGTGTATTCAACGCCCTGTCCATCCTGGTTACATAATCCCACGCTAGGGGGCACTACAAGTATGGACTAAGACACAGGACCATATTACCACATACACCTCCACCTGTTTTTACAGAAACAAATAAACTAAAGAACAGACAATACAAAAAAATGTAAATCAAGCGAACCAATAAAAAACCTAACTCGACGACGGCCTCCGCCAGATGCACACACCTTGGCTGCGGCGAAGCACAACACGGCAGGCCCCAGCATCCACCACGCTCCCGCCTCGCCTGTGCTCTTCAGTGCTCCGCCGCAGCCTGCCGTCCTCTTCATCACCGGCTGCCGCGACAGGGCACAACACTTCGACCCCAGCACCCACTATGCTCCCGTCGACTCCAGTGCTATTCAGCACCCTGCCGCAAACAGCCGGGACGTCGCCGTTCACGCAGGCCACGCCGTCGCCGTCGTTCGTTTCCTTCCTCCGGCCTCAGCAGCGCCTCTCTCACCTGCCCTCCAGCACCAGCAGCCTCCACCAACAATCTTCCAGCTGCCCGGCGACGAGTCCAACACCAGTACAGACGGGACGACGAGCATCCTTCGGCCGCAGCTCCTCCGCTGCTTCCTGCCGGCACCATGCTCTCCTGCCGTCCCCCTGCACACCAACCTGACACGCCGCCGAGCACCTCCACCACGTCCTCCAGGCCGCTGCTAATACTGGAGGGCATTATCTCTGCTGCTGAAGCCGGGTCGCAGACAAACAATACAGTTTCAAACAGAAAGGCCGAAGTAGCTTGTAACAAAACTGAAGATACTAAATTATATTACCAGACAGGCGCGCGTGGGCATCACCGCCCCACGCGCGCCTACAAGACGTCACGACACTACCACGCTTCGAACACGACTCCCAGCTCACACAGTGACACACGGGAGCACACACACACACACACGCACAGTCCTCACCCGCCGCAACAACCAATCAGCGGCGAGCGACTGACCGGCTCGCCGCGGGTCATGCACACTTCACTAAACGCATGCACACACACCGAAACAACTACACACACTCGCTCACACACTCTCGCACGCCATACACAATTAAACCATACACGATCACACAGACACAATAATACGATGACACACTCAAACACAATCTAACACACACACACACACAATCTCTCACTGCACACGATCACTCTACATGTGAGAAATACATGGGAGAAGTGAATTGGTTAAAAAACTATGCATTAAAACAATACAGTTTGATTTGACGATATCACGAAATGTTTGTACCTTATATTTTGTAAAAATTGGACTTGTATGTGAACCATATGGAGCCATATCGACAATCCTCATAATTCTCTTTTGCGCAACAATTATATGATTTTAATGGGTAGGCCCAATGCCCAATTTAAATAACAATACGATAAGAAAGGTTGAATTAAGGCATTGTATAATAAGCGCGTGTTCAGAGGTTAAAAATTTACGAGCTTTCTAAATAATAAATGTGCCTGTTAATTATTGAAGTTGTATACTTGATATGAGCACGAAATTTGAGGTCATTATCTAACATTACCCCCAGATATTTCACCACTGGCGAGTGATCAATTCGAGCATTGTCAATTAATAAGTCTAAATCACTCAGCTCATTTTTGGTGAAATTATGTATTTGATATTTCGTCTTAGAAGTGTTTAACCGTAGTCTATTTGCTTTAAACCACTCTGATATGTTACTTAAAAGATTTTTGGCTTTACTCGTCAAATCATTATGTATAGGCTGAGATAAAAACAGGCTGAGATATAAACATAAGGCTGAGATAAAAATAGCAGTGTCTTCAGCAAACATTAAAAATTGCGATGAAGTGCTACATTTAAAAAGGTCATTAACATAGTTTAAAAACAGTAATGGTCCCAAAATTGAGACCTGAGGTACTCCCATTTTGACTTATTTTGTACTTGAACAACAACCATTAAAATCAAGAAATTGCAAGCGATTTGACAGGAATGCCTTGAGCAACTTTATTGTTGACTCGGCCAAGTTGTAGAAGCGGAGTTTGTCCAGCAGGATAGCGTGATCTACACAATCAGAAGCTTTTTTATGTCAAGGAAAATTGGAAGTGTGATTGAGTTAGAACCACGTGCTTTGTTAATTAGTTGAGTTAAAAGAACGATTGGCATATATGTAGATCGTTGTTTTCTAAAACCAAATTGGAAGTCAAATAGAAGATCATTGGTAGTAAAATAACCCATGAGCTGATTATATAAAATTCTCTCTAGTACTTTAGACATAGGCGTTAAAATTGATATAGGTCTGTAGTTAATAAAGGTTTGCTTATTACCTTGTTTTAAAATTGGAATAACACGCGCAATTTTGAAAGTACTCGGAAAGCATGATTGTGTGATACATAAGTTAATCATATGTGTAATTTCGGTGAGGAATGACGAGGCAATAAGTTTTAGAATTTCACCTGTGAGACCGTCATGTGCACTCTTGCCACTCTTCAGTTGAGTTATTATGGAGTGTACGACAAGATTTGGAACAGTTTGAAACACGAATTTGTTGCTTTCACACGACATTAAATGATCGAGAAACATCCTATGGTGTATGTTGGTAAGCGGCGTATTTCTTGCTATATTAAGAATAACGTTAGTAAAATACATGATGAATTCTTCAGCAATGTCTGTTGGGTTTTCATGTAAAATATCATTGTGTATAAAACATGACGGTGAAATCTCCTTTCGTATTTTCACGTTAGTTATGGTTAGTAATGTGTTCCACATCATTCGTTTATTGCATTGATGACGTTTTTGTTGCTCAAGGTAATATTTCTGTTTTGCCAATTGTATTTCGCTTTTTAATCTATTGCGAATTTTTTTAAATATTTGAAAGTTTTCCTTTTTACCTTTCTTGACGTATTTGAGATGTAATTTGTTCTTTAGATTGATGTCTGCTAAGAGTTTTTTGTCAATCCACGGCTGTTGAGGCTCTTTCCTCAGGTTCTTTTTAGTATTTGATAATTTGTCGATTTGAGTTACACATGTTTGTAGCAGGAAGTTGGCACATTCTTCGGCTTCTGATATCTCATAGAACTTGTCCATCTCAACTCTGATTGTTGAATTAATTTGTCAGCATGTTTAAAATTGAATAATCTTCTATTTTGATGCGATGTTGTGGGTGAAACAGTATTGTACGTCGCAGTGCAAAAAATTGGCAGGTGATCACTGATATCATGCGTTATTATGCCACTGGAAGAGACTAGAGACGCGTTGTTGATGAATATGTTGTCGATCAGAGTGGAGCATGTCTGTGTTATACGAGTCGGCTTATTGATTGTTGGATCAATAAAATCTGTTTGCGAATTATCCAAGATATCAATGTTAAAATCACCGCCAATAACTACTAGTTTATCATTAAACAATGTGTCAAAATGTGATGTGTCTAAAAATTCATAAAAAGGGAAGACCGATAAGAGGGAGACCTGTAGACAGACATAAAAACTATAATTCTTTGATTTGGGTTGAACAGCTCGATAGTAACTGCCTGAAATTCAATCTCTGTCCCACTTGAATACTTGTCACTGACCATGTAATTATATTTTTTTCTCACATAATGGGCAGATCTTTTACCTATCGTTCTTTCTTTGTCCGGCGATCTGGAAAAATTGAGATGAACAGTCATCAATCCAAGTCTCTGATAATAGGATAATATGAAAGAGTATGGAGAGTGTGTATTTCAGTTTTTCAAAGTTTTGCTTCAGCGATCTTATATTGACTTGGAATATGGCCAAGTCCAATGAATTTTTCACAATGGTAGAAGGAATATTGTATGTGCATTGTTCATATATCCTTTTGTCACCGAGATCCAAATGTTGTGTGAAAAAATTACTTTCGGGCTCCAGTTCTATCCCCAGCTCATCATCCAAATATTTTATACTAATGATCACAAAAAAGCAAACAATAAACCCAGGAATAAATATATACAAATAGATGGATGAATTACAATGAAAAAAGAAAATATCTGTCTATAGAAAAAAACACAGAATGAAAATTGCACGTATAGCTAGAACAAAAACAAGAGTTGCGATGTGGGTGCACAAACATTCTACCGGTCAGCGGCGAATAGGTGAGTGAAGCGAAAAAAAAAAACAAATTTTCAAGTATATTCAGACAATTGGCATACAATACGTAAACAACAACTACAACTACTACAACTAGGTTAAGATTACAGGACGCAAAACAAACGCACGATAATACGACGGCAAGGCAAGTGTGTACACTCACTGTATGGCAGGTGTGACCTGTGTGAGGTGAGGTATATTGGTTGTAGCTAGTTGAACTGCCGTCTGTTTGACTGACTGAATCTGGTGTTGGGTCGATTCACTTTGTTTGTCGTGGCTGTAACATTGCGGCTGACATTTTTCCACTCAGCCGTGCGTTCTGCCTGACACAACTGAATATAATCTGTTTCTTCGGTCATTGCTCCGGCTGGTCCAGTGTGGCGAAGGACATCATCCATTGATAATACCGTAACAGCACGGGCGTATTCAGTCACTCGAATTTTCACCAATCCCATGTCAGTCCATACCGCGTGAATTTTTCCAGCTCTTCTCATTTGCCTCAAGTCATACATAAGCTTACTGTTTTTTCTCGTCAAATGATAGTTAAGAAATATGGGCCTAGAGCGATTTCCAGCGGCGTCCGCAGCCGCCTTCAAAAATGTCCGGGCCCTGTAAAGCTCATTTCTCTTTCTGAGTTTTTCAAAGCAGATCAGGAGTGGTCTGGATTTGCCTGTGACAGGTTTGCCAATTCGGTGTACAGATTCCACGTCATCCGCGCATATGTCCACCTTTATTATCTTGGCAACATCTTGCAGGAGCTTGTTGGCATCTTCAGATTTCTCCTCCACCAGACCTGAGATGCAAATATTTTTTCGCATGGAGTGCTGTTCAATACTGTCGATTCTGTCCAGTGCAGAGTTCAGATCTTCTTTCAGGATCGCAATCTCATGCTCTTTTGCCTGCACTGCCTCTACGACTGAAGCTTTCACAGCAGGCTCGACAATCTTCTGCCTGATCATATTGAGTAGCTCATCATTGGATTAACACTCTTTCATGGCCTCCATCTTTTCTGCTGCATACGCCATTGCCGCACCGGCTCACTATCTACTGGTGTTTAGCGAAACTTAATGACACACTACGAGCACCACGAAACACGTCCTTACACGCCGAGCACAAAACACAGACTGAACTTGTGTAGTATCTCGGTTGTACTTTTCGTGGACACCGAATATGGCTGGTGGATGCAAGGGTATTTGGAGAAAGCATCCACGATCAACAGCCAGTTGGACCCCATAAAGTGAATTGCGTGATCCAAATGCAAGCGGCTCCATGCCATTTCAGGCAGCATCCACGGATGAATCGGCTGCTTCGGTGGGCTCCTCTGATGTTCCTCACACGAAGAACAGTCGCAACATGCCGTCTCAATATCGGAGTCGATATTCGGCCAGTAGACCGATGAACGTGCCAGTGACTTCATCTTCACCATGCCCAGGTGTCCGATGTGTAGCATCTGCAAGACTTCACGGTGTAGTTCTGTCGGTATGACGATACGGGAACAATAGAGTAAACATCCATTGGGAACAGATAGAAAATCAGACAGTGTCCTGAAACGCTTCATTTCAGTCTCTTCATCCTTTGGTGACATCGGCCAGCCTTCCCTGCAGTACAACATGACCGGACCAATGACTTTATATCGGTCCGATGAATTTTGAACCGCCGTCGCGTTGACTGCCTTCAACTGATCATTGACCAATTTAATGGCGCACACTGTGTCAGAGTCCATGACGTCTTCCTCCGCGTCAAATGAGACGTCGTTTTGTAATCGTGTTGACTGAGCTGTAATGCCCAACGAGCCAATCTGTTGGCAGCAAGTGCCGGTGTAGCCTTGGTTGGTCCGAAAATGTTCAGTAACGGTTTGTGGTCCGTAACCAGAATAAACCGCCGCCCATACAGGTATTGATGAAACCGATGCAGTCCAAAAATGATGGCCAATGCCTCTCGCTGTATCTGGCTGTAACGGCGCTGGGCTGGAGTAAGAGTCGTTAACGCATTCATGATCGGCCGGTCACTGCCGTCAGGAAATCGATGAAACAATACCGGGCCAACTCCTACCTCCGAAGCATCACATGACATACCTACTGGCAAAGTAGTGTCGAAGTGAGCCAGAAAAACATCAGCCGTAAGCATGTTCTTCAGACGATGAAAAGCGTCTTGAGATGCAGTTGACCAATACCACTCAACTCCTTTCTTGCACAGTCTATGCAGATTCTCAGCGACCGTAGACAGATTAGGCAGAAACTTGCCGTAAAATTGCACTGACCCGAGAAAAGATTTTAGCTTGCTAACGTCTGTTGGTGCCGGCATGTTGATAACGTCGTCCACTTTCTTCCCTTTACGGACTCCTCTAGAAGACAGAACGTGTCCCAGATAGTGATGCAAAAAAACGTTTTTTTGTTGCGTTTTTTTTTTGCAAAAAACATGTTTTTTTAGGTTTTTTGCTTTTTTGTTTTTTTATAATTAGCCCCAATTGTCATAGGATGTTGGATTTTAGTACATTGAAACGAGTTTAATTGACGTTTTGTACATATTTACGTGTCTTATTTCAAAGATAATTTGATAATAGTGTAAAAAACAAAAATATGTATCAATAAATACCTCAGGAGGCTGTTTGAAAGTGCATCCGGGTCCGGTGGTTTAGGTTTTTTCATTGAGAAAATCCATGTTTTTAAAGATGGTTTGAATGATGTGGATATTTGGAATAATTTGTCAGCAGAACAAAACATATTCATTGAGTAATCATGTGTTTTTATAAAATAAACCATTTTTTATGAAAAAAATGCAATGATGTTTTTCAAATTGGTTTTAAATTCGTTCTATTAATGTACAGATTCAGAAAATGTTGACAGCAGAACAGGACAAGTTAATTGGTTGGTCAAGTGTTTTTTTGACAAACGTTCATTTAAACTAACGCTTTTTTGATGAAACAATGTTTTCTAAAACAGTATCTATGTAAGATAGATTTGATTGATGTACGTTCAAATACATTTTGTATAGCAAGTAGCCTGCTGGTACGTATAATCGGCTGGTTAAATCACTTGATTTAAACTGTTTCACCGTCACCGCACACGCGAATCGAGCCGCCTTTCTTGCCCACAGCATGCAATGGGCTCGCCCAGCAACTCGCAGACCGCTGCACGATGCCCAGTGTCAGTAGTCGCTCGAACTCCCGCTTCGCCGCCGCCAGTTTTGTGGGTGGAAGGCGTCGCGCCTTAGCCCACACCGGTGGACCCGTCGTCGGTATGTTGTGAGTGGTGGAGTGTTGAGGAGGACAGTTGAAGTCTGGAGGTGTGATGACCTTCGGAAACTCTCTCAACAGACCTGAACGATCGGTGCTGGCTGCAAGAATGCCGCTGACAGCGACGATATCCCGGCGTGGTGGTGACAGCGCGACAGACGACCCGTAACTCAGCTGTCGTTTGGCCATGTCGACGGAAAGACCAAACCTGGCGAGAAAATCAGCGCCGAGGATAGCAGTCGGTGTGTCTGCCACGTGAAACGTCCAAGTGTAGTCCACCACGGACATTCCAGCTAGCCGCAGTGCCGTCTGATGGGTGCCGTATGTTTGGATAGCCCGGCCATCGGCGGCTTTCAAAGAAAGTTTGTCGGGAGTTGTCACGAAGGCGTCGCTGAGACTAGACTTCGGCCACACGCTGGCCTGAGCGCCGGTGTCAATTAAAAGATTTTGGCCGGAATTCAGGTCGGTCACAAACAACAGCGCTTGCGGTTGAGTCGCTGGGACGGGCGCCACGTGTCTCAGCGCGGCTAGTTTAAAGACTGGCCTTGGTAGCTGCACGGCTATATGCACCTTTGCGCGCGGTCACCAAAACATCGGTGATACCAACACCGATCACTCGAAGTGCCGCCTTGAGAAGGACGCCTTTGTCGCGAGGAGCTGCGAGAGCTGGGACGCGGTGATGAATCACGCTGTCTGTGTGCACCGGTCATACTGTGTACTGCTGTGTTTAGTTCAGCTACATCAGCCAAGAGCTTTTCGACGGAAGAAGATGTGTTCTCAACGACACTCGGAACCGGTGATGTGGCGCGAACCGCGTTGACGGTCACGAGTGCTTGGTCGCGTCTAGTTGCGTCCATGAATCGGTCTGCTGCTTTGGCGACTTCGCCCAGAGCGGTAAAGTCGGACAACAATGAAACAGCCGCTTTGACGTGGCTGGGCAGTCGCTGCATGAATATGCTACGCAGCACGTCACTGTTGGCCTGACCACCAACTGCTGCCAGCTCGCTCTGTATGCGCCGGAGAAGCTGGGATGGTGATTGATCGCCGAGATGCTGGTGGCGCAGTAGCGCTTCAAACCGTTCAGCTCTTGAGTGAGCAAGTCGAGTCGTGAGCGCGTAGCAGAGAGAGTCAAAATCGGGTGAGCGCAGTATCACGTCCTTGACTTGGGTGGCAACTTCCATTGGCAAGTTCGCCACCAAGAACTGAAATTTTTGCTCGGATGCGGTAAGGCCTTCGACAGCAAACGCGCAATTCGCCTGAGCCAGCCAAAATTCCGGTTCAAGAGGTGGAAACTCCGGTATGCCGACGGATGCGCGGCTGAACGATACATTTTCGTCCCTGCTTTGAAAGTTGCGCTCTGCTGTCATTTTTCCACCGTGTCTCGCGTTGTAATATTAAATTATGCGCATGAACTAAGTTACGAAAATACATACTAAGCAATTAAAATTAATTGATACACGATAAATTTGTTACAAGAAATTAAATAGTCACACGAAATTAACATACAAAAAACTTCTACTGACATCTAGCGGCGGAGACAAAAACATGTAGTTGGCTCAGAAAGTAGTGTGCACATAGAGGACGCTACACACTGATTATATAGCCTCAGTTTTCGTTTACAAGAGATTTTTAGACCTTTAGTGAGCCAAGGCTGGTTTTTTGTTCGGCTGTATGTTACTTCTTTCATGGGGAAACATTCATCAGTTAACTTTAAAAAATTTCCTGAGAAACAATCGAAAGAGGGGTTAGCATCCTCGCACTTCACGGACTGCCAATCATAGGTGCGCAACAAATAGCAAAACTTCTGTTGTACTTGATTCATTTCCCGAAAATAAGTGCGTTTTCGCGATTTTATTTCGTTTTTTTTGAAGATTTGCAATCACAAATATCGGTGTATGGTCACTTAAATCGTAACAGATCGTGCCTGCAATCAAGGTTTTATCCACTGAATAACAAAGTATGTCGATTAAAGTAGCAGAGTTGTGGGTTATCCTAGTTGGCGTTTTTATAAGCGGTAGAAATCCGAGAATGCACACAATGCGTTCAGAAAGTGTTTTGTATGCGTTTGTTCTATTTTCAAAGTGTTGAAGCTAAAATCGCCTAGTATGAAGCAATTTTTCACAACAGTTGAGGAGTGTGTTCGATGCTGCATAAAATGCCGAAGTGTGGATCCAGCTCCGGTCAGTCATGAAGAGGGCTCCGTGGCAGTGAGCACGAACTGGACTAGGGTGGCGGTAGACACTACACATTATGGCGGTAAATGCTACATGACACTAAAAGACTGCGGTCCATCCCGTTTTGCTATTTGGAAGGAAGTACGTTCGGAAAATGCGACGGAAATTGTCAAGATACTCGATGAAGTATTCAGAGAACGTGGACCTGTCAGTGAATTGCTCTCGGATAATGGCTCAGGGTTTAGATCTTATCCAGTCGCAGCTCTATGTCGGCAATGGAATGTGGTTCAGTTATTCCGATGTGCCTACCGGCCGGAGGGTAATGGTATTATAGAGCGACAGCACAGAACGATTAAACGCATGGCACAACGTAGCAGTTCCTGCCCTCTACGTATGGTTTTCTGGTACAATCTCGCTCCGCGGAAGGGGATACATGAATCGTCAGCTCCCAGTCGAGAGCTATTCTCATATAAATGGCGGCATCCTTCTGTAAAGGTTATACAGTCAACACCAACGGCCGATCGGACGGAGTATTCAGTAGGAGACGACGTGCTGGTCAAACCTCCGGACGCTAAATGTACATCGACGTGGAGACGAGGTCGAGTAACGAAAGTAAGCTCGGCAAATAACATTGAAGTCAATGGTGTTCCGAGTCATCCTCTGGACATACGAAGGTTGTTCAGAGAAAGCTTGGACGAAACTTCCGAGGAAACATCCGACGACGGTGAGGAACCTGATGAGCAGCACACAAGTGGGTCGGCTACACGTAGAACGTCGTCGAGATCGAGAAGACCTCCGAAGTGGCTGGAGGATTACGTTACGTGAGAGATAGGCTAGTGATGACAGGTCATCATGGAGGGGTGTAGTAGACGAGCTGCAGTGTTTCGCGAACGACACGTTTGATTCGACTGAAATGCTCAGCTGAGTCTTGTTGAGGGGCGGAGCTAGATGATGACGTCAGTTGGAGAGCGCGTGCGGAATGACTGGGAACGAATCGGGTGGCGCGCGTGAGTGGGTGGAATTGGCGGGCAGTGGGAATTCGGAGCGTGTCGGTGTATGTGTTGTGGTATCTGTAGGCGTACGTTGAGAGCGGATTGTGAGTTTGTGCTCGTTACATTTGAGACGTCTACTTTTTGGTGCTGTCGGTGAGATTGTGTTTATTTGTTTTTCTTCGTCAGCATTTGAATATTGTTGCTTCAATTTGTTCTGCCTACCGCTTTATTGGGTTCTCTCAATAAATTATTTCTGCACCGTCAACTGGGTGTATTGCTGTGTTACAAGCTATTTCGGCCGCAGCAATGGCAAATGTAAAACTGAGTGATGTTTTACAGCCGTATGATGGACATGAAGATATTGTGCAATGGCTCAATAAAGTGGAATTGGTCGCGTCTCTGAAGGGGATCGATGATTTGTCTACCATTGTCCCGCTGTTTCTTGAAGGCTCAGCGTTCAGTGTGTATATGGAAATGGCAGAGCATGATAAAAAAGATATGAATGCGATAAAGAAGGTGTTGAACGACGCTTTTGCAGTAAATAGTTTTGTTGCGTACGAAAAGTTTATATCGTGCAAGTGGAACAAGGGAGTTTCAGTCGATGTGTATCTGTCTGAATTACGCAAACTTGCCAAGCTCGCTGGAGTTGAGAGTGAAGAGTTACTAAAGAAGGCGTTTGTAGTGGGATTACCGAATGAAGTATCGAAAGAAATCAGAGCCCTCACTAAAGTCGACTCACTGGATTTGCCCACTATTTTGCAACGAGTGAGAGCGCTCGTTGCCGAGGGAAGTGATGTGTGTATGGTTTCATCAGAGGGACGGCGTTCAGTGCGACCACAATTTCGCGAAAATAAAGCCAAAGGAATCTCTTGTTTTAACTGTGGCGGCTCTCACATAGCCCGTTTTTGCAATGTGCCCAGAAATGTGACATGCTGGAACTGTGGTAAAAATGGCCACATATCACGATTTTGTCGCGAGCAGGGAAACGGAAGCGGTAGAACGTCTGCGCCGGAAGTTCTCCCGTCGGAACAATGACGGCGCTGCCGATAATCGACGTTGAAGTGAACGGATTTTGCGTGCGTGGCCTGATTGACACAGGCTGTACGAAAACGATTGTGTTGTGTAGATTTTGTGATCAATGTGCAGGGTGTTGTTCTGTGTTAGCAGTTGACGGAAGCCGAGTAGATTGTTTGGGCTATGCTGATGTTGATCTGAAAGTCGGTGGTATTTCTTCTCGCGTCAATTGTATTGTTGCATCGAAGCTGTTTGACGGACTTTCGGTTATTCTCGGTGTCGATGTGATAAATGCACTTGGAGGGGTGATTATCAAGCCCGGTGGTGTGGAGTTTCTAAGTACAGCGAAAAGTTTGAATGAGACCGTTTCCAGGGTGGATCATACGTGCGCTATCGCGGACTCGACGCTGCCACGTACAGATGAATACAGGTGTCAAAGGCAGAGACCGTGTACGGCCGAAATCAATGATACAGATTTTTGTGCCGTGTTCGATGGGGATGTATGGACGGTATCGTGGAAATGGAAAGAATACCCGCCAGTCCTTAGGAACACGGTGGATCAATACGACAAAAAATTATCTCCAGAGAGTTCAAAAATGTTCGAGTCAGCTATCGAGGAATGGATAGAGAGCGGCTGGTTACGACCTTGGTACGGAGATGCGGGAGGTACGTTACCTCTTCTCCCCGTTGAGCAACTTAACAAAAACAAAGTCCGCCCAGTTTTGGACTACCGAGAATTAAATGAATATGTTCAAAATCACCCGGGACATGACGTGAGCGTATGTGATGAGACGATAAGAATCTGGCGGAGACGTCGAGGGCCACAGAAGCTAGTCGACCTAAAATCTGCTTATTTACAAATTCGAGTGGATAAGCGATTGTGGAGCTTTCAGCTGGTGAGATACAAGAACAAATTATATTGTCTCACTCGGCTGGGCTTCGGACTCTCTTCTGCTCCCAGGATAATGACAAAGATTGTGAGATGGGTGTTGCAGCGTGATGATACGATATGCCGAGCTACCGATAGCTATATCGATGACATCATTGTCGATGAAAGTATAATATCTGCGGATAAGGTGGTGGAACATTTGAGAACATTTGGTTTAGTTGCAAAAACACCTGAAAACATCGACGGTGGTCGCGTGCTTGGGCTAACTTTGAGTCACGGAAGCGACGGGGGGTTGAATTTTAGTCGAGGAATCGATCTACCGGGTGTTTCTATGGAGGATGGCGTCACAAAAAGGGATTTATTTTCGATGTGTGGCAAGCTCACAGGACACTATCCAATTGGCGGATGGTTAAGGATTGCGTGTAGCTTTGTTAAAAGAATGTGTGATGTGCCTCGATGGGATGACGCTGTTGATGAAAGAACTCTCAGTGTATTGGTGGATATTGTTCAACGTGTGCGTGCTGCTGATCCCGTTAAAGGACGCTGGTCGGTCTCAGGTACGAAGAAGTGCAAGGTTTGGTGTGACGCCAGTTCCATAGGGTTGGGCGTTGCTGTTGAAATCGAAGAGCACATCGTCGAGGATGCAGCTTGGCTGCGTAAAAAATCCGATAAGCTTCACATAAACGTTGCGGAACTGGATGCGGTTGTTAAAGGAGTGAATCTCGCTCTCAAGTGGGGAATGCGTGAAATACTAATATTGACCGATTCAGCTACAGTAGTTTGGTGGTTGCGAAGTGTGATAAATGACAGACGAGTCCGCGGTGGTGGGACAGCCGAGTTGCTGGTTAAACGGAGACTCTCAGTGATCAAGCACCTTGTTGAGGAATATGAGTTGGAGCTCTCAGTTGACTTCATTAGATCAGAACAGAATAAAGCCGATAGTCTCACCAGGGTGGCGGATAACTGGTTGAAAGTTTCTGATGCTCAGCCTGAGGAAGTATGTGGAGTTTCGATCGGCGAAATACATGGACAGCACCACTTCGGTGTGGATAGGACTCTGGGATTAGCACGTATGGTCGACTCGACAATCAGTCGCAGTGAAGTTGAGGAGTGTGTTCGATGCTGCATAAAATGCCGAAGTGTGGATCCAGCTCCGGTCAGTCATGAAGAGGGCTCCGTGGCAGTGAGCACGAACTGGACTAGGGTGGCGGTAGACACTACACATTATGGCGGTAAATGCTACATGACACTAATAGACTGCGGTCCATCCCGTTTTGCTATTTGGAAGGAAGTACGTTCGGAAAATGCGACGGAAATTGTCAAGATACTCGATGAAGTATTCAGAGAACGTGGACCTGTCAGTGAATTGCTCTCGGATAATGGCTCAGGGTTTAGATCTTATCCAGTCGCAGCTCTATGTCGGCAATGGAATGTGGTTCAGTTATTCCGATGTGCCTACCGGCCGGAGGGTAATGGTATTATAGAGCGACAGCACAGAACGATTAAACGCATGGCACAACGTAGCAGTTCCTGCCCTCTACGTATGATTTTCTGGTACAATCTCGCTCCGCGGAAGGGGATACATGAATCGTCAGCTCCCAGTCGAGAGCTATTCTCATATAAATGGTGGCATCCTTCTGTAAAGGTTATACAGTCAACACCAACGGCCGATCGGACGGAGTATTCAGTAGGAGACGACGTGTTGATCAAACCTCCGGACGCTAAATGTACATCGACGTGGAGACGAGGTCGAGTAACGAAAGTAAGCTCGGCAAATAGCATTGAAGTCAATGGTGTTCCGAGACATCCTCTGGACATACGAAGGTTGTTCAGAGAAAGCTTGGACGAAACTTCCGAGGAAACATCCGTCGACGTTGAGGAACCTGATGAGCAGCACACAAGTGGGTCGGCTACACGTAGAACGTCGTCGAGATCGAGAAGACCTCCGAAGTGGCTGGAGGATTACGTTACGTGAGAGATAGGCTAGTGATGACAGGTCATCATGGAGGGGTGTAGTAGACGAGCTGCAGTGTTTCGCGAACGACACGTTTGATTCGACTGAAATGCTCAGCTGAGTCTTGTTGAGGGGCGGAGCTAGATGATGACGTCAGTTGGAGAGCGCGTGCGGAATGACTGGGAACGAATCGGGTGGCGCGCGTGAGTGGGTGGAATTGGCGGGCAGTGGGAATTCGGAGCGTGTCGGTGTATGTGTTGTTGTGGTATCTGTAGGCGTACGTTGAGAGCGGATTGTGAGTTTGTGCTCGTTACATTTGAGACGTCTACTTTGTGGTGCTGTCGGTGAGATTGTGTTTATTTGTTTTTCTTCGTCAGCATTTGAATATTGTTGCTTCAATTTGTTCTGCCTACCGCTTTATTGGGTTCTCTCAATAAATTATTTCTGCACCGTCAACTGGGTGTATTGCTGTGTTACAGTGTGCATCAATGCTGCCGCTTTGTCTTTCATCCTACTCCCTGACGTCATACATATCATTTCCTCTTCCAGCTCCGTCGGCTCCCTATCATCCCTCGAATACACTATCGTCTATGTTGTCTTATTTTCAAACTTTACCATGATCCTCATCAACCTTCCTTCCTCTCTGATCTTCTCACTCCCACTACTTCTTTCTCTTCTCGCCGCCACCTTCCTCTTCACTGTCCTCGTGCCACCAATGAGTCCTCAAAACCACTGTTCTTCTTTGGTCCATAACTCTATAACTCTCTACTTCCTACTCACATCACCTCAACTCCCTCAACTCTTTTTCTTATCAGCTTCGTCAATATCTATTTGACATCTCTTTTGATCCTGTTTATCACTCACTTACTCCATTCGCCACTTTGTAAATACTAATGCGTTTATATTTTGTTCTATTTTTTGACTCGGTCATTATTGCTGGCTTGTTCTGTTACCGGTGCACAGTCAATTCTTATCTTGTATCTTTTATATTTGTATCTTTTCTAGTCTTACTGGTATATTCTTTACCTGCGTGAATTATCGTCTGATCCTGATTTCGCGTGATTGGTTTTCCCATTCTTACTTATGGTGCCCCATGTGTATGTGTATGTTTTTGCTTATGTATGTGTGTGTATGTCTGTGCGTGTGTGTGTGTGTGTGTGTGTTTCTATGTGTGCATTATGTGTTCTTACTGTTGTCACATGTTTATCTCCATAGTTGTGTTTGCCTTTTTAATTTTGTCGCGCTTCTGTGCATATTAGCGCTATATGAAATACTATACATATACATATACGCTATACATCCATTGATTGATTGATTGATTCATGTATGGGGTGTGGATGGATGGGGTGTGTGATATTCATTTCATCGTCTTTTTTACAATACAACTACAAATTTGATGTCAATTTGATGTCAGTTGGAGTTGGATTTAATGACATTAGTGTATTTTGATGTGTTTGTTTTCAGAAGCGGACTGCATATGACGATGTGAAATCGCTTATCGCTCAATTCAATCAGTCGGTTTGAAATAAGTGCGATTTGAAATGCGCTCGCTTTGAATATCTTCATTTCCTTATGCTTTCATTTCTGCGTGTGATATTAACCATTCTTTTCATTCGTTTCATTTAAATTCGATACGACTTTTTACAGCATTGCTGTTGATTTTTCGTATTAGATTTTGTTGGTAATGGTACTTCTCTATACAAATACAAATTTAGTATGATGTGTACGTGTGGATGGGACTTATCTTCAACAAAATGAACAACGATTCAGACTTGAACTGATCCGGAAAAGTCGCAAGTGTATAGACGTGTGATGCGCCTTGAAAAATAATATCTGAGTGAGTTTAGTACCGCCTACACTTAACAAACCTGACAAGAACATTGACAAGATCATAACAATTGGTTGAATTATACAGTAGACCCTTGTTTTACGCGGATTTTTGTTTTTTATAAACAAGAAAAGTTTGTAAAAAATTGATAAAAGCCGTATGATCAAAAAGTGTGTGTAAATACTGCTTTATTAAAAATCAAACATTAGCCGAGTACAATTGCCCACCACATTGTTTTTACAGAAACGTGGTAGCCCAACTAATTCTGATACCGAGTAGGACTAGTCTACTACCCCTACACCATATATTCATTTCATGCACTGCTTTTTCTGTTTTTCTGATTGTATTGCATTGTTTTTGTAATGTGAACGATGTATTTAATGCGAATTATATCGATGATATGAAACTAGAAATAAAGCCGCACAATAGTTCAGACGACGTCAGCAAAGAACACGGAGAAGAATACGGTACACAAGATTCTCTCACACTCGCACGTAAAACCACTAGACACACGCACACGCGAAAAGCACTGAAACAACTCTCGCCGCACAAAACACCGCACACTAAACCAACGCAACACCAAGACTCTCACTGACTCGTCACATTCTCGCTGACGCAATCAACTGTCACTCACGCACACACGAACATACAAACACACGCGCGCATACACACACATGTTCAGCTGCACGCGCATGACATTCGAGGCACCTACAGTAACGTTCCCAATAACAAGTCCAATAGTGCACGCGCACGCTTACAAACTCTTACACACATATACAAATATACAACAATTAATACACGCACTAATCACACGCCCCCGTGATGTCTTCATCATCTCCAACGTGGTAATCTTCCATCCACCGAGGTCTGCGCCTTTCTCTTAGGGGCCTGCCTTGATGCTCTTCACCGAAACTCCGCATCTCCGCTTCACCAGTAGTACGCCGCGCCTCGCTTTCGTCCTCTTCGTCCGATACATCCGCAAATAAGCGCCGCACGTCTAAGACGTGGCGCGGTGTGCCGTCGACGTCAATATTACTGGAAGATGTCATACCAGTAACTCTACCTCTGCGCCAATGTGTGGTGCATCTCGCTCCAGGTGGTTTCACCAGCACTTCATCTCCCACTCGCCAGCCACTGTCTTCTTTCCGAGAACCCTCAACAGGAGTCATGGGATGTCTCCACTCATAGCGGTACAGCCCACGTGCTGGAACCGTCTCAGGGTCGGCGATATTCTTTGGTGCCATGTTGTACCAAAACACCATTTCTGGTGGAGTTTTGCCACATCGTTCCGCCATTCTCTTTACAGTGCGATGATGACGTTCTACGATGCCGTTTCCCGAAGGTCGATAAGCTGCTCGATACCTTCTGATGACACCCCACTTGTCACACAGCTCTGCCAGTACAGACGATCGGAACGCGGCACTGTTGTCCAGCAAAAGTTCATCCGGAGGTCCTCTTTCGAGAAACACGTCGTTCAGGATCCTCACAACGTCGTCGGCGTTCTCGGAGCGCGCCTTTTTCCATAGCCCAAAACGACATGGGCCGGAATCCACAATAGTCACATAGCACTGGCCCTTGTACTCTGTAGCATTCACCGACAAGCGACTCCAATTATTTTCCACACTAATTTCGCCAGGATGGTGTCTTACTGGCGCCGGATCCACCGACTGACAACGCAAACATCTTTTCACACAGTCCTCTGTTTCTTTCTTTGTCACTTTGGGATCTACCATTCTACTCAGCGCCAAGGTTCTGTCGACACCAAAATGATGCAGACCATGTAACTCTTCCACCGTCATAAGACCCGACTCATTATTTGCCTCAGATATCCGTAGCCACGACCTCGGCACCCTGGTGAATGCATCCGCCTTTGTATGTTCTGACCTAACGTAAGATGCTGATATTCTCAGACCGAGTTCATCAGTCAGATCACTCAACACGCCAAGCCTGCGTTTGATCAACATTTCAGCCGCACTGCTGCTCTTCATCCGGCTCTCGCCGTTTAGCACCGATTTCAGCCATCCAAGCACCGTGGAAGAATCCGTTTTCACCTCGATCTGCTGAATACCCCATTTCACCGCTAGGTTGACTCCTCTCAACACGGCGTCCATCTCGACAACGTTGATGTGATGTGCATCACCTGACTTTCGCAGCCACGACGCGTCTTCTGCTACCTCGCCGTCCACCTCAAGAATGACTCCTAGAGCAAGACTGCTGGCATCACACCAGACGGTTTCTTTCAACTAGTCAGGTACGTGACATCTGCCACGCACTGGATCATTCGACAGAACTTTCTTGAGCCTTTCTCGTGCCATTACCAAAGTCTCACATCTCACGCTTTCATCCCAATCAATATTTTGTGTCGATTTTTTCACAAAACTAGCGGCAACCCTCAACCACCCAGCCACAGGATAGTGCCCAACTAGTCTACCGCACAAGGAAAACAGTTGTCTCTTGGTCGTGCCATCTTCTACATCATCCGGAAGTTCATTCCCTCTGCTGAAAACCAAAACACCTCTGTCTACTCGCAGATTCAGTCCAAGTGCTCGACCATTTTCCATGTCCTCAGGTACCTTCGCCTCCAAACCGTACTTTTTCAAATGATTGATGACATCGGCGGCGCTCACAACACTCTCGTTTACCAGAATATCATCTATATACGAGCTCGTTCCTGACTGGATTCGTTCGTTCATGCTCAATACCTTCCTTAAAATCTTCGTCATCACCCGGGGTGCACAACTAAGACCGAATCCCAGTCTTGTTAGACAGTACCTGTCCCCATTAAACTCGACTTGCTGGTACTGCCATAAAGTTTCATCCATTTTGATCTGCAGATAAGACGTCTTCAAGTCGACCAATTTCAGCGGGCCCGGCCACCTGCGCCAGCCACGCAATGTCTCTTCACACACCGGAGCGTCGTACCCACTGTGACTCTCAACGTACTTATTGAGTTCGCGGTAGTCAATCACCGGCCTCACCTGTTTCTTATTCGGTTGATCAACGGCCATCAACGGAAGTATGCCCCCGGTCATTCCACAAGGTATCAACCAGCCCTGTGATATCCATCTCCGAATCTCTTCGTCAAATCTATCCTTCAACTCGGGCTTCCTTACACTGCTGTAACTACCGACAATGTTTCTGAGCACCGGGGCCCCGTCGCACCATTTCCACTTCACTGCCCACGAGTCGCCATCGAATCTAGCCTCAAAATCACAGTCATCTATCTTCAGTTCATCCGACGGACACACCTCAGTTTTCGCTGTTCTCGGAACAGTACCTGCAATCACACTGCACACCGGACTGCCATTAGGCACCGAACATTCTCTAGGCCCCAATACTACACCACGCTCGTCCACGTATACGCCCCCGAGCCTCGCAACGACGTCTATGCCAAGAATCACTTCAACATCGCCCAATAGATCGTTAGCCACTATCACAGGCAACCAGAGTTCCACGCCACCTACAGCCACTCGCACCTTGTCCGTACCAGCACACGGCACTCTACGACCATCGACGGTAGTCACGCTGCAGCGGCCACGCGCATTTGCAGCAATCGATCGAGACACGATCGACATTGTGCAGCCCGTGTCCATCACAGCATGCACATTTCTACCATTGACTACCGCTGGTACACGCGGAAGCGCCATTACTGACTGGTCAGTGGGAGAGCTGCTGGTGCACCAGATCTCCCCTCGTCGTTTCCCGTCTGTTGTGTTCTTTCTTGTTCGCGAGGACAGTTTCGCCTTAGATGCGGGTTCCCGCATCCGAAACATTCAAATTGGCGACGCACATTTTGCAATGAACCACCGCTGCTCCGCGCATTGCAGTACCTTGCGAGATGAGGGCCACCACAATTGAAACACCTTCTCTGCGTCGAATATTGTCTATTCTCATTGAGAAAGTGTTGCGTGTTTCGTGCCACCATCGCAGTACTACCCTCGCCGATCTCTGACAAAAGGATGCGTGCACGCTCGTCGACCGACGCCAAAGCAATTGTTGTCAAATTTGGCATGGTTCTCAATCCTCGTGAGACCTCACGCGGCAATCCCACCACAAAAGCGTTCTTGAGAACATTGTCACACTCAATATTAGCAAGCTTAGCAAGTCGCCTCAGGCTCGCCATGTAAACATCGGCTGGCTCTCCCTTCCACTTGCACGCGGTGAACATTTCGTATGCCGAGAACCTGTCTGTAGCGAAAGCGTCCAACAGTGATCTTTTGATCTCCGAATACACACACTTTTTGACCTCATCCATTTCACAGAACACTGCGTACCCCGGGCCATCGAGGAACAGAGGCACGACGGTCTCGAGGGCGTCGATTTTCCGTAGTTCTGCCACTCTATCAAACTTGTCGATCCATTGCACGACATCCTGGCTCCCGTCAAACGGCCGTACAATGTCATTCAGCTTCAGATTCGCCATATCTAACTGCCGAAATAGCTTGTAATGTGAACGATGTATTTAATGCGAATTATATCGATGATATGAAACTAGAAATAAAGCCGCACAATAGTTCAGAAGACGCCATCAAAGAACACGGAGAAGAATACGGTACACAAGATCCTCTCACACTCGCACGTAAAACCACTAGACACACGCACACGCGAAAAGCACTGAAACAACTCTCGCCGCACAAAACACCGCACACTAAACCAACGCAACACCAAGACTCTCACTGACTCGTCACATTCTCGCTGACGCAATCAACTGTCACTCACGCACACACGAACATACAAACACACGCGCGCATACACACACATGTTCAGCTGCACGCGCATGACATTCGAGGCACCTACAGTAACGTTCCCAATAACAAGTCCAATAGTGCACGCGCACGCTTACAAACTCTTACACACATATACAAATATACAACAATTAATACACGCACTAACCACAGTTTTTCCATTATTCTATTGTATTATTTTGTATATATGGCAATGCATTATGAAAATAAAATTATTTGGGTTCAAATGGGCATTTAAGGCCTATTAATCACGGCTTTCTATGTATCGAATGCACTCTACCCTAGATGGGAATCCAGACCTGGGCATCAAAGAATATTGGAAATCATTTACAATTGCAGACTGCCTCACTATTGTGGAAGAGACAACCAAGGAAGTTAAGCATCAGACTGTCAACTCCTGCTTGAAACTTGTGTGGCCAAACTGCGTCCATTTTTTTAGACTCTAAAACAATGGACGCATTCGTGGAAATGAAAGTGTGAGGCGAGCGGTGTTGGTACAGTGTCTGTTTGTGTATGTGTAGCGTGGCGTCACGATTTTTGCCAGTTGAACGGAGCTGGAAAAAAGACCTGTGGAACCCGGGTGACCGAAGCCGATCCCAGGAGCTCGACAGCACCGTCGTTGTGACGAGGCTGGAAGGGTTGTTGCTGCGGTTTGGCCTCCAGACTGGAGGGTGGTCCCATGACGTAGACATCGCAGCTCCAGGACCAATATATGTTGTTGTTGTTGTTGCTTGTCTGCATTGCTCAGTGGTGATGTCAAATGCATCACTACGTCCTTCCAAACTTTCAAACCATCGTGACAAGCTCATTCCCAAAGGAAAGATGATAATGCTGATGCCCTGTCTTCGAAATGAGCACGGTACTACCGTGAAGCGACACTTACAAAATTTAGATTCTGGCCAGAAGGAAAACCTGCTCTTAAATCCAGCTACGAAGTGGCATACTGAATTGTGAAGTGCAGGAAGCCGCACACTATTGCTGAGGAGCTTATCAAGCCATGTACAGAGAAAATGGTAGAACTGGTGATCGGACCAGAGGCAAAAAAGGAAATCCAGCAAGTTTCGCTCTCCAATGACACGATCCGCCGACGGATTGATGACATGGCCGCTGATGTGTGCCGTCAAATTTGCTGTGAAATCAAGCAAAGTACGCTCCAGGCTAGCCTTCAACTTGATGAGTCTACCGACACCGCTTTGGAGAGCCAGCTGATCGCCTTTGCTCGCTACGAGAAAGAAAGAAAGTTGAAGGAAGAGTTATTATTCTGCAATGCTCTGCCAACCTCAACGACAGCAAAGAATGTCAAAGCCATCGTGGACTCATTTTTGAAGTGAATGGACTCAGCTGGTAGAATTTCAAGCACATTTGTACTGATGGTGCCCCAGCGATGATTGGCGTCAAATGAGGGTTCGTCACGCTTGTGAAGAATGAATGGCCCCACGTGAAATCTTCCCACTGTTCACTACACCGATATGCTCTTGCGTCAAAAACTATACCGCTGCGTTTGTTGGAAGTAATTGACGTTGCGGTCAAAGTGATCAACTTCGTTCGTGCGAATGCGAAAAATTATCGGCTCTTCCAACTTCTGACCAACGAAATGGGAGGGCAACATGTGGGACTTCTGTATTACACTAAAGTTTGTTGGCTATCGAAGGGGAAATGCCTCTCTCGGTTCTATGAACACCTGTTAGAGAGAGAAATTTTCTTGCGAGAGAACGAAAATAACCTCTATGTCCACTTTGACAATGAAGAGTTCGTCGTGGTGCTAGCCTACCTGGCCGATATATCCGGCCGACTCAACGAAATGCACCAGTCTTTACAAGGCCGTGATGTGACAGTCAGTGACGTTCAGGACAAGCTTACCGGTCTGTCTGCTCGAATGGGAGTCTGGCAGGCACGAATCAGGACTGGATCCACAGCCTCGTTTCCTTTCTTGGACGAGCATCTGCAGACCCAGAGGATTGAACTTCCCGTCGGCATCAAATAATGCATAATTGTACATCTCGACATTCTCTCCGCTGAGTTCAAATCTTATTTTGACGATGTTCCATTGTATGTTCCATGGCAGAGAGACCCATTCAACACCGAAGTTGAACCTACTGAAAACGAAGCAGAGGAGCTTGCAGAGTTCAAGGTCTCAAAAGCAATGAAGCTCGCCTTCAGTAACAGGAAAGACTTCTGCAGCTTCTGGTTATCTGTTCAGGATGCATATCCACTACTCAGCAAGAATGCATCCGAAATGCACGCTTAATTCGCCACAATTTACCTTTGTGAATCTGGATTTTATGACATGGCGACCATTAAAACGAAGTCCAGAAACCGTATTGGTGTTGGTAACAATATTCGCCTTGCTGTGTCCAAGACGGAGCCGGACATAAGAGGCCTCGTCACACGAGCCCAACAGCAAGTGTCCCATTGATTATATTGTTCAGCAAAGATTCTTACATTGATGTATAATTTGAGTGCCTGAATAAACAATTCAAAACAAAATCTGCGTTTTTAAAGGGCAGGGGGCCACAAATGTTAGCCACTCGCTGAGGGGGGCCACGAGCTATCAAAGGTTGAGGAACGCTGATTTAGAGGCTTTTCAGCGGATGAGCAAGTGGAATATCAGGTGAAGACTGTAGCATTAGCAAAGGAAGTTGGCGGTGAAGGATTTGCAGATATGGAGGAAGAAGAGGTTCGGGAACTGGTTTGTGCCCATGCAGTTGAGCTGTCTGAGGAGGAACTGGTGGAACTCGTCCAATCGGCCAGTGAGGAGGAGAAGGGCAATGCTGAAGAAGAAAGCTAGCCACAGGAAGGCTTAACTTTGGACTCATTGACAGCCTTGATGCGACAGGCCTCCGCTCTCAAGGCTGTCATTTATGAGTGACACATCCATGATGAGGGCAATTGCAGCGCAGAATGGCATCGACAGTGCTATGGTGCCCTACACAGCCGGTTTCCAGAACATGAAACAGCGACGAGTACAATTGCCCATCACCATGTTTTCACAGAAACGTGGTGATCCAGCCAATTATTATGCCGAATACGACTAGACTGCTACCTGGACTACTACCCCTTCTACATATATTCATATCATACACTTTTTTTCTTGTTCTTTAGTTTTTATTGTATTGTTTTCGTTTTTTTCTATTGCATTATTCCGTTCAATATGGCAATTCATTGTGGAAATAAAATTATTTGGGTTCTAATGGATGTTTTGGCAAATATCTTTCAATGGCGGAATTTTACGCGGATTTTCATTTTACGCGGGGGTTCCCGGTACCTAACCTCCGCGTAAAACGAGGGTCTACTGTATATATATATATATATATATATATATATATATATATATATATATATATATATATATATATATATATATATATATATATATATATATATATATATATGAAATGAATTGAAATGTATTGCCATTTTTTATGTCAAAGTATAGGCTTTAGATGCACGGAAAACATGTAAATACAATATAATGTAAATATACATGTAAATACAATATAAACATCACAGTCACTTCATACACAGGCTCGTACGCACGTGCAAGCAGAATAATACACGTACTACCCGACATTATCGTGTCAGCATTCACTCCCGAGGATTAAATAGCGGATTGCTTCAGCAGATGAGTGCGCAATCTTGACGAAAACTGTTCGAGATTCGCTGCTGATTTGACGAAATTTGGTAGTTGGTTGAAAAGTCGCTAGGCCGAAAACTGGAATGATCTAGCCGACCATGATGATTCCGAAATCGCTCTCAACTCGAAAAGATAACCTGATTAACGCGTGCCGTGACAGTGGTTGTTGTATTGAAGCAGCGACGAAAGTGTCGGGGCAGGAGAATCGGAACGTAGAAGCTTGTAGGCGATGCAACATATTTTGTGTTCAACCATAATCCTGTAGTGAAGCCAGCCTAATTTGTTGAGGTAATTTGACGTTGGTGTCCTAGGGGCTAATTTGAAAATGAAACGACAGCTACGGTTTAGTATAGTTTGAAGGGTGGCTGTTGATTTATTGGTGTAAGCGCTCCGCCTGTCGCCCACCGCAACCTCCGGCGAAGTGAATTGCCCCCGTGCGGCGTCTCGATGTTACTGACCTCCACCGCCCAGAACAAGCTAAATTTCCAACGGCATGTATTCTGAACGGTAGAAGACGTAAAATCTACACAAATATCATTTCCACCAAACCACTGTCATCACGCACAAATAATAGTGATACTAGCAATATACACGAAGTATTAATTCCACCAAAACGAAAACAAAATCTTGTAACCAAGCATAGCGGAACGGCGGTGTCTCAGCTCACCTCTGTGGCTGTCGCACGAGCAGCAAGCAACCAGCAGTAAACAATCGCTAAATATCCAAAACTAACCAGGGCGAAAACACCTTTGAGAATCACAATACGGGCACAACCCAACGCTGAGCGCCGTCCAGTCTCAACCACCAATATCCCTGACACCCAAGGAAAAACAGCTAATCCATACCCAAAAGAAACATGGCCGATTAACCCACAGCGTGTAGCCCTATGCTGACGTTTCAAGGATACTAAAACTACACCAAAATTAGCGATAATAAGTAACAATAACTAAATTTAGCGATAATATGAATTTATTTACAACGCGGCAGCTACAATTGGTAAGAGAATACAACAAGAAAAAACAATAATTGAGATGAGGAAAGATTAAAGCATTTACCATTAAAGTGGCGGATTTGACGTCAATAGAATTTCGGATGGTATAGAGCTTTCGAAGAATGAAGTTGCATTTTCTAACTGTTTGTGAGATTTGGCGTGAGAAGGAGGAATCGGTATCGAAGATAATTCCAAGGTTCCTGGCATGTGTTGAGAAGTATAAATCGGGGATATCCACTTGTAGATTAGGATATTTCAGAAGGAGAAAGTCAGTTTTTGAGGAGTTCACTAGTCGCGATCTATTATCACAGGTCGAGACTGCTGAAAGGAGAGAAGGGAGAATGTGTTGATGAGAATACGGAAGGCAGATTGTTATGTCATCAGCGTATATGTTGAAGATAATCGGGAATTTGCGTAAAATGTGACATATAGGGAGCATATATATATATATATATATATATATATATATATATAGTATATATATATATATATATATATATATATATATATATATATAATATATAATATATATAATATAATATATAATATAATATATAATATAATATATAATATAATATATAATATAATATATAATATAATATATAATATAATATATAATATATAATATAATATATAATATAATATAATATAATATATAATATATATAATTATATATATATACTAGCATTAAAACCCGCCCGTTGTGCGGAACAATTCATAAAAATATTGCAAATTAAAAAATTTATATGGCAAACTCATAAAAACCTTAATCAATCGAAAAGTCTAAATTTCATTATTTTTTATTTTATTTGGACAAAATATTTTTCCTCAGCCCGCCTCATATTTAAACCCGCCCGACGTGCGGAATAATTCAGAACTCGAACACGATCCGTTCTGGACCTTGAAGTCAAATCCGTTAGTTTTGTATATGAACTCGTTTTACACGGTGAAATTAAACGTTCAATTGTCTACAGTTGATGCCCCCGGGACAATATTATCTCATAAACATGATCCATCGCTTCGTTTACGTTTCAAGGCCCTGATCTATACCATTGAGCGCGCGCAGTTAGGTCACCTCATATTCAAGCATACACGCACACAGACAGACAGATAATTTCTTTTATATTTATATATATATATATATATATTATATATATATATATATATATATATATATATATATATATATATATATATATATATATATATATATATATTTGAACCCGCCCGTCGTGCGGAACAATTCATAAAGTAAAATTCATATTCAATCCATAAAATAAACTGAATACAAATAAAAAAGCAAAAAATTCAACCTGTATATACGTTCACCAATAAATAACTCAAAATGTGAATATTTTAAATTTAAATTTGACAAAATATTATCCCTCAATCCGCCTCATATTTGAGCCTGCCCGTCGTGCGGAATAATTCAGAACACAAACACAACAAACAATGGAAATTCTAGCATATAAACCGGCCCGTCGTGCGGAACAATTCATACCATTAAATTTTTATTCAATTTATAAGAGAAAATAAATATGAATTAATAAAGAAAAGAGTAAACCCATAAAAAGTCTAAATTTCTATATTTTTATATTATTTTGACAAAATAGTTTGCCTAAACCGCCTCATATTTAAACCTGCCCGTCGTGCTGAATAATTCAGAACTCAGACACAAAACAATGAAAAATGACTAATTTTTTTATCATACTGTTTTCAAAATATATTTATAACTCAACATCACCATCTATCATTAAAACCCGCCCGTTGAGCAGAACAATAAATAAAGTATAATGAATATTGAATTAATAAAAAACGATTAGAAATAAAAAAAGAAAGAGTAAACCCCTAAAAAGTCTTAAACAATAAAAAAGTCTAAATATGAATGTTTTTATTTAAGATGTGACAAAATATTTTCCCTTAAACAGCCTCGTATTTAAACCCGCCCGTCGTGCGGGACTATAAATAAAATATAATGAATCAAAAAGCAAAAAGCTTATCCAATAGAAAAATATATATTTGTAAATTCTTGTTTTAATTATTGACGAAGTTTTTTCCCTCAACACTGCTCAAATTCACACCCGTCCTTCGTGTGTAGTAATTCAGAAGTGTAACACTATCAAAACTATGAAACCTGCTGTCATCTCTATAATTCCAGATTTATGCGTCCGCTAAAACAGCATATTCATATAGTTGGCATTGCATGATATTACAACCCATATCCTTATGCAACTTAAGCTTATGCAAGTTGAAATTAAGCCAATTAAATTATACAGTAAAATTCAGTAGTTAACTTTGTTCCCAGTAGTATTTATTACTGTAGTTTTGTTCCCAGTAATATTGAGGACAATAAAGCCTTTTATATTCAGTATAGTGTAGCATTAATTAAACTGTACCCAATAAAACCACACCATCCATGCTTGGAGCTAATATGATGCATTCTTAATTGTGATTGGGCTTCAGTGAAATTTAATCGGTGTAATGTGGTTTCTGTGTAATCGCAAGTGCTCATAATAGCTGTCAAATTGGTAATATGTCCTTTTGACTTTACACCGCCGTAACTTCCTTCATATATCCTTTGGAAAATAACAAATTATACCGTATTGTAGAAAACAAGATTTCTAGAACGATGGTATAAATTACTTTGATGTGTAACAAATAGTTACTGAGAAATAGTAGAAAAATGAATTAATTTTAGTCGCCCGGTGTTCAAGTGTAATTTTGGATGTATTTGAGAATTTTGCCAATTTTACACGTTTTTTGTATCATTTTTGGGTATAAATTATAGCTTATCTTGTAGAACACAAAAATATCTACACAGTAGTATATTCCTGTGTAATCGCAAGTGTGCATAATAGCTGTCAAATTGGCAATATGTCCTTTTGAATTTACACCGCCGTAACTTCCTTGAGATACACTTTGGAAAATTACAAATTATACCGTATTGTAGAAAACAAAATTTCTAGCACGATGGTATCATTTATTTTAATGTGTAACAAATAGTTACTGAGAAATAGTAGAAAAATGAATTAATTTTAGTAGCCCGGTGTTCAAGTGTAATTTTGGACGAATTTGAGAATTTTGCCAATTTTACGTTTTTGGTATCATTTGTGGGTATAAATTAAAATATTTCTTGTAGAACACAAAATTCTCTACACAATAGTATACTTTTTATAGCTGTACCATTGCTGGTTTATGAGGAATAGATAGCGGAATATTGACCAAAATATTCGCGTTTTTCAGTGCTAATTTTGCATTTTTGACTTTGTCATTTTGACTTCACACCACCGTAACTTTTTTTTTAATACACTCTGGAAAATTAAAAACTATACCGTGCTGTAGAAAACAAAATTCCCAGCTTGATGGTAATATTTATTCAGATGTGTCATAGTTAGTTGCTGAGAAATACAGAAAAAAGTATAGAAAATCGGACGCGTGGAGTTTAAATAAAATTTTGAATGTAGACTGAAATTTTGTCATTTTTACATATTTTATATTTAATTTTTGGATATGAATTATAACCTACCTAGTAGAACAGAATATTTTCTACACAGTGGTATAATCTGTTTGGCTGTACCATTTCTGGTTTATGAGGAGTAGATGGCGGAGCATTGACCAAAATTTTCGCATTTTTCAGGGTTAATTTTGTCTTTTCACTACGATAACTTTTTTTGGTTTTATTTTTAAAATTTAAAATTTATCTTATCGTGTAGACAAGAAAATTTCCAACGTAATGGTATAAATTGTTGGCGAGTACACCAAGTGGTTACCGAGTACCAGCTTGCTGAAAATGGACCAAGGAGGGTGGGACAGACAAACAGACAGACAGACAGACAGACAGAGGATCTCTTTTATATATATAGATATATATATATATATATATATATATATATATATATATATATATATAGATTTGAGCCCGCCCGTCGTGCGGAACAATTCATAAAGTAAAATTCATATTCAATCCATAAAATAAACTGAATACAAATAAAAAAGCAAAAAATTTAACCTGTATATACGTTAACCAATAAAAAACTCAAAATGTCAATATTTTAAATTTAAATTTGACAAAATATTATCCCTCAATCCGCCTCATATTTGAGCCTGCCCGTCGTGCGGAATAATTCAGAACAAAAACACAACAAACAATGGAAATTCTAGCATATAAACCGGCCCGTCGTGCGAAACAATTTATACCATTAAATTTTTATTCAATTCATAAGAGAAAATAAATATGAATTAATAAAGAAAAGAGTAAACCCATAAAAAGTCTAAATTTCTATATTTTTATATTATTTTGACAAAATAGTTTGCCTAAACCGCCTCATATTTAAAACTGCCCGTCGTGCTGAATGATTCAGAACTCAGACACAAAACAATGAAAAATGACTAATTTTTTTATCATACTGTTTTCAAAATATATTTATAACTCAACATCACCATCTATCATTAAAACCCGCCCGTTGAGCAGAACAATAAATAAAGTATAATGAATATTGAATTAATAAAAAACGATTACAAATTAAAAAAGAAAAAGTAAACCCCCTAAAAATTCTTAAACAATAGAAAAGTCTAAATATGAATGTTTTTATTTTAGATGTGACAAAATATTTTCCCTCGAACAGCCTCGTATTTAAACCCGCCCGTCGTGCGGGACTATAAATAAAATATAATGAATCAAAAAGCAAAAAGCTGATCCAATAGAAAAATACATATTTGTAAATTCTTGTTTTAATTATTGACGAAGTTTTTTCCCTCAACACTGCTCAAATTCACACCCGTCCTTCGTGTGTAGTAATTCAGAAGTGTAACACTATCAAAACTATGAAACCTGCTGTCATCTCTATAATTCCAGATTTATGCGTCCGCTAAAACAGCATATTCATATAGTTGGCATTGTATGATAATACAACCCATATCCTTATGCAACTTAAGCTTATGCAACTTGAAATTAAGCCAATTAAATTATACAGTAAAATTCAGTAGTTAACTTTGTTCCCAGTAGTATTTACTACTGTAGTTTTGTTCCCAGTAATATTGAGGACAATAAAGCCTTTCTATTCAGTATAGTGTAGCATTAATTAAACTGTACCCAATAAAACCACACCATCCATGCTTGGAGCTAATATGATGCATTCTTAATTGTGATTGGGCTTCAGTGAAATTTAATCGGTGTATATTCCTGTGTAATCGCAAGTGCTCATAATAGCTGTCAAATTGGTAATATGTGCTTTTGAATTTACACCGCCGTAACTTCCTTCAGATACACTTTGGAAAATTACAAATTATACCGTATTGTAGAAAACAAGATTTCTAGCACGATGGTATAATTTATTTTTATATGTAACAAATAGTTACTGAGAAATAGTAGAAAAATGAATTAATTTTAGTCGCCCGGTGTTCAAGTGTAAATTTGGATGTATTTAAGAATTTTGCCAATTTTACACGTTTTTTGTATCATTTGTGGGTATAAATTATACCTTTTCTTGTAGAACACAAAATTCTCTACACAGTAGTATATTCCTGTGTAATCGCAAGTGCGCATAATAGCTGTCAAATTGGCAATATGTTCTTTTGACTTTACACCGCCGTCACTTCCTTCAGATACACTTTGGAAAATTAAGAATTATACCGCATTTTAAAAAATACAATTTCCAGCACGATGATATAATTTATTTTAATGTGTGACAAATAGTTCCTGAGAAATAGGTAGAAAAATGAATTAATTTAGGCGCCCGGTGATCAAGTGTAATTTTGGATGTATTTGACAATTTTGCCAATTTTACACATTTTTTTGTATCATTTGCGGGTATAAATTATAACTTTTCTTGTAGAACACAAAATTATCTACACAATAGTATAATTTTTATAGCTGTACCATTGCTGGTTTATGAGGAATAGATAGCGGAATATTGACCAAAATATTCGCGTTTTTCAGTGCTAATTTTGCATTTTTGACTTTGTCATTTTGACTTCACACCGCCGTAACTTTTTTTTAATACACTTTGGAAAATTAAAAATTATACCGTGTTGTAGCAAACAAAATTCCCAGCATGATGGTATTATTTATTTAGATGTGTGATAATTAGTTTTTGATACATAGAGAAAAAAGTATAGAAAATCGGACGCGTGGAGTTTAAATATAATTTTGAATATAGATTGAAATTTTGTCATGTTTACATCTTTTATGTTCTATTTTTGGATATGAATTATAACCTATCTTGTAGAAAAGAAAATTCTCTACACAGTGGTATAATCTGCTTGGCTGTACCATTTCTGGTTTATGAGGAGTAGATGTAGGAATATTGACCAAAATTTTCGCATTTTTCAGGGTTCATTTTGTCTTTTCACCGCGATAACTTTTTTTGGTTTTATTTTTAAAATTTAAAATTTATCCTATCGTGTAGACAAGCAAATTTTCAACGTAATGGTATAAATTGTTGGCGGGTACATTAAGTGGTTACCGAGTAGCAGCTTGCTGAAAATGTGACCAATGAGGGTGGGACAGACAAACAGACAGACAGAGGATCTCTTTTATATATATAGATATATATATATATATATATACTAGCATTAAAACCCGCCCGTTGTGCGGAGCAATTCATAAAATGGAATTAATATTCATAATAATTCATATTCATAAAAATATTCCAAATTAAAAAAGAAAATGAAAACTCATCAGTGTCTTACTCAATAGAAAAGTCCAAGTGTGAATATTTTTATTTTATTTTGACATAATATTTTCCCTCAACCCGCCTCATATATAAACCAACCCATTGTGCGGAATAATTCAGAACACAAACACGTAACAAACAATGAAAATCCTAGCATGTAAACCCGCCCGTCGTGCGAAACAGTTCATACTATTAAATTTGTATTCAATTCATGAGAGAAAAGGAATATGAATTAAAAAAGAGTTGAGTAAACCCATACAAAAGTCTAAATTTCTATATTTTCATATTTATTTTCACAAAATAGTTTGCCTAAACCGCCTCATATTTATACATGCCCGTCGTGCTGAATAATTCAGAACTCAGACACGAAACAATGAAAAATGACTACACTTTTTCATCATAATGTTTCCAAAATATTTTAATAACTTAATATCACCGTCTAGCATTGAAACCCGCCAGTTGTGCGGAGCAATTCATAAGATGAAATTCATATTTAATTCATAAACATATTGCAAATTAAAAAAGAAAACAGATATACTCATTAAAATCTTACTCAATTGAAAAGTCTAAATTCAATTATATTTTTTGACAACATATTTTCCTTCAGCCCGTCTCAACCCGCCCGTCGTGCTGAACAATTTATAAAATAAAATGCATATTCAATCCATAAAATAAAATGCATATTCAATCCATAAAATAAACTGAATACAAATTAAAAAGCAAAACATTTAACATTTTCCCTCGAACAGCCTCATATTTAAACCCGCCCGTCGTGCGGAACAATTAAGCCCCAACACCAATGGTTCTTTATATATAAACCAACTAATGACAACTAACTAACTAATATTCAAATGGTTCTTTATTATATAATAATGGTTTTTTATTTAATGGTTCTATATGGTACAATAATTCAGTAGTTTACTTTGTTCCCAGTAGCATTTTACCCGCCCGTCGTGCGGAACAATTAAGCCCCTGATCTATACCATTGAACCCGCGCAATTATGTCACCTCATTCAAGCATACACACACAGACAGACAGATAATTTCTTCTTTATGTATATATATACCATTGAACCTGCGCAATTATGTCACCTCATATTCAAGCATACATACACAGACAGACAGATAATTTCTTCTTCAGAAATTTTCTTCTTTATGTATATGGCATTAATACCCGCCCGTTGTGCGGAGCAATTCATACAATCAAGCAAATCATGAACCATTTGAAAAAATGAACTAAAAACACTTTTTTTTAAACCCACCCGTCGTGCGGAACAATTCATACAATAAAATTCATATCAAATCCATAAAATATAATGAATACAAATTGAAAAGCCAAAAATGTAAGCTATAAATATCTTGACCAATAGAAAAGTCTAAATGCCCGCGGGACATTTTTATTTCATAAAAATGAGCCATTGCTTCGTTTGCGTTTGAAGCCCCTGGTCATTGAACCAGCGAACCATGAACCAGCGCAATTATGTCACCTCATATTCAAGCATACATACACAGACAGACAGATAATTTCTTCTTTATGTATATATATATATATATATATATAGCATTAAAACCGCATTAAAACCCGCCCGTTGTGCGGAACAATTAATAAAAATATTGCAAATTAAAAATAAATAAGGCAAACTCATGAAGACCTTAATTAATTAAAAAGTCTAAATTTCATTATATTTAATTTTATTTTGACAAAATATTTTCACTCAGCCCGCCTCATATTTAAACCCGCCCGACGTGAGGAATAATTCAGAACTCGAACACCATCCGTTCTGGTTCTTGAAGTCAAATCCATTAGTTTTGTATATGAATTCATTCTATACGGTGAAATTGAACGTTTTATTGCTGCCCGCGGGACATTTTTATTTCATAAAAATGAGCCATCGCTTCGTTTGCGTTTCAAGCCCCTGATCATTGAACCAGCGAACCATGAACCAGCGCAATTATGTCACCTCATATTCAAGCATACATACACAGACAGACAGATAATTTCTTCTTTATGTATATATATAGCATTAAAACCCGCCCGTTGTGCGGAGCAATTCATACAATAAAATTCATATCAAATCCATAAAATATAATGAATACAAATTGAAAACCAAAAAATGTAACCTATAAATATCTTAACCAATAGAAAAGTCTAAATGTGAATATTTTTGTTCTTATTTTGACAAATATTATCCCTCAACCCGCCTGATATATAAATCTGCCCGTCGTGTGGTATAATTCAGAACACAAACACGAAACAAACAATGAAAGATGATGAAATCTTTTCATCAGAATGTTTCCAAACTATATTTATTACTTAACATCATTCCCCAATATCATTTGCTTAAGTACTATTTCACTTTTTCCGGTATAATATTTATTGTTAAAATTTATATATTTTCCGCTATCATTAAAACCCAATATAACCTGAGTCAAACCTACCCAACCCAACCCAACCATCCAATCTTGACCGCTCTCAGCCTAGTCTGAGGTGATTTAACTTATTAGTTTGTGATCACAAAATATACTGATGCGATCATAATTTGTAATCAGAAGACTGAGATTATCTACCCCAGGGGTCCCAAACACGCGGCCCACCAATACTTATCCCGCCAATATAGTACCCAATACTCAACCCGCCAATATAGTATCGGAACCAAACTGTAAGGCAGCTAAATTCACATTTGTTGCATAATGCGATTTAATTATACACCATTATCATATTATCTCATGATTCCCGGTTAATGCTTCCACTAATGCATCATATTCCTACAGTTGTTATTTTTTGGATTACACCGATATTACAGCCCTTGATATTACAGCCGATATTATATTATGCAATCTATATTCTGCTACGTATTATTCTTAATACATATATCATCAGATCGCAAAATATATTTAAAGGTTCACATCATTCTCCAAAATCATTTGCTTAAGAGCTATTCTACTTTTATCGCTAGAATATTTACTGCTAGCAAAATATCATATACCTCGCTATCATTTAAACCCACTCTTTATAGATACATTTAAGCCCGCCCGTCGTGCGGAACAGTTCATAAAATATAATTAATATTCAATTCATAAAAAATTAGTGAAAATTGAAAAAGAAAAACAAACCCATAGGAAAGTTTTAGCCAATATAAAAGTAGAAATGTGAAATTTATGTTTCAATTTAGAAAACATGTTTTTCCACAACCCACCTCTTATTTAAAGCTGCCCGTCGTGCGGAATAATTCAGAACTCAAACACGAAACAAACACAAAGAAAATGGATGAAAAACGACCAACAGAAAAAGTCAAATTTGTAAATTCTTGTTTTAATTATTGACGATGTTTTTCCCTCAACACTGCTCAAATTCACACCCGTCCTTCGTGTGTAGTAATTCAGAAGTGTAACACTATCAAAACAATGAAACTTTCTGTCATCTCTATAATTCCAGATTTATGCGTCCGCTAAAACAGCATATTCATATAGTTGGCATTGCATGATATTACAACCCATATCCTTATGCAGCTTAAGCTTATCCAGCTTGAAATTAAACCAATTAAATTATACAGTAAAATTCATTAGTTTACTTTGTTCCCAGTAGCATTTTACCCGCCCGTCGTGCGGAACGTTATTGAGGACAATAAAGCCTTTATATTCAGTATAGTGTAGCATTAATTAAACTGTACCCAATAAAACCACACCATCCATGCTTGGAGCTAATATGATGCATTCTTAATTGTGATTGGGCTTCAGTGAAATTTAATCGGTGTATATTCCTGTGTAATCGCAAGTGCGCATAATAGCTGTCAAATTGGTAATATGTGCTTTTGACTTTACACCGCCGTAACTTCCTTCAGATACACTTTGGAAAATTAAAAATTATACCGTATTGTAGAAAACAAAATTTATAGCACGATGGTATAATTAATTTTAATGTATGACAAACAGTTCCTGAGAAATGGGTAGAAAAATGAATTAATTTTAGTCACACGGTGTTCAAGTGTAATTTTGGATGTATTTGAGAATTTTGCCAATTTTACACGTTTTTTGTATCATTTGTGGGTATAAATTATACATTTTCTTGTAGAACACAAAATTCTCTACACAGTAGTATATTCCTGTGTAATCGCAAGTGCGCATAATAGCTGTCAAATTGGCAATATGTCCATTTGACTTTACACCGCCGTAACTTCCTTCAGATACACTTTGGAAAATTAAGAATTATACCGTATTGTAGAAAAACAAACTTTCCAGCACAATGGTATAATTCATTTTTATGTGTAACAAATAGTTCTTGAGAAATAGGTAGAAAAATGAATTAATTTTAGTCGCACGGTGTTCAAGTGTAATTTTGGACGTATTTGAGAATTTTTCCAATTTTACACGTTTTTTGTATCATTTGTGGGTATAAATTAAGGCGTTTCTTGTAGAACACAAAATTTTCTACACAATAGTATAATTTTTATAACTGTAACTCTGCTGGTTTAAGAGGAATAGATAGCGGAATATTGACCAAAATATTCGCGTTTGTCAGTGCCTTTTTGACTTTGTCATTTTGACTTCACACCGCCGTAACTTTTTCTTAATACGCTCTGGAAAATTAAAATATATACCGTGCTGTAGAAAACAAAATTCCCAGCATGATGGTAATATTTATTTAGATGTGTGATGTTTAGTTGCTGAGAAATAGAGAAAAAAGTACAAAAAATCGGACGCGTCGAGCTTAAATATAATTTTGAATGTAGACTGAAATTTTGTCATTTTTACATATTTTATATTTAATTTTTGGATATTAATTATAGCCTATCGCGTAAAACAGAATATTCTCTACACAGTGGTATAATCTGTTTGGCTGTACCATTTCTGGTTTATGAGGAGTAGATGTAGGAATATTGACCAAAATTTTCGCATTTTTCAGGGTTCATTTTTTCTTTTCACCGCGATAACTTTTTTTGGTTTCATTTTTAAAATTTTAAATTTATCCTATCGTGTAGACAAGAAAATTTCCAGCGTAATGGTATAAATTGTTGGCGGGTACATTAAGTGGTTACCGAGTAGCAGCTTGCTGAAAATGTGACCAAGGAGGGTGGGACAGATAAACACACAGACAGACAGACAGACAGACAGACAGAGGATCTCTTTTATATATATAGACTAGCATTAAAACCCGCCCGTTGTGCGGAGCAATTCATAAAAATATTGCAAATTAAAAATAAATAAGGCAAACTCATAAAAACCTTAATCAATTAAAAAGTCTAAATTTCATTATTTTTAATTTTATTTTGACAAAATATTTTCACTCAGCCCGCCTCATATTTAAACCCGGCCGACGTGCGGAATAATTCAGAACTCGAACACCATCCGTTCTGGTTATTGAAGTCAAATCCTTTAGTTTTGTATATGAATTCATTCTACACGGTGAAATTGAACGTTTTATTGCTGCCCGCGGGGCATTTTTATTTAATAAAAATGAGCCATCTCTTCGTTTGCGTTTGAAGCCCCTGATCATTGAACCAGCGAACCCTGAATCAGCGCAATTATGTCACATCATATTCAAGCATACATACACAGACAGACAGATAATTTCTTCTTTATGTATATATATAGCATTTAAACCCGCCCCTTTTTGCGGAGCAATTCATAACATGAAATTCATATTCAATTAATAAAAAATATGGAAAAATAAAAATGAAATAGGGTCTACTCATAAAAATAGTCATCTATTGAAAATTATAAGTTTAATTATTTTTATTTCGACAAAATATTTCCCCTCAGTCCGCCTGAGTCATTTTTAAACCCGCCCGTCGTGCTGAATAATTCAGAACTCGAACACGATCCGTTCTGGATCTTGAAGTCAAATCCATTGGTTTTGTGTATGGATTAATTCTACAGGGTAAATTGAACGTTCTTTGTCTATAGTTGCTGCCCGCGGAGCATTTTTATTAAAAAAATACCTTTTTTTAAATGAACCATTTGAAAAAAGGAACTAAAAATGGAAACACTTTTTAAACCCGCCCGTCCTGCGGAACAATTCATACAATAAAATTCAAATTTGAAGTCAAATCCATTGGTTTTGTGTATGGATTAATTCTACAGGGGAAATTGATCGTTCTATTGTCTATAGTTGCTGCCCGCGGAGCAATTTTATTTATATAAAAAATCTTTTTTTCTAAATGAACCATTTGAAAAAATGAACTAAAAACACTTTTTAAACCCGCCCGTCGTGCGGAACAATTCATACAACAAAATTCATATCGAATCCATAAAATATAATGAATACAAATTGAAAACCAAAAAATGTAACCTATAAATATCTTAACCAATATATAAGTCAAAATGTGAATATTTTTGTTCTTATTTTGACAAATATTATCCCTCAACCCGCCTGATATATAAATCTGCCCGTCGTGTGGTATAATTCAGAACACAAACACGAAACAAACAATGAAAGATGATGAAATCTTTTCATCAGAATGCTTCCAAACTATATTTATTACTTAACATCATTCCCCAATATCATTTGCTTAAGTACTATTTTACTTTTACCGCTATAATATTTATTGCTAAAATTTATATATTTTCCACTATCATTAAAACCCAATATAACCTGAGTCAAACCTACCCAACCCAACCCAACCATCCAATCTTGACCGCTCTCAGCCTAGTCTGAGGTGATTTAACTTATTAGTTTGTGATCACAAAATATACTGATGCGATCATAATTTGTAATCAGAAGACTGAGATTATCTACCCCAGGGGTCCCAAACACGCGGCCCACCAATACTTATCCCGCCAATATAGTACCCAATACTCAACCCGCCAAGATAGTATCGGAACCAAACTGTAAGGCAGCTAAATTCACATTTGTTGCATAATGCGATATAATTATACACCATTATCATATTATCTCATGATTCCCGGTTAATGCTTCCACTAATGCATCATATTCCTACAGTTATTTTTTGGATTACACCGATATTACAGCCCTTGATATTACAGCCGATATTATATTATGCAATCTATATTCTGCTACGTATTATTCTTAATACATATATCATCAGATCGCAAAATATATTTAAAGGTTCACATCATTCTCCAAAATCATTTGCTTAAGAGCTATTCTTCTTTTATCGCTAGAATATTTACTGCTAGCAAAATATCATATACCTCGCTATCATTTAAACCCACTCTTTATAGATACATTTAAGCCCGCCCGTCGTGCGGAACAGTTCATAAAATATAATTAATATTCAATTCATAAAAAAATTAGTGAAAATTGAAAAAGAAAAACAAACCCATAGGAAAGTTTTAGCCAATATAAAAGTCGAAATGTGAAATTTATGTTTCAATTTAGAAAACATGTTTTTCCACAACCCACCTCTTATTTAAAGCTGCCCGTCGTGCGGAATAATTCAGAACTCAAACACGAAACAAACACAAAGAAAATGGATGAAAAACGACCAACAGAAAAAGTCAAATTTGTAAATTCTTGTTTTAATTATTGACGATGTTTTTCCCTCAACACTGCTCAAATTCACACCCGTCCTTCGTGTGTAGTAATTCAGAAGTGTAACACTATCAAAACAATGAAACTTTCTGTCATCTCTATAATTCCAGATTTATGCGTCCGCTAAAACAGCATATTCATATAGTTGGCATTGCATGATATTACAACCCATATCCTTATGCAGCTTAAGCTTATGCAGCTTGAAATTAAACCAATTAAATTATACAGTAAAATTCAGTAGTTTACTTTGTTCCCAGTAGCATTTTACCCGCCCGTCGTGCGGAACGTTATTGAGGACAATAAAGCCTTTATATTCAGTATAGTGTAGCATTAATTAAACTGTACCCAATAAAACCACACCATCCATGCTTGGAGCTAATATGATGCATTCTTAATTGTGATTGGGCTTCAGTGAAATTTAATCGGTGTATATTCCTGTGTAATCGCAAGTGCGCATAATAGCTGTCAAATTGGTAATATGTGCTTTTGACTTTACACCGCCGTAACTTCCTTCAGATACACTTTTGAAAATTAAAAATTATACCGTATTGTAGAAAACAAAATTTCTAGCACGATGGTATAATTAATTTTAATGTATGACAAACAGTTCCTGAGAAATGGGTAGAAAAATGAATTAATTTTAGTCACCCGGTGTTCAAGTGTAATTTTGGATGTATTTGAGAATTTTGCCAATTTTACACGTTTTTTGTATCATTTGTGGGTATAAATTATACATTTTCTTGTAGAACACAAAATTCTCTACACAGTAGTATATTCCTGTGTAATTGCAAGTGCGCATAATAGCTGTCAAATTGGCAATATGTCCATTTGACTTTACACCGCCGTAACTTCCTTCAGATACACTTTGTAAAATTAAAAATTATACCGTATTGTAGAAAACAAACTTTCCAGCACAATGGTATAATTTATTTTTATGTGTAACAAATAGTTCTTGAGAAATAGGTAGAAAAATGAATTAATTTTAGTCGCACGGTGTTCAAGTGTAATTTTGGATGTATTTGAGAATTTTTCCAATTTTACACGTTTTTTGTATCATTTGTGGGTATAAATTATAGCGTTTCTTGTAGAACACAAAATTTTCTACACAATAGTATAATTTTTATAACTGTAACTCTGCTGGTTTAAGAGGAATAGATAGCGGAATATTGACCAAAATATTCGCGTTTTTCAGTGCCTTTTTGACTTTGTCATTTTGACTTCACACCGCCGTAACTTTTTTTTAATACGCTCTGGAAAATTAAAATTTATACCGTGCTGTAGAAAACAAAATTTTCAGCATGATGGTAATACTTATTTAGATGTGTGATGTTTAGTTGCTGAGAAATAGAGAAAAAAGTACAAAAAATCGGACGCGTCGAGCTTAAATATAATTTTGAATGTAGACTGAAATTTTGTCATTTTTACATATTTTATATTTAATTTTTGGATATTAATTATAGCCTATCGCGTAGAACAGAATATTCTCTACACAGTGGTATAATCTGTTTGGCTGTACCATTTCTGGTTTATGAGGAGTAGATGTAGGAATATTGACCAAAATTTTCGCATTTTTCAGGGTTCATTTTGTCTTTTCACCGCGATAACTTTTTTTGGTTTCATTTTTAAAATTTTAAATTTATCCTATCGTGTAGACAAGAAAATTTCCAGCGTAATGGTATAAATTGTTGGCGGGTACATTAAGTGGTTACCGAGTAGCAGCTTGCTGAAAATATGACCAAGGAGGGTGGGACAGATAAACACACAGACAGACAGACAGAGGATCTCTTTTATATATATAGATATAGATATGTATGTATATACCATTATTTAATCACTTTATCATATAATCAATATTTTGTCAATGTTTCATGCTGGAACAAAATTATGAATATATTACATAAGTCTGCAAAAGAGACAATGCCTCAGCAGACTATTTCAACTATCTTTTTTATTGTTGTTATGCTATTCATTTTTTGCTTGTGGACAAATATACAACACGCACACACACATACATTCACATACACAAACACATACACACACACAATTTGTTTGATTGTGGTAGTGAGTGGACGTATTTTTCTGTGGTTCCGATCAGGTGCATGAGTGTATGAGCGTGTGAAGTGCGTGTGTGTGTGTGTGTGAGTGTGTGTGTGAGAAAGTGCGTGTGAATGCGCGCCCGTTGTGCGTGATTGTGCGAGTATGCTTGATTTGAGCAACGGCGGTGAACTGTGATCTTGAAACGGTAAGCCTGTCTGTCTGTCAAGGCTACTCCTATGTCTGGCAGAGGAAGAACAAGGAAGGGCTTATCCAAGGACCCAGTTGGACCCAATGCAAAGAAGAAATCGAGACAATTCAAGAGGACATTGTAGTTGTATTGCAGAACAGATGATGAACGATGAAATTTATATATAACACAATCACACAATATCACACCGAGTAAATACACGCAACACTCATCATTCACACCGCCGTACACTGTAACTCAAGGCTTCCGCGCACCGTTCACACTCCCATCATGAACACTCGATCTCGACTGTCAAATGAGACTCAACGCGTCATGGAACCCCCTTTACACTGCCCTACTTCCCCCAGCTACATCGTCACCAAGACAGTACAGTATACACGCACGCGCACGCACACACGCACACATACACACACACACATACACATAACTGCACACTGCACTTGTGTTTGTGACCTGATACAGTGCGGACGTGTGATTCGGTGATTGTGAGCCCATGTGAACCAGTGACCTTGATTGTGTTGTGAATACTTTGCGACATTAGCGGGAAATCTAACCTAACTGAACTAGTGGATACTACTGTGAGATCGATTGTGGACAATATGAGTGAGGATGGAGGACTGGAAGGAGGCAGAGGTTTATCAAAGGCGACCAGAGATTTGCTCTCAACTATACTACCGGCGATGATACAGGTCATCACGTCAGCGGTTACAACGGCTTTTGAGGCAACAGTTGAGCCAATGACAGAAAAAATATATTAGAACTCGTCAAAGATTGGAGAGAATCTGGAGAGATCTGGAGAGAATCATCGAGCATCAAAATGAAATGCTTGAGCAGCTCTCAAAAAAAAGATGATCTCAGACTGACTGGATTGGAAGAGAAAGAAAATGAGACGGAGGAAGCAATGGAAAGGAATGCGATTGAAGTAGCTCGCGATATTGGAGTGGAGTTGACGCATGACGACATTCCATGCGTATACAGAGCAGGCCGCAGGAAACCTGGTGCAAATACCAACATACCTGTAATTGTGAGAATCTGACGGCCTAAGAAAAGAGTTCAGATTCTTCGGAATAAGAAGCAGCTTAAGCTGAAAAACAAGAAAATACATGTGAAAGAGGAACTGACTCCAGCAAGGGTAGCTATGATGAGAGCTATTAGGAAGAAAGACAACGTGCAAAACGTTTCAACGCACGACGGCAAACTCGTCATATGGTACGCCAACAGAAAGTCGCCTGTGGTGGTGAACGGTTTAGCAGATCTGCATAAGGCCGATGTCACCTACGACGAGCTCGAGGCAGCAAAGACTTACCGCAGCCGATAGGGATTCGCTGGCGCCAGACGTGCGATAAACACAGCAGCGACACAAAGTATGGTAACACTTAAAATACTCAGGCTTAATTCATGTGGTCTCCGATCTAAGCTGTTAGTCGAAGAATTTGCTGATACTGTCAAGGAATATGATGTAATATGTCTAGCAGAGACAAATGTGATCATACTGACATGGAGAATGTTGGTAATGTTATGAGTACAATTGGCTATGATATATTCTATAAAAACAGATGGAAAGTAGGTAGAAGCAAATCAGGGAGAATAATGATTGCTATCAAGCATAAATTGAAAGTATCATGGAAGCAATGCCGACATGATTATGAGACGATATTGACTATATGCACACCAAGTCATTCTAGGTATGCCAAGTCATTCTAGGTATGGCAAAGTAAATCACTTTGATTAATTGGATGATTTTTTGCTCTCAAATGCGGACTGCAGACACATAATACACTAATGCACACTAATGCACTTTAATGCACACACTGGTGCTCGCTCAGATATAGCTGATTGTGGGAGTGGTAATGATTATCAAATAGATATTGAAGAATCAATGAAAGCGTATAACATTTCTGTGGAGAGATTCAACGAAGACCAAAATGCTGATAGGAGCTATTATGGGAAAAAATGGTTAGAAATATGTAAAAACAATAGAGTAATCATATTAAACGGAAGAGTAGATGATGATTACGGTGTTGGCAAGGATACAATCACATTCAAAACAACTGTTGACTACATAATGGGAACATACCACATTCTGAATATGATATCTGGATTCAGAGTACTTGATTTTGATCCTTTGATTTCTGATGTGCACTGTAGGGTCACAGTTTCGATTAATGTGAAATGGAAGATTAGAACGTCAACAGATGATCAATACCAGAAATCTGAATCAAACACATATGAACTAGAAAACGTCAGACCAGACAGGTGGACAGCTGATAAAGTAGAAATGTACAGACAGAATGTATGTGCTGAATCTGTCAACAATATATTTGCTAACATGTCTTCTCTGACAATAGATGAGATAAATAATTCAATACAAAAACTGCTTCTCGATCCGGCTAGAAAAACATTTCTCGTCAAATCAATGAGGAAACACACAAAACAGAGTAACGGTGCATGCATATATGGATATGATGATAGATGTCTGATACATAGAAAAAAATATCATAGTGCTAAAAATAGACACAATAAACTAAATACCAATGATACACTAGAACAATTGAAGCTGATGAGTAGAAAATATAAGCAAGAGATTTACAGAGTCAAGGAACAAAGGTCCATCAAAATCGTCGCGCGATTAAGAAATGCCGAAAAGGAAAACCCTAAGGACTATTGGAGACTCCTGAGAAATTCGAGACTAAAGGAGGAATGCGCGGTATCATTGATGGAGTTTTATGAACATTTTAAGGACTTGCTGACAGGGGAAAATTTAGGAGACGATTATCATGACGATGTCAATTCTCACATAGCTGATGATTGCGAAAATGCTTTTCTAGACGAGCCAATAACCCCAGAGGAAGTAATTGCTTGTATTAATAAGTTAAAAAATGGTAAATCACCGGGAATCGACAACATTACTAACGAGTACATAAAGAATACAAAAGATATATTTTGTTCATTGTATGCTGGCTTTTTCAACAAGATACTGGATGATGGTCTGTTCCCGTCATACTGGTCCACTGGAATAATTATCCCAATATACAAGAACAAAGGCAACATTAGCAACCCAAACAGTTATCGAGGAATTACTCTACTGAGCTGTCTTGGCAAATTGTTCACGTCAATAATCAATGATAGACTGTATAAATATGCAGAAGAATGTTCCCTGATAGGAGAAACACAAACTGGCTTCAGAAGGGGATACTCAACGCTGGATCACATTTTTTCTTCTAAAAAATGTAATATAAGTCTTCAAAAGAAAACAGAAAAAACTTTTCTGCCTTTCTGTTGATTACCAAAAAGCATTTGACACAGTGTGGAGGAATTGCTTGTGGTATAAGCTAGTGCAAGCTAATGTGAAAGGTAAAATTTTTAATATTGTTCGTAGTATGTACAAAAATGTGGAATCATGTGTGTCGTTGGACAAAGGGTTGTCAAAATGTTTCCGTGTTAATATGGGTATTCGACAAGGCGAAAATCTTTCCCCATTATTATTTGCATTATATGTGAGATATATGGAGGATAAATTGCTCGAAGATGGTTGTACTTTTATCGAATTTGACGATGAAATGCTAGAGAGATACTGTCATGATACTGATGTACGCGGATGACACTGTAATTTTGGCTGAAGATGAACAACAAATGAAAAAAAGCAATGAGTTCACTACAAGATTACTGTGACAGATGGAAACTGAAAATAAATACTAATAAAACTAAAATAGTTGTTTTCAGTAAGGCCAAGACTCAACCAGAATGGCTCGATTTCAGACTGAATGGCGTGACAATAGAAGTGGTCGATGAATATAAGTACCTGGGAATTATATTCAATTATAATGGAAAATTCAGGAAAGGTCAATTGGATCTTACAGAAAGAGCCACAAAGGTCATGTAGAGTGTTATCGGAACAATTCGTAAACACAGTTTACCAGTAGATATACAGTTGCAAATGTATAAATGTATGATCATGCCGATACTGACATATGGTTGCGAAGTGTGGGCAAGCGAGGCAATAAGAGAAATCGAGCTGCTACAAACCAAGTTTCTCAAGAACGTTTTATTTTTTCATAAGACGGCATGCAATGATATGGTATATGGCGAAACTGGAATATACCCCATAGAGATCTATATAAAAAGTATGGCATTCAACTACTCGATTCGCATATCTGGTAAAAACACAAAACTCAGTTATATAATGTATGATTGCCTACTTAAGATGTTCAACGACGGAACCTACGTTGCACCGTGGTTATTGTATATACGCAACATTTGTAATGAGTGCGGGCTGTGCAGCTTATGGACACTACATAATATATATAATCCCGTTAGGACAATGCATATGGTTAAAAGAAAACTCAAAAATATATGGAATGACCAATGGTATTCGAATATGGCAAGTAAAACGTTGTGCTGTAATTATAGACTACAACAACAACAACAACAAGCGTGTATTTGATATAGCGCACTAATCAACAAAGGCGCGATAAACATGAGATATAGAGATACAAGATAATAATTACATCAAAATGGGAGCTCAGAAAGAAGAAAACAAGAGCTAGCAAGGACAAAAATATATCAGGGAAGATAAACACCGGATTATTTTATGCTGAAAAAAAATAACCACAAAGACATGAACAGACAAATATGAACACTGGCGCACGTCACAACAAGCACGATTAGCACAAACATTAGATCAGGGCCTGTGAGCGGAATAAAAAACACAACAGGAAAACAAAACACAAAGTGCAGTATTTGTGTTGTATAACTGCGTTGGAAATATGTATCTAGTGGGCTTTGGATGTGTGTGCGCGTATCTGTCTGTGTGTGTGTGTGTGTGTGTGTGTGTGTGTTTGTGTGCGCGGTTACGATTGCTTGTGAGTGTACGTGTGTTGACATGGTGTGGAGTGGGAACAGGATGCATGTGGCGAACGGCGAGGGTGAAGCGTTTGTAGAAGGAGGGTGTGTGACTGCTTGGTGAATAAGAGTGTGGTTTTGGTTGTTGGGTTTTTGTGTCTGTTGGTTGGTTCTGTGATTTGCTGCTAGCACATGCATCTAATCATCATCATCATCATCATCTGACTCGTGCAATATATATGTGAAAGTTTTTTTTTCTCGGCATTTATTCGATTACAAGCTATTTCGGCTAATATGGCGAGTGTTAAGCTCACCGATGTTCTACGTCCGTTTGATGGATCGTCCAGCGTTACAGAGTGGATCGATAAGTTTGAATTGCTGGTGAAACTGAAGGATATGAAGGATGAGGAAACGATACTGCCAATGTTTCTTGAAGGCAGTGCACTCGCTCTCTATACAGAGCTGAGTGCAGAACAGAAGAAAGATGTGGCAGTCATCAAGAAGGCCCTTCAGAGTGCGTTTTCTCTCAACCCCTTCAGTGCGTATGAACAGTTTGTGAGACGCATATGGCGTGACGAGCCAGTTGATGTTTACATGACCGATCTGCGGAGACTGTCAAGGCAGGCAGGAATTACGTCTGATTCTGTGCTGCTGAGGGCTTTTGTTGTTGGCTTGCCATCAGTTGTCTGATGAGCAGAGAGGAGAGAGCTGAGGGCAATGACAAACATTGAAGCGACGCCCTAGTCAGCTGTGGTGGATCGTGCCAGAGCTTTGATATCTGAGCTCTTGGAGCGGCCTGAACCTGTGTTGTCTATGACACATGATACGACATCAAATATTGGTCGACGTAGGGATAAAAATGCGACCAAGAGGATACCTGAGGACAGCCGCGGTCAGATTCGGCAGTGCTATCGACGCGGTGGCCCACACTTGATGCGTCAGTGTACGTATAATAATTCGAAGCAAGTAATTTGCTGGATTTGTGGGAAACCGGGCCATATCTCGAGATCATGTTTTAGCAGGTCGGAAAACTTCATGGGAGAAACTTGTGCGCCCGAAGTTTCTCACGCCCAGTAGTAACGGCGCTTCCGATAGTTGATGGATTCGTTGATGATCGTCCTGCGCGAATATTGGTGGACACTGGTTGCTCCAAATCTGTCGTTGGTTCCTGGATGTCGGGTCGTGTCAATTCGTGGCAAGGGCGAGTGGTCGGAGTGGATGGTCATGAAGCGCGTTGTATGGGAGAACCATCCGTGTTGATCACACTTCAGAATGTCACAAGGTCAGTGTATTGTGTTGTTATGAATAGGCTTTTAGATGGTGTTGATGTAGTGGCTTGAATTGACTTCCTTCGGTTGGCGGGGGGAGTCGAGTGGAAGCAAGGGAAAATCAGATTTTTTGATGAATGTCGTGGGGAAACTACTGTTAGTTCGATTTGTAAAGTTAACACCAGGAAAAATGACAGGTTAACTCTCACAGACAACGACTTCACGGCTATCTTCTCTGAGGGGAAGTGGAAGGCTAAGTGGAATTGGAAAAGTACGTCTCCACCAGCCCTGAAAAATACAGTTGGGGCGTACAGTAGTGTAGAGAAGGAAGCCGTGAGCAGAAAATGGAGAGAAGGACTTGATCAATGGATAATATATGGTTATTTGAAAGAGTGTCCTGATCAGTCTTGCTCTATAGGAGTGCTGCCGTTAATGGCTGTTGTTCAAGCTAACAAGAGTAAGGTACGACCAGCTCTCGACTATCGAGAATTGAATGAGTACGTACAGTGTCACCCGGGGCCCGATGCCGCGGTTTGCACCGAGACTTTGCGGAAATGGCGACTGCTACCACAGAGATTGAAACTTGTCGACCTGAAATCAGCATACCTTCAGGTGCACATAGACGAGTCGTTGTGGCATTATCAAAGGGTGAATTACCTAGGAAGGATATATTATTTGACCAGACTTGGCTTTGGGTTAAATGCAGCACCGAAGATTTTGTCGAGTATCTTGAAAACGGTATTGGCGCAAAATGACGTCGTAAAAGCCGGCACCGATAGTTATATCGACGACGTTATTGTCAACGAGGAGATTGTATCGGTAGAGGAAGTGATAGCGCATCTGGCGAAATTTGGATTGGAAACCAAGCCGCCTGAATCTCTCGATGGTGGCAGATTACTCGGACTAGTTATTGGGCGGAGTCATCGTGGAGGAGCTCTACAATTCAGTAGAGGGAACACATTGCCAGTGCTGGGGGATGGAGAAAATATGTCAAAGAGAGAGCTGTTTTCAGCGTGCGGCCGCTTGGTAGGACACTATCCAATCTGTGGATGGCTTCGCGTAGCCTGCAGCTACGTTATCGGATAAGTGATGGGAATAGGTGGAATGATAGAATAGGACCTAGAGCTCAAAAATTGTTGATGGAAATACTGGACAGAGTGAAAGCTGATGACCCGGTGAAGGGTGATTTTCATGTGTCACCAGTTTATCGAGGAAGAGTGTGGTGTGACGCCAGTAGCTTGACCCAGGGTGTTGTGGTAGAGATTGGAGGTAAACTGGTAGAAGTGCAGCTTGGCTGCGCAAACGGGATGACGCGAGCCATATCAACCTGGCGGAACTGGAGGCTGTGATTAAAGGTGTTACTCTCGCTATAAAATGAGGATTGAAACTTATTGAGGTTATGACGGATTCCGTCACAGTTGCGAAGTGATTGAGGAGTGTGCTTGAGGATGAGGCGAGAATAAAAGTAAAAGGTTTGTCAGAAGTGCTAGTGAGGAGGAGGATATCGATTCTGCGTGACATCATCAATGAGCTGGGCGTTGAACTCATTGTGAAATATACCCCATCGTCGATGAACAAGGCGGATCGATTGACACGAGTGCCAAAGTCGTGGTTGAAGCCTACGCTCGGAGTACCTACTGTGTGTGCAGTGACCTTGAGTGAGAGGCACTCCCGGCATCATTTTGCAGTTGACAGGACGTTGTCGCTTGCCCAGATGGTGGACCCGAGAACCACGAGGTCCGAAGTAGAGAGGTGTGTGAGGCAATGCAAGCAGTGCCAAATGATTGATCCAGCTCCAGTACGTCACGTGCCGGGTAAATTATGTGTGAATGATAATTGGAGTGGGCTGGCGGTGGACACAACTCACTACAGGGGTCAATGTTATTTGACTATAGTGGACTCCGGACCTTGCAGATTTGCGATTTGGAGGAGAGTTCGGTCGGAGAACTGCGAGGATGTTGGGCGAGTCTTTGAGGAGCTGTTCCAGGAGCGAGGAACGGTGAACGAACTACTCATGGATAGCAGCAGAACATTCAGGTCTGTTCGGCTGGCGGAGCTATGTCAGAAATGGGGCGTGCAGCGACGATATAGAGCGGCCTACAAGCCGTCAGGAAACGGAATCGTCGAAAGAAACCACCGAAAGATCAAGAGAATGGCTGAGCGTTGTCAGACAACACCGAATGACGCATTATTTTGGTATAATCCGGCTCCAATAACATCAGCGGACGCGAACTCATCGCCTGCTAATGGATTGTACCGGTACAAGTGGAGGCATCCATCGATTCCTGTAGAAGCGGCGGAAGCTTCAAAGAGTATGTGGCGCGTTGATGATGATGTGTGGATGAAACCTCCGGGGGCGCGCTGTACAACGTATTGGAATCGTGGACAAGTGACGAACGTAACATCAGAGAATAATGTGGATGTGGACGGTGTGCCTCGTCACGTACTCGACATTCGGCGCCTGCGCGAAGAGTCTGAAGACGAAGGTCAAACAGAGTCAGAGACTGCCACAGAAGGTTCAGAGACTGCCGCAGAAGAGTCCGAGCCGGAGCAACAGATACGGAGGTCGACAAGGGAACGGCGGCAGCCGAGATGGATGCAAGACTATATATGTGACTAACTGTTTTTGTATGTTGATGTTTAATACTAGTGTTCAAAATGATTTTGATATCATGGGGGCGCGTGGTGTATAATTGCGTTGGAAATATGTATCTAGTGGGCTTTGGATGTGTGTGCGCGTATCTGTGTGTGTGTGTGTGTGTGTGTGTGTGTATGTGTGTGTGTGTGTGTGTGTGTGTGTGTGATCGCGATTGCTTGTGAGTGTACACATGCTGGCATGGTCTGTAGTGGAATCAGAAGATGTGTGTGTGTGTGTGTGTTTGTGTGCGCGGTTACGATTGCTTGTGAGTGTACGTGTGTTGACATGGTGTGGAGTGGGAACAGGAGGTATGTGGCGAACGGCGAGGGGGGTTGGTGTGAAGCGTTTGTGGAAGGAGGGTGTGTGACTGTGCACGTGAATAAGAGTGTGGTTTTGGTTGTTGGGTTTTTGTGTCTGTTGGTTGGTTCTGTGATTTGCTGCTAGCACATGCATCTAATCATCATCATCATCATCATCTGACTCGTGCAATATATATGTGAAAGTTTTTTTTCTCGGAATTTATTCGATTACAGTATTATAAGTAAGAGTATATACATGGCGATAATATGGAGATATATATACTAAGGTAGTGTCAGTGCAATCTATAAGGAGGTGTAAGCGGCGACGGAAGAGAAAGCAGGTACTTATGCAGCGCAGAGGAAAAGGAAGAATATGATTTATGACGAAGGATATGAAGAGGAAGAGAGTTGTATGATCGGGGGGCAGAAAAATAGCAAGACTTCGCGGACCAACCTGATAAGAGGTCGGCGGGAGGGCAAACAAGAGGTGCAGGACGGCGGCGGAAAGGACGATCAGAGAAGGTAAGGAGTGAGAACAAGTACGACGGAGGAGAATATGTGTGGAAGAGTATAAATACAATGCAACACAGCTTATGTTGCATCCTTGAAAGAGCTGGCAGCCAGTCGAGTTCTCGGATATGAGCGAAGGTGGGTGTCTTAGGAGGAAGGCGAAGAACAAAACGACAAGAAAGATTGATGATAGATTGAAGAGAGCGAATGGACTTCTTAGGAAGATGATAGAATAAGAAATTACAATAGTCAAAACGAGAAAAAATAAACGAGTTCACTCAGAGGAGAGCAGACGCAATATCAATATGAGAGCGGATCGGGTAGAATTGGCGCAAGGTGAAACGACAGAGGTGGTTAATTTTTTAAAGATGCTGAGAGAATGTTAGAGAGGGATCGAGAACAACACCCAGATTACGAATATGAGATGAAAGAGGCAAGTTGACAGAACAAGGAACAATACTGGGAAGGTGAAATAAGAAATATAAAGTTTTTCAGGGTTCAAAAGGAGATTTCTTGAGGACGCTCAGGCAGCGATGTGTGATAGAAGTTGAGAAATTATACCAATTTTTGAGGAGGAAAAGGGGAAGTAAATCTGTATATCGTCTGCAAATATATGAAACGATATGGGGTAAGACCGGAGTATGGGACAGAGGGATGAAATATACAGACTAAACAGAAGAGGGCCGATAAAAGAACCTTGAAGGACACCGGAATCCAATGGAAGAGGAGAGGAAAACTTTGAGTTGCAGCGAACTGTATATGAACGATTTGTAAGATAGGAAGTTAGAAGAGATAGAGCTGAAGAAGATACACCAATATGGGCTATATCTTTACAAAGAATCGAGTGATCCACGAGATCAAAGGCGTAAGATATATCTAGGGAGATGAGTATTACGGAGCTGCCTGAGGAAAAGGAAGCGAAGATGTCGTTCAATAAAGATAGAAGGAGAGTCTCAGTTGAGTGATTAGAAACGAAACCGGATTGACGGGGGTCTAGGGCAGAAAATATGCAAGGGCGGAGTTGATGAAGGATGGCAGCCACTAGAAGCTTAGAAGGTAGTGGAAGCAAGGAAATAGGCCTATAACTACTTGGAGTACTAGTATCCAGGCAAGGCTTTTTAAGAATAGGAGAAAAAACAGCGTGTTTAGAGGCCAGGAAAGTACCGTGGAGTAAAGAAGTGTTCACCAGATGAGTAAGAAATGGAGCAAGGAGTATGATGGAGTCGGAAAGAGCCCGGAAGTTAATTGGATCAGATGGACACCTGGAGGATTGTAGTTTTTTTTAATAAATTTGGCAGTCATGGCTGGAGAAATTGGAGAGAAAGAGGATAAAGAGGTGTTTGAAGAAGGAAAAGATAGTGGAAGGGAGGACGGAGGTAATTTGGATTTGGCCGTGGTAATTGTGTCTTGTCTCGAAAGAAGGATTAAAAACTGGAAGCAGATATTGAGCAAGGGCTAGAATTCGATGAGCCGGTAATATATTTCAGGGTCGACCATCTGGATATAACAAAGTTATAATCGGACCAGTTTTCTATCTGTCAGTTTACTCAGTTTTCTTTCTCTCTCTTTCTCAGTTTACTTTCGCGTTCTTTTCTCGGCCTGCTTGTGCAGCTGTCGTTAGGCTAATTTATGTGTTGGGGCGACGCCAGTAGTACACGTCGCCTGATATGTTTGGCAACGTGTGAAGTATGTGTGACAGTTAATTTATGATTTTTTTGTACGTCTCACTTGGCTGAGCATCTCATTGTAACGCGTGTGTAGTGTCAGATCGTGTTTAGAAATAGCTCGTGTTGTATATTTTATTTACATCTTGTGTTGTTGTATTGTCGTTTGTTTTGCGCACTTGATTCCATTGTGGGGTATAGTGTGTGTATGTCGTGGTAAGAGCTTAATAAAGCCCATGCTTCGGTTGTATATGCTTTCTACAATTTATTAAGCTCTTCCACAATATTTTATGGATCAAAAATAAATCATTCAATCACTCAGTATGGAAAAATTGTTGTGTCCGGACAAATTAAGTGTGGACCCGTCATCTGAAAACGCTGAGAAGGAGTTCAAATAAAGGAAACGTATGTCATTATGTCGTACGTCTTCATTATGTCATTAGCGATCAGTGTAGCTTTTATCAGCTTTTGCTTGACACAAGAGAATGCCTGTAGTGCTTCTGACTTCAAAGGAAATGTCTCCGTTGACAAAAGGGGCTGGACAATATCCGAAAATTTCTATATCCATTTGGCATAGTAAGAGAACATGTCCAGGGCCCTTTTCAACTCCGCTTTATTGTTGGGAGCATTTAGTTGAATGAGAAGTCGCAATCAATGAAGCGGACAAACCATACGCCGCCTTCGAAGCGAATGGAAGGCTGTATCAGCTCACACGCCTATCACTAATGGTGGAGTCACTAATGGTGTTGCTGTTTTTCAGCGTGCAATAGACAATTTTTTTGAAGAAGTGGGATTGGAGAACACGTTTGTTTATCTAGACAACATTACAATAGACGGTAAAGACCAAATTGAACACGACAGGAATGTGAACAAGTTCATGGAGGCGGCCAAGCGCCGCCAGCTAACTTTCAATCATAAAAAGTCAATAATTTCTTCTTCAAGTATCAAAATTCTTGGCTACGAAATTAGCAATGGATTAATTCAACCAGATGAGGAACGATTGCGGCCACTCATTCAACTAAATGCTCCCAACAATAAAGCGGAGTTGAAAATGGCCCTGGGCATGTTATCTTACTATGCCAAATGGATACCGAAATTTTCGGATATTGTTCAGCCCCTTTTGTCAACGGAGACGTTTCCTTTGAAGTCAGAAGAACTACAGGCATTCTCTTGTGTCAAGCAAAAGCTGATAAAAGCTACACTGATCGCTCCTGACTTCACTATTCCGTTTGGTGTCGAGTCCGACGCTTCGGATGTTGCTATATCAGCAACCTTGAATCAGAATGGCCGGCCAGTTGCCTTCATGTCGCGGACGCTTGACAGCAATGAACGGCGGTACCCTGCAGTGGAAAAAGAGGCTACAGCCGTGATCGAAGCTGTACGCAAATGGCGGCATTTTCTGTCGAACAAGAAATTTATCATCATCACAGATCAGAGGTCAGTCGCCTTCATGCTTGATAACCGAAAACGTTCTAAAATAAAGAATGACAAAATTCAGCGATGGCGGATGGAGCTGGCCAACTTCTGCTATCAGATAAACTATCGACCAGGTAAACTGAACGTTGCACCTGACGCGCTTAGCCGCGTATGCTGCGGAATCGTCAACACGCCGTCACTTGTTAACATACACACTGAGCTCTGTCACCCGGGTGTAGTTCGAATGCTTCATTATGTCAGGATTAAGAATCTTCCGTTTTCGACGAGCGATGTGAAAAATGTTTGCTCATCTTGCCAAATCTGCGCAGAGTTGAAGCCACGCTTTGCGAACATTGCTTCTGGAACATTATTTTCGGCCACAAAACCAATGGACCGGCTCAGTGTGGACTTCAAGTGACCACTGCCATCCAAGAGTGGTAAAAAGTATTTATTCATTGCGGTCGATGAATACTCTCGGTATCCCTTTGCTTTTCCGTGTAGAGACACATCCTCGTTAACTGTCATCCGTTGTTTAGAGCAAATTTTTTCGTTATTTGGAACTCCTGCGTTTGTCCACTCGGACAGAGGACTTGGATTTATGTCTAATGATGTTCGAAACTACCTGCTTCTGCAAGGGGTCTCCGCAAGTAAATCCACACCTTATCACCCACAGGGTAATTCCCAAGTGGAGAGGATAAACGGAATAGTGTGGAAAACAGTCAAACTAGCGCTTCGCTCATCGGGATTGTCTGATACGCAATGGGAACATGTTTTACCTCGCGCGTTACATTGTATGCGTTCACTCTTTTGCACCTCAACGAACTGTACACCACACGAGCGTATATTCGCATTTGAGAGGCGTTCTTCCGTCGGACAATCAGTACCTACTTGGCTGATACGTCCTGGACCAGTCCTCCTCAGGAACTTAGTCCGCAACTCTAAAGATGATCCGTTAGTGCGGAAGGTGGAAATGTTGAGCGCAAATCCAATGTACGCTCATGTGCGTTATCCCGACGGCCGAGAGTCTTCAGTTTCACTGCGCGATATAGCACCTTGTCCGGATCTATATCCTACTTCGATTCATACGAATGAGCAGGTCGATAACGACGCTGCTCTATCTTCAGCGCCAAAGGAAAGTGGTTCTTCATCTCCTGCCTCTGCAGCGGATATCGTGCAATCAGCTACTAGCCGAGAAAGATTGAGTGAGACAAGCACATGTCATTGGCCAGCAACAGAAGGTCAGGAGAGTGTTGGTGAATTAAGTATCCGATCGCCAGATAAGACTTCATCTCCCACTCGCTGGAGTACTCGTATCCGCAAACCACCCAATCGTTAATCTCCCCCACCATTTTGATAATTCGTTCGTCAAAGTCATTAGCCTTTTCACCTTAAGGGATGGAGAATGTTTATATTTTATTTACATCTTGTGTTGTTGTATTGTCGTTTGTTTTGCGCACTTGATTCCATTGTGGGGTATAGTGTGTGTATGTCATGGTAAGAGCTTAATAAAGCCCATGCTTCGGTTGTATATGCTTTCTACAGCTCGCAACTAGGTTGCGCAGCCGAACTGTTTGCCCGGTGAGATTCAGTGTGGCACATTGAGCCGACGACCTGTGGTCGTGGGTATATATACATGTGTTGTACTAACAATAAGGGGGTTATACTAGAGACTGGAGACGCTAGAGATACTAGGTTCACTAACGATAGGGCAGTCAAGATGTGACACTAACAACAGAGGACCACTCACCCAGGTAGGCAGTTATTAAGTCGTTATTAGTACATTAGGTTCAGGACTTTATCAAGTGTTAAGAGTAGATTTGACTGGCTGCCCTGAATACACAATTAAACTACTACTGGGTGACTATTACTTGTTATCGCGGAACACAACAACAAGAGGAACTCAGAAGACTTCACGATCAGCCGAACGACAAATATCAACATATTATTACTACTACCGTTACATTTGGTGCCGTGACTCAGGATCTATAATTGTGGTTATCTTCTCGGCATAGTCGAAACTCGATCACAACGGTGGCTCAATGAACTGTGAGGTGAGTGTTATCTCAATTTTCCTTAAGCCTTGTCAGTATCCAGAGCCTTAATCAGAATAAAAATCAGGAAATAAAATAAATAGATATGGATGAAATATGTATTTTAACCGTATGCTAACGGTAGAACCGCAGCAAATATAGATCAGAAAATATCCGTAAAAATAAGTATGACAAATTAACGAAAACCACTATTAAAAAAGGTCAGTATGTGGTTCAGAAAGCAAGACCCAGAAAAATTTTGCTGCTAATGGCTGTACAATATATTTACACTACAGAGCAATACAATAACACGGGACACAATACATTGCTGGTAGCAATTTTCAACGACGCGAATTAACTGCTGTGTCAACGGTTGTACGCGGACCTACACTATTGCGATGTACTTCGCTAATTAGTCGCCTTTAGAAAGGCGTGGTAGTTGCTGAATTCGCTAACAGTTTCGCCTTTAGAAAGGCGAAATTATGGTGAATACACTGAGGGAACACGCGTTAGAAAGCTCAGCTCAGAAAACGCGGCGATGTTTCCAATGTATTTGCAAGCTCCACGTCAAGTTGCAAACAGCACGGCGCACAAGGATATTACGATACACACGACTAATATTACAGAGCAGCAGCTGGAGATGTGCTTGAAGTGTTGCTGGAGAGAGTAGCGAGTGCGCAGGAACAGTGAGTTCACACAGCATTCTGCGCCCCCTTATATAGCCCGATGATTCATGCCGTTGTCGGAGCGCGCCGGAAGTGTGTCCGACAACCATATAAACTCGAGCTGATATTGGTCTAAACGGTTGTGCTTTTGCGCAAAGCACGCGACTAAATGCATAGAGGACCGGGGCGCAACACGTACATCCACATACACAATACATTACAGTATATCTAAATAGGCAACACACATGAATAGCAAATAAGCATGCACGTTGATGCACATGAACAAGCCAACATGAACGTACACAATTAAAAACAATACAAACACCACTTATGCATACATACAAAACATTTAAACACAAACAAGATTATGTTTTAATTATGCATGGTTCCCTAGGACATGGTTCAATACACTACACATGTTTCGCGCAGACAATAGTTTGGAATAACGTGCTACAACATTTTTCATCAACTTTATACGACAGTGTAACGAATAACGTAGCATGGATGTATGTAATAAAAGTGTGCGTTTAAATACAAGAATATAACACATTTATATTTACAAGGAACTAATGGCGCCTACAGGGCCCTCCCCCTAGAAGTGTCGAGGAGATACGAGACACTGCGATAACACACAGGTGGGCGCACGGCACGACCGCTCCTAGTACGCAAAATGGATTGTGGATGCGTGTATGTGTTGGTGTGTGTAGCTGTGTGTTCATGACCTGACCTGATAGGGTCTGCAGCAGATGTCGGTGTCCGTGGCACGGTTGTTGGAGGCACGAACAGTTCTGTGTTGTCACCGTCATCTCGATCATCTGGCGTCGCAGAGGTTGAAGCTAGCGAGTTTTGCTGCACGTCTTCGACGAAGGCCGGTTTGCAGCGATCGATGGAGACGACCGCGCGCTCGCTGTTTGTCTTAATCGTGACGAGTTTGTCTGTACGATGAATGACGGGAAACGGCCCGTCGTACGGACAGTCGAGTGGGTATCTGTGTTTGTCCCGACGGACAAACACATGTGTTGCCGTCTTCAGTGCTGCCGCAACGAACGATGGCTGGTTGACTGCTCGTGGAAGTCGTGGTCGGAGTTTGCGCATGTGATTGCGGAGCGATGAGGCGAACGAAGCGGGATCACTGGCTGTCTGCGTTGAGTCACTGATCAACTCGCCAGGAAGTCGCAGGGACGCTCCGTAGACCAGTTCGGCCGAGCAGGCGCCGACATCAGTTTTGTGCGTCGACCGTATACCCAGCAATGCCATGGGCAAAACGTCCATCCATGAAGATATTTCGGCAGCGCGCAAACTTGATTTGAGCTGCCGATGGAAGCGCTCAGCCATGCCGTTGCTGCTTGGATGATAACTGGTGGTGCGTATGCGTTGACAGCCAAGTAGTCGAGTGAGTTCGGACCACAGAGACGATTTGAATTGTGCCCCGCGATCTGTTGTGATGGTTGTCGGCACGCCAAAGCGTGAGACCCACTGGTGGAGAAACGCGCGTGCAACTGTCACTGCGCGAATGTCTGGCAAAGGAATGGCTTCCGGCCGGCGCGAAAATCTGTCCACACATGTGAGGAGGTATGACTGACCTTGTAACGGCGGAAGCGGTCCGACAATGTCCACGTGCACGTGACTGAAGCGTTCTCCAGGTTGCTGAAATGGTTGCACCGCGCTTTTCGTTTGACGGGTAACTTTCGCTCGTTGACACTGTAGGCATGTTCGGGTCCATTTGCGCACGTCGCGGTCCATGTCCGGCCACACGAAGCGTGACGAGACAAGCTTCACAGTGGTATCGATGCCTGGGTGTGAGAGATTGTGCAGAGAAGAAGTGTACGGCCGGCGTAATGCTGTCGGAAGCACTGGGCGAGGTCGACCGGTAGACTCGTCGCACAAAACTTTTGCTTCGCCGAACATGACATCGCGTAGCTTCAGCGATGACGTCGCGTTGCGGAGCGTTCCCAATGAAGTGTCTTCCCGTTGAGCCGCAGCTAGGGAGACGTATTCGTCGACTGGTCACGACGGAACAGTCAGTACAGCTGTTGTTCTGGAGAGTGCATCCGCCACTGTGTTCTTGTTGCCGGGTAGGGGCCGGATCTCCGACACAAACTGACTTATGAAATCCAAATGCCGCAACTCGCGAGGCGAGTATTTCTCTGACACTGAAGGCAGGGCATGCACGAGAGGGCGGTGCTCGGTGAACACGACCACGTCACGCCCTTCGATCGTGTAGCGGAAGTGGCGAATGGCCATGTACACTCCTAGCAGCTCTCTGCCGAATGTGCTGTATCGCCGTTCAGTAGACGTCAGCGTCTTTGAAAAGTAGCTGAGAGGCTGCCACTCACCATTGGTGTGCTGCTGCAGTACTCCGCCAACACCAGTGTCCGACGCGTCGACCAGGATACTCAAGGGAGCACCGGGGATTTGATGTGCAAGCATACTACGGTCGGCTAGAGCTGTTTTGGCTGCATTGAAGCTATCGAGGCTCTGCTGTGTCCATGCTACCGGGGCTTTGGACCGTTTGGCGCGGTGTGTCAGAAGAGCGTGCAGGGGTTGTAGTATGGCAGCTGCGTTGGGTATAAAACGGTGATAATACGCCACCATACCCAGAAACCGGCGAAGCTGAGACTGACTGGTCGGCTGTGGGAATTCCCTGATTGCACGCACCTTGTCGTCGAGTGGGAAAACTCCGCCGGGTGTGACACGATGTCCGAGGAAATAGACCGTGTCGCGACCAAATACACACTTGTCTCTGTTGATCACTACGCCGTAGGACTGAAATCTCTGAAACAAGGCGCGGAGGTGTCCTAGATGCTCGTCTTCGTTTGTTGATGCCACCAAAATGTCATCAAGATATGCGAAGCAGCCGTCAACACCGAGCAGAACTTCGTCGATGAAACGCTGGAACGTTGAACCGGCGTTGCGCAGGTCGAATGGCATTCGCACCATCTCGTACAGACCAAACGGCGTGGCGATGGCTGTCTTTGCGACGTCTGCTGGTTCAACGGGGATCTGGTGGTATGCGCGAACCAGGTCCACTGTGGAGAACAAGTTGCAGCCACTGAGTTTTGCCGAAATGTCTCGCAGGTACGGTAGTGGGTATCGGTCCGGAAGCGTTTGTGCGTTGAGTGCCCGGTAGTCGCCACACGGTCTCCATTGGCCGGGCAATTTCTTGGGTACCATGTGGAGAGGCGATGACCAAGCAATCTTGGACGGTTGAATGATACCCAAGCTCAGCATTTTGTCAAATTCTTGCCTGGCGATGTTGGATCTATCGGGGGCTAAACGCCGAGGACGAATGTGGATCGGTGGGCCCTTGGTCACGATGTGGTGAGTCACATTGTGCTTGACTGCACCAGTTGCGCGCTCTTGAGTGATCTCAGGGAAATAATCGAGTAAGCGTTTGTATGGGCTGGAATTGCTGCCATTGACAAAGCGTATGCCTGGTGAGGCGATACGTGAGGCGGACACGTTGGCGCACACGTGACCTTTATGCAACAGCTGCTTCTTGGAGACGTCGACAACCAGTTCATTAGCGGCGAGGAAATTAGTGCCGAGTATGGGCATGCTGACGTCGGCTACAAGCACGCACCAGACGAACGTGCGATAATTATAGACCATTGTGGCGTCCTACGTACCGAAGACGGAAATTTTCGAGCCATTAGCAGCTTGAAGTTGTTGGTCTGGTCGTGGTGTCTGCAGCTTGGTGCGTCGCGGTACAAAGTTTCTAGGCACTACACTGACTTGTGCGCCTGTATCGATCAGGAACCGACGGCCGGATGTCTCGTCTTTGATGAACAGAAGATGCGCGCTTATACGTGAGCCACCAGTGCACTGCGCGATGTGTTGGTGGCTTGTTAGTTTAAATGCCACGAGCAAGGAGGCGTGCAGCGACGTGCTGACGAGCCATACCGAGCATGATAAAAACAGAGGCGCGGTTGGTTCGTGCTGCGTCGCGCCGGTGAGCCGTCTCGCGGGCGATCATCCGGTGAAGGAGAACGGCGTCGGGTTCTGTCTCGTGAGCTGCTCTTGTATCTTGCCGGGAACCGATCGTAATTTGAGTTCGTCGCGTTGTCCCGGGAGCACATCGCTGATTCAAGACGTTTCTGCGAAAGTTCAAGCTGCTCAATTTTAGCGAGCAGGACAGCCATGGTGTCCTCTGATGGTCGTGGCGCCGAAGAGACAGCTGTCACTGTTTGGGCTGTTTGTGTAGCTTCCAAATAGCGGTCGGCGGCGTTTGACAGCTCGTCGAGGTGAGCAGATGTTGGCAAGAGGGAGAGTGCTGCTCGCGTCCCCTGTGGCAGTCGCTGTAGGAACAGCGTGCGCAGCAAGCCGGTGTCTTCTGGCGTGTCGCCTGCCGCTGCCAGCTCGTTGCGCATGCAGCGCAGTAGCGCCGATGGTCGTTGGTCGCCCAGCTGCTGTCGTGAAAGCAGCGCTTCCAGGCGAGACGTCCGCGATTGTGCCAGACGAGACTGCAGGGCGGTACTCAACGCAGCAAAGGATCGTGATGTCCGTATGACATCCTTCACCTGAGCTGCCACTGTGATAGGGAGGTTGGCCACGATCAGCTTGAAACGGGTCTCGTCTGAAGAAATTCCAGCGATGTCAAATGCGCACTCAACCTGAATGAGCCACATCTCTGGTTCTTCAGCTGAAAATGGTGGCAGGCGGAATGTAGCCATCGGGCGCACTTCGGATGTAGCCGTTTGCGCAGCTGCGTCAGGGGACATCGCGCTCTCGAAAGTGTCCGCAAGTCGGGAGTCACCACTGTTGTTAGCAATTTTCAACGACGCGAATTAACTGCTGTGTCAACGGTTGTACGCGGACCTACACTATTGCGATGTACTTCGCTACTTAGTCGCCTTTAGAAAGGTGTGGTAGTTGCTGAATTCGCTAACAGTTTCGCCTTTAGAAAGGCGAAATTATGGTGAATACACTGAGGGAACACGCGTTAGAAAGCTCAACTCAGAAAACGCGGCGGTGTTTCCAATGTATTTGCAAGCTCCACGTCAAGCTGCAAACAGCACGGCGCACAAGGATATTACGATACACACGACTAATATTACAGAGCAGCAGCTGGAGATGTGCTTGAAGTGCTGCTGGAGAGAGTAGCGAGTGCGCAGGAACAGTGAGTTCACTCAGCATTCTGCGCCCCCTTATATAGCCCGATGATTCATGCCGTTGTCAGAGCGCGCCGGAAGTGTGTCCGACAACCATATAAACTCGAGCTGATATTGGTCTAAACGGTTGTGCTTTTGCGCAAAGCACGCGACTAAATGCATAGAGGACCGGGGCGCAACACGTACATCCACATACACAATACATTACAGTATATCTAAATAGGCAACACACATGAATAGCATATACACATGCACGTTGATGCACATGAACAAGACAACATGAAGGTACACAATTCAAAAACTATACAAACACCACTTATGCATACATACAAAACATTTAAACACAAACAAGATTATGTTTTAATTATGCGTGGTTCCCTAGGACATGGTTCAATACACTACACATTTTTCGCGCAGACAATAGTTTGGAATAACGTGCTACAACATTTTTCATCAAATTTATACGACAGTGTAACGAATAACGTAGCATGGATGTATGTAATAAAAGTGTGCGCCTAAATACAAGAATATAACACTTAAATATTTACAAGGAACGAATGGCGCCTACATATAATTATATACATATATATATATATATATATATATATATATATATATATATATATATATATATATATATAATATATAAATATATACATATAATTGTGTTTATCTTCTCGGCATAGTCGAAACTCGATCACACCGGTGGCTCAATGAACTGTGAGGTGAGTGTTATCTCAATTTTCCTTAAGCCTTGTCAGTATCCAGAGCCTTAATCAGAATAAAAATTAGGAAATAAAATAAATAGATATGGATGAAATATGTATTTTAACCGTATGCTAACGGTAGATCCGCAGCAAATATAGATCAGAAAATATCCGTAAAAATAAGTATGACAAATTAACGGAAACCACTATTAAATAAGGTCAGTATGTGGTTCAGAAAGCAAGACCCAGAAATTTTTTGGCTGCTAATGGCTGTACAATATATTTACACTACAGAGCAATACAATAACACGGGACACAATACATAAATACCAATGAGCGACACACACACAAACACTGCTGAACACACACTGGCTGACGGCCGTTAGCGTCACCCACGCGTGGTACACTCGCGCCCTCTGGCGGTGTAGCCACACACTATATCTCCCCTTCAAGTGTTGGAGGGGGCGCTGTCTGCTCTGCAGACGTAATCGCTCAGATGCGACGGTGGTCTGCGTGGTCGGGCGCTACGGCGGAGTTGCGGGCCTCGTGAGACCTCCGATGTACCGCCCACATTCTCCCCCGGCGGCCGCAGCGGTGGTGCGGGTCTGCTGATGGTCTCCTGCGACGGTAGCGGCGCCGTACCAACAGATGGCGGCGGCTGCACCTCGGGTGGCGGCTGCACTTCGAGCGGCGACTGTACCACGGGCGAGGGTGTGTTGGCTGCGGGTCGCAGGTGTCTACGGTTGCGCCAGTAGAGACCGCCGTGTGGCAGGCGCACAGCGTACTGGCGGCGACGGCCAGTCATGGCGATCACGCCAGTCCGTTCCCAGCGACCGGATGTAGGGTCCTGGAGAGCCACCGTAGTGCCGGGCAGCAACGGCGGCAACGCCTTAGCCGACCGGCTGTATTGGGCGACCTGCTTGTTGTGCAAGCTCGCCGCTCGCCGGTCGCACTCAGCGGTGGGCGGCTGCCACTCCGGCAGGAACGAGCATGGATGCGAGGGAACGGCGGACGACACGGGGCGGCCGTACAAAAGCTGCGCGGGAGAGCGGCCGTTGGCACATGGTGCGTGCACAGCTCCAACAGGCCGGCGACAAAGGCGGCTGTGTCGATGTTCCCGTTGTGCGCAGCCGTCTGAATGAGCCGCTTCACCCGTTTCACGGCGGACTCAGCGTGCCCATTAGAAGACGGGAAGTGCGGACTGGAGACACGATGGCGTATGCGCCAAAGTCGCAGAAATTGGGCTGTGTGGCGCGCCGTGAACTGTGGGCCGCCGTCTGACGACAGTATGGTCGGAACCCCCGTCATGGCGAACACATGTCGGAGCATCTTCACCAGCTGGTGAGCGGAGGCGTCACGGCCACAGTTGAACACCAGTGGCCAGTTGGAGAACCGGTCCGCGTACACGAGGTAGGTCTTCCCTGCGTGTTGGAATAAATCCGCGGACACCGATTCGAAAGGACGTGTCGGGCGCGGTTCTGTCGTGTATGGCTCTTTCTGCTGAGAGTCCTTGTATTTGAGACACTCCTGGCATGACGAAACGGCCATGGCGATGTCGTTATTAAGGCCAGGCCAGAATACAGTCTGGCGGGCGCGTTGAACCGTCCTGACCTGCCCCTGATGGCTTTCGTGGAGGCGGCGGAGGGTATCTCTTCGCAGGCGCTTGGGCACAAGCAGACGGCAGCCGACCAAAATCAGGCCATGGTCGGCAGTGAGCTGGTCGCGCACACCCCAGTACTGGTGAAGGCTGGACGGTAGGAGATGCTTATGCTGAGGAAAGCCGTCCAGCACGTACGGCATCAGCTGACGGCACTCGTCGTCGGCGAGAGACGCAGCTCGAACCGCCTCCAGAGTGGTGTCGACTGGCGATGTGCGGCGGCCTTCATCGTCCTCATCTGAGAAGGCGTCTAGCGTCTGTATGAAAAAACCAGACGAAGAGTCGTCCACGTCCGCGTCAGCACCGGCCGGCTGGGAGGGTGCGCGTGACAGGGCGTCGGCGATGTTGTGCTGTGCTCCTGGCCTCCAGCTGGCGACGCAACGCAACGCAACGTCGCCTCCAAGGCAACGTCGCCGCGTCGGTTGAATTCGTCGCCGCTGGAGACCAGGCCCATCGGCGCGCGACAGAACCTGAATCGGCCCCACGGGGTGATGAAGGTGGTGAGGTCTCGGTCCTCGCGCCGCAAGGGCACCTGGAAGTACCCTTGTAATGCATCCACCTGGGTGAACCACCGATTGCCGAGACCCATACTGCTCACAGCCTCCACAGGCGAGCGAACCGGATGCGTAGGTCGGCGAACGAAGCGGTTGAGGCGTGTGAAGTCCACCGTGAGTCGGCAGCCGTTTTGCGTGCCGTCTGCTTTGCGCCTGCCGACAACGACGATGGGTGAGCACCAGTCCGTTTGGTGGGAGACAGGCTCGATGACGCCCTGCTGCTGAAGTTGATCCAGCTGCTGTTGTGCCCGGGCGCGATGACAGAACGGCACGGAGCGGGGAGCCGTCACGCTGTACGGCACCGCGTCATGGCGCAGATCGATCCGCATTGCCCCGCCTTTCATCTACCGGAGAGGACCGTCCGTGGCGAACACACGAGGGAAGGCCGTTATAAGCTGCTCGCTGTGTGCACGACGGTCCGCCGCTGTTGGCTGAGCTGTGTTGGTCCAGCGTGGGCATTGCCGAGGCGTGGCTGCCGGTCTAGCGGTCACCTGCTGCAGATGCTGTTCTTGAGACAACTGCCGAGGGAATGCCCGGTGCAGTAGACGCAGCTCCACTGCGACCCGCCAGCAGAGCAGAGCACAGCGCACTGACGGCACCACGTACAGAGTGGAGCGGCAGGAGGCATCACCGAGTCGCAAGACTGCCTCGCACGTGCCCAGACACCGCAGTGACTGACCGTTGGCGACCCGTAAGTGGGACCGCGGTGGGCGCAAACTATTGTTGGCCACTCCAAGTTGCTGCGCTATCCCAGCGTCAATTACCGACACATCGGCGCCGGAATCGCATCGCCACTTGACCTCGCGCGGCGCGCGGCCCTCTGCGGAAACGGTGATGTTAATAGCAGTTACGCGCGTGTGTTTAATGTCATCAATAACATCGCCGATATACGAGCACAAAGCAGGTGTATTGACATCCACAACACCGTCAACATCATTATGAGTGTCATCGGCGACGTCTCTGACAAAATTGTCTCGACGACGGCCAGTACGGGGCTGTGATGAGCGGCAGACGCGCGCGTAGTGCCCGCGCTTTCCGCACCGACGACACAAACTCTCCGCGGCGCGGCACGGGGCCGACTGGTGATGCTGCCCACACCGTACACAAGGGGCGGAGCCATCGTCGCGGTCTGACTGTCGGCTCATGGACTGACTGCGCATGCGCGGCTGCTGACGGCGTACAGCAGCGACCTCTGTGCGGGGAACCGGGTAACCAGTCACATCGGCCGAGGCGCTTCGCATAGTTGCAGCGTTGAGACGGGCCGACTCAGCCCATTGGCATATTTTGAGTGCCTTGTCCAACGACAGGTCCCTGTGCGCGACCTGCAGGAGCTGGTGCAGAGCGGCAGAGTTGGACGTCCCCATCACCAGCTGGTCGCGCAAACGCTCGTCGCGGCAGGCATCGCAAAATTCGCAGCTGGCAGCGATTTCTCGCAGCGAGCGCAAGAATTCGCCCACATTTTCGCCGTCCTGCTGTCGACGGGCGAAGAAGCGCCGGCGTTCCACCAGCACATTCTGCTGCGACTGCTGATGCTCCTCCAATAGGCGGATGCAGGCGGGCAAATCAGCCGTCGCCGACAGTGTCAGTGAGTGGCGGATGACGCGGCACCACTCGTCGTCCAGCAGTGTCGTGAGCAGCGCTTGCTGCTGGGCAGGGCTCAGGCTTTCACTGCCTGACAGTGTGGTGTACGCCAGCACGCACTCCTTCCAGGACGTGAAGTCGGCTGCCGATGCGGCGTAGGCCAGACGGGCTGGTGGCTGACAATGAGCCATGGTGTGTGGGGCGACTGCAGGCGAGCTGGCGGGGGCTGTCATTACAAGCTGCTGGCGAGCGAGCTGAGTCACCAACTCTGTGAGCTGGTCCAGCTTCTGCTGTTGGTCGTCTCGCAGCGGCTGCGCCATGTACAATATATTTACACTACAGAGCAATACAATAACACGGGACACTATACATAAATACCAATGAGCGACACACACACAAACACTGCTGAACACACACTGGCTGACGGCCGTTAGCGTCACCCACGCCTGGTACACTCGCGCCCTCTGGCGGTGTAGCCACACACTACAATGGCAAAACAAAATATATAAATAAATGTGTTATGTAAATATAGGATGAACTCGAATCAAGATATTTGTAGTTGCTGGGTGTGATGTATTAATAATATCGAAAGATTGCGTGAAAAAACTAAGTTGCATGTCTTGTAGGATGCGTTTGACTAGTATAACGGGGACAACATTTGTAGCGACTGCGCCGCGTTTGCGACTGCGCCGTGTGTTTGATTATTACATTGTTATTTTATCTGTGTACCATATAGTTTATTTCATCATATCTTCTTATGTGTGTCTCATGTTTGATTGTAAATATCATGCCACAAATCTTGGCATGCATATTGTGTGACACTGTCACTGTGCTCGATACCCCGTGTTTTCCTTCTTCTTGCTGGCGCGCTCGTAGCATACACATCGTGTCTTCTCGCTCTCGTGTGATATTAAACTCGCATCAATTCCTAGTGTTTTCCACGCTAAACTGGTGAACCCGACGTGATTTTGTTTTAGTTTTTGTTTTTGATTTCGTGAGTCATGCCCAACGACACCGCCGCTTTCCCGCACTTAACAGACGGCGAGCCAGTGCAACGCGAAGATGAAGGCGACAACGGCCGACCTGCCACATCATTCCGGCTGCCGCCTTTCTCGCCCGAGGAGCCAGAACTCTGGCTCACACAGGTGAGCTGCGCGTTTGCCGTTTCGGGAATCACTTCACCCGTCAGGCAGTTCCAGTTCTTAGTGGCCAATCTGCCGATGGATGTGGCCACAGAGCTGAAAGACGTCATCAGGGGGCCGCCGAATTTTCAACTTTTGTGCGAGAAGCTGACGACGCGCATGGCGCAGTCACGAGCGGCCCGGCTGGACGCCATGCTGCGGCACCAGCATCTGGGCGACCAGAATCCGTCGCAGCTGCTCCGCCGCATGTGAGGGGAGCTCGAAGGGGCCGGTAGCTCTTCTGTCGACACCGGGCTACTTCGAACCCTGTTTCTACAGCGGCTGCCCAACAACGTCAAGGCGGCAATCTCTTTGCTGCCGGACACGACGTCACTCAGCGAGCTGGCGGCCGCCGCCGACCGCTTCATGGACGCCACACGCGCCGACCAGCCGCTGGTGTCCGTAGCGGCGGTGCAGTCGACGCACGAGGCAGCCCGCGGTAGCGCCAGAGCGGATCCGGCTGTGCAGCAGCTGCTCGCCGCCGTTACAGAGCTGACCGCAGCTGTGCGTGAGATGACGACGGCACGCGCACGAGAGCCGGCACCAGGAGCGTATCGTCGACAGCGCAGCCGCTCCAGAACGCGCTCACCGCCACGCACCGACGAAGCCGACGCCGGTATGTGCTATTACCATCGTGCGTTCGGCCGCGACGCCATCAACTGCCGCGCGCCGTGCAGCTTCCGGCCGACTTTAAACTAGCCGCGCTGGGGCAAGTAGCGCCCGTCTCAGCGACACAACCACAGCCGCTGTTGTTCGTCACCGACCTGACCTCCGGCCAGAGTCTGTTGGTGGACACCGGCGCCCAGGTCAGTGTGTGGCCGCGCAGCAGATTGCAACAGTCAGCCGTGGAGAGCTCCGACAGCACACCGCGGCTGCGTGCGGCGGACGGTCGACCGATCACCGCTCACGGAACGTACCGCGCCACACTGCGTCTCGCCGGCATGTCGGCCGTCACGTACAAGTGGTGCTTCGTCGTCGCCGACACTCCGACGGCCATCCTGGGTGCCGACTTCCTCGCCAACTTCCGGCTCTCCATCGACATGGCGCAGCGGCAGCTCAGTGACGGCTCGTCTTTCGCATTTTCGACGCCACATCCGGCCATAGCGGCGGCGTGTGGTATCATGAGTGTGAACCCCATGAACTGGGAGCACGTACTGCAGGAGTTCCCGACGATCACCGCACAGCCCGACTTCAACCGGCCGCCGGTACACAACACGGTGCACCGCATCCCGACACAGGGACAGCCGGTGTACGGCCGCGTCCGTCGCCTCGCACCGGAAAAACTCGCGGCTGTGCGGCGAGAGTTTGACAGACTGCTATCGCTGGGCATCGTCCGACGCTCTTCCAGCGCATGGTCGAGCCCGCTTCACGTGGTTCCCAAGGCGGACGGTGGTCTGCGAGTGTGCGGCGACTACCGCGCACTCAACGCCATCACCAAACCCGACCGGTACCCGGTGCCGTTTCTGCACGACAGCGTCGCCCAACTCGCCGGCTCCACCGTTTTTTCGCGGCTCGACATTGTGCGCGCATATCACCACATACCTGTCGCAGAAGAGGACGTGCCGAAGACCGCCGTGGTGACGCCGTTCGGCCTCTTTGAGTTTCGCAGGCTGTGCTTTGGCCTGCGGTCTGCCGCACAAACGTTCCAGCGTTTCCTGGACGAGGCACTTCGGGGCGTCGACGGCTGTTTTGCGTATGTAGACGACATACTCGTGGCCAGCAAGTCGGTGGAAGAGCACGAGCGACATCTGCGCGCTGTTTTGCAGCGACTCAACGACATCGGAGTGCAGCTCAACGTCGGCAAATGTGTCGTGGGCGTGTCGGAGCTAGACTTCCTCGGACACCATCTGTCTCACGCCGGGGTGGCGCCCACGGCCAAGAAAGCGGCCGAGGTACAGAGCTTTCCCGAGCCGGCCACACAGGCGCAGCTACGCCGTTTCATCGGGATGGTAACGTTATACCACCGGCTGATACCGCAGGCATCCCAACTGCTCGCCCCACTACACGCGCTAATCGACACGAGGACGAAGCGCTCACAGAAGCCGGTCACATGGACGCCGGACGCCCGAGATGCTTTCTCCCGGGCCAAACGAGCACTCACCGACATCGTGCAGCTGGCCTTCCCGGTCACCGGGGCCCCACTGAGCGTGCAGGTAGACGCGTCCGCCACAGGAGTCGGTGGTGTACTGCACCAGTACGTCGACGGAGTCTGGAGGCCACTGAGCTTCCACTCGCGACAACTGACACCGACCGAGAGGCGCTACAGCACGTTCGGCAGGGAGCTGTTGGCCGCGTACAGCGCCGTGCGCCACTTCCGCCACACGCTGGAGGGCCGAACTTTCACCCTTTTCACCGACCATAATGGCCGCTCACGTCAGCCATCGGTTCGGGAGCCGACACGTACTCGCCACGGGAGGTGCGCCATCTGGACTACGTGTCACAATTCACGTCGGACATCAGACACGTTCCCGGCGAGCAAAACCCAGTGGCCGACGCCCTCTCGCGCACCGTCGGCATGCTGGTCGCTCCGACGCCGCCGTTCGACGATTTTTCAGCGCTGGCCGACGCGCAACAGGAGGACGCCGACACGCTACAGCTGGTGCAGGCCGCTGACGGGGATCACTCCCTGAAGCTGAGGCACGTGCCTCTCGACTGCGGGCGCCGTCTGTGGTGCGACTACTCGACCGGCCGGTGTCGTCCAGTGCTGCCGACGGCACTGCGGCGGCCGTTCTTCAACCTGCTCCACGACCTCGCACACCCGGGCGTAGCCGCCAGTCAGAAGATGGTAGCCGAGCGGTTCGTGTGGCGCGGACTAAAAAAAGATGTCCAGAGCTGGGTTCGAACATGCCTTCAGTGTCAACGCGCCAAGACACACCGACACACGCGTGCAGCACCACATGCCTTCCGCCCTCCATCCAGCCGATTCGCCGACCTCCATATCGACTTGGTGGGTCCCCTGCCGACCTCAGACGGGTTCACGCATATGCTGACGATCATCGACCGCTACACGCGATGGATCGAAGCAATTCCGCTGGCTCGCACCACAGCCGAGGATGTCGCGAAGGCGTTGCTGCGACAGTGGATCGCACGTTTCGGGGTGCCCGACTCGATCGTGAGCGATCAAGGTCCGCAATTCGAGTCGCGGTTGTGGTCCTCATTGATGACGCTTCTGGGTGTCAAGAAGAAGCGCACCACAGCGTACCACCCTCAGGCGAACGGCCTCGTTGAGCGGGCCCACCGGCAGCTCAAGGCCAGTTTGCGCGCGACCTGCAACAACAACAACTGGACCGACCGTCTCCCGCTGGTGCTGCTCGGCATACGCTCGGCCGTCAAGACCGACATCGGGTGCTCCAGTGCGGAACTGGTTTACGGCGAGCCGCTTCGTTTGCCAGGTGAATTGGTGACACCTTCCGCTGCACCGGAATTGTCACCCATCACGTTTTGTGAGCGACTCAAAGCTGCCATGCATGAGCTTCGCCCGACGCCGCCACGCCAGACACAGCACCAGTCACACGTGCCGCACGCCCTTCGTTCGTGCACGCACGTCTTTGTTCGTGCCGACGGCCACTCAGGTCTGTCGCCGGTCTACCGCGGACCATTCAGTGTTGCCGAACGCGACGAGAAAACGCTGGCCATCCGAAGCGGCGCCCGTCAAACCCGCGTGAGCATTGACCGCTGTATTCCGGCTCACCTGGAACTTACGCCGGGTGAAGACGGGCAATCCCCACACATCAACCGACCACCGACACACTATGAGAGTCCAGGGTCAGACGCGCCAAAGTCCATTCTACGGAGAACCCGTCCGACGGCGTCAACCGTAAAAACGGTGGTGTTCGTCAACGCCCCGGTGGTACACTGGATACCGTCACGCCCCGTCCACCAGCAACGGCGCGTCGCGTGTCGGGGACGAAATTTCTACCTCCCACTGCAGCTGAACGTCGCGACACCGTCACCGACATCCACCGACGCCAGCGACCACTCGGCGCCTGCGACGCCGCAGAACGCCTCGGACTCTACAGCGCCGGCGCCACCGCTAGTCAGAGACACCGTCGTTCATTACACGCGTTCCGGCCGCGCAGTGCAACTGCCGGCCCGCTACAGATAGGGGGGAGGTGGTGTAGCGACTGCGCCGCGTTCGCGACTGCGCCGTGTGTTTGATTATTACATTGTTATTTTATCTGTGTACCATATAGTTTATTTCATCATATCTTCTTATGTGTGTCTAATGTTTGATTGTAAATATCATGCCACAAATCTTGGCATGCATATTGTGTGACACTGTCACTGTGCTCGATACCCCGTGTTTTCCTTCTTCTTGCTGGCGCGCTCGTAGCATACACATCGTGTCTTCTCGCTCTCGTGTGATATTAAACTCGCATCAATTCCTAGTGTTTTCCACGCTAAACATTAACCAATATTGCACTTTTTTAACTATCGGTGAGTTTTGTGAATTTTGAGAGTAAATATTATATTAGAGGACACGAAATTGAAGGACAGTTCGATAGTTGGCTGGGATTTGTATAATTATATGGATTTGATATTTTTATTATGTCAAAACATGTACTATATACGACTGAGAAATATGAGAAGACAATCACTGACAAATACCTTTTTTAATCAGAACGAGATGTTGAAATGTTTGAAATGAAGTGTAAAACTATCTGTCAAAAGTGACAGATATTTAACATACGTTTAAAGTATGTATAGCAACGCATATAAGATGCTTTGGAACGTAAGGGCACGATATGCCGCTGATGACTAAATACATAAATGAATGATAACTAAATAACTAAATGACTGATGACTAGGGCTGTCGAAAAAGTAACCTAAAAATCAGAAAAAAGTAACTTTATTTTCGAGAAAAAGTAACCTAAAAAAGTAACCTAAAATAACCTGAGTTTTAAAGTTATTATCACTTTTGTATCGTTTTATCACATGTATATCACGCCTTTGCTGATTATTGCGCTATGTGAAATACACGGTTTGTTTGTTGTTTGTTTTTGAACATATAAGGTAACCTAATAACCAATAAAAAGGTAACCTAAGAATAACCTCCTTCAAAAAAGGTCAAATTCTGTTTGCAGTTCTGAAGTAAGAAAATACACCAGTCCTTTTTTATCATGTTTCCGAGTTGGTACTACTTTTCCACCCTCTCCGATCTGGTACCATTTTCACAACAAACAACCAAAAGTGACTTAACATAATTTAGCTAATATCGAAAAAAGGAGCATAACCATCAAAATATAATTTTAGTGGAAAGCTCATACAAATGCGAAATACACTAATTGCACATGTAAATATTTTTAGTAATGGTCGCAATAATGTTCTTTATATTTTTTCAATGGAACTTTTTATCGAATAACACGTACTACAGTTTGTATATTAGTGTGAGCGTAAACACTGCATGTGTGAATGCCACCCGTCCTCCCATATGTCAAACGTGGGATAATGGCGCTATCTCACGCCCTGAAAATCACGTGCAAATTCCTGTTCAAGTAAATACGTACTGTCAAGTGCTACAGTGCAGCATCTGGTATAGAGAGCTCACACATTGTACTATACCACGCTCCAAACATCTCACGACACCCTCCGGTTCGTGGACATTTCCTAAAATGGAATTACACTATCCTGCGTACCCAAAAACGTATAAATATCGAGTAGCACGGATATTAAGATGAATATCAATTGCTAAATCCTAACAGCAGAAATGTTGACATTTCTTGATCTTCACACCTAATATTCCATCTCTTTTCATATTTTATCCTCATATATACCGTTTTAGTGCCTCTTATCTGCAAAAAGTCACCAAACTTCGTGGTAAACTTACCTAATAACAAGAAAAATAACAAAATGTAACCTGACGATAAAAAGTGACCTTAAAAGCAAAAAAGTAACCTAACGATGAAAAAGTAACTTTTGGTAACCATATAACTTTTTTAATAATTATCGTACACAACTTTTTCATGCAGTTTTAGGTAGCTTATGAATAAGTGACCTTTAGGTGAAAAAGTAACTTTATTAACTTTTGACAGCCCTACTGATGACTATATGACTAAATGACTAACGAATTAGATGTTGGTGTAGACACGGTGGATTTCATACAAGAAAATGAGAGTAAAAGAGGTGCTATAAAATACGAAACGAATATCGAGGAAAGTTCCATAGACTTCGCTGATGGATGTATTAATGCGTTAAATAATGATAAACAAGATAATGTACGAGGCACAAATGGTGTCAAGAGAAGAGGCTTGTGTCAACCGTCTAACTGTGAAAATACACAAGAAATTAGGTTAAAAGCATTTAACATGCTACTTAATATACAAGCGGAGTTATTCAGGCAATTACTTTGTTGACTAAGTCGGTTAGTTGGAACTGGAGGCATACACAGAAGTATGCTACGACATCAATTAACGACCAAAAAGTAGATTGTAATTATCATCGAGAGTATACGCATAAGTATGCGTGCACTCAAAGTTACAAAAGACGAAACATTACTCTGTAAGTGTGTAAAATATATTCTTAAAACTATATACATATATGGCAACTTATCAATTATAAAGTGAAAAGTGGGTTTAATTAGAATAAATATATACAATAATATTTCATAATGATTAAAAGTAAAACGGCTCTGGATATTGCTCCTATTAATTGTCCATTTTCCTCTCACGGATGCAGCCCCTGTTTTCCTACTTTGTTGTAAATTAGTTTCGTATTTCCAAGTGGACATTGCATGCGTTTTTCATTCAATTCCCTGTCTCAATCCTGCTACCACACCGACACAGAACAATGAGTCACTGGCGAGAATTGTCCGTTTTTTCGGTCTTAAGAGGCGAGATTGAGTCAACAGTGTGCTGAACCCCCTGATCAACCGTGTGCTGAACTGACAGTCTACTAACAACGAAAACGAAAACGAAAACAAATAGCGGACTGAGATAAGTCCTTGCCGAAATCATCATCAACACGAGCCGAGACAACTCCAGCAGTTCACCAATCAACCTGAAAGACAACTGCGATAAAGATGGGGACGAGTAACCATGGAAGACGGTCGGATCTACGACATTCACAGCGAAGTGCTGCAAGCGTTTGAGCACAACGACGACAGCAGCTGGATGACTGGTGAAGCAGCGCGTGGACTACGAGTCGACAGACGACCCCGCCGGTATACGTCTTTTGCCTGATGTGATTCAAGATCGACACCGCCTGTTTGGATCGAGCCGTGGACGCGTTCGTGGTCGGCGACAAGTGTTTGAATTGTTTTATTAACACGATATATTGTTAATTTTACATGTATAATGTGTGAAGCTAGTTGGATTTAATTGTGTAATTTGTGTAGTCAGATATCCGTAACTGTATGTCCATAACCATGTGTTAATTACAACTAAGTTAGTTTCTCATGTAGATTTGTGAGATATAGATTCGTGTTGTTCTATATTTTAAGTTACTGTGTTAGTTGCGAATAATTTATGCGATAGACATAGACATGCGCTACTCTAGAATTGTATTTCATTGTATAATTGTGTATAAGTACTTTGATATACACACTTGAAAACATAGTGTGGCGTGTCATGCATATTTTATTTATTGTATAAATGTGTGTATATTTAAATGTGTATGCGTGCGCGTATGCGCTTATATGAATGTGCCGCACGTGTTTGTATGTTTGTGTGGCATGCCTTCCAGAATGTTCGGTGTAGGTTAGGTGACGTGTGTCTGCGTACAACCAGCAAACACGCTTGTTGCATGTGTATACGTGTGCGTATGTGTCTCTATGTATGTGCCGCATGTGTCTGTATGTTTGTGTGGCATGCGTTCTAGAATATTTCATGTAGGTTAGGTGACGTGTGTGTGCGTGTTAGCTTGCGAAAATAGTTCAGCCAATCACAGTAGCCTACGTGCTGGCATGATCACATAGCTACCAATCGGGTGGTTACATTTGTCTTTTGCTAGTGCCTGGCCAATTGTGTTCCAATGTTCGTACGCGGTCGAGTCGATGCACACGCACGGCCAAGTTTATTTAAGTCCCGTCGCCTCGGTGCGCGTGCAGTTGGACTGGGACTTTGGCAATAGCTTGACTGACAGGGCTACTCTCTGTGTCTCGTTCGCCTTGTGTCAGTTCGACCCGAGCATCGTCCGACAGGTTAGGTTAGGTTAGTTTTTTGACCGCAGCATAGAATAACACATGAAGATAGCACACACACGTAATGGTCCATAATAAATATAAAGTAAACGAGAACATAATGACAAAATACCACACTGTTATTATTACACAACAATCACTTCGTTTTAACGCCACAATATATAATGAACGTGTTTGCGCTATTTATACACAACAGTATACACCAGACTGCAGCACTACTCTAGCACTGCTACAGAATAATCACCTCAATACATATCCAACATTTCTTGAACATATTTACAAGCTTTATCCCCTGTCAAGCAGAACAATTCTCGAAAATTCGACACTCCATATTTGTTCCGAGTCTCCTCGGTCAATTTGCATTCCTCTACCACATGTTTTTCTGATTGTACTTTTACCTCTCGTCTGCTGCCGTTCTACCCTTGCCTCTCCTGTTCCACTTCCCTGTCTCACACGCCAGCCAATGCGACCCAGTCCTGAATCTCGTAAAAGACATCCTGTGCATTTCCATGCCTGTGAAATTGTTTGAATACACAGCATGTGTTGTCAGGTCAGGATTCATCTCGTAATACATTGCCCGCCTTGTAGACTCTCCTCTTCTTATTCTGTTGATCACCTCATCCATTCTTTCTTTCGCGCACAAAGACTCACCGTTCACTATCTTTTGTAATATTTTCCCCATTCCAATGTTCGTGTCCATGCAGCTACGTATTGCAAACGCTAACGGATCATCCTCCATAGTAAATCGCTCTCGCCACACCTTACGGAAAATTTTTCTCTGAATTCACGTAACAACGTCCTCCAAGGGCGGGTAGCCAGATTCCACATAACATATATCGTTGAAGGTGGACCGTCTCACGCCCAAAAGTCCCTTCAGACACCAGTTGTACAGCTTATTTATTGGCTTCAGGTCTGCTCCCAGCCATGACTCTGCTTCATACAGTATTGTCGACATTAACGCTGCATCAAACACACGTTTTTCACGATGAGTGGCGCGTTGTTGTTCTTCTTCAAGAATGAGACAAATTTTAACACGTGGGGCAGTTTAAGCTTTGCATGCTGCTTGACCGCTGTCGATACCGATCCATCAGCAGTGAAGGGAGAACCCAAATACATGTACCACTCACACGGATAAGCAGTCAGTCCGCTCACCTCTAACGGCCCGTCCCCGGCGCGGCCGCCGTTCAGCACAAAGTCTTTCGTTTTCGAATCATTTACTACCATATCGTAGTCTTGACAATACTTTTGCAGGATAGACAATTTCTTTTCAATATTTTTCCTGGTCGTGGAGAGCATCACAGTATCGTCCATCAAGACCAATATTGATAACCATTTCAGAAACCCATCACGACCACAACCTTGCTTCATCAGATGAATTAAATCATTTATGAAGATGATGAACAGAACGCACGATGTTGGTGATCCCTGCCTCACTCCCAATGTGATGGGTACAAGCGCTGTTCCAATCCAGCTTTGAGTCGCGCTGTACATCGCAACGATCGCAGCTAACATCACGCACCCGCACCCAAGTCGACGCAAGATGCGAAACAATACATGTCTGGGAACTCTATCATATGCCTGCCTGAAATCTACAAACACCACGAACAGGGTCAGCTTCCTTTTCCGGGCTATGTCACACAACAGCCGCAGACACGCGATCTGTTCTGTGCAATGCTTGCCGCTCTGTGAACCTGCCTGTTCTCTATATGGTTTGAACCAAAGTTTCAATCGTTCACACAAAACCATGTCGTATAGCTTAGCTATACTATTGATGACATGTATACATCTGTAGTTTTTCACTGCTGTTCTATCACCCTTCTTGAATATCGTAAACATCTTTGCTTCAGACCAACTTGATGGGTATGCTCCGAACGTAAATATCGAATTAAACACACTCGTGATTAGGAACACCCACTGGATTGGTAGGCTTTTCAGAATGCCTGGTGCAATTCCGTCTGGTCCGCATGCTTTGTTACGCTTCATCCGACCCAGCTGTTCACCGACTTCTTCGAGTCTAATGGCGTCATCTAGAATTGGTACGTACACATCTGGCACATTTGCTGGTTCGCTCTCGCATGGTGGCCGGGGGTCTGCATAGCTCTGAGGACCAAACGTTTCTGAAAAATACATCCGGAATTCTTCATCGGAGGGACAAGTAGCCGTTTCATATGATTCGACCGATTCTCTTTTCCAATTGATCGCTTTCCAAATGCTCGAATGATCGTTACTGTCCAGCATTCTTTTCCATTTGTTTCCACACGCACCACTGTATCGTGATCTCACCACGACCCTGCTGGCTCTCGCACATCCGTACAAGGTAGCAGCGATTTTACTGACTGTCGTGCCTGTGTCATCATCTATATCTGGTAAAGACGCGCTTTCCATGGTTGTGCAAAATCGTTCGCAATTTATACAGTTAATGTGTATTGGCTTTTTCACCGTTGGCTGGTAGTTACACAGCACCGCGTGATCCCCAAGATTGCGCGCTCTGTCCAGTAAATTGACCATATCCACTCCGGTTGCTGATAAACGTATTGCGATAGGGGCGTGATCTGATGGCAACGCTTCGATGTCATGAACGACAAAGTCATCAACTGGTTCCACCAGAGAACGACTGATAACGCATAAATCCAGCTCCGATACCCATTCAGAACCTTTTCGAAACGTTTTCCTGCCATGAAAATGTGTCTCTATAGAACTCAAATTATTGACAACAATCAGGTTTGTTTCTCTGCATATAGCGGCGAGGATATATGCGTTGTCGTTCGGTGAGCCAATATCATCGCATAGGTTTGGATATGACAACGTGTCATTTTCTTTTAGCAAGTCTCTCACGGATTGTCCAAACCTTGCGTTCAAGTCACCAATAAAAACGAAATGTTGACATTCACTGGCAATTATTCGTTCCTGCACAACAGCAGACCACTCGTGCGAATAGTACAGCGAGTTGGCAGGTGGAATATAGCATGAAACGAACTGCACACCGGCATAATTCGGAGCTTGAACCACTCCTGATCATACACGCTACAATCAATACCTTCTAATTATTCTGATAAATGATTTTTGATTAACAACAGACACCCTCCTCTTTCTGCTGAGCCTCGAGCTTCACTTTTGTATGAGCAATACCCAGGAAAATTAACACTCAGACATGTCTTTACCTCGTTCAAACAAATAATATCATACATGTTCCATAAGCTATATACATTCTCCATCTCTAGTTTTGTTCGTACACCATTAATATTCCATGATATGACATTTAACGTGCACACCTGCTGCGGTCGGTTCAAAAACCCTGGAGGCACCAGGAGTCAATCACTGTGTCGTCTCCGTACAACTTTCGCTCTTTTGTGTCCAGACATTTTGTGACAGTCCAGACACACTGTGTTGGATAACGTGCTCGTTGCGATTGCCGCGCATTGGTCTGGGATATTACCTGTATTACTTGTAACGGTGCAGTAGCTGTTTCAGTGGAGGACTCGCTACACCACTGTTACGGAATTCTGTGCCGCGGCCTTCGTGCCGAGGCTTTGCTGGTCTCCGGCCTTTGATATTTATTGCGCGATTATTACCTGTAATATTTGTAACGGTGCAGTAGCTGTTTCAGTGGAGGACTCGCTACACCACTGTTACGGAATTCTGTGCCGCGGCCTTCGTGCCGAGGTTCTGCTCGTCTCCGGCCTTGTGATATTATTTGTACTATTGTTACTGTGTATTTATAATATATCTGCTGTGCTACACCGCTCTTTGTTATGTGCGCGCTCTGAACGAACTTCGCGTAACAATAGGTGAAATGGGTCGTAATGACTAGTTGAGGATTCTAGCTAATAATTTGTAATGAAAACGTAAAGATCTGAATAATAAAGGTCAAGGTTAATAATAAAGGAGTAAAAGGTCTGAATAATTGAAAACTTCACTCGTAAAGCTATCGAGTATTTTGGACTATTACTGGATACTGGAGCTGTCAGTTATTGATACTGCAGGAATACCACAAATCTATTGGGATGAGGCAAACATCGAGAAAGGACAGTAAATGGGCCAGAATTCACCAGTAATTGGCTGGTGACACAGGACATTCCTGTGTGTTATGTACGGCCCTGTCGACTCGATGTGACAGTTGATTATTACAGACGCTCAATGCTGTATGCACATACTTATGGAGTATGTGTGTATGGTGAGAAATGGCGCTGTATAATCACTGATCAGAATTATGCCTCAGTCCTACCCTGATGTGGAAACTCGGCAAATAATGACTGACAGCTTGCTATAATTGCAACTATCACGATTCAGTAGAGCCGTTGGCTTTGATGGCCGTGATTGTGTCTAGTGTCCACATTCGTTTAAAAGACCTCGCAGCTGTGATATAACAAAGTTATAATCAGACCAGTCTTCTATCTGTCAGTTTACTCAGTTTTTTTCTCTCTCTTTCTCAGTTTACTTTCGCGTTCTTTTCGCGGCCTGCTTGTGCAGCTGTCGTTAGGCTAATTTATGTGTTAGGGCGACGCCAGTAGTACACGGCGCCTGATATGTTTGGCAACGTGTGAAGTATGTGTGACAGTTAATTTATGACTGTTTTTGTATGTCTGACTTGGCTGAGCACCTCATTGTAACGCGTGTGTAGTGTCAGATCGTGTTTAGAAATAGCTCGCAACTAGGTTGCGCAGCCGAACTGTTTGCCCGGTGAGATTCAGTGTGGCACATTGAGCCGACGACCTGTGGTCGTGGGTATATATACCTGTGTTGTACTAACAATAAGGGGGTGATACCAGAGACTAGAGACGCTAGAGATACTAGGTTCACTAACGATAGGGTAGTCAAGATGTGACACTAACAACAGAGGACCACTCACCCAGGTAGGCAGTTTGTAACACCCGATGTGATGTATATGCGTGTATGTGATGTGTATGTACAATGAGTGTTGTATTTTGCTTTGCGAATTTCAATTGTTTGTTTTGCAGCGTCCCTGTGATGCACAATCCGTCGAACGCGTGGCGCGTTGTGTAACTTGCGCAACTTAACTGTACCTTGTGCGAATATGACACCGTGTGCACGCTACATGGGTCGTGTTACACGACCCATGTGTGGCAATGATAGTGTGGCGAAGAAGTGTGTGTATGTGTGTCTGTGTGTGAGATGAGATATGTCTGAGTGGCGTGCATGCTTGAATTCATTCTGTGAGTCGTTCGCGTAGTGATCGCTGCAGTATTTTTTGAACCTACGAACTTATAAACCTACGAACATATTGAACGTACGAACTTATAAACCTACGAACATATAAACCTACGAACTTATAAACCTACGAACATATAAACCTACGAACCCTACGAACCTACGAACTTATAAACCTACGAACCTACGAACCTACGAAACCCCAGAAGCTGTAAGTAGATCTTACGGTGTTATTAGTTTTACCAATGAAACCGATAATTCGTTGTTTATATATATTTCGCTTTTTATATGTAGTATATAGATTTTTGTTCATTCACAGTTGTACCGCTGGGTTACGCTATATTACGTTGTACGTGGAGAGAATACACGCGCGTCCCAAAGCTGTTGTTTATAACGCCGTGGGCGTTACACAGTTATTAAGTCGTTATTAGAGCATTAGGTTCAGGACTTTATTAAGTGTTAAGAGTAGATTTGACTGGTGGCCTTGAATACACAATTAAACTACGACTGGGTGACTATTACTTGTCATCGCGGAACACAACAACAAGAGGAACTCAGAAGACTTCACGATCAGCCGAACGACAAAGACCAACATCTCAACATATTATTATTACTACCGTTACACTGGAGCGGGAGGAATAAGTACACGAAGAAAGCTAAGAACGATAAAAGAGAGACTTTGCGGCATCAAGGGCTGATTGGAAGGATTTACGAGCCTAACAAAACATAGACCAGTTAGCGTCGGTCCGGAAGCGTCGCCAGGAACGCTCATGAGCTCGAGAATCGGCACGAAGGCGGCGCAGCTCGGGAGTCAACCACGGCTGGGATGAAGATGAAGGTTTGGGGGTACAACGACGCAATGGGAATAATGTGTCATTAAATATGGATAGTGAATTGTCGAAGTAGGGTAGCAGCGATGAAGGGGACAGGAAGTGATAGTTGTTGGGAGCAAAAGAAATGGACACGAGGTAACTGGAAATGGATGAGTCAAAGTTTTTGTAATCACGTGTGAAAAGAGTTATCGGTGAAGGATTTGTTTCCTGGCGTTTGAAAAACAATATAAATGATATCAGACTGTGGTCGGAAATCGTGGGATCGGGAGGATAAGTAAGCAAACCAGGAGGAATAAATTTAGCAGAAGCTTGGGTGCAGATGATTAGATCGAGGGAATGACCTACACGGACCAAGCAAAAATAAAGAACTTGAATGAACTTGCAACTAGATATAACCAGATGACAAAATACATACAGCTAACTACCCGAGGCCTTCGACGTTACCTTGCGCAGAGAGGGATCAATGGCACACACACGGACCTAGCAGTACTCCGCACGGACTCAACTCAGTTACACTCCAGGTCACAAACACAAATTCAAAATGTGTATTGAAGCTGGCACAGAATCAGCACAATCGTACACTTTCTTCAGATAGAAAACGAATACTTCAGTTCTGTTGTGATATTCAATTTCGATATGTGCGCTGCAACAATCCGGCACATCCACACTGGCATCTAAAGCACTTTGCAGACATTCTTCAAAAGTGCAGAATGATCGTGGACCATAAGCCATAACACGACCTTGGATGGGAACACCATATCCCACAAATTTCCAAAAGTAATCGTTTTCTCGACCATTCTCAAGCATGACTCAACCTATGAAACAATAACAACAACAAAATATGATCAGAACTAATAAATGGAAATATGTACATTCGAAATGACTCAGCATCCATACATATTTATACTCTTTTTTTTCTCTTTTTTTTCATTGTTCATTGTTCATTGTATTGGACATATTCAATTTCAGTTGAAACATATCATTATATAGTGGCCAAAGCCAACAGTGGCTTATCGGCTCGTCCAAAGAAACCGATCTACGATCTTCCACATACATGCTCGACTACAGTAACACTCACACACACACGCACACACATACATGAATGTACACCTACACATCTATACTTACGCACATACACAGTACACAAAACACACGCACACGCACATTTCCATATTGGCGCATCCCTGTCCCGCTGGTGCCTGTATTGCGACGATGTGAAGGTGTGGAGGCGCACCCGACTTTCAGTGGAGAGTCATTTATACATGAGAGTCTTTCTCAACTTTACCTTAAACGTTTTTATACTAGGACAGTTTTTTAGTGTAATGTCCAAATTATTCCAGAGTGAGGGACCTCTGACGAAAAAATTGAATTGTCTACAACGAGTTCTGGGAAAGGTAATGAAGAACTTCTCTGGGTGTCTGCGGTTAATTTTGAAGTGAAAGCTAAGATTTTTCGGAATGTTCCCCTTGTGAATTTTGTACATAAGGCATCCAATGCTGAACTGCACCAATTCATCAAATAATAATAGAATGTACTTTTTCCGTAAAGGTTCAGTAGTCTCAGAGTGTTTCAGACAACCGATGGATCTTATAATTCTTTTTTGCAGTGTTGTGATACATTTTATGGAATGTTTGTACGTAGAGCCCCATGTCCCATCACAGTAATTTAGAACAGGTTGAACCAGTGTTTTGTAGACAGTTATAGATGTTTGTTCATTCAGTGATTGCCTGATTTTCCTGATAAAAAAAGCAAGTTTGGCTAATTTGGAGGTTTGCATTTTAATTTGGGGCTTCCAGCTTAGATCTCTCTCTATATACACTCCCAGGAATTTTGCCTCATTCAGTTGTTTGATTTGCACTGAGTTTATTTCGAGCGGCAATTTCGTATCAGTTTTTGTTTTGCTGAAAACTACTGAAACCGTTTTTTCAACGTTTAGAGTAAGCTTATTAACATTAAGCCAGGTTACCAAGGTATTCAAATTTTCGGTGATGGTTCGTCTGAGTACACACATGTCTGAGCCTGAGAAAAATAATGTGGTGTCATCTGCAAACAGAACTCTTTTGCAATTCATTGGCACTTGAAAAAGGTTATTTATGTATATGATGAAGAGTTTAGGTCCCAAGATCGATCCTTGAGGAACACCACAAGCAATGTCCATGACTTCAGAGTAAGTTTTGGAATTATTGAAACACACAGTTTGTTTACGAGATTCGAGGTAGCTAGTCAGCCATTTGTGACCTAGTCCCCTAATTCCGTACTGTTCGAGCTTTTTGAGAAGAATTTTGTGGTTTACCGTATCGAAGGCTTTTTTTTAGATCAACAAACACCCCTACAGTTATGAGCTTTTTGTCGATGGCATCAGTAATATAATTTAGTGAGTCCAGAAGAGCATGATTTACACTGTTTCCTGACTGGAATCCATACTGACATTGGTCGATGATAGAATTTTTTTTCAAGAAGTCGCTCAATCGTTTGTCAAAGGCTTTTTCTAAGATCTTTGAAAACTGTGATAGTAGAGATATCGGCCTATAATTTGTGAACAATGTTTTGTCGCCATTTTTAAAAATCGGAACAACTTTGGAAATTTTCATTTTCTCTGGAAATATCCCTTGGCTCAAAGGTTGGTTAATTATATACTCTAAAGGTTCTAAAATGAAATCACAAGATAGTTTGATAATTTTCATGTTAAGGCCATAGTAATCGTAGGAGTTTTTGCTGGCGCTCAGTTTAATGATATTCCGAATTTCATTTCTATCAGTTGGTCGAACAAACATTGTGTTTTCATTTATGTGGATACTTTGCGGTAATTGTTTCGAATGTTTAGGTATTTTCTATTCTAATTCTCTCCCAATGTTGACGAAGAAATTGTTGAATCCATCAGCTATGTCTTTTTCACCTTTTATTAAGCAGTTGTGATGTTTAAAGGTGTCAGGCTGCTCAGCTCTGTTCTTCTTTTTGAGGACATCATTTATTGTATCCCATGTTTTCTTCATGTTGTGTTTGTACTCTACCATCTTTTCTTCATAATAGCGACGCTTAGCGAGATGCAATAAACTGGTTAGCCTGTTTCTATAATTTTTGTAAACGGGTTGTATATCAGGGTTCCGAATGCACTGATTATATAGCCTCAGATTTCGTTTACAAGAGGTTTTTAGACCTTTAGTGAGCCAAGGCTGGTTTTTTGTTCGGCTGTATGTTACTTCTTTCATGGGGAAACATTCATCAGTTAACTTTAAAAAAAATTCCTAAAAAACAATCGAAAGAGGAGTTAGCATCCTCGCACTTCACGGACTGCCAATCATAGTTGCGCAACAAATAGCAAAACTTCTCCTGTTGTACGTGATTCATTTCCCGAAAATAAGCGCGTTTTCGCGATTGTATTTCGTTTTTTTGAAGATTTGCAATCACAAATATCGGTGTATGGTCACTTAAATCGTAACAGATCGTGCCTGCAATCAAGGTTTTATCCACTGAATTACAAAAAATGTTGTCGATTAAAGTAACAGAGTTTTGGGGTATCCTAGTTGGCGTTTTTATAAGCGGTAGAAAACCGAGACTGTACATAGCGTTCAGAAAGTGTATTGTATGCGTTTGTTCTATGTTCAAAGTGTTAACGTTAAAATCGCCTAGTATGAAGCAATTTTTCACGTTACAATTTTCAAACAGGTCCGACAAGTTGGCATTGAAGTCTTCTATACTGGATGAGGGCATCCTATAAACTGATGACACCACGACGCTTATATTTCCTACTTTACATTTTATAGTGACACATTCGTAGAGATTTTCAACTTTCTGTGTGCTTTCCAGTACCAGGACTGGATTGTAGACGTCCCGTGCGTACAAGGCTACGCCACCTCCCTTGCAATTTGTTCTGTGCAAAGAAAATAACTGATAACCATAAATTTGGAAATACTCTAGTGGAGTGTTATCATCGAGCCATGTCTCTGTTACAGCAATTATGTCCACAACGGTTTCCAGGTCATTTAGAAACATCAGAACATCGTCAAAATTTGCTCTCAGGCTTCTAGCATTTATATGGATTACAGAAAACTTACTTTTGAAAGAAGCAGATTTTTGTTTAAAACTGTCCAAGTCATAAGTTCCGTACTCAGTGTTGAGCGTATCACACATACTCATTTCATTAGATTCATCTACATCATCTCCGAAAAATTCGGTTAGCGGTCGGGGTGCGCCATTGTTTTCGGTATTCACAGTAGTTGACGTTAGTTAGGTTCCACAATATCGAGAGTGAAGTGAGCAGTTCAAGTTGATATTTTCCGGAATACATGAGACTGCGCAAGTTTAAGCAAAGTGAATGGTAAGGTGTAATGCATAGTTCGGGAGTTTGCATGTCCAATGCTACTTCAGTGGTAAATGAACCTGCACCGAAATGCGGTACACATTGAACGAAAGCAATCGCTGATACATAAACGCACAGGTCTTCGCTCATAGAAACGCACACATGCACCCACAGAAGCGCACATACACACACATACACATACAAAAGCGCGCATTGAACGAAAACAGTCGCTAATACATGAACGCACAGGTCTTCGCTCATACATAACAAACGCACACATGCACTCACCAACAGAAGCGCACATACACACACACATACATACACATTACACAACCAGCTCCCGTTCACTCACAACATATATACGGCTCAGAAAAAAAACAGTCACATACACATACCGGTGTCTGCCCGACTGGTTGACCGGGTCACTGGCCGGAATGTCCTGCCGCGATCAGCTGTTCTGGTGTAGAGTGACCGGCCGTCGCTACTGGCAGGGCGCCAATCGGTGGTTGACCCGTCGTCTCTCTGTTCAGTCAGAGGTCGGGTCATTGATCCCGCCGGCCCGGTCTGACGCATGACGCCATCCAGCGATGAGACACGTACTACCCGCGCATTCTCGGATATTCGAATTTAGATATTTCCGAAATCTGACCAGGCTGCGTAAAGTTTTCCCGCTTTTTTCATTTGGCGAATATCGTACAAAAGCTGGCTGTTGGCTGGCGTCAGATGCTCATTTATATATACTCTGTGAGGATCAAAGCTTCTGCCACCGTTTGAATTCAGTCTTTTAAGAGTTTTTTTTGCATTGAAGAACTCGGCACGTTTGTTTACTCTTTCAAAGCGAATCAATAGAGGTCTAGATTTTCCTGGGGCAGCTCGGCCTAACCTGTGTGCAGCCTCAATATCCTGAGAAGATATTGGGACACCCAGAGTATCAGCCACTTCTTCAACAATTTTGTCCAAGTTCTCACCTGGTTCCTCCTTGATTCCCGACACACAAAGATTTTGTCGTCGGGAGTATTGATCAAGGTCGTTCAGTCGCCGTTTCGTTTCGGTCAATTCGTCGCGTAACTTCGTTATTTCGGCATCTTTGGCTGCAACTGCTTCTTCAACTGCCGCTTTCACAGCCGGCACTACGATGAGGTCTCGTATCCTGCCAAGTACTTCCTCGTTTTGCAGACAGTGCATCATGCACTCCTGTAGTTCACTTGCGCTGATTGACATAGCTGCTCACTCACGCTCGAAAATCACAGGCTCATGTGACGGGACAAGGCACGTCCACTCAGAAACACGCACAGAAATAGACTGATACTATATACAACATGCATACTATATACAATATACATATACAGACTCATACTATATACAATATACATATACAGACTCATACTATATACAACAACATTTCATAACAAGTAGATGACTTCAATTTTCACGATTATTTATATGAGCGCTTTATCAAGAAATATATGCATGAATAACTACCAAACACTAATAGAAAACTTAGATAACAATATAAAGCAATATCAACTATATAAATAAAGTAATATCAGCTTGGAAAAGTATAAACAAAAAAACGAACCAAAACAAACGAAATTTTGCACTCACCTCGCTGTCGATGTCTGTGCTCACACAAAAAACAAGTTAATCCAATACGATTTGTTATGACCAATTTATTTTCACCAATATACTCCGCACAGACATGCAGCACGGAATATGTGAACCATATATCGTTCCAGCCATACGATGTTAATCCTTTCTTTCTACAATCTGTATATTAATTTCCCTTCAAACGTTGTAAATCAGATAGGATGACGATACATATATGGTATTCATATGGAATTCATATGGAATTCATATATGGAAATCGGACGTTACACTATGCTTGTTGTCAATGCGTATTTCGTTTTCAAATGTACCGTAGACAACAACACTGACAGTTTCAGGCAGAGCTTCTTCGAATGTCACCTCACAACGACACGTACCAAACTCCTTTTTATGCAGATGATCCGAGCCGCACATATCCGGCGTTAGGTCTACAATGAATAACGTGTACCCTGCACAATAGTCACTGTGTGTAATACCCAAGTCCTGATTATCAATGTCGAAACCTGTGCCGTTGTACAAGCTCAAGTAGGCATTCATGTACAGTTTTTCTTTAAAATTTGACTTGAATGGTTGAGCTGGAAATGGCTCACCGTTGATGAAAAACTGTACACAAGCTGCATTGTAATGTTGGAAATTCCACGGATTGGAATTGATGATGCCGTGGAAAGCTACGGCGCTCACAATGCCTAACAGCAATTGTCGTGGAATTTGCGATGAGAATATGTTGTTGAGAGTGGCGTTCAAATTGCCTTTAGGCACTGTGGAATTTTTCAGCAGTACACGAGGCAACGGGTACACTGCAGGACTTTTGATCAACTGTTTTTGTACTTCAATCCATACTGAATCATGGAGCGTCACCTCTTCCACAATTAATCTCAAGTCAAGAATATCAATTTTATAATCATCTTGACTGGCAATCAATGCAAACTGATCAGAGTTTCTTATCAGTTTTAATTTTTCCGATACACTTCCTGGTAAAACTCTACACTGATGTCCAATGTCTAGTTGAAGAGCCATACAAAAGTCAAAAGGTTGACTGTTGGCTATGCACTTGCGACGCTCTGTTGAACCTTTGTTAGTGTCGTCCAGAGCGTTTGTGGCGCCTGTGCAAATGTAGGTCAAAAACATTTGCCCATACACCACAAACACACACTCTACCAGCGCTTCAGCAGTACGCGTCCCGGAGGTGTATGTCCCCTGCACACAGACATACACCACGTACAAACACCAGCCAACGCGCACCAACCCGGTACAGTGTCGCGTCCCGGAGGCGAATGTCCCCTGCACACATACATACACCACGTACAAACACCAGTCAGTGCGCACCAACCCTCTTGAGTGTCAGGGCCAACATCTGGTTCGCATCCGCCTGACCACATCCTCACCCAGGGATGCAGCAGCCATCGAGGGCAACATCTGGTCCACAGCCGTGCGCCCAGACCATATGTGACCCAGAACACCAGGCGACAACATACGCACATACACACACATTCCCAATCACACACGCCAGCGACGTATAAAACACCGTCACACACACTCTTCCACAACCAGTCCACAGAACTCACCCTGATGCTGGCTCGCTCTGTTGTTCACCATTGCTTGTGTTTTGTTTCGCCACAGTAAGTAACCGCCTCTGAACTGTGACCTCTTGTGAATATATATTGTGTTGTCGTCCCCCATTGTGTCGTTCGCCAGACCCAGGGGGGTTGCAGCACGTTCATATGTCCGGCTGTATCTTTGCACCACATTGCCGCTCTCGGATGACCTTTCTTCGCACCGCTATTGTACGATAAAAGAGTTTCCAAGTAGGATCGATATCCGTACATTGAAGATGCATCGGTGATGATGGTATCGTTGATTTGGTAGTCGATATGTTTGAAAAGTGCATGTGGAAATAAATTCACTGGCGATACACTGTCGTTCTCGTTCACAGATGATCCGACTTTTTTCAGTACACGTACCCGACCGTACAATCTGATTTTTTATGGTCTGCTACACGAGACTCTCAATGGAGGCAGGAAAAATTCAAACGGCCCCTCACTACTCAAACGACTAACAGGAAAGTACACGTGGTTCTTGCTCGACTTGATACTTGTTTCTAGAGCCGGTCTTGAAAATATATCACTTATTTCACACATGAACTGGTCGTTCTGAGCCATAGTCAACTGATCGCACACACTTTATGAGAAAATATCAACACGTGCTTGCTTGCTGGGTCTCTATCGTGCTATTCTTTGTGTACTCTTCGACTTTGATCTTTTATTCAAATGTTTTTGTGCAGTCGTGGCGCTCCCACTACGTTTACGTTTCGGAGGTCGAGACTGCTCTGTTCTGTCAGTGTAACGCTTCAGTGCTTTTATAGACCGTTTCAGCACGTGCTGGCCTGTGTCACGAGCTTGTTGTCTGAAAGCATTGTCAACAGATTTACCGTCGAGTACACTCTGCAGTGTTCGTACATCTGCTTTAACTGTAGATTTTGCTAGTTTACGTGTGGTTGGATGTTTAACTACGGTTTTGATCATGGGTGCAGCAGCCCTTACCAGACCTCGAAAATACTGCCGATACCTGACCCTCTCTGCATGAGATTTCCTCTTAACACTAGATTAGAATTCATTGTTCGGACTTGATCAAGTGTAGCGTCAAGTAGCTAACACCGCCGTCGAATGCTATCAAATTGCCAGTACTGTCCCTTATATTAAAATCCAAACGTGAACAGTCTTCAGCCAGCGGGAAATACTGGATAGGTCGAATTTCTCTAACGATGTTACTCTTAACAGAATTCGTCGACGGAGAGATGGCGGTGCTGCTCTCTCTTGACTGAGTAGTAGGCCGATATACTTTGTGACATTTGTTTACATTTCTTAGGCCCCCCTCTGACGTCATTTTTTGTGCCTAAATTTGACCTAACCCAACCCAACCTAACCCGACCTAACCCAACCTAACCCGACCTAACCTAACTTTTTCTTTATTCTATACCTAACCCAACCTAACCCGACCTAACCCAACCTAACCCGACCTAACCCAACCTAACCCGACCTAACCCAACCTAACCCGACCTAACCTAACTTTTTCTTTATTCTATACCTAACCTAACTTTTTTATGTATTTTAAATATACATACCTGACGGGTTTCGAACCGTGGTCCTCGTGTCTCCAAGCCAGCGTCTGCAGAGATCGGCCACAGCAGCGTTTTACAGGTGATGTGTAATAGGTGTATATATAGCGCTTGCTGGTGGAACTAGACATATTTGTCTCTTTAGCGCCACATTTGTCTCTAAATTATTTTATTTGTCTCTTTAGCGCCACATTTGTCTCTAAATTATTTTATTTGTCTCTTTAGCGCCGCATTTGTCTCTAAATTATTTTATTTGTCTCTTTAGCGCGACATTTGTTTCTAAATTATTTTATTTGTCTCTTTAGCGCCACATTTGTCTCTAAATTATTTTATTTGTTTCTTTAGCGCCACATTTGTCTCTAAATTATTTTATTGGTCTCTTTAGCGCCACATTTGTCTCTAAATTATTTTATTTGTCTCTTTAGCGCCACATTTGTATTTATTATTTTTTTCTTATTCTTTATTCTATGTATTCTTTATTATATACCTAACCTAACCCGACCCAACCCTACCCAACCCGACCCAACATAACCTAACTTTATGTATTTTAATTATACATACCTGCCGGGTTTCGAACCGGGGTCTTCGCACAGTTCGACCACAGCAGCGTTTTACGGGGAATGTTTAATAGGGCTAAATATTATTTATTTTGTCTTTAAAAGCCATTTTGCGTCACATTTGTATTTAATAAATATTTCGCGTCACATTTGTTTGCGTCACGATATATTGGGATCGCCAAGTCGTGTTTGGCAGAGGCGTGAATAGAATAATTTTCAATTATAGCCGAAATGGGTGCCCTATTCATACAAAATGGTTTGACTAAATCGGTAATTTAAACGTTATTCGACTGTGTCGGAATTGACATAAAAATGACTTGCAACGAAATGATCTTTGTGTATTTTCACTTGATACACAACTATGGCAAAGATACAAACGGAAATCATGTAGAATAATATTGGCGATACGATTCAACGAACACATCGTGAACACAAATGTTTGTTGATTTTTCGATCAATTTTGATGATGTAAATCATATCGTGTGTCTCATACACAATTTCCAATTCAGCCGACCATGTATCAGGCACAGAAACACCTTCCTGTAGAGCGTCCGAAAGACACACGTCAAACGTTGTGTACTCCTTGTACGATTCTCTGATGATTTGTTTGGTATCTGACGAACTACCACCAACATAGCGATAGTTATAATTAGGCACTAGTGTAGCAGGAGAAACACAGCTCATGGTGTTTATACAAAGAAAGATAAACATTGACTGTAAGAGCGAAATTATCGAACACGGAGTGATGTTGGCGATAATTATGACGCATGCTCCGATAAGGAGTGCAATTAGTGTCAGCCGTGATACGCAGTTGAGCTCGAGACGCTTGAGGGTGAGATTGTGTAGCTTTATTGGGGAATTGTCAGCATGAGTCAGGTGAATACAAGCGTTGATACGACCAAGCGGATCCTGTCATTGGAACATCATGCGGTCAAGTTTGTTGCCGACACACCGTTCATCTGTGGACACCCGCTGGAGCAGAGGATTTGGATTATTTTCAGACGACTGGAAAAACACAGTAAGACGGATTTCGAACACTTACAAAAACAGTTTACTAATACTATGCAACTGGAGCGATATTTTGACCCCTTTTGGAAACCTCGTCGCGGCGCGGTCCGAATATTCACCAACGAGGAGCGTGCACTACAGATTGTGATCGATACAGTTATGAGTCGACCGATGAGAGATGCTGTTCTTGGAGCCGTTGCAGCCGCTGTATCATTCAAAGTGTTGTCGGTGGCGTTGGTGCGAAGTGACGAGACTCAGATTTATCGGCCACCCGATGAGACCAGCAACACTATGGAGTGGATGAAGACCATTGTCATGAGCTACTATGACTCGAGAAAACAGTACTTGACCGAAACCAAGATTTATCGTGAATTTAAAGCCGACAAAATGAAGATGGCTGTGCACAAGGAGGTTCAAGGTGAACCACAAAGTAAACTGAACAAAATTTGTTGAATTATTCTATGTGTACGGTGTACCAATACATTTCGTGATGTGTCACAAGAGTTTGATTATTGCGCGCGAACAAAAAAAACATTTTGTTACTGTTCAATTTATTAAAATAGCAGCATGCGCGGTGTACATAGATTTATTGCATAAACATATTTAGCGAAATGTTGACAACGTAAAATACAGCAGTTTGTAGGAGTGACATGGTTATATGGACACGGTGTGATGTTGGGTAGTACATGTATGTCGCGTGCGTTCATGGATAAATAGTCGGGTAGGATGTCTTCGAGATTTTCAATGTTTAGTTCAAGTAGATGGGAAAGTCGGCGGGCCTTGTCCAGACCTTTGGCGTAGATGCGGTCGGGTGCCAGACCTTGTATCAGGTAACTTGCGTCGCGCAGCTTTTGTTCATACTTGTGCGTGCTGTGTGGATTGTAATTATATTCCCAGCCGTGCAGCGTCGCCGTCAAAAATAGAAAATGCTTGCGTCGCTCAGCGTTGAGTTTCAATTGTGGAGGCGGTAAGATGGTGTGCCACAAGTATCCCGAGCACAGGTCATGCACAACCAATTCCTTGACAACAAAAGGCGAATCCTTGTGCTGGAAACCTTCACAGTCTACAAGTATGACCATATCAGCGCTAAAAGCTTATTGTTGGTAGCAGGATCGATGGATAGGCACGAAACGAAATCGTGCAGATCCCAGCCGTAGTCAAACAATTCAACAAATAGAGCACAGTACTGTCCACACACGTCCGAGTCCGGCGCCTGAATGACGAGCGTGTTCAACATGCATCGAGTATAATTGGCGTGCTTGTTTATAAAATTCACAAACGAGAGATGCCAGATGGGTGAGTTGCCAGACGAGTCGAAATATTTGAGATTTTCACCGTCCCAGGCAAACACGACCCAATGCAGACCATTGCCAACCCGATTGTATGTTCACAATAATTGATGTGCGCACACCGCGAGCAAATGTAAAATGTTTTAGCCGGTCGCACGCCCAAAGCCCCCGAAATGTGGCGGCTGTGTCGAGCAGCCGTTCCAATTCAAGAGCGTTCATAGTTGAAAATCTGTGCTGACACGTCCTGCGCTGTCAATTGTGATTTCGTTTTCAAACGTGGCGTAGATTAGAACGTTAATTGTCTCTGATAGAGCGTAAGTGAATGCCAGCTCACACCTCACATTACCTTGTTCACGCGGATGCCAATGATCACCTCCACACTGATCCGGAGTCAGATCTACAATAAACAGAGTATAGCCGGACGCATAATCATCATGTGTGATATCCAGGCCATGGTTTTCCGTATCGAGGCCGGTGCCGTTGTGACGGAACGGATGGCGACCTGGAACGGATGGCGACCTGACGTTTGCGACGCGTTTAAGGCATTCAATGCCTTCACTGAATATTTATTCCTTCACTGAAACTTGTAGGGTCTGTTATGAAATTGCATTTGTTGTTTGAATAATCTCTTGCTGTCATATTATGAGTTCGCATTGATTTAATACGTCTTATTGGGGCCTTTATTTACTTGAGTGCTTATTCTGGTGTCATATTTTGTTGCAGTGGAAGTTGTATGGACCAATTACATTGTTTGTTGTGTTTTGTTCTGGGAATGGCTTTGATAGCTGTTTGGTTTGTTAACACCACAGGTGATTAATTGGTTAAACTGATAAGCGCACGTTTATTTTCTGCTGCCTGTTGTTTTCAGCAATCTTTTAGCTTTCTCTTGTGTGCATCTGGTTTTGATGTTACTGTATATTGTGTGTATACGTGTTTGCTACATTGGATCCATTTTATTTATTCTTGCCGTTGATTATTTGTGCTCGCATATGTGGTTATATGCGCTAAACGAAATATATTTTTGCTCGATTGGTCTTGTTGCTTTGTTAGTTAGTACACGAGTTAAACTGTTTTACCTGGTGGTGGGCTTCATGTTGGTCAAACGGTGACGTGATTGATACGAGTGTCGAGAAAGTATTTCTGTACTGGTCGTGACTGCGAAAACCCGTGTGGTGGCAGGACCTGCGGTGTGCCAGCCGGGGCTGTGAGGCTTTGCCCCCGCAAAATTACACGCGAACATAGCCTTCTCTACTGATGTGTTTAAATGCGTATGGTCAACAATCTATATATGGTCAATATGTGAATAAAGTACGCACACTAAAAACTATTGAAGTTCATTTAATTTAAAAATCACTACTCTGGGGGATGTGAGGGTATATTTACTAACATCGCTGCCCTCTTCAATAATCAAACATCAGATTATCCAGTGGGCGTCCAAGTTCAAACTGTATTGTTAGTATAACACTTGTTCAGCACCAACCAATCGGATTCTACTCAGATTAGTGTTGAACACAATGTGTGTGTGTATGTGTATGCTCGAATTCCGTCCATGAGAAGCAGGTCACAGCGAGCAGCGTGGCAGCTATGAGACCCCGCCTCTGAGCGGATAATACTTTCCATAGTGAAGGGGGACCTGTAGTCATTGTGGACATGGACATCTGCATTCCACTCTGCTAGCCCCGTGGCAGAACAAGATTTGATTTAGTAAGAAATGTTGATGCTTTGATTGTAAGGCGAGCTGTAAATCAGCCATGCATTCTCAGAAAACAGTCACTCAAGAGACACTTCGACAGACAACAATGAACTAAAAAATTGAAGAAGAATCTAAGGATGAACCAAGCCTGTGGTTCACTACAAATGACTCCTATGTGAATGCGCGTGTACACCTACGCACATTTAAAACGTGTGTAGGTAGCTTCGATTGGTACAGTCACCAATCGAAGCCAAATCGTTTTCCCTAAATATGCACATGCTCACGCGTAGAAAAACAAACCACCAATCAACGATTTTATTCGGTTCAATTGCCAAACAAAACTCGTAAAAATAGTAAGAAATACAGGGCTGACAACATAATAGATGAAAAGGAGGAAAAACGAAAACAGATGGAGCATGCAATGAACACATGTAGAAAAGACGCTCAGAACAAAATCCCCAAAAAACTCATGTTCGGGACCTACAATACGACTACACCACAAACACAGTAATGCAAGGTTCAGTTCAGTTCAGAGTATTTGTTATAGCGCCTGTCATACACGGGCGCGCAGCAGCTAAACAGTATGTACAAGCGGACAAAGCTAAACAGTTATTACAGAAACAATAAAAAGAACACATGAATGAATAAATATTACACGATTCAAATAACACAATGAACACATTTACACAATGAGAAGAACACATTGAAGGGTGATTGAAGAACACAATAACAGAGTACAATAAACATAATTAGACTAAAACATAGGTAAACACAAACATACATGCATTAGCACCCACACACATATCAGAGAGAGGCAAAAGGAGTCAAGGCATGAGTCACGGGATCAAAGGAAATTTCGACAAGATGTTTACGTAGAGAAGAGGTAAAAGATCGATACGTGAGCGAGGAGGTGATATGAGAAGGGAGCGAGTTATATAATCGAGGACCGTAGAAGGTTCTCAAAAGTTATATTACTAAGACATTACTCACTGATTAATAACATTGTACACAAAGACAAATATCACTTAGATAATAACTCAACGCCTGCAGCTATTTTCCTGAACAGAGACCATTCCCACAACAAAACAACAATGGAATTGGTCCTTACAACTTCCACTGCAACGAAAATAAGACACCATAATAAGCACTCAAGAAAATAAAGGCCCCAATAAGACTTATTAAATCAATGTGAACTTAGAAGAAAGAGCAAGAAAGCAAGAAACTATTCAAACAACAAATGCAATTTCATAACAGATAATAACAAACCCTACACGTTTCAGTAAAGGAATTAATGTTCAGTGAAGGCATTAAATGCCTTAAACGCGTCGCAAACGTCAGGTCGCCATCCGTTCCAGGTCGCCATCCGTTCCGTCACACCGTCAAACAGTGATAGATACGATCTCATATATAAACCTTTTGTGAAATCGGGGCGATAGGGGTGCGTGGGGTACGGCTCGCCATTTATATAGAACTGAAGACTGTTTAGATTGTAGTGGTGAAAATTCCATGGGTTTTTCTGTAGCGATCCATACTAAGCTTCAGTGCTTACAAGCCCCAGCAGAATTTGTCGCGGCACTTGTAAGGTGAAAATATTATTCAGCGTTCCACTCATGTTTCCTTTGGGGAGAGTGTATGTTTTCACAGGTGCTCGTGGAATAGGATATCGGGCTGGTGTTTTCGCCAACTGTCTGTGAAAATTCACCCACATTGAGTCGGAAAGCGTGATTTTCTCGACATGCACACACAGTTCGACAATTTCAATCATGTTCAAAAACGATTTTCAAATATACTTTTCGCCAACATCAGGGGCTTGTATAAGAACATCAGAGATTTGACAGCAGCCAGTCGCTCCAAGGACATCGTTATCTGTGCCGAAACGCTTGTGTCCGATTATCGGGACCAATCTGAGCTCTTGATGCCAGGTTTCAGTAAGCCATTGCTAATCAAACGTGACTCAAAAAACAGGCGGCGTGGCATGGCAGTGTACGTAAGCAAAGGCTTTTCAGCAACGAGAATTACAGCGCACGACTGCACTTGTCATGAATTTATGCTGCTGCGTGTCAACACCGCCTTGATGAATTTTTACATCTTTGGAGCCTACCGAAATCCAGACAGTAACGACTCTATCTACGAATGTCTCTTGTCAGCCATGTCAACAATTCAGGAGAAGGACACCAAGTCAGCATTTGTATTTGTGGGAGACATGAACGCCCATCACCGTGAGTGGCTCTTGTCGACATCTACAGACGCTCATGGTAGAGCAGCATATGATTTCTGCAAGATTTCTGGCTGCTCCCAAATGGTGTCCGGTCCCACACATCAAGCGGGAAACTGTTTGGACTTGGTTATGACAGACGTCTCAGATATCGTGAGTGTAAACGTGGAAGCTCCAATAGGAAGTTCAGATCACTCGTCGCTGTCCGTGAAGTTGACATTGAGACAGAAGGTTTCTCCTTACACGATTTCAAGGCTCGTGCACATGAAGAACAATGTTGACTGGGTGAAGGTGAATGATGAATTGAAAGCAATTAAAGTTTCAAATCTGCAGCAGAAGGAATGCCCCATCGATGCATTGAACAAATACATTACCGATGTCATCTCAAGGAGAGTGCCTACTAAAAAACTACGTTTTCGCTCTGATGACAAAGCCTGGTTCACCAACGAATGTCGCAGCGCACGTGAATCCAAGCAGGAGGCTTACCACAAGTGGCTCCAATCACGCTCAGCCGATTCATGGAATGTCTACACTGAGGCCAGACGGCATGCTGAGCATGTGTATTCAGAAGCGGAAACACGTCACTCAAAGAAACTTGCTGAAAAGCTAACATCTGCCAATGACGCCCACAAATGGTGGTCAACGTTGAAATCGTCAGTGTTTGGACATGACCTGTCTGTCCCTCCTTTATTTTCAGCGAACGGTGAGCTCAAAATCAACCCAACAGATAAGGCAGAGTTGCTTATGGATTACTTCAATACCAAGCAATGTCAAGGGTCCATTCCGTCTGACGATTCATCTGTCCTCGCCCCGAAAATCAAAGGCATTGCCTTCCGATCAAAAGAAGTGGCGAATCTCATGAAAGACCTTGATGCCCACGGAGGAACAGACCCTCTGAATGTTTCCGCTATTTTTCAAGAACACGGCAGATACTCTAGCTCCGAAGCTCAGTGCTCTTTGCAGGCGCTTGATGAAGACTGGTTCGTTTCCATCATGTTGGCGGGTTGCGAACATCACGCCCATACCAAAAGGAACCAATTCAGCTGATGTTGCAAACTACCGGCCAATATCAATTACGCCGATTCTGTCCAAAATATTCGAGCACTTGATATCTTCCAGACTGTCCAAGTACCTGGAGAGCAACAATCTGCTGTCGGAAAACCAATTTGCATACCGCAAAAAACTCAGCACGACTGACGCTCTGCTTACTATCACGCACGAGCTCCAGCAAGTGCTAGACAAAGGCAGTGAAGCCTGGATTGTGCAGTTGGATTTCTCGGCAGCATTTGACCGTGTGAGCCACCAGGGCTTGTTGCAAAAACTGAGAAACATTGGAGTCGGCGGCCGTTTGCTAAGTGTTTTGCAACAATTTCTATCCAATCGCGTACAACGTGTTGCCATCGATGGAGCATACAGTGGCTGGCAGAGCATTGTGTCCGGTGTCCCGCAGGGAAGTGTGTTGGGTCCTATTTTGTTCAACATTTACACCGCTGACCTGTACACAACCACACGCAACCCTGTATATGGATATGCTGATGATATCACCTTGATGGCTGTAATTTCATCTCCTTCGGACAGACCACAGGTGCGTCAAAGGGTCAACGACGATCTCAGCAGCGTCCTGAAGTGGTGTGAGAGGTAGAATATGATGCTGAACACTTCGAAATCTAAATGCTTGTTGGTTTCTAGGTCACGTACCGTTCAGCCTTCACATGGAGCTATCCTCATAAATGACGCCCAACTCAACGTGTGTGATGAGCTCAAAATATTGGGAGTACATGTAGACTCAAAGCTGACGTTTGAGAGTCACATTCGGAAGCTAGTTTGTTCGGCATCGCGGAAACTGGGAATTATAAGAAAGGCATATCGGATGTTCGGTAGCAGCACAATCTCAAAAGTTGTTTTCGCTGTTTCATTTTGCCAATTCTGGAGTACTGCGCCCCCGTGTGGTCTTCTGCTGCGGATTGTCACCTCAATCTCATCAACAGAGTTGTTAGAACTTGCAAGTTCCTCTGTGGTGACTTGGTTCTTGGTGATCTTTGCCATCGTCGAAAGGTCAGCAGCGTGTGCATGCTGTACAAGATCAAGCACAACGACCATCATCCGATGAGCAAGTCAATTCCTGATGATTTCGTGGCAGCAAGAAGCACACGGTTTACATCCAAACAGCATTCCCAGTGCATGGCTCCAATTCGTTGTCGTACAAAACAATTCCAACGTTGCTTTCTTCCGGCCACTGTGTCTACTTGGAACACGTTGAAGGAGGAGGCTTTCTCGCAGAACAATTTGAACAAATTCAAGGCCAAAGTAAATGAAATGCTACTGAAAGAGCGGAATTGACTGTTGAGTCTTATTAATTGTATATTTATTCATATTTATTGTTATTTATTCATGCTTATTGTTATTTATTCATGCTTATTGTTATTTATTCATGTTTATTGTTATTTATTTTCTATTTATTTATATTTATTCCTATTTTACTCTCTATTTATTACTATTTATTATTGGTTGTTGTTATTTATTAAATTATACTTTTACTCAGTGTTGGCTGTTGTTGTTTATTGAATCATATTTATTGTTGTTGCTGTTTATTGAGTCATATTTATTGTTGTTGTTGTTTATTGAATCATATTTATTGTTGTTGCTGTTTATTGAATCATATTTATTGTTGTTGTTGTTTATTGAATCATATTTATTGCTGTTGCTGTTTATTGAATCATATTTATTGTTGTTGTTGTTTATTGAATCATATTTATTGGTGTTATTGTTTATTGAATCATATTTATTTGTGTTGTTGTTACTTATTGAATCATATTTATATTTATTGTTGGATGTTTCTTATTGAATCATATGTATTGTTCTTGATTGTTATTTATTACTTATTTATTAGTATTTATTCTTATTTATTGATGGCTGTTATTTACTAAATCACATATTTATTGTTGATTGTTATTATTTATTGAGGAACGTGGGCGGTGTGACATTATGGATTGTTATCGGATGATGGTTTATTATTTATTGTTATTTATTTATTATTTTCTTTCCAACTCTCTTTCTAGACTTTTTTCTCTTCGAACTCTCTTTCTCTCTTAATCTTTTGGGCGCTTCCGGTACATGGGGCCACCTTAGGGTGGTAATAGTGCTAGCACTCTTCCCATGCTACTGGATTTGCCTGTAATTAATAATAATAATAATAATGTATTCTCCCTCGGCACCGAGTAGAGCAGACTGATCAGAGTTTCTAATCAGTTTGAGTTTTTCCGGAACTGTACCGGGCAATATACGACATTGATGGTTGGTATCCAACTGTAGCGGTATACAAAAATAAAAAACTTTGCTTCCAGCCACCCATTGTTTGCGTTCGTTAAAACCAATGTTCAAAAGTTTAGTATCATTCAAGTGTCCGGCTGTATCTTTACGCCAAAAACCCGACCGTAAATGACCGTTTTTAGCGTTCTGGTTATACGACAACAACGTCTCAAGATAGGCGCGATAGCCATAGAGTGCGCTGGAATCCGATACAATAGTATCACCAATCTGGTAGTCAATCTGTTTGAAGAGAGCATGTGGTAGCAGATTGACAACGCTCACATTGGCGCCGTCGACGAGTTCGCTGCCGTCACGATTGACAACACGTGCTTTGCCATAAAGCTTGGTTATTGATGGACGCGTAGACGCCTTGCAGAGCGCAGGTAAGTGAAATTCAAACGGACCTTCACTACTTAGTCGACTCAACGGGTAAAATACATGGGTTTTGGACGATTTTACACTGGTTTCAAGCACTGGTCGAGAGAATACGTCGGTTATTTCACAAGCGCATTCGTCTACGTTTTGCATTGTCAAAGATATCGCGTTCCTGAAGACGCCGTTGACCAACACCTTTTCTTTTTGTCGGTCGTCGAGAGACTGATTGGTTCGTCGCACGATTTAAACTATTTATACTGGTTCGAAGAAGACGTTTAGCTTCGTGTCGAGAGCGATTTCGGACGGCTTGACTTGCAGTTTCTCCGTCGAGAACGTCTTGCAGTGTGCGTACGCCCGTCTTCAAGACGGATTTGGCCAGATATTTTGTCAGAGGTTGTTTGGCAACAGTTTTGACGGCGGGTATCACCACTCTCATTAAGTCTCTGAAAATACTCCCAAGTCCGCTGCCACGTTGTATCATTGGACCTCGAAATATCAACTGAGAATTTGTCATTGTTGTTTTTGAATAAAATGTAGTGTCAGGTACGAACGGCCGTGGTGAAATGGAACCAATTGCACATCGCTCTGTCTTATATGCACTCCCAGATCAGTGATGAACTCATCTTCCAGCGGTACATACTGAATTTGATTGAATGTTCGATGAATTTGAGGTGATTGCATATCGTTCGTGTACGGACTGACAACACGTAATACCGGAGCCATAGTATCACCAACCATCTGCGCCTGCAGCTTGTCCATGTAGATATACAAAAATGTTGGGTTGAGTCGACTTACATCCATCACATTCGACGAACGTGTATGTTTTGCAATAACAACGCGACTATCTGACTCTATGTGGCTGGTGAATACGAGAGCCCTAGCTATTTTGGTGTTTACTGATACGTCAGTGTCCCCACACCATACATGTCCACCAGTATCCAGAGTGAGCTCTTGTCTACCGCAAACATAGTCGAAATTTTCCAGCAGTACCTGATTGGACATGTAGTGCCCTGTGATGAGCTGGAATGTCTCACCATCAATCTCGAATTCATTCATACGATTTTCTACATTCAACCAGCGAGCGGAAAATGTGATTTCGGCCAGTCCAGCAGTCCACGAACGGTCTAGATTCAGTGGCGCCGGTAACCGAACACGAAATTGAGATGCAGTGTTTCCAGGATAAAGGTGTAGACAACTCGAACTGTCCAACGACACATAGAAGCATTGGCTGGACATTTTTCGAAAATGCAGCGTCAAAATTAGACCCGGGCCGGCAGTGAAAGAGAATTTCTTACGAGACTCGTCAAGGATTCTCACCTGAACAGTAGATATATTGGAATGTGACAAAGGTTTATAATACATTTGATTAAATACCAATTCTTGAATCGGAGAGGTGTCACACACATGTATTTGACGGAGTTGTGGCTGCAGTGAACGATTGACAATTTGTGCAGCTACAAGATCTGTTTCGATAGTCAACAATTGAGTCGAGGCCGGGTCCAACGGAAACGATGTGGACATGAGCATAGTGATATCGCTGGCGTCAAACACACCATAATGTGCATAGCGATATTGTCGTTTCGAGTGTGCTATCGATCCGTTGACATGCAATAGTCGGGAAAATTATTCGCTTATGTGCAACACAATGTTTTTAGCCTCCAGCCATAAATGATTGTCTCGTGATACTTTTACTTTCACATGATCACTATTCACATGCATTTGTAGCGCCGAAATGAATGTATCGGCAGTATACTTGCCAGCATACACTGTTGAGGATTTATTGAGATCGCCCGTATTTGGACTGTACTCTGAAAATAGTATTTCTTTGTTGAGGGTCAGCCAGTTGGTGGGCAGTAAAACAGAGTGTAAGGCCACTTGTCATTGTTGTGTATCTAGACATAAAGGCTGAGCGAGACTGATGAGCGCACGTTTATTTTCTGCTGCCTGTTGTTTTCGGCAATCTTTTAGCTTTCTCTTGTGTGCTTGTTCTGGTGTTGATGTTTCTGTATATTGTGTGTGTATACGTGTTTGCTACATTGGATTCATTCTATTTATTCTTGCCGTTGATTATTTTTGCTCGCATATGTGGTTATATGCGCTGAACGAAATATATTATTGCTTGATTGGTCTTGTTGCTTTGTTGGTTAGTACACGAGTTAAACTGTTTTACCTGGTGGTGGGCTTTATGTTGGTCAAACGGTGACGTGATTGATACGAGTGCCGAGAAAGTATTTCTGTGCTGGCCGTGACTGCGAAAACCCGTGTGGCGGCCGGACCTGCGGTGTGCCAGCCGGAGCCGTGAGGATTTGCCCCCGCAAAATTACACGCGAACATAGCCTTCTCTACTGATGTGTTTAAATGCGTATGGTCAACAATCTATATATGGTCAATATGTGGATAAAGTAGGCTACGCACACTAAAAACTATTGAAGTTCCTTTAATTTAAAATCACTACTCTGGGGGATGTGAGGGTATATTTACAAACATCGCTGCCCTCTTCAATAATCAAACATCAGATTCTCCAAGGGCGTCCAAGTTCAAACTGTATGGTTAGTATAACACGTGTTCAGCATCAACCAATCTTATTCTACTCGGATTCGTGTTGAACACAATAAGTGTGTGTGTGTGTGTATGCTCGAATTCCGTTAATGAGAAGCAGGTCACAGCGAGCAGCGTGGCAGCTATGAGACCCCGCCTCTGAGCGGATAATACTTTCCATGGTGAAGGGGGACCTGTAGTCATTGTGGACATGGACATATGCATTCCACTCTGCTAGCCCCGTGGCAGAACAAGATTTGATTTAGTAAGAAATGTTGATGCTTTGATTGTAAGGCGAGCTGTAAATCAGCCATGCATTGTCAGAAAACAGTCACTCAAGAGACACTTCGACAGTCAACAATAAATGTCAACAAATGACCCCTATGTGAATGCGCGTGTACACCTACACACATTTAAAACGTGTGTAGGTAGCTTCGATTGGTACAGTCACCGATCGAAAAATGCTCACGTGTAGAAAAACAAACAACCGATCAGCGATTTTATTCGGTTTAATTGCCAAACAAAACTCGTAATAAGTCAGAAATACAGGGCTGATAACATAAGAGATGAAAAGGAGGAAAAACGAAAACAGATGGAGCTTGAAATGAACACATGTGGAGAACATGCTCAAAACTAAATTCCCAAGAAATTTCAAAACGAAATTCCCAAGAATTGTTTGGGGCCTACAATACGACTACGCCACAAACACAGTAATGCAAGGTTCCTCAAAAGTTATATTCCTAAGAAATTACTCACTAAAAATAACATTGTACACAAACACAAATATCACCTAGATAATAGCTCAACATCTGTGTGTTGTCATACACTTTTATAATAAAGACGGATGACAATACGGTGTTTATCTTCCACACGAAACATCAAAATAACCAGAACAAACAATTAGTCACCAACCCCGAAACATCCGAAAACACACTCCGCTTTCGTCTCCCCCTCGCCACCAATATCTACATCGTGGCTAATCACAGAGTTGCCAACCACCATACACCTCCCCCTAGTTTCTAACTAATTAAGCACATAATCCCGTAAACGAGTCGGTGCGCGCCGTCGTCGTGTCGAGCGCCGCAACGGCGGGCAACCGTCCTCTTCAGTCCGACGACATCGATCGGCTTGCTGATGTGAGTCACTTGCTGGTTCACTGTTATCGAACACTGGTGGAGGACTGTTTGGCTGCGGTCGCTGTTGGTCACCACGCTCTAACTGACTTGCATCGGCTCTCATGTCCAACAGCAAGTGTCGACGATTCCTTCGCGTGATCCGTCCACTCGGCATGCGAAGAGTGTAGCTACGGTGTCCGTTGGAGCCGACAATCACGCCTCGTCGGTCCCAACGTTGAGACGTCTGGTCTTGGATGTACACCGAACTACCTACAGGAAGACGTGGCAGAGTACGCGCAGTCACGTTGTACCTCGTCTCCGCCTTACGCTGCTCCTCCTCCCCCACTGCGTCGTAGACATCAGCTTTGCGCTGCCACTCGGGGGCGTATGATGACGAGTGCGCCGGAACAGACGATCGTATCGGGTGCCCGAAGACGCTTTGGGCCGGCGACCGTCCATCTCGACCGGGCGAATTCCGCATCTCCAGAAGACCTTCTGTCACGGCATCATCGTCCAGATTTCCGTTGGTCGACGCTTTTTGGAGCAGGCGTTTGATGCGCTTCACGGCAGACTCTGCATGTCCGTTACTTTGCGGGAACTCCGGACTGCTGACTGAATGTTCGACATGCCAGCGCTGCAAAAACATCTTTGTTCTGCTCGCCATAAACTGTGGTCCCCCATCCCTTCGCAGGCGATTTGGGACGCCATACAAAGCAAAAAGCTGTCGCAGAGTTTTAATCAGGTGCCGGGAGGTGGCGTCACTTCGGGGGCACTCCACAACGAGAGGCCAATTGGAGAGTCTGTCCACATACACTAGGTACGTCCGGCCACCATACTGGAAATAGTCCGACGACACGCTTTCAAAAATTATAGACGGCTTATCGTCGTTTCGCCAAGGTTCCTTTGGCAGACTATTGTGGTACTGCTTGCACATTTCACATGATGTTACGGCCATTTTAATGTCGTTTGCAATTGTCGGCCAGTACACTGATTGTCTAGCTCTCTGAGTTGTCTTCACTATTCCCTGGTGCGAGCTGTGGAGGCTCTTGATGATCGTGGCTCTCATTTCTCGTGGGATGACTAACCGGCAACCGTTCAGTATGATCGGACCATCCAGTCTCAATTCATGGCGGGCGTTCCAATACGGACAAACGCTGTCTTCGCACATATGACGTTCTGCCGGAAATCCTTTGTGAATCGCCTCTCGCAGGTGTTGATACTCTTCGTCTCTTGCAGCTGCTTCCAGCACTGAGGACAGAAGTGCATCGCCAATGTTGGATTCCAGATTCGGTTCGTCATTGTTCACGACACAAGCAATTGTCAGGGAATGCTCGTGTAGGTCTTTTGATTCTTCCCCTGCCAGATTTTCATTGTCCACCGCGGGCAAAGGTGATCTTGATAAACTGTCGGCAATGATATGATCTTTCCCGGCTCTCCACATTGCATCGAATTGTAGGTGGGAAAGTTTGCCGCGAAGTCGTTGAAGACGTGGATTGTCGATGTCTGCAAGACTTTTCGAATTCAGTATCGGTAATAACGGTTTATGGTCCGTTATGATTGTGAAGCGAGGAGCGCCGGCCAAATACACATTTGCCTTGTGGCATGCCCACACAACCGCTAACATTTCCTCTTCTATTGCGGCGTAACGAGATTCCGTATCGGTCAGTGCTCGTGAGCCGCATTGCACCATGCGCCATATTTTGTTTCCATCTTGTTGTTTGACGACAAACCCTAGACCATGCAGGCGCGCTGCGTCCGTTTCCACGACTGTGGGACGTTTCGGATCGTAGAAATCTAGAATCGGTGGCGATGTGAGAGCTTTCTTGGTTGCTTCGAACGCTTGCGTTTGCACCTCATCCCAATGCCACTCTACGTTTTTCTTCAACAGTTCGCGGATAGGCGCTGAGGCGTTGGCGATTTCTGTCGAGAAATTACTGAGCTGGTTAGCGAGACCTAAAAAAGATCTGACTCGAGACTGATTCGTCGGAATCGGAAAGTCGGCTATTGCAGCAACTTTATTTCGGTCCACCGTGTAACCACTATTATCTATGCGAAATCCACAGAAGAGTGCAGACGACCGCCCAAACGAGAACTTTTCTTCGTTCAGCGTGATACCGTTCTCCTCACATCGTTGCAGTACGCTCCACACGTTTTCTAAGTGGGAATCGTACTTATCGTCACTTATCAGCATATCGTCTACGACCTGCGAAAGACGGTTACACCCAGACAACGCCATGGAACAGCGGTGGTTAAACACATCGCCGCTGGATACGAGACCCATGGGAGCGCGTTTCAGACGATATCGCCCCCACGGTGTCATGAAGCAGGTCAGATCACGATCGTCCTCGTGAATCGGTATTTGAAAATACCCCTGCTTGGCGTCCATCGTAGTGAAATACTTGGAATGCGTTGGTATTTCAGACACCGCGTGCAACGGCACGGTGACTGGGTACGACGGTCGACGCACGTACTTGTTTAGTTTCGTCAAATCCCCCGTCAGTCGACATCCTACCATCTTACCGGTGTTGTCACGCTTTGGCACTGGCACTATCGGGTTGCACCATTCGGTAGGATGGATCACTTTTTCTACTATATCTTGACGCTCCAATTCGTCCAGACTGGTTTTGATGTGCCGACGATACGCGACCGGGATTTTCCTCGGCGCGTGGGTGCTGTGTGGCTTGGCTTCCTGCTCAAGCTCTATCCGCATGGGTGGACCTACCATACATGGAAGGGTCCCTTCAGGTCTGAACACTTTCAGGAATCTGTTTTTGAAGAGAACAGCATGTTCATCCCGTTCATGAGCGGTCGGCTCTCTATTTGATGTCCAGCGCGGTCGTTCGCTGCGATTTTCTTCGTCTGCGCGACCGCAGGAACCTTCAGTACTCGCAGGAACACTGATGGAATCGCCCATTTTCTCATGTTTCACAGAAGCACGTGCCATTGTGAGCTGCTGTGGAAACGTTTTGTGTATGATGTCCAGATCGACAGCGTCGCACCACGAAAGCAGTGAGTCCGTAGCGGCTGGCACCACATAACGTTTGGTGCGACATGAAGCATCTCCCAGTGTGAGTACAGCACTGCATGTGCCGAGGCAATTCAGACGGCTACCATTGGCAGAACAGAGGCGGTCCTGACACGCAGTCAACTTATGACAATCCAGGCCAACCTTCCGAGCAGTGGCCGCGTTGATGACGCTCACTTCCGCGCCGGTATCAGCGATCCACTTTACATCCACTGCACTCTTGCCTTCTACAGCTACTGAAATCGACACCGCGGGCGCCTTTCGTTTGGTCGTTCCTTTTCTGATATCCGCCACGGTGATGCGACGTATCGTTTGGTCGTCGTTTCTCACACTGGCAACACGAGCCTGTTGATTTTTATTACGGCCTTTGCCAACAGGTTTTTGTTTTGACCGACACATACTAGCAAAATGTCCGGTTTTACCGCATGTGTTACAAGACCGGCCAATCGCGGGACAATCATGGTTACCCGCGTACGGATATCCACAACGCTGACACGTGTGTGACGTCATACCCTTGTCACTTGCACTCACATCTCTTTTTACAGCATGTTTAACTGCTCGACATGGTGCTTCTTGACGCTCGATAGCAGATGAGTTCACAGATGCGTTTTCTGATGACCGGCATATATCTATAACTTTGCCAAGATCGGGGTCTTTTTCTTGCAGCATGCGGTGCAATGCCTGGGAGTCATTGCTACCCATAATGACTTTGTCACGCAGTCTATTGTCTTTGCAGACTTCACAAAAATTACAAAAAGACATAATTTCTCTGGCAGCACATACAAAATTATCAAAACTTTCCCCTGTCTGTTGTTTTCTGAGGTAAAAATCGCGGCGATCGAGCACCACGTTTCTCTGTGACCTGAGATGTGATTCCATTTGGGCGACACACTCACTGAGACATGTTTCGTCAGTGATAGTCAAGCTGAAACGCAAAATACGGCTCCAATCTTCATCTACGGCGGCGTGAAGCACGGCCTGCTGTTCTTTGACAGGCAGTTGATCGAGACACGCCAACCGGATTTGACCGTTGAATTTGTATCGCCATGTGTCAAAATCCATTAAAGACGCGTCAGACTGTAGCACCGGAACAGGGTTCGATGGCACTTTTACAGGGCGGCTTTGCTCTCTGTAAACGTCCGCGTTTTGGTTTGGACCAGTTTGTTGTGACACTGCGTGCATGAGTCTGTCTACAGTGGCTTCTCGCTGGACAGAATTTTCAATCAATTGTGACACCAATTGAGACAGTTTTTCTACTCGTTGTTCCATAATAATCACTCAATCCAAACAAGCAGAAATAATCCCCACAAACAACAACAAATATACAACGTTACTTCACAAGCGGCTGCGCCATGTGTTGTCATACACTTTTATAATAAAGACGGATGACAATACGGTGTTTATCTTCCACACGAAACATCAAAATAACCAGAACAAACAATTAGTCACCAACCCCGAAACATCCGAAAACACACTCCCCTTTCGTCTCCCCCTCGCCACCAACATCTACATCGTGGCAAATCACAGAGTTGCCAACCACCATACAATCTGCAGCTATTTTCCTGAACAGAGACCATTCCCACAACAAAACAGCAATGGAATTGGTCCTTACAGCTTCCACTGCAACGAAAATTAGACACCAGAATAAGCACTCAAGTAAATAAAGGCCCCAATAAGACTTATTAAATCAATGTGAAGTCAGAATATGACAGCAAGAAACTCTTCAAACAACAAATGCAATTTCATAACAGATAATAACAGACCCTACAAGTTTCAGTGAAGGAATACATATTCGGTGAAGGCATTGAATGCCTTAAACGCGTGGTAAGCGTCGCTGTCGCATCTTGGGCAAGGTCGCATCTTGGGCCGTCACACCGGTATAAATGATGCGACCGTCGATATTTGCGACGCGTTTAAGGCATTCAATGTCGCATTCCTTCACGATTACCTGTCTTGTCGACGTGTTCGAAGGAACTTATTGTCAAATTCCTTCACTAGCTTGTTGATATGCATTGGGTGTTCAGCACGTGCTCTAGCAACGCCACCTAGATACAGGCCCTTTCACGAAAGTATGACGTCATCGATTGCGGTCGCTTCACTCGTACGGGCGATATGCGTTGTTATTAGAAATTGCGCTTAGTGCGGGTGTTTGACTTGCATTCCGGCTCAATTAAGTTTGAAAATCATGTTACCAACATAAGAAGCTTCAAATACAATTGCAAATAGAATAACTGAATATATTATAAGCCCACACAGGCATAAAACAGTAAAAAAACAAACATGCAACGACCATACACGATACAATGTGGAACGTTTTCGCTTCCATTGTTTCTAATAAATCGTAGATGAATTTGTCACAACAATTATTGTTCAGAAGGACTTTTACAGCGGTGCGCACAATTTTTCTGCAATTAATTGTAAATTACGATGTTGAGAACAGTACAAGTAAACAAGCATAACACCGCAATCACTCAGTTTTTCTAGTGCATGAAACCTATCATCGCGCTGGTTTCCAATAATACACAATTTATCATACTCAATATACTTCTGCACAGTAAAAATCAAAGCAAAACAATATTTTCAACATAAAAATAATACGCCAATCTTCGGCGACCAATTTCCATCGAATACGAACTTTTTTCGGATGACATGGTTTCACTTCGCGCAGCCAAAATGTTTTACATGAATGACAATCCTGTTTTTGAGAAAATACAACAATAACCCGCAATATATACGATCACTGGATGATGGGAATATGGAATACCAGCGTCACATATACGAAAGATGAGACGTTCAGCAATATCTTTGAAATATCACGAAAATATTCCGCAGAACACGCAAAATGTTTCAAATCAATAGTGCATGATGTGATTAAATCAATATTGTCTGATGAAATCAATATAAATAAGTATTATTCGATTTGATAATGTGCAATCACAAATCCTTCTCACAATACTTCGTGATGTCACAGAGCGCATATGTTGTGTGATACACAGCTAAAACGTCTCTAGTCAAACTAAACATATTCCCGTATGACATCCATCAATCCAACCATCTCATGAAATGCTCTAAAAACAAAGGCCTGGCATCCATAGCTGAATCAGTCATCCAATTAACATTTCTCAGCCTGGAGTATTATACGATGTCATTACATTACGAATAGTCCACAAACGCAATATTATTTAAGTAAAATGAGCAGTATCTTAAGATAAATCAGGATTATTTGTAGCACCCAATGATCTTAGAGCCAACAACGCGAAATCATTCCCAACATTCAGCACAAGCTTAATATTTTGTCTTTCAATATCCGACGGACGAACAGCCTTGAGCGACAAACCGTACAATGATCAATAAATTCGAACATGACTACACTGGATTTTGTGTCTATTCTCCATAAAGCACAAACAATTTGAAGTAATACCTGATTTAAGCGTGATTCACACAATATCTATGATGTTAATATGATTGAAGGTGATCCGGTGTGTTTGGATATTTCCATGTCACGCTTTATAGTAGTTCTTGCTTTTCTGGGAATGAGAACATGCTGAATTTAGACTATCAGTCGTAATTCCTTTTGCACCTTGGAACCAGCTCCAGGAATTTCCTAATAACATATAATGAACACAAACAAGAAAACATCAATAGCTCTGCGATGAAATAAAGCTTTCATATTAGCTGAAGTAACTGCTGAAATGATTTATTTTGATTAATATTAATTGTTGTTTTAAGCGCGCACCGTATTTTGATTATAAGACACGTCTCGCTATGAACCAATCTACAGCGCAGCCTCCCAGTAAACTCAAGCGGATAGTAAAATTAGCACGCGGGCCAAGATTCGAACCGCGAGCCTCTGACACAAGATTCCAGCGCCTTAGCCACTGAACTACCCGAGAGCTGAAGTGATATGTGTGATATATTGTCGCTAATGAGTTTAAAACACCAATAATATAAATATCTAAAAACAGTAACCTCAATTTAAACAATCAATTTCGACTAAAAGCGAAACACTAGCAGCTACACAGCTAAACAGGGCCCACCTCTGTTGATTTATAACTATTATGGTACGCAAATATATAACTACGTTGATAAGACATGTTAAAGAAGCAAAGACCTCATGACAAACGAGCAGATGTACATATTTTACTCAAAATATGAACGAAACCAAACCTCTGACCGCAGCAAAATGTCCAGGATGATGGCATGCAGAATCATCCGAGTGAGGATCACAAAATGGCTGCGCAAATCACACTTGACATGAAATCTGACAAATTCGCACTTCACTCTAAGCCACACCGAAGTGAAAATCACTATACACGTCAATTATCGCCAAGAATAGCACGCGATAAAACACTAAACACACGAGAGCACTAACCACGTGCGATCGCTAACGTGCAACTGCATGGCTATAACAAAGTTATAATCAGACCAGTTTTCTATCTGTCAGTTTACTCAGTTTTCTTTCTCTTTCTTTCTCAGTTTACGTTCGCGTTCTTTCGCGGCTTGCTTGTGCAGCTGTCGTTAGGCTAATTTATGTGTTAGAGCGACGCCAGTATACACGGCGCCTGGTATGTTTGGCAACGTGTGGAGTATGGGTGACAGTAATTAATGACCCTTTTTTGTACGTCTGACTTGGCTGATCATCTCGAGGCAACACGCCTGTGTACTGTCAGATCGCGTTTAGAAATAGCTTGTGTCCCGGTGTTGTAGCACGAGCGGTTTGGCCAGTTGGCAATTGCTTGCGAAATATGGTGCCAACGACGTGTGTTCGTAGGTATATAACCCGGGGTTTACTGAGAATAAGGGGGTACTTTGGCTGTGCTTGTTGGTGGGTCAGTTAGTTTGGCTTGCACTAGCGACTTGCGATGTAGGACTCACCATTATTAAGTCGTCATTAGAGCAATAGGTTTAGGACTATATTAAGTGTTAAGAATAGATTTGACTGGTTGCCCTGAATACACAATTCAACTTCGACTGGGTGACTATTACTTGTTATCGCGGAACACAACAACAAGAGGAACTATCAAGACTTCACGATCAGCCGAACGAAGATCAATATAACAACATATTATTATTATCACATCGTTACATTTGGTGCCGTGACCCGGATCTTTAATTGTGGTTATCTTCTCGGCATAGTCGAAACTCGGTCACTTCCACCGGTGGCTCAATGAACTGTGAGGTGAGTGTTATCTCAATTTTCCTTAAGCCTTGTCAGAATCCAGAGCCTTACTCAGAATAAAATTAGGAAATATAAAAAAATATATGGATAAAGTATGTATTTTAACCATAGGTATTATAGTTAATGGTACAACCAAAGCAAATATAGATAAGAAAATTCCGTAAGAAACAAGAATGAAAAAATTTACGAAAACCACTATTGAATAAGGTCAGTATGTGTTTCAGAAAGCAAAACCCAGAACTAATTTTGAAGCTAATGTTAGAAATCAATATGTTATGTAAATATAGGAGGACCTCCAATCAATATTTTAGTAGATGCTGGGTGTGATGTATGAATAATATCGAAATATTGCGTGAAGAAACTAAGTTGCATGTCTTGTAGGATGCGTTTGACTAGTATAAAGGGGACAAGATTAAACAATATTGCACTTATTAAATGATCGGTGTCTTTTGTGAATTTTGACACTAAGTATTCTATTAGAGGACACGAAATTTAATATTAGGCTAATGTTGGATATTAGGCTGGGATCTGTTTAATTATTTGTATAATTATTATGGTGTACAATTGGACTTTGATATTTTTATTATAATGTCAAAACATGTACTATATACGACTGAGAAATATGAGAAGACAATCACTGACAAATACTTTTTTTAATCAGGACGAGATGTTAAAATATTTGAAATGAAATGTAAAACTATCTATCAAAAGTGACAGATATTTGAGAACATACATTTAAGGTATGTATAGCAGCGCATATAAGATGCATTGGAACGTCAGGGCACGATACGCCGCAGATGACTAAATAACTAAATGACTGATGAATATATGACTAAATGACTAGGTTAAATAGATGTTGGTGTAGACACTGTGTATCTCATACCAGAAAATGAGAGTGTAAGATGTGTTATAAAATAGGAAACGGATATCGAGGAAAGTTCCATAGACTTAACTGATGGATATATGAATGCGTTAAATATTCAGCAACAAGATAATGTACGAGGCACACATGGTGTCAAGAGAAGAGCCTTGTGTCAACCGTCTAACTGTGAAAATACGCAAGACATTTAGTTGAAAGCATTTAACATGCTACTTAATAAACAAGCGGAGTTATTGAAGCAATTCCTTTGTTAACTAAGTCGGTTAGTTGAAACTGGAGGCATACAACAGAAGTATGCTACGACATCAATTAACAACCAATAATGTAGATTGTAATTATCATGGAGAATATACGCATAAGTATGCGTGCACTCAAAGTTACAAAAGACGAAACATTACTCTGTAAGTGTGTAAAACATATTCTTAAAACTATATAAATATATGGCAACTTAACAATTATAAAGTGAAAGTGGGTTTAATTAGAATAAATAAATACAATAATATTTCATAATGATTAAAAGTAAAACGGCTCTGGATATTGCTCCTATTGTATCCTATTTATTGTCTCCTATTAAATGTCTATTTTCCTCTCATGATGCGGCCCAGTTTTCCTACCTCGTGGTAAATTAGTTTCGTATTTCCAAGTGGACATCGCATGCGTTTTTCATTCAATTCCCTGTCTCAATCCTGCTACCACACCGACACAGAACAATGAGTCACTGGTGAAAATTGTCCGTTTTTCGGTCTGAAGAGGCGAGATTGAGTCAACAGTGTGCTGAACCCCCTGATCAACCGTGTGCTGAACTGACAGTTTACTAACAACGACAACGAAAACAATTAGCGGACTGAGATAAGTCAATGCCGAAATCATCATCAACACGAGCCGAGACAACACCAGCGGTTCACCGAACAACCTGAAAAACAACTGCGATAAAGATGGGGACGAGTAATCATGGAGGACGGTCGAATATTAATCAACGCTATTGACAACGAAGTGCTGCAGGTGTTTGCGCAAAACGACGACAGCAGCTGAATGACTGGTGGAGCAGCGCGTGGACTACGAGTCGACACAGTATACCCCGCCGGTATACGACCTCTGCCTGATGTGGTTCAAGATCAACACCGCCTGCTTGGATCGAGCCGTGGACGCGTTCGTGGTCGGCGACAAATGGTTTTATTAAAACGATATATCGCCCATTTTATATGTATAATGTGTTGAGCTAGTTAGAATTAATTGTGTTAATCTTATAGCCAGGTAATCGTAACCTTGTGTCCATAACCGTGTGTTAATTAGAACTAAGTTAGTTTCTCATGTAGATTTGTGAGATATAGATTCTTGTTGTTCTAGATTATAAGTTACTGTGTTAGTTGCGATTAATTTATGCGATAGACATAGACATGCGCTAATCTAGAATTTTGTTTCATTGTATAATTGTGTTTAAGTACTTTGATATACACACTTGAATATTTAGGTGAAAGGGGTTGTAATGACTAGTTAGGGTTATAACTAATAATTTTTAATGAAAATGTAAAGATTACTGGTCTGAATAATTTTAAAACCTTACTTTTGATCAAGCTGTCGAGTATTTTGGACTATTACTGCATGCTGGAGCTGTCAGTTATTGATGATGCAGGAATACCACTAAACTATTGGGATGAGGCAAACATCGACAAAAGACAGTTAATGTGCCAGAATTCACCAGCAATTGACTGGTGACACAGGATGTTCCTGTGTTTTATGTACGGCCCTGTCGACTCGATGTGACAGTTGATTATTACAGACGCACAATGCTGCATGCACTTACTCATGGAGTATGTGTGTATGGTGAGAAATGGCGCTGTATAATCACTGATCAGAATTATGCCTCAGTCCTACCCTGAAGTGGAAACTCTGCAAATAATGATTGGCAGTTTGCTATAATTGCAACTATCACGATTCAGTAGAGCCGTTGGCTTTGATGGCCGTGATTGTGTCTAGTGTTCACATTCGTTTAAAGGACCTCGCAGCTGTGATATAACAAAGTTATAATCAGACCAGTTTTCTATCTGTCAGTTTACTCAGTTTTCTTTCTCTTTCTTTCTCAGTTTACGTTCGCGTTCTTTCGCGGCTTGCTTGTGCAGCTGTCGTTAGGCTAATTTATGTGTTAGAGCGACGCCAGTATACACGGCGCCTGGTATGTTTGGCAACGTGTGGAGTATGGGTGACAGTAATTAATGACCCTTTTTTGTACGTCTGACTTGGCTGATCATCTCGAGGCAACACGCCTGTGTACTGTCAGATCGCGTTTAGAAATAGCTTGTGTCCCGGTGTTGTAGCACGAGCGGTTTGGCCAGTTGGCAATTGCTTGCGAAATATGGTGCCAACGACGTGTGTTCGTAGGTATATAACCCGGGGTTTACTGAGAATAAGGGGGTACTTTGGCTGTGCTTGTTGGTGGGTCAGTTAGTTTGGCTTGCACTAGCGACTTGCGATGTAGGACTCACCATTATTAAGTCGTCATTAGAGCAATAGGTTTAGGACTATATTAAGTGTTAAGAGTAGATTTGACTGGTTGCCCTGAATACACAATTCAACTTCGACTGGGTGACTATTACTTGTTATCGCGGAACACAACAACAAGAGGAACTATCAAGACTTCACGATCAGCCGAACGAAGATCAATATAACAACATATTATTATTATCACATCGTTACAATGGCTGACAGTTGAAAAACTTGTCCGCACAGTGTGACGTGACGATGACGTCATACTTTCGTGGAAGGGCCTGTATCTAGGTGGCGTTGGCTCTGGATTATTGTAGTGGGATTTGTAGTGCAGTTGTAGTTGCGAAGTACTGTGCTATATGCAGTAACCAATAACAACAACAACAACAACAACAACATACTGTTGAAGTGTGAATAGGAACATTTTCCGTTTTTTCAGCACACAGGAGAACAACGAAACAAACAGCGAGAATGAAACAATTAAATTTTTGCGAGAAAATTATACCAATTCGAACAGTTTTCGACAAATCCAAATGGCCTTGTCGAGAAGTCTTCCTGGACAACCTGCTTCATGTGACTACTTGGAGCGAGTAGATTGGTGGATCAGGTGTACACGTTTCTTGCCCTAAATATCGATATTATCCTGTATGAGCAGTTATAATATTGTATTTTTGGCAAAATAGGTTGTGCTCTCCTATTGTTTTGTTTGTTTTGCTTGTATGCAATCGGATGGTTTTAATCGTGTAGGTGTATATACGAACCAAATACGATATAATAGGTAGTTAAACAGGTAAAATCCCGTTGGTGTTTTTTTTTCTTCTTCTTCTTTCCTTTTTATTTTATTTCATTTCACGTTTAACCATCTTAATAAATATTCCGTACAATTTCTCACTGTCATAGTCACGACACCCATCACAAAATGGGGAGGAGTAGGGGTCGAGTGGACCCCAACTTCTTCCCAGTAGACGGAGGGAACCATGACGAGGGTTCGTTCCTCGTAATAAAAACGCAAACACCCATCGGTACTTTGGGATGGCCAAAAATAGAGAAATCACTGCGAAATATTCTGCAAGGAAAAGCTGAGTCAGCAAAAATTGTCAAAGGCGACCAACTTCTGATCAAGACAACAAATGAAGACCAGACCAACAAACTCCTGAACACCAGAGCTTTCGGAGGACTTGAGGCGACCATCAGCCTACACAAATCCCTCAACTTCACAAAAGGGTCCATATATGCACCTGATCTGACAAACATCGACACTGACGACCTCAAAGAATGGATGGCTGATCTCGGTGTCACTGAGGTCCGCCGTCCCACTCGTCCGGCCGGGCAAAGACCATCGCCTGTCCTATTGCTCACATTTGAAAGACTGACGTGCCCGACCGAGCTTAAATTTGACTATGTTAAATACGAAGTTCGGCCGTGGTACCCAAAACCAATACTGTGTGAAAACTGCGGACGCTTCGGACACAAGAAAGAAAGATGCTCAAGACCATCAGTGTGCCTTATCTGTAGCGAGACAAGTCATCAAGGTGAATGCTCTCCCCGCTGTGTCAACTGTGGGGGTGAACATTCTGCCTCAGCGGCCCAGTGCCCTAGTCGAATTCAGGAGCACTCAATTCTCGAACTACAATACAAAAACAAGATATCTTACTTTGACGCCAAGACTGAAGTGGAGAGAGCTGCCAGAGTCTCGTCTGCCGCAGTGACCAAACAACAACATCTACAGCAACAACAACAACAACAACAACAAACAGCGTGCAGTTCAGCAGCGCCAGAACTTGCCCAGATGCAGCAACAGCTGTCATCTCTTTCAGAGTCCGTTGCCCATCTGACCACAGTCATGGCGGCACTCATCAGTCAACTGAAGTCTCCTCTCACACCTGCCGCTTTACCCGTCCTCACCAACGCCGTCTCCACCAACGAAGATCAGGTGGAGACAACAGAACAACCAAAAACCAACGACCATCCTGACAACACCAGTCATACGATTGCTGACAACACAAGTAGCGACACTGCTGTTGCACAGCGCTCACCAAACGATGACGAGCCGGTCGAAACTGACCGGAAGCGTACTTCAAACATCGACGACGATCACTCATACACACAACGGAAATTGCCACCAAAATCCCCACCAAGAGCCTCCAAAAAATGCAGGACAGCCGGCGGTAGGAAAAAATAGAAAAGAAATGAAAATCAACTCATCACTTAGCAGAACTACATACTTCACTTATATATCGATATGTATCCTCTCATTTTCCAGTGGAACTGTCGGGGCTTTCACAACAAGCGCCCCGAACTCCAACAACATCTCGCCTCTACACTACCACACACAGTCTGCTTACAAGAAACACACTTCCTTCCAACAGACAACTTACACTTCATGCCCAACTGTTACCACGCACACCACTTCTATGCTGATAACGTCAGGCGTAAGGGCGGTGCCAGCGTCTTCGTTCAGTCCTCTCTTCCACATCATCGCATCACACTCACCGGACCATATCAGGCTGTAGCCGTTCAAATAACTATATATAACAAAACAATCATTATATGCAGTTTATACATCCCACCACAACAAATTGTAGATTCTTCCTTCTTTGATTCTCTTATTCAACAATTTCTGCATCCCTTTATCCTCTGTGGCGATTTTAATGCCAAACACCCCCTCTGGGGCTCGGCCATCTCAGACGTTCGAGGCCGCGAGCTGGTCTCCTCCATCACCAATCACACACTCAACATTCTCAACGATGGCTCACCAACCCGTCTACACGAATACAATGGCACACTCACACATCTCGATATTACACTATGCTCCTCAATTCTAGCTCCTTTATTGCACTGGCAGGGTCACGACTCATTTCTCTCTAGTGATCACTGTCCTGTTATTACCTCTCTCCTATCACCTTGCTCAATCATACCTTCACAGCAGATCAGGTGGAAATTTGCACACGCCAACTGGACATTATTCAACAGTATATTCGCACAACAATACACTGAATCCGATTACACTACACTAGTCATTAACATAGAATCTTCTCTTCTTTACGCTGCCACACATTCTATTCCTTCTTCTAAGACCCATCACAAAGCCCGACGTAGTTGTCCATGGTGGAACCAAGCCTGCAGAGAGGCAGTGCTGAAACGCAAAAGAGCCCTGCGTTTCTTCCGGTCCCACCGCACCACATCATCTCTTGACACCTACAAGAGGGCCAAAGCAATGGCGCGCAAGACGATCCGCGCTGCTAAACGTGACAGCTGGTCTCACCTCATTCACTCTTTCACGCACAGAACACCCATTACTAAACTATGGCACATAGTCCGTTCTTTCCGCCAAATACACCGACCACCAACCTCCCCTCCAGTAACATACATAGGCAACACACTCATCACTTACCAGCCACTAGTTCTCCATCAACTTGCTACACACTACTCGCAAATCTCAAAAAGTTCATCCACCTCAAGTCCTCCATCCACTGTATCACCTACCACCTCTGTTACTACCGGATCCTCGATTCTTACCGTATCATCCTACAATACTCCTTTCACTATTCTAGAGCTATCTAAAGGTCTCTCTCGATGTAATTCTACATCACCAGGGCCTGATGGCATTCATTACGCCTTCTTCAAAAATTTGAACTCATCAAACAAAATTATCCTGCTGTCGTGTTTTAATCAACTTTGGATCAATGACTTCTACCCCCCACCATGGCAGCACTCCATAATTATACCCATACTCAAACCAGGAAAGTCTAAATCAGACCTGTCATCTTACCGTCCTATCCAACTCACTTCTTGCTTCTCGAAATTATTCGAAAGACTTGTACTTCCTCGCCTCAATCATTTCGCTTCTATCACAAATCTCATTTCTCCTGAACAGACTGCCTTCACCAAAAATCGCTCCACTTCCGACAATGTCAATCTTCTAACATCACACATTCGCATCGGCTTCCAAAACAAACTTTCCACTCTGGCCGTATTCTTAGACCTATCTTCTGCTTTTGATAAAGTCTCCAAAACTGCTACTCTCCATCTATTAAAATTACATGGACTACGGGGACATTTGCTGAACTTCATAAAAGGGTATCTCTCCAATAGAGCTTTCCAGGTACGCACCACACAACTATCTGACACATTCACACAAGAAAACGGAGTCGTCCGAAGCCTCTCGGAAAAAGGAGCCTCTCGCCAACCATTTTCAATATAGTTATAGATCAGGTCACTAGGAATCTTCCCTCTGGCGTAAAATTCTGCACATACGCCGACGACATAGTGTTGTGGACTACTGGAGTGCACATATCCTCCATGATAAGTGTACTTCAGCTGGCCATAAACTCCGTGTCACAAAATTGTTACCGTTTCGGTCTCATCATTTCACCTGGGAAAACAACAGCCACTCTGTTTCGGAAAAATTGTTCTACACAACCAAACCTTCAAAATTCACTGACTCTGTCTTGCCACCCCATTAAATTCCAAAAATACACCAAATTCTTGGGGATTATCCTTGATCCACAACTCTCTTTTCGATCCCATATCCAACATATAAAATCCCGGGTCTTACAACGCATCAGCATTCTCAAATGTCTATCACATCCAGTTTATGGCACAAATCACAAAATTCTCATCAAACTATATTATACATTAATCCGACCAATATTAGAGTACTGTTCCAGCGTCTTTATATTTTCTCCTAATTCAACATTAGTCAATCTCGATATTTTACAAAATTCCTGTCTTCGTCTGGCGACTGGTGCTCTACGTTCCTCCCCTATACAAAAACTACATCTGGAGCTCGGTGTCACATCTCTTCATTCTCGCAGATTACAACAAATTATCAAGTATTGCATGAAAATTCTGGCAGATCCTGATCATCCATGTTCTCTCATTCTTCTCAGTCTCCAAAATTTCGACAACTTTCGGCCCGCTCTTGTTAACCGGTTATGTGGGTTCAGCTTAGGACTGGCCTACAGAACCGCATGTAATCTTCTAAATTTCTACCCGAATTCACTCGTTTTACATCAAAATTTACCGCTCAATTACACTCCACCTCGTGTGAAATACCTTATTCACAATACACAATCTGCAATTCCAACCGAAATTCGGCAAAATTACTATGAATTCAAATCAACTCATTCTGATTCCACGTTCATATTCACCGACGGCTCGGTGCAGTCCAACCTGTCGGCCTGTGCTGCAGTTGTACCTTGCCGTTCCATCGAAATTTCCCACCGTCTCCCAGATCACACTACTATTTACACTGCTGAACAGTTTGCCATATATCAGGCCCTCGAAATTGTCCAAACTGAAAAATTCAACCGTTCAGTCATTGTCTCTGACTCCCAAACAGCAATAAAATCTCTTATAGATCCTCACAACGCTCTATCAATTGAATCGGCTACTCTCTACACTGATTTGGCATCCCAATTTGACATCTCCTTCCTATGGGTCCCCAGTCACTCCGGTATCACTGGCAACGACCTGACCGACTCCGTTGCCAAACAGGCTTTACAGCACACACACATCACCTATCCTCCGCTATCTCCATCCGATCTCATGAATTATCTTTCTCACTGCGTCTCCTCCTACTGTCTTGATACCATGCCTTATCCATCAGCACCTTTCTCTCATCAGTCTAGGCATTACATCACACGCGGCCACAAAGATCCTCCGTGTCACCGCCGACTACACACAGCCCTCACCAGACTCCGCATCGGGCACACTCTTCTCACACACAGCCACATCTTTCGACACAATCCTCCTGCACTATGCGCCATATGCAGCACTACGCTCGACATACAACACGTTCTGCTCCACTGTCCCAAATACATAACTCAACGTCACCTCCTATTACACAGCTTTCCGCAAAATACATCCATATCTCTGGATCTGCTTCTGTACAACCCTAGATATGTTCCTCACACCTTGAAGTTCTTGACAGACACTGGACTCACAAACGAAATATGATTACTTCTGAACATTGTCATCACTGCAAATTGTCTACAATAAGTAATACATCACTTTCTCTGATTTATTTCCCTGTGTTTCTTTCTTGGGTGGAAAAAAACCAACAAAAAAAACAAACAAAAAACGCCGTTGCGTCATGTATCTGTTTTTTTTCTCACTATGAACTCAATTCAATTATATCTTCATTTCAACTAATATCTGGTATATGTACACATAAGGATAATCGTATTACTGCTCTAGATATTCCCTCTAACTTGAGTTATTTTATAGCTTTAGGTTAAGGCAACACGAGTAGCATGCATCTATGATGCTTGTGTAACAAAAGAGTTGCATTGTGTGATCCCTGCATCTGAGCCTAACCTGTGCTATATGCAGTAACCAATAACAACAACAACAACAACAAGTCTTCCTGCATGTTATGTTTCGATGCGACCATTCTGTTTATTTTTTCACCTTCTACTGTTCTCATGTTGAATTGTTTGTCTTTACGGAAATTCGTCGACGGAACAGATATACTCATATGAGGTGTTTCTAGCATCTGCTTGAATTTTTTAAGTGATATCAGTTTGGATGTAGCATAGTTTTGTGTTATATATCTGATCTTTATATATGTTTCTTTTCTCCCATCGGGTAATATCAATTCATAAGCATAGTTCTTTGCACTCAAGCACACAATTTTTTGTATGTATGCTCCTGAGGGATAGCTTTTTAGTTCTTTAGTCATTTGGCCCAAGTTGTGCGGCTGAATTGGAAGGTGATCTTTTTTCCGCCGGAATATGACGCAGTCAGTGTCGGTGTGACGGCCCAAGATGCGACATGGCCCAAGATGCGACAGCGACGCTTACGACGCGTTTAAGGCATTCAATGCCTTCACCGAATATTTATTCCTTCACTGAAACTTGTAGGGTCTGTTATTATCTGTTATGAAATTGCATTTGTTTTTTGAATAGTTTCTTGCTGTCATATTCTGAGTTCATATTGATTTAATAAGTCTTATTGGGGCCTTTATTTACTTAAATGCTTATTCTGGTGTCTTATTTTCGTTGCAGTGGAAGTTGTAAGGACCCATTCCATTGTTTGTTGTGTTTTGTCGTGGGAATGGTTTTGATAGCAACAACAACAACAACAACATATATTTAATATAGCGCACATATTTATACACAGGTGCGAAAAAGACAACCGACAGGAACATCACAGCGAGCAGGGAGTAGGCACAAATAGAAAAATGAAACCACGTTTGCAAACTGGAACATGCTAGATGGCCGTTGGCTATCAGATAGCTCATCCGCCCTTGAAACAGGTTTTGTTTTTTTCCTGTCGGGTGTCTAGCCACCCTCCTCACTGCAGAACAGTATAAACAAAAAGTTGCAGAATAATCTGAGGATGAACCGAGCCTGTGGTTCACTACAAATGACTCCTATGTGAATGCGCGTGTACACGTACACACATTTAAAACCTGTGTAGGTAGCTTAGATTGGTACAGTCACCAATCGAAAAATGCTCACGTGTAGAAAAACAAACAACCGATCAACGATTTTATTCGGTTTAACTGCCAAACAAAACTCGTAATAAGTCAGAAATACAGGGCTGATAACATAAGAGATACTCGGGGTATATGTGGACAGCCAACTATCATGGAGCGTACAAGTCGCCCAATTTGTTCGCCGCTGCAAGGCAATCATAATAGCACTGCTGGAATTTCGTCGTACCCTCACCCCGGACATCACCAGTAGAATTATTGAGGCACATGTATTCCCACGGCTTCGATACTGCTTGCCGGTGTGGGGATGCTGCGGCAAGCTGCATCATAAACTAAACAGTGTTTTTCGCTTTGCAGCCAGAGCCTTTGATTGTCTCCATCAGTTCGATCATGTCTCACCGACTTTGAGGCGACTAAATTGGCCTACCAGCGAACACATGCTAGCTACCCGCGATCTGAAGGCCGTAAATCGCGCGCTACACGAGCCACTAGCGTCGCGCATCCTTGCCGATATGTTCACCTTTCGCAACTCGGTCTCGTGCAAGTCCACAAGAGCAACGAATCGGGGGAGTCTGGAGATAACGCGAAACAGACTTGAGCGCACATCATCGCTTTTCCGCACAAGAGCAGCAAAAACCTATAACAAACAGCTTTAATTTCGTCACAATATTCAGTCACTCCAAACTATTCCGGTCTTTTGTTTGTTAGCTAGACTAGTCTTACATGCAAGCTGTTGTTTTATTGTATAGTTTTCGATAATTATATTTTATTTTAATTCTTTATATAAAAATTTTTCAATAGATTTTATCTGTATAACTATAAAACGATGATGCCAAATTCTTTATAACTTATGCCATTTTTTACACGTGATTTCGACCATGTACACACATGTAAATGTTTGCAAAAAAAACCAGATGTGGATTGCAAATATATTGTTTGAATTGAATTGAAATTGAATTAAGAGATGAAAACGAGGAAAAACGAAAACAGATGGAGCATGAAATGAACACATGTGGAGAACATTCTCGAAACGAAATTCCCAAGAAACTCATGTTTGGGGCCTACAATACGACTACACCTCAAACACAGTAATGCAAGGTTCCTCAAAAGTTATTTTCCTAAAAAATTACTCACTAAAAATAACATTGTACACAAAGACAAATATCACCTAGATAATAGCTCAACATCTGCAGCTATTTTCCTGAACAGAGACCATTCCCACAACAAAACAACAATGGAATTGGTCCTTACAACTTCCACTGCAACGAAAATAAGACACCAGAATAAAGTGAATAAAGGCCCCAATAAGACTAAGAATAGACCATTCCCACAACAAAACAACAATGGAATTGGTCCTTACAACTTCCACTGCAACGAAAATAAGACACCAGAATAAAGTGAATAAAGGCCCCAATAAGACTTATTAAATCAATGTGAAGTCAGAATATGACAGCAAGAAACTATTCAAACAACAAATGCAATTTCATAACAGATAATAACAGACACTACAAGTTTCAGTGAAGGAATTAATATTCGGTGAAGGCATCGAATGCCTTAAACGCGTTGTAAGCGTCGCTGTCGCATCTTGGGCCATGTCGCGAGTCTAGTACCTTTGGTGCGACATCCACTTCACGCGACGCTGTTTTGCACTGTACATACCTGTTACGTCATCGACTTCCGAACGAGTGACGTGTTTAGCTCTAGCAGTGATGCCAGCAAGCCATAGAGAAATTGTAAGCCACTTCGTTCGACACCTTGGTTTATCACCAGATTTCCCGGTTGACCACTCATACTCGACAGTGTATCTTTGGTGCGCGTCGTGTGTGTTCGTTCTCGGTCTTTGGCGTGTGTTCTGCAGTGGTCATTTTGATGGTACGTGGTTATCTTTCTTACTAGTAGTATATTGGTATTAAGTATGGTCTGAATTGACTGCTATATCAGTACTCTCTATAATCATGTTTCCTTTTCACCTTGATTATGAGATATATTGGTATTAAGTATGGTCTGAATTGACTGCTTTACCAAGAGTCTCTATAATCATGTTCTCTTTTCACCTTGCTTATGAGATATATTGGTATTAAGTATGGTCTGAATTGACTGCTTTACCAAGAGTCTCTATAATCATGTTTCCTTTTCACCTTGATTGTGAGATATATTGGTATTAAGTATGGTCTGAATTGACTGCTTTACCAAGAGTCTCTATAATCATGTTTCCTTTTCACCTTGATTGTGAGATATATTGGTATTAAGTATGGTCTGAATTGACTGCTTTATCAAGAGTCTCTATAATCATGTTTCCTTTTCACCTTGATTATGAGATATATTGGTATTAAGTATGGTCTGAATTGACTGCTTTACCAAGAGTCTCTATAATCATGTTCTCTTTTCACCTTGATTATGAGATATATTGGTATTAAGTATGGTCTGAATTGACTGCTTTATCAAGAGTCTCTATAATCATGTTTTCTTTTCACCTTGATTATGAGATATATTGGTATTAAGTATGGTCTGAATTGACTGCTTTACCAAGAGTCTCTATAATCATGTTTCCTTTTCACCTTGATTGTGAGATATATTGGTATTAAGTATGGTCTGAATTGACTGCTTTATCAAGAGTCTCTATAATCATGTTTCCTTTTCACCTTGATTATGAGATATATTGGTATTAAGTATGGTCTGAATTGACTGCTTTACCAAGAGTCTCTATAATCATGTTCTCTTTTCACCTTGATTATGAGATATATTGGTATTAAGTATGGTCTGAATTGACTGCTTTACCAAGAGTCTCTATAATCATGTTTCCTTTTCACCTTGATTATGAGATATATTGGTATTAAGTATGGTCTGAATTGACTGCTTTATCAAGAGTCTCTATAATCATGTTTTCTTTTCACCTTGATTATGAGATATATTGGTATTAAGTATGGTCTGAATTGACTGCTCTATCAAGAGTCTCTATAATCATGTTTCCTTTTCATTTTGATTATGAGATATATTGGTATTAAGTATGGTCTGAATTGACTGCTTTATCAAGAGTCTCTATAATCATGTTTCCTTTTCACCTTGATTATGAGATATATTGGTATTAAGTATGGTCTGAATTGACTGCTTTATCAAGAGTCTCTATAATCATGTTTCCTTTTCATTTTGATTATGAGATATATTGGTATTAAGTATGGTCTGAATTGACTGCTTTATCAAGAGTCTCTATAATCATGTTTCCTTTTCACCTTGATTATGAGATATATTGGTATTAAGTATGGTCTGAATTGACTGCTTTACCAAGAGTCTCTATAATCATGTTTCCTTTTCATTTTTGATTATGAGATATATTGGTATTAAGTATGGTCTGAATTGACTGCTTTATCAAGAGTCTCTATAATCATGTTTCCTTTTCACCTTGATTATGAGATATATTGGTATTAAGTATGGTCTGAATTGACTGCTTTATCAAGAGTCTCTATAATCATGTTTCCTTTTCATTTTTGATTATGAGATATATTGGTATTAAGTATGGTCTGAATTGACTGCTTTATCAAGAGTCTCTATAATCATGTTTCCTTTTCACCTTGATTATGAGATATATTGGTATTAAGTATGGTCTGAATTGACTGCTTTATCAAGAGTCTCTATAATCATGTTTCCTTTTCACCTTGATTATGAGATATATTGGTATTAAGTATGGTCTGAATTGACTGCTTTACCAAGAGTCTCTATAATCATGTTTCCTTTTCATTTTTGATTATGAGATATATTGGTATTAAGTATGGTCTGAATTGACTGCTTTATCAAGAGTCTCTATAATCATGTTTCCTTTTCACCTTGATTATGAGATATATTGGTATTAAGTATGGTCTGAATTGACTGCTTTACCAAGAGTCTCTATAATCATGTTCTCTTTTCACCTTGATTATGAGATATATTGGTATTAAGTATGGTCTGAATTGACTGCTTTACCAAGAGTCTCTATAATCATGTTTCCTTTTCACCTTGATTATGAGATATATTGGTATTAAGTATGGTCTGAATTGACTGCTTTACCAAGAGTCTCTATAATCATGTTTCCTTTTCATTTTTGATTATGAGATATATTGGTATTAAGTATGGTCTGAATTGACTGCTTTATCAAGAGTCTCTATAATCATGTTTCCTTTTCACCTTGATTATGAGATATATTGGTATTAAGTATGGTCTGAATTGACTGCTTTATCAAGAGTCTCTATAATCATGTTTCCTTTTCATTTTTGATTATGAGATATATTGGTATTAAGTATGGTCTGAATTGACTGCTTTATCAAGAGTCTCTATAATCATGTTTCCTTTTCACCTTGATTATGAGATATATTGGTATTAAGTATGGTCTGAATTGACTGCTTTATCAAGAGTCTCTATAATCATGTTTCCTTTTCACCTTGATTATGAGATATATTGGTATTAAGTATGGTCTGAATTGACTGCTTTACCAAGAGTCTCTATAATCATGTTTCCTTTTCATTTTTGATTATGAGATATATTGGTATTAAGTATGGTCTGAATTGACTGCTTTATCAAGAGTCTCTATAATCATGTTTCCTTTTCATTTTTGATTATGAGATATATTGGTATTAAGTATGGTCTGAATTGACTGCTTTATCAAGAGTCTCTATAATCATGTTTCCTTTTCACCTTGATTATGAGATATATTGGTATTAAGTATGGTCTGAATTGACTGCTTTACCAAGAGTCTCTATAATCATGTTTCCTTTTCATTTTTGATTATGAGATATATTGGTATTAAGTATGGTCTGAATTGACTGCTTTATCAATACTCTCTATAATCATGTTTCCTTTTCATTTTGATTATGAGATATATTGGTATTAAGTATGGTCTGAATTGACTGCTTTATCAATACTCTCTATAATCAATTTTCAGCCACCTGATTCATTGTGATCCTGACGTGCTTATTTGTCACATTAATAGACAGTATTTGTCGTGTTATGTATGCTGGTGTTGATATGTAACCTGATCGCATGCCGTGTTTTGTTTTGTTTTTCAGTTGAGTCGCCGGCGCGCTGTGCATGCAGTCTCGGGGCTCATCACAGTACTTGATCGAGGCTGGGTGGAGGATTGATCATCTCGTCGCCCACATCGAGATTAAGAACGGTCTTGTATCGTGCTGTATGTAGTGTCTGGTTTCTGGATGTGGCAGGGCAACTGACATGCATTCTCACTGCATGCGTGTTCAGCCGACGACGACGGTGATTACTAGTTGTTCAGTTATCACGTCCACGTTTCAATTGTTTTCTCGTGTGTTGGCTTGCGTGCATGAGCTGTAGTGTTTGGTGACGATGTGTGTGTCTGTGTGTGTGTGTGTGTGATTGATTCAGTGGATCGTGTATTGTTATGCAGTAGTGTTACGAGATCGCAGCTTCGCTCGTACTGTTTTTGCTTCATTATTCAAGTCATGTTTTATATCACCAGTGTTCTTGCACTATTATCTCTTGGCTCGGTTATAGACATTAATTCGTCTCAAATTAGCACTTTATTGCATTATATTTTTTGCATCGAATTTTCGTTTTTGCGTGTTTTCTTACCTCGTTCGTTCTTACCTCGCCTTGTCTGTGCGATTTTTTCAGCTCCACACAAAACTTCAAAACCCCACTTCTTCCTAACTTAATTTTGCCTATATCCGCCCGAGTGGTATATTTCGCTTGAAATTCAATATAAATGTTTGTGAACTTTTTGCAAACAGTGCTGAATTTTCTCAACTGTTTACCCGTTCTAATTTATCTCTCAATATGTGTTTATTGTTGTGTCTTTTTCTCTGTTTCTCATGTTGCTTCATGTTATCATATAGTGTCATGTTTCAGTGTTTATTGCACCATGACTGTTTTTGTTTGTGTGGTTTGTCCACTAATTGCGCGCTTGTATAATATGCTACGTTGTTACTGTTGTTTCGTGGTCTTATGACATGCTTGTATTGTGCATATATTGGCTGGCTATGATATGTATAAGAAATTCAGGGTAACATTATTATATCGTGCGTTATGAGCATTTGGTGGACCTGATTTTTGTTGTAATCATTTGTAATCGTCGTCTCTGTTCTTACATGTCTTCTAACCAATACATTGTTACATATTATATTGTTTAGTGGCGGACAGAGTGCGTAGCGAAACGAAGAGTTTAATTAAGTACATCGTCGAGCACATGTGCTTATTCCAGAAGCGTTTTTCTAGTGTGTACGTGTAGTTTACCAATATTGTAAATGAAATTCATATTGATTTTCCTATCAGTGTTTGTTTTTCACATTGGCTCTACACACCGTGTCATGTAGTTGAACTTTTGTGGCGTTGGTCTCATCACGGAGCTTCACTGGACCAATTTTCTGGAACGACTATATGCTGCGACATACACGACTGCAGATCAGATTGTAATGACACATAAACAGATTGCTGCAATCTCAGAGAAGACTGTGCGCTCGTGTGCTTGGTAACAGTGTTTTGTATGTTTTGTAACAGCGGAGCGACCTCAAAACTACACACAAATATACATGCACACACACATGAATATTTACATTTTCATTTCGTTCAATTTCTACACAATTTTTAAGTTGTGCAGACAGTACAATAATTGCAATGTGGACTTGAACAAACGTACACACATACATGTACGTTCATTCATAACAACATACAAACACGTACATTCGGCGTGAGTGTGGATTTATCACTGTCACTGACAGGTCCGTTAGAATCCTTCGGCATTTCGGCAAGCAAGCATTTCGGCATCAAGACAGAACGTGATGTATAGCCAAAAGGACCGCACGCACATGTATACAAGTATAAGCAGTCAGGCAGGCTGGAAAACATGGCTGACAGCCACTAACCCTTCTGCTTTTCAAAACAGGTCTTATTTTCACCATGTATGACCGATATTCCACACCTGCTGACCGATATACACATATCCATACGCACTCACACACAGGCAAACAGAACACCGACCCTCGTCTTCCCCTACACACGCGTACACGCGCACAAACACACACAGATACACACAAACATACACCGCCGGCACAGGCACAAAGGCCAGTGACAGCGGCGATATAACATGATAACAGAAAGACGTGCGAATGCAAACGACAGTTATGCATAGAAAAACGATATAAATATTTGTATAACATTTGAATATATATAATATTTGAATAGCATTGGTGGACCAAAACAATGCAAATTCATCAAATCCTACTATACAAGCTATATACAATGCCAGTAATTATTCACAACAATAATAACATACACATTCAATATCTGAAATGCAAAATATTTGAAGCAAGTGTTTTTTCAACCAGTTCTTGAAGACATTCAGAGATCGGGACGATTTTACGTAGAATGGATATTCATTATACAAGCTGGGAGCATAAAACATCGAATATAATGGGTGTGGCGGGTAGGAAACTTCAACAAGGCATAACAAGGCAATACAACTTATGTATGGCATTTATAATATCCTATACATGTATTTTATTTTGATATATAAATTTAATTATCAGTGTGTAAATTTCTGGTAAGTGGTTTTTCGTTGCGCATTACGACTCACATTGTAGCTAAGGGTAAGGATTTAGAGACGAGAGCGTCGGTTTTGCGCACGCATACATGTCTTTTCGCTCACGCACATTTTTACTTGTAACTTCATGCGGTTCTTGTCGCTAGTAGATCCTCGTTGTCAATTATATTGTATGTGTGTGTGTGTGTGAGTGTGTGTGTATGTGTGTGTGTGTGTGTGTGTGTGTGTGCGTTCTTACAGAGTCTAACAACATAGATTTTACTTTGATTTACGCACATAGAATCACCCACAAATGCACACACACGCACACACCCACAAACACACATACACATGGACGAAGTTTCGAGCAATCATTAAATTGATTGACTGTATGTATAGAATCTATGTGAAAAACGAAAACACAGAAACAATGTTATTTACAAATACAATAAGTGTGTTTGCATGTGTGTATGTGTATGTGTGTGAGTGTGTGTGAGTGTGTATGTATGTGCGATCGCTCCGCTTCTACAAGCGTGTCAGAACAGTTCGCAGAAATGAAGCAGAAATCGCAGATCGCAGGTAAGTTTCTAGCAATCGCTCAACTGAATGACAGTGTGTAGAATGACAGTGAAAAACAAACACTAATAGAAAAACCAATGTTAATTACATTTACAATGTTGGTAAGCTACACATACACGCTCGAAAAAAGGTTCTGGAACACGCACATACACGACGATATACTAAACACTATAATTAAACGCTCTATTTTACTATGCGTTCTGTCCGCCACTGTGCATTTGCAAACACTGCTGAGTAATTTAAACACTCGCTGCAATACATGTTCAGCACACAGATACGCACACCTGTACACACCAATGTGTCGTTGGTGACACGCACACACACACATGTACGGTCTAGGTCACAATAGATTTATTATTCTAGATCACAATAGCTGGTATCTCGTTGTTTACATTAGTTTGCATATATGCAGTAGGAGGCCAGAACGTCGGTCTTGTGCACGCAAATTTACATTCATTACTGTAAACACAATGGGTATCCACGCTGATTGTTGCTAGTTGCTCGAGTAATAGTACCACCGTGGGGACGTGTATTTTATAGTTGTATATTATAGTTGTTGCAATGCACTGTGCTGACCTTTTAGTACTCGTAAATTAAGAGTTGGTGTCTAGCTTGGAGCTGAATAGCGTAATATGCAGCGCTTGTTAGACGTATTGAAGCAGCTGTTTTTAACATTCTGGGTCGTATACACAAATGGTAGAATGTGTTTGGAAAGCGAGATAGTTGAGATAGATTCTGAGGGGATGTACAGCTGAGAGGATGTGTTTGAGACCGACGCAATGCATTCATCTGTTTGAACTGGACGTCAATAGTTAACGCGGCACACCACTCTAAGAGGCCTGCACGACATCATGATTATAAAACTAGATCACATTGACAAACTGTTTCGGTTTGTAGCCTTGCAGACTGTAACAAACTGTTTTCAACAAACTGATCACAGTAACAAACTGTTATATTTGGTGCCGTGCTTCACGACCAAACAGCGCTGTTATAGCAACGCTGGCTTACAAAAATGTTCATGGTTTAGACGAATATCATAATATACCGATATTTGATATTGTCTGTTTATAGATGAATATTCATTTATTTGCTCACACACACACACACACACACACGCAGACACACACTCGTCTCTTGCCTCTTTTCGGAAGTTACAAATATTTCGCTTTTTACTGGTAACATGTAATCTACTTGCTATTAAATTACGTATTTTGTGAACTGTTGAATCAGCAGAAATTAAATTTCTATTAAATTAAATTAAATTAAATGATACGCTTTAACAACATAGATTTCACTTTGTTTTGCGCACACAGCCTCAATCACATATGAACACACACACACACACACACACACACACACACACACACACACACAATTAAACAAGCACACATACACGTTTTTATCCCTCTCTCCATTTTCAGTGATCTCTCAGAGGTATCCCCACTATGCACCTATGCGCGGTGTGTGTATATATGTGTGTGCATGTGTGTGCATGTTGGATGGATGTCTTCAAGAACAGGTTAAAAATCAATTGCTTCAAATATTTTGCATTATATATCGATATCTAATAAATAATCAAAAACTATCTTATCTATCTAATCTACAATATCTAATCTACAATATCTATCTGTCCATTTACATGATCTATCTTATCTATCTAACATCAATCAATATTAATATCTTATATTATCTTTAAATATCAAATATTTAAACACTTGCTCCAAATATCTGATGATCGGAAAATTCTGCATAAAGCCGAAGTATTCGCTGTGAATGAGATATTGAATGTGCATGTTATAATTGTTGTAAATAATTTCTGGCATTGTATATAATTTGTATTGTAGGATTTGATGAATTTGCATTGTTTTGGTCCACCAATGCTATTCAAATATTATATATATTCAAATGTTATACAAATATTTATATCGTTTTTCTATGCATAACTGTCGTTTGCATTCGCACGTCTTTCTGTTATCATGTTATATCGCCGCTGTCACTGGCCTTTGTGCCTGTGCCGGCGGTGTATGTTTGTGTGTATCTGTGTGTGTTTGTGCGCGTGTACGCGTGTGTAGGGGAAGACGAGGGTCGGTGTTCTGTTTGCCTGTGTGTGAGTGCGTATGGATATGTGTATATCGGTCAGCAGGTGTGGAATATCGGTCATACATGGTGAAAATAAGACCTGTTTTGAAAAGCAGAAGGGTTAGTGGCTGTCAGCCATGTTTTCCAGCCTGCCTGACTGCTTATACTTGTATACATGTGCGTGCGGTCCTTTTGGCTATACATCACGTTCTGTCTTGATGCCGAAATGCTTGCTTGCCGAAATGCCGAAGGATTCTAACGGACCTGTCAGTGACAGTGATAAATCCACACTCACGCCGAATGTACGTGTTTGTATGTTGTTATGAATGAACGTACATGTATGTGTGTACGTTTGTTCAAGTCCACATTGCAATTATTGTACTGTCTGCACAACTTAAAAATTGTGTAGAAATTGAACGAAATGAAAATGTAAATATTCATGTATATGCATGTATATTTGTGTGTAGTTTTGAGGTCGCTCCGCTGTTACAAAACATACAAAACACTGTTACGAAGCACACAAGCGCACAGTCTTCTCTGAGATTGCAGCAATCTGTTTATGTGTCATTACAATCTGATCTGCAGTCGTGTATGTCGCAGCATATAGTCGTTCCAGAAAATTGGTCCAGTGAAGCTCCGTGATGAGACCAACGCCACAAAAGTTCAACTACATGACACGGTGTGTAGAGCCAATGTGAAAAACAAGCACTGATAGAAAAATCAATATGAATTTCAATTACAATATTGGTAAATTACACGTACACACTAGAAAAACGCTTCTGGAATAAGCACATGTACTCGACGATGTACTTAATTAAACTCTTCGTTTCGCTACGCACTCTGTCCGCCACTAAACAATATAATATGTAACAATGTATTGGTTAGAAGACATGTAAGAACAGAGACGACGATTACAAATGATTACAACAAAAATCAGGTCCACCAAATGCTCATAACGCACGATATAATAATGTTACCCTGAATGTCTTATACATATCATAGCCAGCCAATATATGCACAATACAAGCATGTCATAAGACCACGAAACAACAGTAACAACGTAGCATATTATACAAGCGCGCAATTAGTGGACAAACCACACAAACAAAAACAGTCATGGTGCAATAAACACTGAAACATGACACTATATGATAACATGAAGCAACATGAGAAACAGAGAAAAAGACACAACAATAAACACATATTGAGAGATAAAGTAGAGCGGGTGAACAGTTGAGAAAATTCAGCACTGTTTGCAAAAAGTTCACAAACATTTATATTGAATTTCAAGCGAAATATACCACTCGGGCGGATATAGGCAAAATTAAGTTAGGAAGAAGTGGGGTTTTGAAGTTTTGTGTGGAGCTGAAAAAATCGCACAGACAAGGCGAGGTAAGAACGAACGAGGTAAGAAAAACGCAAAAACGAAAATTCGATGCAAAAAATATAATGCAATAAAGTGCTAATTTGAGACGAATTAATGTCTATAACCGAGCCAAGAGATAATAGTGCAAGAACACTGGTGATATAAAACATGACTTGAATAATGAAGCAAAAACAGTACGAGCGAAGCTGCGATCTCGTAACACTACTGCATAACAATACACGATCCACTGAATCAATCACACACACACACACAGACACACACACACACACACACACACACACATCGTCACCAAACACTACAGCTCATGCACGCAAGCCAACACACGAGAAAACAATTGAAACGTGGACGTGATAACTGAACAACTAGTAATCACCGTCGTCGTCGGCTGAACACGCATGCAGTGAGAATGCATGTCAGTTGCCCTGCCACATCCAGAAACCAGACACTACATACAGCACGATACAAGACCGTTCTTAATCTCGATGTGGGCGACGAGATGATCAATCCTCCACCCAGCCTCGATCAAGTACTGTGATGAGCCCCGAGACTGCATGCACAGCGCGCCGGCGACTCAACTGAAAAACAAAACAAAACACGGCATGCGATCAGGTTACATATCAACACCAGCATACATAACACGACAAATACTGTCTATTAATGTGACAAATAAGCACGTCAGGATCACAATGAATCAGGTGGCTGAAAATTGATTATAGAGAGTATTGATAAAGCAGTCAATTCAGACCATACTTAATACCAATATATCTCATAATCAAAATGAAAAGGAAACATGATTATAGAGAGTATTGATAAAGCAGTCAATTCAGACCATACTTAATACCAATATATCTCATAATCAAAATGAAAAGGAAACATGATTATAGAGAGTATTGATAAAGCAGTCAATTCAGACCATACTTAATACCAATATATCTCATAATCAAGGTGAAAAGAAAACATGATTATAGAGACTCTTGATAAAGCAGTCAATTCAGACCATACTTAATACCAATATATCTCATAATCAAAATGAAAAGGAAACATGATTATAGAGAGTATTGATAAAGCAGTCAATTCAGACCATACTTAATACCAATATATCTCATAATCAAAAATGAAAAGGAAACATGATTATAGAGACTCTTGGTAAAGCAGTCAATTCAGACCATACTTAATACCAATATATCTCATAATCAAGGTTAAAAGGAAACATGATTATAGAGTATTGATAAAGCAGTCAATTCAGACCATACTTAATACCAATATATCTCATAATCAAGGTTAAAAGGAAACATGATTATAAAGTATTGATAAAGCAGTCAATTCAGACCATACTTAATACCAATATATCTCATAATCAAGGTGAAAAGAAAACATGATTATAGAGACTCTTGGTAAAGCAGTCAATTCAGACCATACTTAATACCAATATATCTCATAATCAAGGTGAAAAAGAAACATGATTATAGAGAGTACTGATATAGCAGTCAATTCAGACCATACTTAATACCAATATATCTCATAATCAAAATGAAAAGGAAACATGATTATAGAGAGTATTGATAAAGCAGTCAATTCAGACCATACTTAATACCAATATATCTCATAATCAAGGTGAAAAGAAAACATGATTATAGAGACTCTTGGTAAAGCAGTCAATTCAGACCATACTTAATACCAATATATCTCATAATCAAGGTGAAAAGGAAACATGATTATAGAGAGTACTGATATAGCAGTCAATTCAGACCATACTTAATACCAATATATCTCACAATCAAAAATGAAAAGGAGACATGATTATAGAGACTCTTGGTAAAGCAGTCAATTCAGACCATACTTAATACCAATATATCTCATAATCAAGGTGAAAAGAAAACATGATTATAGAGACTCTTGGTAAAGCAGTCAATTCAGACCATACTTAATACCAATATATCTCATAATCAAGGTGAAAAGAAAACATGATTATAGAGTATTGATAAAGCAGTCAATTCAGACCATACTTAATACCAATATATCTCATAATCAAGGTGAAAAGGTAACATGATTATAGAGACTCTTGGTAAAGCAGTCAATTCAGACCATACTTAATACCAATATATCTCATAATCAAGGTGAAAAGAGAACATGATTATAGAGACTCTTGGTAAAGCAGTCAATTCAGACCATACTTAATACCAATATATCTCATAATCAAGGTGAAAAGGAAACATGATTATAGAGAGTACTGATATAGCAGTCAATTCAGACCATACTTAATACCAAAATACTACTAGTAAGAAAGATAACCACGTACCATCAAAATGACCACTGCAGAACACACGCCAAAGACCGAGAACGAACACAAACGACGCGCACCAAAGATACACTGTCGAGTATGAGTGGTCAACCGGGAAATCTGGTGATAAACCAAGGTGTCGAACGAAGTGGCTTACAATTTCTCTATGGCTTGCTGGCATCACTGCTAGACCTAAATACGTCACTCGTTCGGAAGTCGATGACGTAACAGGTATGTACAGTGCAAAACAGCGTCGCGTGAAGTGGATGTCGCACCAAAGGTACTAGACTCCCATGTCGCATCTTGGGCCGTCACATCGGTATATATCAAATCAGAGCTTGCGATTTTGGCAAGAAAGTTGTACAGTACAATCCGAGCCTGCGCCGTGAAGAAGGCAGCTATTATTATATTAGTTTTGAAATTTGACTCAACGGTTATGTCCTCTTTGTGATTAGGCGTCACGCGAATCATACTATCGGTCACTGGTTCACAAAATGAAACATCAATTGCATCATCTTTTAATAGGTCTATAAGTCTTTATGGGTCTGTCACTAGTTCGGTGACGGGTTGCCGAGCTTTTTGAGCCATTTTCCCCACAAGGAATTCAGCATGAATTTTGCCACTGAACGAAGACCAGGATTTCGTTTTATCTCTGGCAGGGTTATTTGTTCTTTTTGTTCAATGTCATTTTTGTACTGTGTCTTTTCCTCACTGCTCTTGCATTCACTGGGGTATCCTTCAGAGGCAATTTTTAGCGCAAAGAATCGGTCAATATACGCAGAAAATAATCCTTCGTGTTGTGCAGTGCGCTCTGAGAATTCTTCGAAATTTCAAACCTCGTAAAGTGTGTTGATAGTGTACCCCAATTCAACCGCTTTTTTCAGTTCTAGTGTAACCCATGTGGAGGTTAATGCCCTCCGGTCATCAGTATGAGTACAGTTGATTTTTTTCACGGATCACAGATGCTTCATCTCTTACGTGCTGCTCACTACACGTCCTGCACAAAGTAAACACCAATTTGTTGTTAATGCGGGCAGGCAGACACGGAATAGCTAGATTTTCTGGTGGAATTACTTTACAGTGTGCCAGTCCTTCAAATGTGTCCAGGTTGTTTGTTTTCGGTCGGAAAATAATTTTTGGGTGTTTTAGTGGATACTTCCCGTATTTCAAAACTGACGGATACAGCGACATTATATCAAAGTATTCAATTACCTCATCGTCTCCACACTCGGTGTAATGTCGAAATACTTCAGTACGTCCACCGTACAATGCATATTTGATGTCCATAGGCTCGACAATCTTCAATTGCTCAACAAATTCTCTCATTTCACAAACTTCTTCCATTTTTTCATCGAAACAGCATTCCCACATAGTAATAGTTTCACTGTTTGGCTGATTGTTGAGGAAATTGATTTTTTTCATAGTCTTTTCATATCTTATCTTTGTGGTATTGTCCTTACTGTTCATGCTTTTCCGGTGTTTTTTCGGAACATCTTTGAACAATTTGCATTCACTGCTATACACATGGCCGTGAAAGTAACATCCAAGGAATTCATAAAATACATGTTTATCGTCAACTTTTCGGTAGCCGTCTGTATGGTAAGGACCGACTCTAGCTTCGCCACTGGAGAGTGCGTGCTGTATAGGATTACTGTCTGCCTGGTTCCTTCCTACAAACTCCAACCATTGAATTGACTTTACCGAATAGATGAGTTGAGGGCGGTAATGCATGAGTGATGGTATGAGTGCAACAGTGACCTTGGTCAGGTAGTTTTTTCTCCAGACTAAGTGACAAGCCGACGGTAGTGTGATTCAGTGTCGAAAAGGATATTCTCCCGTTATTTCCATGAATAATTTTGGAAGCGCATGCAACCGAGTCTCAATAGGTTCACATCATCTCTGCAATACAGGTGAGTTTCTTCTGAAAAATCATAAGTCTGTTTGGCTCGTTCATTGTACCATTTGAGAAATTCTGCCCTGGATTGTGGATACATTTTTCTAGGCTCAAATGATTCTGCAGGTGGAATATTTCCTACGTAATCAGCATTTTCCGGTAAGTTGAATTTATGGGGGTAGAATCCCTTCTTAATTGCGATTTCAAAAGTTGAGCCGAGTTTCGACAGAGGCATTGGAATGAATGAATAACTATCCAAAACTTTGATAATATTTTCCCTAAAGTACATGCACAATATTTTTGCTCCCTTAACTATCAAGTTTGGTATGTAAGCTTGTGAAATAGCGTATTGCAATATGAAATTGGAATCGTAGCCAGAGCCGTAGTGTGCGAATACTGTTACAGTTTTGTATTTGAATAGCCACTGACCGAAACCAGACAGAGTATCTGGTCCAGAGAAGGTGAACTCAAACTTGTCAGTACCGCAGTGGGCGCAGTGACCTGGTGACTCGTAGCATTGACGACAGCATATTTGTGCGACCGCTTAGTTGGCAGAATGTTGGTGATTGTCAGTGTCGATACAACACTCCAAATCGAAGAATATATACTGTTTTGAATCGATGTGTTGTAGATCTTGAGAAGATTCATCATCATCACCTGAAAATACGACGTCATCATTGCTCGTACTGGCGACAGCGGCGGAGACATTGTCGAGGTCAATTCTTCGGCGTTTAGTGGCAGGCGGTTGGAGGAAACAACGGTGAGCTGTTTCGTCGGAACAGTTTGATGGCTGGACGTATTTTTCGCAGCAAAACGTACACCAACGTTCATAACAGATGTGCGATTGGTTTTTAAGTATTATGAATCCACACTTTAAACATTTTCTCCTTTTCATGCACAGCTTTTTTTCCTTGTGCTTTCTGATGCACTGCTCGCTAACGAAACGTATATGGCATTTATGACATTCGATCCAAGGCTCTGATGATGTACACTTTGTTGAACTGTTACAATTCCTGCAAACACCTTCACATGTGTGCTCCTGATGTTTCGAATAGCCTTTTTGACACACGTGACAAAAGTATGAGCATGATGTGAACGCCTTCATTGATGTTATGACATCAAAATGATGATTGTGGTGATACAAATACAAGTTTCTCGGGCCTTCACCAACAGTTCGTATTTTTTCATTGTTAGTGTCAGCAGAGTAAACATGAACCTTGTACTCAGGTAGAGTATTCAACATTTTTTCTAGATCCAACTACATTTTTCCTAGATTCCCATATATTCTTGATTGTGATCCACTCCAGCGTTTTCACAGAGTTCGACTGCTTGTGCATGGTAGAGTCGAGGATTTTTTTTCTGGACAAACGCATTTTCCCATTCCATTCTATACTGATCGTTATCATTCACAAAATCATAATGGAGCTTACCTATCAGAAGAGCTCTCGGTAGGCACATGTTTCCGACAATATTGAAAATACATCTTTTTTGGCGAACCACTCGGAAAAATTCACCATTTTTTTACACGTCCCGATCCACGAACATCAGCGTCTATTTCATCTATTTGTACACGCGTTACTTTCATATTCAGATCAGTTGATCCTTCCAGAAAAGTTTTGTTGCTCTGTGCAATTTTCTCTATGCTAGCGAGAACTGTTTCTGGAGTTATTAACGATCTACGTTGTATTGGAACAAATGCGAGACTGTCAAAATCTTTGTGATTCATTGCCAAGCCGACAAAATCGTCTGGATTCACATCGGACAATACTTGGTTCAACATCTCTCCGAAAGTTTTTTCAGGGCGATAAAGATGTCCTTTATGTTCTCGTATTTTGTGCAGTACAAGTGTATATTGAATACGTGATGTGTACCGGTTGTGCCAAATCGTCTCACCTTGTTTCGAAATGTTTTTTTCAGGTTGAATTCGAATGCCTGCGGCTCATTTCTTGGTGATGTATCCGGATCATCTGTGTCGGTGTTTTGTTGCTTATCTGGTTGTGCATGATCATCGTCACGTTCACCTGATGGCCGACTAGTGGAAGGTGTTGCCACTGGTGATGTGGCTTCTGCGCCGGCGTGGACATCGCCATGCCCTGCTTGCAGTCTCGTTCCTGAACAGGCCAATGTCTGCTGACGTTGTCGCTGACCCCAGTTCAATGCTGTCTCAAAGTCACTGTCGCTGACGCTATCCAAATACCTGTCCAAAGCAGATCTTGCTGCGGATGCCGTTTTTGTGCAGCGTTTCTTCGCTTTCTTGTTTCTGCGTCTCTGTTGTTTGTTAGCAGTGGAGCGCCTCGATGCTGTCTGTCGTCGACGGCCATAATTCGATGGATTTTGAAAATCGTCGATTTCGCTGTCAAAAGGCGGCTCGTCAAGCACTGGCTGGATTTCCACTGTTGCTGACGTTGATGCTGGCGGCCCCGCTTGTGCTCTCCTTCGCTTGTGTTTTTTTCTGAGTCGGACAAGCTTTGCTGTATCGTCGACAAAATCACTATCACTCTCCATCTCGACCACTTGAAGAAAACGTTTGGTTGTGTTAACAGCTTGCTTATATAGATTTGCATGCGCTGACGTGGAGCCCTCTATGTGAGTGTCGATGCAACCTGCGACGTGTCTGAACAAGTGTTGATTTACCCTCATGATACTGCGCAGCACGGGGGTGATCATGCTGAGGTAGAGGGAGGGAGTACGAGCCGTGGCGCACCACTAACAAGAGAGAGGTGCAATATCCGACTTGTCTGGACAAGCGCCGGTTGTGAACGTGATGAATAGCGTGAACGTGTATGAATAATTTGAAATGCAGTGTTGAAATATATATGTCATGACGATATGCATTGAAATATATGCTATGATTGAAATCAAAGAACAGGATTTTTTACTGTATTGTTAATTTTGCTTTCATTTATTATTTTCACACGTCATTTCGTCATTTGAGGAGCACAAGCTCTAACGATTCTTTTGTCTCGCTAATTACAATGCATAGTAAACACCAGTCTTTTCCAAAACAAACATCTTTAATATAGCACACAATATAATTACAATATAATTACAAGTGCGCGACCGGCAAAATACGACTGGGGCAAGTGGAAAAATGGGGTCGACTGCGCAAACTTGGTAAACTATAAACATTCAGCGCAGAAAAGAAAGCATGTAGCAATATGAGTCTGAAAAATGAAACAAAAATGCACCAAATAGATATAATTAAATAACAACAATTCAATATATTATTTCGCAGACTAAGTGGACTGGTTCAACGCAGGGGATGGATTAGAGGAGTAAGATGGCAACGTGAAGAACTCTATTGAACCATAAGTAGTGAGCGTAGATGACAAAATAGTTCAGTTGAGTTCAATGTATTTGTTATATTGTTGTTTGCTTTTATTGTCGTTTTAAGCACGCACCAGCCAGTATTTATACTATATGTCGCGCCCCACTGTGAGCCAATCTACAGTGGTGACTCCTGGTATGCTCAAGCGGGGGTGTTGATAAACAAAACCCAGACCAGGATTCGAACCGCGAGAGTTCTGCACCTAACCACAGCTACTCGAGAGCAAAATTTGAATGAGATAATGAATTATGAATGTTTTGAGTTCGTCTGATTATTGGTGATTGATGTGTTCACAACTTCCTAAAACTTATATATGTAATACGTGTATTCACAAAACGATACGTAAGACTGAGCTTAAGTGAACACAATAGCCAGCGAACACATACACACCGCACACAGACATAAACCAGGACGTTCCGCGAGTAGACGCTGCACGGCTTGCAATATAATCTTGCAGTGCTCAAGTAACCAAGCGAAGCATAGGCGCACGCAGTATGTTACACCTTCCCCAAGTTTGATAACAACAGTTTATACAACTTCAATCAACCTGCATCGTGGATTCGTGAAGTAAATCAAGCACCTGCTCTACGAATAAGCTTACACAAATACAAATATAGAATGAGCCCCACAGGCAGAAAGTATGTACGAAAATCACATTGTAATGTAGTCATCTAGGTAGCTAGGAGCACGTCGCTGGCGCGCACTACAACGTGGACCTTGATGATCGTGGTCTTCGTCCACGAGTACATCTTCACCATGGGGCGAGGCTTGTCCTGATCTTGATGGTCATCTTCTGTGCATTGTCTCCTGATGTCGGGACGTTCAGGTGACAATTGATCGTTTGCCGGCGCTGCATAGATCTCAGTGATGGCGCCTTGTAGTGGCATCAAATGTCGTCTATTCCTCCATGATAGGCGTCCGCTGGGGAGACGTACAGCGTAGTTTTGGTGGTTCCCAATTGCTACAACTGAACCAACCTTGTCCCAGAGTTTGGTTTTCGGGCACTGCACAGCGACTGCCAATCCTGTGCTGAGTGGAGAAAGGGTCCTTGCCGAGCGGTTGTAGTATTTCACACGGCTTTCAACTGACTTAGCCGCTCGTTGATCACACTCTTCAGCACATTTCTGCCACTCTGGGTCGAACGCTGAGTGATGAGCAGGAACGCTTGATTTCAGAGGGTGGCCGTACAATATCTGAGCAGGGGAGCGACCAGATATTCCGGGAGAATTCCTGAGCTCCAACATCCCAGGTGTGAACGTGTCAGAGTCTATATTCCCCCCGCAAGTTGTTTTCTGGACAAGCCGCTTCACGCGTTTTACGGCAGACTCGGCATGACCATTTGACTGAGGGAAATACGCGCTGGATGTACGATGATTAACACCCCAGCGACGTAGAAATTCACGCACCCGTCTGGAAGAGAACGGCGGGCCTCCATCCGTGGCGAATTCTGTAGGAATACCTGTCATGCCAAACAACCGGCGAAGCATCATCACCAGGTGTCTCGCCGATGTTTCCCCTGTGCAGCGAAAAACAAACGGCCAGTTTGACAGCCTGTCCACGTAGACGAGATACGTACGTCCCCCATACTCAAAGTAGTCGGCTGACACACACTCAAACACTCGAGAAGGGAGGGAATCACATTTGTAGGGCTCTTTCTGTAGACTTCGTTGGTACTTTTTACACTCTAAGCACTTCGCGACATGCTGATGGATGTCGTTTTTGATCCCCGGCCAAAATACCGTTTGTCTTGCGCGCTGGACTGTTTTTTCCCGACCCTGATGTGCGTCGTGCAGGCGGACCAGCGTGCCAGCACGAAGAGAACGTGGTATCACTATGCGACAACCGTACAACACTATACCATTGTCGGCAGACAGATCATCACGGATAGACCAATAGGGATGAAGATTAACCGGCAGACTGATTTTAGTGGACGGGAATCCGTCTTTTATATACTGGATCAGATCACGACACTCTGAGTCTTCACTAGAAGCTGCTCGGATTTGGCCCAGTGTAGTGGACATGGGCGTCGTGCGGACGCCAAAGTTGTCGCAATCTCCGAATCGGTGGATGGTTTGGATAGAAAAACCATTGGTTAAGTCGAGGGCGTCGTCTTGAGGTTCAGCTGGTTGAGTTGGCGCTCTTGACAGTGCATCAGCTGCTGTGTGAGCGGAGCCAGAGGTCCAACAAGCTGTGAATGTCAGATGAAGCAAACGTTCCCTGAACCGCTGCAGCCTCGGGTTTGATATATCGCCTAGGCTCTTGGAATTGAGGATCGGAATCAAAGGTTTGTGATTGGTGATTATGGCAAAATTAGGCAAACCAGCGATGTAAATGTGGCACTTTTTGCATGCCCATACCACCGCCAACAACTCAAGTTCGCAAACAGCGTATCTTTTCTCGGTTTCGTTGATGAATCTTGACCCGCACTGTATCATCTGCCACTGCCCTTGTTCGTTCCTTTGACTGAGGATAAATCCCAAGCCGTGGTCACGCGAAGCATCAGTCTCCAGTCGAGTTGGGCTACTCGCGTCGAAATACCCAAGGACAGGAGGTTCTGACAGTACTCTTTTCACTGTGTCAAAAGACGTTTGGTGAACTTCTGTCCAAAGCCACTCGCTGTTTTTCTTCAGCAGCTGACGCAATGGCTCGGCTGCGTGTGAAATCTTGTAAGAAAAATATCCTAATTGGTTTGCCAGGCCGAGGAATGACCGGAGACCCGTGATGTTTAGAGGCGTTGGAAATTGTGCAATGGCTTGAATCTTCTTTACATCCACTGAAAAACCGGATTCAGATATCAGAAAACCACAATACTCGACTTCGTTGGAGGCAAATACCGTTTTGTTGATATTGAGTGTTATGCCGGCAAATTCACAGCGTTCTAACACTGTCCAAACGCGCTGCAGATGTTCGTTATAATCAGTAGACGCGATCAAGATGTCATCAACGACTTTGAAAACGCCGGGTAATCCTGAAAGGACTTGATCACCTCGACGATTATACTCATCACCACTAGAGACCAGACCCATAGGGGCGCGTTTGAACCGATAGCGCCCCCATGGAGTGATAAAGCATGTGATGTCTCTATCTTGTTCCTGAATAGCCACCTGAAAATAGCCTGAACGAGCAGCGAATTTGGTAAAATCCTTATTAACATTTCCAATTGACGACACGATGTCGATTGGAGAATGCACTGGGTGTGTGGGGCGCTCCACAAACTTATTCAATTTGGTGAAATCGACAGTGAGTCGACATCCATTTGTCGATCCGTCGGGGTTGCGTTTAGCGACAGGCACGATTGGGTGGCACCATTCTGTGGGATGGCTCACTGGTTCGATGACATCTTGCTCCTCAAGTTCTTCTAATTGCTTCTGCAACGAGTGCCGATAGCAGAAAGGCACTTTGCGAGGTGCCGTAGTTGCGTGAGGTTTTTGATCGTCCTTCATATGAATTCGCATAGGACCACCTTTCATTTCCTTGAGTGGCCCAGATTCCGAGAATACTGCGGAAAACTCATTCTTTAACGCATTCATATGCGGTTCACGGTCGCAAACTTGCGGTGGAACCTTTTTGCGCCACTCTAAACGTTGTTTTTGGTGGTCCTTTTGCGCCTGTCCAACGCACATATCACGCGGCATTTGCTGCGGAAATGCCTCATGAATAATGCGCAGGTTCACAGCATCAATCCATGAGAGCAACGAATTCCTCACGCTGGGTACAATGTGCACACGTGAGACACATCCTTCATCCCCAAGAGTTAACTGAAGGCGTTTGGAGCCCAAGCAACGGAGGAGTTTGCCATTCGCCACTCTTATTGTTCCCTGTGGCTTGTCCAGTTTGGAGAGATCGATGTGTAGCGTTCTGGCAGTGGCTTCGTTTATTACTGATACTTCTGCACCAGTATCTGGTGTCCAACTAACGGCCCGAGGTGTCCCGCCGACCTCGGAGACATGGATCACTGTCGTGGGAGATTTGGCGACACGCCGAGACCGCTGTAGGCCACCGCCGACGTTTCCAATATATATCTGAGTCACAGTCAGATTTGGTTCTGCGTCATTTATGGCGACGCTGGTATTCCTCACATTACGGGAACCTCTGTCGTTGTTTCGTCTTCGCGGCGTCGAACTCGCAGTGGTTCTTTCACCAAGCAGACTGCGACACACGCGAGCGAAATGCCCGCGACGACCGCAGTGATTACATGTGCGATCACGCGCAGGGCACGACTCCGTGGACAAATGCGTCAAGCCACAGTAGACACATACTCGAGATGATGAGCGGGGAGTCTCACCGCGGTGGAGGACGGTCAGCACTTCTGTTTCTGTGCCCCTCCTATCGGCGCCGTCTGAATTGGCCATGACCTTGGCGTCTCGCTGCGCACTCTCACTCGATCTGCAGATGTCTATGGCTCTAGACAAATTGAGATTTTCCCTTGACACTTGAAGCATTTGTTGTAGCGCCGCTGTGTCGGCGATGCCCAGGACGAGCTGATCGCGGAGTCTGTCATCGTAGCAATGGTGGCAAACGTCACACGAAGATGCCAGCTCCCGAATAGTGCATAAGAAATCTTCGAATTGCTCGCCTTCTTGCTGCTTGCGAGAGTAGAACGCGCGCCGATCCACCATTATATTGCGTTGCAAGCGCAGACGCTGTTCTAGTGCGAGCAGGCAGTCGTTCAGCGTGCTGTTATCGCTCAGTGTGACGCTGTGCCGCATTGTACGACACCACTCTTCATCCAGCAGTGACATGAAAACTGCACGTTGCCCTGCTGGCGCCAACGCGGAAATGCCGCAAAGTGTGTCATATCCCATCACTTTCTGCTTCCATGCGTCGAAAGCACTGATTGAAGCATCGTGGTGTAGTGGAGGAGGCGCAAACGCCGCAGCTGATGCTCGAATCGCAGCAACTGCCGGAGTAGCTGTGGCTCCTCGGTCGACATCATCTGAGAGCTGGCGTCGCGCCAGCTGCTCAACCAATCGAGTCAACTGAGTGAGGTGTTCCTCCATTGCCGCGTGTGCTAAGCAAGCGTCAAATATGATAATAAAAAAATCCTAAATCACACAATATTGCTGAGAAAAAAAATCACACACTATCCTGTCGGCTGCGCCATGTAATACGTGTATTCACAAAACGATACGTAAGACTGAGCTTAAGTGAACACAATAGCCAGCGAACACATACACACCGCACACAGACATAAACCAGGACGTTCCGCGAATAGACGCTGCACGGCTTGCAATATAATCTTGCAGTGCTCAAGTAACCAAGCGAAGCATAGGCGCACGCAGTATGTTACAATATATATGGTACTGTTTTACTAATTGTGTTGTGAACGCGAGGCAATATTCGACTTGTATTAGTTCAACCCGTCATTCTTTGTCACTTGCTGCGCTCGAAGGACAAAAGGGGTAATTCAGTATTTGGATTGTTTTGGTGATGGATTGAAAGGGCGTGGATTGCAAAGAGATATTGTAACTTATCTTATCTTATACTTACCTTGTCATATCGTCAGCTTATACGTATCGTGATCCTATCTGATTTTCAACGTTTGAAGGGAAATTAATATACAGATTGTAGAAAGAAAGGATTAACATCGTATGGCTGGAACGATATATGGTTCACATATTCCGTGCTGCATATGTCTGTGCGGAGTATATTGGTGAAAATAAATTGGTCATAACAAAGCTTACAATATCTCTGAAATTGTGCGTAAAACCATGTCTTTATCGATGATGAAAAGAAAACGTGGCAGTCAAGCTGCAACAATCACCAGACTGAGACAAAGAGGAGAACTGATAATTTTGTCAAATGGCAGTCGTGCTGGACTATTGGAGGTATTGAAGGAAGTTGATGAAGCGCTAACTGTGTGTTGTGAAATGAATGCAGAGTATGTAGATAATCTAGCGTCAGATGAGGAGGAGACACACAGAGCAGCTGCTTATGAAGAAAAGGTAAAAGCAGACTGCGAAACCTTCAGGGTATCAGTAACACAGTATTTGCAGAAGAGAGCAGGTGACACACCATCTGTGGTATCAGAGGCTAGTGCTGTTCCGTCGGCCACTTCTGCACATTCTCAGGCAGCTGCAGAAGTAGAACTGCAAGTCAAGCAGAAGGAGACACAGCAGTTGAAACAAAGACTGTCTATGCAAAGAGAGAAACAAGAATTGGAAGACAAGTTACTTCTCAAAGTCAAGGAAGACGGGGTTGAAGCAGCCAGACTCCGATCAGAGTTATGGAAACAAACAGAGCACTCATTGGAGTGGGAGAGGAGAAATGACTTTGAACGAGAAGACCCAGTCAATGAGGGGAACAAACAAGACTCTGCGAAACGTCAAGTAGAGCAGCATCAAGGAGCTAGAACGGCTACGGAACCAGTGATTACAGCCAATACACATATTGATCACACTCTACCTAGATTGACACTGCCAGTATTCTCTGGTGATGTTGCGGAATGGCCAAGATGGTATACGCTCTACAAGTTATTGGTACACGACAAGCCAATATCCAAACAACAGAAAATGATCCACCTTCAAAGTGCTGTAGCTGGACGGGCTAGGAACTTGATTGGCACGATGACATTTCAAGAGGACAGCTATGATAAAGCGTTGCAGACGCTTCAGGAGCGCTTTTGTCAAGAAACTGATGTAGTGCATGCAGTGCTGAGCAAGATGTTCACTTGTCCACCTCCCAAGCAGCTAGATGTATAAAGTCTTGAACACTTTCAGGGAGTCGTCCACATAGCGGTATCTACACTGCAGCAGCTAGACTATACAGCAGATCTACAGTCTCAAGAGAACCTCCGTCGGCTGGTAGAGATTATGCCAGTCGAATTGCGGAAATCATGGGCCGAACACTCGATTGCGCTTCAAACAACATCACTAGTGGATTTGGACCATTGGTTACAGTCAAGACTCAGAATAGCTCTACGTATGAGAACACATAATTCATCACACCGAACTGGCTCAGCAGGGCAGACCCGGCAAGCCCATGCTACTGCGACGATACCACCAAATCAAGTCTGTGTATGCTGTTCTAACTCACATAGCCTGTACAATTGCGAGAAGTCCCTGAATGTTTCAGAAAGAATGAAATTTGTTGCTGACAATAAGTGCTGTATCAGTTGTCTGAGGAAAGGTCATCGTATGAAACAGTGTTGGTTTTCAAGAAAATGTGGAATCAATGGTTGTGCGTTGAAGCACAACAAACTCATACATGGTCAGCAAACGAAGGTAGCCAGCCCGACGACAGAACATCTCACCTAGCCGCAACTGGAAGGCGATCAGATGCAGTCAGAGCGACCTACCCCTGCAAGTAGCAGCCGGTTTGTGGCGGTGACAAACTCTAGAGAAAACACAAGCCGTGTTTTGTTGCAGGTTGTGCCAGTGAGAGTGCATGGTGAGAATGGTGAACACCGTGATACACTGGCAATTTTGGACATGGGCGCCGACACATCGCTCTGCAGCGACAGACTTCTGGTGGAACTGCGCATCCGAGGTGAGAAGCAATCCCTGGCTCCGCAGACGGTAGATGGGCTTGGGGCACAGCGAAGCACTCATAAAGTACAACTTACATTGACTCCCTTGGCGGCATGTGAGGAAGGAGCACCACCTATAGTAATCTCTGAGGGTTTTTTTCTGTGAGCAATATCCACGTAAGGACACCCGTGATTTCGCGTAAATGCGTGAAAAAGTTGCGACATCAGAGCGACATCGAACTTCCGAATTACGCGGGAAAGTCAGTAGAAATACTCATCGGAGCGCCAGTCACACAGGCTCTACTGCAACGCGAAGTCCGTGTAGGCAAGCCTGGACAGCCTGTAGCGATACGCACCGCATTCGGCTGGGCATTATCTGGGACAGTCTCTCAGCTGGTGGCCGACTCTGAACGTACAGTCATGCACGTCGTGCTCGGCGGAAGCGACGACGATGTGTCCGAGCAACTCCGGGAATGGTGGTGCACCGACTCATTTGGGACTACAGGTGAGATGAAGCGGCCGACTTCACGCGAGGATGAGAAAGCTTTGAAGACATTGCAGGCTACAACGCGTCGAAACGGCAGCCGATATGAAGCGGGACTGCTATGGAAGCAAGACAAAGTCTCTTTTCCAGACAACTACCGCATGGCGGAGAGACGCCTGCAAAGCCTTGAAAGGAACTTGGAACGGAATCCCGAGCGACGTGCGGCATATCAAGAGGCGATAGAAGCCTATATGGAGAACGGGTACGCTCGAAAGATCGACGCCGATGAGGAGCAATGTGCAAAGCGGTGGTACCTGCCGCACCACGCCGTCGTGAATCCGACTAAGAACAAACTTCGCATCGTGTTTGATGCGTCAGCTTCATATATGAAGACGTCCCTCAATTCAGAACTGCTCACCGGACCAGACTTGCTCCAGAGTCTCAATGAGGTCTTGCTGCGCTTCCGGGAGGAGTACGTTGGTATGGCAGCAGACGTGGACAAAATGTTTTTGCAGATCTCGGTTCGGTCGGAAGATCAACCGGCCATGAGCTTTCTATGGCGCCGAAGAAGCAGTCTTAACATCGAGAAGTACCAAATGAATATCTTAATTTTTGGAGCCAAGTGTAGTCCGGCGATCGGTAATTATGTCCTCCATAGAATCGCCGAGGATTGTGCGCAGGCCGACGAACAATCGGCAACAGCGGCCATTACGAACAACTTCTATGCCGACGATTTTCTGCGCTCCGAAGCAACACCGGAAGAGGCAATCAAGTCGAGGAGAGTTGTGACGTCAGTAGCAGCAAGAGGAGGGTTTGCCTTGCGGAAATGGATTTCAAATCGAAGAGAGGTAACCGAGGAGCTGCCAGAGGATGCTCGAGAAGTTCATGGTAAAATCCAGAAAGTATTGGGATGTGTGTAGAATACGTCAGAAGACTTGCTAAGCGTCGAGATACCCAGCAGCGAAGTCCCGAAGACAAAACGGGGTGCGTTGCAGTTGATGGCGCGAATATTCGATCCGTTGGGCATTGTTGCACCGTTTTGCCTGTAAGCGAAAGCTTTCATGCAACATTTGTGGACACAGAAATACGAGTGGGATGAGCTGCTCAGCGAGACCGACCTACGCGTATGGGATGAGTGGGTGAATGGGCTCTCCCGCTTATCCGCGCTGAGTGTACCACGCTGTTTGAAGCCAGTGGGCGAAGTCCCATTGAGTTTAGAGCTCCACATTTTTGTAGACGCATCCAGCAAGGCATTCGCCGCTGTGGCTTACGTGAAGACGGCATATGCGGGCGGCGCGCACGTTGCGCTACTGATGGCACGGACACGTGTGGCCCCGTTGAAGGGTTTAACAATAGTCAGATTGGAACTGCAGGCAGCAGTGCTGGGCGTAAGGCTGAAGAGCGCTGTAATGGATTCACTTTCCTACCGATTTGAAAGGTGTATACTCTGGACCGACAGCGAAGCGGTGCTCAAGTATATCCGAAACGAAACGCGTCGGTTTAAAGTCTACGTTGCCAATCGCGTCTCGGAAATTTTGGACTCGTCAAATCCAGATCAGTGGAGGCATGTGGCGGGCAAGTTGAACCCTGCTGATTTGGCTTCGAGGGGTGCAGGCACGAAGGAACTGGAGCAGTCAGACGTGTGGTGGCACGGACCCGCTTTCCTGAAAGAAGAACAGGATTACAGTGTACGGAAGTCAGTGGACGAGCTTGACACGCACGACCCCGAGCTCAAAAGAGAAAGGGTCGTCCAGTGCGTCCAAACGTCAACAAGAGCCAATGCACATCTGGTGGACCCTACCCGCTTCTCCAGCTGGAATAGCTACCGTCGTGTAATGGGTTGGTGTCTTCGTTTCATGAATAATCTGCGCGCGAGTGCCAAACGGACAGTGTCTATCACGAGCGGTCCGCTGTCTCTTCCAGAAGTGGAGGAAGCAGTCAACCGGGTAATCAAGAAGGATTAAGAAATACACAGCAAGCGTATTGAGATGTCGGAGACTTTCAAGGACAAGTACGAGATTCTGCGGTTGCGAGGGCGCCTTAGCAGATCACCACTAGCTGAGATGTGTCGCAATCCGATTATTTTGGCAAACGAGAGCGATCTTATGCGTCTGTTGGTGACTCATGCCCACCATCAAGTGATGCATTCTGGTGTCAGTCATACTTGGAATCGGTTCAGAGAAGACTACTGGACACCGAAATTGAGAGCGACGGTGAAGAAGGTACTGCGCGGCTGTGTATTCTGTCGCAACCGTAGAAGCAAACCACGGCAGCCGATCATGGCCGACTTGCCGGATACTCGTTTCGACCAGACACGTCCTTTTTCTTCGGTCGGATTGGACTATTTTGGCCCGTTGGAAGTGCGCAAAAGCAGAAAAGTGGAGAAGAGGTATATTTTACTCGTTACATGCTTGGCGACACGAGCTCTCCATCTCGAAGTCTCGTACTCCCTAGAGACCGACTGTTTCCTCATGGCGTTGCGGCGGTTCATTGCGCGTCGGGGGCACCAAGTCTGATAACGAGCGACAATGGCACGAATCTGGTTGGTGGAGAGAGAGAGCTGCGCACAGCGATACAGAAGTGGAATCAGCAACAGATAACTGAAGAAATGATCCAGAAAGGAATCGAGTGGCGCTTCAACACCCCGTTCGCGAGCCATATGGGAGGTGTCTGGGAGCGGTTAGTCGGGTCAGTCAAGCGCGCTCTGAGGGTCGTTTTGGGCCACCAGAGATGTAACGACGATGTCCTGCAGACGGTCCTCGCTGAGGTGGAGTTTATGGTCAACTCTCGACCATTGACGTATGCGTCGAGTGACGCTGGCGATCCCGAGTCGATTACGCCCAATCACTTTCTGCTCGGTGTACACTCTGCCGATTCAGGACTTCCCCCTGGTGTCTTCTATGACAGAGACATTCATCACCGAAGAAAGTGGTTCCAGTGTCAGGGCCTTGCTGAGCAACTGTGGAAGCGTTGGCGGAAGGAATATCTGCCGACCCTGGCGAGGCGCACCAAGTGGCAGAAGTCCGAAGAAAATCTGCAGGTCGGGGACGTGGTGCTGCTGGCCGATCGGGATGTTCCGCGTGCACGTTGGCCTCTGGTGGTAGTCCAACAGGTGTTTCCGGGTCTGGACGACGTAGTCCGGACTGTCGAGATCCGTACGGCATGGGGGTCCTACAGAAGACCGGTCTACAAGCTGTGCGTTCTGGAGAATGCGTCCATCGACTCATTACCGAGTGTTAATCAATGTATAGTGTATATATATCTTGTCTTGTATCTATGTTAATCCGTGTTGGGTATATGTTCGATTCCCGTTGTTAGGTGGTGGGGTGTCGTATGGGACATAACGTTTGTGGCCTTGTGCGTTGTTTGTCGTGTATAGTTTCGACGTTATCGAAACTGAAGGGGGAGAATGTTGTAAACGCGCGGCAATATTCGACTTGTATTAGTTCAACCCGTCATTCTTTGTCACTTGCTGCGCTCGAAGGACAAAAGGGTTTTTTCAGTATTTGGATTGTTTTGGTGTTGGATTGAAAGGGCGTGGATTGCAAAGAGATATTGTAACTTATCTTATCTTATCTTATACTTACCTTGTCATATCGTCAGCTTATACGTATCGTCATCCTATCTGATTTTCAACGTTTGAAGGGAAATTAATATACAGATTGTAGAAAGAAAGGATTAACATCGTATGGCTGGAACGATATATGGTTCACATATTCCGTGCTGCATGTCTGTGCGGAGTATATTAGTGAAAATAAATTGGTCATAACAAATTGTATCGGATCAACTTGTTTTTTTGTGTGAGCACAGACATCGACAGCGAGGTGAGTGCAAAATTTCGTTTGTTTTGGTTCGTTTTTTTTATACTTTTCCAAGCTGATATTACTTTATTCATATATTTGATGTTGCTCTATATTGTTATCTAAGTTTTCTATTAGTGTTTGGTAGTTATTCATGCATATATTTCTTGATAAAGCGCTCATATAAATAATCGTGAAAATTGAAGTCATCTACTTGTTATGAAATGTTGTTGTATATAGTATGAGAGTATAAATATGTATGGATGTTGAGTCATTTCGAATGTACATATTTCCATTTTTTAGTTCTGATCATATTTTGTTGTTGTTATTGTTTCATAGGTGGAGTCATGCTTGAGAATGGTCGAGAAAACGATTACTTTTGGAAATTTGTGGGATATGGTGTTCCCATCCAAGGTCGTGTTATGGCTTATGGTCCACGATCATTCTGCACTTTTGAAGAATGTCTGCAAGGTGCTTTAGATGCCAGTGTGGATGTGCCGGATTGTTGCAGCGCACATATCGAAATTGAATATCACAACAGAACTGAAGTATTCGTTTTCTATCTGAAGAAAGTGTTACGATTGTGCTGATTCTGTGCCAGCTTCAATACACATTTTGAATTTGTGTTTTCTTTTTATGTTTGTTCTATTATAAATTGGATAATATTTTTTCAATGCAGGCTTCAACGTGTGTGTGTGTGAGGGATTGCATAAGATTGTGGCTGCATATGAGGGAGGCGGTGCTAATCGTGCAGACAGCTGAGTGGTTGTGGGAGGGCGGGGTTCAGTTCCATCTTCAGACATATACCCAGAAGTTCAAACGTATTCAAGAAAGTCACGTAAAATGAATTAAAACAACAAAATTGTTTGCCAATTGACATATTGTAGGCTGAAAATTAATTTTCTTAATCAAATACGCTCAATATTACTTAATGATACTTGAAGCGTACGCGAAAGCTTTTACGCCGCCACATGGCGGGCGAGCAATTCACAGATGACGCAACCGATGCATGAACTTGAAGGTACTTGTTCTGCAAGTGCGCGTTGAGTTGTCGTGCGATCTGGTTGTATCTAGCTGATAAATTGAGTTTTCTTGTGTGTGTTGGTTTGTATAGAGGATTATTGTATACTTTGTATGCATAGTTGGGATTGTTTGGTCTGTATGTGGGTTTTGTATAAGGGTAATGTTAGGGTTATGCTGAGACAATATTTTGTGTATGAGGGAAGGTCGTGGCCAATACCGGTCGTCTACGCATTACCAATGCCTGTATTCTCTCAGACTGAACTAGGCATAGAATACGCTTGTGCTACGCACACGTCAATGCGTGACCTAGAGTGTAACTGAGTTGAGTCCGTGCGGAGTACTGCTAGGTCCGTGCGTGTGCCATTGATCCCTCTGCGCAAGGTAACGTCGAAGGCCTCGGGTAGTTAGCTGTATGTATTTTGTCATCTGGTTATATCTAGTTGCAAGTTCATTCAAGTTCTTTATTTTTGCTTGGTCCGTGTAGGAGTTATGTTAGCGTTATGCTGAGACAATATTTTTTGTCTGGGGGTGTCACATATGTATGCATATATATGTGCGTGTGTGTTATGAACGGTACGTGACGTCACGCGTCACGCCACTATCGTGGGAGTGGCTTGACGGTGCGCACGCGGGGGCTCGGGAGTGTGGCGCAGGGCAGTGTGCAATACATGGTCGTATGATCAACATGTTACATGGTGTCAGAAGGGCCCAGTAGATTTGTGAGTGATTTGTGAGTGTGTGTGAGTGGTGTCGTTTCTCTGTGAGTTTTGTTGTGCGGGTTTCAAGGATGGCAGCCTCCGGAGCTGGAGTTGACCTCACCTGTGTTAGCGTCGGAGTGGAATGCATGGAGGAGAGACTGGACATATTTTGCTGCGGCAAAAGAATTGTGCACAAAGCCGGTGGCCGTGCAAGTGGGCACATTTTTCAATTGTGCAGGGCGGCAGGCTCAAGAAGTGGCGTCTCATTTCAGTTGGACGGAAACGGATGGCTTGGACGCGCTAGTTCAAGAATTTGAGAAGTACTGTGCGCCGCGCAAGAACGAGGTGCTCGAGCGGTACCGCTTCTACCAGCGGGTACAGCAGTCGGGAGAAACGGTGAGCGCGTACGTGTCGGCATTGAGAAAACAAGGAGCCCCATGTAATTTCAAAGATCTGGACAGCATGCTGAGGGACCGGCTAGTGATGGGTATAGCAGATAAGGCGACCCAGCAAGCGCTGTTGCGTGAGACCGAGCTCAATCTGGAGTCTGCACTGAAAATTGGGAGAAGCGACCAAGCGGGACCAGCAGGTCATCAGCGGCGATGTGGTGGTATCGGCAACTCAGTCCAGCGTCTGTGAGATCAGTGACATGGTGGAGGTGGAGGCGCGCCAGTGTCGTTTTTGCCGGCGTCGCCACGCGATGCGGCGTGAGCTGTGTCAGGCCTGGGGGCGTCGCTGCAATGCGTGCGGTCGGATGCATCATTTTGCTCGTAGCGAGGCGTGCACCATGGGTGCGGGTGCATCTGATGGGCAGCAGCAACAACAACAACAGCAGCAGCAGCGGCCGCAGCCGACAGGAAGACCGTCCAGCCGGTATGGTCCGAGTCGATTTCTCAGTAGAAGAGATGTGAACGTCAATGAAGCGACTGCGGGGGATTGTCAGGATGTCTTATCCATCGCCGAGGGAAATAACTGTAATGACAGTAAAGTATTCAAGACCTTGTTTACAGTTTGTGGTAAGCCATTAAGATTGCTCATTGATTCAGGGTCGGAGACGAATGTTTTGTCTCGCAGTGACTATGTTAAAATTTCAGGTGATGTTGAGCGTACTGATCTGAGACCATGTAAGATGATGTTACGCATGTACAATGGTCAGCTTGTGTCGACTGTGGGGAAGGTCGCGATTGTCTTAATTAATAGTACGTGTAATTTGCGTCACTCATTGTTATTTCACGTGTTGGATCTTGATGTGAAGCCCATTTTGAGCTTGCGGTCGTCGGTGCACATGAACCTCATTGCTGTTAATGATTGTGACCCCCTTGAGTATGTGCCAAAATTGCAGGCTGTGACTCAGTCTGACGCAATGTTTGCTAATATGAGGGTTAACGACAATGCTCGCGATTACATCGTTTCTCAATATCCAAGTGTTTTTACTAAACAAGGGGTGGGTCTGGTAGCCTCTGATGTTAATATTGAAACTGATCCGAAGGTGAATCCCGTTGTAGAAAACCCTTACAGAGATCGTATTCACCTGCGTGAAAAATTGCGTGTCAAGTTGAGTCAACTGGAGGAGCAGGGTATTCTAGTACGCGTAACTCAGCCAACGGATTGGGTGTCAAATTTGGTGATTGTACCAAAACCCGATGGCGATATCCGAGTGTGTCTCGACCCGAGAACCCTTAATAAAGCAATAAAGCGCGAGCACTATCCTACTCCAACTTTTGATTAAGTGATTTATCGTCTATCAGGCGCAAAAGTATTTACCATGCTGGATGCTCGATCGGCTATTCATCACGTTGGTCTGTCAGAAAAATCATCGTTGCTGTGTTGTTTTCATACCCCATTTGGTAGATACAGGTGGACTCGTTTGCCATATGGAGTGTCGTGTGCGCCAGAAATTTGGCAACGCTTGATGCATGAGATGGTAGCGGATCTAGAGGGTGTAGAGGTAATAGACGATGATCTTATAGTATATGGTGAGACCCGCGCAGAGGCAATTGCCGATCATGATACAAAATTACGAGCATTTTTGGACAAGACTCAGAAGAGTAATTTACGACTAAATCAGGACAAATTACGTTATCGTGTTCAGGAAGTTTCGTGGTTGGGTCATGTGGTAAGCGAAGCAGGAATTAAAGTGAGTCTGTCTAAAGTGGAGGCGGTAGTTAAATTTCCGGCGCCAAGCAACAAAATCGAGCAAAAGCGTTTCATGGGTATTGCATCATATCTCTCGCGATTTATTCCCGAATTTTCAACGTTAACAGCTCCGATGCGTCATTTCCTCAGTCAAAAATACGATTGGTTCTGGACTGACTCGTGTCAGACTGCGTTTGAGCGAATCAAGCGATTACTAACAGAGGCTCCTCTGCTGGCGTTTTATGATAAGGATGCCCCGGCGACTATTCAGTGTGATGCGTCTTCATCCGGTCTGGGTGCTGTGCTGCTGCAGAAGGGGCGTCCAGTGGTGTACTGTTCCAGAGCGCTGACCGAGTCGGAGAAAGCTTACTCGCAAATAGAGAAAGAGTTGCTGGCGGTTACATTTGCAATGAAAAGGTTAGACCAGTTTGTATACGCTCGGCACGTAACAATTCAGACGGATCATAAGCCGCTGGTTGCCATTCGTGAAAAGCCTCTTGTGGAAGCACCGCTTCGCTTACAGAGAATGTTGATGATCTTGCAACGATATCAATTTGAATTAAAATACACACCTGGATCGGAAGTTCCTGTGGCTGATGCTCTGAGCCGTGCACCGATATCGAACACTCTTGAGAGAGCGACGTGGGCGGTGGAAATTAATGAGCTCAGTCTGTCTGATGAGTTAGCGGTTACGGATGCGCGCTTGGAAAAATACAGAGAAGCGACGTTGGCAGATCCAGGCTTACAAAAAGTGCGTGAGTACGTAATAAATGGGTGGCCGGAACAACGAAGCAGTGTCGATCAGGTAGCGGCCCCTTACTGGTCAGTGAAACATGAGTTGTCGGTTCAGAACGGCCTGGTTTACAAGTCAAACAGGCTGGTCATTCCATCGTCAATGCGACTTGAATTGTTAAATAGGTTTCACAGAAGTCACATTGGAGTGGCTTCAATACTCAGGCTGACACGGAATAATGCCTTTTGGCCCGGAATGACGGCAATGGTGAGGGACAAGATATTACGATGTGAAACATGCATTTCATACCGCCCCCAACAGCCTCCAGAGCCGTTAACGCCGCACGAGGTGCCAAGTCGGCCGTGGCAAAAAGTTGGCGCGGATATATTCGAATTTCGCGGTGCTAATTATCTCCTTTTAGTCGATTACTTTAGTGGATATATTGAAGTTGAACGATTGTCGCCTGTAACAACGACGGCTGTGAGAAAAATTCTCTCCCACCAATTTGCTCGTTATGGTGTGCCGGAAGTACTTGTGTCTGATAACGGGCCACAATTTGCCAGTCTTGAATTCAAAGAGTTTGCGTCATTTGTGGATATGTTGCATATAACGACAAGCCCGAGGTATCCGCAGTCGAATGGTCGTGCAGAAAACGCCGTCAACCTAATCAAGGGGATCTTCCGAAAAGCGGACGATACTTGGCAGAATCCCATGTGGGCGCTCATGCTTTGGCGAAATACGCCCAGTCAATATACAGCCTTCTCGCCGGCGCACGTTATGTTCGGACGTCGGTGTCGCACGCTGATGCCCACAACCCGACGTTCATTAGAGCCGGATCCTCCCAAAATAGTTCGGGACAATTTGCTGAATAGCAAAGCCGATCAAAAACATTATTATGATCATCATGGAGTGCGGTCATTGCCGCCGATCCATCCAGGGACAGCAGTTCGGGTAAAACGGCCGGATCAAAACTCGTGGTCACGGGGAGAATGTGTAAGGAAACTACCCTATAAGTCGTATTTGGTAAAAGTTGGTGGCACACTGTATCGACGAAATCGCCGTCATATTTTGATGGCAGGGGAAGATAATCCCGTGCAGTCGACCCGTAGCTACCAGGTGGTCCAAGGGCTTCCCAGCCCTGAGGTCCTCCCGTCCAACAGGTCAAACACAACAGGCAATGAGGATCGTGTGTTACCGCGGCGGTCTATGCGTATTCGTCGACCGCCGGCGTATTTGAATGATTATGTGCCGTGAACGTGTGTTATGCAATGCCATTTCATGTGGTATGTATGTTGTGATTAACTTGGAGGGGGATGTATAACGTGTGTATGTATGTGCGTGTATTTTATTTCATGTTTTATATAGGTTGTGATTGACTTGGAGGGGGAGGTGTCACATATGTATGTATATATATATATATATATATATATATATATATATATATATATATATATATATATATATATATATATGTGCGTGTGTGTTATGAACGGTGTGTGACGTCACGCGTCACGCCACTATCGTGGGAGTGGCTTGACGGTGCGCACGAGGGGGCTCGGGAGTGTGGCGCAGGGCAGTGTGCAATACATGGTCGTATGATCAACATGTTACAGGGGGAAGGTCGTGGCCAGTGCCGGTCGTCTACGCATCACCAATGCCTGTATCCTCTCAGACTGAACTAGGCATGGAATACGCTTGTGCTACGCACACGTCAATGCGTGACCTAGAGTGTAACTGAGTTGAGTCCGTGCGGAGTACTGCTAGGTCCGTGTGTGCGCCAATGATCCCTCTCTGCGCAAGGTAACGTCGAAGGCCTCGGGGTAGTTAGCTGTATGTATTTTATCATCTGGTTTCATGTATATAACACAAAACGAAAAAATGTAATACAATTTATTGTCATAAAAACACTTGAACAATGTAGCAAATGTGTAAACATGCAACGTAAATGCAGGTTAAAATCAAACGAGGATGCCAATATATCAACGGCAAATATTGCACGGTAATCGCACACTGAACACATCTCTTGAAAACAGGTTGTCCTTGTGTGTAAGCCATAAGGAGCGGTTCCGCATTCTTCATCTCCATCTCTTCGTATCGTTCGGTAGCAACGAGAAACTGTTTTCTTGCTTCATATATTCATTCGCATCTTACGATTGTTGATCGTGTCGAGCACCACATGAACTCGACGGTCGTGGCCGAAGATTTTCACACTCGATGTTCGCATTTTCCAATAAGGCTCGTAGTATTTAGCGTAGTCCATACACGTTTCCAGTTGTTTTTTCAGTCGTTTCAAATCTCTCCGAATATTCTCCAATACAGCTGATCCAATAATGATCCAGAATCTGTGCTCCAAGCGAGAATCTTTGACCTTGGGCCACTGCTGGGCTTCGACAAAGTCACAATTATAAAAAATCAGAGGCATTATGCGGGTCTCTTGCGGAGATGGCCTCATGCCAACAATTCTCGTACGTGGGTCTTGCACACTATCTTGGGTAGTAGCTTCCAAACACTCAAGCAATTCCATGGTCAGCACACACTTGACGCACAAAGACCTCACTCTAGGACACTGGCAACACGAATGAACATGATCGAGGTGCACGTCACCAAAACATGAACCCGATTGCATCAGACTGTAGAGGGCAGTGTCGGAGCTTAAGAGCAATGTATGCTCTTGTGGGAGACATGTATGTGACAAAAATGGCGCAGAGAAAAATATAATTTGAGGCAAAAATGGCGCAGAGAAAAATATAATTTGAGGCAAATATGGTGTGTAATTCCGAGACAAATATGGCGCAGAAATTAAAATTGACAAAAATATCACACAGCGCCATATTAGTCCACACACTTTGGTTAGCAGCGCTATCAACACTTGTTAGCAGCGCCATCTATATAAATAATTTATTGTAAGAATTATTAATTCTCAATAAAAATTATGCCGAGTATGTAGCGCCCTCTATAAATAATCAGTCAACAATTGCGGTAGGTAGCGCCATCTATATTGGTTAGGTTAGTTAAGCTTTAGTTACTTTTCGACGCTAGGTGGCGCTACTTGGCGGTACATGGTTATCTACTCATACGGTCGTCAATGTAGACCCACTCACGATTCAAAAAGCGCGTATGAGGTGGCGTACGAAAAATTGATTTGATGGGCCTATGTTTATAATCACTCGGTAGATTCAACAATATCTTAAGTATCTTAGTCATTCGCTTAAGTTGTACGTTATATTGGTTTGATTTGTACCCTTGTGGCACAGTATGCAATTGAGGAATCCTACTGCTGCAATGAATACTCTACATTTGTGGTGTGGCATGTTACATATTGATTATAATGTTCTAATTGTGTTATTCTTGTGTAATTGTGTAATTCTTATAGTGTTCTAATTGCCCAATATCACACTGTGTGTTGAATAAAATATAACGAAAATACATCAGATTGAGCATGATCTCAATTGTAGCGTCTCAATAACCATTTTCGGTACTTTTCAGGTCTTTCAATTGTATTTGATCAAAAACTGGTTGAACATTGAATGAATTTGTTCCATATTTTTATATAGTGTGCTAATGTGCATCTTATAGCCATTGTCCAAGATTCATAGAATAAAATATAATTGGTCCATTGACTATGGACGCTAATTTGTGTGTTTTGCCAAATTTCAAATGCATTTAACTAAAAATTAGTTAGAGATGGAAATTTAATTTTATAATATTTTTTTCCAGCGCAAAATAAACTATATCTCAACAACAACAACAACAACATATATTTAATATAGCGCACATATTTATACACAGGCGCGAAAGAGACAACCGACAGGAACATCACAGCGAGCAGGGAGTAGGCACAAATAGAAAAATGAAAACACGTTTGCAAACTGGAACATGATAGATGGCCGTTGGCTATCAGATAGCTCATCCGCCCTTGAAACAGGTTTTGTTTTTTTCCTGTCGGGTGTCTAGCCACCCTCCTCACTGCAGAACAGTGGGGGAGCCAGTTTAGTCGCCGACGACTCGACCATGAATCTGGTTGTACTGGAATTACACGGTTACCAGTAGCAGGGCGAAGCCTGACCAAACAACGACGAATGCAAGAGATGCAAAAACGGGACGCAGCAACGAAAACAGATAATTCACAATGAGTAAAAAGACATATCAAGCAAGAACAACGAGGGTACAACATAGGACGATCAGCACAAACAACACACATATAACCAAAGACAAATCATACATTCAGTCATCAAGAGAACGAGTGAGCAGATATTTATGAAGATCAGCAGAAAAGGATCGGAATGAAGACTTGTGGTGAAGGTAAGATGGAAGCGAGTTATAGATACGAGGAGCAGGGAAATAAAAAGATTTGGATGACCAAGAGGATCGATTAAGAGCAGGAGGACAGACTAATGGCACAGGAATGCGACAAGAAATGCGATTATTGAGAGTCAATAGGGAACGGAGATATGGAGGAGGAGAGGGAGAGTGGATAAGTTTGAAGACCAGACAACATACCTTATAGTGGATACGAGAAAGAGCAGGTAACCAACCAAGCTGCCGGATATGCGCCGAAGTAGGGGTTCGCGGAGGAAGCCTCAGTACAAACCGACAAGCAAAGTTGATCACTGCTTGGAGTTGGCGGATATATTTCAAGGGAAGATGGAAGAAGAGCGAGTTGCAATAGTCAAAGAAATTTCCTTATAAATTGGTTAGACTTTGACATTTAATTTTATATATTCCTAATTAGTATCTTCACATGTATCCCATAGCATCTGCATAATATTGAAATATTAAAATTAAATCGGTCTAGTACACAACGGTCTAGATACACGGTCTAGATAAATGCTTAATTCTAGCCCTTTTTAAATATTCAAATGTTTTTGCTGAAAAATTGGTTAAAGATAGACTTAAGTTTATGATATTCCTACTCAGCGCAAAATAAACTGTATCTCTCTTTACTTTGACAAATATAAAGTATAAATAAAGTAAAAATCGACCCATTCCATTTACTGAAATGTGCGAGTTTTGCGAGTTGCAATAGTCAAAGAAATTTCCTTATAAATTGGTTAAACTTTGACATTTAATTTTATATATTCCTAATTAGTATGTTCACATGTATCCCATAGCATCTGCATAATATTGAAATATTAAAATTAAATCGGTCTAGTACACACTGAAATGTGTAAAAATGAAAAAAAAATCACTGAAATGTGTAAAACTCCAGTTTTCGCCCTAATTCAAAGTAATTTCCTAAAAAAATGTGTTAAACTTGGACATTTAATATTTTTTCTTAATCAGCATGGTTACATGTATCCCATAGCATATGCACAACATTCGAATATTAAAATAAAATTGGTCCAGTAGGCATTAGATACATGCGCTATTTTAGCCTTTTTTCGAATTTCCAAATGAATTTGGTGAAAGATTGGTTAACGTTAGGTACTTAATTTTATCATATTCGTAATCAGCGCGAACAACTGAACCCATCTCCACCTTTGTAAAATTCAAAAAAAGTTAAAAATCGACCCAACCTAACGTACAAACTATCATGTATGCATACAATGCATGGATTATCATGCATGTGTTTTTGTTCAATTTAATAATATTGGAAAGCTCAGCTATCCAAACCAGACCACAGTGGCACATGAGAGCAGGATATTTGGTTGATGAATGCGACGATACGCAATTATTTGGTGATTCATGATATTTTAAGTAAAATAATAACTACTATTATTGTCATTTCTAGATCACTAACAATTTTTTGTATCGTGAATACTATTCTGAAATTAATATGTCTTAGAAAGCTGATACAGAAGCTGAAGCTGTACTAAAGACAGTCATGTCTGGTCAGGTCTCGGCATGCTACTGGTAACATGTAACCCGGTACAACCAGCCGCATGGTCGGGATGTCGGCGACTAATCCGGCCCCCCCACTGGCCTATGCCAGTGAGGAGGGTGGCCAGACATCCAGCAGGAAGAAAAACAAGACCTGTCAAAGGGCGGATGAGCTGTTTAGCAGCCAACGGCCATCTGGAAACCCTCCCCCGTCGGATCGGCAAACAGGATCCTGGCCGCTGAGTGTCACGTCACCCGGGGTATAGTGGTGGCGTGACGCAACACTCGTCTTTGGCCTGCGAGTCGAACCCCGACGGGGCCGCTGTTTGGCTCCTCGACAGTGGAGAGAATAGTTCGACGCCGGCACGGGTGGCCGGATAGGGCTATTTGACTGAAATTTGACTGGGGCGTGTCATATGGTGCCCGAGGCCAATGCATACTCCATAAGCATGCATTGAAACACCGAGGAGGTGGCGCTCTGTCGTCTGCGTGTGGGTCACACGTACGACACGCATCGCCATCTTCTACTCGGACGACCTGAACCCATGTGCAGCGCATGTAATGCACGTCTCTCCGTGCAACACATCCTGGTGGAATGTCCAGCATTCTCAGAGGCGCGTCAACGTTGTCTTGGATCCGTTCGGACTATTGACGAGGTTATCGGACAGGAGCAGTCGGCGGTCATTGAGGGCCGCATCTTTGAACTTTTACGGCTTTTGCCTTTAAAGATTATTTATTGAATTTTATGTATTGACATTCACATTCATTTCTTTCACCATCACCCTTATTTATTTCATTGTTCCATTCTTCATATTCATTGATTAATGTGCTTTAATTTTCAATAGACTGGGGGTGCCGTATGGTCCTAGAGGCCAGTGCACCCCAAAACACAAATCAACAACAACAACAAAGCTGATACAATATTTGTACAGAAATATTAAAGTCATCTGCACCACCATCCAATCTGCAAATAAAAATGTACGCTTACTTTGAACGAGTTTAGGACCGCCTTGGAAAAGATACGTTAGGATCAACCAAAATACAACACATCGCGTTTGAATTATATATATTCCAAATGAATCTGCCCAATAAATGTATAACGCACCAAAAACGCACATACAGACGCACATATACGCTCTTCATAAAGACAGGAACATTTCTGTGCAAAATATGCACCAAATGTTTTCCCCAGCCTAAAATATTACCACACGCACAACCAAGTGAACAGTATATGATCGTAGGTTTCCATGCTGTTCTATACACTAAAAATGGTGACAATTACACATTTTCCAACATAAGCGCTTTATAGCATAGAACGTATAAGCGGATATGAACGTAAAACAGCCCAGTACTGCACGCAATACACAAGTTCCAATTGGCATTGTAAATGAAACGTTTTTACAGAAAGGAACGTTTCTAAGAACAAAAATAATAGCTCAGCAAGAAAATAGAATATGAACTAAAAACAGACACAAGATCAGTAGCGGAGCCAGGATTTTTACGGTGTGGGGTGCTGAGGGGGGCTTGGTGAAACAAGATACGGGGGTGTATTTGTGTGTGCGATTGTCATTGTTTCAGTATACTTGCAAATGAGCGTGTTGGTGTGTGTGCGTGTGTATGTCTTGTGTATGCGTATGGCTGAGTCGTGTGGACTTTGCCTTGACCTTTGAGGACACTTGCTATTGTTGCTATATATCATGTTGGAGACCACTGGCTAGTTCGAGTGGCCAGCTCGATTCGTGTGAGTGTATGTCTGTGTGTTGGTGTGACTGTGTGTGTATATGTGTGTATGCGTGTGTGTGGGTAATGGTGTTGCATTTGGATGGTGTGGTGGAATTGCATTGTGGTTGAATTGTAGTGTGGCGTTGAATTTTACCTTCTTTTATTACAAGCTATTTCGGCATTCAATTCTGCATCGATTATGTATTTGTATTGTGTATTGCATCGATTATGTATTGACAAAGCTTCAGCGTCTAGTCATGAGCTGCAACACTTGCGTGCGAATAATTACCGAATATGACGGAACCGAAGACGTGGTGGTTGCGGGCCGAGATGCTCTGCCAGCTTGCTGGGATCAATGTTGTGTCCGTAGCACCGCAAAGCCTGGTCAATGGGGCGTTTTCTGTCTGGTCACATATGCCAGCTCATCTGCGCGTGGACATAGATGCTGTGAGAAACCGCTTGTTCTCAGCGTTTGCGATGGACAGGTTTGCGGCATACGACGCATACACAGTGCGCCGCTTGAGAGCAGGTGAGTCCCCAGACGTGTTGCTGGCAGATCAGAGGATAATTGCGACTTTGTTTGGCGGCGTTGCGGCAATACGCTGTGTTGTGCATTTGTGAGTGGCCTGCCAGATCGCGTGCGGCAAACCACTCGCGCCGGTGCAAGGGTTGTGTTTGACCGTTGATGATGTTCTAGCGAGAGCGCGTGCGGTTCTGTGATCAACGAGATCTTCGGACGCCTATGGTGTGTGGTGCTGCAACAAATTTTCTAGGTTAAGGTACTTCGATCACTGTCCCGGCTTCGCAACCTCGACGGCAACAACACCAGTTCGTTTGTTGAAACTGTGGTCAAAAGGGGCATTTCGGAGGAACAGAAATGCGAATCCGAGAGGAATAAGGAGCCGGTTGTGTCATAACTGAGTAAGTGAAACCTATAACAATGTGATCAGAGAGAAGAGTAGGAATGGAGAACTGTGAGAGGCGAGAGAAAAATATGCCAGATGAAATAATGTGATCAAAGTGTGTCACCGCCAATATGTGTGGCACCACCTGTATGACATCTAGTAAGACTGTGAGTCAGAATAAAATTGAATAAGAGACGACCATTCCTATTTGAAAAAGGTGACATATTGCCCAACTGTACGTGCCTAGCGTTGAAGTCTCCGGCATATATTATTCCGTGGTGCGGATACAGGAGGGTAAATGGCTATATTAAAAACCGGAAGGTGAGCAATAGACATTGAACAGCTGAATTAATGAATTACCAAAAAATATATCAAATAGCTGGTATGTTGTGTCCGTATGTGTTGAATTTGACAAGTGATGGTGTGATATCGAAAAATGAATGTAAGTGGCCAATGTATGCCGGATATGATGAGCGTATGCCTTGTAGCCTCTGATAGGGGGCTTCAGGAGGAGTTCTACGACCGATGAATGCTTCCTGAATGAATACAATTTCGGTTGGTGTACATAAATGTATGCCTGAAGTGGTGATAGTTTTTGAAATGAGGTTAGACCACATGCGTTCCACGAAACTGCACTAATGTCAACGACCGACATGACGGGTGTTCTTGCACAGTATACCTGAACGCTTCAGAGTTGAGGAACATGCAGAAGTTGAGGATGAAGGTGGAGCTGAGCTTGGAACAGAGGAGGTAATGTGAGTTATCGATGGTGATGACTTGAGAGAATTCTGGGCCAGACAGTTTTCAATTGTTTCTAGGCGTTTTTCGAGTGTGGTGAGCATAACTGTGAGACTCCCTTAAGGAGGTCATTGACGTTTCAACGATAGATTGGCTGGCGGTAATTTGAGACAATTCATGTTCGGAGCCAGTAATCCTCGACTCAAAAACACTGCTGTCTCGCCTTAACGAGTCTACGGCAATTTTCAGAGCCAATAACTGAGGTGATGGGGTAAGCTGCAGGTTAGCAGACACACTAGTGAGGGGTGGCCCCGCATCATTTGTTTTTTTTGGGTAGGCGAGGCAGCTGCTGTGACAAAGGATTACAAAATCTGTTGAGCCGGCTGGACAAATGCTGTGACGGAGACACCTGTAGGGGGTGCTTCTGGAGCAGCTTGGGCGACTACTACCGGTGCCGGTAACATCCATACCAAACATTGACACCTTGCTGGCGGCAACGTGGATAACGCCATTTGGTGGAGAGCTCATCTGTTGGAAGTGTTGGAGGAGACCCATCATCCTTTGGTGCTTTGCGTTTTTGCTGGTGTGGACATGTTTCTGATCGATGGGACTCGGATCACCAAGCGCACTTCTCCATCTTACAGTATTTGGCGACGTGGCCAACGCCCCAACACTTAAAACAAGTCGGAGAGTCATGTACCAGCTTGTGGAATCGGAATTCGGGAAGGAATGGAAGGAAGCTGAAACCGAGTTTTAGGTGGCGGATCCGAATGCTCCCAGGAGATAAGGAGGCGATTTAACGGCTTACCTTCTTGGTTGAACCGTCGTGCACTGTATATACCTGGCAGCTCGCGGCACAGAGCTGGGTCAACCGACATAGGGTAGTGTGTAACGATGTAGGCGGTGTGCTTCTTCGGTCGCTGGGGTTCATCCTCTGCGATGAAGGGCAACGTCCAAATATCACCTGCCTGAACACGACCAATGATGTCCTGACGTTTTCGTGAGATGTAGACGATTGAAGATGTGACCGTTGAAATTTCAACTTCTGCGAGTGAAGGATTCAAGCCGAAGGTCTTATGTACTTCCGTCAACCAACGGAGTTTGGTTTCCACACCTGGTGAGCCACTAAATTTTAGTTTCACGTACAGTGAGCGAGGTGCGAAAGCTGGCATTTGCTGTGTTCGTGATCATCGTTGTTGCGGCGATTGCGTTGATGGTTAGCGTTCTTGTGGGTCACGGCTAACTGCATCAGCAGCGGACACCATAGGAGGAAATTCGGCTTCATATCGACGGTGTGCTTCTTGGTTGTCTTCTTGCTCGGGTGACTAATGTTTTCTTCGCTTTATTGCAATGATCTTTGTTGACGTTTGGTTGCAGCCACACAATCTGTGGTGCTTGAAGAATCCATGGTGTTTTGATCGCTGGCAACCAGATTGGAAATATCTGGACCTGAGTAGGCCATAGTCATAGCACAGTGGTGTTTGTGCTACACCCCTTTGACAGCGTATATGAAGACCACTTGTGTGTAGCAGATGTAGAACCATACACGACCAAGGTCAGAACAAGAATGTGTGTGTGTGTGTGTGTGTGATGGTGTCTGTGGAATTGCATTGTGATTAAATTGTGGTGTGGCGTTGAATTTTTCATCTATATTTATAGGGGGATTGGCGAAACATGATAGATTACACTCGAAATGTTCATGGTCAGGATTTTCTTGGAGGGGAATACTCATCGGGGCTTGACACATTTTTAGGGGGGCTTCAGCCCCTCAAAGCCCCCCTCCCCCCCCCCCCCCCCCCCAGGCGCTAACACTGCGTAAGATATCACATCGCCCTCATAAAGCATGCACACCAGGAAAATTGAACTAAAAATACAACTTGATAAGTCAAATATAGTTTAGTTTATAGTTTAGTCAAATATAGTAAAAGTGACTTCATATGAATAATTATTCATATGATGAATGCAATTATAATTGCATTCCGGAATGCACATATGCATACGAGACTCGTACATCACATTTCACAATGCAAATACGCAAAGATTGTGCTTATTTGAATACTGATAAACGCCACGCACTCTTGGACAAACGCCAACGTATCGGTCAACACAATCACTGCGTGAGCATGCGTGTGCGTGTGTATTGTGTTGCGTTAGGCGCTCCAGCCGATGTGAAAGTGTGGATGGAAGAGCGTACGCATTAGACACACTCGGACGATGAAAGACGCGAGGCATGGATGATAATAACAGCACTATAAGGGCACGGCCAAAGCAGGTGATGCAAGGCGAACGTCAGACAATAGGATAAAAATGCCGTTGAGGAGAAAACTAAACATTAGAAAATGTTGCAAAATATGAGCACCATGTGTCAATGCAAGCCAAAAGCGTATAAAAACAGACATCAGCCGTCAAACCACCACTATGTTCCCATACAAGCCCCTGAGATGTGATATGCGTGTTGTTGTATGTATGTACGCATGTGTATGTTCCTAGTACTGCCTGTGCATGTGTGTGTGAGTGTATCTGCATATACATGCCCGTGTGCATGTGTGTGTGTGTCTTCAAAACAGTGCATTTACAGTGCAATTATTCATCACTCAACGTCGGACAGTCGTGCGGTCGGTGAGCCGACCAGCGACTGCCGCTCTTCCTGCGCAAGGTCCCCCTGCTGCCCCACCTCACCTGTCCCTCCCTCGTCGCTGGCCGCTACCAGCGCCGAGCGACAGCCGCGCCGTCGCAGCCACGGCGTCACCAGCACGTCGTTGTACACGCTCATGCCCAGCAACAGCACGACGAAGCCGAGCGGCTGCAGCGTTTGGAAACGTTGCCAGCGCAGCGCCAGCGACACACCGTAGATGACCAGCGTGCGCACCGAGTCGAGCACCATGCGCGTCGTGGCCGACAGCTCCTTGGTGACCGACACTCCGGCGAAGTTGAAGAACGCAATGCTCACCACCGTGCCGCAGAAGGCCGCCGTCAAACGCCAGCTGTTCTGCAGCTGCGCAAACGCGTCCCACACGTCCTCGAGACGGCCGTGCGGCGAGCCGCTGAAGCGGACAGGCACGTGCACGTAGTACATGGGCAAGAGCAGCACACCGAGCGCCGTCATGCCGAACATACCCTCGAAGCCGACGGCCAGAAGAGGCGGCACGTCGGCCGTCGACACGTACCGCTCCTCGATCACCATCTGCACGGAGACCACCAGCTGCGCCAGCACAATAAGCGCATCGCCGATCACCACGTTGCTAGCACTATGGCCGCCGTCGCTTCCGCCGCCAGCGCCCTCTGTCGGCGCCACCGGCAGCAGAAAGTCGGAAACGCCGACCAGCACCAGGCCGACCAGTACGAGCGCAATGCCGAGCCAGCGCCGGGCACCCATTCGTCGGCCCAGCACCAGCCGCGACAGCAGGCCGGTGAAGACAATAACGGCACCGCGTAGCATCTGGAACGACGAAGCGTACGTCAGCGTCAGACCGACGTACATAGTCGAAGTGCCGACCATGTCGCACAGTGCAGGCGCCACAAATAACAGCGGATTGAAGTGAAGATTGGCGTCAGTGAGCGCCGAGGCGCCCGCCGGCTGCCGTTCAATGTTGGCTGGCGATTGCACCGAGACTTGTCGTCGCTGCTGACGCCAGCGATGCCACAGCAGCGCGCCGAAGAACGCGTACAAACAACTGAACTCGCCGACAAACATGCTGCACGCCTGCACGAACGGGTGCTCGAATGACCGCAGTTGGCCCACGCTATTGACGCTCTGCAGCTTGTCGGCCCACTTGGTGGACAGCGTGTTGAGCGAGCCAGTGACCACCATCAACGCAGCCAAAAACAGCTGGTATCGCGTCCAGGCCATGGTGTGGACGCGGTGATTGGCACGGCTTGCTGAATTGCGTGTGCGTGTGAATCAATGTGAGCGAAACAAAGTCATCGATCGATTGTGATGAACGTGGCTCAGATCAGCTCGGAATGTCTAGCGACAGCCCCATATTACACAGCAAAAATGAAGCGTTTTAGACAAATAAAAAATATAAAAATCAAATCATTGCATATATAACTTAGTCATGTTAAAGGTTAAAGGCAAAGGTGACAGCTGCTACACGGGAATAATCCGAAGCTTATGGACGCACAGATGTGCCCCGTGCAGCTCGCTGCCACCGCAGAGCCGACACTCCACGCTATGGCGTCACAAGGACGAAATACGTATTAGAGAGGGCCACCTCCCCAGAATGCATGGCACAACACATGACTGATATCTGGTACCCATTTACTGCTGGGTCGACAGGGGCTGTTGGATTATAGAGTTCACCCAAGAAATTCTGCTCCGCCGGGTTGCGAACCACGGACCTCCCGCTTGTGAGGTGGGTGTGCTAACCACTACACCACGGAGTGCCAACTATTGGCGGGAACGAATTGAGCATAATCCATGTTTAGACCGCAGTGAATTCCCCAAATGAACGTCAAAAATACAAGAGCGACAGCATGACACATTCAACAACATTTATTTGGCACAGCGCATATAAAAACACACGAGCGTTAAACAGCATAATAAGCCAAAAATATGCAAAGAATACCACAAAACACAAACAAACACAAGAGTAACTGACAAAAGAGAACATGAGTCAATTATAACACATCACAAACTGCAAGTAGATAAAAAAAGGTCAGTGCAAGCGTAAGAAGTCAAACTGAATCATAAGAGTAAGAGAAGTGGAATCAAAGGATCCCTCAAATAAGTATCTAGAGGGCCGAACGAAACGAGGAATAAGAAGTGGCTGATACAACAGTACGAGGAAGCGAATTGTACAGTGGGGGAGCAAATAAATAAAGACTTAGAGGACCAAGATGATTCGTTCAAAGCTCGAGGGCAGACAAGAGGGTTGACTAGGGTCGTGAAAGAGTTTACAAATACTACAGCAAAGACAAAAGTGAATATGAGGAATAATGGGGAGCCAACGAAACTGTATAGAAAATAGAGATGTATTCAATGAAGATGAGGACGAAGATGAAATGATAACACTGATAAGCACGCTAAAAATTGATAATAAACATTAAACACAATGTAGCATCGCATCAATCACAATTACAATTTCACTACCACCACACGAACACCACCAACGCTCACAACACTCACAACCTCAAAATGACTCAATCGATGACACCTGTCCAGATTGCAATTCAGCACCACACACCATCACACACATCATGGAACACTGCACAGCACACACACAACTCAGACGCCAACACAAAATCAATTCAGTCAGGGACCTGTGGAACAACCCGGTCGGTGCCGTGTCTTTCCTCAGGAGCTCGAGGTTCCTCGGCCAGACAACCTGAGGAACAACAACAACAACAACAACACTCACAACCAGAACTATCAACTACACAAACACCAGCACACAGACACAAGCACTACTACCACCAAACGACACCACAACAGAACAACAATCGATACAAATACGCACTGGCTCACACTCACACATTTCAATCATCAACGTATACATTCCACCACAAACTTCACCAACAGTACCTCGCAACTACACACCAGATCTACGCAACCCCACAAACACACCTAACACAATACTGGGCGGTGACTTCAACGCCAAAGATCCTGCCTGGTACACACACAATCCACTCACCAACAGAGGCACAGACATACTACAACAAACAGAACACCTCTACATTCTCAACAACACTCACCAACACACTCACACCACACATCAGGCACACTATCATTCGACATCACCTGACATCACATTTTGCACACCGGATCTCATCCACACAACCACTTGGAAGGTGGTCAAAGAGCTTGGCTCAGACCACCTTCCAATCGTCATCACCACCAAAATCAGAACTGCACCAAGCACAACCAGACGCACTTACACAAATTACACAAAAGCCAATTGGTCACAATTCACACACGACACGGAACTAGCATTTACGCAACTCAACACAACAGACATCACAGACATAAACAAAACAGTCCAAACATTTAACAGCATCATACACAAGGCAGACAAACAACACATCCCAAAAGGACACAGAAAACACCACATCCCAAACTTTACACAAGAAATACACACACTCATCAAACAACGCGACACACTGAAACACTCTCCGACACCACACTCACACAATACATCCGAACAAATACACGCACTCAACACCACAATCAACACCAAGATACATGAACAAAAATCACTGAACTGGCACAACTACATAAAAACACTAGATCACAGATCAAACACCACAAAACTATACAACACACTGAAAAGCATCACACTCTCAAACAGCAATATAACACGAACACACGCAGCCATCACGACCGACACATCATCTGTACCATCAAATAAACAACAGGCAAACACACTCATTAACCACTACTCACACATCAGCCACATCACTCCTACACAAAAAGACAGGACAATCATCAGACGTAAACACACATTCAGCACAGATCCACTATACACACCATTCACACATGCGCAGACACGACACATCATACACAACATCAAACAATCATCAGCCTGTGGTCCAGATGGAATAAGTAACATCCATCTGAAACATCTTGGACCACAAGGCATACAGACACTCACCAACATATCCAACTACAGCTTCTCACACAACACAATACCTCACATCTGGAAAACGGGCATCATCATCACGCTACACAAACAAGGCACAGACCCCACGCTTCCTTCTTCACATCGTCCAATCACACTGCTCTGCACACCCTCAAAAATCACAGAACGCCTCATCCTCAAACTCATCACACCACAAATCCCACTATCACAATCACAACACGGCTTCAGATCACTGCACTCCACAACCACACTGCTCACAAAACTCACACAGACCATGATGGGTAACATAAACACAACAAAACCACCACACAGAACACTACTCATAACACTCGACATCAGCAAAGCCTTCGACAGAGTTCCACGACACAATCTCACAAACAAAATACTAGACACCACACTTCACAATAACACTAAGAGATGGTTGGCCAACTACCTCGCTGGCAGATGCGCCCATGTGAGGTACAATGGACAATCATCTCACACACGCAACATAACAAACGGAGTCCCTCAGGGCTCCGTTTTAGCACCAACACTATTCAAAATATACCTACATGACATGCCAGCACCCAACACTCCATCCATACAGATATCATCATATGCAGACGACATCACAATCACAAGCACACACAGACACGCCGACACAGCAGTGCACACACTACAACCTTACATCAACACACTACAACAATGGTTCAGCACAAACCAACTGAACATTGCACCTGCCAAATCCACAGCCACACTCATCACCAACTGGACATCCGAACACAACTACACACCACAAATCACCATCAACAACACGATCATCCCACACACGCACACACCAAAAATACTAGGCGTCACATACGACACACAACTCTCATTCAAACAGCACATCACCAACATTAAAACCAAGGTCACTCCACGCCTCAACACACTGAAAGCACTCTCACACACAACTTTCAGACACAACAAAGACACCACAACCACCATATACAAACAGTACATCCGACCCGTGATAGAATATGCTAGCCCCGCATGGGCTAGCAACACGCCACACAAACACACTTCAAACACTTCAAAACACCGCACTCAGAACAATCACAGGATGCACAGCTACCACACCAGCAGACCACCTTCATCACGAAACCAAAATACTCAAACTGACACACCACCTAGACATGAGAGGCACACAAACACTCGCAGCAGCAGTCACCAACACAGCACATCCACTACATCACCTCACAACACAAGACAACACAGACAGAAACATAAAAACAACACCAAGCACACTTTACCACAGACAAATTTTCACATCACTTCCACCAGCTCCCCACGCACATCAATCAAGAAACACATACACACAGAGATCGCACGGAAAGCCATACACTCACTACAACACAATACACTCCTACAAAGACACCCACCGGACACACACAAATCAGAAAACACACTCACACGCGAATACAAGGTGCATCTGGTCAGGTTGAGATGTGGTCATCGTTCTGTCCTTCTGTCATATCAGAAAAGGTTGAATGACTCAATCGATGACACCTGTCCAGATTGCAATTCAGCACCACACACCATCACACACATCATGGAACACTGCACAGCACACACACAACTCAGACGCCAACACAAAATCAATTCAGTCAGGGACCTGTGGAACAACCCGGTCGATGCCGTGTCTTTCCTCAGGAGCTCGAGGTTGCTCGGCCAGACAACCTGAGGAACAACAACAACAACAGCACTCACAACCAGACTGACTTGTAGCTCGCTTCAGCCACACGTACATGCGTCACACGTCACAATGTCAAAGTTCACCGACCAATCAGCTCACAATACTTGAGTCACGTGACAAGCAAAGTCACATGAACCATACACACACTTGGACACACACACGGACATACACGATAACTCGCATTCATGGAAAAGAGCAGGCACACCATTGGCTCACTTGAAAATACACATACATAGACATACGAACACACCTGCGCGGTTACACGATTTCATCACACTGTACATACACGATACGAATACCTATTACATGTTCCCATGGTGTTCACACCAATCAAATACACAATGTATGATCGAACCGAAACAGGGACAAGAAAAAAATCTACACATGATACAGGCAATCAATGATTAAAACTAATGAATAACATAGTCACGGTGCCAGACAGGAGCTCTTCTCTGTCGTGTTGGGCTGCTGTGAATCACCGATTCACTGCCTTCTGCAGACACAGCATAACCGTCATCGTCGCTACGAGGTCACAGGTCGCGTACGTGACGCACCATGCCCTCCAACTCGTACCACTGTTGCGCACCCACACTGGATTATCGTTGTCAAATGCGTCACTTGTCTGGAGCGGCGACAAGCATGTTCGCTATTCGCCCACAATATCACGCCATTGATAGTTATACAGCACGTGTGCAGGCGTTCCCTTGCGATCACTGAAAGGGCTCGTATTATACCGATGTACGGCTTTACCGATGGAACAATTCTTGCGAGCAGTAATCACCTTCACAGTGCGGTGATTCCTTTCTATAATAAAATTGCCACTGAGTCTGTATGCCGCTCGAAGTCGCACCTCAATACTCCACTTTGCTGCAAATGATAGAAACTGCTGAGTCCTGAATATGGTCGCATTGTCACATAATAGTTGAGTGGGAAGTCATCGCTCAAGGAACATCTCTTCAAGGTGTCCCGTGATGTTATAAGCGTCTGATCGCCTCAGCAATCGCCACAAAGAAAATATTGATGGTCCACAGTCAATTACGGACATATATTCTTGACCTTGAAAGTGTGCGACGTCTATAGCGAGTATGCACCATGTCTCTCCAACTGATAACTCACCTATTGGCCATTTTCGCGGGGCAGGATCGATTGATTGGCAAGTGTTACAACTCGCCACCACGTGTTTCACTTGTATTCTGGATACCGGAGAACACTCCCTCCGCGCGAAAAATAGTGTTATCCGCACGCCAGGATGTCCAGCACGCTCGTGAATTCCACGTATGTTCACCATGTTATCACGTGGTACAACGGCTGCGGCGGCAAAAGCACTTTCAGTCAGTCATTTCTGCGACACACGAGTCAAATGTCGCTAATCCATCGGCACACTGTAACAGAATCGGATTTGATCAAGATGTTGGTCATATTCCAGCTCGCCGCCATATTGATTCCGCGAATTGCAGCGTCCAATTCGGCCCTATTTATGTGAGTTGTCTTGTCTGGTCTCAACCACGAGGCGGCTTCAATAATATCTCGCAGACGTCTTCAACAGCATCATATGCAGACGACATCACAATCACAATCACAATCACACACAGACACGCCGACACAGCAGTGCACACACTACAACCTTACATCAACACACTACAACAATGGTTCAGCACAAACCAACTGAACATTGCACCTGCCAAATCCACAGCCACACTCATCACCAACTGGACATCAGAACACAACTACACACCACAAATCACTATCAACAATACGATCATCCCACACACGCACAAACCTAAAATACTAGGCATCACATATGAAACACACCTCACATTCAAACAACACATCGACAACATCAAAACCAAAGTCACCCAACGCCTCAACAAACTGAAAGCACTCTCACACACAACTTTCGGACACAACAAAGACACAACCACCATTATATACAAACAATACATAAGACCCGCGATTGAATATGCTAGCACCGCATGGTCTAGCAATCTCGCAACACGCCACACAAACACACTTCAAAACACCGCACTCAGAACCATATAACAAAGTTATAATCAGACCAGTTTTCTATCTGTCAGTTTACTCAGTTTTCTCTTTCCCTCTCTCTCTCTCTCTGTCACTTTACTTTCGCGTTCTTTTCGCGACCTGTTTGTGCAGCTGTCGGTAGGTTAATTTATGTGGTAGGGTGACGTCAGTAGTGTACTGCGCCTGAGATGCTTGGCAATGTGTGAAGTAGCTTTTAAGTACAGTTAATTTATGGCATTTTTGTGTGTCTGACTTGGCTGAACATCTCATTGTAACGCGTGTGTACTGTCAGATCGTGTTTAGAAATAGCTCGCAACTAAGTTGCGCAGCCGAACCGTTTGCCCGGTTAGATTCAGAGAGGGCATTGAGCCGACGACATGTGGTCGTGGGTATATATGCCTGTGTTGTACGAACAATATGGGCGGGATACTGGAGACTGGGGACTAGATACTAAATACTGAGAGAGTGGATAATGAACACTGGGGAGACTAGAGACTAGAGACAATGGAGACTAGAGATACTGGAGAGACTAGATATTAAGTTTTAGGAGTAGCTTCAAGGTAGTAGAGTTGACTGGTTGTTGCAAATACACAATTAAACTTCGACTGGGTGACTATTACTTGTTATCGCGGAACACAACAACAATATGAACTCAGAAGACTTCACGATTAGCCGAACGACGAAGACCAACATTTAACATCTCAACATATTGGTGTCGTTACAAACCATCACAGGATGCACAGCCAGAACACCTGCGGACCACCTCCATAACGAAACAAAAATCCTCAAACTGAAACACCACCTAGACATTATAGGCAGACAAACACTCGCAGCAGCAGTCACCAACACATCACATCCAATACATCACATCACAACACAAGACAACACAGCCAGAAACATAGAAACAACACCAAGCACACTTTACTAAAGACAAATTCTCACATCACTTCCACCAGCCCCCCCCGCACATCAATGAAGACACACATACACACATATATCGCACGTAAACCTATACATTCACTTCAACATAACACACTCCTACAAATACACCCACCAGACATACACAAATCAGAAAACACACTCACTGGCGAAAACAAGGTGCATTTGGCCAGGTTGAGATGCGGTCATCATCCTGCTCTTCTGTCATATCAGAAAAGATTGAATGAATCAATCGATGATACCTGCCCAGATTGTCATTCGGGACCACACACCATCACACACAACAGGGAACACTGCACAGCACACACACAACTCAGACGACAACACAAAATCAACTCAATCAGGGACCTGTGGAACCACCCGGTCAGTGCCGTGTCTTTCCTCAGGACCTCGAGGTTGTTAAAGATTAAGGTTATATGCCTAAGTGACAGGTGCTAGACGGGAAGGAGCTGAAGCTTATGAAAACACAGGTGTGCTCCGTGCAGCTCGCTGTCACCGCAGAACCGACCCTCTCCACGCTATGGCGCCACATGCACGTAAGACGTATTAGAGAGGGCCACCTCCCCAGAATGCATGACACAACACATGATTGACATCTGGTACCATCATTTACTGCTGGGTGGACATGGGGCTGTGGATTATATAAATCGCCCAAAGTAATTCTGCTCCGCCGGGATTCGAACCACGGTCCTTCCGCTTGTGAAGCGGGTGTGCTAACCACTACACCACGGAGTCCACAGGTTGTTCGGCCAGACAACCTGAGGAACAACAACAACAAAACTCACAACCAGACTGACTTCCACGACACAATCTCACAAACAAAATACTAGACACCAGACTTCACAATAACACTAAGAGATGGTTGGCCAACTACCTCGCTGGCAGATACGCCCATGTGAGGTACAATGGACAATCATCTCACACACGCAACATAACAAACGGAGTCCCTCAGGGCTCCGTTTTAGCACCAACACTTTTCAACTTATACCTACACGACATGCCAGCACCCAACACTCCATCCATACAGATATCATCATATGCAGACGACATCACAATCACAAGCACACACAGACACGCCGACACAGCAGTGCACACACTACAACCTTACATCAACACACTACAACAATGGTTCAGCACAAACCAACTGAACATTGCACCTGCCAAATCCACAGCCACACTCATCACCAACTGGACATCCGAACACAACTAGACACCACAAATCACCATCAACAACACGATCATCCCACACACGCACACACCAAAAATACTAGGCGTCACATACGACATACAACTCTCATTCAAACAACACATCACCAACATTAAAACTAAAGTCACTCCACGCCTCAACACACTGAAAGCACTCTCACACACAACTTTCGGACACAACAAAGACACCACAACCACCATATACAAACAGTACATCCGACCCGTGATAGAATATGCTAGCCCCGCATGGGCTAGCAATCTCGCAACACGCCACACAAACACACTTCAAACACTTCAAAACACCGCACTCAGAACAATCACAGGATGCACAGCTACCACACCAGCAGACCACCTTCATCACGAAACCAAAATACTCAAACTGACACACCACCTAGACATGAGAGGCACACAAACACTCGCAGCAGCAGTCACCAACACAGCACATCCACTACATCACCTCACAACACAAGACAACACAGACAGAAACATAACAACAACACCAAGCACACTTTACCACAGACAAATTTTCACATCACTTCCACCAGCTCCCCCACGCACATCAATCAAGAAACACATACACACAGAGATCGCACGAAAAGCCATACACTCACTACAACACAATACACTCCTACAAAGACACCCACCGGACATACACAAATCAGAAAACACACTCACAAGGGAATACAAGGTGCATCTGGCCAGGTTGAGATGCGGTCATCATCCTGCCCTTCTGTCATATCAGAAAAGGTTGGATGACTCAATCGATGACACCTGTCCAGATTGCAATTCAGCACCACACACCATCACACACATCATGGAACACTGCACATCACACACCCAACTCAGACGCCAACACAAAATCAATACAGTCAGAGACCTGTGGAACAACCCGATCGGTGCCGTGTCTTTCCTCAGGAGCTCGAAGTTGCTCGGCCAGACAACTTGAGGAACAACAACAACAACAACAACAACCAGACTGACTTGTAGCTCGCTTCAGCCACACGCACAGGCGTCACACGTCACAATGTCAAAGTAAACCGACCAATCAGCACACAGTACTTGAGTTACGTGACAAGCCAAGTCACATGAATCATACGCACACTTGGACACACACACGCAGACATACATACGCATATACACGGTACCTCGCATTCATGGGAAAAAATCAGGCACACCATTCACGCACTTGAACATACACATACAACTACACCTACGCCGTTACACGATTTCATCACACTGCACATACACAATACGAATACATATAACAAACTTAAATAAAAACTGAGAAGTAAGACGACAGGGAGAAGACGAGATAAAAAAAAACATGTGACAAAAACAAAACAAGATGAATTAATCACACGTTGGAGAAGGCAAAGAGAATATCGAGAAAATAATAAAGTGTATATTTAAGAATCACAGCAATATTATGCAAAAATACAACAAAATATATGTACAATACTTGCAAAACACTCGCATTAGCACAGTGCACACCATTGGTGTGATTTATCAGAACATAAAACCATTCATTTAATTTCATTTCAGTGTATTTGTTATAGCGCCTGTCATACACGGGCGCGCATCAGATATACAGTATGAACAAGCGGATAAAGCTAAAACAGTTATTCCGGAAACAATAAAAAGAGCACATGAATGAATAAATATTACACGATTCAAGTAACGCAAGGAACACATTTACACAATGAGAAGAACACATTGAAGGGTGATTGAAGAACACAATAACAGAGTACAATAAACATAATTAGACTAAAACATAGGTAAACACAAGCATACATGCATTCGCGCCCACACACATATCAGAGAGAGGCAAAAGGAGTCAAGAAATGAGTCACGGGATCAAAGGAAATTTCGACAAGATGTTTACGTAGAGAAGAGGTAAAAGATCGATACGTGAGCGAGGAGGTCATATTAGAAGGGAGCGAGTTATATAATCGAGGACCGTAGAACGAGAACGATTTAGAAGACCAGGCAGATTCATTGAGGGCGCGAGGACAGCATAGAGGAGCAGAATGACGGGAAGTGGGATTAGAAGAGGGAGAGAGCAGATCAGAAAGATATAAAGGTTGATTAGGAGCATGCAAGAGTTTGAATATTATGCAGCAGATTTTGAAGTGAATGCGCGATTAAATAGGAAGCCAACGGAATTGAAACAGAAAAGGAGGAGTATGGCGACAGAAGATAGGATGCAAAACAAAACGACAGGACTGATTTATTACGCGCTGAAGAATTTTCAAAGAATAATTAGGACAGCTGAAGTGGAGTGAGCTGCAGTAGTCGAGTCTGGAGAATATAAGAGAATGAATAAGCTTGATTGCAGAGGGCTGATCGAGACAGGGACGGAGGGGATAAAGCGAGCGAAGAATCAAGCGACAAGTGCGAGCTGTAGAAAGGATATTGGTTGAGAAGGAAAGGGAGGAGTCAAAAATAACACCGAGATTTTTAACAGTCACTGAAAGAGACAAGGGGAGGAAAGGAGGAGCAATATGAGGAGGATGAAGAGCGATAAATTCAGATTTAGAAGTGTTCAAGAGGAGGCGACGTGAGGAGGTCCAGGTCGAGATAGCAGAAATTACGTCAGACAAGATATTAGGATGCGAGAGAGAGCAAGGGAGATATAATTGGATATCGTCTGCATAAATATGGAAAGTAACGGAGTAGCGCCTAAGGATGGGACAAAGAGAACACATGTAGACATTGAAAAGGAGAGGACCAAGAATAGAGCCTTGAGGAACACCGGACTTAAGAGAGAGCACAGCAGAAACGGAGGAATTGAACTTAACAGAAAAAGTGCGACCATGCAAGAACGAAGTAGTGAGAGAGCGGAATGCGAGACACCGATATGGAGGAAGTCATCGATGAGAATAGAATGATCAACCAAGTCAAAGGCAGAGCTCATATCAAGTAGTACTAGAAGAACACAATGACAATAAGAGAAGGAGGAAAGAATACCTTGGGAGACAGAAATGAGAACGGATTCAGTAGAATGACCAGGGCGGAAACCGGATTGGTGAGAATCAAGAGCATTGCAGACATAAGGGGATATCTGAGAGAAAATTGCAGATTCGAGGAGTTTGGAGGAAAAACTGAGGAGGGAGATAGGACGATAGTTACTACATAAAGAAGGATCGAAAAGTTTTTTGAGGATAGGATATACATGGGCGTGCTTGTCGGCAAGAAAATTGCCGTGCAAGAAAGAGGAGTTGACTAGGTGAAGTAGGTAAGCAATCAAGGAGTTGAAGGATGGAGCAATAACTCGGAAATTAATGGGATCAGCAGGAGAGGAAACGAATTTACATGTGGACAGAAGAAAAAGGAAGTCGGAGAGGACCAGTTGAGAAAGACGAGAGCTGACAGTGGGATGTAGTACGAGAGAGAGAGGGACCATACCATCGATAGAGGTATATTTGTGTATTTATATTTGGAAGAAGACAATACAGAGCATATGAAACTCACAGCATCTCGATTGAAATAGAAGACATCTGTAACCCAACCCAACCTTACCTCACCAGGCAAGCAGAAATTGCCAAGCATATGAACGCTGTGACAGATAAAACGGGGACATAGATAAAATGGGGACATCGACGCATTCGATACAAAATATGACGCATTTGATGGAATTTGAAGGATTTCCCTTCGTACCATGCGCACTGGATGTTATAACATGTGCTCTGATTAGTGATTCTTGCAGTGCAGTTGTAGTAACGTAGTTGGGTAGTTGCTAGTTTTTCATTGTAGACATGGGTACCCAGGTATGTATTTTGGTTAGTTTCATAGGGGACAAATGTATTTTTGGAGTAAATTTGTTGTTCTTAAATTCGTTGGTGCTTGGTTCGTTAGTGCTTGTGTTTGTTGCTTGTTTGGTTAGTAACCACTCACTGTATTAGTGGGAGGTGGTGGCTATAGATCTTGTGGGACCACTTCCAGAGACACCCAGGGGAAATAGGTACATCCTGACCGCCACAGACCTTTATTCAAAGTGGGTCTCAGCATTCCCCCTACAAGCCAAGTCAGCCGATCAGGTTTCCCACCACATCCAGACAATGTTTCACCTTTTCGGGCCCCCGAAGAAAATAATAACAGATCAGGGTAGGGAGTTTTGTAATCAGGTGAATGAAGTGTTGTTTCAGGTGTTCCAGGTGAAGCACGCTGTGACGCACGCGTATCATCCGCAGACCAACGGACAGGCTGAGAGGACCAACGGCACATTGAAAAAGATCCTCATGAAGTTGTGCAACGAGCAGCAGGATGACTGGGACTGTCACCTCGGTGCCGCGGCATACGCCATGAACACCTCGGTGCAGGAATCGACCAAATTTTCCCCGTTTTTCATCATGTTCGGGAGGTGCCCTCGTTTAATGGCGGACATGCAGATCAATGACACCCCAGATTTGGACTCCCGGGTCAAGGATATCCTTGAAAACCCTAATATTGAGAGTCAAGACATTCAGAGCAGAGTAGAGAAAGTGGAGGGGGTAAAAGAAGTGGTTAGTGCCAATATCAAGAAAGCCCAAGAACGGCAGAAAAAAAATGTCGAGTTGAGAAAGAATAAGGGGTTTAAATCCTTCACTTTCCGGGTTGTGATGTGGGTATTGGCCCGTAATAATAGGAAGAAATAAGGGCGTAAGGGATCCAGGATGGAATTCGACTGGCTTGGTCCATATGCGATTTCTAATATGGATTTTACATCGGCCCAGCTCCAGACACCGTCAGGCAAAATTCTTTCTCGAAGAGTCGCGTTGATGCATTTGAAGCCCTATTTAGAGCCTCTCGAGATTCCTGCTCTGTCGTCTCCTGGAGTTGCTGCGGAACTGGCGGACAGTGCCCAAGACACCGTGCCTTGCGACCATGGGCTCATTTCCACTGTGTCAGTTGATGCCTGCATCGCCAGCCCGTCGTCGGTCTTCACAGCGTGTGACGAACCTGAAGGTGTCACTGAACCAGCAGTCAAGCGGCGCCGCATGAATGACGCCTGACGCCCATTGACTCCATGGACGGCTGTGCCGAGCGCGTCGGACCGCATCAACATCAGCGCGACGCTTGCGAACTCGCACTGCTGGCTCAGTGACACAGTCATCGATGCGGCTCAGTCGCTGTTGGCGCGGCAATTCCCGGGGGTGTCTGGCCTCCAGTCGACTGTTGTGCTTCAGGGGTCTAATTATGGCGGATATTGCTGACGAAATTTCCCTTCTGAATTCAATTGGTTTGCTACACTAGGAGACAAGTACAAAAACAAATCAGCAAAAGATTACTTCACTAGTTTAGTTCAATCCACTATTTACACGTTTATTATATTATAACTCTGTTATAGTGATATCCAAGTAACATTTTGATTCTTTTGTCGTATTTTCAGTTTCGGTTAGTTATCTACTTTTCATTTGTTATATTGTCAGTCCTACATTTGTGGATCGTGTGCGGTGCATCACATGCTTGATGCGCTGTTATGTGTATAATGAAGAAACGTCTGTGAAGAAGATATTGTTGATTATCGAAGCGTTTCCTGAATGTTTGCTGTTTCCTGACAATACATGACTTATTTCCAGCTCGCCTGAAACTCATAGTTTCACCATGTCTTACTGAATCATACTTTGTTCAGCCACTGGGATAGCTGAGTGTAATGCAGGTGTCCATGTCCACACGTCCCCCTTCACACACGCACACATACGCAAACGCTGGCACACGCAGCTGGTCATTGGTCCGTTGGCAGTTGGTGCTCTCAGCCTATCCGTTGATCTCCGAATGATACGCGTATTTTACAGCGTGCTTAATCACCTATTTGAATGATATTCGAAGAAAAACAAAATGAGGAAAAATACGAGAAAACAAGAAAAACCACTTCAATAGTTCAGTTCTGTCAAAGGCGTGGTCATAATGGAGGCAATGTATTATCTGTACTCAGCAACAGCAAGCAGCGCAACAACTCACTCAACATTCACGACTGCTCACGCACACACTCCACTTCAGGATGGACAAACAAGCATATATACAAACCAGACACAGTCATACGCAAGCGGGCGTACCAATGTAGTCACACACAATGCAAGCGAATTCTACACCGAAGGACAGTTAGCGAATGCACAAGCCTGTAAAGACACGTTTACATCAACAAGTTCAATCCACTATTTACAACAACAACAACAATGTATTTTTATAGCGCTCACACAGAAACAAGCGCGAAAGAGACAACAACAACAACAACAACAGTACACGACATCAAGATGTGAGAAAAGAAGTAGAAAATTCACAGAAAGGAAATTTTTTTTCAATAATAATGGAGATAAATAAAATGAAAATAAGTAAAAACATAAGTAATTGTAAATTAGAGTCATAGGGAAGCGTAAGGTGTAAGAGTGCGAGAAGTGGGATCAAAAGATTTAGCAAAAAGATATTTACGAAGTGAGGAGGAAAACCTACTAAAGGATGAAGAGGAAGTGATTGAGTGATTTACACGTTTATATAAACGATAAAAGTCGATTTCAGATTTGAACATTAAACGAAAAATACTCCCAATAGCTAATCTAAACTCAACACTAGCCCGCACCAAAAAACAAACCCTATAACTTCAATAAATAGCAATAGAGACTTGTCGATGTCCCCATTTTCACCAAGCAACTTGTTACGTTTACATCAACAAGTTCAATCCACTATTTACACGTTTATATAAACGATAAATGTCGATTTCAGATTTGAACATTAAACGAAAAATACTCCCAATAGCTAATCTAAACTCAACACTAGCCCGCACCAAAAAACAAACCCTATAACTTCAATAAATAGCAATAGAGACTTGTCGATGTCCCCATTTTCACCAAGCAACTTGTTACTTTACTACAACCGCGCCATACGGTAGACATGCACCAAGTTGGGTGAAAACCTTAAAATTCCTTCAAAATCCTTACACCATACAGTGAAAAGCCTTCAAATCCCTTCAAATGCGTCAAATTTTGTATCAAATGCGTCGATGTCCCCATTTTATCTATGTCCCCGTTTTATCTGTCACACCGTCACACCGTCACACCGTCACACCGTTGCCGCGCAATAATCCAACATTGGCTGTCTGGCGATACTAAATTTCACGCAATCTAGGACCGCATGCTTGACAGTGAAGGGCCTGTCACATGTTGTGCATGTTGGTGGTTGTTATGCATGTGGTGCATGTTGGCATGTTGGTGGATGATATATCGATGCGTCAAGCGCGTGTAGCCCATTTGGAGTCTGGCCAGGATTTTTTCTGTTTTCCTCGGTTGATGCGTCTGTGGTATTTTGCTTGGGTAATCCCTTATATCGCCGATATGATGTTGATTTCTCGCCTCCTCCCATTGCTGCGAGAGATATTTACTCAGTGCCGCATCGATCATGCTATATATACAATTTTTGGTGATCGGATATGGAGCTATACTTTGCTCTGATAAGGCGTTCTTTGCCGCGACGTCTGCTTTCTCATTTCCTTCAATTCCTCGATGGCCGGGTATCCACATAAAAATGCACTCTTGTCCATTAGATAAAAGGTGGTGATGGATCGCTAAAATCTTCTCGAGTAAAAAATCTGAGTCCGATCTATCTAAAAGATGTTGAATGGCGGATTTTGAGTCAGAAAATATGATGAAGTTTAGGAATTCACAGTTTTGTGCTATAATTAAAGCTTTGTATATTGCATATAACTCTGTGTCATATGCTGAGGCGTATGGTGGCAACCGATACTGGTACGTGCCATGCCCCGGTATGCTTACTGCACAACCTGCCTTGTTCCCAACCTTGGAGCCATCAGTATATATCTGTTGGAAGTTATCCTGGTGTGCGACGAATTCCCGGAACAAATTATGAATTTCGCAATCTAAAATTTTGTCAAGTTTGTCTGAGAATAAAAATTGAACATTTGGTTTACTTATCATCCAGGGCGGCACAGCGTTGGTGATCTCCATTCTGTGCTGAGCTGGCAACGTCATCTGCAATGCCTCCACGTACCTGAGCGCGCGTCTGTTAACTGTCTTATGCTGTTGTTGTTGTCGTTGGCTGTTTGATGTTGAACACACCGGGGAGAGGTTGACATGCTGCTTCAGGATATGCCTTTCATTGTAGAATATCTGTAATGAGTACCGCAATGTCAGTTTCTGTCGTCGATGTGTTAAAGCTGATATGCCTGTATATGCCTGGAGGGCGGCTGTTGATGTTGTTTTGAATGCGCCGGTGATTATTCTAAGGCTCTCGTTTTGTATTGCCGTCAATTTGTCTAGCAAATACGGGCTGGCTGCTGAATATACTATTGAACCATAATCCAATACCGACAGTATGATCGCTTTGTATACTCCCAGAAGGATGTGTGCTGGCACCTCCATGTTTTTGTTTCCTGCAATGGCTTTGAGAATATTAATTTTCTTTTTGCAGCGCGTCGCAATATAGTCAATGTGACTGCGCATGCTGAGTGTTCTATCTAAGACCACCCCAAGGTATTTATATGATGGCTTAAATGGGATCGTTTCTCGATTCAGATTGAAATAGTACACCGGTTTGTGGTTATCTATAGTGTAGATGACAGCTGTAGATTTGTGGCCGGAAAAGGTCATGTGGTTGGAATTGGCCCACTTTTCAAGTTTACAGAGGGAGTTCTGGAGTTCTTCTTGCATGTCCTTTATGTTTTCTCCCTGAATCCACACAGCAATGTCGTCCGCATAGACGGCATATTGTATGCTGAGCTCTTCTGAGATATCATTCATCATGATATTGAACAAAATCGGAGACAAAACGCTGCCCTGTGGGAGACCGATATTTGTCTGGTGCCACTCCGAGAAGTGTCCCCCCAGTCTCACCTTAAACTTCCGATCACCTGATATAAAATTATTTAAAAACTTTGGTAGACTTCCTTTCAAACCTAGGTGAAAAATTTTGTACGTTAAAAACTCTGGTGTTACGGAGTCATAGGCCTTCCTCAAATCTAAAAATATGACTATCGTTGCCTGCTTTCTGGCGAAGCCTTGGCGAATCACCGTATCCAGCCTAACCACATGGTCGAGTGGCGATCGTTTTGGTCGGAATCCACACTGGTAGGGATCCAGGGCCTGTTCATTTTCTAGGACATAAGAAAGCCGTTTGGCTACCATTCTCTCCATCACCTTACCAAGACAGCTCGAAAGAGTGATGGGACGATATGAACTTGGATCGTTTCGCCGTTTTCCAGGCTTCAGGATAGGTATCACTGTGCTTTGTCGCCAAGTTTCTGGAAAAACCCCTCTCAGCCATATATAATTATAAAATGATAAGATGAAGTCAAAACACGAAGGTGGTACATGTCTTAAAAAATCATAATGTATATGATCTGGTCCGACTGCAGTGTGTCCGGAGGAAATTATTGCACTACTAAGTTCATCTGAGGTGAATACTTTGTTGTAAAAATGTTCTTGTGATGTTTCAAAAGCATTGAACGGTAATGTATCCGCGTGAAAATTTCTGTGTTCCCCTGTTTATGTATGTGAAAGGTTTATGTCTCGGAATTGCTGTGCTAGTGTGTCTAGAACTTCCCGGGTATCCGACACCTCGCTACCATCTACAGATAAAATTGGTATTGCAGTTGGAGCAGATGTACCCTTGAATTTCCTAATAGTTCTCCATATGTATGAGGTGGAACTAAGGGGTGTGATGCTACACAAAAAACTACACCAGGCATTTCGTTTTGCCGTGCGAATTATTTTTCTGGTATTAGCTCGCTCTCTGCGCAGGTTAATTAGACCCTGAAATGTGTTTTGCCTTTGGTACATTCGCAAGGCTCTCTTTCTCCTGGCTATGGCGTTTCGGCAATCATTGTTGAACCAGGGAACGGAAATTTTCTTCGGAGGCCCTCTGCTTATCGGCACAGCGATCTCTGCTGCCTGATACAGAGTTGTGTTGAGCTGGTGGAGACTAGCGTCCACTGCTTGGTTGTCATCAAAAGCGTCGATATGACACTTTGAGGTAAACAAATCCCAATTCGCTCTTTTCAGTCTCCATGAGGGGACCCAGAGTGCGGATGATGTATAAAAATTTGATAAAATTATGGGGTAGTGATCCGACTCTCGAACATCTTGGTGAGTTGACCAGTTGAATAGTCCTGCTATGTTTGGAGAACACAATGTCAGGTCAATGGCTGAGTGTTTATTCATGAATACATTGTAGTGTGTTGGACTACCATCGTTTAAAAGCACCAACCTGTTGTTCGTTATTAAATCTTCCAGCATTCTTCCTTTGTTGTCTACCTTGTCATCACCCCATAGGAAGTGATGAGCATTAAAATCCCCTAGAATAATGACTTCATTTCTCAGCGTGGAAATAAGACGACTCAAATGATCTCGAAGTTGTGGAACTGTGATTTGTGGAGGATAGTAAACACTGGCAATATCTATACAGCGATTATTAAAACTGACTGTGCATATCACTTCTTGTATATCACAGTTTGAGTTAAAGCCTTGGACTGGAGTTTGCGGTATGGCGGTGGCTATATAGAGGGCAGGCATTAAATATATCTTCAGTGAAGGCATTAAATGCCTTAAACGCGTCGCAAATGTCAGGTCGCCATCCGTTCCAGGTCGCCATCTGCTGCGTCAGAGCGGCAATGTGTTCCATCTCACAGTATACCAAGAAGTTCAGACGTAATTATTGAGTCATGTAAAATGAAATTAAAAGAGAGAAAATGTTGCTAACGGACATATTGTCTGCTGAAAATCAATTTTGGCATCGAATACGTTCAATCATGTCCTACATGAAACATGTTCAAATACAAACACCAACGCAATATACAAAACGTTGATAAAAACGAACACAAAACGTATACAAAAATTGAAAACGTTTGAAGCGTACTTGTTTTACATTGTAACGTGGAGTAGCATTAAATTAATTGAGTAATATAATTGGTGGATGTTTGTCATGGTATTATTGGTTTCCTAGTGGTTTCCTATTATTGATTATTTTTCTTCCTGTTTCAGCCTTCTGCAACAAACTTTTCCATTCTCTGATCTTCTCCAGACTCGCAGCGCACTCCACTTCAGCAGTCCTAAATCTTATTTGTGAATTCTTCAGCACATAATAAATCATTCCTGTCGTTTTGTTTTGCATCCTGTCTTCTGCCGCCATACTTATACTTTCTGTTTTAATTCTGTTGACTTCCTATTAAATCGCGCATTCACTTCAAAATCTAATGCATAATCTTCAAACTCACATTCTCCTAATAAACCTGATATATTCCTGATCCGATGTTTCCCTCTTCCCGTCATTCTACTCCTTTATAGATGGGCGGAGTGATTTCAGTAGGGGATTGTGATATATTGATGAGAATGATGGAGCAAGTATGACAAGACACTGCAACACTGTTCAAAATTATCACTACACACGAACCACGCGCCAAGACAACTCACCAGCACCAACACGACTCACCAGCACCAACACAACTCACCAGCACCAACACAACTCACCAGCACCAACACAACTCACCAGCACCAACCGCTTACTCAAACTCAACTGCCAAAACGCACAACGAATTCCACACTCAAACACAACTCGCCATGAACACAACAGCGCACACGCATACAGACATCGCCAATCGCTCACACACACACACACACACACATAGACACATACACACATACATACTTGCCTACGTAGCAAGCACGCACACTCGCACGAACACTCACACGCACAGATACAAGTAAGCACACATACACGTATACATATATAACAGGATGTGTGGGATGTTATTGTTGATCTCGTAGTATATTGTGTATTATTACTTGTCTCGGAATATGTTGTGTATCTTGTGTCTGCTGGTATTGTTTGGATGCTCTCCTAGGCATGCGATTCGTTTCCTGACTGCTTTTAATGATACCATGGTGGACCACGTCATTGTTGTGGTGAATACAATTCGATCAATCATGCTTAGTGATGCAAAAAAAAGTTTTTTTTGGTTGCGTTTTTTTGTTGCAAAAATACAAGTTTTTTTAGTTTTTTTTTTCAGAATTAGCCCCAATTGTCATCAGATGTTGGATTTTAGTACATAGAAACGAGTTTAATTGACGTTTTGTACATCTTTACGTGTCTTATTTCAAAGATAATTTGATAATAGTATAAAAAACAAAAATATTTATCAATAAATACCTCAGGAGACTGTTTGAAAGTGCATCCGGATCCGGTGGTTTAGGTTTTTTCATTGAGAAAACCCATGTTTTTAAAGATGGTTATAATTATGTGGATATTTGAAATAGTTTGTCAGCAGAACAAAACAAATTCATTTAGTAATCATGTTTTTTTTTAAAGAAACCATGTTTTTTAGGAAAAAATGCAATGATGTTTTTCAAATTGGTTTTAAATTCGTTATATTAATGTACAGATTCGGAAAATGTTGACAGCAGAACAAGACAAGGTAATTGGTTGGTCAAGTGTTTTTTTGACAAACGTATATTTAACGTTTTTTTAATGAAACAATGTTTTCTAAAGCAGTATCTATGTAAGATAGATTTGATTGATGTACGTTCAAATACTTTTTGTATAGCAAGTAGCCTGCTGGTACGTATAAGCGGCTGGTTAAACCACTTGATTTAAACTGTTTTTGTAAACCATGGTTTTTTGCAAAAAAAAATTTTTAAACGGTTTTCGTAGATGTAGAGGTTTAGAAAAAATTGGCGGCATATTAAGGGAAGTTGAACCAAATTAATTGGTTTTTTATTAGTAACCTGTTTTTAGAACTTGTTTTATGGATGATGGTTTCTTTGATGTAGTAATTTTTGTTCAAATACCTTTTTGTACATTAAATATATTTCCTCAGTCGTTTTTTTCCTACACGAAAATATTGCCCGTTTTTCTGGTCAGGATTGCCACTCTGATTGATGCGACCCGCTTATATTTGTAGTCTCATTAGGGACACTAAGTTTGTGTGTATATTTGTAGTATTTGTGTAAATATTTGCAGTGTTTGTACTTTTATTTTTGCAAATAATTGATCTGCTGAATGAAATGATGAAACTTATTATAATCAACGTAGTTCATTTCTGGTAGGAAAAAAGTAATATGTAAAAAATAAAAAAAATTATGCCACCTGCTGTTTTTTTAAAACAGTTTCAGATTTTAGCATAAAAAACGGTTCTCAAACCCTGCTTTCTTACACAATGATTAACTCAATAATTGAATGCAAAACTGTACTATACATACTAAACTATACTGTACATACTGTACTATACTGTACTAAAGTGCCGCACAGTACCGTGCAAACAATGCTATTCGGGCTTTCAGACACATAACACTTTTATTCTGCATATTTAATGATAGTTCAATTAGATAGGGTCACTAATAGCGTCAATAACTCATGTGTTGATAAAAATAATTCATTTATTATCCCAAATATATAATTTCCATAGTTTGAATTCTTTGCACGACTCTTCAAAAAAAACCCAAAAAGAACGTGTTTTTTTGGTCGCGGTTTTTTTGGCAAAAAAAACGTTTTTTAAAAAAAAAACCGTCGGTTTTGTTTGAGGTCGCATCTCTAATTATGCTGCACCTCGTATGAGTAAGGAATGAGGCGAGCCTGCCAGCGGGCCACTCTTGCACCTGCCCTGCCGCTGTAGTTGGCTGACAGAATGGCTCGCAGCGCCATGTGATCTGTACATAGCGTGAAATGTCGTCCCCACACGAACAGTTCCCACTTCTCAATGGCCTGTACTGCTGCAAGAGCTTCTCGCTCCGTCACCGAATATTTTGCTTCGGCAGGTGAAAACTACCGACTCCAGAACGCTACCGCCTGTGCTTGTCCGTCGTCTGACACTTGCGATAGCATCGCACCGGTCCCCTTTCGCTGGCGTCGGTGGTGATGATGGTGCGCTTCTTCTCATCAAATCGGCTGAGTGGATTGGCCTGCACAATAGCCGTTTTCAAGCTCTTGAAGGAACGGTCGACTTTGGTTGACCAGTCGAATTCCACGTCCTTTTTGAGAAGATGGAAAAGTGGTGCTGTCAATGAATCGTAGTTCGGAACGAATTGTGACACCCAACCGCACAACCCGAGGAAGCTGCGTAGCTCCTTTGCGTTGGTGGGTGCAGATGACTCGCGCACAGCTCTCAGGTGGTCGTCGGACACACTCACATAATTCACGAGCCACACACACACGTGCACATACACACACATACACAAGAAACGCGTTCAAGGTCACCCATACACATGCTCACTCCACACACACACACGCGCATATATATACACACACGCGCACACACATACACATGAAACAATTTCAAGGTCACGCATACACATATGCTCACTACACTCCACCATGCTCCTGAGAACAACAGGAGCACTTTTTCGGTCGACGTTGCCGGCAGCTCTTCCGCAATGCAGGCATGTTCCCTGAAGTTTCCGGTCTTCGCGACAAAGCGTCTTCCTGTGGCGAGCGCCGACCATAATCCTCATCAGTCACAAGAGACTCAGCACCGGACAATCCTCCACCAGGTGAAACCACGTCATGTGATGCCGAACCAGAGACTTGTTGCACAGATACCACCATCGGACTATCACACTCGTCATCGCCTTGCTGACGCACTGCAACTTCCTCATCGCGGCACGGACCATAGCGCGGTCTCACGTCCTTGATGTGACGTGGCGCTCCGTCCACCTCCACGACAGCAAACGACACAAGGCCAGTCACAATACCAGGCGAAGATCTCTCACCACGCCGACTACCTTTCCGCCTCACCCAGACGCGGTCTCCGAGCGAGTGTGCGTGGCAGCTTCTTTGTCGTCTAAGGTGCGACAATCATTTCGCACTACGTCCCGAAGCTGGTAGGCATACACACCATTGGCTGGCGCACTAGCTGGTGTTTGTCCGTCACGTGGTGTCGCATTGTAAAGGTGAACCGCTTCACTCACAGTGCAACCCTTCCGCGCAACAATCACCTTAATGGAGCGATTATTCCGTTCCACCACTCCATTTCCATGAGGAGCGTATGCTGCTCTGAATCGAAGCGATACGTTCCACTGTGCAGCAAGTATCGCCAACCCTCTGCTGCGAAACACTGTATCATTGTCCGACAACAGTTCCATTGGCGCCCCCCGCTCCAAGAACACGTCAGTGAGAACGCGCACAACATTGTCCACATCCGGTCTCGGTAGATGCTTCCAAATACAGTATCTGGACGGCCCACAATCAACAAAACTCAGGTATGATTTTACACCGACGTGAGTGATGTCCATTGCAAGCCGCCACCATGCTTCTGTGACCTCCAGTGAACCATGCTTCCATCGGACAGGGGCCGGATCAATCGAGCGGCACACATTGCACTCGTGCACTACACGCTGTACTTGCCCACGCGTTACGGATTTAGACAATTTGCGTCGAGCAAAGTAAAGCGTACGACGTATGCCTGGGTGTCCCGCCCGTCCATGCAAGTCGGCGATGCTCTCCTGACTGACATGCGTTTTCGATTTCGGTGTCACTGCAGTCGCACATACGACGTTAATCTGGTTCAACCAGGTTTTAGGCACACGTGTCAGCGTGTCGGCACGGTTCATTTCCGATTTCACCAGTGTCACAGTCAGGTGCGTGTTAGTTTCCTCCGTAAGCTGTTTGATCATTTCCACATACAACGTCATTTCCACATACAACGCCATTTCCACATACAACGTCATTTCCACATACATTCATCGTGCCTCAGTCAGCACGCGTCCTCGATCGCAGTGCCGTCGGGTGACTCGACGACAACGCCAGCTGCCAGTGAACTGGCATCAGTCCAAACCACCGCCTCGGTTCCTCGAACACACCACGCACCGCGTGCTGGATCCTGATCAGTGACACGATCATAGACCTCAACCAACTGATCACGAAACGCCGTATCAGAGATGGCATCGTCCAAGCCTCTGCTCAGCTCATTGGCCCGTCGCTTCAACCAAGCCGCGGCGGGTCGCAGCCAGCCACATACAGGCAGGTGGCTAACCAACTGACCACACCATGAAAACACCGTTCGTCGTGTGATTTTGGTTGGAATGTGATTTACGGCGTTGTCTCGGGTCCAACGTAAGTTACCTGAACCATTCCGACTCACTCGTAAGCCCAACAGGCGGGCACCGTGAGCCACTCTCTCCGCAGGCTTACAGACAAACCAAATGCCGCAAAATGTTGGATAACTTTTTCAACCGAGATGATGTCTTCATTGACAAGGAAGTCATCCACGTACGGTACCACGCCCCGCTGAACATCAGGGTTTTGTGACAACACCAGTTGCACCACTGCTTTCATCACCCGGGGAGCAATACTCAGACCGAAGCCCAGACGTATCAAACAATACCTTCTTCCATTCACCATGACAGTCTGGTACGGCCACAATCTACTATCGATATGCAGCTGCAAATATGCCTTTTGCAGGTCGATCACCGCTATGTTGTCCCCGGGAGACTACCAATTGAGACAATGTCTATTTGAGACAAACCTCACGTTTGCTCTCAACCTCTACATAATTCGACCCGTGCCATGGGCGCGCCAAGACCATACCGCAGTTAGAAGTGCCAGTTGGAGACAATCCGCTAGAGGGCGCTGAAACTGGCCGTTTGAGACAAAAAGCGAGAGTGCGGGAAATTCGCTAGGCAGAGCCTGTGATAATAAGCCGCTCAGGCAACTTGCCGTTGTTAACGAACACTTGAAGCAGTCGAGTCTAGATATACGCCGTCAAAATTCACCGACTACATCCGACTAAACGGATACTGAATATGTCTACTTACTAATTTGTATGTTTACGGGTACAATACTTTGTATACGGAAATAGTAATTTGTACGGATGCTGAATATGCTTACTGGTTAATTTATATGTCTATTTGTTATTTGAATCAGCAGCAAATAGACAAATAGGCATTTAAATGACGCTGACAAGTTGAAAAAACAGGTCTTATTCTAAATCACTGCTTTCATCGGCTTCAATTATTTTGCTAGCAGATGCAAAGTTTAAATATAGAAAAACTACGCTGGTATTGACTTTCTCTTTTCAAGGAACCAATATATATGGGAAAAAATAGATACACGTACGAAATATAAATTGCGAGTTTTTTGCAGTTACGTATACTATTAATTCTCTGGTTAGGTTAGGTTGATTTCAGCCCCAGTAATAGGGAGTTAACGTTCTGTGCAAAACGAACTCTTCCTACAACAACTATAGGTTAGGTTAGGTTAGGCGAAACACTGATGTCGTATATTTCATGTCCACTTTTAGCTCCAGCACTAGTTTAACTTGTGTGCGCCTATGCTGCCAGCTGGATTAGGACGGCAAAGAAAGAGCGTGGGAGCGCAAGGAAATGTTGTCTCAAATAGACTTTGTTCCAATTGGGGCCATGTCCTTGTCCCCGTGCCGTCGCCAACTCCGCAGTTGATCAGCACAAACGTCAGTATCCGCTGTGTGGGCTGTTAAGTGTGTGTTCAGCTCGCGGAAATCGAGCACCGGTCTAATCTTATTCTTGTTGCCCTGCCGTACTGCCATGAGAGGCACTAAACCTCGAACCGGACCGTGTTGACCCTCATCGTGGGGCACCAACCAGCCTTTTTCCACCCAGCTTTGTACCTCAGCATCAAACGCCCGGCACAAATATGGGCTCATTCCGTACTGCGACACAGTGTTAATAAGACAGCGTGGTCCGTCATTGTCGGACCACTTCCATGCCACTGTCCAGTTTTTGTGCTGCTCATCATAGTCAACTCGAAAATCGGGAGCATCAACACTTAGTTGTGCTCTCTGCCCACCGGCACAAGATCTCACGCTCGAGGCGTGGCACATTCTCTGTCCATCAACGCACAGTCGGACATCTGACGCAGAACGTACTTCCGCTCCACCCAGCGCAGATATGCCAGACAAGCCCAGCACAACATCGACACCGAGTGGTCGTGATTCAACCACCAACACGTCCAGCAGATGGGCTGTCCCTGGAGACGTTTCTAATTTGATGCGACGGACACCGCAGCGAACAAACTTGTCTCCGCTCAAGGTCGTCACAAATATTTCTTGTCGATCCCAGCGAACGCAACGACCTGCATACACGAGTGTGTCTGTGCACCCAGTATCCACCAGTACACTACAGACGCGGTCATTAACCCGCCATCGCAAGATTGGAAGAGCACCGTTTACTGATGAACAGGAGAAGATGCATCTCCTCCGTGGCAGTTTCCCGGCCTCTTGGGACATGACGCTGCAAAATGATCTGTTTTTCCACTATTCCAACATCGCCTAGCGCCCCGATGTACGTGTTGAGCAGGCGCACTAGATCGCACGACACCGTCAGCGCCTCTGGACGAGCTATGTCCTGCGGCTACTACTGGCACGCGTTCGTCGCTCAACACTGCTCGTGCCCGCACCAGAATATCAGCCAGAGTGAGGTCATCCGCTTTTGAACTGGCTTGGACTACACGCCGCACCGAGTCAGGCAGGCCCGCTACAAAAGCGCAGGCAAGGGCGCGCTCAGAAACGCCGCCAAATAATTCTGCCAATCGCTTCAAGTCGGCCAAAAACACATCCGCTGATTCCTCGGGGCGCAACTGTCGCCGAGAGAATGTTTCGTAAGCGGCGAATTGATCAAGCGCGAACGCGGCATACAGCGCACTTTTGATAGCGGCGCTCGAACATCGGCTGTCCACAGGCAGCTGGCTCCACACGGCGAAAGCGCCGCCTGACAGGCGCAACGGGATCACCGACTCCACAGCGACTCCCCGGAGCGTGCACAAGGCCTCAGTACGAGTTAACCATTCCACAACATCGGTGGAATCATCGAACTCTGGCACCAACCGCACATCAAATGCGCCGTGACCACATTCAGAATTACTGGTACTCATGGCCGAAATAGCTTGTAGAACAATAGGCGTGACAAAAAAACTCAAATATATAATCAGATACCACACTATCACAACACGAATCCACAGAGGTTACACTCTACACATCGCTGCCACACTCACACATCATGCGCAATCGCCAAATCCGGTTATCACACTGCCCGTCGCATCACAGTCGAATCAACCCAACACACTCACAGAATTCACGAGCCACACACACACGCGCACATACACACACACATACACATGAAACGCGTTCAAGGTCACCTATACACATATGCTCACTCCACACACACACACACGCATATATATACACACCCGCACACACATACATACACATGAAACACTTTCAAGGTCACACATACACATATGCTCACTACAGTATTTCTAATTCATATTGATTTCTGTTTTGGTGTCATTATGCTCCCTAGTAATGTTCACTCTGTTAGGGTTCGAACCCGCACTTGGCGCGCTGAACACGCTTGTTCTGTTGGTACGCACGTTACACGATTCGATCAGGAAAACGCTAAGTTCTGAGTTTGTGTCATGTTGTTTTGACTTGCAGTGCTGACAATGGCTTATCTGTGGAGAGCGGCTACTTGTTTAGTTCACACGGCGCCATTCAAGCGGAGTGTGTTCACCTCGCCGCTTTGTGCTCTCAGAAAAAGTAACACTGAAGGATCCACGTTACGTTCAATTTCTAACCTGTTCTAGCCTATCTCTCTTTCGTGTTTTATCAGGACGTCCTCTCGTTAATTTTCAATTACGTCTCTCGGTATTGGGTCGCTTTTGGTTTTAATTTTGGCATTTATTTGTGCATTCCTGGTGATCAGGTTGATAAATGCTTGCCAGATGGTTTTCAGTTATTAGAAGACACTGTTGATTGGTGTGTATCAGATATGACAATAAGACCGTGAACTATGTGTGTGTGTGTGTTTGTGTGTGTTTGTGCACAGTTGATGTGACTGAAGTTGACGGTACGGTTACAGTCAAATCGGTTCCTGTCGAGTCTCCTCGCGCCGTAAACCTTATCCAAGCTCCCAGCAAAGGCAGCGCGTGTGTGTTGTGCGCTCTCAACCTCTATGTGAAGCACACGGTACTTTCACCTGTTGCCTCAACTAAAGTCATTCGGGCCACATTGCGAAGACGTAACACGTTAGCATAGTGTTGAACTATCATGAGTCGTCGGAGAATATAATGCGAATCTCAATCCTCATGAACTTTTCATATCTGATTAGATCAACATTTCGGTTTCAGGGTTAAATATACACAACTGTCGTGCGAAAATTGTGCATGGAATATTGTTCTCCCGTAGGCTATGTGGTTGTACATTCAAGTGCTGCGTGAATGAATGTGCTAATATACTCGGAGAAAACGGTGGGATATCCACGCAGAACGTGTAGTTGGTGATAGGCTAGATGAAAGATTATGCTTGAACCAGACACGATTAATTGAAATGGAAAATGTGGCAACTGTCATTAGTGTATGTAAGCCGCGCGGTGCGTGTGTGTGTGTGTGTGTTAGGATGTGTTGATTCTGAGTCAGTTTGTACGTTCGGACGGGTGTTTATTGCCGCGTCGAGTCACCGGTCTGTGTGTCAACCAGCAGAGTCGCGTCAAGTACCTGGTTGCCATGGCGCAGAAGGCCGGTGAGAGAGCGCGCACACACTGCCTGTGTGGCTGCTGTGTTATCTGTGTGACAGTGCTCTATGCGGTTCCATTTTCTCACCGATGAACTAACAGATCGTGTGTTTTCGTTGATGATTTCTCCAATCTTGTGGTGTCACGCATCCTTATTATTATTAATTACAGGCAAATTCAGCGACATGGGGATAGTGCAAGCACTATTACCACCTTGCGGTGGTCCCATGTACCGGAAGCGCCCAAAACGTGTAGAGAGAAAGAAAGTTTGAGAAATAAGAGATTTGTCAAGAAAATGAAAGCAAGAAGCAATTGAAATGAAGCAAGAAGCAAATGAAATATACGATAACATCTAACAAATCAAATGATATTATCAAATTAAAAGACAACAATGTCCACCAATTACAACCCCGCATGTTAAATCATAATTCGCCAAATAATTTACTGCATGTTTTCATAGTGTTTCATATTAGAAAGCATTGCTTCCCTGTGACATTGGACAAGACTTAGGAGAAGCCAGGCAATCAGGTTCGGCAACCAAGATTATGTGGACATTTTGCTAGTTACTTGTACCCGACTCTGGACGAAGCCGTACTATAAATGCGGCATAATTTGCATGCTCTTATATTTGTGTAGTGCTGTTAGTGAGCAGTCACTTAGTGTTCTATCTAGGAATGTCTTACACATATCCAGATACATCCAATACCTTGTCCTACCACGCCCATCCTGGGAATATCCTAGGTGAAGAGTTGTCATGAGAGTAATCTGTATAAATTCAGGTTGTCGGCAAATATAATATTGAAATTCACACACCTAACGTCTATTGGATGTTTATTTATTGACCAAGTTATACATTTAGTGTTTTAACCTACTTATTGGATCTGAGTTATCAAAACAATGTTAGAATGATGCATATCTATTTAATCATCGTAGCAGCTTAACTATTGTACATTGTGTAATTTGGTCACTCCTCTCTGTCTCTTGTTGATCAAAATGTATGGGGTTTACACTCTTCATATTTGTAACAATGTTTATATTTCATGCGGTGTTGTATATAACTTTTATTCTTATATCTCAACTAGCATATAAGCCCGCCCGTCGTGCGGAACAATTAATAAAGTAAACTAAATATTCAATTCATAAAATAAAACGAATACAAAATTAAAAAGAAACTCACTAAAAACTCATAAACTCATGAACTCGTAAACTCCTAAAAATTATACCGTATTTTAGAAAACAAGATTTCTAGCACGATGGTATAATTTATTTTTATGTATAACAAATAGTTACTGAGAAATAGTAGAAAAATGAATTCTTTTTTGTCGCCCGGTGTTCAAGTGTAATTGTGGATGTATTTGAGAATTTTTCCAATTTTACACGTTTTTTGTATCATTTGTGGGTATAAATTATAGCTTATCTTGTAGAACACAAAATTATCTACGTAGTAGTATATTCCTGTGTAATCGCAAGTGCGCATAATAGCTGTCAAATTGGCAATATGTCCTTTTGACTTTACACCGCCGCAACTTCCTTCAGATACACTTTGGAAAATTACAAATTATACCGTATTGTAGAAAACAAGATTTCTAGCACGATAGTATAATTTATTTTTATGTGTAACAAATAGTTACTGAGAAAGAGGTAGAAAAATGAATTAATTTGAAAATTTTGCCAATTTTACACGTTTTTGGTATCATTTGTGGGTATAAATTATAACTTTTCTTGTAGAACACAAAATTATCTACACAATAGTATAATTTTTATAGCTGTACCATTGCTGGTTTATGAGGAATAGATAGCGGAATATTGACAAAAATATTCACGTTTTTTGTGCTAATTTGGCCTTTTTGCCTTTTTGTCATTTACACTTCACACCGCCGTAACTTTTTTTAATACACTTTGGAAAATAATAATTATACCGTGTTGTTGATAACGGAATTCCCAGCATGATGGTATTATTCATTTAGATGTGTGATAATTAGTTTTTGAGAAGTAGAGAAAAAAGTATAGAAAATCGGACGCGTGGAGTTTAAATAAAAATTTTGAATGTGGATTGAATTTTTTTCCATTTTACATGTTTTATATTCAATTTTTGGGTATGAATTATAGTTTGTTGAGTAGAACATAAAATTTTCTACACAGTGGTATAATTTGTATAGTTGTACCATTGCTGGTTTAGGAGGAGTCTGGTTTGGAAGGTCTGCAGAATATTGACCAAAATTTTCGCATTCTTCAGGGTTCATTTTGTGTTTTTCACCGCTATAACTTTTTTTGGTTTAATTTGTAAAATTTAAAATTTAGTCTGAAGTGTAGACAAGAAAATTTCCAACGTGATGGTATAAATTGTTAGCGGGTACGCCAAGTGGTGGCCGAGTATTAGCTGATAGAAAATGGACCAAGGAGGGTGGGACACACAGACACACACACACAGACACACAGAGGATCTGTTATATATATATAGACTAGCACTAAAACCCGCCCGTTGTGCGGAGGAATTCATAAAATGGAATTAATATTCATAAAAAATATTCCAAATTAAAAAAGAAAATGAAAACTCATAAGTGTCTTACTCAATAGAAAAGTCCAATTGTGAATATTTTTATTTTTATTTTGACATAATATTTTCCCTCAACCCGCCTCATATATAAACCCACCCATTGTGCGGAATAATTCAGAACACAAACACGTAACAAACAATGCAAATTCTAGCATGTAAACCCGCCCGTCGTGCGAAACAGTTCATACTATTAAATTTGTATTCAATTCATAAGAGAAAAGGAATATGAATTGAAAAAAATTGGAGTACACCCATAAAATAGTCTAAATTTCTATATTTTCATATTTATTTTCACAAAATAGTTTGCCTAAACCGCCTTATATTTATACATGCCCGTCGTGCTGAATAATTCAGAACTCAGACACGAAACAATGAAAAATGACTACACTTTTTCATCATAATGTTTCCAAAATATTTTAATAACTTAACATCACCGTCTAGCATTGAAGCCCGCCAGTTGTGCGTAGCAATTCATAAAATGAAATTCATATTTAATTCATAAACATATTGCAAATTAAAAAAGAAAACAGATATACTCATTAAAATCTTACTCAATTGAAAAGTCTAAATTCAATTATTTTTTTTTACAACATATTTTCCTTCAACCCGTCTCATATTTAAACCCGCCCGTCGTGCTGAACAATTCATAAAATAAAATGCATGTTCAATCCATAAAATAAACTGAATACAAATAAAAAAGCCAAGAATTTAACATTTTTCCTCGAACAGCCTCATATTTAAACCCGCCCGTCGTGCGGAACAATTAATAAAATATAATGAATCAAAAAGCAAAAAGCTTATCCAATAGAAAAATCTAAATTTGTAAATTTGAGTTTTTTCCCTCAACACTGCTCAAATTTACACCCGTCCTTCGTGTGTAGTAATTCAGAAGTGTAACACTATCAACACAATGAAGTGTCTAAGTGTCCTAAGTGTGACACTATCAAGTGTGACACTGTCGTCCTAAGTGTGACACTATCAAAAAAACTTTCTGGCATCTCTATAATTGCAGGTTATGCTTCCGCTAAAACACCATATGCATATAGTTGGCATTGCATGATATTACAACCCATATCCTTATGCAACTTAAGCGTATGCAACTTGAAATTAAACCAATTAAATTACACAGTATAATTCAGTAGTTTACTTTGTTCCCAGTAGCATTTTACCCGCCCGTCGTGCGGAACAATTAATGTGTAAATATTGAGGACAATAAAGACTTTCTATTCAGTATAGTGTAGCATTAATTAAACTGTATGCAATAAAACCACACCATCCATGCTTGGAGCTAATATGATGCATTCTTAATTGTGATTGGGCTTCAGTGAAAATTAATCAGTGTATATTCCTGTGTAATCGCAAGTGCGCATAATAGCTGTCAAATTGTCAAGATGTCCTTTGACTTTACACCGCCGTAACTTCCTTCAAGTAAACTTTGGAAAATTAATAATTATACCGTATTGTAGAAAACAAAATTTCTAGCACGATGGTATAATTTATTTTAATGTATGACGAATAGTTACTAAGCAATAAGGAGAAAAATGAATTAATTTTAGTCGCACAGTGTTCATGTAAAATTTTGACGTAGATTTAAACTTTGCCAACTTTACACATTTTGAGTGAAATTTTTGGGTATGAATTGTGGACTATCTTGTAGAACACAATTTTTTTACACAATGCTATAACTTTTATAGCTGTACCGTTGTTGGTTTATGAGGAGTATTGACCAAAATATTGACCAAAATGTTCACGGTTTTCAGTGCTAATTTTGCCTTTTTGACTTTGTCATTTTGACTTCACACCGCCGTAACTTATTTTTAATACACTTTGGAAAATTAAAAATTATACCGTGTTGTAGAAAACAAAATTCCCAGCATGATGGTATTATTTATTTAGATGTGTGATGATTTGCATTAAAACCCGCCCGTTGTGCGGAACAATTCATAAAAATATTGCAAATTAAAAAATAAATAAGGCAAATTCATAAAAACCTTAATCAATTGAAAAGTCTAAATTTCATTATTTACAATTTTATTTTGACAAAATATTTTCACTCAGCCCGCCTCATATTTAAACCCGCCTGACGTGCGGAATAATTCAGAACTCGAACACCATCCGTTCTGGTTCTTGAAGTCAAATCCATTAGTTTTGTACATGGATTTATTCTACACGGTGAAATTGAACGTTTTATTGCTGCCCGCGGGACATTTTTATTTAATAAAAATGAGCCATCGCTTCGTTTGCGTTTGATGCCCCTGATCTATACGATTGAACCCGCGCAATTATGTCACCTCATATTCAAGCATACATACACAGACAGACAGATAATTTCTTCTTTATGTATATATATACCATTGAACCTGCGCAATTATGTCACCTCATATTCAAGCATACATACACAGACAGACAGATAATTTCTTCTTTATGTATATATATATATATATATATATATATATATATATATATATATATATATATATATATATATATATATATATATATATATCATTGAACCAGCGCAATTATGTCACCTCATATTCAAGCATACATACACAGACAGACAGATAATTTCTTCTTTATGTATATACTAGCATTAAAACCCGCCCGTTGTGCGGAGCAATTCATAAAAATATTGCAAATTAAAAATAAATAAGGCAAACTCATAAAAACCTTAATCAATTAAAAAGTCTAAATTTCATTATTTTTAATTTTATTTGGACAAAATATTTTCACTCAGCCCGCCTCATATTTAAACCCGGCCGACGTGCGGAATAATTCAGAACTCGAACACCATCAGTTATGGTTCTTGAAGTCAAATCCATTAGTTTTGTATATGAATTCATTCTACACGGTGAAATTGAACGTTTTATTGCTGGCCGAGGGACATTTTTATTTCATAAAAATGAGCCATCGCTTCGTTTGTGTTTGAAGCCCCTGATCATTGAACCAGCGAACCATGAACCAGCGCAATTATGTCACCTCATATTCAAGCATACATACACAGACAGACAGATAATTTCTTCTTTATGTATATATATAGCATTCAAACCCGCCCGTTGTGCGGAGCAATTCATAACATGAAATTCATATTCAATTCATAAAAAATATGGAAAAATAAAAATGAAATAGGGTACACTCATAAAAATATTCATCTATTGAAAATTATAAGTTTAATTATTTTTATTTCGACAAAATATTTCCCCTCGGTCCGCCTGAGTCATTTTTAAACCCGCCCGTCGTGCTGAATAATTCAGAACTCGAACACGATCCGTTCTGGATCTTGAAGTCAAATCCATTGGTTTTGTGTATGGATTAATTCTACAGGGTAAATTGAACGTTCTATTGTCTATAGTTGCTGCCCGCGGAGCATTTTTATTAAAAAAATACTTTTTTTCAAATGAACCATTTGAAAAAATGAACTAAAAATGGAAACACTTTTTTTATACCCGCCCGTCGTGCGGAACAATTCATACAATAAAATTCATATTTGAAGTCAAATCCATTGGTTTTGTGTATGGATTTATTCTACAGGGGAAATTGAACGTTCTATTGTCTATAGTTGCTGCCCGCGGAGCATTTATATATTAAGAAAAATTACCTTTCTTAAATGAACCATTTGAAAAACTGAACTAAAAAATGGAAACACTTTTTCAAACCCGCCCGTCGTGCGTAACAATTCATACAATAAAACTCATATCAAATCCATAAAATATAATGAATACAAATTGAAAACCAAAAATGTAACCTATAAATATCTTAACCAATATAAAAGTCTAAATGTGAATAATTTTGTTCTTATTTTGACAAATATTATCCCTCAACCCGCCTGATATATAAATCTGCCCGTCGTGTGGTATAATTCAGAACACAAACACGAAACAAACAAGGAAAGATGATGAAAAATTTTCATCAGAATGTTTCCAAACTATATTAATTACTTAACATCATTCCCCAATATCATTTGCTTAAGTACTATTTTACTTTTACCGCTATAATATTTATTGCTAAAATTCATATATTTTCCACTATCATTAAAACCCAATATAACCTGAGTCAAACCTACCCAACCCAACCCAACCATCCAATCTTGACCGCACTCAGCCTAGTCTGAGGTGATTTAACTTATTAGTTTGTGATCACAAAATATACTGATGCGATCATAATTTGTAATCAGAAGACTGAGATTATCTACCCCAGGGGTCCCAAACACGCGGCCCACCAATACTTATCTCTCAACCCGCCAATATAGTATCGGAACCAAACTGTAAGGCAGCTAAATTCACATTTGTTGCATAATGCGATATAATTATATACCATTTATTGAATCATTCACTGTTTATTGAATATTCACTGTTTATTGAATCATATTTATTGTTGTTGTTGTTTATTGAATCATATTTATTGTTGTTGCTGTTTATTGAATCATATTTATTGTTGTTGTTGTTTATTGAATCATATTTATTGTTGTTGCTGTTTATTGAATCATATCTATTGTTGTTGTTGTTTATTGAATCATATTTATTGGTGTTATTGTTTATTGAATCATATAAATTTGTGTTGTTGTTACTTATTGAATCATATTTATATTTATTGTTGGATGTTTCTTATTGAATCATATGTATTGTTCTTGATTGTTATTTATTACTTATTTATTAATATTTATTCTTATTTATTGATGGCTGTTATTTACTGAATCACATATTTATTGTTGATTGTTATTATTTATTGAGGAACGTGGGCGGAGTGACATTATGGATTGTTATCGGATGATGGTTTATTATTTATTGTTATTTATTTATTATTTTCTTTCCAACTCTCTTTCTCGACTTTTTTCTCTTCGAACTCTCTTTCTCTCTGAATCTTTTGGGCGCTTCCGGTACATGGGGCCACCTTAGAGTGGTAATAGTGCTTGCACTCTTCCCATGCTACTGGATTTGCCTGTAATTAATAATAATAATAATAATAATTATCATATTATCTCATAATTCCCGGTTAATGCTTCCACTAATGCATCATATTCATACAGTGTTTATTTTTTGGATTACACCGATATTACAGCCCTTGATATTACAGCCGATATTATATTATGCAATCTATATTCTGCTACGTATTATTCCTAATACATATATCATCAGATCGCAAAATATATTTAAAGGTTCACATCATTCTCCAAAATCATTTGCTTGAGAGCTATTCTACTTTTATCGCTAGAATATTTACTGCTAGCAAAATATCATATACCTCGCTATCATTTAAACCCACTCTTTATAGATACATTTAATTCGCCCGTCGTGCGGAACAGTTCATAAAATATAATTAATATTCAATTCATAAAAAATTAGTGCAAATTGAAAAAGAAAAACAAACCCATAGGAAAGTTTTAGCCAATATAAAAGTCTGAATGTGAAATTTATGTTTCAACTAGCATTAAAACCCGCCCGTTGTGCGGAGGAATTCATAAAATGGAATTAATATTCATAATAATTCATATTCATAAAAATATTCCAAATTAAAAAAGAAAATGAAAACTCATCAGTGTCTTACTCAATAGAAAAGTCCAAGTGTTAATATTTTTATTTTTATTTTGACATAATATTTTCCCTCAGACCGCCTCATATATAAACCAACCCATTATGCGGAATAATTCAGAACACAAACACGTAACAAACAATGAAAATCCTAGCATGTAAACCCGCCCGTCGTGCGAAACCGTTCATACTATTAAATTTGTATTCAATTCATGAGAGAAAAGGAATATGAATTAAAAAAGAGTGGAGTAAACCCATACAAAAGTCTAAATTTCTATATTTTCATATTTATTTTCACAAAATAGTTTTCCTAAACCGCCTCATATTTATACATGCCCGTCGTGCTGAATAATTCAGAACTCAGACACGAAACAATGAAAAATGACTACATTTTTTCATCATAATGTTTCCAAAATATTTTATAACTTGATATCACCGTCTAGCATTGAAACCCGCCAGTTGTGCGGAGCAATTCATAAGATGAAATTCATATTTAATTCATAAACATATTGCAAATTAAAAAAGAAAACAGATATACTCATTAAAATCTTACTCAATTGAAAAGTCTAAATTCAATTATATTTTTGACAACATATTTTCCTTCAGCCCGTCTCATATTTAAACCCGCCCGTCGTGCTGAACAATTTATAAAATAAAATGCATATTCAATCCATAAAATTAAATGCATATTCAATCCATAAAATCCATATTCAATCCATAACTGAATACAAATTAAAAAGCAAAACATTTAACATTTTCCCTCGAACAGCCTCATATTTAAACCCGCCCGTCGTGCGGAACAATTAAGCCCCAACACCAATGGTTCTTTATATATAAACCAACTAATGACAACTAACTAACTAATATTCAAATGGTTCTTTATTATATAATAATGGTTTTTTATTTAATGGTTCTATATGGTACAATAATTCAGTAGTTTACTTTGTTCCCAGTAGCATTTTATCCGCCCGTCGTGCGGAACAATTAAGCCCCTGATCTATACCATTGAACCCGCGCAATTATGTCACCTCATATTCAAGCATACATACACAGACAGACAGATAATTTCTTCTTTATGTATATATATACCATTGAACCTGCGCAATTATGTCACCTCATATTCAAGCATACATACACAGACAGACAGATAATTTCTTCTTTATGTATATACTAGCATTAAAACCCGCCCGTTGTGCGGAAAAATTCATAAAAATATTGTAAATTAAAAAAATTATATGGCAAACTCATAAAAACCTAAATCAATCGAAAAGTCTAAATTTCATTATTTTTTATTTTATTTGGACAAAATATTTTCCCTCAGCCCGCCTCATATTTAAACCCGACGTGCGGAATAATTCAGAGCTCAAACACGATCCGTTCTGGACCTTGAAGTCAAATCCGTTAGTTTTGTATATGAACTCGTTTTACACGGTGAAATTAAACGTTCTATTGTCTACAGTTGATGCCCCCGGGACAATATTATCTCATAAACATGATCCATCGCTTCGTTTACGTTTCAAGGCCCTGATCTATACCATTGAGCCCGCGCAGTTAGGTCACCTCATATTCAAGCATTCACGCACACAGACAGACAGATAATTTCTTTTATATATATATATATATATATATATATATATATATATATATATATATATATATATATATATATATATATATATATATATATAGATTTGAGCCCGCCCGTCGTGCGGAACAATTCATAAAGTAAGATTCATATTCAATCCATAAAATAAACTGAATACAAATAAAAAAGCAAAAAATTTAACCTGTATATACGTTCACCAATCTCGTCAAAATCTCGTCTCGTCTCATCAAATCTCGGCCCGTCGTGCGAAACAATTTATACCATTAAATTTTTATTCAATTTATAAGAGAAAATAAATATGAATTAATAAAGAAAAGAGTAAACCCATAAAAAGTCTAAATTTCTATATTTTTATATTATTTTGACAAAATAGTTTGCCTAAACCGCCTCATATTTAAACCTGCCCGTCGTGCTGAATGATTCAGAACTCAGACACAAAACAATGAAAAATGACTAATTTTTTTATCATACTGTTTTCAAAATATATTTATAACTCAACATCACCATCTATCATTAAAACCCGCCCGTTGAGCAGAACAATAAATAAAGTATAATGAATATTGAATTAATAAAAAACGATTAGAAATTAAAAAAGAAAAAGTAAACCCCTAAAAATTCTTAAACAATAGAAAAGTCTAAATATGAATGTTTTTATTTTAGATGTGACAAAATATTTTCCCTCGAACAGCCTCGTATTTAAACCCGCCCGTCGTGCGGGACTATAAATAAAATATAATGAATCAAAAAGCAAAAAGCTGATCCAATAGAAAAATACATATTTGTAAATTCTTGTTTTAATTATTGACGAAGTTTTTTCCCTCAACACTGCTCAAATTCACATCCGTCCTTCGTGTGTAGTAATTCAGAAGTGTAACGCTATCAAAACTATGAAACCTGCTGTCATCTCTATAATTCCAGATTTATGCGTCCGCTAAAACAGCATATTCATATAGTTGGCATTGTATGATAATACAACCCATATCCTTATGCAACTTAAGCTTATGCAACTTGAAATTAAGCCAATTAAATTATACAGTAAAATTCAGTAGTTAACTTTGTTCCCAGTAGTATTTACTACTGTAGTTTTGTTCCCAGTAATATTGAGGACAATAAAGCCTTTCTATTCAGTATAGTGTAGCATTAATTAAACTGTACCCAATAAAACCACACCATCCATGCTTGGAGCTAATATGATGCATTCTTAATTGTGATTGGGCTTCAGTGAAATTTAATCGGTGTATATTCCTGTGTAATCGCAAGTGCTCATAATAGCTGTCAAATTGGTAATATGTGCTTTTGAATTTACACCGCCGTAACTTCCTTCAGATACACTTTGGAAAATTACAAATTATACCGTATTGTAGAAAACAAGATTTCTAGCACGATGGTATAATTTATTTTTATGTGTAACAAATAGTTACTGAGAAATACGTAAAAAATGAATAAATTTTAGTCGCCCGGTGTTCAAGTGCAATTTTGGATGAATTTGAGAATTTTGCCAATTTTACACGTTTTTTGTATCATTTGTGTGTATAAATTATAGCTTATCTTGTATAACACAAAATTATCTACACAGTAGTATATTTCTGTGTAATCGCAAGTGCGCATAATAGCTGTCAAATTGGCAATATGTCCTTTTGAATTTACACCGCCGTAACTTTCTTCAGATACACTTTGGAAAATTACAAATTATACCGTATTGTAGAAAACAAGATTTCTAGCACGATGGTATAATTTATTTTTATATGTAACAAATAGTTACTGAGAAATAGTAGAAAAATGAATTAATTTTAGTCGCCCGGTGTTCAAGTGTAAATTTGGATGTATTTAAGAATTTTGCCAATTTTACACGTTTTTTGTATCATTTGTGGGTATAAATTATACCTTTTCTTGTAGAACACAAAATTCTCTACACAGTAGTATATTCCTGTGTAATCGCAAGTGCGCATAATAGCTGTCAAATTGGCAATATGTTCTTTTGACTTTACACCGCCGTCACTTCCTTCAGATACACTTTGGAAAATTAAGAATTATACCGCATTTAAAAAAATACAATTTCCAGCACGATGATATAATTTATTTTAATGTGTGACAAATAGTTCCTGAGAAATAGGTAGAAAAATGAATTAATTTAGGCGCCCGGTGATCAAGTGTAATTTTGGATGTATTTGACAATTTTGCCAATTTTACACATTTTTTTTATCATTTGTGGGTATAAATTATAACTTTTCTTGTAGAACACAAAATTATCTACACAATAGTATAATTTTTATAGCTGTACCATTGCTGGTTTATGAGGAATAGATAGCGGAATATTGACCAAAATATTCGCGTTTTTCAGTGCTAATTTTGCATTTTTGACTTTGTCATTTTGACTTCACACCGCCGTAACTTTTTTTTAATACACTTTGGAAAATTAAAAATTATACCGTGTTGTAGCAAACAAAATTCCCAGCATGATGGTATTATTTATTTAGATGTGTGATAATTAGTTTTTGATACATAGAGAAAAAAGTATAGAAAATCGGACGCGTGGAGTTTAAATATAATTTTCAATATAGATTGAAATTTTGTCATGTTTACATCTTTTATGTTCTATTTTTGGATATGAATTATAACCTATCTTGTAGAACAGAAAATTCTCTACACAGTGGTATAATCTGTTTGGCTGTACCATTTCTGGTTTATGAGGAGTAGATGTAGGAATATTGACCAAAATTTTTGCATTTTTCAGGGTTCATTTTGTCTTTTCACCGCGATAACTTTTTTTGGTTTTATTTTTAAAATTTAAAATTTATCCTATCGTGTAGACAAGAACATTTCCAACGTAATGGTATAAATAGTTGGCAGGTACGCCAAGTGGTTACCGAGTAGCAGCTTGCTGAAAATGGACCAAGGAGGGTGGGACAGACAAACACACAGACAGACAGAGGATCTCTTTTATATATATAGATAGACTAGCATTAATACCCGCCCGTTGTGCGGAAAAATTCATAAAAATATTGCAAATTAAAAAATTTATATGGCAAACTCATAAAAACCTAAATCAATCGAAAAGTCTAAATTTCATTATTTTTTATTTTATTTGGACAAAATATTTTCCCTCAGCCCGCCTCATATTTAAACCCGCCCGACGTGCGGAATAATTCAGAACTCAAACACGATCCGTTCTGGACCTTGAAGTCAAATCCGTTAGTTTTGTATATGAACTCGTTTTACACGGTGAAATTAAACGTTCTATTGTCTACAGTTGATGCCCCCGGGACAATATTATCTCATAAACATGATCCATCGCTTCGTTTACGTTTCAAGGCCCTGATCTATACCATTGAGCCCGCGCAGTTAGGTCACCTCATATTCAAGCATACACGCACACAGACAGACAGATAATTTCTTTTATATTTATATATATATATATATATATATATATATATATATATATTTGAGCCCGCCCGTCGTGCGGAACAATTCATAAAGTAAAATTCATATTCAATAGCGTATTAAGAAAAGTTTTAAGAAAAAGTTACGGCGGTGTGAAGTCAAAATGACAAAGTCAAAAAGGCACTGAAAAACGCGAATATTTTGGTCAATATTCCGCTATCTATTTCTCATAAACCAGCAATGGTACAGCTATAACAATTTAACTATTGTGTAGATAGTTTTGTGTTCTACAAGAAAAGTTATAATTTATACCCACAAGTGATACAAAAAACGTGTAAAATTGGCAAAATTCTCAAATACATCCAAAATTACACTTGAACACCGGGTGACTAAAATTAATTCATTTTTCTACTATTTCTCAGTAACTATTTGTCACACATCAAAATTAATTATACCATCGTGCTATAAATTTTGTTTTCTACAACACGGTATAATTCATAATTTTCCAAAGTGTATCTGAAGGAAGTGACGGCGGTGTAAAGTCAAAAGGACATATTGCCAATTTGACAGCTATTATGCGCACTTGCGATTACACAGGAATATACTACTGTGTAGAGAATTTTGTGTTCTACAAGAAAAGATATAATTTATACCCACAAATGATACAAAAAACGTGTAAAATTGGCAAAATTCTCAAATACATCCAAAATTACACTTGAACACCGGGTGACTAAAATTAATTCATTTTTCTACTATTTCTCAGTAACTATTTGTCACACATCAAAATTAATTATACCATCGTGCTATAAATTTTGTTTTCTACAACACGGTATAATTCTTAATTTTCCAAAGTGTATCTGAAGGAAGTGACGGCGGTGTAAAGTCAAAAGGACATATTGCCAATTTGACAGCTATTATGCGCACTTGCGATTACACAGGAATATACTACTGTGTAGAGAATTTTGTGTTCTACAAGAAAAGATATAATTTATACCCACAAATGATACAAAAAACGTGTAAAATTGGCAAAATTCTCAAATACATCCAAAATTACACTTGAACACCGGGTGACTAAAATTTATTCATTTTTCTACCCATTTCTCAGGAACTGTTTGTCATACCTTAAAATTAATTATACCATCGTGCTAGACATTTTGTTTTCTACAATACGGTATAATTTGTAATTTTCCAAAGTGTATCTGAAGGAAGTTACGGCGGTGTAAAGTCAAAATGTCATGTTGCCAATTTGACAGCTATTATGCGTACTTGCGATTACACATGAATATACACTGATTTAATTTCACTGAAGTCCAATCACAATTTACGCACTTGCGATTACACAGGAATATACTACTGTGTAGATAATGTTGTGTTCTACAATATAAGCTATAATTTATACCCACAAATGATACAAAAAACGTGTAAAATTGGCAAAATTCTCAAATACATCCAAAATTATACTTGAACACCGGGCGAATATAATTAATTCATTTTTCTACTATTTCTCAGTAACTATTTGTTACACGTAAAAATAAATTATACCATCGTGCTAGAAATCTTGTTTTCTACAATACGGTATAATTTGTAATTTTCCAAAGTGTATCTGAAGGAAGTTACCGCGGTGTAAAGTCAAAAGGACATATTGGCAATTTGACAGCTATTATGCGCACTTGCGATTACTCAGGAATATACACCGATTAAATTTCACTGAAGCCCAATCACAATTAAGAATGCATCATATTAGCTCCAAGCATGGATGGTGTGGTTTTATTGGGTACAGTTTAATTAATTAACTATACTGAATAGAAAGGCTTTATTGTCCTCAATATTTACACATGAATTGTTCCGCCCGACGGGCGGGTAAAATACTACTGGGAACAAAGTTTACTACTGAATTTTACTGTATAATTTAATTGGTTTAATTTCAAGTTGCATACGCTTGAGTTGCATAAGGATACGGATTGTAATATCATGCAATGCCAACTATATGCATCTGCTGTTTCAGCGGAAGCATTAATCTGGAATTATAGAGATGACAGAAAGTTTCATTGTTTTGATAGTGTTACACTTCTGAATTACTACACACGAAGGACGGGTGAGAATTTGAGCAGTGTTGAGGGAAAAACATCGTCAATAATTAAAACAAGAATTTACAAATTTGACTTTTTCTATTGGTCGTTTTTCATCAATTTTCTTTGTGTTTGTTTCGTGTTTGAGTTCTGAATTATTCCGCACGACGGGCAGCTTTAAATATGAGGCGGGTTGTGGAAAAACATGTTTTCTAAATTGAAACATAAATTTCACATTCAGACTTTATATTGGCTAAAACTTTCCTATGGGTTTGTTTTTCTTTTTCAATTTTCACTAATTTTTTGGTGAATTGAATATTAATTATATTTTATTAACTGTTCCGCACGACGGGCGGGCTTAAATGTATCTATAAAGAATGGGCTTAAATAATAGCGAGGTATTTGATATTTTGCTAGCAGTAAATTTTCTAGCGATAAAAGTAGAATAGCTCTTAAGCAAATGATTTTGGAGAATGATGTGAACCTTTAAATATATTTTGCGATCTGATGATATTATATATGTATTAGGAATAATACGTAGCAGAATATATATTGCATAATATAATATCGGCTGTAATATCAAGGGCTGTAATATCGGTGTAATCCAAAAAATAACAACTGTATGAATATGATGCATTAGTGGAAGCATTAACCGGGAATTATGAAATAATATGATAATGGTGTATAATTATATCGCATTATGCAACAAATGTGAATTTAGCTGCCTTACAGTTTGGTCCCGATACTATATTGGCGGGTTGAGAGATAAGTATTGGTGGGCCGCGTGTTTGGGACCCCTGGGGTAGATAATCTCAGTATTCTGATTACAAATTATGACCGCATCAGTATATTTTGTGATCACAAACTAATAAGTTAAATCACCTCAGACTAGGCTGAGTGCGGTCAAGATTGGATGGTTGGGTTGGGTTGGGTAGGTTTGACTCAGGTTATATTGGGTTTTAATGATAGCGGAAATATATAAATTTTAGCAATAAATATTATAGCGGTAAAAGTAAAACAGTACTTAAGCAAATGATATTGGGGAATGATGTTAAGTAATAAATATACTTTGGAAACATTCTGATGAAAAGATTTCATCATCTTTCATTGTTTGTTTCGTGTTTGTGTTCTGAATTATACCACACGACGGGCAGATTTATATATCAGGCGGGTTGAGGGATAATATTTGTCAAAATAAGAACAAAAATATTCATATTCAGACTTTTCTATTGGTTAAGATATTTATAGGTTACATTTTTTGGTTTTCAATTTGTATTCATAATATGTTATGGATTTGATATGAATTTTATTGTATGAATTGTTCCGCACGACGGGTGGGTTTAAAAAAAGTGTTTTTTAGATCATTTTTTCAAATGGTTCATTTAAAAAAAGGTAATTTTTTATAAATAAAATTGTTCCGCGGGCAACAACTATAAACAATACAACGTTCAATTTCCCCTGTAGAATTAATCCATACACAAAACCAATGGATTTGACTTCAAATATGAATTTTATTGTATGAATTGTTCCGCACGACGGGCGGGTTAAAAAAAAGTGTTTCCATTTTTTAGTTCATTTTTTCAAATGGTTCATTTGAAAAAAGGTATTTTTTCAAAAAATAAAAATGCTCCGCGGGCAGCAACTATAGACAATAGAACGTTCAATTTACCCTGTAGAATTAATCCATACACAAAACCAATGGATTTGACTTCAAGATGCAGAACGGATCGTGTTCGAGTTCTGAATTATTCAGCACGACGGGCGGGTTTAAAAATGACTCAGGCGGACTGAGGGGAAATATTTTGTCGAAATAAAAATAATTAAACTTATAATTTTCAATTGATTAATATTTTTATGAGTGTAACCTATTTCATTTTTATTTTTCCATATTTTTTATGAATCGAATATGAATTTCATGTTATGAATTGCTCCGCACAACGGGCGGGTTTTAATGCTAGTATATATATATATATATATATATATAGATTTGAGCCCGCCCGTCGTGCGGAACAATTCATAAAGTAAAATTCATATTCAATCCATAAAATAAACTGAATACAAATAAAAAAGCAAAAAAATTTAACCTGTATATACGTTCACCAATAAAAAACTCAAAATGTCAATATTTTAAATTTAAATTTTACAAAATATTATCCCTCAATCCGCCTCATATTTGAGCCTGCCCGTCGTGCGGAATAATTCAGAACAAAAACACAACAAACAATGGAAATTCTAGCATATAAACCGGCCCGTCGTGCGAAACAATTTATACCATTAAATTTTTATTCAATTTATAAGAGAAAATAAATATGAATTAATAAAGAAAAGAGTAAACCCATAAAAAGTCTAAATTTCTATATTTTTATATTATTTTGACAGAATAGTTTGCCTAAACCGCCTCATATTTAAACCTGCCCGTCGTGCTGAACGATTCAGAACTCAGACACAAAACAATGAAAAATGACTAATTTTTTTATCATACTGTTTTCAAAATATATTTATAACTCAACATCACCATCTATCATTAAAACCCGCCCGTTGAGCAGAACAATAAATAAAGTATAATGAATATTGAATTAATAAAAAACGATTAGAAATTAAAAAAGAAAAAGTATACCCCTAAAAATTCTTAAACAATACAAAAGTCTAAATATGAATGTTTTTATTTTAGATGTGACAAAATATTTTCCCTCGAACAGCCTCGTATTTAAACCCGCCCGTCGTGCGGGACTATAAATAAAATATAATGAATCAAAAAGCAAAAAGCTGATTCAATAGAAAAATACATATTTTTAAATTCTGGTTTTAATTATTGACGAAGTTTTTTCCTCAACACTGCTCAAATTCACACCCGTCCTTAGTGTGTAGTAATTCAGAAGTGTAACACTATCAAAACTATGAAACCTGCTGTCATCTCTATAATTCCAGATATATGCGTCCGCTAAAACAGCATATTCATATAGTTGGCATTGTATGATATTACAACCCATATCCTTATGCAACTTAAGCTTATGCAACTTGAAATTAAGCCAATTAAATTATACAGTAAAATTCAGTAGTTAACTTTGTTCCCAGTAGTATTTACTACTGTAGTTTTGTTCCCAGTAATATTGAGGACAATAAAGCCTTTCTATTCAGTATAGTGTAGCATTAATTAAACTGTACCCAATAAAACCACACCATCCATGCTTGGAGCTAATATGATGCATTCTTAATTGTGATTGGGCTTCAGTGAAATTTAATCGGTGTATATTCCTGTGTGATCGCAAGTGCTCATAATAGCTGTCAAATTGGTAATATGTGCTTTTGAATTTACACCGCCGTAACTTCCTTCAGATACACTTTGGAAAATTAAAAGTTATACCGTATTGTAGAAAACAAGATTTCTAGCACGATGGTATAATTTATTTTTATGTGTAACAAATAGTTACTGAGAAATAGTAGAAAAATGAATTAATTTTAGTCACCCGGTGTTCAAGTGTAATTTTGGATGTATTTGAGAATTTTGCCAATTTTACACGTTTTTTGTATCATTTGTGGGTATAAATTATAGCTTATCTTGTAGAACACAAAATTCTCTACACAGTAGTATATTCCTGTGTAATCGCAAGTGCGTAAATTGTGATTGGACTTCAGTGAAATTTAATCAGTGTATATTCATGTGTAATCGCAAGTACGCATAATAGCTGTCAAATTGGCAACATGACATTTTGACTTTACACCGCCGTAACTTCCTTCAGATACACTTTGGAAAATTAAGAATTATACCGTATTGTAGAAAACAAAATTTCTAGCACGATGGTATAATTAATTTTAATGTATGACAAACAGTTCCTGAGAAATGGGTATAAAAATGAATAAATTGTAGTCACCCGGTGTTCAAGTGTAATTTTGGATGTATTTGAGAATTTTGCCAATTTTACACGTTTTTTGTATCATTTGTGGGTATAAATTACACCTTTTCTTGTAGAACACAAAATTCTCTACACAGTAGTATATTCCTGTGTAATCGCAATTGCGCATAATAGCTGTCAAATTGGCAATATGTCCTTTTAACTTTACACCGCCGTAACTTCCTTCAGATATTCTTTGGAAAATGAAGAATTATACCGTATTGTAGAAAACAAAATTTCTAGCACGATGGTATAATTAATTTTGATGTGTGACAAATAGTTACTGAGAAATAGTAGAAAAATGAATTAATTTTAGTCACCCGGTGTTCAAGTGTAATTTTGGATGTATTTGAGAATTTTGCCAATTTTACACGTTTTTTGTATCATTTGTGGGTATAAATTAGAATATTTCTTGTAGAACACAAAATTCTCTACACAATAGTTAAATTTTTATAGCTGTACCATTGCTGGTTTATGAGGAATAGATAGCGGAATATTTACCAAAATATTCACGGTTTCCAGTGCTAATTTTGCATTTTTGACTTTGTCATTTTGACTTCACACCGCCGTAACTTTTTTTTAATACACTCTGGAAAATTAAAAATTATACCGTGCTGTAGAAAACAAAATTCCCAGCATGATGGTAATATTTATTTAGATGTGTCATAGTTAGTTGCTGAGAAATAGAGAAGAAAGTACAGAAAATCGGACGCGTCGAGCTTAAATATAATTTTGAATGTAGACTGAAATTTTATCATTTTTACATATTTTATATTTAATTTTTGGATATGAATTATAGCCTATCGTGTAGAACAGAATATTTTCTACACAGTGGTATAATCTGTTTGGCTGTACCATTTCTGGTTTATGAGGAGTAGATGTAGGAATATTGACCAAAATTTTCGCATTTTTCAGGGTTCATTTTGTCTTTTCACCGCGATAACTTTTTTTGGTTTTATTTTTAAATTTTAAATTTATCCTATCGTGTAGACAAGAAAATTTCCAGCGTAATGGTATAAATTGTTGGCGGGTACATTAAGTGGTTACCGAGTAGCAGCTTACTGAAAATGGACCAAGGAGGGTGGGACAGACAAACACACAGACAGACAGACAGACAGACAGAGGATCTCTTTTATATATATAGATAGATATAGCATTAAAACCCGCCCGTTGTGCGGAGCAATTCATAACATGAAATTCATATTCAATTCGTAAAAAATAGGGAAAAATAAAAATGAAATAGGGTACACTCATAAAAATATTAATCAATTGAAAATTATAAGTTTAATTATTTTTATTTCTACAAAATATTTCCCCTCAGTCCGCCTGAGTCATTTTTAAACCCGCCCGTCGTGCTGAATAATTCAGAACTCGAACACGATCCGTTCTGGATCTTGAAGTCAAATCCATTGGTTTTGTGTATGGATTAATTCTACAGGGTAAATTGAACGTTCTATTGTCTATAGTTGCTGCCCGCGGAGCATTTTTATTTGTAAAAAATACCTTTTCTAAATAACCATTTGAAAAAAATGAACTAAAAAATGGAAACACCTTTTTTAAACCCGCCCGTCGTGCGGAACAATTCATACAATAAAATTCATATTTGAAGTCAAATCCATTGGTTTTGTGTATGGATTAATTCTACAGGGAAAATTGAACGTTCTATTGTCTATAGTTGCTGCCCGCGGAACATTTTTATTTTTGGAAAAAAAACCTTTTTTAAATGAACCATTTGAAAAAATGATCTAAAAACACTTTTTTAAACCCACCCGTCGTGCGGAACAATTCATACAATAAAATTCATATCAAATCCATAAAATATAATGAATACAAATTGAAAAGCAAAAAATGTAACCTATAAATATCTTAACCAATAGAAAAGTCTAAATGTGAATATTTTTGTTCTTATTTTAACAAATATTATCCCTCAACCCGCCTGATATATAAATCTGCCCGTCGTGTGGTATAATTCAGAACACAAACACGAAACAAACAATGAATGATGATGAAATCTTTTCATCAGAATGTTTCCAAACTATATTTATTACTTAACATCATTCCCCAATATCATTTGCTTAAGTACTATTTCACTTTTACCGCTATAATATTCATTGTTAAAATTTATATATTTTCCGCTATCATTAAAACCCAATATAACCTGAGTCAAACCTACCCAACCCAACCCAACCATTCAATCTTGACCGCTCTCAGCCTAGTCTGAGGTGATTTAACTTATTAGTTTGTGATCACAAAATATACTGATGCGATCATAATTTGTAATCAGAAGACTGAGATTATCTACCCCAGGGGTCCCAAACACGCGGCCCACCAATACTTTTCTCTCAACCCGCCAATATAGTATCGGGACCAAACTGTAAGGTAGCTAAATTCACATTTGTTGCATAATGCGATATAATTATACACCATTATCATATTATCTCATAATTCCCGGTTAATGCTTCCACTAATGCATCATATTCATACAGTTGTTATTTTTTGGATTACACCGATAATACAGCCCTTGATATTACAGCCGATATTATATTATGCAATCTATATTCTGCTACGTATTATTCCTAATACATATATCATCAGATCGCAAAATATATTTAAAGGTTCACATCATTCTCCAAAATCATTTGCTTAAGAGCTATTCTACTTTTATCGCTAGAATATTTACTGCTAGCAAAATATCATATACCTCGCTATCATTTAAACCCACTCTTTATAGATACATTTAATTCGCCCGTCGTGCGGAACAGTTCATAAAATATAATTAATATTCAATTCATAAAAAAATTAGTGCAAATTGAAAAAGAAAAACAAACCCACAGGAAAGTTATAGCTAATATAAAAGTCTAAATGTGAAATTTATGTTTCAATTTAGAAAACATGTTTTTCCACAACACTATCAAAACAATGCAATCTTCTGTCATCTCTATAATTCCAGGTTAATGCTTCCGCTAAAACAGCATAAGTTGGCATTACATGATATTGCAGCCCATATCCTTATGCAGCTTATGCTTATGCAACTTGAAATTAAACCAATTAAATTACACAGTTAAATTCAGTAGTTTACTTTGTTCCCAATAGCATTTTACCCGCCCGTCGTGCGGAACGTTATTGAGGACAATAAAGCCTTTATATTCAGTAGAGTGTAGCATTAATTAAACTGTACGCAATAAAACCACACCATCCATGCTTGGAGCTAATATGATGCATTCTTAATTGTGATTGGGCTTCAGTGAAATTTAATCGTTGTATATTCCTGTGTAATCGCAAGTGCGCATAATAGCTGTCAAATTGGCAATATGTCCTTTTGACTTTACACCGCCGTAACTTCCTTCAGATACCCTTTGGAAAATAAAAATTATACCGTGTTGTAGAAAACTAAATTCCTAGCATGATGGTATAATTTATTTTTATGTGTTACAAATAGTTACTGAGAAATAGTAGAAAAATGAATTAATTTTAGACGCCCGGTGAGCAAGTGTAATTTTGGATGTATTTGAGAATTTTGCCAATTTTACACGTTTTTTGTATCATTTGTGGGTATAAATTATAGCTTATCTTGTAGAACACAAAATTTTCTACACAGTAGTATATTCCTGTGTAATAGCAAGTGCTTAAATTTTTATTGGACTTCAGTGAAAATAAATCAGTGTATATTCATGTGTAATAGCTGTCAGATTGATAATATGTGCTTTTGACTTTACACCGCCGTAACTTCCTTCAGATACCCTTTGGAAAATAAAAATTATACCGTGTTGTAGAAAACTAAATTCCTAGCATGATGGTATAATTTATTTTTATGTGTTACAAATAGTTACTGAGAAATAGTAGAAAAATGAATTAATTTTAGTCAACCGGTGTTCAAGTGTAATTTTGAATGTATTTGGGAATTTTGCCAATCTTACACGTTTTTTGTAGCATTTGTGGGTATAAATTATAACTTTTCTTGTAGAACCTAAAATTATCTACACAATAGTACAATTTTTATAGCTGTACCATTGCTGGTTTATGAGGAATAGATAGCGAAATATTGACCAAAACATTCACGTTTTTTTGTGCTAATTTTGCCTTTTTGACTTTGTCATTTACACTTCACACCGCCGTAACTTTTTTTTAATACACTTTGGAGAATAAAATATTATACGGTGTTGTAGAAAACAAAATTCCCAGCATGATGGTATTATTTATTTAGATGTGTGATAATTAGTTTTTGAGAAATAGAGAAAAAAGTATAGAAAATCGGACGCGTGGAGTTTGAATAAAATTTTGAATGTAGATTGAATTTTTTTCCATTTTACATGTTTTATACTTAATTTTTGGGTATAAATTATAGTTTGTTGAGTAGAACAGAAAATTTTCTACACAGTGGTATAATTTGTATAGTTGTACCATTGCTGGTTTAGGAGGAGTAGTCTACAGAAAATTGATAAAAAAATGGCATTTTTCAGGGTTCATTTTGTCTTTTCACCGCTATAACTTTTTTTGGTTTTATTTTTAAAATATAAAATTTAGCCTAGTGTAGACAAGAAAATTTCCAACATGATGGTATAAATTTGTAGCGGGTACGCCAAGTGATGGCCGAGTAGCAGCTGATAGAAAATGGACCAAGGAGGGTGGGACACACAAACAGACACACAGACAGACAGAGGATCTCTTTTATATATATAGATATAGCATTAATACCCGCCCGTTGTGCGGAGCAATTCATAACATGAAATTCATATTCAACTCATAAAAAATATGGAAAATTAAAAATGAAATAGGGTACACTCATAAGAATATTAATCAATTGAAAATTATAAGTTTAATTATTTTTATTTCGACAACATATTTCCCCTCAGTCCGCCTGAGTCATTTTTAAACCCGCCCGTCGTGCTGGATAATTCAGAGCTCGAACACGATCCGTTCTGGATCTTGAAGTCAAATCCATTGGTTTTGTGTATGGATTAATTCTACAGGGGAAATTGAACGTTCTATTGTCTATAGTTGCTCCCCGCGGAGCCTTTTATTTAAAAAAAAAACTTTTTTAAATGAACCATTTGAAAAAATGAACTAAAAAATGGAAACACTTTTTTTAAAACCCGCCCGTCGTGCGGAACAATTCATACAATGAATTTCATATTTGAAGTCAAATCCATTGGTTTTGTGTATGGATTAATTCTACAGGGGAAATTGAACGTTCTATTGTCTATAGTTGCTGCCCGCGGAGCATTTTTATTTAAAAAATTCATTTTTTTAAATGAACCATTTGAAAAAATGAACTAAAACACTTTTTTAAACCCGCCCGTCGTGCGGAACAATTCATACAATAAAATTCATATCAAATCCATAAAATATAATGAATACAAATTGCAAACAAAAAAAATGTAACCTTTAAATATCTTAACCAATAGAAAAGTATAAATGTGAATATTTTGTTCTTATTTTGACAAATATTATCCCTCAACCCGCCTGATATATAAGTCTGCCCGTCGTGTGGTATAATTCAGAACACAAACACGAAACAAACAATGAAAGATGATGAAATCTTTTCATCATAATGTTTCCAAACTATATTTATTACTTAACATCATTCCCCAACATCATTTGCTTAAGATAGATGCAATATCTAGTTTTGTTTCCACTATAGCAACAATGTCAGTATTTTTTCCACACAGGTATTCATTGAGCTCGTTTCTACTCGACATATACCTGTTGAATATTCTTAGAAACAATACCGTGTGTTCGTTCATGTGCGTGTGTATTCGCTTAGCTGTGTGTGTATGTGCGTGCGTGTATGTGTCGTGTGTGCGTTGTACTCGGTGACCGTTGGCATGCCACGGTTGTATTGTACCGTCTCTGCTAGGTTGATTCGGGGGTATTGCGCGTACAGTGTTTGACATTCATTTTCATTTCGATTGTGCTCTCTTCGTGGATTGTTCGTTGTGGCAGTTCGCTTTGCTTGTTAGTTTGAGGAACTTGTAACATCGTCTTGTGTCAAGATTCTGCTGTCCCAATATACGAGGGACAGTCAAAAATTATACGCACTCTTTGTTTTTCAAAGTATTTACACAAAAACAGGGCATAAGCAAGTACATCATTTTCTACATATTCTCCTTGTTTTTCAATGCACTTGGTCCAGCGGTCCACAAGCTTGCGTATTCCCTCCGAGAAGAAGGTTTGGGGTTGATCATGCAACCATTTATGCACCACCTCTTTCACACCTTCATCCGTAGGAAATCGCCGACCTTGTAAACCATCTTTGAGCGGTCCAAATACATGGTAGTCGGAAGGGGCGAGATCTGGGCTGTAGGCAGGGTGTTCCAGCACCTCAAAACCCAATTGGGTAATGATCGAGTAAACGTTGAGAGATCTCAAGACGCTTGCATTTGTGATCTGCAGTAAGCTCTCTTGGCACCCATCTAGAGATGCGACCTAAAAAAACCGACGGTTTTAAATAAAAAAGTTTTTTTTTGCCAAAAAATCTCGACAAAAAACACGTTTTTTTGGTTTTTTTCAAGAGCTATGCAAAGAATTAAAATGATGGAAATGATATATTTGGGATGTTAAATGAATTATTTTTATCAAAACATGAGTTATTCATGCTATTAGTGACCCTATCAAATTGAATTATCATTAAATATGCACAATACAATTGTTATGTGTCTGTATGAGTGTCTGAGCCCTAATATCATTGTTTACACGGTACTGTACGGCACTTCTATGTACAGTACATTTTTGCATTCAATTATTGAGTTAATCATTGTGTAAGAAAGCAGGGTTTGAGAACCGTTTTTTATGCTAAAATCTGAAACTGTTCTGAAAAAAAAACAGGTGGCATAATTTTTTATTATTTTTTACACATTAACTTCTTCCTACCAGAAATGAACTACGTTGATTATAATAACTTTCATCATTTCATTCAGCAGATCAATTATTTGCAAATATAATAGTGCAAACACTGCAAATATGTACACAAACTTAGTGTCCCTAATGAGACTACGAATAAAAGCGGGTCGCATTGATCAGAGTGGCAACCCTGACCAGGAAAACGGACAATATTTTCGTGTAGGAAAAAAACAACTGAGGAAATATATTAAATGTACAAAAAGGTATTTGAACACAAATAACTACATCAAAGAAACCATCATCCATAAAACCAGTTCTAAAAACAGGGTGCTAATAAAAAACAATTAATTTGGTTAAACCTTCCTTGATCTGCCGCCATTTTTTTCGCAATCTCTAAATCTACGAAAACCGTTTTTCAAAAAAATATATTTTGAAAAAAACCATGGTTAAAAAACAGTTTAAATCAAGTGGTTTAACCAGCCGCTTATATGTACCAGCAGGCTACTTGCTATACAAAAGGTATTTGAACGTACATTAATCAAATCTATCTTACATTGATACTGTTTTAGAAAACATTGTTTCATTAAAAAGCGTTAGTTTAAATGAAAGTTTGTCAAAAAAACACTTGACCAACCAATTAGCTTGTCTTGTTCTGCTGTCAACATTTTCTGAATCTTTACATTAATAAAACGAATTTAAAACCAATTTTAAAAACATCGCATTTTTTCATAAAAAACATCGTTTCTTTAAAAAAAACACACATGATTACTCAATGAATTTGTTTTGTTCTGCTGAAAAATTGTTTCAAATGTCCACATAATTAAAACCATCTTTAAAAACATGGGTTTTCTCAATGAAAAAAAACCTAAACCACCGGACCCGGATGCACTTTCAAACAGTCTCCTGAGGTATTTGTTGATAAATATTCTTGTTTTTTATACTATTATCAACTTATCTTTGAAATAAGACACGTAAAGATGTACAAAACGTCAATTAAACTCGTTTCTATGTACTAAAATCCAAAATCCGATGACAATTGGGGCTAATTCTAAAAAAACAAAAAAATCTAAAAAAACATGTTTTTTGCACAAAAACGCAAAAAAAGAAGGTTTTTTGCATCACTATACCCATCTCGCACAGACTTTATGGAAGCCGAGCTCATCGTGGATGATTTGAAAGGCAGAACCATGACTAATCTGCAGAGAACAAGCTACCTCATCAATGATAACTCGCCGGTTCGCCATTACCATCTCTCGAGCTTGCTGAATCTTCTCATCAGTGATGGAGGTCGATGGACGTCCTGCACCCTCTTCGTGCGTCACGCTTGTCCGGCCACTTTTAAACTTCTCAATCCACTCATACACACTTCTACGCGGTAGTGCACTGTCCCCGTATTGTGCTAAAAGCCTTCGATGAATTTCAGCCCCTGACACTCCTTCTGACCAGAGAAATTGAGTCACTGCTCTTTGTTCTTCCTTGGTGCATACTGCTAGTGGAGCGGCCATGTTTACACTGTCAAGACGCAACATAATACATAATATAATATAACATAAGTCCCTACATAATAGCTTCTTAAACTATATATATTCCTAAACATAAAACATTGATTGATATCATTTGCATGAGTAATAAATTTGTTACTAAAACACTAATAAACAATATCATTATGCATTATCAATGTGACTACCACCTAAATTTGTAAAAATTACCAAATTGATTTTCACTTTTACCAAATTGATTTTCACTTTTGCCAAATTGATTTTCACTTTTGCCAAAATGACTTGTAAATGGTATAGTTATGATTTAAAATATATTACCATAAGTACAAGATCCAAATAGCAAATGAAGTATTTTCATTATTTCAAAGAGAATTATGAGAGAAAAGTAGTTGAAATTGGTGATCTAATTTTATATCACTGTCGGCTAATTGGTTGCTTCAACCAATTTACAAAGGAGACTTGTCAGCGAAACCGGTCGATAATTCAACGGTTCCTCCCTATTTCCTCCTTCATATATCGGTGTGTGTGTGTGTGTGCTTGTAGGACTGATGCCCAATTTGGCGCCCAGTTGGAGTAAGCGAGACCCGAAACAGCGCTACGGCTACAAAAAGTTCAACAAGTACTTTGACGAGAGTACCATCAAGCCGCTTTACTACAAGCACCACATCCCGACCATGGTGGAAGCGGACAGGCGCGCGGTCTAGTCGCACGTGCCGACTTGCGCCACTCTCCTCTGCGCGCCAGTGGCGATTTATTGTAGCATCAAAATCACCGGCAGATGGTGTATTTACATATTGGAAACATGGAAAACAAACGACGCATCATAATTCGGCGCCTTGTGGTTTTGTGCAGCGAAATATCGACTTCGCGTACTGTTCACAACTCGGGTCTTACTGGACTAAATATTCAGTAATACACTATCACGATAAAATAAAAATTGAACAAAAACCTCCGAACTTCATCTGATGAACGCAGTGTATATATTTCTGCACTATATATTTCCTGGATATAATTAATATATTCTCCCTATGGAAATTAGAATGAGAAGTGTGAAGCAGGCAGGCGCACGCAAGCGCCACAAGACAAGTGTGCCCGCCCAACACAACACTATTCTCAGCTTTTGAATTAAAAAAGTAAGCTTTAGGCAAAACTCATTGTTAGAAAATCTGAAAACGAACTGGAAAATATTCGTGAGCACAAATATAAATAAGGCCGGGCTCATTTCATCAATGCGTTAACGACAGCACGAGCGTTCAGGTTGCGTAGGTCGGTGTATGTCTGGCCGCAGCCGACGAACACGATTGGCTGGCCGGTGATGTATGTCATCGATATGGCCGCGCCCACCTGGAAGCATCAGCCAATCATAGCATATTGAGTAACGGTGTCAATCACTAACACATGAAGACAGACAACCAGAACACACATGCACAATATGAATGAATCGAGGCTAACGACTAGGCGAGTAGACATATTTAAAATGGTTTTCCTCAAATTTGCACCGATGTTATTCCAATTCTCCATGTTCCATGTATCACAATCATTTTTATTTGTTTACTTCGGCCACACCTATCTTCCAAGCCATGAACATTTTTCTGTGAAAAATGACCCAAATCTGGTCCACTGCGTCTTTTGATTACTCTCTCGTTTAGGATTGTGCTACAGCATCACAAATATATGCAATGAAAACGGAGGACAAAATTATCTGCGAACAAAATTGTAATGAACAAAGTGACAAACAACAACGAAACGCGTTCACACAAAAAAATGCACGCCCGTGCAGACAACCAACTCATACACAAGAACTCATACACTCATACTCACTCAACTCATACACAACAACTCGATCACAACCACACACAACAGCTCACGTACATTTCCCATTCACGCTCACGCCCCATTCACGCTCACGCCCCATTCACGCTCATATCTCTCCTCAACGCCCATACACACACAAACACGCATGCATACATACATACACACACAGCGCGCGCCACTTCTTCACCTGGGGAAGCGGACCCGAACTGCGCGGTGAAATTTTTTCGGCAAAACACTTGTTGAGTAGCTCAGATTTAGCAGCGTCGAGCTCAGCAGTGGCTCCCGTATGCTCAATTACTGTAGGCAGAGAACCACTGCCGACGTTTTTGCCGACTGTTTTCATGAAGGAAAACATGCGATTAGGATTGTGCCGAAAGTCGCCCATCAGATTCAACAGGTATTCTCTGTATTTTCGTTCCAATAATTGTTTGAAAATACACCGTTTGTCTGCGTATAATGCGTAAGCCATAGGACCCCCATGTTGCTTATAATATTTTCGCACGCTATTTCGGAATCTGAGAGCGTTTTATAACTCGGAGTCGAACCACGGCTTGTATTTCCGGGAGAGTTGCACGGTCGAGATGCAGTCGCCAATAGCGGACCAGCAGATGTCGTAGAACATTTCCACGGCGTCATGTGCACTGAACGAGTCCGGTACATTCCAGGCGAACAAGTGCAGACGCTCTCTTAAACCGTCCCAGTTGGCCCGTTTGTAGGTGAGCATTTTTGTCCTGCTGACCAGCGGCACAGGTTTCAACATATGTTGTGGCGTGGTGGCTATAGCTTTGTGATCAGATTGGAATATGTTGTCGCGAAGTTTCGCAATAGCGCCAGGTATATTGGTGAATATCAGGTCCAGGTAGTGGTTCTGAGCGCCAGTCGGACAGAGCAACAGCTGATCACAGTTTGTGCGCTCAAACGTGTCTACTATACTGGCGGTCACTGACCTTGGGTAACCGTCAACCACGATGCCGTCTGGTGTCCAACTGACATCAGGTAGGTTGAAGTCACCCTGAATCACAATCGACAGGCCAGTTGAGTGCAGTTAATCAATTGCGTCCACCATTGGGCCGATACACACTGCGTCATTGGGGAACGGTAGAAAATATCGTTCAGCAACAGTCGGCCAGACTAACCCTATTGTGTAATTAAACACTCACAGTTCTCCTCAAGGTCCGGCCTGCATTTTGGAGAGGTATGATTTGATGGCAGTGAGTACTCCGACCCCTCTGGTGCCCCTATCACGGCGAAAAAGTCGATGGCTAGGGCAACGCCACCTAGACTACAGGCCCTTCCACGAAAGTATGACGTCATCGCCACGTGACAGTGACAAGTCTATTGTTTCAACTGTCAGCCATGTAGTTGCACGTTAGCGAGCGCAGGTGGTTAGTGCTCTCGTGTGTTTAGTGTTTTATAGCGTGCTATTCTTGGCGATAATTGACGTGTATAGTGATTTTCACTTCAGTGTGGTTTATAGTGAAGTGCGAATTTGTCAAATTTCGTGTCAAGTGTGATTTGCGCAGCCATTTTGTGATCCTCACTCGGATGATTCTGCATGCCATCATCCTGGACATTTTGCTGCGGTCAGAGGTCTGGTTTCGTTCATAGGTTCAGTAAAATATGTACATCTGCTCGTTTTTCATGAGGTCTTTGCTTCGTTAAACATGTCTTATCAACGTAGTTATATATTTGCGTACCATAATAGTTATAAATCAACAGAGGGGAGCACTGTTTAGCTGTGTAGCTGGTAGTGTTTCGCTTTTAGTCGAAATTGATTGTTTAAATCCAACAACGCGAAATCATTCCCAACATTCAGCACAAGTTTAATATTTTGCCTTTCAATACTCGACGGACGAACGGCTTTGAGCGACAAACCGTACAATGATCAATAATTTCGAACATGACTACACTGGATTTTGTGTCTATTCTCCATAAAGCACAAACAATTTGAAGTAATACCTGATTTAAGCGTGATTCACACAATCTCTATGATGTTGATATGATTGAAGGTGATCCGGTGTGTTTGGATATTTCCATGTCACGCTTTATAGTAGTTCTTGCTTTTCTGAGAATGAGAACATGCTGAATTTAGTCTGAATATCAGTCGTAATTCCTTTTGCACCTTGGAACCAGCTCCAGGAATTTCCTAATAACATATAATGAACACAAACAAGAAAACATCAATAGCTCTGCGATGAAATAAACCTTTCATATTAGCTGAAGTAACTGCTGAAATGATTTATTTTGATTAATATTAATTGTTGTTTTAAGCACCGTATTTTGATTATAAGACACGTCTCGCTATGAACCAATCTACAGCGCAGCCTCCCAGTAAACCCAAGCGGATAGTAAATTTCGTACGCGGGCCAGAATTCGAACCGCGAGCCTCTGACACAAGATTCCAGCGCCTTAGCCACTACCCGAGAGCTGAAGTGATATGTGTGATATATTGTCGCTAATGAGTTTAAAACACCAATAATATAAATATCTCAAAATCAGTAACCTCAATTTAAACAATCAATTTCGACTAAAAGCGAAACACTAGCAGTTACACAGCTAAATAGTGCCCACCTCTGTTGATTTATAACTATTGTGGTACGCAAATATATAACTACGTTGATAAGACATGTTAACGAAGCAAAGACCTCATGAGAAACGAGCAGATGTACATATTTTACTCAACCTATGAACGAAACCAAACTCTGACCGCAGCAAAATGTCCAGGATGATGACATGCAGAATCATCCGAGTGAGGATCACAAAATGGCTGCGCAAATCACACTTGACGCGAAATTTGACAAATTCGCACTTCACTCTAAAACCACACTGAAGTGAAAATTACTATACACGTCAATTATCGCCAAGAATAGCACGCGATAAAACACTAAACACACGAGAGCACTAACCACGTGCGCTCGCTACCATGCAACTGCCATGCTGACAGTTGAAAAACTTGTCCGCACAGTGTGACGTGACGATGAGGTCATACTTTCGTGGAAGGTCCTGTAGTCTAGGTGACATTGCTAGGTGGCATTGCTAGGTGGCATTGGTACGAGTCAACGCCACCTAGATACAGGCCCTTCCACGAAAGTATGACGTCATCGCCACGTGACAGTGACAAGTCTATTGTTTCAACTGTCAGCCATACAGTTGCACGTTAGCGAGCGCACGTGGTTAGTGCTCTCGTGTGTTTAGTGTTTTATCGCGTGCTATTCTTGGCGATAATTGACGTATTTAGTGAGTTTCACTTCAGTGCGGTTTAGAGTGAAGTGCGAATTTGTCAAATTTCGTGTTAAGTGTGATTTGTGCAGCAACTTTGTGTTCCTCACACGGATTATTCTGGACATCATCATCCTGGACATATTGATGCGGTCAGAGGTTTCGATTTAGTGGATATATTCAGTAAAATATGTACATCCATTCGTATTTATGTAGTTTTTTCTTAGTTAAATACGTTATACCAATAAGGCCATATATTTTCATATGAACAGCCAATGTTTGTACAGTGTTTGAGCATCGATTTTCGTCTAGCTAGATTATATTTGGATGCAGTTTTTGAAATGGTCATATTATAGGACTTCGAAATCTACTTGCGGTACGGATATATCACTGTAGTGAGATTCGTTTTAGTATGTGTGGGCTTAGTTGTCTTGTATTGTATTTGCTAGCTTGGAATTGTGCCCAGTGTTCGCAAGGTGCTGAATTCACAGTGTTGTGTTCGCATGGTGCTGACGAGGATTGTAGATATCACGTGGCGGATATCGGGTGATCTGTGGGTGAATGGTACTGTCTTGTGAAATAGTGATACCCCACGCGCCTCATTTAGTATACGTGTATCTGTTTCTGTGTGCGTGCTGCAGTTTATTGAATTTTGGCGTTCACATCCCCATGAATAATTTCAGTAATAACTAGGGCTATCAAAAAGTAACCTCAATATAGAAAAAAGTGTCGTTATTTTCAGGAAAAAGTAACCTAAAATATCCTTGTGCTGCTTCTTGTTGATGCCCACAAAGCTCTATTTCTCCTCTTAGGTTTTGGTGACATTTCTACAACAAAACACCAGAAAGCATCCCAATACAGGCGAAAACAATGCTAATGCATGAATTTATATTCCACAAGGCAATCGAATTTATGGCCTGCATAAATGTTTCATGACAGTGAGTTGATTATTTCATATGACAGTGAAATGACATGACATGAAATGACATGACAGTGAGTTATCTATGTCGAGGTGTCACGTGATTCAGCTTGTTTCTTTGCGCCAATATGTATGTCTGTGTGTGCGTGAACATTTTACGTGTGTGAGTGTCCACGTCTACATGTGAGAATAATTTGCTGACTGTATAAGCGGGCACTGATTCGTCTCTTGAGCTCAACCGTGGGAAAATGACACTGTCTCACGCTGCAAACATCACATGATATTCCCTGTCTCGTGCGTATTGACAAGTGTTGCTGTGCAGTATCGAGTATAAAGCGCTCACTTGTACTATCCCACGCTCCAATAGAAGAACCACATAATATAATATAATAGCAATGGCGAACAAGTTGGCAATCAATAGCAAGCAAATGTAAACTTAATAAACTTGATCATCGTACGGTTTGTCGCTCAAAGCTGTTCGTCCGTCGAGTATTGAAGGACAACATATTAAACTTGTGCTGAATGTTGGGAGTGATTTCGCGTTGTTGGCTCTAAGATCATTGGGTGCTAAAAATAATCCTGATTTATCTCAAGATACTGCTCATTTTATTTAAATAATATTGCGTTGGTGGACTATTCGTAATGTAATGACACCGTATAAAGGCTCCAGGTTGAGAAATGTTTATTCGATGACTGATTCAGCTATGGATGACAGGCCTTTGACAGGTTTTTAGAGCATGACATGATGCAGGATGGCAGGTTTTTAGAGCATTTCATGAGATGGTTGGATTGATGGATGTCAGACGAGAATATGATCAGTTTGACTAGAGACGTTTTGGCTGTGTATCACACAACAAATGCGCTCTGTGAAATCAAATCGAATAATATATATTTATATTGATTTCATCAGGCAATATTGATTTAATCACATCATGCACTATTGACTTGAAACATTTTACGTGTTCTGCGGAATATTTTCGTGATATTTCAAAGATATTGCTGAACGTCTCATCTTTCGTATATGTAACGCTGGTATATCATATTCTCATCATCCAGTGATCGTATATATTGCGGGTTATTGTTGTATTTTCTCAAAAACAGGATTGTCATTCATGTAAAACATTTTGGCTGCGCGAAGTAAAACCATGTCATCCGAAAACATTTCGTATTCGAGAGAAATTGGCGTAAAGTCGCCGAAGATTGGCGTAATATTTTTATGTTGATAATATTGTTTTGCTTTGGTTTTTACTGTGCAGAAGTATATTAAGTATGATAAATTGTGTATTGTTGGAAACCAGCGCGATGATAGGTTTCATGCACTAGAAAAACTGAGTGATTACGGTGTTATGCTTGTTTACTTGTACTGTTCTCAACATCGTAATTTACAATTAATTGCAGAAAAATTGTGTGCACCGCTGTAAATGTCCTTCTGAACAATAATTGTTGAGACAAATTCATCTACGATAAATTAGAAACAATGGAAGCGAAAACGTTCCGCATTGTATCGTGTATGGTCGTTGCATGTTTGTGTTTTTACTGTTTTATGCCTGTGTGGGCTTATAATATATTCAGTTATTCTATTTTAAATTGTATTTTAAGCTTCTTATGTATAAGAAGCTTAAAATGATTTATTATGATGATGATATTTATTATTAAAATGATACAACATGATTTAACATATAACATATAACATAATTAATTAATTAACAATATAACATGATTTTCAATTTTAATTGAGCCGGAATGCAAGTCAACACCCGCACTAAGCACAATTTCTAATAACAACGCGTATCGCCCGTACGAGTGAAGCGACCGCAATCGATGACGTCATACTTTCGTGAAAGGGCCTGTATCTAGGTGGCGTTGTACGAGTCAATCACCATAACCGATGACGTCATACTTTCGTGAAACGGCCTGTATCTAGGTGGCGTGGGCTAGGGAGAGCTGACTCAATCTTGCTGGTCAGGACGTTATCATTCAAACATGTTTCAGTGAGATTATGTGAGATTTAAGTGACATGTTTCATGTTTCAGTAATATCAAACTCTGCCAGTAACACGCAAAAACTACGCAAAGCAGACAACTTGTTTTTTAGGCTTCGAACATTCTGGTAGTAAATAGAAATGTTACTCATCTGTCCGTATAGGTAGGGCGAATAAAAACCAAGGCCGGGTCGGTGATCAGACAGAAATAGCGAACACAACAGAGCGGAGAGCAGCGTGGGACCAAAGTCAAAGCCGGGTCAATGATCGGAACAAAACCAATAATACACAAAAACAGCACAAGCGCACGTTCACACACCATGACGACTGACACACGACTGTGATGTATACTCCACCAAGAGCAGTTATTATGTCAAGTCCAATGATCATATCGATATTACGGGGAAGGTTGTTGTTACCACAAACCCACGCGCGCATATTGTTTTGATATCGGTTGCTCTCTACTCTCAATTCCTCCCAGCACACATAACCATGCAATGTGAACGTTGAACCATTCATTATTTGCAACGGTAACACACAGCGAGTCGCACATTTGTTTTCACATATCGTAAGTCTCTGCTACAATCGAATGGCTGCTACCCGTATCTACCAATGCTTTCACTTGCGTGCCATCCAGCCAAACGTGAACTACTGATCGCGGGGAGGGGCGGACGGCACTGTACATGTAGCCTCTCCCCGCTGGCCGTTTCCCGACTGTCTGCAATATCGCGCAATGTGACCTGATTGACCGCAGGCGAAACGATACGATACACGATATGTTTAAGCGTTCAAAAGTTTGAAAACCACTGAGCTAAATACAACTGATGAAGGTTGCCCAAGATGGTCACTCGCTTCGCTTTCAGTCACTACATACGTCACTTTCAGATGCACTCACGCCATGCACCATTTTGACCCACGTCGATATGCATCGCATCGTATTACGAACGCCGAGCATTGACCACAATGGTTCGTTGGCCGCAACAGTCATAACCCCTGTGTGATGACAGGTCATAAAATATACACAAATTCACAATCACGAGGAAGAACTACTGTGGAAGAAGATTTTCATTGATATGCAATCTGTTAGAATTTTAGTGAATAAGTATTGGGTTGAAGAAATTAGAAAACATATATTTCAATTTTATTCGCAGTTAAATGTCCTCAAATTTCATTCAATAATTTTTTGATGCTGTAGCATGAACCTAAACTAGAAAATAGCCAAAGAAATGTTGAATTTTATAAATTGGTCTACTGGGCGAGCATGAAATCAAAGGCAAAAGAGGAAACAAAACACATGCATGGTCATTTGAAGCAACACTCAGTACGAACAAAGGATGACGAACTTGATTTAACTATTCCTTACTGAATAATTTACAAGCAAGTGTTATCCGTACGACATGCGTTGATCCTAACCAGATAATATGATGGTATGTATGGATCTGAGCTCAACAGGTATGGGAAACATTACGAATATTGGCCGCATCACGGCCGCTCACATGATCGCTGACCAGCCAAACACGCCACACGCCCTCACGACACACACGAACATACCGCAGCTGTTAATCAATCAAATGTGAGTCAGTGATTGACCTTATCGTCGATGGTGTCAAACTTGGTGAGCACAATGCCGTCGATGGTGTGGGCCTGTCTGACGCCGGTCGTCGTCGTCGTAGAGAAGTCGACCAGCGCCTGGTTGAACTTGACCAGCTGATCCACGGCTTCGTTACCCACCAAAGCCTCACCCACAAATAACACCAGGTCCGGCTCGTTTACTTTGATCAACTGAAACGGGCGCACGCACACATATGTAGAAGAAAAGTATGCCCAGCCAATTCAGGGGACAATATAATAGGTATTGTTATAGATAGAGCGAGCACAGCGAGTCATGCAGACCGTGGGAACGCGCGCGGTCACACGGTACAAGTGGTGTTGTGTTGCGCGTGCATGTATGTGTGTATGTTGCTGAGTTGAACGTGCGGTATGGGGTCTTAAAAGCTGATCTGTCAAAGCGGGTAGTTGCGCTCGGAGCACGGTGCGGTTTAGATTGAAGATCGCGCATAATAAACGTTCATGGTTTATCCGTGTCTCGAGCCAATCAGCGGTGGGATAGACCGTGTGATAGTGGAAATTAAATATGTGTGAGAGTGCTTTCAAAGCTTAGTGCTACCGGTCTGTGTGGTTAGACGCGCGTACTTTCAAGTGATGTCTGAGTGAATGATAGTGTGTGCTGAGTGTGAATCGTGTGAGTGCTGAGTGCGAGTTACTGTGATAAAACTTATGTGTGATTCATCGCGATCAACGTCTGTGTGACAATGGCTGAAAATAATTCAGTGCAACGAGTTACAGCAACTAATTAACCCGATGCTGTTTCAAATGCTGTGTTCGTTTCCGAGGTGGTAGTGTGGATCTGCCCAAGTTTGAGTACGACAAGCCGACGTCATTTCAGCAGTTTCGTCGATATGTGCGACTGACGAGAATCAGTGGACAAACTGCTCATGATCTGATTTGTTTTTCCATTGGATCTAACGCAAGATCCGAGTGGCTGGCTGAGGTGATTGAAAGAGATGTCATCCCCACAGAAGATGCAGAAGAAATTGCGAATCGTGTGGAACAGCGAGTGGCACTAGCTTTACAGCCAGAAGTGCTTAAAACGAAAATTCTTCAAAATTTGGACGAGCGAAAGCTGAAGTCAAGTGAGTCGCCACGTGAGTACGTTGAAGATATTCGTCAGCGTGTTAAATCTGTGATGCCTGAACTGACTGCGGATTCTCTGAACAGAATGGTAGTGGTGCAAGCCATCAAAGGTGTACCTGCTGAGTGAACGCATAAGCTCACTGGTTCTGATATGCGATCAGTTGATGCTCTTGTTCATCAAATGCCATTATTGGGTATCAAACCGCGTCAGGATACAGCTCGCAGAGTGTCATCTAGCTCACGAAAGTGTTATGAGTGTAGAAAGAGTGGTCATCTAGCAACAGAGTGTCGTCTGAATGAAACAGTGTGTTCTAAATGTAAGTTGAAGGGTCACAATGGCAGTGATTGCAAGACTGGGTGTCATAAGTGTCGGGCAATAGGACACATTGCAAATAATTGTAGAAACCATGGAACAAGTCAACAACCAAAACATAGTCGCCGAGTAACAGTCGGTCGAAGTTTTTTCATGTACGTAGATGTCAATGGATATCGCGTCGCCGGAGTTATTGACAGTGGCAGTGAGAGGACTCTTGTTAGTCGGACAACAGCAGACGCAGCCGAATTAGCCGTCTACCAGTGTAACCGCCAGGTGGTGGGTGTTTCTTGTGGTTTAAAAGTCAACGTTACGGGTGCATCAATGGTCGACATTGCCGTAAACGGAAGTTCCGTTTCTCTGGAGGTGCTGGTATTGGACTGCACTGACGACGTCATCCTCGGTACTGATTTTACTCGTGCCACTGAGGTAAGTGTGGAATTTGCCTCTGGTGATGTAACTGTTTTTGGCAATCAAGTCGAAGCTTAAAATGCCCATATAGCTGTATGTCGTTGTGTTGTGGATCAGCAGGCAGGTATTGTTGATCGTATGAACGAAGTAGATGAGATCGTGTTTAATGACTTTTGACAAAAACCAATATGTCAGTCTCGAGCATCTCAATGATAACACAAGAAAGCTGTTTGTGATGTTTTCAATGAATATACTGTCATGTCTGAAAATGGTAAATTGGGAAAAGTTTCGGTAGTAGAACATTGTATTACATTGAGTGATGTTCCAAAACAGAAAAAGCCGTATGCCGTACCACCCGCACTACGTGAAACTGTCAGACACCAGGTTAATGACATGTTGCAATAAGGTGTGATTCGCGAGTGCAATAGTTCATTTGTGAATCCAGTGTTATTGGTGCGCAAGCGTGGCACTGATAGTTACCGTTTTGCACAGATGTTCGTGAACTCAACAAATGCACTGTGAAAGACAGGTGTCTGATGCCAGGAATTGAACTGTCATTGTCTTATGTGTTGCCCAGTAGTCGTGTGTATTCGCAGTTGGATCAAACAGCTGCGTATTTGCAGGTAAAAATCAGAGAGGAAGATCAGGAAAAAACTGCATTCGTCACAGACGATGGTCAATATTGCTATCAAACATTGGTTTTTGGGTTGTGCAATGCACCTGCAACCAATCAGAAACCAATGACAAAAATGTTCAGTGACATGTTGTATGATTCAGTGTTGGTGTATCTTGATGATACTTTGATTTCCAGTGACAACATGGAATATCACATAGTCGTTCTGAAGGAAGTTTGCAGAAGACTATACGAGCATGGTATTCGTTTAAATCCCGCAAAGTGTCGAATCGCATGTACGGAGGTTATATTTCTTGCTCATGTGTTGTGTGATGGGAATATTCGTCCGGCTGAGAACAATGTTTAATCTATAGTGAATTATAAACGTCCGAAAACCCACAAGGAGTTTCAAAGATTCATAGGCATGGCGGGATATTTCAGACACTTGATTCCTAGATTCAGTGTACGTGCGGCTGGTCTGACTAATTGCATACGAGACGAGAAATTTGACAAGGACATCAGAAGCAGAGAATAGCTTTCAAGATCTGCGTCAAGCGATTGCTGATTATCCTGTAGTCCGTCCGATAGATCCGAAATCGAAATTTCGTGTCACTACTGATGCTTGTATGCTTGGATGCAAGTCTCACTCAAGGTGAAGGCGATAAATAATTTGGTGTTGCATACGCGCCAGGCAAGTGGACCGATGTGCAGAGTTGATATAGTACTACAGAGCTTGAATTGTTAGCTGTTATACGAGCAGTGATTCGTTTCAGATTTCATCTGTTGGGAAATTATTTTTTAGTGATCACAGATCATCAAGCGTTGAAATGGCTATTGAGTCTTAGAGCCAACTGGTCGTTTATCTCGTTGGACTATGTATCTTAGTCAATTTGATTTTGTCGTTCAACATCGTCCAGGTGCTTCCATTCCTCATGCTGATGCACTTTCTCATGTACGCCGTTCTGAAGAAGTGCAATATCGTTTTGTTTTGCTACAAGAGGAGACTGCAAAATATCGTGTTCTCTCCGAAGTGATTCAAATTCTCAAAGACGGTAGGGAAGGTTGCAACGTAGAAAATGAAGAGGCGCGTTTCTATCTGATAAATATAGATCTTCTTTTTGTAGACGATGGTCTATTGTGGAGACAATCTGAAAAAGAGCGTGGACCTCAGGTTATTGTACCAGCTGCTGTGCGTCAACAAGTGTAAAGTCTTGCTCATGACAAACCGATGTCAGCACATATCGGTGTAGCTCGTACCATGGCAAGAATAACGCCACATTACTTCTGGTTCAAGCTGAAGCAGACAGTGCGTGAATATTGTGATACATGTCTCGCTCGTAATCGAGTAAAACGTCCGAACCGAGGAAGTCGAGAAGGTATAGGTCATATTCCTGTACTAGGTGAACCAGTCGTACAGTGGTCAGCTGATATTATGGGACCGCTTATGATAACGGCAGAGAAGAATCGCTTTGTTTTGGTTTGTTCAGATTTGTTCACCAAGTGGGTGCAAACATATTGTTTACCAGACCAACGTGATGTGACTGTCGCAGCTTGTTTCATAGAGCTTTTCAGTAGATGCACTGTGCCGGATGCAATTTTAACCGATCAAGGGACCAACTTTGAGAGTGAATTGTGCCGTGCTATATGTTCTGAGCTTGGAGTTATAAAATTGTGATGTCCACCAGCCCATGGAGCATGTAACGGTCAAACAGAGCCCTTTAATAGATATATATGTGATAGATTGACGTTCTACGTGAATCGCCATCAAACTGATTGGGACGAGTGGGTATCGATAGTGACTGGAGCATATCGTACCAGTATTCATGCGACAACCGGATATTCGCCGTTTGAGATGGTCACTGGTTCTTCTCCGAGACATCCTGTTCATCTGGACTTCAGAGCCGATGAAATACCGACGATAAAAAGTCAAACTTTTGACGAATATATGATTTCGCTTCGCGAACATGTATCAACTGTTCATGATATTGTAGCTCGTCATATTGAAGCAGTACAAGTCAAGAGTACGAAGCCGTCTGAAAGTCAGTATCAGGTCGGGGACACTATTATGCTACGTGTCCATACGAAACGGCGAGGTAGGTCTTCTAAACTTTCCAATCGATACAACGGTCCATTTAAAATTGAGAAAATAATGAGGCCGGACTATGTCATCAAAGATACAACTCGACGTAAACGCAAATTCACGGGAGCAATATTAAAAACCTTTCTGGGGAATGTGTCGGGAACTCAGGCAATTCGCAGGACGAATTAGCGAGTTTGCCAACCTCGGAAGTGCCAAGTGTATTTTATCAGGTCAACGAAAGGCAACAGTCGACAGGTGGGTGCGATGATGATGGTTAACCGACGTCTCAGTTATCCTGCACAAGTCGACACTGAACTGATATCGTCAGCTGGGGACAGTGGTGCTGGCGGTGACGATCAAGACTGTTTACTGCAAGGAACTGCAGACGTACACTCACCGTACCGAACACGCAGTGGACGTCAAGTTCGACCCCCGCAAACATACAGTCCTTGAATATGTGTTTTTCATTGTTAGCATTTTGCATCTTTCACTGTGCCTTATGAAGGATGATGGACGTGAACAATTATGTGTTAATATGTGTGTCATGGATTTTATTTATTGGATAAATGTTGTTTAGATCATTAGTTGCATTGTACCGTGCGGAGTTTTAGGTTCGGACAGATGTTATAGATAGAGCGAGCACAGCGAATCATGCAGACCGTGGGAACGCGCGCGGTCACACGGTACAAGTGGTGTTGTGTTGTGCGTGAATGTATGTGTGTATGTTGCTGAGTTGCAAGTGCGGTGTGGGGTCTGAGAGTTTATCTGTCAAAGCGGGCAGTTGCGCCCGGAGATCGGTGCGGTATATATTGAAGGTCGCGCAGAATAAACGTTCATGGTTTATCCGTGTCTCGAGCCAAGCGTATAACAGTATACTGAACTTAAAGTATGCGCTTTCTTTTTGCGAGCTGCATATCATTCACGTCTGCTAAAGGTCCACATAATGGCTAACGGTATGTTCCTCAAATATATCAAGAACTAAGCTCATGTTTCTTACTAACACTATATAATTCTGAATATAGGCAATACGTACACAATCACAACAACACTAGCAAACAATATATTTGATTTAGCGCACGTACACACGCGTGCGCAACATGACACCAAGGGTAACTAGCAAAGCTGAATACAGGAAAAGAACACAAGACACAAAAAATAAAATGCAGAGCAAATCACACATCCAAAAATAAAACCAAATTTGATAATATATCTACAACACTAAACACATGACAAATACAGGGGAAACTGAAATGAAGTGAGAGTATATGAGGAAGGATAAAAATACAAGCTGAACAAGTACGCGAAGAGAGAAAAAAGAAAACATAAAGGAAGGAACACGAACAACGGTAGCAGGAAGGTAATTATACAAATATGGAGCAAAGAAATAAAACGGTTTAGAGGACCAAGTTGATTCGTTGAGAGCACGAGAGCAGACTAAAGGACGAGAATTGCGAAAAGATGCAGAAGATATATTGAGGAGACCTGAAACATTGGAAGGCTGAAGGTCATGAATAAGTTTATATAAATGCAGCAGACACGGAAATGAATACGGGGAATAATATGTAGCCAACGAAACACAAACAAAAATTGGGAAGTATGACGAGAAGGAGAAAGAACAAAGCAGCATGAAAAATTCATCACGCGCTGAAGGATACGCAGAGTATTGAGGAGCATGAATATATAAAGAGCAACAACAACCAATGCGAGAAAAAAAGAGAGACAAGCTAAATGACAGAAGGACAATGAAGAAACGTACGGATTGGATACAAAGAGCGTAGGACCAAGCGACAGGTCCTGGCCACAGATGATATGTTACTGGAAAACGAAAGAGAAGAATTAAAGATAACGCCAAGGTCACCAACAGAGTGAGAAACAAAGAAAGGAACATTGGGGGAAGGAATTCGAGGAAACTGGACAAAATGAACTCAGATTTAGATATATTTAGGGAAAGACGCATGGAAATACAAGAAGAGATGTGGGAAACAATATCAGATCTTAAGGAAGAAAAGGGAAGAGAAATAGGGACAGATAACTTAATATCGTCAGCGTAGATAAGTTACAGAATGACAGTCGAAAATAGGACAAAGAGAGGTCATATAAATGTTGAATTATGAGAGAGAAGGTCGGTGACAAGATTTGAGTTAATGTGTGAAATAGGAAAATAAATATGCACGTCGTCCGCATAAAAGTGAACCGAAGCAGGATACGAGCGAAGGATAGGACGTTATGAAGATATATATATAGATGACGAGAAGAGGACTGAGAAGGGAACCTTGTGGTACTCCAGAATTCATTCTAATAGAGGCGGAGAGTATGTTATTACAACGAAAACAGTAGGAGCGGTTACAGATAACAGCAGAAGTGCAGTGGAGAAGAGATCGGCGTGTGCAAGATCTTGACATATGATTGCATGGTGGAATGCCCAGAAAAAATCATAAAAGATTGGGAGTACATAACTTCCCGGGTATAAATTAAAAAATATATCATTTTGAAGGCATAGAACCGTTTCAGCAGAATGCTTGGCAATAAATCCTGATTAGCGGGGATCTAGAGCAGAATAAATGACAGGGCGGGGTTGGTCAATGGCAGATTCGAAAATCTTGGAGGCGGTTGTAAGGATACAAGAATGGGTCGACTATTACAGGTGACGAGCCATATTTTTGAGAATAGGAGTAATGACTGCATGCTTAGACGCTAGAAAGACTCCATGGAGGAAAGTTGACCAGGTGGTTCAGGTCATATATAATAATAGAATCGTAAAAAGCAGACAATTGTATAGGGTCTGAAGGGCAGTTAACCCATTAATGCCGAAAATTATTCTAGTAATATAAGTGTAATATTCGGATAGAACTCAGCTTGAGAAACCTAGTGAACAAGTCTTATAAGCTCTAGACAAATATTTGTTCTTTTAGACGCAATTTAGTGATGGCAACAAATGTTGCCACTCGGCACTTGTGTGTACAAAATTTCAACTGATAATTACTCTTTCCGTTTTTTGCAAATATTTCGATCATGAATCAGATTTTGAAAATAAATATTTGCATTAATATACTTGTGTGGTTCTTTTAGAATAAGCATTAAATTATTTAGTGAACAATCAACAGCAAAAAAAAAGAAAAATATGCTAGATTAAACCACTTCATTCAACTAATACATGTACACAAAGCACGAAGCACTAAGGGTGAATTAAAACAAAACAATTAAACATAGTAGCTTAAACAATTGAACATAGAAAACTAAATTAAACACAATTAACAAAACAAACTTGAGCAATTCAACATATATATGAACGAAATTTTTGTATAATTTCCGGATGCATAGATAGTTTACACTCGGAAAATATTTGCAAATTTCCCTGATATTTTCAATATATATTGCTTGTTACATGCAATTTTGATCAACAGTGTCCACTGGAATCATGCTGCGTGTTTCATCCAGTTGAACAGTTAGCAACAGGCAGTGGTCGAGGGCCTGGTACTAACATCACTTCACAATGGCGTTGTATGGTGTTCAGAACACATTATCTTGTGAAACCCAGTAATGACATTTTACGGCCCTGTTTCTTGAATAAAATCCACGTATTAACTACCGCTGAACTAATTTGTCATGTGAAGAGAGGACACAACCCTTTCTAAGAGCGAATTTGCATTCTGTAATTTGAAACAAATCGGCCATGGAGATCCACTCCACCAATGATTCTATTGTACACGGCAATAACAGCCGGCATATCAGTGACAATATTTAATTATATTGTTTGATCTATCGGGAAGTCTTGTGGCTCACATCAATCCCATGTTCATTACTTATGATTAGGGTGACCTTTTGCTGCAAATGCAACATTTTAATCATAGACTCTACTCATCCTGAAAAGCCCAAAAATACGTTTATTTTATATCTGAGGTAAGTATTGAGTGAGTTATAAATGCAACTTTTTGCAACATTTGGTTTTTAGCGCAACTTTTCGTTTTTAGCGCAAGTTTTACAATTTATTCGTTTTTGAGAGCAAGTTTTTTGGCTTGAGAACAAGTTTTTGAACTTTATGATCAGTTTTTACACTTCCAATACAGTTTTTAGTTCTTGAAGCTGTGTAATAATTAAATTGACGCATTGTCAATGCAAACTAAATACATGTCTTCGAAAGGCGTGTGACGTACCCGTGTGAGTTGCTAGGCATAATGTGTGCGCGTGAGTATGTGCGCGCACATCGACAAAGAGGAGCGCTCTGATTGACATAGGCACGTGCATTTGTCCATCTATAATTCACAATGGGTTGATAGGGCAACGGTTGAATGCTGGTTATAGTTTGTGGGTGTGTCTGTTGATTTTTCATAATGCCTAAGTGTGCTTCATCCAAGAAGGCTAAATGCCAAACCATTGTGCAAAGGTATACCGAGGAATTCCAGCTTACGCCGAAAGTATATTTGTTTTGCAAATACTGTGTATGTTCGGTAGACGGAGAGAGGAAATATTCAGTGGACAAGCACAGAGGATCACCTAAGCATCAAACGAAAACGAGCAAAAAATCATCGCAGAATGAACAGTTATTCATTCCGAAGCACAGATATGATATTATTTATCGAGTTACACGAGCCTTTCTCTCGGCCGATATAACACTGAAAAAACTCCGCGATCAAAAGGTGCGCGAGCTGTTTGAGTTCATGGGGCTTCTGATTCAGATGGGCATTGTCCACCATCTGAATCAGCATGTCGTTCTCGTGTGATGGAGATGGCTGACATGGAACTGCAGGACATGATCGACAGACTGTCGAACTTGGAGTTGTTTTTCGTGGTCGATGAATCAGAAGTGAACGGAACCAAGTTTTTCAGTATCCTGGTTGGCAACGTCTCTGAACCTACAAAAACATATTTGGTTCACTGTAAACCCGTATCCAGTGTGAACAGCCAAGTGGTCATTGAGCACATAGATGACGCTGTCAAAAGAGTCGACGTTCAACGAAGCAAGGTTGTCCTGCTCATTTCAGATGCTGCCAGGTACATGGTGAGTGCAGGCAACACACTGAAGAAGTTTTACCCGCGCCTTTCTCATGTCACCTGTGTTGCACACCTTTTACATAACTGTGCTGAAAAGGTCCGATCCAAGTTTCCCAGTGTAGACACACTCATCGCTCGAGTGAAGGCTGCTACTAAGAAAAATTGTAGTCGCCAAAACGCGTTCAATGCCATAGGATGTCCACCGCAACCTGTTGTCACACGATGGGTAAGTTTGTTGAACGCGGTGTTTTATTACGCAGAAAATTTGCCAGAGGTTCAAGAGATTGTTTCTGGCTTCGAGGGAGGTATTTTGGAGTCTCGAGCCAAGGAGGCACTTGGGAATGCAACAATCATCGAAGACCTGGCTGCGATCAAGCGGAACTACGTTGAGCTCGCTCAATTGTTTCCCAGAGTCGAAAGCCCCTATTACATATTAAAGGCAGCGTTCAGTGATTTGACCAAGCTGAAATTCGGTGAAGATGCTGATCTCCAACAGTATCTCACCAAAAAGATAGAGAAAAACACAGACCTGAAGTTCATTCTGAAGTACGAGCGCAGTATCATCTCACCAGCGCTGTATGTGAGTCTGCAGCATTGTCAGGCAACATCTGTTTCAGTTGAAAGGTGCTTCAGCATGCTGAACAAGTTGCTTGCAGACGACCGGAACTTTGATAAAAACAATGTGGAGGCCTATTTGAGGATGTATTACAATTCTTCTGACTGATTATGTATTCGCATACAAATATAGTTTGTGTTTTGAGATATGCTTACTCTATATAAATTTGTATCTGGTTTTGATTAATCTGGAGCAAACTATATTGTATTCTGAATACCAACTTTAGAGCAACAACGCTAGCATATGGTTCTTGCATCAATTTGGGATATTCGTTAGTGGCTTGATTAACTTAAACATTGATTCTAGACGCTAAATGTATTGATATTTAAAAAAACAATGACATTGAAATTCAACAACGGAATAATACTTCGTCACGATCAATATACATATATTTTAGGGTCCGCCCTCAAAGAAAATCAAATTTCATGACAAAATACTTGAAATTGCTCAGGTTAACATGAACTAATCCCAAAATGTTCATACTCAAAATCTTAGAACATTTGTCAAACAATTCGTTATTAGAACATTCACAACAATTGTTTAGTGGTGTTTTCGAAAAAAATAGTGCAACTTTTTAGCGCAACTTTGTGAATTTTTTAGCGCAAATTTTCTTGATGTTTAGCGCAACAAAAGGTCACCCTACTTATGATTGATACCGCTTTGGTGTTCTTCTACCAGACAAAGCATAGCAAGTGGATGACACATCATCTCTCGTATTTGATTAGTGCACAGGAATATATCGGCGCTTCCTTTGGTACGCGATTTCTTCTGATAGTACCGGTAATGGCAAAACCAGCAGAAAAAGTTATTCTGTGAGGAACAGTGAAAAGAAATTAATGTCAAATGTCAGATGGTGACCAGGACGCAGTGAGCATTTCTCAATAATGCTTGAAACAAGATCTGACCCTTGACCACAACCGTACTCTTCAGACGTGTTGCTGCCCCACCGTATGGTATGGAATGAATGAGGAATTTATCCGTTGAGCACATACATCACAATTTCAAGTCAAATATCACCGACTTTATACTAAAGTAATGTTTCAATGGTGTATGTCCGTAATAAGGTAACATGCGCTCATCAACAGAATACTCTTCAGGTGTAAGTAATATTTGGATATTGTTTGCCAAGTCGAATACGCATCGCACATTGTGATATGGATCTGACTTGTTGGTGTCAATATTGGAAATATCTGTCAGTTATCCCTCCTCATATTTTGAGCAGCCATTGCATTGAAGATGCCATCATCCCGGAGCCAGTATAACCTGCTGTTTGAAACAGTAGAATATCCCCGCATTATCATGATCGCTAACATAGTATTGACTTTAGAATAAGTAGCTGAAAATGCAGACTAAGTGCTAAATAACCTCATCGGTTATGCCAAATTTCAAGCATTGGGAGGAATTTATATTTTGTGCTTCAAAACATCTATTTATACAAAATATATTTATTTTTTTTAATTTTCAACAATTTCCCAGTCTGTTTTCATTCAAGATGCATTTTCATTGAAATCCCTCTCTTTTGGTCCTAATGGCGCGACTGGTAGAGCCTGAACGATGTATACGGTACTTACTACTGCATAATCACTCAATGAATCATTGAAATATTCGCAATGTGCGTTTAAATGTAATACAATCAAGTCAATTGTATTAATAAAATTATATATAGCTCTATGCCATATTTAGATAACATATCTACAAAGTACTTAAGAAATACCCAATACAAAATAAATTGTTTTTATAAAAAAATCACCAGCTAATATGAAGAAAAAGCGGATCGCAGCAAAGTTTGTACACGCCAGCGCCGAATGACAATATTTGTTGCCACTCAAATTTTCACTTGAATACTTTTCAACAGAAGCGCGATAAAATTAAAATCATTATATTTAAAGAAGAATAAATAATTATATTTATATTTATATTTATAGAAAGATTAGTGTCACTGCTATCTTGATGAACGTTCTAAGGTATTTGCCGATGAGCGCGTGTACGTGTGTGTGCGTGCGTCTGTGTTCTGCCTGTATTGTATTGTGTTGCTTTGTGAATACGGAGCATATATTTGCATATGCATGTGATTGTACGCGAATGTATGTGGCGTGTAATGTTTATATCAGCGCAATTGAGACATTATGTGTGTATTGCGCTTTACAAATGACTCAATAAATGAAAATGTGCGTGTGTGTATGTGTGTGTGTACGTGTGAGTGTGTGTGTGTGTGTGCGTGTGTGCATGTGTGCATGTATGTGTGCATTTATGTGTGCATGTGTGTGCATGTGTGTGTGTGTGTGTGTGTGTGTGCATGTATGTGTGTGCGTGTGTACGTGCGTGTGTGTGTTGAGGAGGCGAACCTTGCCGAGCGCGCGCATCAGCGGCTCGTTGTCTTGCATGCGACCGGCCGTGTCCACCAGCACCACGTCAACACGATTATCGCGGGCGTGCGCGATCGCATCGTTGGCTATACCTGCCGGGTCCTTACCTGATACGCAAGCACACACACACACACACATACAAACGCAATTAGTTCATTCTGCCGGTTCGGACGTGTATATATGCGTTAGACATGAATACATGTTCTTTAATAATTTTTTCATGCGCGCTTGTTTATAAACACTCATATTTATAAGGAATGTCAACATACCACAAGGAGACAATCCAGTTGGTGATTGTGCATTGCACAACGTGCAAATATAAATGAATTCATTAGCGCGAAACACGTTGTAATTTGTCACCCATAAAGTAGGCAAACATGCAATGCAACGTGTGTTATGTGATATTTGATGTACAGTGGACCCTCCAAACAGTGGACCCTCAAATAGCGGAATCCTCCATATAGCGCAACACTTCCTTGGTCCCGATCAAAACTATCAAATACGTGTCAATTACACCTCCGAATATATAAATTCAAATAGCGCAAACCTCCAAAAAGCGGACTAATCTATTGATTCCCTGTCATATAGAACACCTCCAAATAGTGGGTAACGTGTGTTTAGTGTGATTCTTAAATGAAGGAGTTATGGAATTCATTGACACCAGCTGGTTGACTGACAACAGTTGACTCTTGTGAACTGATTGGTAGAGACGAGTGATATATTAAGGCCGACCTTATGCATAGACAAACTAGGCGGTCGCTTAGGACCTCAGATTGGTAGGGGCTTCGTAGAGGAATCACACAAGAATATAGACCTTCGTATATCATTGACAATTGATTCGGATACTAACGATAAGTTCAACATTGATGAAACGAGAGTCTCTTGCAAACTGCAGCATACCAAAACCATGACTACCAAGGGAGAGCAGCTGATTAATTTTCTTGAGTAAGAATAATTCTGGTAAAAGATCTAAACTGGTAAATAATAAATAAATATTTTGTGAAAAATGTACGATTCACAAAAAAGTGGATAGCCATTGTTGCAGAGCACACCCAAAAATGACGGAATCCTCCGAATAGCGGATTATTTACTCGGTCCCTTCAGGTCCACTATTTGGAAGACCGACTGTACTACATTATCTCACTCGCACATAAACAAAACAGAATAACAAGACAATAAAACCACAAGCGGCTACCAAACAAAGCCTGCTAGAAATACATAATCTATATATATAAAAGAGATCCTCCGTGTGTCTGTGTATGTGTGTGTGTGTCCCACCCTCCTTGGTCCATTTTCTATCAGCTAATACTCGGCCATCACTTGGCGTACCCGCCAAAAATTTATACCATCATGTTGAATTTTTTTTTGTCTATACTGTAGGCTAAATTTTTAATTTTAAAAATAAAACCCAAAAAGTTATAGCGGTGAAAAGACAAAATGAACCCCGAAAAATGCGAACATTTTGGTCAATTTATGCAGACTACTCCTCTTAAACCAGCAATGGTACAACTATACAAACTATACCACTGTGTAGAAAATTTTCCGTTCTACTCAACAAATTGTAATTAATACCCAAAAATTTAATATAAAACATGTTAAATGGAAAAAAATTCAATCTACATTCAAAATTTTATTTAAACTCCACGAGTACGATTTTCCATACTTTTTTATCTATTTCTCAAATACTAATTATCACACATCTAAATAAATAATACCATCATGCTGGGAATTTCGTTTTCTACAACACGGTATAATTTTTAATTTTTAAAAAGTGTATTAAAAAAGTTACGGCGGTGTGAAGTGTAAATGACAAAGTCAAAAAGGCAAAATTAGCACAAAAAAACGTGAATATTTTGGTCCATATTCCGCTATTTCACATAAACCAGCAATGGATCAGCTATAAAAATTATACTATTGTGTAGATAATTTTGTGTTCTACAAGAAAAGTTATAATTTATACCCACAAATGATACAAAAAACGTGTAAAACTGGCCAAATTCTCAAATAAATCCAAAATTACACTTGAACAACGGGTGACTAAAATTTATTAATTTTTCTACCTATTTTTCAGGAACTATTTGTCACACATTAAAATAAATTATACCATCGTGCTAGAAATTTTGTTTTCTACAATACGGTATAATTTTTTATTTTCCAAAGTGTATCTGAAGGAAGTTACCTGCGGTGTAAAGTCAAAATGCCACGTTGCCAATTTGACAGCTATTATGCGCACTTGCGATTACACATGAATATACACTGATTTAATTTCACAGAAGTCCAATCACAATTTACGCACTTGCGATTACACAAGAATATACTACTGTGTAGAGAATTTTGTGTTCTACAAGATAAGCTATAATTTATGCCCACAAATGATACAAAAAACGTGTAAAATTGGCAAAATTCTCAAATACATCCAAAATTACACTTGAACACCGGGCGACTAAAATTAATTCATTTTTCTACTATTTCTCAGTAACTATTTGTTACACATAAAAATAAATTATACCATCGTGCTAGAAATCTTGTTTTCTACAATACGGTATAATTTGTAATTTTCCAAAGTGTATCTGAAGGAAGTTACGGCGGTGTAAAGTCAAAAGGACATATTGCCAATTTGACAGCTATTATGCGCAATTGCGATTACACAGGAATATACTACTGTGTAGATAATTTTGTGTTCTACAAGATAAGCTATAATTTATACCCACAAATGATACAAAAAACGTGTAAAATTGGACAAATTCTCAAATACATCCAAAATTACACTTGAACACCGGTGGACTGAAATTAATTATGTTTTCTACTATTTCTCAGTAACTATTCGTTACACATGAAAATAAATTACACCATCGTGCTGGAAATTTTGTTTTCTACAATATGGTATAATTTGAAATTTTCCAAAGTGTATCTGAACGAAGTTACGACTGTGTAAAGTCAAAATTTCATGTTGCCAATTTGACAGCTATTATGCGCACTTGCGATTACACAGGAATAAACACCGATTAAATTTCACTGAAGCCCAATCACAATTAAGAATGCATCATATTAGCTCCAAGCATGGATGGTGTGGTTTTATTGGGTACAGTTTAATTAATGCTACACTATACTGAATAGAAAGGTTTTATTGTCCTCAATATTTACACATGAATTGTTCCGCCCGACGGGCGGGTAAAATACTACTGGGAACAAAGTTAACTACTGAATTTTACTGTATAATTTAATTGGTTTAATTCCAAGTTGCATAAGCTTAAGTTGCATAAGGATATGGGTTGTAATATCATGCAATGCCAACTATATGAATATGCTGTTTTAGCGGACGCATAAATCTGGAATTACAGAGATGACAGAAGGTTTCATTGTTTTGATAGTGTTACACTTCTGAATTACTACACACGAAGGACGGGTGTGAATTTGAGCAGTGTTGAGGGAAAAAACTTCGTCAATAATTAAAACAAGAATTTACAAATTTTTATTTTTTACTATTTGATAAGCTTTTTGCTCTTTGATTCATTATATTTTATAAATTGTTCCGCACGACGGGCGGGTTTAAAGATGATTATGTTCGAGGGAAAATATTTTGCCACAGCTAAAATGAATACATTTATATTTAGACTTGTTATTGATTCACTTTTTTCTTTTTAAATTTGTATTCGTTTTATTTTATGAATCCAATATTTATTTTACTTGATTTATTGTTCCGCGAAACGGGAGGGTTTCAATGCTAGATGATGTAAATTTATAAATATATTTTGGAAACATTATGATGAAAAAGTTTAGTCAATTTTCATTGTGTATTCAGCACGACGGGCAGGTTTAAATATGAGGCGGTTTAGCACAACTATTTTGCCAAAATACATATAAAAATAGAGAAATTTAGACTTGTGTATGGGTCTACTTTTTTATTCATATTCCTTTTCTCTTATGAATTATACACAAATTGCAAAGTATGAATTGTTCCGCACGACGGGCGGATTTATATATTTATATATATATATATATATATATATATATATATATATATATAATAAATTATCTGTCTGTGTGTGTGTGTATGCTTGAATATGAGGTGACCTAACTGCGCGGGCTCAATGGTATAGATCAGGGGCTTCAAACGTAAACAAAGCGATGGATCATGTTTATGAAGTATAAATGTCCCGCGGGCAGCAACTATAGACAATATAAGGTTATATTTCACCGTGTATAATTAATTCATATACAAAACTACCGGATTCGACTTCAAGATCCAGAACGGATCGTGTTCGAGTTCTGAATTATTCCGCACGACGGGCGGGTTTAACTGAAAGGGTTTAAAGAGGCGGGTTGAGGGAAAATATTTTGTCAAAATAAAAATCAATCAATTCAATTTCAACTTTTCAATTGATGAGGATTTTTATGACTTTTCCCTTTTCATATTTAATTTGCAATATTTTTATTAATTAAATATGTAATTCATTTTATGAATTGTTCCGCACAACGGGCGGGTTTTAATGCTAGTTAATAATAAAACACATACACAATACATGACCCTATAGCTGCATGTATTCATCTCATCAAGCATGCATACACACTAGACCAGTGGTTCTTAACCACCCTTTTCAAATCAGCAGCCAGCTATCGCAACCACAACTCCCATATTCATGATGGATATATGATAAAGATAAAAATACAAACAATGTGATAAAAAACATTGTATTCAATATTAATTCATATAGCTTAAAGTCCCTTAACTTAAGTTTCATTTAAGTTTTATTTACAGGAACAAATATAAAGAAGACCTCAAATATGGTTCCATAATTTTTTACAGGAATCCTCGTACCCCTTAGGAACCAGGCTCGCACCCCTAGGGGGTGCGAGCACTTCCGGTTAAGAACCACTGTACTAGACATATGCACCGGCTGCAACAAATATACATACATACATTCAGACCAATGTAAACGCAATATACACCCACACGCCATCACACATATACATGTGTATGCGCGCATGTGTGTGTATGTGCGTATGAGTCTGTGTGTGTCTATATACGTGCATGTATGTGTTGATGGAAGTGAGACGCACCATATCCCTTCTCGTACAGGTACACCATGGTGCGGCCGTGATGGCGGCTGGTCGGGTGAAGCGTGTTGAGTCGGCGTGTGTGTGTGCGCAGCTGCTCGACAGCGCCGGCGCGAAATGTGTCGCAGGCGGCCACCAGCACGCTCAGGTTGTTCTCGATCAGCCAGAAACAAATCTACCATAGCCGCACACACACACGCATGCGCAAATCAGTAAGTTTTGCCTGCGTTATTTTTTTTTATTGAACAAAACGAACAAAGTGGCACAGGAAGAGCGCAAGCGCTATAAACTGCATCATGCAGCCCCTGCAGCCCCTGCGTTAGAGTTAAACAATAGTCGCCTGTGAAATTCCAATGACTTCTTATGTTACACCTAATGAAATTATTATGTATAATATTATTTTCACGGAGAATCATTCAACGGTACGTTTTTGTGTGTTGATCTTGTATATATCAACGGCAGCGCCGCTTGGCGTCTTCCTCCTTTTTCACTTTTTGAACCGCGGAGAGCGAACACACCTGGGTGATATTGGCATACCTATGAAAGTCCTTCGAGAATTTAAGTTATACATTCGAGAATTTGTTATATATTGTTAGAGATATACTATTGCAATCTTACAGAACGCCAGAAATCGTGAGTTGTTCGCCGTTGTGTTATGTATTTGCTTTGTCTTATTTGTAGATACTTGCTAATTTTGGTTATATATGGGTTGTCTTGTGGTGTATGCGTGTAAGCAAGTGTAATGTATGCGTGTATGTGTGTAAGCAAGTGTAATGTACGCGCGTATGTGTGTAAATAATTGTAGAGTATGCGTATCTGTGTATATGTAAGCAGTGTGGCAGAATTGTGCGAATGTGTGTGAAGATTGTGTGTATCAACGTTTGTATGTTTGTTTGTAGCCTTAGGCAGACGACAAACTGGGCGTTTTTGTGCCGAGCGTTTTTTTTGCCGTCGCCGCTCTAGTGGAAACACACTTGGCGTTTATTTTGCCGTCGAATAATTTGCCGTCCTCTCACCCGCTCACTCACAGACGTCACTCATTTGATCACTGACCACAGTGCAGTCAGGGTGCGTACCAGTGTTGTGTAAACTGCTACTAGTAATGCGTGTTCTCGATCATTTGAAGATAACTTGGATAGAAAACCATTGAGTACTTAATTATTACTATATCGTCGTCAAGCAGAGACGGCGAAAAAACAGAGGAAAGAGAATGTTGGAGTCTTACACACACTAATTCGTGACTTGAGAAACGATGATATAACACACATATGTTATACGATATTTCATATATTTTATACAATTAATTAATTGTATACGTTACCAAAATTTCATTTGGCGAAAATAACAGCCGAAAATACACGGTATTGTCACGCCGTGGTGGCATTGCCACCTGCTGTGACATCGCGCATCATCGCTCAGGTAATGGAAAGACAAAATTACTCACAGCTCAAGGAGGCGTTAGAGTATGTTTTCCAATACAAAATCTGAAGTATTCGAGGACCTTCTCTCCAAGTTGACATTGACAGTCCGACCCTCAGTAGCGCTATTGGAGCTCCGGCGGACGGCGGCCAGCGTGGGGGCTGGAGATGACCCGGTGCGGAACAAGTTTTTTAAACCATTGCCGCCTGCGATTACTTCCGCCCTGACAGCGCAGCAGGCCTTAACGCTCGACCAGATGGGATCACTGGCGGATGAGCTGGTACCGCTGGTGAGCTCACCCTGCATGTCAGTGGATAACATCCGCAGGGCATCAGCATCAAGTCCACAGCAACAGCATCAGGGACATGAGCGAGCTTACAATATCCGGCGTGAATATCTGCCTGCTGGTATACGTCCCTTCCGGCTGGGTCAGCGCCCACACGTATGCCGGGCACACATATTCTTCGGTGAGCAGGTTAGCATCTGTAAGTCGTGGTGTTGCTGGCCAAACAACAGCCCGAATATTCAGGTGGAACCATCGTCTCGCTCAGTATCTCCAGCTCGCCAGCAGCCGAACAAACTGACAGGGCAGGTAGGCTCCGTTGTGACAGCGCACCTGCCCCTATTTTCTAGGATTTTCAGGGTGATCTAAAAATAGATCACTGCCGGAGAGCGCCGTAGGGTACACCGCATATAGTGGGTGTCTTTCAAATGTCATTTATTTTTCAATAGGCTGTTTGCACGCTGTGATCTAACTATGAATGAGGATGTGGCCTTCCTGGACGACCTTGGCCTAGATGTCGATGAGGTTGAGGTTGACATTCTTCTAAGTTGAGGTTGGCATTGGGGGTTTCCAAGACTCTCAATCGATGAGATGATCATAAAGTATTACGGCCATCACGACCTGAAGCTGTTCATTCGGGGAACACCCATTCGATTCGGATACAAGTTATGGTTATTGTGCGCCTCCGACGGAAACATCTACGCTCCATCTTTGTATCAGTACAAGGAGCAGGGTCACACAACGGGGATCCCGATGGGGTCTCGAGTACTACTCAGTCCCATCTCCCTGGTCGACATCGCTAACGGGAAGGCACTCTCCTTCGACAAATTGTCCGCCTCTCTATCACTTCTTGTCTCGTTGACCAAAATGAGATTCAGTGCGTTAGGAAACATCCTCGTCAATTGAACCAAGAAGGATCCGTTCAAGTCGGACAAGGAGATGAAGGATTGGGACTCTTTGCAGCAGAAATTCAACCAGAAGAACCATATTATTTTTGTCAAGTGGAACGACAGCAGCTTTGTTTACATGGCGACGAACCACTCCAAATCACGCCCTACAGTGAAGGTGTTGCGGTACAGCCGCGCCGAGAAGAAGATGAAGGTCGGCAAATATGCTGTTATGTCCCAGGTTCGTTTGGTCCCGCTTCAGTCCCGGGTCTCTTTTCTCTATGTTAGGTTATGTATGATCAGGTTAGTTGGGAAAGTGAGAGAGCGGGACTGAAGCAGGGCCAAATATACCTGGGGTGCATATATCCTTATCCAAACGTCCTTAACTCCGTGGAGGTCGACATGCTCCGCTTCATCTCCAAGAACGACAGTAACATGCGGTCGTGGACCACCATGATTGGATGGTGGCGCATTTTGTGATTGAGATCGAAGATAAAAATATACTTCTCTCTTCTGATGGGGACAATCCAGATGACCTTGGTGAATGTCTAGTTAATCCACAAGAACCATGGTTGAGAAGCCGGAAGAGGTTTCGGGCCTCGACTTCACGCGCGAGGTGGCGGTCTCTATGAAGATCACCAATGTCAAGGACTCAATCATCTCACGGGCCCAGATCGCTTCTAGAGCTGGACTGGCAGCGCAGCCTCCGCTGGACTCCAGCATCGAAGGCCTCGGCCATATCCCCCTCGTGCGTGAACAGGAACGTCAATGTCAGGGACCCGGTTGCAAGTCGAGCCCGCTGTCCTACTACGGAAAGTGTGCAAACACTACGCTGTGCGGGTAGTGTTTCAATCCCTATCATACAACATAAGTCAGTACCGGCAGACAGCTCGAAAACGTTTATTTCGTGTTCCGATACGGACCATCTGGACTTGGATTGAAACTATTGTACATACTCCAAGGCAGTGGCGGCGCCAGGATTTTTTCCGGTAGGGGACTGAGAGGGGCTAAGGAAAAAGAAGCGGGGACTTTGGGATACATGAATAACTACTCTCAAAATATTCATGGTCAGGACGTTTGGTGTGCTCAAGGGGGTTGGCATATTTTGGGGAATTTCAGCCCCTCCAAGTCCCACCTTGGCACCGCCGCTGCGCGAAATTCGTGAAAAAACAGACAGGAGCACATATTTTCATTAGTAGACTAGTTATTCTTATTTTTGTGTTAAATTTCGTGCGGTGAACCTCTTTCCTCTAGAATATTGAGTAGGTGCCATTATAAGCGTAAGCCGGCAGTGATCTATTTTTAGATCACTGAATGTAAATCGCTCATATACAGAAGTTATAATTATTAGAGCATTGAAATTTGTTGTGAAGCAGCATGAGGTATAATAGATATATTATTCAAACCAATTTTTTTTACTCGAGGTCGTGTGTCTATGCTGTGGGTCAACAAAGAGAACCGCCGAAAAAAGGGTAAAAATGGTCTACTTCAATGCTCTATTAGGACAAGTTAAAAAATCAAAAGTAATTATTTAAAATAAAATATCATAAGTACAAGGTTCAAATATTAGAACAAATGAGATATATTCATCATATCAAAAAACAATCATGAGAAAAAAATAGTTGATATTGTTGATCCATTTTTAGATCACTGCCGGCTAATAGGTTAAACAAAAAAACTAACTTGGCAGACTTCTCTGTTCCTAAGCGGTTCCTCACTTTGGAGTAGGGGACTGAGAGGGGCTAAGGAAAAAGATGCGGGGACTTTGGGATACATGAATAACTACTCTCAAAATATTCATGGTCAGGATGTTTGGTGTGCTCAAGGGGGTTGGCATATTTTGGGGAATTTCAGCCCCTCCAAGTCCCACCTTGGCACCGCCGCTGCGCGAAATTCGTGAAAAAACAGACAGGAGCACATATTTTCATTATTAGACTAGTTATTCTTATTTTTGTGTTAAATTTCGTGCGGTGAACCTATTTCCTCTAGAATATTGAGTAGGTGCCATTATAAGCGTAAACCGGCAGTGATCTATTTTTAGATCACTGAATGTAAATCGCTCATATACAGAAGTTATAATTATTAGAGCATTGAAATTTGTTGTGAAGCAGCATGAGGTAATAGATATATTATTCAAACCAATTATTTTTCTACTCGAGGTCGTGTGTCTATGCTGTGGGTCAACAAAGAGAACCGCCGAAAAAAGGGTAAAAATGGTCTACTTCAATGCTCTATTAGGACAGGTTAAAAAATCCAAAGTAATTATTTAAAATAAAATATCATAAGTACAAGGTTCAAATATTAGAACAAATGAGTTATATTCATCATATCAAAAAACAATTATGAGAGAAAATAGTTGATATTGTTGATCCATTTTTAGATCACTGCCGGCTAATAGGTTAAACAAAAAAACTAACTTGGCAGACTTCTCTGTTCCTAAGCGGTTCCTCACTTTGGAGTGGACCAGCCCATAGGAAGAGAACACTCTCTCCACTCCGGAGGACGAGGCAACTGCTGTCAGTAATTGCCGCACCGAAGTCATGACTTCATCATCTAGAAAACTCGAGTGTGATTCCCACCACTCGATGGCAGACAGCTTTTCGGTAACAGATTCAGCGAACTTGAACTGTTGAAAAGGCGGCGACTTTGCCTGCAACTTCATAATGATGGGCACCAGCTTCTTATGCTCTACGTTAGCGTACTCCATTGCAGAGCAAATTTCTTCTTGAGACAGACGTCTACCTTGCAATGAAGGATGAAGCATGTTGGCCAGCAGATGAGCATTCGTGATACACTGACTGTATCTTTGCAAAACAAGATTTGCCAATTGCTCATTGTTCTGAAAGCTTTCACACATTTTTTCCAGGCATCCACGGCTTCTGCAATTGTGCAATTATCACTTTGCACCGTATCTAACGCTTTAGCCACAGGTTGAAGCCTTCTTAGCAGGTCTTCAGCAGCACGTTTCACGCCCAGGTCCGAAACATTGCTGCGTACATCAGCTGCAATATGATCTCTGTCGACGTCGCATATTTTTATCAGTATCGGCCAATTTTCGATGTAGATGAGCAGACAGTCTGTCATGCTATTCCACCTGGTGTCTATCGGCATGATTAGACGTTGGCCTCCCTCTTCACGATACCTTGCTGCAGCATAGTGGTTGTTTCTGAAGTATTTGACAACTTTCGTTACGTGCTGCTTTACATCATCGAGCTCCATGCCTCGTGCGAGCAGATTGAGCAGATGCGCTGCGCATCCATACGTGATCCGGCCTCTGCCAGACTGTTGCAACATTCTTCTCATCTTAGAGACATTTGCGGCGTTGTCAGTGACTACACTGCCGACTCGGCATTGGAAGTCTTTCTCCGCCTTCTCAATGGAGGCAGTCGTCAAGTCCAGAAGGTACTCGGCAGTGTGGGCTTTGCCCGACGTGTTCACCGTATCGAGTAGATAGACATTACCCGATGTGGTCACGGTTACACAGATGATTGGTTCGTTGTGAATGTTTGACCATCCGTCGATCGGAAGACTAACAGTCTTTCCCCGTGTTTTGCTGGTGCAATTCTCATACTCTTCCATGTAGATAGCATCGAGGTGTCTATCAGCAAGGTCCTTTCTAGATGGGGGAGTGTACCCTGGCCTCAAAGTTTGAACCATTTTAACAAACTGAGTGTGTTCCACCATGCGGAAAGATGAGTTGGTCGCAAAAACCATTTTTGCCACCTCCTTGTCTATGCTCTCTTTTAGAGAGCTCGAAGTTTTTACGACGAATTTGTCCATTGGCACCATATTAGTCCTTCGTTTTGCCAATTTCGCGGTAGATTCGGCAGTCCTCTTTTGCACCGTATTTTCAGCAGTCGAGGTGGACGCCGAGTTGCCAGCAGAATCATATGCAGTTCCTGAAAGCAAAATGCGCACCGCTGGTTTGAACCGCGAGTTTGTAAAATCGTTCACGAAATCTACACACCTTTCAGTATTTCAAGGACTAAATGTGAAGATGTTCAACATTAAACCTGTTTTTGATCACGTAGTTTCTATGATATTTATATTTCAAATTATATTTTATTTTTCAACACTCTCATAGCTTGGACGCATATAAATGGCTGGACCAGGCCATTAGGAAAACTGTCATACTTGGAATAAGCATTATTTTGTTAGTTGGCGTTACTGATACAGAAAAAATACATTCATCACCAGTTAAACGTTGAAATTATAAAATAGAGAATAATAATAAATTTACCTGGTTCATCGTGCTGTTGTTCTGTGTTGTTTTCAAACGCACATTTAGTTATGTGATTCTTGAGTCGCACAACAAGACCCTGTAGTTCTAACTTGCAGGATTTACATCTGGCTCTGTTCCCTTTACCAGAACTTGTTCGCAATTTATCGAAAAACTTCCAAATAGGGTCTGCTTTTCTGCCTGAAGGTTCCACTCGCACCATTTCACCAGGTGGAAAAAGATTTTGCAGAGTGATGGATTATACGTACTGCACTCGAACGCCGACGACCGAAAACTGAATTCAAATTTGAAGTATAGTAACGGTTGTCCATAGTCGTTGTTGCTTGTAAGTGCCACGAAATTTTACACGTGCGTTGCGTACGTTGATCACGTGCGTTGATACATGAGGTACTCCTCATCGAGGTAGTTTTCATATTGCCGACGCACATCATCTAGTGCTGTGGTTCTTAACCGGGGGTGCTCGCACCCCCTAGGGGTGCGAGGCCCATTCTTAGGGGGTGCGAGGATGCCTATCAATATCAATATGCCTATGCCTAAAATTCAAATCAGGTAAGAATGGTAATAATGACGTTTAATATACGAAAAAGTAAAAAAATAAAAAAATCTATGTAAATATAAAAATATGACTTAAATCAAACAAATCCGTTTTTTTAAATAAAAAAAATCACCAGCCCTGGTTCTGCCGCAGGTCAATCCATCAGTGTACACGGCGAAGTACGTGTATTAGCAGCTGGGTGTACGTTGTCTACGTCGCCAATTTTCATGGGCATGTGTTGCTGCTGAAGTGACACAGCCGATCATAGGCCAAGATTTTCTTGCACATTTCGGCCTCGTGGTTGATTGCCGACGCCGGCGAGTTCATGAACCGAGCACTGAAATTGCAGCAGAGTGTGCGGTCTCCCAAGTGGCTTGGTCGTAAACGACATCTCGCCGCAACCGACAGGGGTTCAGAATCTACTTGGCCAGTTCCCAGCACTAACGTCTACTGCTGCAGTGTCACTCACTCCATCGACACGGGTAGTGCAGCGCCGACGTTTGCGTCTCCTCGGCGGCTCAACCAGATACGCGAAGCGGCCAAGCATGTGTTTAACGACCTGCTTCGGCAAGGAGTTGTTTGTCCATCAAACTCAGCGTGGGCATCGCCACTCCACCTCGTGCCAAAACGGACACCAGTTGAGTGGCGTGTCAACGGTGACTATCGGGCGTTGAACGCTAGCACAATTCCGGATCGGTACCCGCTGTCTCACATATATGATGTGTCTTGGCGAATACACGTCAAGTCCGTGTTTAGCGAAATCTACCTGGTGAAGGCATATTTTAACGTTCCAATGGCGGAGCGTGACATTCCAAAAACCGCGGTAACTACTCCGTTCGGGCTTTACGAGTACGTTTATTTGCCGCTCGGTTTGAAAAACAGCGGGGCGACATTTCAGCGGTTCATGGATAATGTATTTCATCATCTAACGTGGGCATTCGTATACCTAGACGACGTTTTGATTAATTCGGGCAACGCCAAACAGCACGAATCCGACCTCGCCACTGAGTTCGATGTGCTTCAGCAGCACCGCCTCCGGCTAGCGTTGGAGAAATGCCAGTTCTTTTGCGACTGTGTTCAGTTCCTCGTCCACGAGATCAGCGCCAACGGTATCGGACCTCCGCGTGAACGTGTGTCAGCAATTGCAGAGCTGCAGCGCCCAACTGACATCGCCGGTCTGCGCAGATTCTTGGGCATGATCGGATTTTACCAAAAGATGGTGCCAAATTTCGCAGATATCACGTTTCTGCTGACCGAGGTACTCCGCACACAGTAAAAGAATGTGCCGCTGGAGTGGACGCAGGCCACCGAGGAAGCATTCGACGCACTCAAGAGTGCCCTGTCGCAAGTGTGTCTGCTGGTCGCTCCTAACCCAGCGGTTGAGACCTACCATCTAGTCACGGACTACTCGTCTCACGCTGCCGGTGCTGCGCGTCATCAGATCGTAAACTGTTTTCCGCAGCCCATTGCATTTTTCTCCAAGCAACTCTCAAAGCCACAGCAGAAATATGAAGTTTTTGAACGGGAGCTGCTGGCAGCATATCCGGCCATGCTACATTTCCGATATAACCTACAAGGTCGACAGGTCGTCATATTCACGGACCATAAACCACTGGTCGGAACATTTTACAGTTCGAAGCCGGGGAAAAATGGACCGACAACAGCGACATGGGTCGGTGTTGGCAGAATTCCTCTCTGACGTGCAACATGTGAAAGGCCGAGATAACGTCGTTGCCGACTACCTGTCGCGACCAGCCAGTGCCGTGAACGTTGACGTCTGGGATCTCCCTGCTCTGGCAGCAGCTCTGGCGTCCGACGAAGATACGCAGAAACTCCTGCCTCGCCTCAAAGAGTTCGAGATAAGTGGAGACAACCCTCTCTACTGCGACATGTCAACGACACAGCCACGACCTTTCGTGCCAGGCCCTCTTCGTGAGAACAGTTTTGCTCATCTTCACAGCATTTCAGATCCCGGCATGCAAGGAAGCATCAAGCTAATCAAGAGCAGATATTTCTGGCCATCATTGGACCGTAACGTCAAATCATGGGTAAAATCATGCTTGGCGTGTCAGAAGTCGAAAGTCCATCGGCATACGAAGCCGCCGCCGACGACGTTCAGTGAGTCCGCTGGTCGTTTCGAGACCGTTCACATGGACATCGTGGGACCGCTGCCGCTGATGCAGATGCCAGGACATCCTTTTGCAAATCATGCTTCACGATTCGTGCTGACCTTCCTTGGCCGAGCTTCGAAACGGGTTGAAGTATCCAGCTCACATTGAGCTGGATACGTTGAACGCGTATCCTGCTCAATGTGAGTATGAACAAATTTGAGTTGTATGTGATTATGCTACTTTTTTTGGTATCGCTCAACAGCGCTTCAGGGTATTGTGATATTTTCAGATTGAATATGCGTCCAGAAAGAGTCCGCGATTACACGTGGACAACACTGACGAAGGGCCGTCTAACCCTGCCGCTGCTGAAAATCGGCGCCGCTTGGATGCAGCACGAAAAGTCGCAGACCGACGGACCGCCGACTGCCGAACAGTTCCAGGAATGGATGCGTAGAGACGTCGAAAAAGCGGAAACCGCTCGGCTGGCTGAGACGCCCGATATGTCTCAGCAACGGCGGCAATTAAACGCCAAGCGTATGGCAGCTGCTTGCCTAGCTGATTCACCGGAGGCGTCTCAGCAGCGGCGAAAGCACTGCGTGTTAACGTAAAAACTGCATACCGATGGTTGAAAACATGACAATACGCTCCGAAAATCAAAGGAGGCCACAATGCAAAAAAAACACAAGAGCTGGTGCAAGCACTAGTGGAAGAAGTGGAAAAGTCACCTTCCATCACATTGACGGAGCTTCAGGTGATTTTGAAAACAGAAAAAATCTTGCAACATCAGCATCAATACAATCAAAAATTGGCTGGATGGTGGAATGTTTTCGCTGAAATCCCTCAGATCAATATGCGATAAAATTAACAGTGCAGAAAACAAAATTAAGAGAGCTGCATATATGGAAGATTTTTTCTCTCGTCCGCTCAGATGGCCGTACTCCCGTCTGGGTGAACGAGACGAACTTCAATTTAGTTTGCAAGAGAAGACAGGGTCGCTCAAAGGTGGGGAGCAGAGCGTCGGTCGTGCTACCTGCAAGCAAGGGAGCAAATTTAAATATAATTGGAGCAATGACCAGCTCTAAAATTGTATATCTCACCACCCACCGCGGTTCTTTCAAGAAACAAAACTGTGTTGAGTGGTTTAGAGAGCTGGTTGAACATTGTCGGAGATCCGACATACACAGACCAACGATCATAATTGATAATGCTCCTGTACACAATGGAATTGAGGAAGAATTCGGAGATGATGTGGAGTTTTTGCGACTTGCCCCGTATTCATTTTTATTGAATCCTATTGAGCTACTCTGGAGTTCAATGAAGAGCAACATAAAGAGGAAGCTGAATGAGAAGATGCCGGAAATTTTGAGGATGACATCTCGAGGAGACACCGGTCTGTCGCTGGCAGAACAGCGCATGAGGATGCTGGAGAAAATCGCTGTGGAATCATTCGGAGATGTATCGGCTGCACACCTGCACGAATTCACCAATAGGGTAGAACGCTATTACACCGCAGCAGTAAAACAGGAGGACTTGGCAGAGTTTTAGCGAACTGACTTGTTGTTTTCGCACTTTTCTTTGTTCTGCGTTCTACTTGTTGTCTCGCTTGTTAATAATGTTGCAAATGTGAATGTTCTGAGAATCAATAAATGTCACTGTATGTGTTCAGTAAGTGCTCGATTGTATGCGTATGAATAGTTATTTTGTGTGAGTGAAGGTGCTGCGTGTGTGTATGAGGGTAACTGTTTGTTTGGTAACTGCATCACGTGCGAATAGCGCTCGTCGTTGCTAGCCATCTGTACTGTTTAATATTGTACGGTATATATATATTTGTATACGGAGTCTATTTGTGTGTGCCAGGTAGTGTGAGTGTATGTATGTTGTATGCACGTGCTATGAGCGAGCAGGGGGATGCAAGGGGTTGGGCAGTGCGCGCCATGGGGCAGTGCGCGTCATAGGGCAGTTACTTGCGCAGAACGTTCGTGCGTGTTTGTTAGTGAAGGTGTTTAGTGGGCCATGTTGCGTTGTGATTGTGTTGAGTTGTGATATCTTGCTTTGTTGCTAGAATTTAAGTACACGCGCTGGTGGTATATACGCTCTATACGCTGACATTGATACATTGGCTGATAGAGTTCCTCATAAAGTAAGTGCATACAGTACATATCTGCATTGTAATTGTAGTACATAAAATAGCACATAATTCTATAGTAAGTAGTACATATCTATGTTTTACGACTAATGCTAAATTTTTATTGTGAAATACAATAAAATGTACTGATAACAATTAAGTTTGATATTTAACGTAAAATCAATAACATACATTGTGGTTCTAGCTGGGACAATTTTGATTTCAGTTGGGACAATTTTGATTTCAGTTGGGACAATTTTGATTTCAGTTGGGACAACTGTGATTTCAGTTGGGACAAATGAAATTGTAAATGGTATAGATAAGTTGCCACGTCATTGTATAAATACACGTCTGCTGAATTAGCATCGTTTTTCATTACCGCATGGTTATCCGCTTACGGCTGATTTGCAGCCAAACAACCCGATGAGATTCGACGCGTACGCACATCTTCTAGCACGTCACAATGGACAACGAAGTTATGCGGTATTTATTGATTGATTTGTCATTTTGTACTGCAGTTCAGTGATTGCTCGAAACTTCCCTGCTAGAGTGGTGCTATCATTTTGCGAAGTTTGCGAAATTTTGCAGTAGCACTGTGTACTTAAATTGTTATGTGTGTGTGTGTGTGTGTCTGCGTGCCACGATACACATGCACACAAACATATACATACCTACATACACACAAACACTGAGCGCAATGGTCACAGAGAGTGTAGCAAAACGAAGCGTTTCACTATACATATTTTAATCTGTGTTCGTTTTCCACATTGGTTCGATTCACAGCGTCATTTAGTTGAGTGGCTACACAAATTTGAGCAACTTATCCCGCGTTGTACAATGTTCAAAGTGCGGAATTTGTCGCTAGTCTTATATAAAACCGGGTGTAAACTCAATCAACACTGCTATCAACATGCACATTGTCTGCTCATTGGCCGTACTATTTCGTAACTAAATGCTACTACGGTGAACAGTAAATTTCAAACTGTCATTGTTATTAAAATGTTATCACCGGCACTTTGAATTAACAACAATCTGGCAATTACTTTAAACTAAACTGGTGGTTATTTGGAGCAACCCAATGTGCATCCAACCGCAGTGTAGATAGAATATCAGCATACAGCACATTGCAAAGCACAGCACATTGACAAGCTTCAACCAGAAACCAGCCAACAACGTATAGCTCAGGAGAGCAGTGCTCAATATGCCGCTTCGCTGGCAAAACGCTCTTCACGGACAAATACGTGCGAAAAAGACAATGAGCGGCAAGACAAAGAAAATGAGAAGGCAAACAGCCTGAACTTATTAACATCTGAACTGAGCCGGTATCGAAGAATAAACACGTAAGACAGGAACAGAGGAGAGCGCGGAGCGAGAAGAGAGAGGGGTAGGGGGAGCACCTTGGCCAGATTGGTCGACTTTCCGACGCCGTTGACGCCGCAAAACACCATGGTGTACGGCCGGCCCGCCTGTCGACTGGTCATCACGTCGCGCAGAATATCGACTCGCCGACGCGGCGACAAAATCACCATCAGCGCGTTGACCAGCGTATGTCGCACTGTGCGCGCCACGCCGTCAAACGTGCCCAGCACCTAACAAACACAAGCACACATACATACAGCGCATCAGCTCGGCCGTCATTCGCGACGACGCTGTCCACATCGATTTACAGTACTATTTTAGAGGTATATGAGTGTAAATAAGTGTAGTATGTTTGAAAAAACAAACGCACACATACATAAGCATTAATCAGGCGACAATAGAGACAAACTCAAACAAACATTTCTTATAATTCAACCGAATACCAGTTTTCCAACGACAATATATCAAACAAAAGAACAGACTAGGCAAAGTTTAGCTTGCTAGATATATGAGTATACTGAAGCCAATATATTCAGCTTTCAAACCATCCTCATTGCTGAGATTTATGTTAACACAATATTAGCCCAATACAATTAAAACACGGTCGTCTGCACAATGTGGATACTGTTCCTTCAAATCAGCCAGTCCATGTGTACGTGTGTGTACAAGTGAATGTGTATTTAAGTGGGTAAGTATATGTGTGCATGTATGTGGGTGGAAATTTGATTATGCGTGTACGCATGTAAATGTGTGTATATATGTAAGTGCTTGCGCGCATGTATGTGTAATTGTGTACACGTGTATGTGCATGTGTGCCGCGTGCATGTGTGTGTATGTGTGTGTGTACGCACATTTATATGTGTATCTGTGTATGTATGATTATGATCGGTGTTTAAGGGGCGCACAGGCCCGCTAGACAATATGACGCCCCCGTTTGTATGTAGGTGTGTGTATATGTATGTATGTGTATGTATGTATGTATGTATGTATGTATGTGTGCGTGAGTATATGTGTGTATGTATGTATATATGTATGTGTGTGTATGTATGTGTGCATGTGTGTATATGTGCGTATATGTGTATGCGTATGTGCGTATGTGTGTATATGTGCGTATGTGTGTGTGTGTGTCTGTATGTGTGTAGTATTAGTAGTAGCAGTAGTAGTTTATTGCCACACAACATTGCACAATAACAAATTATAATGTAGTTGTGGTCTAGTAGACGTGTTCGTTGTGTGTGTATGGGTCTGTGTCTGTCTGTCTTATTATATAAATATTGTTTGACGCGCGCCTGTCTTTCAATATATCACTATTTTGAGTTTTTGGTTTCGACACATAACAAAATTCCTTGCAAAATCTGTCAAGCCAGATATAGCTGACTTCTTAACAGACACATGAACATATTCATAAATACACAACCACATATACACACAATATACATACAGCATACACTTTAGGTTAGGTTGGTTAGGTTAGGTTAGTTACACTTTCCGCCGTTAGAGAGCGAGTGTCGCATTGAACGGAACACGCCTCCGCCTCCATTTTGCTTAGCGCACTTTGGAGCGATGCGCAAATAGGACAGTGCCAGTCACATATACACACAATATACATACAGCATACACTTTCAGCATACCCCGTGAGAAAGTATATGCTGTATGTATATTGTGTGTATATGTGGCGTTACTACTCTATTTGCGCATCGCTCCGCCTCATCCGCCTCCATTTTACTTAGCGCACTTTGGAGCGATGCGCAAATAGGGTAGTGCCAGCCACATATACACACAATATACATACAGCATACACTTTCAGCATACCCCGTGAGAAAGTATATGCTGTATGTATATTGTGTGTATATGTGGCGTTACTACTCTATTTGCGCATCGCTCCAAAGCGCGCTAAGCAAAATGGAGGCGGAGGCGTGTTCCGTTCAAACGCGACACTGTCGCTCTATAACGGCGGAAAGTGTAACTAACCTAACCTAACCCGCACGGAGCAGAATTTCATTGGGCGAATTCTACAATCCCACAGCCCCTGTCCACCCAGCAGAAAATGATGGTACCAGATATCAGTCATGAGTTGTGCCATGCATTCTGGGGAGGTGGCCCTCTCTAATACATCTTACGTCCTTGTGGCGCCATAGCGTGGAGAGGGTCGGTTCTGCGGTGGCAGCAAGCTGCACGGGGCACGCCTGTGTGTTCATAAGCTTCGGCTTCTTCCCGTGTAGCAGGTACCACTTAGACATTTAACCTTAACCATTTAACCCACCCAACCTGAACTAACCAACTTAACATAACCTAACCAACCTAACCTCACAACGAAAAGGTATTTGTCAGAAATAACACTAGAAAAGTGCGGTTGATTAGCTTTGATAAATATAACTTTCAAAAAGCAATATTGCAATAATAAATGTTACTTAGGTATAATAATTATTATTGTTTTGTCGGCGAGACAAAAATGGAAATAGATAAAAATAATTCAAAAATAATAAAAATTGCACACTAGAAAAGCGTTAATCATCTTTGAAAAGCTGTTCTTTGTCGGAACGTAATTTTTGATTTAGTACATTGGAGAACATCGGAATTCCAGTACATAAAATCGAGCTAAACCAGCATATTTATTATTCGAAGTGAAGCAATTAATATCTATGGTTTTATTAACACTCCAATTAAATCGATAAGCATATATTTTTATTTTCCAGACTGTCTAAAACACGCCAAAGAGCCTTATAAATCATGTTTAGAAAAAGGCTCGAACGATCATCTCAAAACAACAAGAACAATCTAGGCTACTTTACGCCTTGAAATTCACAAAATTCTAAGCAACGCGCAGAGAAATTGAAGCGTTGCACTCATTCTCTGCAATGACGGCTCATAAATTTCTTGCCGCACTGAGCGGAGCCCCATCCCTCTCGGCGCGCCTTGGCTAATCCGGTGGGCGGAGCCTATTTAGCTTACGCTGACTTAACCTTTTTCATCCCACACATAGAAAGGCTGGAGGTAAAAACACGAATATTTTTTGGGAATGTTGTGGCAACACATTGTATGTTCTCTGAAAAAATTATCAAGATTCATCAAATATTTTTTTAGTTATGGATATGTTCCCATGTGGGAACATTGAGCGTTACATGACCAAAAAGTTACAGTTTTCACTAAGCACTGTTTCACCCTTAGTAGGGGTTGGGTGTCTAGCATACAGTAGTGACACCTATACGGGTAATCGCCTAACTAAAGCCGTACTGTTTCGCGATAGACAGCGTTACCTCTGCGTCCACCCAGCGCCCTCTTCAAGCGCCTTTACGCCCCCTATCGCCGAGAAATAACAGGCCGCCCCCTCACAATAGCGCTCTTGACACCTATCGCCGAAATCGGCACCTTGTCTCGTCCGAGTAGCGCTCTTGACGCCCCCTATCGCCGAGAAATAACTCGCCAAACTCCCAATAGCGCTCTTAACACCTAGTGCCGAAAGGGGCGCCTTCTCTCGTCCCAATAGCGCTCTTGACACCTATCGCCGAAATCGGCGCCTTCTCTCGTCCCAATAGCTCTCTTGACGCCCCCTATCGCCGAGAAATAATTCGCCGAACTCCCAATAGCGCTCTTAACGCCTAGCGCCGATAAATAATGCTTCCGATTCAACGTTTATTTTCAACACATTTCCAGCACTTGTGTTTGCGGATAACAAGTTTGAGTTCCATGATGTAAATACAATCGTTGCTCTCATAAAGTATTTGCAGCTGCGTGTCGCACTGGTCCGGAATGGAGACGCCGCTCATCATAGCGTTGCAAATACACTCTTCAAAAGTATCGAATGAATTCTCGCATTCAATCACAATTGTTCCGTCGATAGGCGCACCGACACCAATGTATCTCCAAGCAAATACATTTCCTTCAGTATTGACACAAGTCATTGTGCGGGAGACACACACACCTCAGCAGACCAAGCAAGACTAACGCACACTTTGATGAGAAAAAAATGCAGGTTAGTTGATGAGCATTTACTGTGCTCGGGTTGTGTAGCCTCATGTGACAAGCAGCGTGTGAATACACCACTTAATTGCTGCACAGTCAGCGGCGCGCGAATAAATCGTCTGAATGCGCGCACGCGTTTCATTGCGACCAGCAGCGCGCACGCGTTTGTTAACGCGTTTGATAGCGCTGTCTCAAGCGGTGCGCCTGAATCTCGGTGGGCGAGCGAATACACGTTTGAATGTATATCTGCATAGCCTCAGGTGTAAGACGACCTTGTGTGTGTGTGTGTGTGTGTGTGTGTGTGTGTGTGTGTGTGTGTGTGTGTGTGTGTGTGTGTGTGTGTTGTGTGTGCTCATAAGCTTCATTTTCTTCCCATGTAGCAGCTATTGTCATTAACCTTCGACCTTTCATGTGTCCTCGGACAAGCGCCACGCGAGCGAATGATTCAATTCTTTGCGACCGATGTATGACCTCGTCAAGCAGCGTGCATGAATCGGCAAAATTCGGTTGGCGAGCAAATACACGTTTGAATGTATATCTGCATAGCCTCAGGTGTTAGACGACCTTTGTGTGTGCGTGATATTGCGATAGGCGATTGGCACAGGCGAATACCGAAATTGATTGATTGCGCGCTGAATGACGCCTCTTATACATCACAATATTACAATTGTTGTGTAAGCATCGTTTGCAGGCCTTGACACGGTAGTTTGGTTCAGACGGACAAATATAAGCCGAAACACGTCGTCATGGAATGCATTCAGTTTGTATTTGAGTCGACTGAGCAATGATACACGGTGTATCAACGATAATCCCGGAGCTGCTTACGAGGATGCCAAGGCATAACTTTGGCATCCGCAGGCTTAGTGCAAGCCGTATTAATCAGGGGGTATTAGAATTCTTAGTATAGTGGGAAGACCCATCCTACTTTAATTAGACTTGGGAGCCGCTCTACAACCTACCCATAGGCGTGCTTTTGCAATATCAGCTGGAGATATCGCCGCCTGTGACTGCTGACCCCATTATCCAGCGCTGGGGACCACAAGGACCTCCCGGCCCGTGCAACGGCAAATCTGACACCTACCAACACGAGCCGAGGCGTCGGCAGCAGTTTCATGAGCGCCCCGAGGGTCAGCTGCGGTATAGGTGGGGGCGTGTACCCATCGAGGACGGCCGCATGCTGTTATTTGACGTCGACGCGGGACTGCCTCAAGCTCTGGCACACATCAATGAACTCGAAGAAATCGCGGGCAGAGCAGAGCTAGGGCAACAGGTAGACAGGGTGTTCCCGACTGTTGAAGGTGTTCCCGACTATACGTTTCTTCACAAAATTGTATCAACATACAAGTATGGAAATGGTAGTATGAATATTTTTGACGACCTTACCGATGCTCTCGACAACACGCTAGTAAGAGATTTGTTTGTAAAAATTTCTCGACATCAAAATGTGAGCGTAATATTTGTCACCCAAAATGCGTTCTTGAAAAGCCCTAATTTCAGGACGATTAGCTTAAACACAAATTATTATATTTTCTTCAGAAACTTCCGTGATAGGACTGCCATAAGAATATTTGCTCAGCAGTATCTGCCTGAAAATGTCAAATTTATCATGGCTGCATATGACGACATGATGCAGCAACCGTATAGTCATTTATTATTCGATTTAAAACAAGAAACTGATAATAAATTTCGTTTGCGAAGTAACACTCTCAATGAACCCGTCTACGCGTACGTTCCAAGTCGTATAAAAACGTAATACTCAACTAGCCGCAAACCATTTGTGAACATGTCTTTAGTGCTGAGGCGTCATTGGCCCCTACTTCAAGTTCTGCCTCGTTTAACTAGAAAACAATTAACGAGTGTTCTACAGAATAGCGATACATCACTAGTGCGCGCTATCAGCGAGATCTGTCACAATATTCTCGATAAACGCGTTCCGATCGATCAGAAAAAAAAAGACTCGCACGATTCAAGAAGGTCATACGTTTTTTAGCTTCGAAAAAACCATCTTTGAAACGTAAAAAGGTGATACTTGTACAGAAGGTCGGGTTTCTTCCTATGCTAATCCCGATTGTTTCGTCGATTGTCAGCGCGATAATAAGCGATACGGCATGAGCCAGTTTCAAAAGATGATTTTGCTCTCCCAGAGCACATATGACGATTTGAAAAGACTGGCAGAACATCGAGAAAATAATAAACAAAAATATTATCCTCTAACACAGCACCAGCAACTTAAATATGAGTCGTTGTTGAATCGTCAAGATCTGAGTGATGAGCAAAAACGAATTCTGTACGACAACGAAGTTATGCCGAGTGTTTCACAATCAACTCAAGAAAAAAGTAAACAGCAGCAGCATCAAATCTTCAACGAGCAGTCAAAACAGAACTTGTCTGTAGAAAAATGGATCAGTTTAGTGCCAGAATCTTATAAAAAGAACGCAAGATTTCTGCTCGAGCAATTAGCACAAGTAATTCGCTGGAACGATAGGGGTGTTGTATTTATCAACAACAAAGAGGTGATAGGATCAAATATTTTGGATGTTATACATTATATTCTACGTCGACGCCGCAATATAAGCGAACCGAATGGTTGGATTGAAATTGAGCCACTCATCAAATCACTTAATCTGCCGCGTGAGATTGTCCTGAACACTAGCGCATTTGAGCGACCAATCTATTCAGCTCAACATATTCACACAAGTGTCTCTAAAAAACTTAAATGGAGCACAAGGTTGAACTGAATGGAATGTATCGCGACATTCGTCGTCCATATGCCTTAGGAAATCTGCGAGGTTTGGCTGCCACTCTGAATGTGTCTGTACAGAGCTTGCGGCAATGGCTGAAGTCTCAAACAACACAACAGCTGCATAAACCCGTGAGAAAAAAATTCGCGCGTAATACGTACGACACTAGAGGACTTCACTTTTGTTGGCAAATTGATTTATATGATTTGTCACGACTGAAAGCGTACAATAACAGAGTTTGTTACTTGCTGGGCGCGATCGATGTTTTTAGTCGACAAGCTTTTGTGCGATGTATGACGCGGAGGTCAGGCCGCGCGGTAGCCATGCACATGAAACCGATAATTGACATAATTGATAATAACATCCTCGTAAGGTACCCACGCAAATATACTCGGATAAAGGAACGGAATTTACAGGTCACGAATTTCAGAAAATAATACAACATGATGTGCACCATTATACAGTAACGAATGTGACACGAAAAGCATATATTGTTGAGCGCGTGTGGCGCTCAATTATTGGACTTATTCACAAGTACATGACAGAGTACAATATCAAAAGATACATTGATGTTTTGCCCTTGCTAGTCAGCTTGTACAACAACAGGTATCATAGGAGTATTCGTATGGCTCCCATACAAGTAACAATGAAAAACCAGCTCTTGGTCTGTCAGAAGCAGTCAAAAAAAATTGCGCCCAAATACCAAGTGGGTGCACATGTGCACCTAGCCATACCAAAGACTATTTTTCAAAAAGGCTATATGCGAACGTTTAGTCGAGAGGTATTTGTCATAGATTCAGTGTATGCTCGCCGGCCAATTCCAATGTATAAGGTCCGTGATCTGAATGGAAATATAATTACCGGCTCATACTACGAGGCTGAAATGCAAGTGATTTGACGATTGTATATGATCGTGTGCACGTGCTTCAATACATTTGTCACATCTGCTTTGAGTATATAAGTGGACGATACCGGATAGTTATTAGATTGTGGCGTGCCTGTTTGTGTGGTTTGCTTGAATGTTGTTAATATACGCAAATGGAGGAATTTTATATGATTCTGCCTAGTGTTAGTTCAGCTAGTGTTTTCCCGACAAATGTCACAGCAGACTTTAGAGTTCAGCTACCCAAAACCGTGGACTTAATGACTAAAGACGGTGAATGGAAAGTGGCATTATTTTCTATTATCATGCCTGCTTGTGAATGCAGTATAAGCAGTCCTGATAGCAAGGCCATCGACTGTATAGATGTGGCGCTGTATTCTGACATATGTCGTGAACAAATATGTGGCAACAGAAAAGTGCCGCTGATGCGACGGTTTACGAAATCAGTACACAATCTGCCTATTGAATTCACATTTAAGCATTTGCAATATATACAGGTAGCTAGTCTTTCTATGAACACAATTCATGTGTGGATCGAGGACGCAGATGGTAAGCGATTTCCATTCCGTGACGGTCCTGGGTGTGTTTTGAACTTGCACTTCAAGCGTGATACTGCGCCGACAAACATGTATATTCATATAGACAGCACTGCGACTGTCACACATCGACTCAACACACCGTCAAATTTCATGGTACTCCTACCTAATACGATAAGCATGCAAGAATTCACCCACGTCGGGCTGGTTGATATTAGGCTACCTAATACATGGCTCCAAATATCGTCAGATAAACAAAAGGTGATATGCACGAGTCAGCTCAGCGCTCAACCAAAAACAATGATGCTTTCACAAACATACTTCAGTACAAATACTCACCTTTTGGCCGATTTAAATACATTTTTCACACATCCCATTGTTGAATGCAGCGCTGATGATTACGTCAGCACTTTGGATTACAAACTGAATATGCATAGACAAATAGCCCACGCGCTAGGATGGCTTGCCGATTCATCAAACATGGACGGAAATTATGTCACCATTGAGGCATACAGCACGGCGCCGTTTAGGATGGACGTGCATCGGCTTAATCCTTCTCTAATTTACATCTACATGAATCAGATATGTGCACATATTGTCGGCGATGTCACGACACCACTGCTCAAGATATTTACACCTGAATACACTAGTGACAATCAGCTGTTGCGATCGACTAGAAATATATACAGAGAATTTCATCCTATACAATATTTTCGCTTGGCTGAAAACTGTTCACATTTGGATATAAATATAAGAGACGGTGCCGGCAACTTGTTAACATTTATCGGAGGTGTTTCGTACATGTCGCTACACTATATTAACCAACAATGAGTTCACATGTAGTCTTTCGAGGCAATCTATTGCAGCGAGGTTCAGGTCTCGGTAGTATCTTTCGCGGTTTGATACGTGCTGCTGTGCCTATGATAAAAAATGTGGCAAAACACCCTGCCACACGCCGTCTTGCCAAATCGACAATGAAGACAGTATGAACGCTCTGTAGTGTACGAACACTACAGAGCGTGCTCGATGGAGAATCTGTAGATCACGCTCTTCAGCGGCATGCTCGGAAAACTGGTAGGAGCATGCTGAGACAATATATCAAAGCACTTGATCAATACAGCAACAGAGCAGAGCAGCCTCTGAGGCGTAAACGCGCACACAGTCAGCAGCAACGGAAGCAGTTGAAATCTTCAAAGAAGCGTAAAACTAAACAAATCAAGCGGGATATATTTTCATAAGACGTGTACCTGTGCGCTCGTGTGCGATCATGGCTAAAAACGAAGAATTCATGTGCGAAATAGGCAATATATTTACTCGCCCACCACTGGAGACCGGCATCAAATCAAGCAAAAATCATATATATTATCCGGTGAGTCGTCTAAGCAATGAGGGACCCTTTGAGTTTTTTTGCCAGCTCTCGGAAATTCGTGTAGCCGGCCATCAAAAATGAGGCTGTACGGACAAGTTCGTATAGTGAAGAAAGATGGCTCTCTATTGACTGACAGTGACCTGGTGGCGCCTGTCAACTTGTTTCCTCATGCGCTTTTCAAACAAATAGACTATCAAATTAATGGCACTATCATAACCGATGCTTCATCAATGTACGGCTATCGCGCTTATTTGGAGACACTGTTGTCATACAACGGTGGCGCCAAGAAAGGTCATTTGAGAGCAGCTATGTGGTCTAAGGATTCATCAAAACATCTGGATGATATTGACTTTATTAACCACGGGCTTGCAGAACGTCACACATGGATAGCCAACAGTCAGCCATTTGATTTTTGTATTCCGCTTCAGCTCGATATTTGTCATCAATGTAGGGTCCTGCCAGGAACAGTATCGGAAAAAAATAAATTGATAAGACATTCTGACCAATTTGCTTTGATCGCCAGCCAAGATGAGTACAAGATTGATATTCTCGACCTGCATTTGCTTGTTGAAAAGGTGACTCCTCAAGACTCTGTTTGGCTAGATATGCAGAAGCATATATTAAAAACACCTGCAGTGTTTCCTCTGCCTCGAGTGATGCTCAAGTCCTACACAGTGCCACGTGGAAACTTGAACGCCACACTGAACAACATATTCTCATCGCAAATGCCTAGACAACTGTTGTTGGCTGTTGTGAGCACTAATGCATTTCACGGAAATATAAAATACAATCCATGGAATCTTAGACATTACAATACTACAAGCGTCCAATTTTTCGTAAACGGTGAACCTTTTCCCGCTCAGCCATTCCGCCCAAATTTCAAGGAGAAAATGTATATGAAGTCGTATTTGAGTCTGTACAACGGTACTGGTTTAGATATTGAAAATCAGGATATGGATATTTCGCATAAAGACTATGGAGAGGGATACACTATGTTTGTTGTGGACTTGACTCCCGACATGTGTGGGGCTGATCATCTGCATAAAAAGGAATTCGGAACGTGTCGTTGCGAAATCACATTCGAGGAAGCGCTCCCAGAAACAGTCAGCATTATTGTCTACGGAACAATTGAAAATCAGATAAGCATAGATCATAAGCAGAGTGTGACGTCTGACTTTCAGCTATGAATTCCTTGCAAATAGAAACAGTGCTGGCACATGCACCTGCATTCTGCGGAGTTTGGCCTTGCGATCGCTTGAAATATTTTCGATTCGAAAAATTTACTCGTGGCTCAATCATAGTAAATACACAGCCACGTGGAATGCCTGGGCAGCATTGGATTGTATTCGCATACGATGGCATTTATTTAGAGTATTTTGACTCCAGTGGAATTTCACCAGACTGGCATCCATCTTTCGTGGAATTCATACAGAGACATGGAGGTCGCGCGCGGTGCAAGTTCAGTGCTCGTCAAATTCAGTCGTCGTCGAGCAGCAGCTGCGGTGTGTTCTGTGTGCTCTTTGTTATCAACTTTGGGTTCGGAGGACATTTAGCCGACTTCGTCTCGCTTTTTTACACCGACACATTCAAAAACGAAATATTGATTGCTAAATTATGGCGGTTATTATCGACTGCGAATTTTTCCAATACAAAAAATCGGAAGCTATTGTGAAGGAATTGAGTGTGTATGACACAGCTACACAACAGTGCTGGTATACGATTCTGCCACCACCTCCATCGTCCTCGACTCAGCCAGTGGAGGAAAAAACTCAGCAACACTTCAATTTTTTAACGAATTGTATTCACGGTCTGGACTATTCATATTGTCCGCACACAGCGGTTAGCTACGAAGATTTGCTCAAGTCATTCGGCAACTGAAACCTGGCTTGATCCTCGCTAAGGGGCTGGACAAGTCACGACGACTGTCGACGATTTTACATCTGACGGTGAAAAACCTTGAGGAATATGTGAATCCTCAATTGCTTATGCTGCGAGTTAATTTTTTATTAACCCATGTCCTCACAAGCATCGGTTTAGTTTTCGCTGTGCTGTGGAAAGATGTCAAATTCATGGCAAATTATTTTCGCTGCATATGTCACGAACCAAGATGATCTGCTTGCAATAATACATCTATTATACTGTTTGTTTGTTTCATTTACCGCGATGCATAATTGAGTGTAACATTTAGTGTTTAATTAAACCGATTGCTTGAACAATTGGAACTAGTTAATAAAATATTCATGCAACATTTATTAAACAATAGTCATGCACAGAATTGAATGGAATATTTATTGTTTCACCAGCGCAGTAGATAGAACAAGTTAGAACAAGTTAATAACAAATTCCAATCTACATTTATTAAAGAATAGTCGTGCGCAGATTTGAATGAATAATTTTTCCTGGTTTTAAAAATCAGATATAGCACGTGGATACATAAGAAACCTGACATGCAAACAATCACACACGTTTCTTGAATGAAGGCTCTCCGCGAGCAGTGATTGACAAAACAGGTTCGGTGTTCGACATGATCATTTCGTCGTAGCGTTCGGTTGGAATTCGGAAGGCTTGACGGTCCTTGTAACGCATAAATATTATATCTGTCAAAAGTAGCAGCTGGTTCATCGTCGGCTGAGGAATCCGGTAGATCACAGTCTCGTCGTGTTTGGACAGCACCACCAGTCGAGCTTGTATATCCATTGCTGTCATTACTCGTACCATGACATCCTTTCGCATTTGTCGATTGTTTATCGTGTCCATAACCACATGAACACATTTCTCGTCTATGAATATTTTCACAGAACTCTTACGAGCCTTCCAGTATGGATCAAAGAATTTATTATAATCCATCACATTCTCCAGCTGTGCTTTTAGACGATTAATATTTTTTCAAGCACAATCATTTTTCATCGTGCCGATGATAATCCAGACGCGATGCTCCAGTGGAACACCTTGTACTTTAGGCCAAATATTTTCAGTAACGAAATCTACTTTATAGCATTCAAGCGGCATAATTCTCGTCACCTGACGAGTCTCACCTGACGTGTTATTGTCCATATTGAGTAGCACGTCAAATACTTGTGAATCGTCTAGGTATTCCACTTCCTGAATAGTTCGTGGATCCATAGCTGCTAGAGAATAAACTGAACGTCTGCACGACAAGACTCTCAAATACAAGCTGAATGTATGCCATGAAGACGTGTTTCGGCTTATATTCGTGTGCTGTAACCATACCACCATATCGAGGCTAATTTCAGTATTCAGCTGTGCCGTGACATCGCAATATCACGCAAAGGCCGTCTAACACCTGAGGCTATGCAGATATACATTCAAACGTGTATTTGCTCGCCCACCGAATTTTGCCGATTCATGAACGCTGCTTGACGAGGTCATACATCGGTCGCAAAGAATTAAATCATTCGCTCGCGTGGCGCTTGTCCGAGGACACATGAAAGGTCAAAGGTTAATGACAATAACTGCTACATGGGAAGAAAATGAAGCTTATGAGCACACACACACACACACACACACACACACACACACACACACACACACACACACACACACACACACACAAAGGTCGTCTTACACCTGAGGCTATGCAGAGATACATTCAAACGTGTATTCGCTCGCCCACCGAGATTCAGGCGCACCGCTTGAGACAGCGCTATCAAACAAACACGTGCGCGCTGCTGGTCTCAATCAAACGCGTGCGCGCATTCAGACGATTTATTCGCGCGCCGCTGACTGTACAGCAATTAAGTGGTGTATTCACACGCTGATTGTCACATGAGGCTACACAACCCGAGCACAGTAAATGTTCATCAACTAACCTGCATTTTTTTCTCCTCAAAGTGTGCGTTAGTCTTGCTTGGTCTGCTGAGGTGTGTATGTCTCCCGCACAATGACTTGTGTCAATACTGAAGGAAATGTATTTGCTTGGAGATACATTGGTGTCGGTGCGACTATCGACGGAACAATTGTGATTGAATGCGAGAATTCATTCGATACTTTTGAAGAGTGTATTTGCAACGCTATGATGAGCGGCGTCTCCATTCCGGACCAGTGCGACACGCAGCTGCAAATACTTTATGAGAGCAACGATTGTATTTACATCATGGAACTCAAACTTGTTATCCGCAAACACAAGTGCTGGAAATGTGTTGGAAATAAACGTTGAATCGGAAGCATTATTTCTCGGCGCTAGGCGTTAAGAGCGCTATTGGGAGTTCGGCGAATTATTTCTCGGCGATAGGGGGCGTCAAAAGAGCTATTGGGACGAGAGAAGGCGCCGATTTCGGCGCTAGGTGTTAAGAGCGCTATTGGGAGTTTGGCGAGTTATTTCTCGGCGATAGGGGGCGTCAAGAGCGCTACTCGGACGAGAGATGGTGCCGATTTCGGCGATAGGTGTCAAGAGCGCTATTGGAAGGGGGCGGCAAGTTATTTCTCGGCGATAGGGGCGTAAAGGCGCTCGAAGAGGGCGCTGGGTGGACGCAGAGGTAACGCTGTCTATCGCCAAACAGTACGGCTTTAGTTAGGCGATTACCCGTATAGGTGTGACTACTGTATGCTAGACACCCAACCCCTACTCCCTTCTTATATATCTAACGTTATATATGATATATATATCTATAATAATAAAGCTCAACGTACGTGTGTGAGTGTGTGTGCAGAACGGCACATTGGTGTATATATATATTGGTGTGTGTGTCTGTGTGTCGATATGCCATGACTCACGTGCATTGCAGCGAGCGTTTGCAGCGAGCCTTTGCAAATGCCCAGTGGCGTGCAGAGCGCGTAGTAAAACAGAGTGTTTAAATAAGTACATTGTCGTGCATGTGCGTGTTCCACAGGCGTTTTTCGAGTGGATATGTGTAGCTTACCAATATTGTAATTGTAATCAACATTTATTTTTCTACTGGTGTTTGTTTTTCACCATTATTCTACACACTGCGCCATTCAGTTGAGCGATTGCTAGAAACGCCCATGCGAGATTGCCACCTCAGGCACACACACACTCACATACACACTGACATACATGCACACACACACACACACACACACATACACACTGACATAGATGCACACACACACACACACACATACACATACAGGTACACGTACACACACACACACACACAGTGTACAGAACGGCACACTGATGTATATATTGGTGTGTGTGTCTGTGTGTCGATATACCATGACTCACGTGCATTGCAGCGAGCGTTTGCAAATGCACAGTGGCGTGCAGGGTGCGTAGTAAAACGGAGTGTTTAATTAAGTACATCGTCGTGCATGTGCGTGTTCCAGAAGCGTTTTTCAAGTGTATATGTGTAGCTTACCAATATTGTAATTGTAATTATCATATATTTTTCTATTGGTGTTTGTTTTTTACCTTTATTCTACACACTTTTGTCATTCAGTTGAGCGATTGCTAGAAACTTCCCTGCCAGATTGCCACCACATCTTTTCTGCGAACTGTTCTTGCATAATTTTGCAATTCTTCCCAGGAATTGCACACACGATACCGTTTTGCATTTTGTATTGGTATGTGTGTCCATGTGCCGAAATTCTATGAACGAACACGTGTGCAGCCAGTGTTTGTATGCGTGTGCGTCTGTATGTGCGATGCGAACTTATATAATGTCGTGCACACGGATTGTGCAACATTTTGATGATCAGACGGCGATTCTGTCGCAGGCTGGTTAAACATACCAGAACCATAATACAAATATTCGCGTGCCTTTGGCACTAATAGTTGAAGCGCGTATCCGACTCAATGTGAGTATGAACACTTGAATTTTATATGCCTACACTACTTATTGAATTATATGTGGTTACACTTGTTATTTTCGAGACGCACGTAGTGCGGATCTACTAGCGACCATAACCGCACGAAGTGCGGAACTTGTCGCTAGTATATATATATGGGAGTGTTTGAGTGTGTGTGTGTGTGTGTGTGTGTGTGTGTGTGTGTGTGTGTGTGTATGTGTGTGTATGTGTGTGTGTATGTGTGTGTGTGTATGTGTGTGTATGTGTGTGTGTATGTATGTGTGTGTTTATGTGTGTGTGTGTGTGTGTGTGTGTGTGTGTGTGTGTTTATGTGTGTGTGTGTGTTTATGTGTGTGTGTGTGTGTGTGTGTGTGTGTGTGTGTGTGTGTGTGTGTGTGTGTGTGTGTGTGTGTCGACTCTCACCCGGCCCTCCAACTTGACGGCCACTGACTCGCATAGTTTGACGGCGATCTCGGCGGCCACATTTTTACCGATCAAATGTTCCTTCAGCCGCTCCAGTGTAGGCGCCATCATGTCACGAGTCACCGTGCGACCGCCAACCAAATTACTGCCAGCACACACACACACACACACACACACACACACACAAACACACACATACATGCATACACGGTCGAGCGTACACACGTGGTCCGATGCGGACCGCACATAAGCTTACCGTGACGACGAATACGACCGAACTTGAGCGAAATGCGAGGCAACTCATTGCGTACGCTGCCTGTGACAACTCAGTAGTTGAAACTTTAACTGAACACACCAGTCGCACACCAATCTGATTCAGTATGATTATTATTGAACTCACCGCTGACCCTAGGGTAATGCAAGTGGAGCAACACCAGTGACCAAACACAAATAATGTGCAAACAAAACATTAGAAAAACGAGTGGTTGAGTAGAAATTGAATGCATTATAAATAACAATGCGGCGACACACGATCATCTCACCGGAACATGGAGAAAACACCGCCAGACGTTAACGTTTTGCCGCCGCTGACCGCAGCAGAGTTGCCGTTGACAACGCGATCATCGGTGGCGCGTGAGTGAGCCGCACTGACCGCCTGCTCCTCCTCGTCCTGCTCGTCCATTTCACTGTCCTCACACTCTAGATCCTGAATGTCACCGGCCATCGCACCAACCATCTGTACACACACGCGTGGGTCACGTCAACGCGTCCATACTGACACTGCTCGTAACACGTCAAAGTACAGCCGCTTCACCAGGCACGGCCACTGACCCGAGCGTCGGCGGCCGTCGGCACGCTGTCCCCGTTCACTGGCTGCGTCGACGGCTCGGAAAAGTCCAGCAGAGCTGCGTCCTTCGAACTGCCCGTCAGCGCCCACACGCGCGCCTCTTTTGTCTTCTTGCCGCTGCCGCCACCCGTCGATGACGGAGATTTTGGTCTGCACAAGACAAATAGTGAAGCAGACATCGCTAGACACATTTTGCGCATGTATAAATGTCAAACATCACACAAATGACCAGTATCGATAAAGGCACGGATACACATTAAAAAGAACAAGCATACACCACAAACAAGAACCGCGATTCACGCAAAATAACGTGATAATTAATGAACCAATATTAAGACGAGAGTTGCTGATGAAATGCCACAGGAAGTAACTGAGCAAGAAAATCGGTCCAGTTTAACAGTAAACAAAGGTAATCATACTTAATTGCATGCGGTGCATACGTCTGCTCAGAGAATCCACTTCCCATGCTAGTACTTTAAACACAACCCACACAACATTCAATGTGGTCTGACATATCTTGAATGTTGTGGTGAAATCAGACATTATAGGAGAACAGCGCCTGTGCATCAGAGTCCAAAAACTCGCACGAAATAATAATGAAAACTCCCTCACTGCCTGAGTTAACTTAGCGAGCAAACTGTATCAATTTCGCCGACTCACATGGTACGCTTATTTCAACAGTGTCTATGGATAAGTCGCCTGGTTATACGCCACACAATACCAGCCGACAAACAGTAAAAGCACGGCACCGCCCGTATAACTTAACATAAGCAAACAAAGACAAACAGAACAAACACAAAAAGGATCTAAAACACACAAACGAATATACAAACACAAAATTAAACGCACAAACACATATAAACACACACACACAAACACACACACACAAACACAAACACACACACACACACAAACACACACACACAAACACACACACACACACACACACACAAACACACACACACATACACACACACACACAAATATTGAGTTCACACCCCATGCAAGCACGCAATCACACAAACACACACGCATACATGCATCAAAGTACACAAACATACAAACACATACACATACATACCCTATTTTCCTGGCGAGGGCTGTTTTATTGGCCAGCTTACGACGATTAGCAGCTATCATAGCCGCGGGCGAGTTGTCCGTCGACGAGCTGCCGGACGCAACAGTTGCAGTAGCTGCCGGCGAGCTGTCTGACGATGAGGAGCAGCTGCCCTGACTATTGTCGTCGACAGCAGCTGCCGCAACTGCAGAGCACAAGACGTGCACAAAACATTAGAAAATAGCAAATACGGCGCCATAGAGCTTACAAATGCCAACACATAGGCCTATACATCAGGGGACGTCAACATACAGAAACTGCCATCACTAGATAATCTTAAGAAAGCGGGGATACAGTGCCGCAGACCTCTCACAGTCCTATGCAGTACACAATATTGTGAATAAAAAGTGGGTGGTACAAAAAAATTGACGGAAAAATGCGAGCTTTCGATTCAAAACAAATACGAAATAAATGAGACATCATTATACTTGATCAACTATAACATTAGCGAGACTGTCACATAGGTACACACACACACATGAACAGAGAGGCAATACTGTCTGACATGCGATAGACTGGATTTCACACTGAGAAAAACAGGTAGACACAACAGTGGCACAAGCTTCAACCGTACCACTGTTGAGCGTAGTATTGATGTTGTTCTTGTTGTTGCTGTTGATGTGGCGTGAGTGTGATACATTGCCGTTTTTCTTTGGCTTGTTGCTGCCGGCTGCCGAACAACACGCACGCGCAAAGACAACAAGCCAATGTGAGCAAAAAAAGGACGAGAAGAGGGAGAAACTAATGAATGAAAATAGCGAGGACCCACATGCCCACGCGCACCCACATGCCCGTCAGTGGAAAACTGCACATGAGAACGGCAATTGTGTAAATACATTTTCTCATGTACATATATCGCCAATGACTGATCAACAATAGACACCAGTGAATTACAACCACGAGCGCAAACAGTTCAGCGAAAAAAGCAAATAACTTGAAGTATGAACTAGCAAACAACAATGAAGTATGAATGAGCAGACTGGCATTTCAATTAATATCTGCAGCAATGCTCGCAAAGAAGCCGTGAAACATTCAGCCCAGCGTCCCAACCAATCATGCACAATAAAAAATATATTTGTATGTCAAATTTCGGAGTTATTGTAAGCAATAGTAAGCAATTGGCAAAGCAAGCCACGCCTCAAGCCAAGCTTAACTTTCGTTTACACCAGATGAAACCCAAAAGCAAGCCACAACAATGATGATCGAGCTTCATGAACAAGTTTTTTTATAATCCAAATTCATGATTAAGTATTCAACTACCTAGGACCATGATGATTTTTAATGATCAAGGATCATGATGAAGTTTTTAAATGATAAAGGAGCAGGGTGTTGTTTTAATGACGAAATAGCATTGATTTTTTGATGATCAGGGTGTATAATCATGTTTCTATGATCAAGGAGAATGGGGATTTTTTTTAATTCGGGTAAGATAAAAACCAACGTTGTGCAGAGGCACCAACCCCGGATTATTGCGCCCTTACTCGCACAACGGAAAAATGGGGATTACAACCGTGCAATGTATGTCGTTTGCACTTTGCTCATTTAACCTCCTGCATTGATTTTGATGATAATAAAAAAGTAGCACCCGGCAACACAACATATAACAAGACACAAAATGCGCGCACATCGACGCCGCAGCTTCACCGACCTTGATCTTTATTGTTCTTGATGTCGACCGGCTTCTTTTTGTTCTCGATCATCGACGCCAGTGTTTTCTGCGACTTGTGCGACTGCTCAAACGAACGCATGGCGCGTGGTTTCTGCTGAGCAGCGCGCGCCCATACCTCGGACGCCTCCAGGAGCAGCCGAAAATGTTCGTCGAATACATATTGCTAACGGCACGCATCCGTACACACACATACATATACATACATATACAGATAAACATACACACAGACGTTCAGTATAACACACCGAATGCTTGCATGATCTGCACCGTTGAAGGAAGAGATTAGCACGATACATAAATGGGGTGAATCCAGCGAGTCTTATTCTAGCATAGTTTTGTGCAAAGAACTGCGCAGATAATTGACAAATTGAATACGAATTGATACTCTGAAATAACAATAACAACAACATTTATTTGTTATAGCGCACCGAAGGGCCGAATAGATAAAAAAGAGAACGATCAAAACATATACGAGAAAGACGAACCATGAAAACAACAATAACAGCCTAGAATGCACTCACAAAACACAAACAACAATGTACTCGCAAAACACGTGCATAAATACACAGAAAAAGGCTTACACAAACATGAAAACTGATATCTGACACGCACAATGCAACACAGCACAACATTCGGGAATCATAACCCCGAACATGTTTGGTGGTCAACTTTAACGACAACGAACAATATGAACTGTAAGATTTCACTGTAAGAATCGAAACCACACCTGCTAGAATCGATACCATTGCCGCCCCACCTAGGTGATCGGGATGCATTACGTCCCAGAGCAATAAGAACCTCAAGTCAACATCCGAGCAAACTGCGAAATCCCGAAGCTAACCATTTATTGTGACAATGCACTCTGCTTCTGAAAAACTGCCGATGGCCAGGCAGTGACACCAGTTGACACTAGCTCATGCCTCAATAACAGGTATTTAACGTTATCAACAATCCACGCCCGTGAATTTCAAACCCCCTAATGACACGCATTTGATTCAACAGGACTAAAGAATAAATGGATCGGCACACAGACAACAGGCAAACAGGCAGACAGACACACGCGCGCACCAGCATGCCACCACCTGGAAATAGTTACGATCAGTCAGTTGGTGGCGATGCTTGTCGCGAAACTCTCGCTGCACATCGTCTAATAGTTTGTCGACGTACGACAACTGCAGAATGCGCTGATAACCCAGTACAAATATCAGTTCAAACTCATTGTCCAGCCGATATTTGAGCCTCCAGCTGTTGTCATCAAACGACGACAAACCACTGCGCTCCTGGAAAAAGGCGAGCCACACACATACACACGTATACACACAAGCGCACACACAAGTGAATACACGCACATACACTGGCGCGATACGCATGATATATGGAAAAAGCAAACTTTCGATTTCGGGCAGACGGCGAAAACATGTCATGTGAGATCCATGCTAGATACCCACATAAATAAATAAAAATTTGAGGGCGGACGAGCCACTTGATAGCCAACGGCCATCTAGCTGCTACCATTCTGCAAACGCTAGGCTACTCGCTACGTTGTTTCTGTATGTTGTGATTTATTCCTGTTTGTGTACAAATATGTGCGATATATCAAATATATGCTGTTGTTGTTATTTGCCGTACCTAGTAGTGTAGATAATGGTTGGAAACCACTGGTGTTGTGGCAGATCAAGTGACTACTCTGTGATTTGGTCGGTGCATGCACGTGAAGTTGAAGCAGAAAAGACGCGAGCGTGTGGTGTGCGTGTTGTAAGGGACGAATGGGTGTACACGTCTAGAAAAGACGGTAGCGCTGTGCAATATGTGCGTATATTGTGTGTTAGTACATGCAATATGTGCGTATATTGTATGTTAGTACATAATTGTTAAATTCATAGTCAAATTCATTTGTTATTGTACTTCAACGCTTGCTTCAATACAAGTAGTCCTTCAAAGCACGAAGACTAACTAGAGGGTAAATTTTGTGTACAGAAGTATTACCAGATCAGCTAAGCAGCCCGAGAGGTACGAAGGTTGACGAAAATATCAGATAAGTTGTCAAGTCAGACCACATAGACGGCTATGTAGTAGGTGCAATATGAAGCCACATATGTTGGACAAGATGAGGAGCAATGTGAAAGCAAGATATAGAAACCAAAACAAAACGACAGAATCTATGAGCAAATCGTTGGAAGAGAAGAACAGCGAATATGAAGAAGAACGGTCTAAAGCAACATAATCTTGAAAAACAAAATAATTAATTTTATCCTAGCTGAAAGATGACCCGTGCGAATAACAAGAAAATGACGAATGAGATCAAGAGGAAAAAGAAAATGAGCAGTCAAAAAAGCGCCAATTGTTACTGGAGTAGAGGCCGGCATAAGGATAAAGGATAATCGAAGTGGGTGGAAACAACAGATTTGGCAGTACTAGTATTATTTGACAGTGGAGATAAAGAGAAGCGCATCATGGTCGATATTCGATAGAACATCCGTCAAGAAGGACGAATAAGAAAAGGGGAAAAATAACAAGCTGAATGACATAATGTATATGAAAATATAGCGCCTGAGAACAGGACAAAGGAAGGTCACACTGTAGAGATGTGCGTAGTGATGCAAAAAAAACGTTTTTTTGGTTGCGGTTTTTTTTGCAAAAAAAACATGTTTTTTTAGGGTTTTTTTGGGTTTTTTTAGAATTAGCCCCAATTGTCATCGGATGTTAGATTTTAGTACATAGAAATGAGTTCAATTGATGTTTTGTACATCTTTACGTGTCTTATTTCAAAGATAATTTGATAATAGTATAAAAAACAAGAATATTTATCAATAAATACCTCAGGAGACTGTTTGAAAGTGCATCCGGGTCCGGTGGTTTATGTTTTTTTCATTGATAAAACCCATGTTTTTAAAGATGGTTTTAATTATGTGGATATTTGAAATAATTTGTCAGCATAACAAAACAAATTCATTGAATAATCCTGTTTTTTTTAAAAGAAACCATGTTTTTTATGAAAAAATGCAATGATGTTTTTCAAACTGGTTTTAAATTCGTTTTATTAATGTACAGGTCCAGAAAATGTTGGCAGCAGAACAAGACAAGCTAATTGGTTGGTCAAGTGTTTTTTTGACAAACGTTCATTTAAACTAACGCTTTTTTAATGAAACAATGTTTTCTAAAACAGTATCTATGTAAGATAGATTTGATTGATGTACGTTCAAATAACTTTTGTATAGCAAGTAGCCTCCTGGTACGTATAAGCGGCTGGTTAAACCACTTATTTTAAACTGTTCTTTTGAACCATGTTTTTTTCAAAATATATTTTTTGGAAAAACTTTTTTCGTAGATGTAGAGATTGGGAAAAAAATTGGCGGCAGATCAAGGAAAGTTTAACCAAATTAACTGTTTTTTTATTAGTAACCTGTTTTTAAAACTGGTTTTATGGATGATGGTTTCTTTAATGTAGTTATTTGTGTTCAAATACTTTTTTGTACATCAAATATATTTCCTCAGTTGTTTTTTTTTCCTACACGAAAATTTTTTCCGTTTTTCTGGTCCGTTGCCACTGCGACCCGCTTTTATTCGTAGTCTCATTAGGGACACTAAGTTTATGTGCATATTTGTAGTAATTGTGTAAATATTTGCAGTGTTTGTACTTTTATATTTGCAAATAATTGATCTGTTGAATGAAATGATGAAACTTATTATAATCAACGTAGTTCATTTCTGGTAGGAAAAAGGTAATATGTAAGAAACAATAATAAATTATGCCACCTGTTGTTTTTTAAAACAGTTTCACATTTTAGCATAAGAAACGGTTCTCAAACCCTGCTTTCTTACACAATGATTAACTCAATAATTGAATGCAAAACTGTACTGTACATAGAAGTGCCGCACAGTACCGTGCAAACAATGATATTAGGCCTTTCAGACACATTATAACAATTATATTGTGCATATTTAATGATAATTCAATTTGATAGGGTCACTAATAGCATGAATAACCCATGTGTTGATGAAAATAATTCATTTAACATCCCAAATATATCATTTCCATAATTTGAATTCTTTGCATGACTCTTCAAAAAAAACCAAAAAGAACGTGTTTTTTTTTGTCGCAGTTTTTTTTGGCAAAAAAAACGGGTTTTTTTAAAAAAAAACGTCGGTTTTTTTTGAGGTCGCATCTCTAGATGTGCGCATGTGTAGCAGCAATAACAATATCTAGCATATGCGTATTATGTGTAGAGATGTGCGCATGCGCAGTAACCTTAACACTTATAGTTTAGCGCGTGCGTATTCAGTCTAGCGTATCCCGTTTGTTTTGTGTTCGTAGCGCTGGTTAGTATACTTATTTCATGTGCAACTAATTACATGCATTATTGTATATCGTTGAATACATTCATTTTGAAAGACATGTTATATATGATGTGATAATATGCATACTCGCCCTTTTGCTAAGTGAGAGTAATGTTCTCTCTCTTGGGTTTATTTTGGTTAGCAAAGCTGTATTGTGTTTCAAATATCGTTTTTCATTGCTAATAAATAGTTGTGATTTAGCAATGAGTCTTTCTTCATGAAAAACGATATGCGCTTTATACGACAGGTTAAGCTTTATTGACACCCCTGACGATCAAATTATCAGTTGAAGACAACATTTCTGATTCACAATGGTGGTACTAGAGTGCAGTCTCCCGAACTGTGGCTTCGAAACAGCAGACGGCAGTGAGACAGTGGTTGTGGCTCTTCTCACAAACGACAACCTAGCTCATCAAGTTGCCAGCCATGAGACAAACACATCCGGCCGTCAAAAGGGACCCAAACTGGAGCGTCCAAAGGTCGATGTCGGAATTGGCAGTGAATCGTGGATTACGTTTGTTCGCCGTTGGGATAATTGTTATGTGGTCTCGTACCTAGAGATACTTCGGCGCCTATTCAGCTGCTGCACTGTGCCGGCGATACACTGAGCGAAGCACTCCTCAAAGCGGATCCCGTCATCGCAACGCGATAAACGGTTGATGTTATCGCTGATATGGTGTATTTTGCAGTAATCAGGTATCTCGAGGCGTTAGAAGAGCTGAGTTATTCTCCATGCATCAGCAAACTGAATGAAAATTTCGTCATTTCGCCGCCAGAGTACGTGGAAAAGCCGAAACATATAGCTTATATTTGCAAACGATGTGCTCTTGTGGGAAAGCCAACCCCATCTACTATACTGATGATACAATTAGTGACGTTTTACTATATGGAATCGCTGATATTGATATTCGGAGGGAGGCGCTAGGTGTTGAAGGCGACCAACTCCGCACTGTCAATCAGGTAATTGCATTTGTGGAAGGTCGGAAAAATTGCGAGAAGTGCTCTACCGGTGACATGCAACGCAGCAGTATCAACATATAAACGGAGTGACGCGCGAAGCATCACTAACATAATTCATCATCCACCGCCTCGAAAACAAGGCCGATGTCCCGACTGCAACGCGTCATTTCAGCTGTTTGTTGAAACCCCGCGCGGCTGGAACAAGAAAACATTTAAGCGCTACAAGGATTGGTATCGGTATCGCCCGCAAACGACGGCAACGACTCTCGAATCGTCCGCTGTCTATCAACAGCGCCACTGAAGTCAGTAGCGAATGTGTATCTCAGAATTCGTCTATCTGTACTGGAGACTCCACAGCAGATTCACCGCCGTGTCTCGAGATGTCAGTGATGCACCACGTTTTCAAATCCGGTCGATGGCAGCGTAGTATGTTTACGAGTCACCCAACAGTGAGGTTGAAACTCTGCATTGATGTATCGGGACCAGGAAGCTCTCCACCCATATAATCCCATTTAGACCCTATTGACTACCCTCGTGTGCCTCAACTTGTCCCTTCTCTATATCATTTATTAATCTATTTTGTAAACAGCTGTTTTCTCTTAGGACAATATCTGGCCTGCAAAGATGCATGTATTCTGAAAATTCCAGGGCTTGATCGTAATATTTTATCCAGTTACCGGCCGATTTCCCGTATTCCTTGGCTATCCAAAGTCCTTGAAATGGCCGCTTATATGCAGGCTTCACGCTTTCTTGGTGAAAAGGATGGTGAAAGGAAGGCAGAGGAACAGGACGACGGTGCAGATGGAAGGGAATGTAGTCAGGCGGACGATTGAAGCGAGGACGATGAAGAAGGAAGAGAGGAAGGTGGAGAGGAGGAAGCCGCAGTCGAGGGATGGAACAGGTCATCAGAAGTGGCAGTGAGCAAACGAATAGATTCGCGAACTTCAGATATCGTTTTTCATTGCTAATAAACATTTGTGATTTAGCAATGAGTATTTCTTCACACACAGAGATGGGAAGGATATGCGAATACTGGACCTTGAGGAGCACCATTGAAAAATGGTAGAGGTTCAGATATTAAAATTGAAATTGAGCTCAGTAGAAATAAGAACGATCAGTGATATACGACAGAATAGCCAGACCGAGCAGAATTATGCCAGAAGGGAGCTCATCACAGATAGAATAATTGATTAAATCTAAGGCGGTCGGCATATCAAACGAAATGAAGAAATAATTTTTTACTGAAGACCGAATGGGAGACGACAGCAGAAAAGACCCAGTTGAGTGTGCAGGTTTAAAATCAAATAGAAACGAATCTATATAGTAATACTTCGTAAAACAATGTATTTGTATAGCGCTCACATAGAAACAAGCGCGAAAAAGACAACAATGAGAAACAACAGAACACCATAACAAGATATGAGAAAAGAAGTAGAAAATTCACAGAAAGGAACACAAAATGGAGATAAATAAAATGAGAATAAATATAAACAAAAGTAATTGTGAATTAGTCATAGGGAAGCATAAGGCATAAGAGTGCGAGAAATGGGATCAAAAGTGTAAGACAGACTATATATATAAACACACACAGACTATGTGACACAAATCACAACGTACAGACAGCGCACGCACGATCACCGCCGATCACCGAACAAACACTGCTCGCCTTTGGCCTTGACAAGGACATTGCACCTAACGTTGTCTCATGGGGACGCCGTTACTTGAAACGCGGTATCGCACAGCGATGCACACGCGCTCTTTACCACATTAGCTTGCTGACTCTTTAATCAACTCTAACACTCCCCCGAGTCAGCAAAGGAATATCACCACAAACTTGGAAAACCTCCCAAAAACACGCTGTAACATAAACATCAACTGAAAAAATGATCAAATGAACAATACACGCAGGAATAATCTTACACTACGACCGATAACGAGCAGGTCGCCTCAAGTTGGCCCGCTCACGAAAATTGTACCGCTCAGTAGCAGGGACTTCATGACGAACGTTTGAGTCCTGTAGTGTAACTACATTCCGTGCCGTATCTTCGCTGTCAGCACTGGATCCATTGGAATGTTGTACGGGAACAGAAGACACGATCGTGCGGCTGATCAGTGAATGATCGGCTGATCGAAGATATTGACGTATTTTCGAGCCAAACGAACGTCCCACTGGACGAACATGCGACACATGTCTGTTGACACCATCACCAATATTTACTGTCCATCTATTCGCACTTTCCACTCGACGCGGTCCTGTCCATTTTGTAGTGCAGCGACCATCCGGTGGGCGTAGAAATACCATGTCACCAGGTTTGTACATGCATGAAACTCCATCACGACGGCACGAATTCGTCCAAGTTTGACGTAACTTGGTAGATGCCAGAACACGACTTCGACGTATTCTCGGTAGTTGCGGTGCGGCTCTGAAAACACTTGCAAATGGCGTCTCACTGGTAGATGGACTTGTCGTCGCGTTGTAGTAAAATCTGCTTTACCGATTGTGCATCCTGTTCTAGACGCCATTCGTTTGATAGTGCGATGTACACGTTCACATATGCCATTTCCTTGATGACGATATGCACACGACTTTTCATGATAAACCTCCCACTCGTGGAGAAGGCTGGATAACTCAGTACTGAGAAATACCGGCGCATTATCGGATAAAACGCTACAGGGTGGACCAAAATCAACGAATACACTCTCCAGAGCGGCAACCACCGACGCAGCATTTTCATTGCTCAATTTTCTCCAGATGGTAAACCTAGAGCAGCAGTCGATGATAGACAAGTACGCGGCATGGTTGTAGTACGTAATGTCTATTGCAAGTCTTCTCCATACGGCGAGAACACTGAGTGAACCATGATGATTAATTGTGCGATTTACCGGATCTATCCGACGACATGAGTCACAATGACGTATCGCCTCGTCCACCTCAATAGAGCTCACAAATGGAAATACATTTGAAACGAGTTCCTTTGTACGCTGTACACCCATTTGCCCACTGCTATCGTGGATGCCTTGTATGCCCGCGCTCATCCCTCGTTAAAGCGTAACATCCACTTGTTGAACCAGAAGACAGTAACGGCAGGAAACGGGGTGGACGTGTCATGGCGTCGGCGATGTTTTCTTTGCTGTCAACTTGTCTCACATGCAGTTCCAGTGAAAACGATGCCAGTAATTCACGGATTACATCCAGTCGTCTGCGGATCAGCATTTCGGACATGCCGTGTGTTCGAATCCGATGTGTATTATGAACCGCGCTGGTCAGCCAACCATGAACGACAGACGAATCGGTTATCAACTCAGCTTCTCGGAATCCCCACTTCAAGCACAAATTTATTCCTTTAACCGCCGCGTCTAACTCAGCCACGTTGATATACGAAGAGTCGTTCGGCTTCCTCAGCCAGCAACCATCTTCCACTGGTTTTCCATCAACTGTAAGAACAACGCCAGTGGCGATGTTACTGGCATCGACCCATATCCTGGGTCGGCGATCCTCAACACACCAAAAACCACGTACCGGATCTCGATGTTTCACTTCGTCAGCGATTGATTTAATAATTATTGCAGTATGTTCATCTACTTCTGCATCCCAATGCGCATTCGACTTGTTTTCTAAGCCTTCAGACGCGCGCCGCTTGATTAGTCCACACACGACTCAAAGCCAACCGGCTATAGGAAAGTGGTCTATCCACTTGCCGCACAATGAAAACAGAGACCTTTTTGTCAAAACATCAGGCACAACGGGAACATCTCCATCTCGTTGCCACTGCACTCCAGATGGCTTGGTTTCCACTTTGAGTCCGAGTACTCTGGCACCGTTCAGATCGCAAGGACTTTTTGTGATCAAACCATATCGTTGCAGATGCTGAACAACTTGTTCTGGTCTCACACGATATTTATCCACTATCACATCGTGCATGTAAAAGTCAACTCCACTGGTGTCAAAATCGGCTTTGAGAAACACTTTCTTCAGTATTTCCGTCATGACTTTGGGACCGATTGATAGTCCAAAACCCAGCCTGGTCATGGTATACTGCTTCCCCATAAATTCCACCACTTGATATCTTTGTAGTTCGGTTGCCATATGTATCTGGAGATAGGCCTTTTTCAAATCGATTATCGACACATCACTGCCCATGCGCCTCCACTTACGGAGCTTTTCATCACACACTGCCGAATCCATACCAGGAGCACTCCGAATATAACAGTTCAATCGCCTATAATCCAGCACGGGTCTGATTTTGTCCTTCTTCTCCTGTTTGACTGCAAACAAGGGCAATTTTGCTCCAATGACACCATGCATTGTATCGTCGTAGGGAATGAGTACACCTTCCTCGATCCACTAATTAACCTCGGCTTCAAAAGCAGCTTTTTCTGTCGGCTTAATAGCATAGTTCACACAATTGATTCTTCTATTGGGTACTTCATTCTCCCAGAACCAGTTCACAATCCACTTCCTCCCGTCAAAGAATGCCTTGAAATCACAATCCACTATCTACAATGTGGAGGTCCCTGTGTGGTTTGGCGTCGACTGCAGCACAGCAGCTTGAGGCTTTGCAGCATCAAGTGAAGGAATCTTTTGTTGACAAGATCCCCACGGTGCACCCGTACTTGACACACCAAACGAGACTTTGCCATCTGGCGAAACATTCATTCCACCGGCTGCCAATATTGCATCCATACCGAAAATAATGTCAAACGGTGGACGATAGTTAGAATCGCACAACCATACGCGCAGGGATTTGATTTTAACACAACCATCAAAAGAAAATCGAACATTTTTTAGAACAAAGCTCTTACTGGCGGTAACGCTTACACTGCTCAACAACTGCAGGTTCAATGCACATTTTTGCTCTGGTATTATACGCAAGATTGATTTCGTCATGACAATGGAGTTCGTACTGCCAGTGTCGACGAGAACGGACATAGGTCGTTTCACATCATCACACCACACCTTTATCAACAATCTGGAATTATCGGGGGGTCGACATGTTCTTACGCTGAAGATTGAGCCGGCCCCCCTCGCAAGTTTTCCGACTTGCGACAGTTTTTTGCAGTGTGACCGGACGCGCCACAGTTGAAGCACACTTGCTGTCGTTTTCTACGAATTGGGCAATTTCTGGCAATGTGACCCTCTTGTTGGCACTCAAAGCATATCAATCTCCTTGAACTGGAGGCGGAATAGGCATGCACATTGTGTGTAACATCTGTCTCACCTGCTTTGCCAGCAACCACCTGCTTAGCACAACTCAGTAAATTGTCAAGCTCAAGTGAAGCTCTGTGCATGGCTCTCACCGTGTTCTCCGTTATAGTTGGCAAACCGCAAAGAAATTGACAAGCAACCCAACGGGAGCTTTCGCTGTTCTCACCCACAACACATTTAGCCAACGAACGCAAATCAGACATATATTCGTCCAAGGTCTCCTCAGCAATCTTCCACTGACGCTCTTTGAACATTGAGAAAGCGACACAGGGAGTCGACCCAAAAGACTGACGCAAAGAGGCAATAACGACCAACTCTTTCTTTTTGTCACTCTCAGATAACTGTCTATACACATTGAACGCCCGACCGTACAAAAATATCGGGATGACTTTAGCCACGTCATGTATGCCCTTTAGTGAACAAGCGTACCTGAGTTTATCCAACCACGTGTCGAGATCTCCACTACCGTCGTATCTCTCAACAAAATCTGTCAACTTCAGCTCATCCATCGTAATGGGCCGAAATAGCTTGTAAGACAGACTATATATATATATATATATATATATATATATATAAACACACACAGACTATGTGACACAAATCACAACGCACAGACAGCGCACGCACGATCACCGCCGATCACCGAACAAACACTGCTCGCCTTTGGCCTTGACATGGACATTGCACCTAACGTTGTCTCATGGGGACGCCGTTACTTGAAACGCGGTATCGCACAGCGATGCACACGCGCTCTTTACCACAGTAGCTTGCTGACTCTTTAATCGACTCTAACAAAAAGATTTAGTAAGAAGATATTTACGAAGCGAGGAGGAAAATATACTAAATGATGAAGAGGAAGTGATTGAGGAAGGAAGATCATTGAGATCCGAGGCGCATAACTCCATACACTACTAAGAAATAGACGGCTCAATCACCTTCGAGGATACGTAAACGGATTAGAAATGAGAGAAATATTGCATACGTATTGGTCCAAGGGAGGACTTTAGAGAACATGATATAATATCGTGTGTTTAGGAAACAATGTCAGGAAGGAGTAAAGTATTGATTAACAACAACAGTGTGTATTTGGTATAGCGCCCATCATCATAGGCGCGCAGACGATTACTTATGCAGAAAAACATGAAATATATACTGGCAAAGCGAGCATGGGATAATACGATAATAAGAGCTCGATCACAAACCAGACAAAATGACCAGACAAACCAGACAAACCAACCAACCAGACAAACCAACAAAAAATACCAATAAACCAGAAAAAAACAATAAACAAACAATAAACAAACAATAAACAATAAACCAAAAACAAAAAAATACCAATAAACCAGACAAACCAACAAAATAAAACGCAGATTAAATCAAGGAGAAACAGCAGCAGGACACAAACAAGGACGTAGAAGAGTGCAGCGTAATGACATTAAAAACAAGGGAACAAAATGCATGCACGCAGAACATACAGTCACAGGCTTCCCAGACAAGTGCAACTATATACATGACGCAAACGCAGAATCAAACAAGCAACTACATAAAACAGAGATCAGAGGGATGCGAAAGGAGTCAAGGTGTGAGTGGTGGGATCGAAGGATAGATGCAAAACACACGAGTGTGCAGTATATTACTTGATGGACACTTCAGGAAAATACAACGAAATTTATCTCAAATACGAGTAAACAGATGTAAGAATCGAATCGAGTGAAATATACGCAGTAATACCCACCTGCAATATCACAGTCTTAATAAGAGAATTAACAGACGCTGCGAAAGCATCCTTCGTACTCTGGAAGTACCAAAGTACTATACCTCCTTTGCTGAATATAACAAAAAAGTCTAACATTACAGCACCTCATAGGCACCTAACTAACGAGGTTGAGACACAATGTCTAAATTTATCCCATACTCTTTCCCTTAGCGTGACGTCACTGATGACGTTTCCAGTGACGTACCATAAATGTAGGCTTGCCAGCTGCTCGCTATCTAGAGTTTCGCTATATTTCCACATTTGAAAACTTAGTTATTTCATTGTTTCTCTCATTCATATAATTTCCTTAGCAGATAGCAGTCTCACATATTCTATACGGATTACATATCCATGCATCGTACTGAGCTACTTAATTTTGTTTTCTTTCGTCCAATTATTTTATACCATTTCGCGCCTCTGCGCGCTATACAAAATAAATTTGTTGTTGTTATGAAGTCTGCATACATAGATATGTGCAGATATGATTCGGTATGATATGATATGTGCAGATATGATATGCATTATTGTACGTACATTGACTTTTAGTAATTGTTGTATAGCCTTGATGTAAAACCTGAGCATACGTAGTGTAGGCACCACGCGCCTGGCGCAAGGAGCATTGTGACCGCACGTGACCGGTGGGGTCAACGACCTATAGTTTAGCGTGCGTGTAAGCTCAACCAGTGCCGAATTAATTCGCTTGTCAAGAGAGATGGCGATAATACACGGGTAGTGTCCCTACCGTATTTGCGTTCGCTGCAGTAGAAACGTACATACGTAACGAACGTAGAAAAAGCCCCAGTTTATTGCGTACACTCTCATCTCATACTATGGGAGTCATCCTGGAACACAATTGATGGCTGTCATCCCGGAGCCTTGACAAACACAAGGTTGACAATGTTGCTCAGGTTTTTTCCGTGAAACTACTACAAACATTATAACACAACGAAGATTCTTAGATCTTAGTACAATATCAGAGTATAACAATCCGTAGATTAATCGACGAGACGTGCGAAACTAGTTGGAGGGAAACAACAGAGTTTATGCAAATATGTCATGTTTATTCCTCCCAGCTTTTTGTTTTGCAGTAAAATCCATATATCCATACACTCAAAACGTTAGAGCTGTGCAAGTTCTGCCGTATCTCTGTATGCGCGGCACAAAATGTTGTATGATGGAAACACAATGCTACACTGGATTTCATTCGACAAACTTGTGTACTGTACAAAAATGCGAGAAAGTAGATCGCTCAATTCAACTCTATATGGAGAATACTTTATTTCGGGTTGAATAAATTGTGGAGAATACTTTATTTCTGGTTGAACAAATTGTACAAAAGCAGATCGCTAACAATTTCATTTCTAACATTATAGACAACTTCATTTGTAGCTATATTACGAGCTAAATGCATTGCACACAAATTTGGAAAGATCGCTTAGTAGTTCATTTCTCATAGATATATAGAGGGCACTCTCAACAGTCCAACTAATAGTCACATTGGCTCCTTTAGGACTTTAACATCTTGTCTGAGCACTACTCATCACAGATTCTATACCGTCTTCAATCAAATCATGGATCATATTGATAGAGAAAGACACATAGGTTAAGCTAAGACATCCAATGAACCACATTGATGTTTTAGCCTAACCCCTAGTTGAAATATATTTTCCCGATTCAACAACCGATAAACAAAAAAATAATCGCACGTAGAACCTTATCAATAATAACATCACACAACAAAACTCCAAAGGCAATCATGCAAAAACAATGGCATCCATGATGTAGAAAATGGAAAAAGTGAAACAAAAGGAAATAACTAATAAAAAATAGGAAACAAACGTTTAGTAGGAATGCTGAATGAAATGCTAAATCAAGCATGGGGTCGAAAAGAAAGACATCTCATCAAGAAGAACTAGAAAAGTTTCAACTGAAAACTAGACCAGCAGTAGAGAACACAAGACACAACACAATTCACACAGAAGTAGATCAGACACATAGCTTCAGATAATAGACAATCAGGAGAGAACACGACACAATTCACACAGAAATAGACCAGACACATAGCTTGGCACTTAGTTCGTCAAACGTTGTGATATACACAAGCGACAACGCATGGCCTTACTACTATGCGCAAGATCTGATAAAGACAAGATTCACTCAAAACTAAACAACCAGAAGAGAACACGACACAATTCACACAGAGGTAGACCAGACACATAGCTTGGCACTTAGTTCGTCAAACGTTGTGATATACACAAGCGACAACGCATGGCCTTACTACTATGCGCAAGATCTGATAAAGAAGACAAGATTCACTCAAAACTAAACAGCCAGAAGAGAACACGACACAACTCACACAGAAATAGACCAGACACATAGCTTGGCACTTAGTTCGTCAAACGTTGTGATATACACAAGCGACAACGCATGGCCTTACTACTATGCGCAAGATCTGATAGAGAAGAGAAGATTCACTCAAAAATAGACAACCAGAAGAAAAAACGATACAATTCATACAGAAATAGACCAGACACATAGCTTGGCACTTAGTTCGTCAAACGTTGTGATATACACAAGCGACAACGCATGGCCTTACTACTATGTGCAAGATCTGATAAAGACAAGATTCACTCAAAAATAGACAACCAGAAGAGAACACGATACAATTCATACAGAAATAGACCAGACACATAGCTTGGCACTTAGTTCGTCAAACGTTGTGATATACACAAGCGACAACGCATGGCCTTACTACTATGCGCAAGATCTGATAAAGAAGACAAGAGTCACTCAAAAATAGACAACCAGAAGAGAACACGATACAATTCATACAGAAATAGACCAGACACATAGCTTGGCACTTAGTTCGTCAAACGTTGTGATATACACAAGCGACAACGCATGGCCTTACTACTATGTGCAAGATCTGATAAAGACAAGATTCACTCAAAAATAGACAACCAGAAGAGAACACGATACAATTCATACAGAAATAGACCAGACACATAGCTTGGCACTTAGTTCGTCAAACGTTGTGATATACACAAGCGACAACGCATGGCCTTACTACTATGTGCAAGATCTGATAGAGAAGAGAAGATTCACTTAAAAATAGACAACCAGAAGAGAACACGATACAATTCATACAGAAATAGACCAGACACATAGCTTGGCACTTAGTTCGTCAAACGTTGTGATATACACAAGCGACAACGCATGGCCTTACTACTATGCGCAAGATCTGATAAAGAAGACAAGATTCACTCAAAAATAGACAACCAGAAGAGAACACGATACAATTCATACAGAAATAGACCAGACACATAGCTTGGCACTTAGTTCGTCAAACGTTGTGATATACACAAGCGACAACGCATGGCCTTACTACTATGTGCAAGATCTGATAAAGACAAGATTCACTCAAAAATAGACAACCAGAAGAGAACACGATACAATTCATACAGAAATAGACCAGACACATAGCTTGGCACTTAGTTCGTCAAACGTTGTGATATACACAAGCGACAACGCATGGCCTTACTACTATGTGCAAGATCTGATAGAGAAGAGAAGATTCACTTAAAAATAGACAACCAGAAGAAAACACGACACAATTCACACAGAAATAGACCAGACACATAGCTTGGCACTTAGTTCGTCAAACGTTGTGATATACACAAGCGACAACGCATGGCCTTACTACTATGTGCAAGATCTGATAAAGACAAGATTCACCCACTCACTGGAGACTGAAAAAGAAAACTAATCAAGAGACCACAAGAGAGAAAAGAAAAAACCATATAACACGAAGTCACAACACAAAATACAAGTCACGAGACAATTACACAAAACAACACAAAACACAAACACGTGCTCACAGAAACTGGAAAGATTACATAAGAGCAGAAATAAGAAAATAATTAACTAATGAAAAGCGACATGAGGAGAGAAATTTGCTCGAGAGGCCACAACACATGAAACAACACAGGACACAAAACACGTGATGCTTAAAATGTATAAAAGGAAGATTAAATGAAACGACAGTAATAGGACATGGACATATATGAAATGATCGCCGGAATAAACAGTAGTCATATAGAAAAACTAATCAATTGAAGCCACTACATATGCACCGCCCGTACTCGTACAAACGCCCAGAGCAGTGTTAAAAGCCGTAGAGTCCCTCAGATCAGGTCCTTGTTCGCTGTAAAACTCAGAATAACAATGCAACGATAAATATACCAAGACACCGAACACATTTCATATTACCAACAAACCAATGATTGAGAGAGTCATAAAAAAGAAGCAGAGGAAATCACAAGGCAAAATACACCACAAATCGCACAACAAAAACCACAAAACAAAAAACACAATAGCACAACAGCAAAAGTCACATAACACAGACACAGCTTGGCACATAGGCCACCAAACGTTGTGATATACACAAGCGACAACACTCCGGCCTTACTACTATGCATCAGCTCTGAAAAATAAGAAAGTAGTGAAGTAATATGAGAAGGAAGATAATTATAGATGCGTAGACCTAAGAAAGCAAAATATTTAAAGGATCTTAGATTTAGAGGATACCAGATTAGCTATGAAGTAACCACCACGATGCAAAATAGAAGCGGTGAACACCAGCCATTCATCGCGGTCACAAGCAGCGTACGCCAGCCAGCCATTTACCAAGCGCACTCGTTTCTACGCCCATAACAGTGCTTAACGCCGTTGAATAACATTCATTCATTCATTTGTATAGCGCTCATCCAGGGACACAAGCGCGGCAAACTACAACGAAATTGGGAAAATAAAAACATTAAACATGAAAGCACCGCACACACACACAAAATAACATGCGGACAACTACAAAAGCCAACTACGCTAGGAAGATAGTATGTATAATAATAATGATAAATAAATATATTTCCTTTAGCGCAAATAAATACACATGCGCGCAAAATTACAATTGAATAGCAAGAAGAAAACACATATACACACACAACACTCAAACAATACACAATACAGGAACAGCAAAACCAGATGAGGCACACAAAACAAATATAATTTGTATCGCAAATAACTAAAAACAGATCACACAGAAGCATATGGAGTAAGAGAGTGAGAGACAGCGTCAAACGATTGATCAAACAAATATTTAAACAAAGAGGACTTGAACGAATGGAAGGAGGAAGATTGAACAATATTAGAGGGAAGACAATTAAGCAGACGCGGAGCGAAAAATCATCAGACATCAGGAACGGAGTGTAGCAGTTGGATCGGCAGATGAGATACAAGAAGAGCAGAAAACTGACTAGGGTTGAAATTGCGAAAGGAGCGAAATGAGATAGACACAGATGGGGAAGAAGGATTAGGCGAGAGTGAGAGTTCAGAGAGGAGAAAATTATGATCAGAGATTGAAGAATCTGGAGGATGAACACGAACTTCAGGTATGGGGATGTCAGAGGGTAAGACAGGGACAGGAAACAAAACGAGATCAAGAGTTTGATCAGACTGATGAGTAGGGGAAGAAACAAGAGAAACAAGACCATATGATTCAATGAGTGAGAGAAAGTTACAGGCATAAGGCGACAAACGAGGAGCATCAACCCAAAAAGTAAAATCACCAAGAACGATAAAGCGATTCGAGAATAAAGAAATAATGGAATCTAGAACATCAGAGAACTCAGTAGCGAAAACAGATGCAGTACCAGGGTGGTTGTGACGATAATCAATCAAAATACAGATCTTAGGATGAGACGGAGCAGATAAACAGATAGGTAGACATTCAAACGAACTAAAAACGGAAGTAAGGGAATCAATTTAAGAAAAGGAGAGGGACTTGTGATAAACGATGCCAATACCACCACCACAGGACTTGCTAGAAAGTGAGCGGGAAGAGCGGGTATTTATAAGACCAAACGGGAGTGATGAGCGCGAAACAGAGACACGAGGGGTGACAGGATGTCAGGCAGAAGTTTGACGAGAGCTAGTGGGACAAGTGCAAGAGGAGGAATTGGCAGTGCGGGAACGAATACTATTTCGGATGGCGACAAAAGAAGGACAATCAGATGAGAAAGATGATAACTCCAGCCAGGTTCCTGTCGACTCACAAAATAAAAATAATAAAACAACTAGACATTTGCATAACGACTGCATTTGACGATGCTAAATTGGATGAAGGATGTTTGAAGATGTATTTACTATTTCTTGTGCTCTTAACTCTTCAACTCATCGCTTCCAATCGTCTGTGCGTCCATGTTGATTAAATTTGAATGTATGGATTTGTTGTGTATGCCGTCTGCCATATATATGTAGCCCATGTAACCCACATACACCTACGCACATGTACGCACAGAATTTTACAATCAGTCAAGCTCAAAAGCATAACATTTCGGGCAATGTAACACAAGTATACCTATGCGAATGCACGTACACAGCCCCTAAATCAGTCAATCCTAGTAGTACTATACTGATTCAGACAATGTAACACCCACACCTATGCACATGCACATACTCAATTTTTTAAATCAGTCAGACTTAAAAGAAATTTACGAACTAGTTCAGTTCAGTTCAGTGTATTTGTTATAGCGCCTGTCATACACGAGCGCGCGGCAGCTAAACAGTATGAACAAGCGGACAAAGCTAAAACAGTTACAATAAAAAGAAAACAAGCTATAAATACAATTACGGAAACAATAAATAGAACACACGAATGAATAAATATTACACTATTCAAATAACGCAATGAACACATTTACACAATGAGAACACATGCATATTGTTAGTCTACACACAGCATTTCGGATGTAAACACGCACATCGCAATGTTAATTATAACTGCTAAGCTCATCTATGGAAACTCAACACAAAGCAAATGAAGAAAGAGAACATCTGGTCCGACTGAAACTTTGTTACAACCAACCAGTCAGTTGTTACAATCAACCAAAACGGGATAGATAGTGAGTCACAAATCAATCACCGCAAACAGACATCAAATTAAATTAAGAGTATTGATAATAACAATCAAACAGGAAACAGCAACCAATAAGATTCACATGGTAAGACACAAGTGATCGCGCGGGAACTTCACCTATATGGTAGAATATATTTCAAATGCTGCCAACTAAAAAATCAGTGACGTCATGGTCATTCGCATGACGTCACCACCATCATTAGTCTGACGTCACATTACAGAGTTTGGGATTATGATATTTGTATAGACCTCCTAACTAACGGCCACGACCTAGCGACATATGTGGGTCTGTACCGTTGGCTCGACGTCCACTTCAGGCTACTCTGTTTTGCACTGTACATACCTGTTACGTCATCGACTTCGGAACGATTGACGTATTTTGGTCCACGAATGATGCCAGCCATCCATAGAGAAATTGTAGGCTACTTCGATGTACACCTTGGTTTATCACCAGATTTCCCGGTTTACCACTGTTTCGTTACATGGATGGAATCGGTCTTCGGTTACGGAGGTGTTTGTTCGTTCTTGGTCTGCTTCAATTCACTGGTATTTGTGCCTACTCCCTGCTCGCTGTGATGTTCCTGTCGGTTGTCTCTTTCGCGCCTGTGTATAAATATGTGCGCTATATTAAATATATGTTGTTGTTGTTGTTGTTGTTGGTGGTGGTTTGGCGTGTGCTGTGATCGTTCTGACGGTACGTGGTTAACTTCCTTACTAGTGGTTTATTTGTTGTTATTAATCGGGTAGGCTTATAATCTAATGTTATAATATATCTTGTGTTATTTCCCTTTTTCATTCTTGATTATACTTCCTGTTCACCTATACTTCTTTTCTTTCTTATTCCTATTACTGAAGCGACGTAAGATTTGTCAAGGTATTTTCGCGAGATTTTATTCAATGTGTTTACGGGCTGCAACAAACACTTATAACATACCAGACTGTTTATTTTTCTTTGAACGTGCGTTAATCGTTTAATCGCTTAATCGTTGGTCTGTGGCTCGTTGCTGCTGCTTTTTGCGTCATTGGACTCGTTGCGGTGTAATTGCGTCATTCGTGCGGTGTTGCGGACATTTCGAGTAATACGAACGATGTCATGCGGCGATCAGAACAAATGCTACGTCTGCAAGTCCTCTAGTGGCGACTCCTCGAAGTGGATCGGTTGTTCCCTTTGCGACGGCTGGGCCCACATAAAATGCGCATCCCTTGTGGGCATCCGGGCTGAGATGATCAAACAGGTAAATTGGGTCTGCTCGCCATGCCTGACAAAGTCTAAATTCGCCCTTAACATTTCCGACAGCGTGTCCAGTATCCGAGACCGTCTTGCGGGAGTTGAGTCGACACTCAACTCGATTCACTCATCATCTCGGCCATTTGCACCACTAGCGACAGAAAATCAACCAGCGAGACCCACTCACACCGTGGTTCTAAAATCCCGTGATAAATCGCCGGTCTGTCCGCGCAAGGTTGCCTCCGCTCTGTGCGATATTCCGATCAAGTCGTCCCGGCGTGCGGCCAATGGTGGCTTCGTCCTTCGTTGCTCCTCGTCTAGCGATGCGGCGCGTGCCCTTCACTGCGTACGTGAGGCCATTCCGCAGGTCGACGCTCATCTGCCCAGGGTTGCGCCACTTCGTCCCAAGGTCACGGTAGCGAACATCCCTATGGGGTTGGAGCCATCTACGTTTGTCGATCACCTTCGCCGTAAAAACACTGCCCTTGCTGGGATACCCGATAGTGATTTGCGTCTCCTTTTCTTCACTGGCGTTAGGCACAACTCCCAACATGCGGTTCTGTCGGTGACTCCGTCGGCTCGTGCTGCCCTTACGTCCGTTGGTGACAGACTGTTCGTTGAGTTGTGTTCGTGTCGCGTGTATGATCGCTTTTGGGTGGCCCGGTGTGCCCGCTGTGCTGGACTAGGCCACAATGAGGCCAAATGTTCGCGTGCGGAAATTTGCGGCTATTGCGCTGGCTCTCATCGCTCTGTCAACTGCGACCGCACAGCGCCGCCGAAGTGCAATAACTGCGCAGTCTCGTCTCGCCCCCACTCGCACTCATCGTTTCTCTCGTCGTGTCCTTCGTTTGTCTCTGTTCACGAATCTATTCGTTTGCGCACTGCCACTTCTGATGACCTCCTGTTCCATCCCTCGACTGTGGCTTCCTCCTCTCCACCTTCCTCTCTTCCTTCTTCATCGTCCTCGCTTCATTCGTCCGCCTGACTACCTTCCCTTCCATCCGCACCGTCGTCCCGTTCCTCTGCCCCCTCGCCTTCCTTTCACCATTATTCCAACTCCTCACCTGATGTTCAACCTGCTGCTTCTTCATGCTCTTCTTCATCTTTTTCTATCGGTTTCCTTAACATAAGATCTTGTCGAAACAAATTCACCTACCTTAACCACCTTCTCTGCTTTCATGTCCTTTCAATACTCTGCCTAGCCGAAACCTGGCTATTTGAGTCTGATATTCCATCTTTCATGGCTAACCTTCCTTCTAACTTTTCTTTTGTTCACAAATCTCGTTCTGATTCTAAGTTCTCTGGTGGTGTAGTGGGCTGCATCTTTTCCAAATCTCTTCCAATATCTCTCTTATCTGATCCCATTCCTCCTTCTTCTTCTTTCGAATTTCTTCCACTCTGTATGTCATCAAGACGCTCCTCTCATAAATTCTGTATTCTCGTTATCTACCGGCATAATCGCCCCCGGTCTACTCCTCTTTTCTTCTCTGAATTATCCTCGCTCCTTGACGCTATAGTTTTTTCTTTCTCCATCCGTTTCATTATCCTTGGTGACTTTAACTTTTGGGTTGACTGTCCCTCTCGCTCCTCCTTCGCATCGACTTTCATTTCTATTCTTGATTCTCATGGTCTAGTCTCCCCTGTTTCCTCTCCCACTCACACATCGGGTCATTCTCTTGATCTAGTCCTTTTCCCTTCTCCAGTTCTTTCTTCTGATGTACCGCCATCCGAAGTCATTGTTCTTCCTCCTGATCCTCTCTTATCTGACCACAGTCTTATCCTTACGTCATTGCCGGCGTATAAATCATCTAATCCTCCACCAGCATTCACCCTTTTCAGAAATTTCGGGAATTTTAATCCTCTTACGTTTCACAATCTTCTATCTAACCATTTCACTTTGCATGTTCTTCACTCACTCCCTCCGTCTTCAATTTATCCCTTCTTATACTCCACTATGTCTGATATCAATAACCTCATTTTTCCTCTCTCGTTCCGCTCTCACCGTCCTCGTGTTTCTCCTTGGAGCTGTCCCTCTCTTACTTGTCTTAAGCGCCGTCTCCGTGCTTTGGAGCGTACCTGGCGACGCACTCGGCTCGCGGATGACTGGTCGGTATTTTGCTCTGCTCGTTCTAACTATATTTCCTCCCTATCCTCTGCTAGGCAAGCTTACTACTCCTCACGCCTTTCCTCTCTATCTCGCTCTCCCAAAGCCCTCTGGAATACACTCAACTCTCTCTGCGGTCTCCGTCCTCCCTCTGCTAGTTCTTCTCTCACTGCTGACGAACTCTCTTCCTACTTCGTGAACAAAATTGAATCTGCGCAATCTAAAATCCCTCTCGTGAATGTCCCTCTCTCTCGTACTACATCCCACTGCCAGCTCTCGTCTTTTTCTCAACTGGTCCTCTCCGACTTCCTTTCTCTTCTGTCCACATGTAAATTCGTTTCCTCTCCTGCTGATCCCATTAATTTCCGAGTTATTGTTCCATCCTTCAACTCCTTGATTCCTTACCTACTCCACTTAGTCAACTCCTCTTTCTTGCACGGTGATTTTCTTGCCGACAAGCACGCCCATGTACATCCTATCCTCAAAAAACCTTCTCTCGATCCTTCTTTATGTAGTAACTATCGTCCTATCTCCCTCCTCAGCTTTTCCTCCAAACTCCTCGAATCTGCAATTTTATCTCAGTTATCCCCTTATGTCTGCAATGCTCTTGACTCTCACCAATCCGGTTTCCGCCCTGGTCATTCTACTGAGTCCGTTCTCATTTCTGTCTCCCAAGGTATTCTTTCCTCCTTCTCTTATCGTCATTCTGTTCTTCTAGTTCTACTTGATATGAGCTCTGCCTTTGACTTGGTTGATCATTCTATTCTCGTCGATGACCTCCTCCATCTCGGTGTCTCGCATTCCGCTCTCTCACTACTTCGTTCTTACTTGCATGGTCGCACTTTTTCTGTTAAGTTCAATTCCTCCGTTTCTACTGTGCTCCCTCTTAAGTCCGGTGTTCCTCAAGGCTCTATTCTTGGTCCTCTCCTTTTCAATGTCTACATGTCCTCTTTGTCCCATCCTTAGGCGCTACTCCATTCCTTTCCATATTTATGCAGACGATATCCAATTATATCTCCCTTGCTCTCTCTCGCATCCTAATACCTTGTCTGACGTACTTTCTGCTATCTCCACCTGGACCTCCTCACGTCGCCTCCTCTTGAACACTTCTAAATCTGAATTTATCGCTCTCCATCCTCCTCGTATTGCTTCTCCTTTCCTCCCCTTGTCTCTTTCAGTGACTGTTAAAAATCTCGGTGTTATTTTTGACTCTTCCCTTTCCTTCTCAACCAATATCCTTTCTACAGCTCGCACTTGTCGCTTGATTCTTCGCTCGTTATATCCCATCCGTCCCTGTCTCGATCAGCCCTCTGCAATCAAGCTTATTCATTCTCTTATCTTCTCCAGACTCGACTACTGCAACTCACTCCACTTCAGCTGTCCTAATTATTCTTTAAAAATTCTTCAGCGCGTAATGAATCAGTCCTGTCGTTTTGTTTTGCATCCTATCTTCTGTCGCCATACTTCTCCTTTTCTGTTTCAATTCCGTTGGCTTCCTATTAAATCGCGCATTCACTTCAAAATCTGCTGCATAATATTCAAACTCTTACATGCTCCTAATCAACCTTTATATCTTTCTGATCTGCTCTCTCCCTCTTCTAATCCCACTTCCCGTCATTCTGCTCCTCTTTGCTGTCCTCGCGCCCTCAATGAATCTGCCTGGTCTTCTAAATCGTTCTCGTTCTACGGTCCTCGATTATATAACTCACTCCCTTCTCATATCACCTCCTCGCTCACATATCGATCTTTTACCTCTTCTCTACGTAAACATCTTGTCGAAATTTCCTTTGATCCCGTGACTCATTCCTTGACTCCTTTTGCCTCTCTCTGATATGTATGTGGGCGCGAATGCATGTATGTTTGTGTTTACCTATGTTTTAGTCTAATTATGTTTATTGTACTCTGTTATTGTGTTCTTCAATCACCCTTCAATGTGTTCTTCTCATTGTGTAAATGTATTCATTGTGTTATTTGAATCGTGTAATATTTATTCATTCATGAGTTCTTTTTATTGCTTCTGTAATAACTGTTTAGCTTTGTCCGCTTGTACATACTGTTTAGCTGCTGCGCGCCCGTGTATGACAGGCGCTATAACAAATACACTGAACTGAACTGAACTGAACACTTACTTTCCTTATACTTTCCTTTTCCTATACTTCCATTATACACCCTTGGTTATGAGAATATCTTGGTATTAAGTATATCTTATGATTATGAGATATCTTGGTATTAAGTATGGTCTGAATTGACTGCTTTATCAAGACTCTCTATAATCATGTTTCCTTTTCACTTTTGATTATGAGACATTTTGGTATTAAGTATGGCCTGAATTGACTGCTTTACCAAGACTATCTATAATCATATTTCCTTTTCACCTTGATTATGAGATATATTGGTATCAAGTTTGGTCTGAATTGACTGCTTTATCAAGACTATCTATAATCATGTTTCCTTTTCATTTTTGATTATGAGATATCTTGGTATTAAGTATGGTCTGAATCGTCTGCTTTATCAAGACTCTATAATCATGTTTCCTTTTCACTTTTATTATGAGACATATTGGTATTAAGTATGGTCTGAATTGACTGCTTTATCAAGACTATAATCATATTTCCTTTTCACCTTGATTATGAGATATATTGGTATTAAGTATGGTCTGAATTGGTTGCTTTATCAAGACTCTCTATAATCAATTTTCAGCCACCTGATTCATTGTGATCATGAGGTCCTTATTTGTCACATTAATAGATAATATTTGTCGTGTTATGTATTCTGGTGTTGACATGTAACCTGATCGCATGCCGTGTTTTGTTTTGTTTTTCAGTTGAGTCGCCGGCGCGCTGTGCATGCAGTCTCGGGGCTCATCACAGTACTTGATAGAGGCTAGGTGGAGGATTGATCATCTCGTCGCCCACATCGAGATTAAGAACGGCCTTGTATCGTGTTGTCTGTAGTGCCTGGTTTCTGGATGTGGCAGGGCTTGGTGAGCAGGGTCTGTCACCGCTTTTGCGGTGGTTAATGAGACAGACCAAGTCTCCGGTGGCTTCCAGCGAGGCGATGTGGGCAGGTAGTGCCACGTCGCTCAGCCGTCTGGCTCCGATACCTCCGTGGCGGACCGGAAGGGATGCCTGCACCCACTGTGCGTCCGACATGGCGACATTGCAGCAATCACTGATGGCCGATCTCAGCTGCTCGTCGATGTCCCACATTTGTTCGCGGGCCTGGTACACCGGAGCTGCTCTTAGCAGATACATTGCTCGCGGAACCGACGCATACCTGCTGATAAAGAACAGCGCCGGGTGCGAGCCGATGTTGGATGAGCGCTGAATCAGCAGGGACGTCTTGGCCTCGATTTCTTTCAGCGCCTCTACAATGCCACCAGTCTGCACTGGTGTGCCGAGCAGATGCAGGTCGGAGAGCGGCGTGATCGTGGCTGAAGCGAGCAGTGATGTGGCGGCAGCGGTCGGGTGCTCGGTCTCTGCTGGTCCTATGCCAGTGGCTGGACCCAAGCTCACGAGCTCGCATTTACCAGCGTTGAGCTCGAGGCTAATGCTGCCGAGGGCCGGTACCAGGCGGTTTACGTCCGCAAGCACGACTTCTCTGGGGCCTGCCAGTGTGGCGTCGTCCAGGTACCACACTTTCAGAGGCGACTGGAGCGATTGGGCCACTGGGTCGACGGCGAGGGCGAAGAGCACGGGCCCTAGCGGATCTCCCTGCTGTACATCGCGACAGGACCAGATTCGCGTGGTGCCGTGGTACAACGGGGTTGGCTGGCCGTACGCCTGCTGGACGAGCGGTAATGCCGCGGGGAAACGACGGGCGACTTCGTCGAGCAGCGCGCGCCGACTGACGGTGTTGAAGGCGTTAGTCACATCCAGCTTCAGCAGAATGTGACCATGCCGACCGTCCGTTTCGCTTGTGAAGGCGCGCGCGGCGTGCACGGCCGCTGGTCGGCTGCCACTCGATGACGCAGCGCACGTGAGACATGCTTACGCACTCGGCGTTGCTGTCTGAGCTCAGCAAGCGCCGCAGCCAGGTCTGCCGGAGTGGTGATGTTGTTACCGTCGACTGGCGGGTCCACGTCGCCATCCGCACCGCGGCTCTGCATGCAGGTTCCGCAATGCCACACCGGCAAGACGTGGGCTTGTGCCCGGGTGATTCCCACGCAGGTGAGGTGGAAAAACCGCTCACATTGCGCGCAGGAAATCACCCGCCTTCTGCTGTTGATAGTGCGGCAGTGATGACACGGCTGCGCGGGGTTGGATCGTGTGTCTGCGCTGGGGGCCTGCTCGGCCTGCATTTCGACAGCTTGGCAACGGGCTAGACGGCACGGAGCACACGATCTGTCGCGCGGAGTGAGACGGCAGCTGCCCCCGCGGTCGCACTGTCCCTGTCGCTCACCGCTGTCCTGGTGTCGCCGCCAGAATATGTCGCATGCTCTGCAGAGAGCCACATCATTGTGCGTCTGTCCCACTCCGTTTGTGGAGTCACAAACAGCGCACGACGAATGATGTAGCTCTTGCGTCATTGCAGGATTCAAATTGTCTTGTAGACGATTTTTTTACTTTGTCGCAAGCGCTCCTTGTTATATTTCGCGTGAATCTACCATAATTTTTCCTGGTGATTTTTTCTTCAAAATTAACCGTTAACGAACTACCGAACTTGCTCAAAATGAAGTCAATACGAGCATACAATATCCGAAACAAGCACTCTACCCTACACACACCATCCAAACTACACCCACTCTACCACTCCTCACATCTCTCTACACCACTATACAACTTCCTGACACCATAGCACTATTAAAACCAAGTAAATTCAACAGCATTACAAAAACACGTCCGCCCGCCACGACTGACTACACACGACTCCAACACACAAATCTGTGTGTATGTGTGTGTGTGCTCACCTATTTTGTGTTCACCTATTTGTGCATTACAGGATATGAGCTTGCGCTCGAGCTGTCCCGTCTCCAAATCATGATTTATCTAGTTTCTCCTTGAACGATTGAATTGTTCTCGCTTTTACTGTTTCACTGTCTAAACTATTCCACTTTTCTACGCTCCTATAAGGAAAACTGTCCTGTTTGATCTTCTGTCGGCATCTTGTTTTTTCAATTTCATACCATGTCCCCTTTGATATCTCTCATTCCAAACAATACAGCCTTTCCGATCCGTTTTTTGAAATCCTCTCATGTATTTGAAAATGTGTATTAAGTCCCCTCTCTGTCTTCTCTTTTCGAGCGTGGTCAGTCCTAGTTTGTTCAACCTATCTGCGTATTCTAAACCTCTCAAACTTGGTGCGATTTTCGTTGCTGCTCTCTGTATTCTCTCGAGTTTGTCGATATGCTTCCTCAAAGACGGAGACCATACCACTGCCGCATATTCTAGTCTTGGTCGAATCATTGTCGTGATCAGCTTCTTCAACATATCCTCATCCATATATCGAAACGCAGTATATATGTTTTTGACTAGTCTGAGTGCAGATGCTGTGATTTTGTTAATATGTCCTTCCGGGGATAGAGTGTCGCTCATGATTATTCCCAAATCATTTTCTTCTGTCACTTTCTGCAATATTTTTTCTCCCATCTTGTATTTTCCGCGCGGCCTATTTCTACTTTTTTCAACTTCCATTACTTTACATTTTTCGATACCAAACTCCATTTTCCAGCTCTGACTCCATTTATAAATTGTATCTAAATCATTTTGGAGTGCTGTACAACTGCTGTCATTCTCAATTCTCCTCATAATCTTGACGTCATCAGCAAACATGCTCGCGTAGCTGCTCACACTATCAACCATGTCATTCACGTATATGCTGAACATAATCGGGCCTAATACCTAGCCCTGAGGTACTCCACTTTTCACGCTCAACCATTCAGACTTGTTGCCATGAATAACAGTACACATTTGTCTTGCTTGTAGGTAATCTTTCATCCATTCTAACAATTTGTCCTGCACTCCTCCATGATGTCGCAATTTCAATATCAATCTTTTGTGCGGAACCTTGTCGAATGCCTTTCTCAAGTCTAAGTACACACAGTCAGCCCAGCCGTCTCTCTCTTGAGTCTCATCAACGAGCCTCGTATAAAAATCCAGCAGATTAGTTGCACATGACCTTTTTTTCTCAAACCATATTGTTCATCAGCTATAAGTCCATTCCTGTCGAGGTGATTCGTCCAGACATCTTTGATAATTTTCTCACATAATTTGCATACAATACTTGTTAAGGACACTGGTCTGTAGTTCCCTGGATCCTCACTGCATCCTCCTTTGTGTATGGGTGATATTTGCGCTTGCTTCCAGATCTTTGGCACCTTCCCACACTTTAGGCTATGTTCAATTATAGCATGTACTGGGAGAAGCAGCACCTCTTTACATTCTCTCAAAACCCTTCCAGAAACCCCGTCCGGGCCAGGAGATTTTGTCCCGTCTAACATACTCATCTTGTCCAGCACTGTTCTCGGTTCAACTTCGAAATCTTGCATCTCCACACAACTATTTACGTTGTCCTCATATTCAAACTCCCCTTCCTCCGTAAATACTTCCTGAAATTGTCTGTTCATTATATCTGCTATATCGCGATGATGCTCATAGGTTTCTCCGTCCACCTTTAGTCGAGTAATGCCGTCTCTTTGCCTGGTCTTTTTATTAATAAATCTATAGAATATTTTTGGTGTGCTCCTGCTCTTCTCGACAATATTCTTTTCCAGATTTTTCTCCTCCTGACGCCTTATTTTCACATAATTGTTTCTAGTCATCTTATATATTATTCTATTGTTTTCAGTATTCCTCTTTCTCATCTTGTTCCACGCAGCCTCTTTTTTCAGTCTTGCGTCTTCGCATTTCTTGTTGTACCATTCCATTATACCCTTCCTCCGGCTTTTATACTTGGGCACATATCTTGAGACTCCTTCCTGATATATTTTTAAAAACAATTGATATTTATTTGCCATGTCCTCCTCCTTGATAAGACTGCTCCAATCTTTGTTCTCGAAATACTTTCTTAGACTCTTATAATCCCCTTTGTTATAATTAAGTTTGTTCGTTATAGTATTATCCTCCATTTCCTGTTCCTTTCTTGCTGTCATTTCAATTTCAATTACCGAATGGTCACTTTTGCCAATAGGACTCCATACGCCATTTTTCAATCATATCCTCTCGAGTAAATATCAAGTCCAGCTTTGACGGTTTGTCCTCACCTCTATATCTTGTGCATTCTTCTACTTGCTGTGTTAACATATGTTCTATTACAAAATTCAACAATATCTTTCCCCATGCTTTGGGATTACTTCGAGACTCTCCATTCTTCCAATCCACCTCTCCACAATTAAAGTCCCCCAACATCATAATATTATTCTTTCTTGTAAAACATCTCTTCAATTCTTCCACAGTATCAGTCAATAGATCCTCATACTCGTTGGTGCTCCATGATTTTGTCTTTGGAGGAACGTATACCAATACAAATTTATGCATTTCCCCTCCGAGTTGTGTGCTTATTTTTAATACCTCGGCCATCCCTTTACCCACCAATTCTACATTTACCTGTATCTCTCTCCTGTACACAACCATTATTCCTCCTCCTCCTTTATTTCCTAGATCTCTTCTTACTGTTTTGTACGCGTTCGCAACACCAAATATAACATCTATATCCCGAGAAAGCTTTGTTTCTACCAGAAACATTATATCAGGCTGTTCTCTTTTGAGATAATCTTCCAGTTCTTCTTTTCTCGACATCAACCCGTCAATGTTTGTATATGCCACCCTCAAGTTGTGCTCCCATCTAGGACTGTCCTTTCTATGCTTTTTTGTCTCGTTTAAGTCTCTTTCTTGATATACCATTTTCTTAGGTATCCATCCATTGTCCTCCAGTAAAACTGGGTTCTCTCCACATCTGTTCTTTTCTCGTTTTTTTCCTTGGCTTCAACTGAGAGTTCCTTCCTCTTACACCTTTCCTCTTCACTTAAATCTTCCCTTACAAAGACATTTTTGTATGTCTCCGTTTTTGACAATGTCCAGGCTCGGCTCAACATATGCTCAGCAGCTGTTTGCAGTCTATATCTAATTCTCATAGGTCTCGCCTTGTCTTCCGTATATTTGCCTACTCTGCAAACTTCCTCAATCTCTGAATCAACCTGTTCATTCTCGCTAACTGTCAATTCTGCTGTCAATTTCCTTGCCAATTCCATTTCCTCCCTTGTTCTCTGCGTTCTTACCTTAATTAGTTGTTCATTCAGTCCAAAGACAATCACACTTCTTTTCTTCTCAACCATGTTTCTGACCATACTCTCCTTTCTTTTCAGAACTTGTACCATGTTTTTTTCGAGGTTCTTTGTGTTCTTCTTTCTGTTCTCTCATCACTTCTTCGAAATCAACCAGTTTTTCCTCATGCGTCTTTGTCCATATGTTTTGCTCCTGTCTCAATGCTGTTAGACTCTCCGCCTGCACTCTTCCAATTTTTTCATTTTCAGATAATCTTTTCACGTATTTGTCATTTTCTTTTTTCATCTCATGTATCTGATCCCTCAGCCTTCTATTCTCTTTCACTACACTGTCGCTCGTCTGCTTTAGATCGTTCAGCTCCTTTGTCAACTCCTTCACTTGATCATCCATTTCCTTCACCTGGAGTATCATTTCGTTATCTTTCTCGGCAATCTTCTCATTCTCTCTGTATTTCAGTTTTCCTACAACATCTTTTAACTCATTCAATTGATCATTCATCTCATTCCATTTTTTTTACTGTTCACTCAATTCTGTCTCGATCTGTGCGATCTTTACTTTACTTTGAGTTTCCCTACTCATGATTGGAGGCGGGACTTACCTTGCTCACTACACCCTTGCACTTATAGGTGTTACCAGCCGGCGAAAAACAATAGTGCTCACTCGCACAACAATGACACAACACACTCCCAATAACACAACACACTCAAGGTCAAATTCACACACACACGCCAGAGCAACACAACCGTTCACCACCACTGTCAAACACACTGTGTGTGTGTGTGTGTGTGTGTGTGTATGTGTGTGTGTGTGTGTGTGTGTGTGTGTGTGTGTGTGTGATTGATTCAGTGGATCGTGTATTGTTATGCAGTAGTGTTACGTGATCGCAGCTTCGCTCGTACTGTTTTTGCTTCATTATTCAAGTCATGTTTGATATCGCCATTGTTCTTGCACTATTATCTCTTGTCTCGGTTATAAACATTAATTCGTCTCAAATTGGCACTTTATTGCATTATAGTCTTTTGCATCGAATTTTCGTTTTTCTTATCTCGCCTTGTGAGTGCGATTTTTTTCAACTACACACAAAACTTCAAAACCCCACTTCTTCCTAACTTAATTTTGCCTATATCCGCCTGAGTCGTATATTTCGTTTGGAATTCAATATAAATGTTTGTGAACTTCTTGCAAACAGTGCCGAACTTTCTCAACTGTTTACCCGTTCTACTATATCTCTCAATATGTGTTTATTGTTGTGTCTTTTTCTCTGTTTCTCATGTTGCTTCATGTTACGATATAGTGTCATGTGTAAGTGTTTATTGCACTATGACTGTTTTTGTTTGTGTGCTTTGTCCACTAATTGCGCGCTTGTATGCTACGTTGTTACTGTTGTTTCGTGGTCTTATGACTTGCTTGTATTGTGCATATATTGGCTGGCTATTCTGTATAAGAAATTCAGGGTAACATTGTTATATCTTGCGTTATAAGCATGTGATGGACCTGATTTGTGTTATAATCATTTGCAATTGTCGTCTCTGTTCTTACATGTCTTGTAACCAATACATTGTTGCCGTTGTCGAGACAATCGAGGTATTTGGTTTTATTATAGTATATTGTTTAGTGGCGGACAGAGTGCGTAGCGAAACGAAGCGTTCAATTAAGTACGAGTCAAGCACATCTCGTACATCGTCGAGCACATGTGCGTATTCCAGAAGCGTTTTCCTAGTGTGTACGTGTAGTTTACCAATATTGTAATTGAAATTCATATTGATTTTTCTATCAGTGTTTGTTTTTCACATTGGATCTACACACCGTGTCATTCAGTTGAACTTTTGAGGCGTTGGTCTCGCCACGAAGCTTCACTGGACCAATTTTCTGGACCGACTATATGTTGCGACATACACGACTGCGGATCAGATTGTAATGACACACAAACACATTGCTGCAATCTCAGAGAAGAATGTGCGCTTTTGTGCTTGGTAACTGTGTTGTATGTTTTGTAAAAGCGGAGCGACCTCAAAACTACACACAAATATACCTGCACACACACATGAATTTACATTTATAGATATATTTACATATATCACACATATATACACACACCGCGCATATTTATGCATAGTGGGTATACCCTGAGAGATCACTGAGAATGGAGAGAGGAATAAAAACGTGTATGTGTGTTTGTTTAATTGTGTGTGTGTGTGTGTTCATATTGATTGAGGCTGTGTGCGCAAAACAAAGTGAAATCTATGTTGTAAAAAGTATCACTGAGTGATTAGAAATTTAACGTATGAACGGGTTCATTCGCATTCCCAATTCTGCTTATTCAACAGTTCACAAAATACGTAATTCAATAGTGATATGGCGATGCCTGGTGAGACACACGAGCACGCATACAAACGAGGCGAGTGAACTTGCACCGACCAGTGCTGAATCAGCTAATAGTGTTGGTCTGTCTGTGTGTCTGTATGTATGTGTATGTGCGTGTGTACGGGACAGGTAGTGTTACACAGGAAGCAAATGCAGAAGTGTTGAGTCAGTAGAGACACAATTGTGCAGATCTTGTGAGCGTCATTGGGAGTCTTGTGTGAGCGTGCATTGTGAGCGGAGTGTGCATGAGCGTTGTAAAGTGTGATGTGGTTGCGTCATGTAATGTTCACTGTGAAATATATAATGTATTCTGTGTAATATACAACAAATAGCAAGTCGATTACATGTAACCTGTGGCATATCATACCTAGTTGCACGTTGCCTGACTGTATGTACGCGTGTATCTTTATCTTTAGTAAAAAGAGAAATATTTGTTCCTTCCGAAAAGAGGCAAGAGACGAATGTGTGTCTGCGTGTGTGTGTGAACAAATATATGAACACTCATATATAAACAGACAATAAACAAATATCGGTATATTATGATATTCGTCTAAACCAGGGGTCACCAAACTACGGCCCGCGGGCCGAATCCGGCCCGCGACGTCAGTTCACCAGGCCCGTCGACGGTGAACTGACGTCCTTCCTCGGCTCGTGGTAGCTTCGCCTACGCTCTGACGTCACCATGGTTTCCATGGCTACACACACAAACACGCATCTTTCCCATCCCTAGATGAGTCCGGCTGTCAACAAAGGTCCGACGCTCCAGTAATATTTACTTCTTTTTGCCTGTCATCCATTTTATAGGTATGTAACCAGGATTTCTTTGTTTGACAGTGATAGGTAAGTGGACTACAAGTGTGATTAGAGGTCATAAAGTAACAAACATAGTATAATAATTCTATAGAAGCCTCGTGTTATTCAACTCACCTTATGTGATATATTCCATTACTAAATGTACCTATAAGCTTTATATGTACCTTTGGTGAGCCGTAGCTTCACCAGTGCACAGTGTGGCAAATTGTTCACAATGATTTTTTGCCACACTGTGCAGTGACCCCTGAATCTTCTGCTTTACTCATGTTTCAATAGGGTATTAAGTATGTTTCTAATTCAAATTCTTTTTCATTTTCAGATCCCATTTTCTTCACCCTTCATTATGGCTTCTAATGAAAGAAAAGTGGACGCCGAGTGTCGCGTTTTCAATAAAGAATGGGGAGCAAAGTACTTCTTTGTGGAAACAAAGGACCAGAAAGCTAGTTGTGTGATATGTAGCGAAAGTGTTGCCGTTTTGAAAGAGTACAATATTATGCGTCACTATGAAACAAACCATCTATCAACATATTCAAAGTTTTCTGGAAAGTTACGCTCTGAGAAATATGAGTCCATGAAACGTGGTTTAGAAACTCAAAGAAACGTCTTCACGAGAAAGTTTGCTGAAAATTAATCTGTCACTCGTACAAGTTACAAAATAGTGCATAAAATGGCAGTCCGAGGAAAACCGTTTACTGATGGCAACTTCGTCAAAGCGTGTATGATGGAAGCAGCAAATGACTTGTGTCCTGAGAAAGCCGATTTGATTGGAAGTATTAGTCTTTCGACAAGTTCAGTTGTGCGGAGAACAGAAGAACTTGGAGTGAACAAAGAGCTACAGGTAAGTGAGAAAGCTATGAACTTCTTGTGGTATTCTCTGGCGCTGGATGAGTCCACTGATATCTCGAGTACGTCACAACTTCTCGTGTTCATTCGTGGTGTCAATTTGGACTTTCCGATAACAGAAGAGTTGGCATCCATTGCAGCATGCATGGAACAACAACTGGAAAATACATTTTCATGGAAGTGCACAAAACTTTGCAAGACTATAACCTTCAGTGGAATCAGCTTCGAGGTTGCAGTTGATGGAGGTAAAAACATGACTGGAGGGAGGAAGGGTCTGGTGAGGCAGATCAGGACTCAGTTGGAAGATCTTCAAATTCCAGGCGCTCTGTTCATACACTGCATCATACATCAGTAAGCACTCTGTGGGAAAGCCTTAGATATTTATTGTGTACTGAAGCCAGTCGTTTCTGCTGTGAACTTCATTCGGGGACATGCACTCAATCACCGTCAGTTCCAGGCTTTTCTTGAAGAAATTCATTCTGATTTCTGTGACTTGCCATATTACACAGCAGTGAGATGGCTCAGCTGTGGTAAAGTCATGTTTCGTTTTTACAAGCTCCGAAACGAAATAGATGTTTTTCTCACTGAAAAAGATAGAGCCGATCCACAGCTGTCAGATCCTATCTGGCTGTCAAAGTTGTCTTTTTTGGTCGACATCACATCCCACATGAATGATCTGAACTTGAAATTTCAGGGAAAGAATAACCTCATCTGTGATCCCTACAGAATCATCAAAGGATTTCGGAGAAAGCTGTCATTGTTTGAAGCACAACTGGAAGGAGAAAACTTCTCTCATTTTCACTATTTCAGATAGTTTTGCGCTTCAATCGCTGAAGATGTCAACCTCGATTTTCCAAAAAAGATTATTCGTGAATTGAAAAAGCATTTTTTGGAGAGATTTTCAGATATCGACAGAACTGAGAGCGACATTCTTCTGTTCCAGAATCCGTTTGATTGTAACCTTGATTTTTTGTGGACTCCGTGGTGCAGTTGTTAGCACACCCGCCTCACAAGCGGGAGGTCCGTGGCTCGAAACCCGGAGGAGCAGAATTTCATTGGGCGAATTCTACAATCCCACAGCCCCTGTCCACCCAGCAGAAAATGATGGTACCAGATATCAGTCATGAGTTGTGCCATGCATTCTGGGGAGGTGGCCCTCTCTAATACGTCTTACGTCCTTGTGGCGCCATAACGTGGAGAGGGTCGGTTCTGCGGTGGCAGCGAGCTGCACGGGACACACCTGTGTGTTCATAAGCTTCGGCTTCTTCCCGTGTAGCAGCTGCCACTTAGGCATTTAACCTTTAACCTTGATGATGTGCCAGTTGAACTACAGCTGGAGCTCATTGATTTGCAAGTAAATGACTTGTTGAAAGTGAAGCACAGAGAAGGAAAACTTGTCGAATTTTACCGCTGCTTACCTGATCCTGAGTTTCCGAAATTGAAGACATTTGCCGCTGGTATGGCATCAGTGTATGAAAAAACTTATGTCTGTGAGCAAACACTTTCAAAAATGAAGTATGTGAAGTCAACACGTTGAATGAGATTGACTGATGAACATTTGAAAGCAATTCTCTTAATTGGATGCAGCAATTCCAAACCAAACATTGATGTTATCTTGAAAGCCAAACATCAGTTTCACAAATCTCACTTTTTTGCTGTTTAGTTTGTGAGATTCGGATATGTGCATATTAGGTCTAATGTATCTTTTTGCTTACGTCGCCTTCTTTGAAAACTTTTTAGTAAATAAAATGTTAGTTGTCTTTTTGTTTTGATTAACATGGAATGCTAAGCTTAGTTTTTCGTATTTTTTCCCAGAGCTTTAGTTCTGGCTTGCAAGTATTGAACAGAATGATTATGCGGCCCGCGCTCGTCATTCTTTCAGTTATCAGGCCCAATGTGAAAAAAGTTTGGTGACCCCTGGTCTAAACCATCAACATTTTTGTAAGCCAGTGTTGCTATAACAGTGATGTTTGGTCGTGAAGCACGGCACCAAATAAAACAGTTTATTACTGTGATCAGTTTGTTGAAAACAGTTTGTTACAGTTTACACGGCTACAAACCGAGACAGTTTGTCACTGTGATCTAGTTTTATAATCATGATGTCGTGCAGGCCTCTTAACCAATTTATGCCGATAATTACTGGATGACATCTGAAATTCAAATTTACATGCAAATAATGTATTTAGATCCCATTTATCGTATAAAAAGAAGAAACAATTATATTTATTATTATATTCTGAAATAGAAGCTGGCAAGTATACTTGCCAACCGGCAATAACATAAAGAAATGAGGCAAACAATAGAAAACTAAAAGCTAATTGAAATTTTCCAAATTTCAGATCATTTGACTATTCTAATATTACTTTTTGTGTGAAATTCATTCATACATTCAGCGTGATCAGGAATATTGCATACACTGCAAAACTATATGGTGCGTCCACCACACTGACGACATCTGTTGAAATGAATCTTGCCTTTGTTAGTCCAATGATGCTGAATGTTGTACCGCACTGTTTCCAGCAAAGGCATAGGAACTGCACCTGGTCTTGCTCTGGGTTTCCCATAATTTGACAGTGTCGATATCACCAGTTGCCGTGCAAAGTCCAGCGAACTGATATTCTTATCGTAGTTCCTGAAGAGTTTCCATCCATTTACAACCTGAGCTTTCACAGTCCATGCAAAAAGGGGCCACTACCATTTTTGTATCTGATTCTGCATAGATAAGCTGCTACTTGTTGATCGAACACATCAACGCCGCCCATGTGCTGATTATAAATGTGTATTGAATGTGGAAAATCAACTTCAGCATGTTTTTTTTGGATCCTATTCCAACTTTTAGCTTTTTTCGACGGCTCTGAACGAAGTTTGTTGGATGCAATACTTACCACTTTCCTTCCTTCTTATCCTTCCACTTTACAACTGAAATGCAGCTAGTGAATGCTTCATTCATAGTCCCTCTTTGCATCTTATCTAAGGTCTTTCTTGTCTTCAGAAAGGCTCCAGAGTGTCTTCTCTGAGCAGTGACGGCGCCAGGATTTTTCCGATAGTGGAACTGAGGGGGGCTAAGGAAAAAGTTGAGGGGGCTTGGCGAAGCATGAAGAACGACACTCGAACGCTGACTACCTGATATTATAAGGGACTGGGGCACACGAATTCAGTCCTCGAACTTGAACCAAAATTACAGAACCTCATTTACAGTGGTAAGGATTTTTAATGTCCATGATCATGATTTTTGGGGGGCTTAGGGTGGGCTTGACATATTCAGTTTGCTCATCTGATTCCTCTTCCATCAAGGTCATGTATTTCACTCAGGGACATCCTGAAATCAAGATAATAATATATCATTGCACGTAAGGAGCGGTACATTCAAAATTGAGCAAACCCTTATCACCAACGCCGGGTGGCAAGTTTACTTGCCATTTTTATTTTTTGTCATAAAAACAGCCCATATATTATCATCAGAATAAAAACTCAATCACTCAATGCTAGATCATCATTTTAGGAACAGTCATATATGAAGTAGGGGAAAATAGCACAAGAATGCAGTTAAAAACGTGCAATGTTTTGTGACGTGGTAACGCCATGCTGCACAGTAGTAACTTTCAAGGTCAACTGAGCGGACATGTGACGCAACAGCGCGTCGAGAGTGTTCTGTACACGTTCAATTCTTGTTTCAACAATATAAAACATCTTCAATTACAATTCCATTGCTATTTGTTTTCCTAAATTATAGTTTTGTGTGTGGCAAGTGTGATCAAGCAAAGAAACAACGGGGCAAAGCCCTCTCACCTTCGCGCAGGTAACCCGCGCACACGACGAGAATTCGTACACTCGAGCAGAAAAAATCTCGAAACACGGCAACGATGCTTATAACGCACAGGCCACCAACCGAATGACGCTCGACCGCTCGCAAAGCCAGCTTCACACACGCCAGCTGATACACGCCTCCGGCACTAGGCTCAAGTCGCGGCCAATCAGCGCGCAGTAACGTGCGACGTCATACCTCGCACCACTCGGCTCAAGTGAACCGCTATGACGTCACACCGCACGCCACTCGACAACAACGCCACATCTCCTCCAGCTTTTCACCTGAAAGCTCACAACAAACACGCTTGCAAACACGCAAGGTTAAACTTCATCATCGGATAGACACACGTACTCGTTTAACCATGCCGGCGGTCGACGTCTCCTCGTTGACCGCCTCGGCTGCTCGACTGCAGCCTCATCCTCGACTCTCTCAGCCGCGACGCCCTCTCCGACATTCTCTCGAGCAGTATGTACACTCACGTCCTCTGAGGGCTCACCAGGTTCCTGCTCCTCAGACACACGGTCCGCATCCACGCCCTCGCCAATAGCCAGTCGCTCAGGTGGCAGGCTGTCAGGTGTTCTGTCACCGCCGGGACCAACGGCCGCCTCGTCTCGTCCGCCATCACCGCTCAGGTCCAAGCTACACCGGGTGGCTCCACCGGGTGGCTCCACATCTCCGCGATTGCCGGTCGCATCCACATCCCAACCGCCGCTGGTCGGTTCCACGTCGCCATGAGTGCCGGTCTCGTCTATGGCTCCACTATGGCCGGCACAGCGACGCTTGCGCAGGTCGCGCACATGGCGCGGCATGCCATCTACACACACAACGTGCTGTGAGACGACCCTGGTCACCTTCCCGAGGGTCCACGGCGTTGTACATGACGGGATCGGCGGTTTTACCCACACCTCGTCACCAACGGCAAACGCTGCTGTCTGGTCATCAGCGTCCCTGCGGCCGGTCTCAAATGGAAGACGCCACCCGTATCTGAAAATACACCTCGAGGGAATAGTGCTCACCTGAGTTTCTTTGCGCGGCGTAACGTTGTACCAGAACGTCGCCTCCTCCGGGGAAATATGACCCCTCGCTGCGATCCTTTTGATCGTACGGTGATTTCGCTCCACGATCCCGTTACCGCCCGGGGCGTATGCGGCTCGGAATCGCAAAGAGATGCACCACTCGTCGGCGAACTGCTCCATCGCCGCCGACCGGAACGCCGTCGAGTTGTCCAGTAACAGCTCCTCAAACGGCCCACGCTCAATCACAATCTGCCGCAGCTGAGCTATAATGCACAACGCCGTCTCATTCGGCAATCTGCGCCATACGGCAAGACGTGATGGACCACAATCCACCATCGACAGGTAAACGCCGGCATCGTAATGAGTGACGTCCGCTGCCACTCGATACCAGTCCCTGGCCACGGCCAGACTACCCTGACCTACGAGGTTCTCCTCTCTCACCGCTGGATCAATACGTTGACAAGCCTCGCATCCAGCTAACTCCGCCTTCACATGGGCTCTCGTCAAATCACTCCGCAATTGTTGACCCAGGTACAACATCCTCTCGACACCTAAATGATGGGGCAGATGAGCCGCCCAAACGGTGTCCTTGATGCTCTTCTTCGTAGCAATAGCTGCTGATATTGCCACCTCCTCCTCACCAGCGTCACGATGAACAAGCCACTTCTTGGCCACCCTGGTCATCTGATCAGCTTTATTCTCCACAGTCGTGACGAACCGGAGAGAAACTGTCAGGCCATGCTCGGCGATCGTCTCCTTAATCACCGCCAGTCGGCGCTTCACCAGCATCTCGGCAGAACCTTTAGTGCGGACACGGTTGCGCCCCTCGACAGTGCTGTCCATCCAACTAAGCACTGTCCTCGAGTCTGTCGCGACGGTAAACGTCTTGAACCCCCACGAAATCGCCATATTGATGCCACGACCGACTGCCTCCAGTTCGGACACATTGATGTGTAGGACGTCGGTCTTCTTACGGAGCCAAGTAGCATCCTCAACGATGCAGCCGTCCACCTCGACCACCACGCCAAGCGCCAACGCCACAGCAAGTAAACTTGCCAGTCGGCATTAATGGGTTAAGGCTGGCTGACACTTGCACGATTTTGTGGTACGCATTGGCACGACTGGAGTCGTGCCAATGCGCAAACTAGTCGTAAACTGGCGTGAAGTGTGTGTAAACCTGTCGTGACTGCGTGCCATATCGGCCCAGAATTTTGAAATGTTCAAAATTTTGGTCACGACAAAATTTAGGGACCGGGTCGTGAACTATGCGCGAACTGTTCGTGAACTCGTCGTGACAATGCGGGATGATGCGTGCCAGTGCGTGGCAGTGCGCGCCATGTCACGACTGTTACGAATAGTACACGAACTGTTCACGTCGAGTTCACGAGTAGTTCATGATATGTTTACGAATTGGTGCGCGTCGCAACGTGGCCGTGCCTTCCCACTGATACGGTCACGTGTACTTCACGCATTGATATCACGAGCCGTTCAAGACTACTTTACGCACTTCACGAACAGTTTGCGCATGGCACGAGCAGTTCACGACGAGTTCACGAGCAGTTCACGACTACTGCGCGACAGTCGCGCCGAGTCGGTGATATATATATATATATATATATATATATATATACTAGCATTTAAACCCGCCCGTTGTGCGGAACAATTCATACAATGCAACTCATTCAGTTCATAATGGAAAAAGAATACAAATTAAAAAAGAAAATAGTAAACCCTTGAAAAGTCTTAACCAATAGAAATGTCAGGATGTGAATATTAATATTTTGGCAAACTATTTCCCTCAAATTTCCTCATATTTAAACATGCCGGTCGTTCGGAATGATTCGGAAGAGTTCAAACACGAATCAAACATTAAAGATGATAAAAAATGATGACACATTTTCATCAGAATGTTTCCAAAATATATTTATAACTCAACATCATTCCCCAAAATCATTTGCTCAAGTACTGTTCTACTTTTACCGCTATAATATTTACAGCCAAAGTTATATATTCCGCTATCTCTTAAGTCCGATATAACCTGCATTTAAACCTGCCCGTCGTGCGGGCGAATTCATAAAAAAGGGAATACAAATCAAACAGCTAAAATTGAAATCCATAAAAAGTCCAATTTAATTATTGAGCTTTACAAATTTGCTATAAATTGTCATATTGTATTACGTGCATATGTTAGGAATAGGTGTTTTTCATCCCTATTGGTCCACGTCATTATAATTATAGACATGTGACTTTAATTATAGTTCTAGACATTATTATAACTCTAGGCAAAGAACCTGGATGTATTTTGTGCTTTTTTTGTTGGGTTACAAGTCTAATATGACACCTATCATATATTCCCTAGCATTTAAACCCTCCCTGCATTCCATATTTCAACATTACACCTATATTTACCGATAAAATAGATTAATGATTATTAGGGCTGTCAAAAAAGTAACCTAAAAATCAGAAAAAAGTAACTTTATTTTCGAGAAAAAGTAACCTAAAAAAGTAACCTAAAAATAACCTATGAGTTTTAATGTTATTATCACTTTTGTATCGTTTTATCACATGTTTATCACGCCTTTGCTGATTAGTGCGCTATATGAAGTACACGGTTTGTTTGTTGTTTGTTTGTGAACATATAAATAACATAATAACCTGTAAAAAGTAACATAAAAATAACCTAACCTTCGTAAAAATAACCTTCAAAAAAGGTGAATTTCTGTTTGCAGTTCTGAAGGAAGAAAATACACCAGTCCTTCTTTTTTATCATCTTTCCGAGTTGGTACTACTTTTCCACCCTCTCCAATCTGGTACCATTTTTACAACAAACAACCAAAAGTGACTTAACATCATTTAGCTAACATCGAAAAAGGAGCATAACCATCAAAATATAATTTTAAGTGGAAAGCACATACAAATGCGAAATACACTAATTGCAAATGTAAATATTTTTAGTAATGGTCGCAATAGTTTTCTTTATATTTTTTCAATGGAACTTTTTATCAAATAGCACGTACTGCAGTTTGTATATTATTGTGAGCGTAAATGCATGTGTGAATGCTCCCCGTCCTCCCATATGTCAAACGTGGGATAATGGCGCTATCTCACGCCCTGAAAATCCCGTGCAAATTCCTGTTCAAGTGAATACGTACTGTCAAGTGCTACAGTGCAGTATCTGGTATAGAGAGCTCACACATCGTACTATACCACGCTCCGAACATCTCACGAAACCCTCCGGTTCGTGGCCATTTCCTAAAATGGAATTACACTATCCTGCGTACCCAAAAACGTTCAAGTAAATACGTACTGTCAATTGCTACAGTGCAGTATCTGGTATAGAGAGCTCACACATCGTACTATACCACGCTCCAAACATCTCACGAAACCCTCCGGTTCGTGGACATTTCCTAAAATGGAATTACACTATCCTGCGTACCCAAAAACATATAAATATCAAGTAGCACGGATATTAGGATGAATATCAATTGCTAAATCCTAAGAGCAGAAATGTTGACATTTCTGGATCTTCAGACCTAATATTCCATCTCTTCTCCTATTTTATCCTCATACTAGCATTGAAACCCGCCCGTTGTGCGGAGCAGTTCAGAAAAATATTGCAAATTAAAAACAAATAAGGCAAACTCATAAAAACCTTAATCATTTAAAAAGTCTAAATTTCATTATTTTTAATTTTATTTTGACAAAATATTTTCACTCAGCCCGCCTCATATTTAAACCCGGCCGACGTGCGGAATAATTCAGAACTCGAACACCATCCGTTCTGGTTCTTGAAGTCAAATCCATTAGTTTTGTATATGAATTCATTCTACACGGTGAAATTGAAAGTTTTATTGCTGCCCGCGGGACATTTTTATTTCATAAAAATGAGCCATCGCTTCGTTTGCGTTTGAAGCCCCTGATCATTGAACCATCGAACCATGAACCAGCGCAATTATGTCACCTCATATTCAAGCATACATACACAGACAGACAGATAATTTCTTCTTTATGTATATATATAGCATTCAAACCCGCCCGTTGTGCGGAGCAATTCATAACATGAAATTCATATTCAATTCATAAAAAATATGGAAAAATAAAAATGAAATAGGGTACACTCATAAAAATATTCATCTATTGAAAATTATAAGTTTAATTATTTTTATTTCGACAAAACATTTCCCCTCGGTCCGCCTGAGTCATTTTTAAGCCCGCCCGTCGTGCTGAATAATTCAGAACTCGAACACGATCCGTTTTGGATCTTGAAGTCAAATCCATTGGTTTTGTGTATGGATTAATTCTACAGGGTAAATTGAACGTTCTATTGTCTATAGTTGCTGCCCGCGGGACATTTTTATTTAAAAAATACCTTTTTTTAAATTAACCATTTGAAAAAATGAACTAAAAAATGGAAACACTTTTTTTTAAACCCGCCCCTCGTGCGGAACAATTCATACAATAAAATTCATATCAAATCCATAAAATATAATGAATACGAATTGAAAACCAAAAAATGTAACCTATAAATATCTTAACCAATAGAAAAGTCTAAATGTGAATATTTTTGTTCTTATTTGGACAAATATTATCCCTCAACCCGCCTGATATATAAATCTGCCCGTCGTGTGGTATAATTCAGAACACAAACACGAAACAAACAATGAAAGATGATGAAATCTTTTCATCAGAATGTTTCCAAACTATATTTATTACTTAACATCATTCCCCAATATCATTTGGCTAAGTACTATTTTACTTTTACCGCTATAATATTTATTGCTAAAATTTATATATTTTCCGCTATCATTAAAACCCAATATAACCTGAGTCAAACCTACCCAACCCAACCCAACCATCCAACCAACCAACCCACCCACCCATCGACCGCACTCAGCCTAGTCTGAGGTGATTTAACTTATTAGTTTGTGATCACAAAATATACTGATGCGATCATAATTTGTAATCAGAAGACTGAGATTATCTACCCCAGGGGTCCCAATCACGCGGCCCACAAATACTTATCTCTCAACCCGCCAATATAGTATCGGAACCAAACTGTAAGGCAGCTAAATTCACATTTGTTGCATAATGCGATATAATTATACACCATTATCATATTATCTCATAACTCCCGGTTAATGCTTCCACTAATGCATCATATTCATACAGTTGTTATTTCTTGGATTACACCGATATTAAAGCCCTTGATATTACAGCCGATATTATATTATGCAATCTATATTCTGCTACGTATTATTCTTAATACATATATCATCAGATCGCAAAATATATTTAAAGGTTCACATCATTCTCCAAAATCACTTGTTTAAGAGCTATTCTACTTTTATCGCTAGAATATTTACTGCTAGCAAAATATTATATACCTCGCTATCATTTAAACCCACTCTTTATAGATACATTTAAGCCCGCCCGTCGTGTGGAACAGTTCATTAAATATAATTAATATTCAATTCATAAAAAAATTAGTGAAAATTGAAAAAGAAAAACAAACCCATAGGAATGTTTAGCCAATATAAAAGTCTCAATGCGAAATTTATGTTTCAATTTAGAAAACATGTTTTTCCACAACCCGCCTCATATTTAAAGCTGCCCGTCGTGCGGAATAATTCAGAACTCAAACACGAAACAAACACAAAAAAATAGATGAAAAACGACCAATAGAAAAAGTCAAATTTGTAAATTCTTGTTTTAATTATTGTCGAAGTTTTTTCCCTCAACAGTGCTCAAATTCTCACCCGTCCTTCGTGTGTAGTAATTCAGAAGTGTAACACTATCAAAACAATGAAACTTTCTCTCATCTCTATAATTCCAGATTTATGCTTCCGCTAAAACAGCATATGCATATAGTTGGCATTGCATGATATTACAACCCATATCCTTATGCAACTTAAGCGTATGCTACTTGAAATTAAACCAATTAAATTACACAGTAAAATTCAGTAGTTTACTTTGTTCCCAGTAGCATTTTACCCGCCCGTCGTGCGGAACATGTGTAAATATTGAGGACAATAATGACTTTCTATTCAGTATAGTGTAGCATTAATTAAACTGTACCCAATAAAACCACAACATCCATGCTTGGAGCTAATATGATGCATTCTTAATTGTGATTGGGCTTCAGTGAAATTTAATCGGTGTGTATTCCTGTGTAATCACAAGTGCGCATAATAGCTGTCAAATTGACAATATGTCCTTTTGACTTTACACTGCCGTAACTTCCTTCAAATACACTTTGGAAAATTATAAGTTATACCGTATTGTAGAAAACAAGATTTATAGCACGATGATATAATTTATTTTTATGTATAACTAATAGTTACTGAGAAATATTAGAAAAATGAATTAATTTTTGTCGCCCGGTGTTCAAGTGCAATTTTGGATGTATTTGAGAATTTTGCCAATTTTACACGTTTTTTGTATCATTTGTGGGTATAAATCATAACTTTTCTTGTAGAACACAAAATTATCTACACAGTAGTATATTCCTGTGTAATCGCAAGTGCGCATAATAGCTGTCAAATTGGCAATATGTCCTTTTGACTTTACACCGCCGTAACTTTCTTCAGATACACTTAGGAAAATTACAAATTATACCGTATTGTAGAAAACAAGATTTCTAGCACGATGGTATAACTTATTTTAATGTGTGATAAATAGTTCCTGAGAAATAGGTAGAAAAATGGAATTACTTTTAGTCACCCGGTGTTCAAGTGTAATTTTGGATGTATTTGAGAATTTTGCCAATTTTACACGTTTTTTGTATCATTTGTGGGTATAAATTATAACTTTTCTTGTAGAACACAAAATTATCTACACAATAGTATAATTTGTATAGATGTATCATTGCTGGTTTATGAGTAATAGATAGCTGAATATTGACCAAAATATTCACATTTTTGTGTGCTAATTTTGCCTTTTTGACTTTGTCATTTACACTTCACACCGCAGTAACTTTTTTTAATGCTCTTTGGAAAATTAAAAATTATACCGTGTTGTAGCAAACAAAATTCCCAGCATGATGGTATTATTTATTTAGATGTGTGATAATTAGTTCTTGAGAAATAGAGAAAAAAATATAGAAAATCCGACGCGTAGAGTTTAAATAAAATTTTAAATTTAGATTGAATTTTTTTCCATTTTACATGTTTTATATTTAATTTTTGGGTATAAATTATAATTCGTTGAGTAGAACAGAAAATGTTCTACACAGTGGTATAATTTGTATAGTTGTACCATTGCTGGTTTAGGAGGAGTAGTCTGAATAGTCAGTAGGAGTGGTATGGATCCATGTACCGAAACAGTTTGAGTGGCAAGCCGGGAAATCTGGTGATAAACCAAGGTGCCGATCGAAATGGGCTCTCTATCTCTCTATGGATGGCTGGCCCAACGCCACCTAGATACAGTAATCTAGGTGGCATTGGCTGGCCTCATTGGTGGACCAAAACACGTTGTGACGGTAAAAACGGGGACATGGATAAAACGGGGACATCGACGCATTTGATACAAACTCTGACGCATTTGAAGGGATTTGAAGGAATCTCACTGTATGGTGTTAGGATTTTGAAGGAATTCTAAGATTTTTCACCCAACCTGGTGCATGTCTACTGTATGGCGCGGTGGCAGTAAAGTAACAAGTTGCTTGGTGAAAATGGGGACATCGACAAGTTTCTATTGTTATTTATTGAAGTTATAGGGTTTGTTTTTGGTGCGGGCTAGTGTTGAGTTTGTATTGGCTATTGGGAGTATTTTTCGTTTAATGTTCAAATCTGAAATCGACTTTTATCGTTTATATAAACGTGTAAATAGTGGATTGAACTTGTTGATGTAAACGTGTCTTTACAGGCTTGTGCATTCGCTAACCGACCTTGGGTGTAGAATTCGCTTGCATTGTGTGTGACTACATTGGTACGCCCGCTTGCGTATGACTATGTCTGATTTGTATATATGCTTGTGTGTCCATCCTGAAGTGGAGTGTGTGCATGCGCAGTCGCGAATGTTGAGTGAGTTGTTGCGCTGCTTGCTGTTGCTGAGTACAGATAATACATTGCCTCCATTATAACCACGTCTTTGACAGAACTGAACTAGTGAAGTGATGTTTAACAGAACTGAACTAGTGAAGTGATGTTTAACAGAACTGAACTAGTGAAGTGATGTTTAACAGAACTTAACTAGTGAAGTGATTTTCTTCTTGTTTGCTCGTATTTTTCCTCATTTTGTTTTTCTTCGAATATCATTCAAATAGGTGATACTTCCAGATGAAGCACGCTGTAATATACGCGTATCATTCGCAGATCAACGGATAGGCTGAGAGCACCGACAGCCAACGGACCTATGACCAGCTGCGTGTGCCAGCGCTTGTGTATGTGTGCGTGTGTGAAGGGGGACATGTGGACATGGACACCTGCATTCCACCCAGCTATCCCAGTGGCTGAACAAAGTATGATTCAGTAAGACATGAGAAACTATGAGTTTCAGGCGAGCTGGAAATAAGTCATGTATTGTCAGGAAACAGCCAACATTCAGGAAGAGCTTCGATAATCAACAATGTCTTCTTCACAGACGTGTCTTCATTATAGACATAACAGAGCGCATCAAGCATGTGATGCACCGCACACGATCCACGAATGTAGGACTGACAATATAATATGAAAAGTAGGTAACTAACCGAAACTGAAAATACGACAAAAGAATCAAAATGTTACTTGTATATCAGTATAACAAAGTTATAATCAGACCAGTTTTCTATCTGTCAGTTTACTCAGTTTTTTCGCTCTCTCAGTTTACTTTCGCGGCCTGCTTGTGCAGCTGTCGTTAGGCTCATTTGTGGTTGGGTGGCGTCAGTAGTACACTGCGCCTGATATGATTGGCAATGTGTGAAGTAGCTTGAAAGTTAATTTATGACCTTTTTGTGTGTCTGACTTGGCTGAACAGATCATGGTAACACGCGTGTGTGCAGTCAGAACATGTTTAGAAATAGCGTTTGTCCTGGTTGTGTAGCCGCGCTGTTTGGCCAACTCGCGTTACTTGTGACGCATTGAGCCGACGACCTGTGGTCGTGGGTATATATACCTGTGTTGTACTGACAATAGGGCGGGATACTGGAGACTGGGACTAGATACTAGACACAGAGAGTGGATAATGAATACTGGGGAGACTATGGAGACTAGAGATACTGGAGAGACTAGAGATTAAGTTTTAGGAGTAGCTTTAAGGTAGTAGAGCTGACTGGTTACTGTCAATACACAATCAAACTTCCACTGGGTGACTATTACTTGTTATCGCGGAACATAACAACAAGAGGAACTCAGAAGACTTCACGATCAGCCGAACGACGAAGACCAAGATCAACATCTCAACATATTGGTGTTGTTACAATCAGATCAACGTTTGCAACTATTTTCACGGTCATCTTTACTGATACATATCAATTTGAAACTGGAATGGTCGACATCGACCGAAGCGCCGTCGAGAACAACAACGCTAGAAATACCTGTGGTAAACTGCTAACGAAACTTCCAATATAAACTAAATTGTTTTTGAACAAAAGTAAACCACAAAAACCGTCATACAATGACCAAAACACAAACATTCACATTTATTTGGTATAGCACATATCAAAAACACCCGCGCATAAAACAGCAAGATGAGCCAAAAATATTCAAAGAGAAACACAAAACATGAACGAGCACAAGAGTAACTGACAAAAGGAAACATGACGTTGTGGAAAACGCTTCCACAGTTACAACACAAGTTACAGGATGTATTCACACACTAGTCCAACACGATACTGGCTATAACACACTAACAAGCACGCACAACCACACACGCACACAAGCACACTGCATGTACACATTCAAATGATATAACGTGCTTAGTGGTTGCTGACGCCGCCAAAACGAATCTAAAGAGTGCCGAACGTAATGAGGATTAGGAAGTGGCTGATAGAACAGTACGAGAAGCGAGTTGTTCAGTCGGTGAGCAAAGAAATAAAAATACTTACAAGACCAAGATGACTCGTTCAAGGCTGTAGGGCAGATAAGAGGACGAGGAGCAGTAGATACAGTGAGGATAGCAGAAAGATAAGAGGGTTGACTAGGGTCGTGAATAGGTTTAAAAATAATACAGCAAAGGAGAAAATGAATACGATGAATAATGGGGAGCCAACGAAACTTAAACAGAAATTGAGATGTCTGACGATAAAAAACGTATGTGCTCATATACGTATATGCTCATAACGTATATACTTCTTCAATGACATAAACATACAACAAAAACATAACTTCACTAGTCAAGTCCAATCAACGGTTAACGTTTACATAAACGATAAAAGTTAATGACAGCATGGAACATGAACGGATAAATATTCCCAATATCAAACATGCTCCAATAATAAAAACCAGCATGCATCGAAATCAAACCCTATAACTTCAATAAATAACAATAGAGACTTGTCGAAGTCCCCATTTTCACCAAGCAACTTGTTACTTTCCTGCCACCGCGCCATAGAGTACACATGCACCAGGTTGGGTGAAAAACCATAAAATTCCTTCAAAATCCATACACAATACAGTGAGATTCCTTCAAATCCCTTCAAATGCGTCAGAGTTTGTAACAAATGCGTCGATGTCCCCGTTATATCCATGTCCCCGTTTTTACCGTCACAACCAACGCCACCTAGATACTAGTATCTAGGTGGCGTTGGTCACAACGTCACTCATTCGGAAGTCGATGACGTACCATGTGTGTACAGTGTAAAATAGCGTCGAGTCAAGTGGATGTCGAGCCAAAGGTACTAGACTCTATTTACAGTGATTACGTGGAGAATCCACAGTTTACGTCTCATTGTTGATTTTTTTTCAGTAAACAAGTGTTTATTGACTATAATATCTACCTAAATTAGTCCTTAATATTTTTTTGGCTTCATTCTTAATATTTTCAGTTGATTTATTTTTGTTCATAAATCCACCCAATATTGTGGAATATAACTAAAATTTAAAACTCACTTTCAAGACATTTTTTCAATTTACCAGTCTTTTTTCTCTCATTGGATGGTCAGATACCCATTAAAGTATTTTCCGATGATTCGAATATATCGTTCATCTCGTGTGTTATTGAGTCAGTTGTGAGCTTGAGTAGGATGTGTTTGTTTGTGGTTCGTGTTTGGATGTGTTTGTTTGTGGTTCGTGTTTGGATGTGTTTGTTTGTGGTTCGTGTTTGGATGTGTTTGTTTGTGGTCGGAATCGGCCGACGCGCTATACCAACAACAACAGTGGTTCGTGTGTGGTGCAAGTTTTTAGTTTTTTAAACGGACGCATCAATGTCTATGCAATTTTTCGGTTTAGAATACGATGCTGAGATTATCCGAACGTAAGAGAGTGGCGAGCTTTTGTGAGTCTCCTGGTTTACTCCTCGCCATCTTGTGATCTTCAACCAAGGATGACGTCCGACAAAGTGAAGGTAGCACTGAGGGTGAGGCCTTTCAACAGGAGAGAGGTTGACCTAGGAACTCCCAGTGTAGTGAGTATGGTTGATAAGCAAACAATTCTTCAAATGTGTCTAGATGATAAAATTGAAAGCACTAGAAAGAATAAAGTCTTCACTTTCGACATGTGTTTCGACTCGTCTGATCCAACGAGCTCCAATTTCGCTGATCAGAAAACGGTCTTCAGTGCTCTAGGCAGCGATATATTGGACAACATCTTTATGGGATACAACGCGTGTATCTTCGCATACGGCCAGACGGGATCAGGCAAGTCCTACACCATGCTGGGCAGTCATGACTCCCCGGGAATAATTCCTCGACTGTGCAACAGTCTTTTTAGCGGCATATTGAGTCGCACTGACACCGGTCTCACGTTCAAGGTCGAGGTGAGCTACATGGAAATCTACAACGAGAAGGTGCACGATCTACTCGATCCGGGCGGCGGGCGGCGCTCGCTGAAGGTACGCGAACACAACCTGCTTGGGCCGTATGTCGACGGACTGTCGGTACTGGCCGTCAGCTCGTTCGACGACATTGAGCGGCTGATCGTCGAGGGCAACCGATGTCGCACAGTGGCCGCTACCAATATGAACTCTGAGTCGTCCCGCTCGCATGCCGTCTTCACAGTGCTTGTCACGCAGACACTCACCGACTGTGGTACAGGCGTGTCGGGCGAGAAAGTCAGTCGGGTGTCGCTCGTCGATCTGGCTGGCTCTGAGCGCGCCGTGAAGACAGGTGCTGTCGGCGCGCGTCTCAAGGAGGGCAGCAACATCAACAAGTCACTGACCACTCTCGGTCTGGTTATCTCCAAGCTGGCTGAGACTCCGCGAGCGCGCGCCGGTGACCCCAATTTTATTCCGTACCGCGACTCAGTGCTCACATGGCTGCTCAAGGACAATCTGGGCGGTAACAGCAAAACGGTGATGGTCGCTACCGTGTCGCCGGCAGCCGACAACTATGCCGAGACGCTGTCGACACTACGCTACGCCGACCGCGCCAAGCGCATTGTCAATCACGCCATCGTCAACGAAGACCCCAATGCCAAGATCATTCGTGAATTGCGCAAGGAGGTGGAGCAGTTGCGTGAGCAGTTGGTGCGACTCAAGGGCGGCGAGGAGACGGACGCGGCCAGTGGTGGCGGCGACGGCGACTCTTGCAGTGGCGGCTGGCGGCTGAGAGAGAAGCTGGACGAGAACGAGAAGATCATGCAGCGCATGTCGCAGCCGTGGGAGGAGCGTCTTCAGCGCACTGAGCGCGTACAGCATAAGCGACAGCAGGCGCTTGAGAAGATGGGCATCAGCGTGCAGACGGTGGGCATCAGCGTGCAGAATAATAAGTTCTACCTAGTCAACCTGAACGCCGATCCGGCGATGAACGAAATGCTGGTTTACTACTTGAAGGCAACCACGGTTGTCGGTCTGCCGGACAGTCACGTAGCCACGGACATTCAGTTATGTGGTCTTGGTATTCAGCCGGTGCACTGTGTGTTGTACGTGGACGGCGGTTGTTTGTGGATGGAGCCTAGCGAAAACGCGCGTTGCTGTGTCAACGGCAGCGTCGTGTTTGAGCGCGTTACACTGCGTCACGGTGACCGGCTGTTGTGGGGCAACAACCACTTCTTCCGCGTCAATTGCCCACGAGACACGGCCGCCGCCGCCACCGTCGTATATGGCGCGTGCACCAACGGCAGCGACGTGGACGATGGCAGTGTGCTGGCGACTCCGGCGGCGGCGGTGACGGCCGTCACTCCCGGCCACTTTGACTACGACTATGCGCGCGACGAGCTCATCTCCAAGCAGCTGGCCGACAGTCCGCTACAGACGGCCATCGAGAAGCTGGAACGGCAACACGAGGTCGACGCGTCGCGTCAGCTGGCCATTGAGCGTCAGCAGCTCGAGTACGAGCGGCAGTTTCGGCAGTTGCGGTCGTCGTTTTCCACGTCAAACCTGGACGTCAGCAGCGGCGGCGGTGGTGTTGGTGCTGGTAGTGGGTATTTGCATGACGCGTGTCACGACGAGAAACAGCAGGCGTTCCGGCGTAACCTGGCACATCTCAAGCAGCAGATAATGTCGGCCAACGCGATGGTACGTGAAGCCAACTCGATGGCAGCCGAGCTCGGTCGTGAAATTACTTTTTCGCTGACACTGCAGATTCCACCGTGCAACTTGTCGCCAAATTGTCGCCGCGGTGCTTCCGCCTGTGAGCCTGCCGTGCTGGTGCGGCGGCCGGGCCACGCGCACCACGTGTGGAGCATGGCCAAGATGGACAATCAGTTGGCCGACATGCGTGATGTGTTCAACGAGCCACGTGTCGTTTCCGCCGCCGACGACAATGCAAGCAGCCACAACAACGATGATCAGGAGGGCGGTCACGACAACTACGACCCGTTCGTCGACGTCGACGAGAATCACCAGCTTATCGGCGTGGCCAACGTCTTTCTGGAGGTGTTGTTACACGACGCGCGACTCACGTACGCTGTACCTATCATCAGTCAGCAGGGCGAGGTGGTCGGACGGCTGCAGGTCGACGTGGAGCGAGTGGCCGGCACGTTCCACGACCGGCTAGCAGACTCGCTGTCGAGCCACTCGTGTGACAGCGGTCGCAGCGACGACGTCGATCTGCTGGTCGACACGGTCACGTGTCGCGTCACTGTCAAACAGGCGACCGGACTGACTGCCGCGGCGACGGCAGCAGTATCCTTTCCGTCCATGTGCGACTTTATGTTTTGCCAGTATAACTTTTGGGGCTGCTCGGAGACTCAGGTGTGTCCGCCGATTGTGAACCACGGCTCCACGCTGGCTGGTGCATGTGCGAGTGCCAGCGGTGGTAGCAACGGCGCTGATGCGGGCTCTAGCAGCTCGTCGGTGGTGCGTTTTCACCACTGTCGCGACTTTGTCATCCCGGTGTGCGAAGAGTTTATTGAGCACTGCGCTGAAGGAGCGTTGTCCATAGAGGTGTGGCGTCACCGTTCCCCGCTGCTCTCGTGCATTGCTTCGGGAGCTGGTGCTGCCGCCGCCGCAGCGTCAAGCTGCCCCTCGGCTGTTACAGGAGCGGCGGCGGTGGGCGGCAGGGCCACTCACCTGCTGGTGGCCAGCCAGCGCGCTCAGGCCCGCTCGTTGGCCGACCGATGGAGCGAGCTAACGCGCAAGCTGCAGCTGCACGTGCAAGTCCTTGAACTCAACGAACACGGCGAGTACGAGCCGGTCGAGGTGATTTGCCATCCGGCAGTATGTGATGGTGATGGCAGTGTGGCGATGGGTGTCTACCAGTTGCGCCAAGGACAGCAGCGTCGCGTGACGGTCGGCGTTCAGGCAGTGTCGCAGTCGGGCACGTTGCCGCTCATGATGGACACTATTACTGGCGTGGCTGTCGGTAGTGTGATCAGCTGCGGCGAAGACATGGCATGCGGCGGCGCCGCTGCAGGCTGTCCGGCGAGCTCGCAGCCGTCACTGCAGCTCGACTCCTACCAGGAGCACGATCTTACACAGTTGCGCCACCTGTGGTCGGAGGCGCTGACACGTCGGCGGCGCTACTTGGACCACCACCTGCAAGCAGTGATGCGTAAGGCTAACCGCAGTGGTGGCGACGCTGAGCGCGAGCGCTCACTGCTCGACCAGTGGGTACTGCTGAACGAGGAGCGCAACGCGGTACTGCTGCCAGCGGCCGGTTCGGGCGTGCCGGGGGCACCACTGTCGACCGACGCACCTCGTCTGCCCGGCGTCGAGCCGCACGTACCAGTACTGTTCCTAAACTTGAATGCCGAAGATTTGACAACGACAGCGTCCGACAGTAAGTGTGGTGTGCGTCATGAGCGCGACGACCGCGTGCCAGCAGGCGAGACCAGTCTGCTGGCGTACGAGCGAGGCGAGGAAATGGTGCCGCTGGCGCTGGTGCGCGTGTGCGACGGCGAGGACAGTGAGTCATGCGGTGGCACGGCGGCGTGCGTGACTGCCACGGCGCAGTGGGACTCGAGTGTGCACGACGCACCGTGCCTGAACTGCGTGTCGTCGAGTGGCGAGCGCGTTTACCTGGTGGTGCGCGTGGACTTGCGTCTGTTGCAGCCGTGTTCTATGCACGTGGTGTTGCGCAAGCGGCTGTGTGTCACCGTATATAAACCGTCGCTGGCCGGCAAGCTGCTGAGAGGCCTGGCATTGCGGCGCTGCGAACTGATCCATTCGACGGCCGTCGTCTACGACGTTGTATCTAACGTACCGGCGGCGTGCGAGCAGCTGGAAGGCCGCGAGTCGCTGGCGCAAATGGCCGCGGCGGCCGGTGACGCTTGCGAAATTGACGGCTGCACGTACATCGAGAAGTACCTGCACGGCGTGGCTGCCGTCGACAGTCTGCTGCGGGTCGATCGACTTCGTCAGAGCGTGCGTGTCAAGGAGCAGCTGCAGAGTCAAGCCTGCGCGTTGAACATGCGCAAAACGGCTAGCGTGCCCAACATCAGTTTGTTCTCGGGTCGTGTTGACGCAGCGGCGGCGGCCTCGGCAGGGAGCGTGTCGTCGACGAATCGTTCCGAGAGTCATTTTGAGCTGAGCTGTGTGTCGCGTGGTTGCGGCGTTGATTACATCGGCGGCGACGCACCGGCTGTTGCATTAAACCACGGGCACACGCAGCGTACGTTCGCCGGCCGCATGAGCACACTGCACGAGAATCTGTGCATGGAAAAGAGCAATGCTTGCGCCGACGCGAGCGGCGGGCGTCAGACAAGCGACGGGACGCATCGCTCGTCTTCGACGTGGCGACACACTGGCGTACCGACACTGCCGCAAACGGCTGCTGGTGGTTGCGGTTCGTTGTCGGTCCAGCGCTTGCGCTTCTCGAGAACGTTCGATTCGCTGGCCGAGCTTCCGGTGCAGGAGTGTGAAGACACAGGGAGGGCAGCGGCGGTTGGTGGCGGGCCCGGTGTTGTGGCCAGCGAGACGTCCAGCGGATACGGTTCGCAGACAGTGAGCGCCTCTAATCTGCTGTCTGGCCTCGAACTGACGTCGGACGATGACGCCGCGTGTGTAGCTGTGCCTGATACGGTGTGTGGCGTCGAACACGTGGACAATGCGGCAGATCCGGTGGGCGCACGGCGCCAGTACGTCAGCGACGGTGATGACCATTTGCCGACAGAAGCTGGTGATGCCAACTGCGAACACACAGTCAATGGGGCCAGTGAACGCCGCGCTAGTGTGGGTGCCGCGTCATCTGCTGGTGCTGAAAACACCGCAACTCACGCTACTGTCGGAGACGAAACTGTATGCGGCGAGACTTTGCCGACTGCCGTCAACCGAACGCATGCGTCGTATGCCGACGCAAATTGCAGCGGTGGCGGTGTTGATTCACGGTGGGTCTCGCCATGCGTCGCAGCACCGCCCACCAACTGTTACAGTGCCGGACATGTGCATCCGTCGCCGGCGACTGAATGTCTGCCGGTGTGGGTGTGCGTCGGCGAGCCTGTGTTGGTGCGACCGCAGGCACAGTCAGGCGTCATCCGTCACGTGGGACCGGTGCATTTTGCTGGCGGTGGCGGTTGGGTGGGGGTTGAACTTGACTCACCATGCGGAAAAAATGACGGCAGTGTTCGCGATGTGCAGTACTTTCGGTGTCGGCCGCGACACGGCATGTTTGTGCGCGTCGACAAGCTGATCTGGGACCAGCGGCGCAGCCGGACAATGCGAGCGGCGACACACAAAGGCGCCGGCCTCTTCGCGTCCCGGTCACGACCTGACCTATGCGCCGGTCGACGGTCCGCTGGTGGCCACTGACTTGTGTGTGTGTGTGTGTGTGTGTGCGTGTGTGTTTTTAACACATTGTATTTCATAACGACTTACAGGCTCAGACATACACCAAATTATTTAATGTTGCCTAGTTGGCAGATAGCTGCGGTGTTACCGCGGACGACGGCCAGACACACACACGACGGCCAGTGTTTGTGTGTGTGTGTGTGTGTGTGTACATTAACGAGACTTATTCGTGTCATATTTGTTCTGTTTATGTTTTTAGTTGGAATATTAGTCGCCTGTTGGTGGTCGTTGTATTACATTATTGTATTGCGAACAATGTTAGCCTTGTTTTGTGTTATTGTTGGTTTTAGGCAATTGAAGAATTTTCTATCCTGGTGGTTGCTAGCTAGTAGATTGAGTGCTTGCCGTGGTGTTGGTAATATTACGTAAATGTGTGCGTGTGTACGTGCGCATGTGCGCGCGAGTGTGTTTGTGTACTCGTGTTTGTGTATGTGTGTGTGGAAGTGGGTGTGTCTTCTGCTAGAGCAAAGTATTAACTCGTTTTTAACAGTTTATTACTGGCTGAAGATGTTTGTTTTATATATTTTACTGTGCTGAATATGACTTACCATGCGATTTTATGTCTGGTGTGTGTGTGTGTGTGCTTGTGTGTGTGTGTGTGTGTTTATGATCAGAGAAACTGTGATTCCTTCTCTGACGTTTGGGTTTTTATTTATTCGATGCGTTTTTATTTGATACAATACTTGGTGTTTGTATTATTTTATTTGAACGCTGTTGGTGCTTTCATTGATAAGGACTTTCATGTGTATGGCCCCGGTTGTATGTGTGTGTGTGTTTGTATACATGTGCGTTCATATGAGTACTTCACCTATATGTGTATGCTATGGATACGCGCAAGTGAATACTAACAAGTACACTGATCTCAAGTAGTTTTCCTGGGGCAAGGCATAATGTCAGTGGGCGGGATAAGTGTTCAGTTAAGAGTGTGATGTAATCTGTTTTTCACATACAATACTTATGAGATGGGGTGTGATTTTATAGAGACCTCCATGAACTCTGGTCGTAACTCTGAAATTACCATATCCGTGTTAGTGAACGGCTTGTAGGTTAGCGTAGAAATGTTGTAATAAAGTTTTCGCCTGATACATTTTATTATGTTTTTATTTAATTATTACTATGTAAAACGTGTGTGATTGAGTTAATACTCGTAGGCTGTTAATCACGATCACTTTTAACCGCCTCCATAACGTCTTTGGCCGGTTAGCTTGTAGTTCAGTGTATTGTAGAAATGCAGATAAAGAGAAAAACAGTAAATATATGCACGATATACACAACCCCGCACGCAACCCCACTGTACCACGCAAACCCCCCCGCAACACCGTTGTGACGGTGTGACGGAACGGATGGCGACCTGAAGTTTGCGACGCGTTTAAGGCATTTAATGCCTTCACTGAAAATAAAACTATCCTGAGGTACGCTTTTAAAATTCTCATTAGAAAAGGTCATTTTATCCGTCGAATTTTAAATTTTCATCCAATTCCATCTCATCAGCGCAGTCGGCGACATCGTGTATTTGCATCCACATTTTCGAGGCGAGCTTTATCAAAATCGATTGAGATGAACGTTCCGATACCGAGTGAAAATCAAACTGAGGTACACCGTCCTCCTGCACCATGGCTCACACACATTCCCGTGACAACGTGCCTATGTCAGGAGAAATTGGGCGTACTCACAGACCTCGAAGTTCGTGATAGGTTCGCCGAGTTTTATCACCAAAACAAGGACTGGGTACACGTTTACACTGACGGGTCGAAGTGGCAAGACAGAGTAGGATGCGCGGCCATAGTGAAAAACGTGCCACCTGAGCACCAGCAAACTTTTCGCTATCGCCTGCCGTCCTTCACCACTGTGTTTCACGCGGAACTGTATGCCATCTACAAAGCAGTTGAGTTTGCGAGCTTTCAAAATTACCCAAAGTTTTTTATCATATCAGATTCTAAGGCGGCACTTCAACATGTATCCAATCATTCATCACTCGATTATATTCACCATCGAATTTTAGACCTATATAGACAAATTGTGACGAGCGGCAAATCCTGTGTTTTATGTGGGTGCCAGCTCACCGAGGAATCACTGGCAACGAATTAGCGGATGCAGAGGCTAAATGCGCTCTCGAGGAGATCACCATACAAAACTATCCTTTAAATAAGTCGATTACAGATGCCATCGTGGATAACCCTATTCGGCAATTTGTCAAGACCCGCTGGCAGCAAGAACGGCATCAATACAAACTGGGCGAGGTCACCGATGACGTTGGTCCCTGGTCAGTGACAGCTGTTCTACCACGGAGAATAGAAGTATTACTGGCCAGACTCCGCATAGGCCACTCAAGGTTGACTCACGGGTTTTTAATGGAAAGTACTCCACCGCCTCACTGTTCTCGATGTAATGCCGTTTTAACTATCGACCATATACTTTTAGATTGCATTTGCTATGCCGAGAGTCGTAAGCCATTGCGCGAATACTGCCTCAATAATAATATGTCATGGAATAGGGCGAGTTTGCTGAGTAGTAGCGATCCGCATTTGACCAAACATTTGGTTGAATACGTTTTTGTGACCGGCCTTGCCGAGGAGCTGTGATGTGCTTTAAATCATTTGCTTTTCATATCCTAGTCATTTCCACTCATATTTTATCTTTTTTTTCAATCTTGACGATTGACATTTAACGACGATGTGACGCTGATCAGACTATTGTAGCGCAAAGTGGTCGGAATCGGCCGACGCGCTATACCAACAACAACAACAGGTGCTTTCGGTGTCAGCGCTTCGGGCACGGCACCAAGAACTGCAGACAAGAAGCAGCATGTGTCAAATGCGGCCAGCCAGATCACGGTGACTCCGATTGTACAGCTCCGCAAAAATGTATCAACTGTGGAAACAATGATCACAATGCATCAAGCAACAAATGCGATCAATGGAAAAATGAAAAAGAAATCTGAGCCATCAAAGTCGCCAGAGACGTATCCTACAAAGAAGCGAGAAATATCTTCAACACGAGACAACTCAACAATCCAAAGTCATATGCAGCTACGACAGCAACCAAACAGATGCACTGTGTTGCCACTCAGACTGACCCGGTCGAGTCCAGTGCTTCGAAAATCGACTTCGTAAGTCAGAGGAAAATTGTGAGATCGTCACAAACTAGCCGTCTTCCAGAACATTCATCTTCTCATCACCGTGCATCGCCACCACATCACCACCAGTATAACTCGAGCAACCGCAAGCTGCCTACACGGCGCTGCTGGTCGGCACGACGCGCGGGGAGTCGCTCGCGCAGTAAATCACCGCGGCCACGAACCGCCGCCAGTAGAGGCGAGTGGACCACGGTGACGCGGCGACGACAACAGTCGCCGTGCGGGGAGCGGCCGCCGAGCCGCGAAAATATCGCCGCCACTGGCGATCGCAACACACGCGAATCACCAGTGCGCCCTGTTTTATCAAACACATAAACATTTTACATTAAACAAAACATCAGGTTTAAAAAAAAAACTTGAGGTATGGTTTTATCAATTCTACAATGGAACTGTAGAGGGTTAATAGCGAGATGGGCCGAACTAAAGAACTTCTTTACGTCAAAACAGCCCCTCGTGATAGCAGTGCAGGAAACATGGCTGCGCGACAACGACTCATATGACGTTGAACTGCGCAATTATTCGTCGTACAGGTGTAACTACGACGGAGCCGGCAGGAGACAGGGCGGAGTGGCGCTGTACGTGAGTCAGCAGCTGCCGCAACAAAGGCTAACTCTGCCTCAATTCGACGACCTGCAAGCGGCAGCCTGTACTGTCGCTCTCAACGGTGTTTGCATCGATATTTTTAGCATTTATCTACCTCCTCCGTGCACGAATTCCACACTCGGGTACAAACTTGATCGCCTTTTATCTGCATGTGCCAATCCCAAGTCGGAGCTGCGACGTCTACGTCGTGGGACCACCCTCCAATCTGGAGGCCAAACCGCAGCAACAACCCTTCCAGCCTCGCCAGAACGGCGGGGCTGTCGAGCTCCTGGGATCGGCTTCGGTCACCCGGGTTCCACAGGTCTTTTTCTTTTTTTTCAAGCTCAGTGCAACTGGCACAAATCGTGACACCACGCTACACATACACAAACAACAGACACAGTACCAACACCGCTCGCCTCACCCTTTCATTTCCACGCATGTCACCGTCTCCTGCGGGGGCGTCGAGATGTGATCCGCTCGCGATCATTTCTCGTATGCTCATACTCGCAGGAGACGTAGAACCACATCCAGGTCCGAGACACACATACACCTGCCACATATGTACACAGCCACTCACTACACGCCGACACACAAAAGGCTCAGTTCAGTGCAACTCCTGCCTGAACTGGTGCCACACCACATGCACATCACTTCACAACATCACACAATACACGAGCTCATTCATCTGCTCATTATGCACACCAAACTCAACAACACCTGCACGTACACCGACACTGGCACATTCACCATCAACATCAGTCACCTCTGTCTCATCACCATCAACATCATCGCGGTCATCAGCACCACCGACATCACCATCATTCCCATCTTCACATGCAACTCGTTCATCCTCACACTCACCAACAACTTCGTCCTCCTCACAAGCATCACTATCACCATCAGCACCATCCTCACTATCATCACCATCAGTTCTGCCATCATCATCACACTCACCACCACCTCCATCAACAACTCAACATCTCAACAACACTCTCACTCGCACAAACACCAACTTACACCGCACACACAACATCAACATTCTACAGCTCAACATCGACGGCATCAACACAAAAAACACGAACTAACACACTTCCTCACACGACACTCCATTCACATAGCACTCATACAGGAAACAAAGTTACAACAGCACCACAGAACACCCACCTTTCACAACTATACCACCATCCGCCAAGACCGCACTAGCGGTCGAGGCGGTGACCTCATCACACTCATACACAGTACTATCAACTACACAAACACCAGCACACAGACACAAGCACTACTACCACCAAACGACACCACAACAGAACAACAATCGATACAAATACGCACTGGCTCACACTCACACATTTCAATCATCAACGTATACATTCCACCACAAACTTCACCAACAGTACCTCGCAACTACACACCAGATATACGCAACCTCACAAACACACCTAACACAATACTGGGCGGTGACTTCAACGCCAAAGATCCTGCCTGGTACACACACAATCCACTCACCAACAGAGGCACAGACATACTACAACAAACAGAACACCTCTACATTCTCAACAACACTCACCAACACACTCACACCACACATCAGGCATACTATCATTCGACATCACCTGACATCACATTTTGCACACCGGATCTCACCCACACAACCACTTGGAAGGTGGTCAAAGAGCTTGGCTCAGACCACCTTCCAATCGTCATCACCACCAAAATCAGAACTGCACCAAACACAACCAGACGCACTTACACAAATTACACAAAAGCCAATTGGTCACAATTCACACACGACACGGAACTAGCATTTACGCAACTCAACACAACAGACATCACAGACATAAACAAAACAGTCCAAACATTTAACAGCATCATACACAAGGCAGACAAACAACACATCCCAAAAGGACACAGAAAACACCACAACCCAAACTTTACACAAGAAATACACACACTCATCAAACAACGCGACACACTGAAACACTCTCCGACACCACACTCACACAATACATCCGAACAAATACACGCACTCAACACCACAATCAACACCATGATACATGAACAAAAATCACTGAACTGGCACAACTACATAAAAACACTAGATCACAGATCAAACACCACAAAACTATACAACACACTGAAAAGCATCACACTCTCAAACAGCAATATAACACGCACACACGCAGCCATCACGACCGACACATCATCTGTACCATCAAATAAACAACAAGCAAACACACTCATTAACCACTACTCACACATCAGCCACATCACTCCTACACAAAAAGACAGGACAATCATCAGACGTAAACACACATTCAGCACAGATCCACTATACACACCATTCACACATGCGCAGACACGACACATCATACACAACATCAAACAATCATCAGCCTGTGGTCCAGATGGAATAAGTAACATCCATCTAAAACATCTTGGTCCACAAGGCATACGGACACTCACCAACATATCCAACTACAGCTTCTATCACAATCACAGCACGGCTTCAGATCACTGCACTCCACAACCACACTGCTCACAAAACTCACACAGACCATGATGGGTAACATAAACACAACAAAACCACCACACAGAACACTACTCATAACACTAGACATCAGCAAAGCATTCGACAGAGTTCCACGACACAATCTCACAAACAAAATACTAGACACCACACTTCACAATAACACTAAGAGATGGTTGGCCAACTACCTCGCTGGCAGATGCGCCCATGTGAGGTACAACGGACAATCATCTCACACACGCAACATAACAAACGGAGTCCCTCAGGGCTCCGTTTTAGCACCAACACTATTCAACCTATACCTACATGACATGCCAGCACCCAACACTCCATCCATACAGATATCATCATATGCAGACGACATCACAATCACAAGCACACACAGACACGCCGACACAGCAGTGCACACACTACAACCTTACATCAACACACTACAACAATGGTTCAGCACAAACCAACTGAACATTGCACCTGCCAAATCCACAGCCACACTCATCACCAACTGGACATCCGAACACAACTACACACCACAAATCACCATCAACAACACGATCATCCCACACACGCACACACCAAAAATACTAGGCGTCACATACGACACACAACTCTCATTCAAACAGCACATCACCAACATTAAAACCAAGGTCACTCCACGCCTCAACACACTGAAAGCACTCTCTCACACAACTTTCGGACACAACAAAGACACCACAACCACCATATACAAACAGTACATCCGACCCGTCATAGAATATGCTAGCCCCGCATGGGCTAGCAATCTCGCAACACGCCACACAAACACACTTCAAACACTTCAAAACACCGCACTCAGAACAATAACAGGATGCACAGCTACCACACCAGCAGACCACCTTCATCACGAAACCAAAATACTCAAACTGACACACCACCTAGACATGAGAGGCACACAAACACTCGCAGCAGCAGTCACCAACACAGCACATCCACTACATCACCTCACAACACAAGACAACACAGACAGAAACATAAAAACAACACCAAGCACACTTTACCACAGACAAATTTTCACATCACTTCCACCAGCTCCCCCACGCACATCAATCAAGAAACACATACACACAGAGATCGCACGGAAAGCCATACACTCACTACAACACAATACACTCCTACAAAGACACCCACCTGACATACACAAATCAGAAAACACACTCACACGCGAAAACAAGGTACATCTGGCCAGGTTGAGATGCGGTCATCATCCTGCCCTTCTGTCATATCAGAAAAGGTTGAATGACTCAATCGATGACACCTGTCCAGATTGCAATTCAGCACCACACACCATCACACACATCATGCAACACTGCACAGCACACACACAACTCAGACGCCAACACAAAATGACATCTCTCAGTGACCTGTGGAACAACCCGGTCGGTGCCGTGTCTTTCCTCAGGAGCTCGAGGTTGCTCGGCCAGACAACCTGAGGAACAACAACAACAACAACAACAACTACAGCTTCTCACACAACACAATACCTCACATCTGGAAAACGGGCATCATCATCACACTACACAAACAAGGCACAGACCCCACGCTTCCTTCTTCACATCGTCCAATCACACTGCTCTGCACACCATCAAAAATCACAGAACGCCTCATCCTCAAACTCATCACACCACAAATCCCACTATCACAATCACAACACGGCTTCAGATCACTGCACTCCACAACCACACTGCTCACAAAACTCACACAGACCATGATGGGTAACATAAACACAACAAAACCACCACACAGAACACTACTCATAACACTCGACATCAGCAAAGCCTTCGACAGAGTTCCACGACACAATCTCACAAACAAAATACTAGACACCACACTTCACAATAACACTAAGAGATGGTTGGCCAACTACCTCGCTGGCAGATGCGCCCATGTGAGGTACAATGGACAATCATCTCACACACGCAACATAACAAACGGAGTCCCTCAGGGCTCCGTTTTAGCACCAACACTATTCAACCTATACCTACATGACATGCCAGCACCCAACACTCCATCCATACATATATCATCATATGCAGACGACATCACAATCACAAGCACACACAGACACGCCGACACAGCAGTGCACACACTACAACCTTACATCAACACACTACAACAATGGTTCAGCACAAACAAACTGAACATTGCACCTGCCGAATCCACAGCCACACTCATCACCAACTGGACATCCGAACACAACTACACACCACAAATCACCATCAACAACACGATCATCCCACACACGCACACACCAAAAATACTAGGCGTCACATACGACACACAACTCTCATTCAAACAGCACATCACCAACATTAAAACCAAGGTCACTCCACGCCTCAACACACTGAAAGCACTCTCACACACAACTTTCGGACACAACAAAGACACGACAACCACCATATACAAACAGTACATCCGACCCGTGATAGAATATGCTAGCCCCGCATGGGCTAGCAATCTCGCAACACGCCACACAAACACACTTCAAACACTTCAAAACACCGCACTCAGAACAATCACAGGATGCACAGCTACCACACCAGCAGACCACCTTCATCACGAAACCAAAATACTCAAACTGACACACCACCTAGACATGAGAGGCACACAAACACTCGCAGCAGCAGTCACCAACACAGCACATCCACTACATCACCTCACAACACAAGACAACACAGACAGAAACATAAAAACAACACCAAGCACACTTTACCACAGACAAATTTTCACATCACTTCCACCAGCTCCCCCACGCACATCAATCAAGAAACACATACACACAGAGATCGCACGGAAAGCCATACACTCACTACAACACAATACACTCCTACAAAGACACCCACCGCACATACACAAATCAGAAAACACACTCACAAGGGAATACAAAGTGCATCTGGCCAGGTTGAGATGCGGTCATCATCCTGCCCTTCTGTCATATCAGAAAAGGTTGAATGACTCAATCGACGACACCTGTCCAGATTGCAATTCAGCACCACACACCATCACACACATCATGCAACACTGCACAGCACACACACAACTCAGACGCCAACACAAAATTACATCTATCAGAGACCTGTGGAACAACCCGGTCGGTGCCGTGTCTTTCCTCAGGAGCTCGAGGTTGCTCGGCCAGACAACCTGAGGAACAACAACAACAACAACTTCACTGAAACGTGTAGGGTTTGTTATTGTCTGTTATGAAATTGCATTTGTTGTTTGAATAGTTTCTTGCCATCATATTCTAAGTTCACATTGATTTAATAAGTCTTATTGGGGCCTTTATTTACTTGAGTGCTTATTCTGGTGTCATATTTTGTTGCAGTTGAATTTGTATGGACCAATTCCATGTTGTGCCATTGCCGAAACCTGGCAAACCTCGGAATATGCGATCATCATACCGGCCAATAACCCTGACCAGCTGCATGTCCAAACTGATGGAGCGCATGGTGGCCCGTCGCCTCGCACACGTGATCGAAAACGCGCAGCTGCTGGACGGAAACCAGTGCGCGTTTAGGCCGGGACGATCGGCCATTGATCACGCCGTGCGTCTGGAGGCCGACATTCGGGCTGGTTTCAGACGCAAAATGTGCACAATCGCGGCATTTTTAGACATAACGAAGGCTTACGACAACGTGCATCCTTACATCGTTTTAAACAAGCTGCACAAACTGGGCATCCGAGGCCATCTTATGCGATTTTTAACCAATTTTATCATTGGACAGCGATCGTTTTATATCAAATTGCACAATTTTACTTCTCATCAGCACCACACAAACATCGGACTCCCGCAAGGTAGCTGCTTATCGCCCATTTTATTCAACGTTATGATAGATGATGTGTTTTCTAATGTGCCCAACGGGGTCAAATATTCACTGTACGCTGATGATTGCGCTGTGTGGACGTCGAGTGCAGATGCTCGGCGAGCGCACGGCTTGCTGCAGCTCAGCTTGAACCGTCTGACTGTGTGGTCAGAACGCAACGGTCTGCAGTTCTCGGCGAGTAAGTCGGTCGCAGTCGTGTTCTCGGCGCATCGGCGTGCGCAGCCAACACTGCCGCTACGCGTCTGCCTGGAGAACATCGACTATAATAACGATGCAAAATACTTGGGAGTGATATTCGACCACAAGCTCAACATGGAGCAGCATGTAAAACACATAATAAATAGGGCTTCAAGGAGAACCGATATTTTAAAAACAATACAGGCACAACACAGCGGCGCAGACACGTTCACCATGATCAGGCTGTACAAGAGTCTCGTGCGACCAGTACTGGAGTACGGTGTACAGGTATACTCGGCCGCATCACCGCGAGTGTTGCAGCGACTCGACACGGTACAAAACAATTGCTTGCGTCTGGCAACCGGGGATTTCAGGACGAGTCCCGTCAAATTACTGGAGGGATACACTGGAGTTGAGAATCTGGAATTGCGAAGGCAAGACCTTACTACCAGATATTACGCCAAAGCGCTGTCAAATCCAACTCACCCAGCACACAGTATATCAGCGCAGCAACCCACCAGTCTACAGGGGCAGTCGGGCGGAAATATCGGCACCAGAGGACGCTATGCTCAGCGAGCGCTTGGTATCAGCGCCAGCATTCAATATGAAGTACCTCAGATGGAGCCGCCGTGGCTCATGATGCGTCCTCAAGTGAGTTTCCTGCTGGATGATAAATCACATGTGACCGACGCTGAAATCCAGCAAGAGTTCGCCAAATTTAAGGCTGAACACTTGGATGCCCAGTTCATCTACACCGACGGCTCGAGAAGCGAGGGACGGGCAGGTTGTGCAGTCTACTCCGCCGGTGGACACGTGGCGGGTGTGAGTCACACGCACCACTACAGACTGCCGGACTGGGCGTCGGTGTACGATACCGAAATATTCGCTATATACAAAGCCATACAAATGTGCGTGCAGGAAAATTACCAAAAAACAATAATTGTGTCTGATTCGAAGTCTGCGCTTTTATCCATTCTCAGTTTTAACCCTTCGGACATTTTATCAACTCACATACATCGTTTTTACAAAGAATTGCGGGACGAAAGCTCAGAGTGTGAACTCCTATGGGTGCCGAGCCACAGACAAATAGAGGGCAACGAAAAGGCCGACAAAGCCACTAAAACGGCATTGAGGCTGACCACGACGGTTTTACTCGACCAAAACAGGCGAACAGTGGAAGGCCATATCAAGCGCTGTAACACCAATGTGTTCAGAACCGCATGGCAGGCACTTGCCAACAGATACATGCTGCCGACATTATTCCAGGCACCGGGTCCATGGCCGGCCCCGGTCTCCTTGTCGAGATCCGCGGAACGGATGCTGGCCCGCCTGAGAATTGGCCACACGGCGATGACGCACCGGCATCTCCTGGAGAGGGAGACAGCGCCAATGTGCAGCCACTGTCATTGCCGCATCACAGTGAACCATTTCCTGATGGAGTGCCCAGAGTATGCAGGACCACGAAGCCATATGATAGGTGAATGCCTGGAAAATAATGCCACAGTGAACACAGAGACCCTCCTACACAGCGGCAATGCACGAATAATGGGTGCACTCATGGAATTCATGGATTTTACCGGCCTCAAGAAACGTATGTAAGGCCACATGACAATATACATTACCGACGTACAGCAACGCAAGACCGACGGGAATATCCTTCGCGGTCATGTGCTAGTCCAGGGTACTGCGCAGTAGACGCATGCACGCGCATGAATTTAAAAAAATATATATATTAATTGTGGTCATAATTTTACGGTTCATTATTTTCGACGGTTGCATCATTTATACCGGTGTGACAGATAAAACGGGGACATAGATAAAATGAGGACATCGACGCATTTGATACAAAAATTGACGCATTTGAAGGGATTTGAAGGAATCTCACTGTATGGTGTTAGGATTTTGAAGGAATTCTAAGATTTTCCACCCAACCTGGTGCATGTCTACTGTATGGCGCGGTGGCAGTAAAGTAACAAGTTAGACAGACAACACCACCAACAACACGAACAGCAACAACAACATCAACCAGTTGAAAGCTCACCATCACCAGAGCTAATCAAAATGCAACAGCAATTGGCAGCCCTTTCGGAATCAGTGACACAACTCACTACTGTTGTAGCGACATTGGTGAAAAACTTCCAAGCACCATCACCTTGTGCCACACCAACCGCCGTCACCACTGAATATCAGACGGAGTCGCCGCGTGCCATCGAAACCTCATCTCAGGACAACACCAGCAAGGACACCGCTGAAGATACCACTACCGGCTCTGCCGATGAAAACGCCAACAAAGTGAACACACCGGCTCAAAGAAATGAGTCAGGTCCCTCTGATCACTCCTATTCCACTCCCGAACCCACATCAACCATCTACACGAAAACTACCAAGACACCCAGGGTAGCATACACGCGCAAGAAAAATAGATAAACAAGGAAAAATAACCATCCAATACTCAATCACCTCTATCATCACACAAATAAATGTATACACACCTAACACAACGTCATCATCACATGCATCCATTAATCTTTCAATGGAACTGTAGGGGCTTTGACAACAAACGATCAGAGCTCCAACAACTTCTCTCTTCTACTCTTCCACACACCGTTTGTCTACAAGAAACACATCTCCTTCCAACTGACAACCTTCGCTTCATGCTCAACTGTTACCACGCACACCACTTCTATGCTGATAATGTCAGGCGTAAGGGCGGTGCCAGCGTCTTCGTTCAGTCCTCTCTTCCACATCATCGCATCACACTCACCGGACCATATCAGGCTGTAGCCGTTCAAATAACTATAAATAACAAAACAATCATTATATGCAGTTTATACATCCCACCACAACAAATTGTAGATTCTTTCTTCTTTGATTCTCTTATCCAACAATTTCTGCATCCTTTTATCCTCTGTGGCGATTTTAATGCCAAACACCCCCTCTGGGGCTCGGCCGTCTCAGACGTTCGAGGCCGCGAGCTGGTCTCCTCCATCACCAATCACACACTCAACATTCTCAACGATGGCTCACCAACCCGTCTACACGAATACAACGGCACACTCACACATCTCGATATTACACTTTGCTCCTCAATTCTAGCTCCTTTATTGCACTGGCAGTGTCACGACTCATTTCTCTCTAGTGATCACTGTCCTGTTATTACCTCTCTCCTATCATCTTGCTCAATCATACCTTCACAGCAGATCAGGTGGAAATTTGCACACGCCAACTGGACATTATTCAACAGTATATTCGCACAACAATACACTGAATCCGATTACACTACAATAGCCGTTCACATAGAAACTTCTCTTCTTCACGCTGCCACACATTCCATTCCTTCTTCCAAGACCCATCACAAAGCCCGACGTAGTTGTCCATGGTGGAACCAAGCCTGCAGAGATGCAGTGCTAAAACGCAAAAGAGCCCTGCGTTTCTTCCGGTCCCACCGCACCACATCATCTCTTGACACCTACAAGAGGGCCAAAGCAATGGCGCGCAAGACGATCCGCGCTGCCAAACGTGACAGCTGGTCTCACCTCACTCACTCTTTCACACACAGAACACCCATATCTAAACTATGGCACATAGTCCGTTCTTTCCGCCAAATACACCGACCACCAACCTCCCCTCCAGTAACATATATAGGTAACACACTCATTACTTACCAGCCACTAGTTCTCCATCAACTTGCTACACACTACTCGCAAGTCTCAAAAAGTTCATCCACCTCAAGTCCTCCATCCACTGTTTCACCTACCACCTCTGTTACTACCGGATCCTCTATTCTTACCGTATCATCCTACAATACTCCTTTTACTATTCTAGAGCTATCTAAAGGTCTCTCTCAATGTCTCTCTACATCACCTGGGCCGGATGGCATTCATTACGCCTTCTTCAAAAATTTGAACTCATCAAACAAAATTATCCTGCTGTCGTGTTTTAATCAACTTTGGATCAATGACTTCTACCCCCCATCATGGCAGCACTCCATAATTATACCCATACTCAAACCAGGAAAGTCTAAATCAGACCTGTCATCTTACCGTCCTATCCAACTCACTTCTTGTTTCTCGAAATTATTCGAAAGACTTGTCCTTCCTCGCCTCAATCATTTCGCTTCTATCACAAATCTCATTTCTCCTGAACAGACTGCCTTCACCAAAAATCGCTCCACTTCCGACAATGTCAATCTTCTAACATCACACATTCGCATCGGCTTCCAAAACAAACTTTCCACTCTGGCCGTATTCTTAGACCTGTCTTCTGCTTTTGATAAAGTCTCCAAAACTGCTACTATACATCTATTAAAATCACATGGACTACGGGGACACTTGCTGAACTTCATAAAAGGGTATCTCTCCAATAGAACTTTCCAGGTACGCACCACACAACTATCTGACACATTCTCACAAGAAAACGGAGTCGTCCAGGGAGGAGTCCTCTCACCAACCATTTTCAACATAGTTATAGATCAGGTCACTAGGAATCTTCCCTCTGGCGTAAAATTCTGCACATACGCTGATGACATAGTGTTGTGGACTACTGGAGTGCACATATCCTCCATGATAAGTGTACTTCAGCTGGCCATAAACTCTGTGTCACAAAATTGCTCCCGTTTCGGTCTCCTCATTTCACCTGGGAAAACAACAGCCACTCTCTTTCGGAAAAATTGTTCTACACAACCAAACCTTCAAAATTCACTGACTCTGTCTTGCCACCCCATTAAATTCCAAAAATACACCAAATTCTTGGGGATTATCCTTGATCCACAACTCTCTTTTCGATCCCATATCCAGCATATAAAATCCCGGGTCTTACAGCGCATCAGCATTCTCAAATGTCTATCACATCCAGTTTATGGCACAAATCACAAAATTCTCATCAAACTCTATTATACATTAATCCGCCCAATATTAGAGTACTGTTCCAGCGTCTTTATTTTCTCTCCTAATTCAACATTAGTCAATCTAGATGTTTTACAAAATTCCTGTCTTCGTCTGGCGACTGGCGCTCTACGTTCCTCCCCTATACAAAAACTACACGTGGAGCTCGGTGTCACTTCTCTTCATTCTCGCAGATTACAACAAATTATCAAATATTGTTTGAAAATTCTGGCAGATCCTGATCATCCATGTTCTCACATTCTTCTCAGTCTCCAAAATTTCGACAACTTTCGGCCGGCTCTTGTTAACCGGTTATGTGGGTTCAGCTTAGGACTGGCCTACAGAACCGCATGCAAGCTTCTAAATTTCTACCCGAATTCACTTGTTTTACATCCAAATTTACCGCTCAATTACACTCCACCTCGTATGCATTACCTTATTCACAACACACAATCTGCAATTCCAACCGAAATTCTGCAAAATTACTATGAATTCAAATCATCTCATTCTGATTGTACGTTCATATTCACCGACGGCTCGGTGCAGTCCAACCTGTCGGCCTGTGCTGCAGTTGTACCTTGCCGTTCCATCGAAATTTCTCACCGTCTACCAGACCACACTACTATTTTCACTGCTGAACAGTTTGCCATATATCAGGCCGTCGAAATTGTCCAAACTGAAAAATTCAACCGTTCAATCATTGTCTCTGACTCGCAAACAGCAATTAAATCTCTTATAGATCCTCACAACGCTCTATCAATTAAATCGGCTACTCTTTACACTGATTTGGTATCCCAATTTGACATCTCCTTCCTATGGGTCCCCAGTCACTCCGGTATCACTGGCAACGACCTGGCCGACTCCGTTGCCAAACAGGCTTTACAGCACACACACATCACCTATCCTCCTCTATCCCCATCCGATCTCATGAATTCTCTTTCTCACCGCGTCTCCTCCTACTGTCTTGATACCATGCCTTATCCATCAGCACCTTTCTCTCATCAGTCTAGGCATTACATCACACGCGGCCACAAAGATCCTCCGTGTCACCGCCGACTACACACAACCCTCACCAGACTCCGCATCGGACACACTCTTCTAACACACAGCCACATCTATCGACACAATCCTCCTGCACTATGCGCCATATGCAGCACCACGCTCGACATACAACACGTTCTGCTCCACTGTCCCAAATACAGAACTCAACGTCACCTCCTATTACACAGCTTTCCGCAAAATACATCCATATCTCTGGATCTACTTCTGTACAACCCTAGATATGTTCCTCACACCTTGAAGTTCTTGACAGACACAGGACTCACAAATCAAATATGATTACTTCAGAAAATTGTCATCACTGCAAATTGTCTACAATAAGTAATATATCACTTTCTCTGATTTATTTTCCTATGCTTCTTTCTTGATTGAAAAAAAAAATCACACAAAAAAAACAAAAAAAAAAAAACAAAAACAACAAAAAAAAAAAAAAAACGCCGTTGCGTCATGTATCTGTTATTATTGCTCACTATGAACTCAATTCAATTATATCTTCATTTCAACTAATATCTATTATCTGTACACATAAGGGTAATCGTATTACTGCTCTAGATATTCCCTCTAACTTGAGTTATTTTTATAGCTTTAGGTTAAGGCAACACGAGTAGCATGCATCTATGATGCTTGTGTAACAAAAGAGTTGCATTGTGTGATCCCTGCATCTGAGCCTAACCTGTGCTATATGCAGTAACCAATAACAACAACAACAACAACAACAACAAGTAACAAGTTGCTTGGTGAAAATGGGGACATCGACAAGTCTCTATTGTTATTTATTGAAGTTATAGGGTTTGATTTCGATGCATGCTGGTTTTTATTATTGGAGCATGTTTGCTATTGGGAATATTTATCCGTTCATGTTCCATGCTGTCATGAACTTTTATCGTTTATGTAAACGTTAACTGTTGATTGGACTTGAGTAGTGAAGTTATGTTTTTGTTGTTTGCTCTTATTTGTCTTTTTCCTCATTTTTGCTTCGTATGTCATTGAAGAAGTATATACGTTATGAGCATATACGTATATACGTATATGAGCATATACGTTTTTTGTCGTCAGACATCTCAATTTCTGTTTAAGTTTCGTTGGCTCCCCATTATTCATCGTATTCATTTTCTCCTTTGCTGTATTATTTTTAAACCTATTCACGACCCTAGTCAACCCTCTTATATTTCTGGTATCCTCACTGTATCTACTGCTCCTCGTCCTCTCATCTGCCCTAGAGCCTTGAACGAGTCATCTTGGTCTTGTAAGTATTTTTCTTTCTTTGCTCATCGACTGAACAACTCGCTTCTCGTACTGTTCTATCAGCCACTTCCTAATCCTCATTACGTTCGGCACTCTTTAGATTCGTTTTGGCGGCGTCAGCAACCACTAAGCACGTTATATCATTTGAATGTGTACATGCAGTGTGCTTGTTGTGTGCGTGTGTGGTTGTGCGTGCTTGTTAGTGTTTTATAGCCAGTATCGTGTTGGACTAGTGTGTGAATACATCCTGTAACTTGTGTTGTAACTGTGGAAGCGTTTCCCACAACGTCATGTTTCCTTTTGTCAGTTACTCTTGTGCTCGTTCATGTTTTGTTTTTCTCTTTGAATATTTTTGGCTCATCTTGCTGTTTTATGCGCGGGTGTTTTTTATATGTGCTATACCAAATAAATGTGAATGTTTGTGTTTTGGTAATTGTATGACGGTTTTTGTGGTTTACTTGTGTTCAAAAACAATTTAGTTTATATGGGAAGTTTCGTTAGCAGTTTACCACAGGTATTTGTAGCGTTGTTATTCTCGACGGCGCTTCGATCGATGTCGACCATTCCAGTTTTAAATTGATATGTATCAGTAAAGATGACCGTGAAAATAGTTGCAAACGTTGATCTGATTGTAACAACACCAATATGTTGAGATGTTGATCTTGGTCCTCGTCGTTCGTCTGATCGTGAAGTCTTCTGAGTTCCTCTTGTTGTTGTGTTCCGCGATAACAAGTAATAGTCACCCAGTGGAAGTTTAATTGTGTATTGACAGTAACCAGTCAGCTCTACTACCTTAAAGCTACTACTAAAACTTAATCTCTAGTCTCTCCAGTATCTCTAGTCTCCATAGTCTCCCCAGTATTCATTATCCACTCTCTGTGTCTAGTATCTAGTCCCAGTCTCCGGTATCCCGCCCTATTGTCAGCACAACACAGGTATATATACCCACGACCACATGTCGTCGGCTCAATGCGTCACAAGTAATGCGAGTTGGCCAAACAGCACGGCTACACAACCAGGACACACGCTATTTCTAAACATGTTCTGACTGCACACACGCGTGTTACCATGATCTGTTCAGCCAAGTCAGACACACAAAAAGGTCATAAATTAACTGTCAAATTACTTCACACATTACCAATCATATCAGGCGCAGTGTACTACTGACGCCACCCAACCACAAATGAGCCTAACGACAGCTGCACAAGCAGGCCGCGAAAAGAACGCGAAAGTAAACTGAGAGAGCGAAAAAACTGAGTAAACTGACGGACAGAAAACTGGTCTGATTATAACTGTTATACTGATATCCAAGTAACATTTTGATTCTTTTGTCGTATTTTCAGTTTCGGTTAGTTACCTACTTTTCATTTGTTATATTGTCAGTCCTACATTTGTGGATCGTGTGCGGTGCATCACATGCTTGATGCGCTCTGTTATGTCTATAATGAAGACACGTCTGTGAGGAAGACATTGTTGATTATCGAAGCGTTTCCTGAATGTTGGCTGTTTCCTGACAATACATGACTGATTTCCAGCTCGCCTGCAACTCATAGTTTCACCATGTCTTACTGAATCATACTTTTTTCAGCCACTGGGATAGCTGAGTGGAAAGCAGGTGTCCATGTCCACATGTCCCCCTTCACACACGCACACATACACAAGCGCTGGCACACGCAGCTGGTCATTGGTCCGTTGGCTGTTGGAGCTCTCAGCCTATCCGTTGATCTGCGAATGATACGCGTATTTTACAGCGTGCTTCATCTGGAAGTATCACCTATTTGAATGATATTCGAAGAAAAACAAAATGAGGAAAAATACGATAAAAAAACAAGAACATCACTTCACTAGTTAAGTTCTGTTAAACATCACTTCACTAGTTCAGTTCTGTCAAAGACGTGGTTATAATGGAGGCAATGTATTATCTGTACTCAGCAACAGCAAGCAGCGCAACAACTCACTCAACATTCGCGACTGCGCACGCACACACTCCACTTCAGGATGGAAAAACAAGCATATATACAAATCAGACATAGTCATACGCAAGCGGGCGTACCAATGTAGTCACACACAATGCAAGCGAATTCTACACCCAAGGTCGGTTAGCGAATGTACAAGCCTGTAAAGACACGTTTACATCAACAAGTTCAATCCACTATTTACACGTTTATATAAACGATAAAAGTCGATTTCAGATTTGAACATTAAACGAAAAATACTCCCAGTAGCTTATATAAACTCAACACTAGCCCGCATCAAAAACAAACCCTATGACTTCAATAAATAACAATAGAGACTTGTCGATGTCCCCATTTTCACCAAGCAACTTGTTACTTTACTGCCACCGCGCCATACAGTAGACATGCACCAGGTTTGGTGGAAAATCTTAGAATTCCTTCAAAATCTTAGAATTCGTCTGTGTTTTGTGCTCGGCGTGTAAGGACGTGTTTCGTGGTGCTCGTAGTGTGTCATTAAGTTTCGCTAAACTCCAGTAGACAGTGAGCCGGTGCGGCAATGGCGTATGCAGCAGAAATGATGGAGGCCATGAAAGAGTGTTTATCAAATGATGAGCTACTCAATATGATTAGGCAGAAGATTGTCGAGCCTGCTGTGAAAGCTGCAGTCGCAGAGGCAGTGCAGGCAAAAGAGCATGAGATTGCGATCCTGAAAGAAGATCTGAACTCTGCACTGGACAGAATCGACAGTATTGAACAGCACTCCAGGCGAAAAAATCTTTGCATCTCAGGCCTGATGGAAGAGAAATCTGAAGATGCCAACAAGCTCCTGCAAGATGTTGCCAAGAGAATGAAGGTGGACATATGCGCTGATGACGTGGAATCGGTACACCGAATTGGCAAACCTGTCACAGGCAAATCCAGACCACTCCTGATCTGCTTTGAAAAACTCAGAAAGCGAAATGATTTTTACAGGGCCCGGACATTTTTGAAGGCGGCTGCGGACGCCGCTGGAAATCGCTCTGGGCCCATATTTGTTAACGATCATTTGACGAGAAAAAACAGCAAGCTGATGTATGACTTGAGGCAAATGAGAAGAGCTGGAAAAATTCACGCGGTATGGACTGACATGGGATTGGTGAAAATTCGAGTAACTGAATACGCCCGTGCTGTTACGGTATTATCAATGGATGATGTCCTTCGCCACACTGGACCAGCCGGAGCAATGACCGAAGAAACAGATTCTATTCAGTTGTGTCAGGCAGAACGCACGGCTGAGTGGAAAAATGTCAGCCGCAATGTTACAACCACGACAAACAAAGTGAACCGACCCAACACCAGATTCAGTCAATCAAACAGGCGGTAGTTCAACTAGCTACAACCAATATACCTCACCTCACACAGGTCACACCTGCCACACAGTGAGTGTACACACTTGCCTTGACGTCGTATTGTCGTTCGTTTGTTTACGTCCTGTAATCTTAACCTAGTTGTATTGTTGTTTACGTATTGTATGCCAATTGTCTGTATATACTTGAAAATGTGTTCTTTTTTTCGCTTCACTCAACTATTCGCCGCTGACCGGTGGAATGTTTGTGCACCCACATCGCAACTCTTGTTTTTGTTCTAACTATACGTGAAATTTTCATTCTGTGTTTTTTATTTTTTTTCTATAGACTGATATTTTCTTTTTTTCATTGTAATTCATCCATCTATTTTTTTAATATTTATCCCTGGGCTTATTGTTTGCTTTTTTGTGATCATTAGTATGAATTATTTGGATGATGAGCTGGGGATAGAACTGGAGCCCGAAAGTAATTTTTTCACACAACATTTGGATCTCGGTGACAAAAAGATATATGAACAATGCACATACAAGATTCCTTCCACCATTGTGAAAAACTCATTGGAGTTGGCCATATTGCAAGTCAATATAAGATCGCTGAAGCAAAACTTTGAAAAACTGAAATACTTACTCTCCAGTTCAATAATGTTTGATATTATCCTATTATCAGAGACTTGGATTGATGACTGTTCATCTAAATTTTTCCAGATTGATGACTATGATTTAGTGACCGCTTCGCCGGAAAAAGAAAGAACGAGGGGTAAAGGATCTGCTATTTATGTGAGCAAAAAATATAATTACATGGTCAGTGACAAGTACTCAAGTGGCACAGAGATTGCATTTCAGGCAGTTACTATTGAGCTGTTTAACCCAAATAAAAGAAATATAGTTTTTATCTCCGTTTACAGGTCTCCCTCTTATCAGTCTTCCCTTTTTATGAATTTTTTAGACACATCACATTTTGACACATTGTTTAATGATAAACTAGTAGTTATTGGCGGTGATTTTAACATTGATATCTTGGATAATTCGCAAACAGATTTTATTGATCTCATGGCTTCTAAAGGATTCTACCCAACAATCAATAAGCCGACTCGTATAACACAGACATGTTCCACTCTGATCGACAACATATTCATCAACAACGCGTATCTAGTCTCTTCCAGTGGCATAATAACACATGATATCAGTGATCACCTGCCAACTTTTTGCACTCTGACGTACAATACTGTTTCACCCACAACATCGCATCAAAATAGAAGATTATTCAATTTTAAACATGCTGACAAATTAATACAACAAGTCAGAGTTGAGATGGACAAGTTCTATGAGATATCAGAAGCCGAAGAATGTGCCAACTTCCTACTACAAGCATGTGTAACTCAAATCGACAAATTATCAAATACTAAAAAGAGCCTGAGGAAACAGCCTCAACAGCCGTGGATTGACAAAAAACTCTTAGCAGACATCAATCTAAAAAACAAATTACATCTCAAATACGTCAAGAAAGGTAAAAAAGAAGACTTTCAAATATTTAAAAATTTTCGCAATAGATTAAAAAGCGAAATACAATTGGCAAAACAGAAATACTACCTTGAGCAACTAAAACGTCATCAATGCAATAAACGAATGATGTGGAACACATTACTAACCATATCTAACGTGAAAAAACGAAAGGAGATTTTACCGTCCTGTTTTATTCACAATGATGTTTTACATGAATGCCCAACAGACATTGCTGAAGAATTCAACATGTATTTTACTAACGTTAATCTTAATATAGCAAGAAATATGCCGCTTACCAACGTACACCATAGGATGTTTCTCGATCATTTAAAGACGTGTGAAAGCAACAAATTCGTGTTTCAAACTATTCCAAATCTTGTCGTACACTCCATAATAACTCAACTGAAGAGTGGCAAGAGCGCACATGACGGTCTCACAGGTGAAATTCTAAAACTAATTGCCTCGTCATTCCTCACCGAAATTACACACATTATTAACTTATGTATCACACAATCATGCTTTCCGAGTTCTTTCAAAATTGCGCGTGTTATTCCAATTTTCAAACAAGGTAACAAGCAAAACTTTATTAACTACAGACCTATATCAATTTTAACGCCTATGTCTAAAGTACTAGAGAGAATTTTATATAATCAACTCATGGATTTTTTTACTACCAATGATCTTCTATTTGACTTTCAATTTGGTTTTAGAAAACAACGATCTACGTACATGCCAATCGGTCTTTTAACTCAACTAATTAACAAAGCACGTGGTTCTAACTCAATCGCGCTCACAATTTTCCTTGACATAAAAAAGCTTTTGATTGTGTAGATCACGCTATCCTGCTGGACAAACTCCGCTTCTACAACTTGGCCGATTCAACAATAAAGCTTCTCAAGGCATTCCTGTCAAATCGCCTGCAATTTCTTGATTTTAATGGTTGTTGTTCAAGTACAAAAGAAGTCAAAATGGGAGTACCTCATGGTTCAATTTTGGGACCATTACTGTTTTTAATCTATGTTAATGACCTTTTTAAATGTAGCACTTCATCGCAATTTTTAATGTTTGCTGACGACACTGCTGTTTTTATCTCAGCCTCTACACAAGATGAATTGACGAGTAAAGCCAACAATCTTTTAAGTAACATATCAGATTGGTTCAAAGCAAATAGACTACGGTTAAACACTTCTAAGACGAAATATCAAATATATAATTTCACCAAAAATGACCTGAGTGATTTAAGCATATCAATTGACAATGCTCGAATTGATCACTCGCCAGTGGTGAAATATCTGGGGGTGATGTTGGATAATGACCTCAAATTCCGTGCTCATATCAAGTATACAACTTCAATAATTAACAGGCACATTGGAATTATTTCGAAGGCTCGTAAGTTTTTAACCTCTGAACACGCGCTTTTATTATACAATGCCTTAATTCAACCTTTCTTATCGTATTGTAATTTAAATTGGGCATTGGGGTATCCTACCCATTACAATCCCTTAATTGTTGCGCAAAAGAGAATCATGAGGATTATCGACATGGCTCCATATGGTTCACATACAAGCCCAATTTTTAAAAAATATAAGGTACAAAAATTTCGTGATCTCGTCAAATCAAACTGTATGGTTTTAATGCATAGTTTTTTAACCAATTCACTTCCCCCATGTATTTCTCACTATTTTATTTTGAAACTCAATGTAGTGTGTGCCTACACCGCCAGAGGGCGCGAGGGTATTAGGCGTGGGTGACGCTAACGGCCGTCAGCCAGTGTGTGTTCATCAGTCTTGGTTTGTGTGTCGCTCCTGTGTATTTGGGTATCGTGTTCCCTATTATTGTATTGTTGTCTTTGTAGAATATATCGTACATGGCGCAGCCGCTGCGAGACGACCAACAGCAGAAGCTGGACCAGCTCACAGAGTTGGTGACTCAACTCGCTCACCAGCAGCTTGCAATGGCAGCCCCCGCCAGCTCGCCTGCAGTCGCCCCACACACCATGGCTCATTGTCAGCCACCAGCCCGTCTGGCCTACGCCGCATCCGCAGCCGACTTTACCTCCTGGAAGGAGCGCGTGCTGGCACACACCACACTGTCAGGCAGTGATAGCCTTAGCCCTGCGCAGCAGCAAGCGCTGCTCACGACACTGCTGGACGACGAGTGGTGCCGCGTCATCCGCCACTCACTGACGTTGCCAGCGACGGCTGATTTGCCCGCCTGCATCCGCCTATTGGAGGAGCATCAGCAGTCGCAGCAGAATGTGCTGGTTGAACGCCGGCGCTTCTTCGCCCGTCGACAACAGGACGGCGAAAATGTGGGCGAATTCTTGCGCTCGCTGCGAGAAATTGCTGCCAGCTGCGATTTTTGCGCTGCCTGCCGCGACGAGCGTTTGCGTGACCAGCTTGTTATGGGGACGTCCGACTCTGCCGCTCTGCACCAGCTCCTGCAAGTCGCGCACAGGGACCTGTCGTTGGACAAGGCACTCAAAATGTGCCAATCGGCTGAGTCGGCCCGCATCAACGCTGCAGCTATGCGAAGCGCCTCGGCCGATGTGACTGGTTCCCCGGTTCCCCGCACAGAGGTCGCTGCTGTACGCCGTCAGCAGCCGCGCATGCGCAGTCAACTGAGCCGACAGTCAGATCATGACGATGGCTCCGCCCCTTGTGTGCGGTGTGGGCAGCATCACCAGTCGGCCCCGTGCCGCGCCGCGGAGAGCTTGTGTCGTCGGTGCGGAAAGCGCGGGCACTACGCGCGCGTCTGCCGCTCTTCACAGTCCCGTGCTGGCCGTCGTCGGGACAATTTCGTCAGAGACGTCGCCGATGACACTGATGATGATGTTGACGATGTTGTGAATGTCAATACACCTGCTTTGTGCTCGTATATCGGCGATGTTATTGATGACATTAAACACACGCGCGTAACCGCTATTAGCATCACCGTTTCTGCAGAGGGCCGCGCGCCGCGCGAGGTTAAGTGGCGATGCGATTCCGGCGCCGATGTGTCGGTAATTGACGCTGGGATTGCGCAGCAACTCGGAGTGGCCAACAATAGTTTGCGCCCACCGCGATCCCGCTTGCGGGTCGCCAACGGTCAGTTACTGCGGTGTCTGGGCACGTGCGAGGCAGTCTTGCGACTCGGTGATGCATCCTGCCGCTCCACTCTGTACGTGGTGCCGTCAGTGCGCTGTGCTCTGCTCTGCTGGCGAGACGCAGTGGAGCTGCGTCTACTGCACCGGGCGTTCCCTCGGCAGATGTCTCGCGAACAGCACCTGCAGCAGGTGGCCGCTGGACCAGCAGCCGTTCAACAATGCCCGCGCTGGACCAACACAGCTCAGCCAACAGCGGCGGACCGTCGTGCGCACAGCGAGCAGCTTATAGCGGCCTTCCCTCGTGTGTTCTCCACGGACGGTCCTCTCCGGGAGATGAAAGGCGGGGCAATGCGGATCGATCTGCGCGATGACGCGGTGCCGTACAACGTGACGGCTCCCCGCTCCGTGCCGTTCTGTCATCGCGCCCAGGCACAACAGCAGCTGGAGCTGCTTCAGCAGCAGGGCGTAATCGAGCCGGTCTCCCACCCGACAGATTGGTGCTCACCCATCGTCGTTGTCGGCAAGCGCAAGGCAGACGGCACGCCAAACGGCTGTCGGCTCACGGTGGACTTCACACGCCTCAACCGCTTCGTTCGCCGGCCTACACATCCGGTTCGCTCGCCTGTGGAGGCTGTCAGCAGTATGGGCCTCGGCAATCGGTGGTTCACCCAGGTGGACGCATTACAAGGGTACTTTCAGGTGCCCTTGCGGCGCGAGCACCGAGACCTCACCACCTTCATCACCCCGTGGGGCCGATTCAGGTTCTGTCGCGCGCCTATGGGCCTGGTCTCCAGCGGCGACGAGTTCAACCGACGCGGCGACGTCGCCTTGTCTGGCCTACCCGACTCCTGCAAGATCGTGGACGACGTGCTGGTGTATACCGCCAGCTACGACGAGCATCTGCAGCGAGTCTGGCAGCTGCTACAACGCTTCGACGACGCCGGCGTTACGTTGAACCTGCAAAAATTTATGTTCGCCGCCACTTCCGCCAATTTCTGTGGATTCCACATCAACGCCTCTGGATTCACCGTCGACCACAAGAAAATTCGAGCCCTCGCAGAATTTCCCGCACCGACGGACCTTACATCCCTGCGGTCCTTTCTCGGTTTGGCGAACCAGTTCGGTGACTTCTCGGACTCCATCGCCTCCGCTGCTGAGCCCCTGCGCCAGCTGCTTCGCAAAGGCGTTGAGTGGCAGTGGACAACACAGCACGATGCGGCTTTCACGGCGGTCAAGCGCGCGTTGGCCAGCCCTCCTGTGCTTGGTCACTTCGACCCAACGCGGCCCACAATGCTGGAGACGGATGCAGCACGTGAGAAAGGTCTCGGATTCGTTCTTCGCCAGCGGGATGATCAAGGCCGTTGGCAGCTGATCCAGTGTGGGTCGCGATTTGTGTCCGACACCGAAAGCAGGTATGCTGTGTGTGAGCTGGAGATGCTGGCAGTTGTGTGGGCATGTCAGAAATGCCATCAGTATCTGGCTGGCCTCCCCACGTTCAGTGTGGTCACCGATCACAAGCCTCTCGTTCCGATACTGAACGAGAAGGCACTCGGAGACATCTCCAACCCGCGCCTGCAACGTATGCGACAGCGTCTGCTGCACTTGACTTTTGTCGCTAGCTGGAGACCGGGTGCAAAGCACAACATCGCCGACGCTCTGTCGCGCGCACCTTCCCAGCCTGCTGATGCTGACGCTGACGTTGACGAGTGCTCGTCTGGATTCTTCGTCCAGACGCTGGACGCGTTCACAGACGCAGACGACCTGGGTCATCGCACGTCACCGATTGACACCACCCTGGAGGCGGTGCGAGCTGCGTCTCTGGCCGACGATGAGTGTCGCCAATTGATGACGTACGTGCTGGGCGGTTTCCCTCAGCACAAACATCTGCTGCCCGCCAGTCTCCACCCATTCTGGGGCGTGCGCGACCAGCTCACTGCGGACCATGGGCTGATCCTGGTCGGCTGCCGCCTGCTTGTGCCCAGGTGTTTGCGGAAGGACACCCTCCGTCGGCTCCACGACGGTCACCAGGGGCAGGCCAGGACTGTGCAACGCGCACGGCAAACTGTCTTCTGGCCGGGCCTGAACAACGAAATCGCCACTGCCGTAGCATCGTGCCGAAAATGTCTGCAGTACAAAGACAGCCAGCAAAAAGAGCCATACCTGACGGAACCGCACCCGACACGTCCTTTCGAATCGGTGTCCGCGGATTTTTTCCAACACGCAGGGAAGACCTACCTCGTGTACGCGGACCGGTTCTCCAACTGGCCACTGGTGTTCGACTGTGGCCGTGACACCTCGGCTCATCAGCTGGTGAAGATGCTACGACATGTGTTCGCCATGACGGGGGTTCCGACCATACTGTCGTCAGACGGCGGTCCACAGTTCACGGCGCGCCACACCGCCGGATTTCTGCGACTTTGGCACATACGCCATCGTGTCTCCAGTCCGCACTTCCCGTCTTCTAATGGGCACGCTGAGTCCGCCGTGAAACGGGTGAAGCGGCTCATTCAGAAGGCGGCGCACGACGGGAACATCGACACAGACGCCTTTGTCGCCGGTCTGTTGGAGCTGTGCAACGCGCCGGGTGCCGATGGTCGCTCCCCCGCGCAGCTTTTGTACGGCCGCCCCGTGTCGTCCGCCGTTCCCGCGCATCCACGCTCGTTTCTGCCGGAGTGGCAGCCGCCCACCGCTGAGTGCGACCGGCGAGCGGCGAGCTTGCACAACAAGCGGGTCGCCCAATACAACCGGTCGGCTAAGGTATTGCCGCCGTTGCTGCCCGGCACTACGGTGGCTCTCCAGGACCCGACATCCGGTCGCTGGGACCGGACTGGCGTGGTCGCCATGACTGGCCGTCGCCGCCAGTACGCTGTGCGCATGCCTCACGGCGGTCTCTACTGGCGCAACCGTAGACACCTGCGACCAGCAGCCAACACACCCTCGCCCGTGGTACAGCCGCCGCTCGAAGTGCAGCCGCCGCCATCTGTTGGCACGGCGCCGCTACCGTCGCAGGAGACCAGAAGCAGACCCGCATCACCGCCGCCGCCGCCGGGGGAGAATGTGGGCGGTACATCGGAGGCCTCACGAACCCCGCAATTCCGCCGGAGCGCCCGAACACGCAGACCACCGTCGCATCTGAGCGATTACGTCTGCAGAGCCGACAGCGCCCCCTCCACCACTTGAAGGGGAGATGTAGTGTGTGCCTACACCGCCAGAGGGCGCGAGGGTATTAGGCGTGGGTGACGCTAACGGCCGTCAGCCAGTGTGTGTTCATCAGTCTTGGTTTGTGTGTCGCTCCTGTGTATTTGGGTATCGTGTTCCCTATTATTGTATTGTTGTCTTTGTAGAATATATCGTACACTCAATACAAGAAACCTAAGAGAAAAACATCATTTTGAGGAGCTAAGAGTAAATAACAATTATGAAGAACATTGCATGTTTATCAAGGCACCCAAGTACTGGAATCAGATAGTTGCCAAAAATATTCCGTCTCTCGTGAATGTTCCTCCTTCTAAACGTAAACTCAAACAAGTTACGAACAAGCTGATTATGGACAATTACTGATTAGTGACTCAGTGATCTGGTTGATGGTGACAATGTTGACAATGTTGATGGTAATGATAGCTGATAGCACCAATGTTCATAGTTGATTGTGAAAATATCACGTGTACTTGGCTCGGTTCATTTCCTCGGCTCATCATTTCCTTATTTTTATTATTTTTTGTTATTAATTTTTATTAATTTGATCTGTATTGATCTACTATTACAGTCTATTGATTAACAGTCTATTTCTGTGCGTGTTACTGAGTGGACGTGCCTTGTCCCGTCACATGAGCCTGTGATTTTCGAGCGTGAGTGAGCAGCTATGTCAATCAGCGCAAGTGAACTACAGGAGTGCATGATGCACTGTCTGCAAAACGAGGAAGTACTTGGCAGGATACGAGACCTCATCGTAGTGCCGGCTGTGAAAGCGGCAGTTGAAGAAGCAGTTGCAGCCAAAGATGCCGAAATAACGAAGTTACGCGACGAATTGACCGAAACGAAACGGCGACTGAACGACCTTGATCAATACTCCCGACGACAAAATCTGTGTGTGTCGGGAATCAAGGAGGAACCAGGTGAGAACTTGGACAAAATTGTTGAAGAAGTGGCTGATACTCTGGGTGTCCCAATATCTTCTCAGGATATTGAGGCTGCACACAGGTTAGGCCGAGCTGCCCCAGGAAAATCTAGACCTCTATTGATTCGCTTTGAAAGAGTAAAAAAACGAGCCGAGTTCTTCAATGCAAAAAAAACTCTTAAAAGACTGAATCCAAACGGTGGCAGAAGCTTTGATCCTCACAGAGTATATATAAATGAGCATCTGACGCCAGCCAACAGCCAGCTTTTGTACGAGATTCGCCAAATGAAAAAAGCGGGAAAACTTTACGCAGCCTGGTCAGATTTCGGAAATATCAAAATTCGAATATCCGAGAATGCGCGGGCAGTACGTGTCTCATCGCTGGATGACGTCATGCGTCAGACCGGGCCGGCGGGATCAATGACCCGACCTCTGACTGAACAGAGAGACGACGGGTCAACCACCGATTGGCGCCCTGCCAGTAGCGACGGCCGGTCACTCTACACCAGAACAGCTGATCGCGGCAGGACATTCCGGCCAGTGACCCGGTCAACCAGTCGGGCAGACACCGGTATGTGTATGTGACTGTTTTTTTTCTCAGCCGTATATATGTTGTGAGTGAATGGGAGCTGGTTGTGTAATGTGTATGTATGTGTGTGTGTATGTGCGCTTCTGTTGGTGAGTGCATGTGTGCGTTTGTTATGTATGAGCGAAGACCTGTGCGTTCATGTATTAGCGACTGTTTTCGTTCAATGCGCGCTTTTGTATGTGTATGTGTGTGTATGTGCGCTTCTGTGGGTGCATGTGTGCGTTTCTATGAGCGAAGACCTGTGCGTTTATGTATCAGCGATTGCTTTCGTTCAATGTGTACCGCATTTCGGTGCAGGTTCATTTACCACTGAAGTAGCATTGGACATGCAAACTCCCGAACTATGCATTACACCTTACCATTCACTTTGCTTAAACTTGCGCAGTCTCATGTATTCCGGAAAATATCAACTTGAGCTGCTCACTTCACTCTCGATATTGTGGAACCTAACTGACGTCAACTACTGTGAATACCGAAAACAATGGCGCACCCCAGCCGCTAACCGAATTTTTCGGAGATGATGTAGATGAATCTAATGAAATGAGTATGTGTGATACGCTCAACACTGAGTACGGAACTTATGACTTGGACAGTTTTAAACAAAAATCTGCTTCTTTCAAAAGTAAGCTTTCTGTAATCCATATAAATGCTAGAAGCCTGAGAGCAAATTTTGACGATGTTCTGATGTTTCTAAATGACCTGGAAACCGTTGTGGACATAATTGCTGTAACAGAGACATGGTTCGATGATAACACTCCACTAGAGTATTTCCAAATTTATGGTTATCAGTTATTTTCTTTGCACAGAACAAATTGCAAGGGAGGTGGCGTAGCCTTGTACGCACGGGACGTCTACAATCCAGTCCTGGTACTGGAAAGCACACAGAAAGTTGAAAATCTCTACGAATGTGTCACTATAAAATGTAAAGTAGGAAATATAAGCGTCGTGGTGTCATCAGTTTATAGGATGCCCTCATCCAGTATAGAAGACTTCAATGCCAACTTGTCGGACCTGTTTGAAAATTGTAACGCGAAAAATTGCTTCATACTAGGCGATTTTAACGTTAACACTTTGAACATAGAACAAACGCATACAATACACTTTCTGAACGCTATGTACAGTCTCGGTTTTCTACCGCTTATAAAAACGCCAACTAGGATAACCCAAAACTCTGCTACATTAATCGACAACATTTTTTGTAATTCAGTGGATAAAACCTTGATTGCAGGCACGATCTGTTACGATTTAAGTGACCATACACCGATATTTGTGATTGCAAATCTTCAAAAAAACGAAATACAATCGCGAAAACGCGCTTATTTTCGGGAAATGAATCACGTACAACAGGAGAAGTTTTGCTATTTGTTGCGCAACTATGATTGGCAGTCCGTGAAGTGCGAGGATGCTAACTCCTCTTTCGATTGTTTTTTAGGAATTTTTTTAAAGTTAACTGATGAATGTTTCCCCATGAAAGAAGTAACATACAGCCGAACAAAAAACCAGCCTTGGCTCACTAAAGGTCTAAAAACCTCTTGTAAACGAAAACTGAGGCTATATAATCAGTGCATTCGGAACCCTGATATTCAACCCGTTTACAAAAATTATAGAAACAGGCTAACCAGTTTATTGCATCTCGCTAAGCGTCGCTATTATGAAGAAAAGATGATAGAGTACAAACACAACATGAAGAAAACATGGGATACAATAAATGATGTCCTCAAAAATAAGAACAGAGCTGAGCAGCCTGACACCTTTAAACATAACAACTGCTTAATAAAAGGTGAAAAAGACATAGCTGATGGTTTCAACAATTTCTTCGTCAACATTGGGAGAGAATTAGAATCGAAAATACCTATACATTCGAAACAATTACCGCAAAGTATCCACATAAATGAAAACACAATGTTTGTTCGACCAACTGATAGAAATGAAATTCGGAATATCATTAAATTGAGCGCCAGCAAAAACTCCTACGATTACTATGGCCTTAACATGAAAATTGTCAAACTATCTTGTGATTTCATTTTAGAACCTTTAGAGTATATAATTAACCAATCTTTGAGCCAAGGGATATTTCCAGAAAAAATGAAAATTTCCAAAGTTGTTCCGATTTTTAAAAATGGCGACAAAACATTGTTCACAAATTATAGGCCGATATCACTACTATCACAGTTTTCAAAGATCTTAGAAAAAGTCTTTGACAAACGATTGAGCGACTTCTTGAAAAAATTTTCTATCATCGACCAATGTCAGTATGGATTCCAGTCAGGAAAGAGTGTAAATCATGCTCTTCTGGACGCACTAAATTATATTACTGATGCCATCGACAAAAAGCTCATAACTGTAGGGGTGTTTGTTGATCTAAAAAAAGCCTTCGATACGGTAAACCACAAAATTCTTCTCAAAAAGCTCGAACAGTACGGAATTAGGGGACAAGGTCACAAATGGCTGACTAGCTACCTCGAATCTCGTAAACAAACTGTGTGTTTCAATAATTCAAAAACTTACTCTGAAGTCATGGACATTGCTTGTGGTGTTCCTCAAGGATCGATTTTGGGACCTAAACTCTTCATCATATACATAAATGACCTTTTTCAAGTGCCAATGAATTGCAAAAGAGTTCTGTTTGCAGATGACACCACATTATTTTTCTCAGGCTCAGACATGTGTGTACTCAGACGAACCATCACCGAAAATTTGAATACCTTGGTAACCTGGCTTAATGTTAATAAGCTTACTCTAAACGTTGAAAAAACGGTTTCAGTAGTTTTCAGCAAAACAAAAACTGATACGAAATTGCCGCTCGAAATAAACTCAGTGCAAATCAAACAACTGAATGAGGCAAAATTCCTGGGAGTGTATATAGATAGAGATCTAAGCTGGAAGCCTCAAATTAAAATGCAAACCTCCAAATTAGCCAAACTTGCTTTTTTTATCAGGAAAATCAGGCAATCACTGAATGAACAAACATCTATAACTGTCTACAAAACACTGGTTCAACCTGTTCTAAATTACTGTGATGAGACATGGGGCTCTACGTACAAACATTCCATAAAATGTATCACAACTCTGCAAAAAAGAATTATAAGATCCATCGGTTGTCTGAAACACTCTGAGACTACTGAACCTTTACGGAAAAAGTACAGTCTATTATTATTTGATGAATTGGTGCAGCTCAACATTGGATGCCTTATGTACAAAATTCACAAGGGGAACATTCCGAAAAATCTTAGCTTTCACTTCAAAATTAACCGCAGACACCCAGAGAAGTTCTTCATTACCTTTCCCAGAACTCGTTGTAGACAATTCAATTTTTTCGTCAGAGGTCCCTCACTCTGGAATAATTTGGACATTACACTAAAAAACTGTCCTAGTATAAAAACGTTTAAGGTAAAGTTGAGAAAGACTCTCATGTATAAATGACTCTCCACTGAAAGTCGGGTGCGCCTCCACACCTTCACATCGTCGCAATACAGGCACCAGCGGGACAGGGATGCGCCAATATGGAAATGTGCGTGTGTGTGTGTTTTGTGTACTGTTTATGTGCGTAAGTATACATGTGTAGGTGTACATTCATGTATGTGTGTGCGTGTGTGTGTGAGTGTGTTACTGTAAATGAGCATGTATGTGGAAGATCGTAGATCGGTCTCTTTGGACGAGCCGATAAGCCACTGTTGGCTTTGGCCACTTTATAATGATATGTTTAAACTGAAATTGAATATATTGAATGTAGTTCCGCATTCCCCGCAACCGTCATTGTTGCTTCGTTCTCCGTCATGTCTCGGTGGATCGACAACCAGAAATTAGGAAACGTGTAATTACAGTCTCGAATAAACTCGGAATGAGTGAACGAATATAAATATTTAGACAATAACAAAAGATAACAGTAACCCGTGAGTGAACAAACGACTCAATAAACCACCGGGTAACAATAACCCGTGAGTGAACGAACCACTCAATAAACCACCGCTACCGCCGTAAATCCCATTTCAACACAACGCAACACCGCCGCACGCTTCACACACACTGCCCAACATTCACTCTCCCGTTCACGCGTTGAGAATCGCCCGGTGCAGGCGATCGTTTGTACATTCATCCAATAATCAACCAATCAGAAAACAATACGCCAATACGTCATCAGTGCCTGCAAGTTCACACACAAGCATACATGCACGCTCGCACACACGCACACGCAGGCTACCCGCACGCGCAGGCTATAAGCCACGCCTCAACACACTGCACCGCAAACAGTCAGCTGATACAAATGCCTTAATGCGCAAGCATCTCCACTTCACACTACACCCCACCCTGATCTCCAAGATCACAACATAAACACCGGGGAGGTGGTCGCCGTACCCGCGCTCCCCTTCGAACGTCTTCGGCTGGCACGGTCGTCGGTTCCCGTCTATCAGCATCAACTTCTGGACGTGCTGCATCATCATGAACTCCAACAGCGTCGACTCGCTCCTGTACTGACGATGAAGCTCGTCCGGACACATCTGCATTGGAAGTGGAGTGAGACACGGGACCACCGACCCACAGCGGAGAGTCGTTAGTTGATGACATACCGTCGGTTGGCTCGGTTTCCACACCATTCCGCTCGTTCCTGCGTCGAAGATCTCGGACATGACGCGGCACACCGTCAACCTCGACCACCTGCTCAGACACAACACCACTTACCACTCCTTGTGCCGACCGCTCGGTGCATCTGGTCCCACGCTGACGAACCCATACTGCGTCACCAGTCGTGAATCTAGACCGCCCAATACCGGAAATCTCTCCTTCTCTTGGCTGGTTAACCCGAGGTCTCGCGTAGTCTCGTACTCTATAGTTGTAGACACAATTGGCTGGTGCACTGTCTCCGGTCTCTCCGTCGCGAGGCGTGACGTTATATAAATGAACAGCCTCAGTGATGCTGCAACCCTTTCTAGCAGCAATGACTTTCACGGTCCTATGATTGCGCTCAACAATCGCATTCCCACTTGCAGCATACGCCGCTCTGAAACGTAGCTTGATGCCCCACTGTGCTGCAAGCGCCGCAAACGACCGACTTCTGAAAACTGTGTCGTTGTCGCAAAGTAGTTCAGCTGGTGCACCTCTTTCAAAAAATATCCTCTCCAAGTGCTGTATGATCTGATAACTGTCGGCCGCACGCAGTTGTCTCCACAAGCTAAACCGCGAAGGGCCACAGTCAACGACAGTCAGGTACGACTGATTGTCGTAATGAGTAACGTCAATGGCCAGGCGACTCCAGATATCAGCAACGCTCAGCGCGCCGTGTCGCCATTTGACCGGTGCCGGATCGATAGCGTTGCATACATCACAACGACGAACCACATCGCGTACATCCGATCGCTTCACAGGTCTAGCGAGGTCACGTTTGGCAAAAAATAATGTTCGACGTATTCCTGGATGCCCTGCTCGCTCATGAATGTTTGCAATATCCTCGGCGACTGAGCCACGGACTGCTGGAGCCGCAGCTGCCGCACCTACAGCTGTTGATTCGCTGCCAAGCCAACTGGTTGGCACACGCGTGAGAGCATCTGCCAAATTTTCGGCGGATCGAACCAGCCGCACCTTCACCCGTAATCCGAGTTCATCCACCATCTGTTTGATGAGGCACACTCTCCGTCGTATCAGCATTTCACCATGCGCTTTTGTCCGGAGCCTGGCACGACCGCTCAGTGCATCACCAATCCAATGGTGAACAGTTGCAGAATCCGTGCGGAGATCTATCACCTTCATACCCCACGAAACGGCCATGTTGATACCTCTGATGGCAGCGTCCAGCTCGGCCATGTTGATATGAGTGACTTCATCTCGACGAAGCCAGCATGCGTCCTCGATTACTCCCGAGTCCTTAGTCTCCAAAACCACTCCGAGAGCAATCGCGCTGGCATCAGTCCACACAGTTACCTCTTCTCCGGTCACCCGCCATACTCCCCGCGCTGGATCTTCATTCGTGAGTCTGTTAATGACATTTGAAATTTTGTTCTCCACAGACCGGTCATCAACGACATCATCCCATCCTTGAGTCACAGAATTCACACACCGCTTCATCCAGGAAGCGGCAGGTCTTAACCATCCAGCCACCGGTAGATGAGCAACCAGACGGCCGCACCACGAAAACACCGATCTGCGAGTCATTGGCCCATTAATTGGTGGTATAGGATTATCCCTGCTCCACGTCAATCCGTTTCGCTGTCGCCGAACGCTCAGACCCAGTACACGACATGAGGGGTCGGCCCGCACTGCGGTTTTACAGGTCAGCCCATATCTGGAGAGATGCTTGCTCACTTCATCTGCGCTCAACACAGACTCATCGACAAGAATGTCGTCAATGTACGATGAAGCTGCTCTGTCGACATTTGGATCTTGCTTACACACGAAGTTGACGATCTCTTTCATTATGATAGGAGCCGCACTTAGCCCGAACCCCAACCGAGTCAGACAATATCGCTTGTTAGATATTATTACTGTTTGGTAACACCAGAGTGCAGGCTCGACTTCAATCTGGAGATAGGCGCGCGTCAGATCCAACAAGGCTATACGGTCGCCTCGCCTCCTCCACTCTCTGAGTTTGTGATGGCAGACGTCAGCATCCGCCGTATGTATTTCCACGAATTGATTTAATTGGCGAAAGTCCATCACCGGCCTGACTTTGGATTTATTCTTTTGGCTGACTGCCATGAGTGGGATGAGTCCTCTTACTGGCCCATGAGCGCGTTCATCGTATTCAACGAGCCATCCGGCGTCAATCCAAGATTGTAGCTCTGACCGGTACTCATCACGGACATGTGGAGCAATCGCATATTCGGCCGTCCGGTTCGTCAGCACACTCGGACGTTGCGACCACTTCCACTTCACTCTCCACGAGTTTTTATTTGCATCGAAATATGCCACGAAGTCTTTGCCCTCAAGCTCACATCCACCACCCACACCTTTCCCATTCGCTGCTGCCGCAGCACACAGTTCCCGCGGAGCAAGTGCATCTTCTACTCCCCACGTCAGTTTCCGCCTCGAGTCCAACATCATACCACCCATTGCCACAATACCGTCAAGTCCGAGAATGAAATCAAAACCGGCTGGCCGGTGCTTCACCACCAGTACACTGAGCTCGAATGCCCTGCCTCCGTCCACCGCGATCTGCGCTGGCCAACTACCCTGACATAACATCTGAGCTCCGCTAATAGTCAACAACGACTCACCATGAAATTCCGCCAGCCCTCTGCACAACGACTCCGATATAATACTCCTAGTACATCCAGTGTCAACTAACGCAAGGCACTGAATGTCGTTGACCAACACACGAGTGGTGACCATCGGCGCCGTTTTGGTAGAGGAGAAGAGACTGGCACCTACGTCTCTCCTCCTTGGCCGTTTTCCGGACAGCGTGAACAGATATGCCCGATTTCACCACACTTGAAACACGTGGGCCCAGTTCTCCCTTTTCCAGGGCCATTTTTTCGGCGAGAGCAATAACGCGCGGAATGCCCGGCTTGGTTACACAAGAAACACTTGAAGGTTTTTATCTGCTGGTCGTGATCACGCGTTGTCGAACGAGCAGCCAGTCCAGTGTTAAAGGTGTGGGTCGCTTCTGACAAAATCACCCTTGTCCTGTCCACGACTTCGGTCAGCGTCATAGCGTCGAGTTTGGCGTTCGCCCTGAGGACATGTCGCACCGTCTGTGGGATTGCTGAGACGAAAGCACATTTTATTGAGACTGGGTCGATTATATTGCACCTGGCTCCCAATCTGCGCAGGTCGGACAGCAACACATCAACACACTCACCTTCGCTCAATCTTCGCCCCACAAAAGCGTCGTACGCTCCGAAAGTATCCATGCCAAACGCGGTCTGAAGAGCTTGCTCAACTTTTTCAAGATCCAGCTGTTCCACATCGGGGAGGCAGTCCACGACAGCATATGCATCACCTGTAACTCTCATCCCAACCACTTGGGCCACATCGCGCACGCCTCGGAGTCGACACATTTTCCGAACTTTGCTGAGCCATTCTGTGGGGTCCTTTTTGCCGTCATACTCCGGTACCAGCCTCAGGTCGAAAGCCACATTACTTGTCGCCGAAATAGCTTGTAGTTCCGCATTCCCCGCAACCGTCATTGTTGCTTCGTTCTCCGTCATGTCTCGGTGGATCGACAACCAGAAATTAGGAAACGTGTAATTACAGTCTCGAATAAACTCGGAATGAGTGAACGAATATAAATATTTAGACAATAACAAAAGATAACAGTAACCCGTGAGTGAACAAACGACTCAATAAACCACCGGGTAACAATAACCCGTGAGTGAACGAACCACTCAATAAACCACCGCTACCGCCGTAAATCCCATTTCAACACAACGCAACACCGCCGCACGCTTCACACACACTGCCCAACATTCACTCTCCCGTTCACGCGTTGAGAATCGCCCGGTGCAGGCGATCGTTTGTACATTCATCCAATAATCAACCAATCAGAAAACAATACGCCAATACGTCATCAGTGCCTGCAAGTTCACACACAAGCATACATGCACGCTCGCACACACGCACACGCAGGCTACCCGCACGCGCAGGCTATAAGCCACGCCTCAACACACTGCACCGCAAACAGTCAGCTGATACAAATGCCTTAATGCGCAAGCATCTCCACTTCACACTACAGTCCAATACAATGAACAATGAACAATGAACTTTTGTTTTGGTTGACCAAAAATTGAAACGACGACTTTTTCTTTTCTTTACTTCACAATTGTTCCTAGTTGCATTATTTAGAATTATTATAAATTAATTCAGTGGTTGAGACAGGATTCTTCCTTACACCCTGAAAATATCATTTTTGCAACTGTTTTTTTGTGTGATGTTCTTCTTGTTCTGGTTCGAGTGTGAAATAAACTTTCTTCTTAAGAAAAAAAAAAAAAAAAAAATCCGAACACCATACAGTGAAACTCCTTCAAATCCCTTCAATTGCGTCAGAGTTTGTATCCAATGCGTCGATGTCCCCGTTTTATCCATGTCCCCGTTTTTACCGAGTCTAGTACCTTTGGTGCGACATCCACTTCACGCGACGCTGTTTTGCACTGTACATACCTGTTACGTCATCGACTTCCATATGAGTGACGTATTTACGTCTACCAGTGATGCCAGATAGCCCTAGAGAAATTGCAAGCCACTTCGTTCGACACCTTGGTTTATCACCAGATTTCCCGGTTGACCACTCATACTCGACAGTGTATCTTTGGTGCGCGTCGTGTGTGTTCGTTCTCGGTCTTTGGCGTGTGTTCTGCAGTGGTCATTTTGATGGTACGTGGTTATCTTTCTGACTAGTAGTATATTGGTATTAAGTATGGTCTGAATTGACTGCTATATCAGTACTCTCTATAATCATGTTTCCTTTTCATTTTTGATTGTGAGATATATTGGTATTAAGTATGGTCTGAATTGACTGCTTTATCAAGAGTCTCTATAATCATGTTTCCTTTTCACCTTGATTATGAGATATATTGGTATTAAGTATGGTCTGAATTGACTGCTTTACCAAGAGTCTCTATAATCATGTTTCCTTTTCACCTTGATTATGAGATATATTGGTATTAAGTATGGTCTGAATTGACTGCTTTATCAAGAGTCTCTATAATCATGTTTCCTTTTCATTTTTGATTATGAGATATATTGGTATTAAGTATGGTCTGAATTGACTGCTTTACCAATACTCTCTATAATCAATTTTCAGCCACCTGATTCATTGTGATCCTGAGGTGCTTATTTGTCACATTAATAGACAGTATTTGTCGTGTTATGTATGCTGGTGTTGATATGTAACCTGATCGCATGCCGTGTTTTGTTTTGTTTTTCAGTTGAGTCGCCGGCGCGCTGTGCATGCAGTCTCGGGGCTCATCACAGTACTTGATCGAGGCTGGGTGGAGGATTGATCATCTCGTCGCCCACATCGAGATTAAGAACGGTCTTGTATCGTGCTGTATGTAGTGTCTGGTTTCTGGATGTGGCAGGGCAACTGACATGCATTCTCACTGCATGCGTGTTCAGCCGACGACGACGGTGATTACTAATTGTTCAGTTATCACGTCCACGTTTCAATTGTTTTCTCGTGTGTTAGCTTGCGTGCATGAGCTGTAGTGTTTGGTGACGGTGTGTGTGTGTGTCTGTGTGTGTGTGTGTGTCTGTGTGTGTGTGTGTGTGTGTGTGATTGATTCAGTGGATCGTGTATTGTTATGCAGTAGTGTTACGTGATCGCAGCTTCGCTCGTACTGTTTTTGCTTCATTATTCAAGTCATGTTTGGTATCACCAGTGTTCTTGCACTATTATCTCTTGTCTCGGTTATAGACATTAATTCGTCTCAAATTAGCACTTTATTGCATTATATCGAATTTTCGTTTTTGCGTTTTTCCTTACCTCGTTCGTTCTTACCTCGCCTTGTTTGTGCATTTTTTTCAACTACACACAAAACTTCAAAACCCCACTTCTTCCTAACTTAATTTTGCCTATATCCGCCCGAGTGGTATATTTCGCTTGAAATTCAATATATATGTTTGTGAACTTTTTGCAAACAGTGCTGAATTTTCTCAACTGTTCACCCGTTCTACTTTATCTCTCAATATGTGTTTATTGTTGTGTCTTTTTCTCTGTTTCTCATGTTGCTTCATGTTATCATATAGTGTCATGTGTCAGTGTTTATTGCACTATGACTGTTTTTGTTTGTGTGCTTTGTCCATTAATTGCGCGCTTGTATGCTACGTTGTTACTGTTGTTTCGTGGTCTTATGTCATGCTTGTATTGTGCATATATTGGCTGGCTATGATATGTATAAGACATTCAGGGTAACATTATTATATCTTGCGTTATAAGCATTTGATGGACCTGATTTTTGTTGTAATCATTTGTAATCGTCGTCTCTGTTCTTACATGTCTTCTAACCAATACATTGTTACATATTATATTGTTTAGTGGCGGACAGAGTGCGTAGCGAAACGAAGAGTTTAATTAAGTACATCGTCGAGCACATGTGCGTATTCCAGAAGCGTTTTCCTAGTGTGTACGTGTAGTTTACCAATATTGTAAATGAAATTCATATTGATTTTCCTATCAGTGTTTGTTTTTCACATTCGCTCTACACACCGTGTCGTGAACTTTTGTGGCGTTGGTCTCATCACGGAGCTTCACTGGACCGACTATATGCTGCGACATACACGACTGCAGATCAGATTGTAATGACACACAACCACATTGCTGCAATCTCAGAGAAGACTGTGCGCTTGTGTGCTTGGTAACAGTGTTTTGTATGTTTTGTAACAGCGGGGCGACCTCAAAACTACACACAAATATACATGCACACATACATGAATATTTACATTTTCATTTCGTTCAATTTCTACACAATTTCTAGGTTGTGCAGACAGTACAATAATTACAATGTGGACTTGAACAAACGTACACACATACATGTAAGTTCATTCATAACAACATACAAACAGTAGATTCGGCGCGAGTGTGGATTTATCACTGTCACTGACAGGTCCGTTAGAATTCTTCGGCATTTCGGCAAGCAAGCATTTCGGCATCAAGACAGAACGTGATGTATAGCCAAAAGGACCGCACGCGCATGTATACAAGTATAAGCAGTCAGGCAGGCTGGAAAACATGGCTGACAGCCACTAACCCTTCTGCTTTTCAAAACAGGTCTTATTTTCACCATGTACGACCGATGTTCCACACCTGCTGACCGATATACACATATCCACACGCACTCACACACAGGCAAACAGAACACCGACCCTCGTCTTCCCCTACACACGCGGACACGCGCACAAACACACACAGATACACACAAACATACACCGCCGGCACAGGCACAAAGACAGTGACAGCGGCGATACAACATGATAACAGAAAGACGTGCGAATGCAAACGACAGTTATGCATAGAAAAACGATATAAATATTTGTTTAACATTTGAATATTTATAATATTTGAATAGCATTGGTAAACCAAGACAATGCAAATGCATCACATCCTACAATACAAGCTATATACAATGCCAGTAATTATTCACAACAATTATAACATACACATTCAAGATCTCATTCACAGCGAATACTTCGGCTTTATGCAGAATTTTCCGATCATCAGATATTTGGAGCAAGTGTTTAAATATTTGATATTTGAAGATAATATAAGATATTAATATTGATTGATGTTAGATAGATAAGATAGATCATATAAATGGACAGATAGATATTGTAGATTAGATATTGTAGATTAGACAGATAAGATAGATTTTGATTATTTATTAGATATTGATATATAATGCAAAATATTTGAAGCAATTGGTTTTTAACCTGTTCTTGAAGACATCCATCCAACATGCACACACATGCACACACATGCACACACATATATACACACACCGCGCATATTTGTGCATAGTGGGTATACCTCTGAAAGATCACTGAGAATGGAGAGAGGGATAAAAACGTGTATGTGTGCTTGTTTAATTGTGTGTGTGTGTGTGTGTGTGTGTGTGTGTGTGTGTGTGTGTTCATATGTGATTGAGGCTGTGTGCGCAAAACAAATTGAAATCTATGTTGTTAAAGCGTATCACTGAGTGAATAGAAATTTAACGTATAAGAACGGGTTCATTCGCACTCCCAATTCTGCTTATACAACAGTTCACAAAATACGTAATTCAATAGCAAGTAGATTACATGTAACCAGTAAAAAGCGAAATATTTGTTCCTTCCGAAAAGAGGCAAGAGACGAGTGTGTGTCTGCGTGTGTGTGTGTGTGTGTGTGTGAGCAAATAAATGAATATTCATCTATAAACAGACAATATCAAATATCGGTATATTATGATATTCGTCTAAACCATCAACATTTTTGTAAGCCAGCGTTGCTATAACAGTGCTGTTTGGTCGTGAAGCACGGCACCAAATATAACAGTTTGTTACTGTGATCAGTTTGTTGAAAACAGTTTGTTACAGTTTGCACGGCTACAAACCGTCACAGTTTGTCAATGTGATCTAGTTTTATAATCATGATGTCGTGCAGGCCTCTTAGAGTTGTGTGCCGCGTTAACTATTGACGTGCAGTTCAAACACAGTTGCATTGCAGATGAACTGCATTGCGTCGGTCTCAAACACATTCTCTCAGCTGTACATCCCTTCACAATCTATCTCAACTATCTCTTTTTCCGAACACATTCTACCAGTTGTGTATACGACCCAGAATGTTAAAAACAGCTGCTTCAATACGTCTAACAAGCGCCGCATATTACGCTATTCAGCTCCAAGCTAGACACCAACTCTTAAATTACGAGTACTACAAGGTCAGCACAGTGCATTGCAACAACTATAATATACAACTATAAAATACACGTCTCCACGGTGGTTACTATGCAAGCATTGTCCCTATTACTCGAGCAACTAGCAACAATCAGCGTGGATACCCATTGTGTTTACAGTAATGAATGTAAATTTGCGTGCACAAGACCGACGTTCTGGCCTCCTACTGCTTATATGCAAACTAATGTAAACAACGAGATACCAGCTATTGTGATCTAGAATAATAAAGCCATTGTGATCTAGACCGCACATGTGTGTGTGTAACTGCGTACTGTGTACTGTAACTAAAATGCTACTGGGAACAAAGTAAACTACTGAATTTAACTGTGTAATTTAATTGGTTTAATTTCAAGTAGCATAAGCATAAGTTGCATAAGGATATGGGTTGCAATATCATGTAATGCCAACTATATGTATATGCTGTTTTAGCGGAAGCATTAACCTGCAATATTAATTGATTATTGATACAATTATTAATGATTATTAATACTGTAATATTAATTGCAAAAATAATTGATAGTGTCACACTTAGGACGACAGTGTCACACTTGATAGTGTCAAACTTAGACACTTCATTGGTTTGATAGTGTTACACTTTTCAATTACTACACACGAATGACAGGTTTAAATTTGAGCAGTGTTGAGGGAAAAGCTCAGACAATAATTAACTAAAAAATTTACAAATTTAGATTTTTCTATTGGATAAGCTTTTTGCTTTTTTATCCATTAGATTTGATTAATTGTTCCGCACGACGGGCAGGTTTAAATATGAGGCTGTTCGAGGGAAAATATTTTGCCACATCTAAAATAAAAGCATTCATATTTATTCTTTTCTATTGATTAAGACTTTATATGGGTTTACTTTTTCATATTAAATTTCTAATCGTTTTTTATTATTTATTATATGAATTGTTCAGCACGACGGTTTTTTATCAATTATATTTGATTAATTGTTCAGCACGACGGGCGGGTTTAAATATGAGGCGGGTTAAAGGAAAATATTTTGTCAAAATAAAAATAAACATAATACAATTTAGACTTTTCAATTGAGTAAGATTTTAATGAGTATATCTGTTTTCTTTTTTAATTTGCAATATGTTTATGAGTTAAATGTGAATTTCATTTTATGAATTGCTCCGCACAACTGGCGGGTTTCAATGCTAGACGGTGATGTTAAGTTATAAATATATTTTGGTAACATTATGATGAAAAATTGTAGTCATTTTTCATTGTTTCGTGTCTGAGTTCTGAATTATTCAGCACGACGGGCATGTATAAATATGAGGCGGTTTAGGCAAACTGATTTTTTTTTGGCATTTTGTGAAAATATATGAAAATATAGAAATATAGACTTTTTTATTACTTTTCTACTTTAGAATTGACTGCTTTATCAAGAGTCTCTATAATCATGTTTCCTTTTCATTTTTGATTATGAGATATATTGATATTAAGTATGGTCTGAATTGACTGCTTTATCAAGAGTCTCTATAATCATGTTTCCTTTTCATTTTTGATTATGAGATATATTGGTATTAAGTATGGTCTGAATTGACTGCTTTATCAAGAGTCTCTATAATCATGTTTCCTTTTCATTTTTGATTATGAGATATATTGGTATTAAGTATGGTCTGAATTGACTGCTTTACCAAGAGTCTCTATAATCATGTTTTCTTTTCACCTTGATTATGAGATATATTGGTATTAAGTATGGTCTGAATTGACTGCTTTACCAAGAGTCTCTATAATCATGTTTTCTTTTCACCTTGATTATGAGATATATTGGTATTAAGTATGGTCTGAATTGACTGCTTTATCAAGAGTCTCTATAATCATGTTTCCTTTTCATTTTTGATTATGAGATATATTGGTATTAAGTATGGTCTGAATTGACTGCTTTACCAATACTCTCTATAATCAATTTTCAGCCACCTGATTCATTGTGATCCTGAGGTGCTTATTTGTCACATTAATAGACAGTATTTGTCGTGTTATGTATGCTGGTGTTGATATGTAACCTGATCGCATGCCGTGTTTTGTTTTGTTTTTCAGTTGAGTCGCCGGCGCGCTGTGCATGCAGTCTCGGGGCTCATCACAGTACTTGATCGAGGCTGGGTGGAGGATTGATCATCTCGTCGCCCACATCGAGATTAGAACGGTCTTGTATCGTGCTGTATGTAGTGTCTGGTTTCTGGATGTGGCAGGGCAGCTGACATGCATTCTCACTGCATGCGTGTTCAGCCGACGACGACGGTGATTACTAATTGTTCAGTTATCACGTCCACGTTTCAATTGTTTTCTCGTGTGTTAGCTTGCGAGCATGAGCTGTAGTGTTTGGTGACGATGTGTGTGTGTTTGTGTGTGTCTGTGTGTGTGTGTGTGTGTGTGTGTGTGTGTGTGTGTGTGTGTGTGTGTGTGTGTGTGTGTGTGTGTGTGTGTGTGTGATTGATTCAGTGGATCGTGTATTGTTATGCAGTAGTGTTACGAGATCGCAGCTTCGCTCGTACTGTTTTTGCTTCATTATTCAAGTCATGTTTGGTATCACCAGTGTTCTTGCACTATTATCTCTTGTCTCGGTTATAGACATTAATTCGTCTCAAATTGGGACTTTATTGCATTTTTTCTTCGAATTTTCGTTTTATGTGCTTCTTTCTTTCTAAAAATATTTGTGAACTTTTTGCAAACAGTGTCGAATTTTCTCAACTTTCTCCAAAACTAAATTTTCTCGTTAATTAATATACTAGCATTTAAACCCGCCCGTCATGCGGAGCAATTAATATAATAAAATTCATACTCAATTCATAAAATGGAATACAAATTGATAGGAAAAACTAAACCCATTAAAATGTATAATGTGAACATTAATATTTTAACGTTAACAAAATAATGTTCCTCAAACAATCTTATATTTACACCTGCCCGTCGTGCGGAATAATTCAGAACTCGAACACGAATCAAACAATGGAAAATGATTATACCTTTTCATCAGAATGTTTCCAAAATATATTTATAGCTTTACCTCCTTTCCCAACGTCATTTTCTCAAGTACTATTCTACTTCTACCACTATCATATTTACTGCTAAAAATTATATATTCCTGCTGGTAGAAAATGGACCGAGAAGGGTGTGACTAGTGATGCAAAAAAACGTTTTTTTGGTTGCGTTTTTTTGCAAAAAAAACTTGTTTTTTAGGTTTTTTATTTTTTAGAATTGGCGCCAATTGTCATCGGATTTTGGATTTTAGTACATAGAAACGAGTTTAATTGACGTTTTGTACATCTTTACGTCATATATATAGATATAGATATATATTTAGATGTGTCTTTATTGTTGGGTTTTTTCTCTGTTTCTCATGTTGCTTCATGTTATCATATAGTGTCATGTGTCAGTGTTTATTGCACTATGACTGTTTTTGTTTGTGTGCTTTGTCCATTAATTGCGCGCTTGTATGCTACGTTGTTACTGTTGTTTCGTGGTCTTATGACATGCTTGTATTGTGCATATATTGGCTGGCTATGATATGTATAAGACATTCAGGGTAACATTATTATATCCTGCGTTATGAGCATTTGATGGACGTGTTTTGTGTTATAATCATTTGTAATCGTCGTCTCTGTTCTTACATGTCTTCTAACCAATACATTGTTACATATTATATTGTTTAGTGGCGGACAGAGTGCGTAGCGAAACGAAGCGTTTAATTAAGTACATCGTCGAGCACATGTGCGTATTCCAGAAGCGTTTTTCTAGTGTGTACGTGTAGTTTACCAATATTGTAATTCATATGGATTTTTCTATCAGTGTTTGTTTTTCACATTGACTCTACACACCGTGTCATTTAGTTGAACTTTTGTGAATGTACAAATATTCACTTGGGCCCAAACACACACACACACACACACACACACACAAACACACACACACACACACACACACAACCACATACATTGGGCAGTGCAGTGCAGTGCAGTGAGTGCAGATTTATCACTGTCACTGTCAGGTCAGTTCGGATTCTTCGGCATTTCGGCAAGCCGAACGTCAGCCACACCTGCAGACTCATATACACACGTCCATACGCAAACACACACACAAACATAACACTGACCCTCGCCTCCCCCACACGAGCACAGACATAACACACACATACATTGTCGGCACAGGCACAAAGGCCGGTGACAGCGGAGTTCACATTTCCGTTTTACTATCTTCATTTGGGGGACGCCATATGGTCTGACAGGCCGGTGCGCCCCATACAAATCAATCATCATCATAATCCCTTGACTCTATTCTGTATGTATATTTGCATTTGATGTTTTTCGAGTGAGCAGCCGATTTGTTGTGTTGCTCGAGCTGCGACTTGTGACCAGCGGACACGTTTTTCTCACATGCAACGCAAAACACGCCTTCCTATCCAGCATGTTTTGTTCTGGGCAAATTCGACTTCAGACACACTCGAAACGTTGCCACGCTGTCACGCTGCCCATATACGTGACGCTCTTGGTGCTCTTGGATTAGTTTTTCAAGGAAATGTGCGTAGAGGACACTCAAAAAAACTGAGGAAAACACGTTGTCGAAAAGATGTAAAAAAGTATAGTTTCCCGTTTAGGAGCGTAGATCAGTGGAACCAATTAGACAGCAAAATAGTTGAAGCTAGAAATTTAAGTTCCTTCAAAAATATGTTAGATAAATTATGGAAAAGAGACGGGACAGCACGAGCTTAGCTCATATCCTGTAGAACAACTATGTGAGTACAACTATGTGAGTACAACTATGTGAGTACACACACACCACCACCAAGGAGCTGGGAACTGTGACGCGCTCGCTGGGACAAAAGGCAGAACTGCAGGACATGATCAACGAGGTCGACGCTGACACACACACATACATACACATACATACACACACATACATACACCCACACACATACACATACACAAACAGACATATACCGCCGGCACAGGCACAAAGACCAGTTACAGCGGTGATACAACATGATAACAGAAAGACAAGCGTATGCAAACGACAGAAATATACATATATGTATAAAAACTATATAAATGAATATTTGTACAAAAAGCAATACACACACATCAAATCTGACAATATATAAATTTCAATAAATTTCATATACACATTCAATATTATTTCATTTCATTCACACAAAAACAAGAGACCTGACACTTTTTCATCAAGGAATCAGACTTTGGAACCAATTAGCAAGTCCAATCAACATGTCCCAATCGATGTCGGCTTTCAAGAAAATAGTAAGAACACAATATATTCAAACTTATGATTGATACACATGTTGCTTATGCGTATGGGAACATTTTAACAGTGTGGCATGATGAAAAAGCTTTCATTTTTATTATTAGTTGTATATATTATTACTAGCATTAAAACCCGTCCGTTGTGCGGAGGAATTCATAAAATGAAATTAATATTTATACAAATTGATATTCATAAAAAATATTCCAAATTAAAAAAGAAACCTAAAACTCATAAGTGTCTTACTCAATAGAAAAGTCCAAGTGTGAATATTTTCATTTTTATTTTGACATAATATTTTCCCTCAACTCGCCTCATATATAAACCCATTGTGTGGAACAATTCAGAACACAAGCACGTAACAAATAATGAAAATTCTACCATGTCAACCCGCCCGTCGTGCGAAACAGTTCATACTATTAAATTTGTATTCAATTCATAAGAGAAAAGGAATATGAATTTAAAAAGAGTGGAGTAAACGCCTAAAAAAGTCTATATTTCTATATTTTCATATATTTTCACAAAATGCCAAAAAAAAATCAGTTTGCCTAAACCGCCTCATATTTATACATGCCCGTCGTGCTGAATAATTCAGAACTCAGACACGAAACAATGAAAAATGACTACAATTTTTCATCATAATGTTACCAAAATATATTTATAACTTAACATCACCGTCTAGCATTGAAACCCGCCAGTTGTGCGGAGCAATTCATAAAATGAAATTCACATTTAACTCATAAACATATTGCAAATTAAAAAAGAAAACAGATATACTCATTAAAATCTTACTCAATTGAAAAGTCTAAATTGTATTATGTTTATTTTTATTTTGACAAAATATTTTCCTTTAACCCGCCTCATATTTAAACCCGCCCGTCGTGCTGAACAATTAATCAAATATAATTGATAAAAAACCGTCGTGCTGAACAATTCATATAATAAATAATAAAAAACGATTAGAAATTTAATATGAAAAAGTAAACCCATATAAAGTCTTAATCAATAGAAAAGAATAAATATGAATGCTTTTATTTTAGATGTGGCAAAATATTTTCCCTCGAACAGCCTCATATTTAAACCTGCCCGTCGTGCGGAACAATTAATCAAATCTAATGGATAAAAAAGCAAAAAGCTTATCCAATAGAAAAATCTAAATTTGTAAATTTTTTAGTTAATTATTGTCTGAGCTTTTCCCTCAACACTGCTCAAATTTAAACCTGTCATTCGTGTGTAGTAATTGAAAAGTGTAACACTATCAAACCAATGAAGTGTCTAAGTTTGACACTATCAAGTGTGACACTGTCGTCCTAAGTGTGACACTATCAATTATTTTTGCAATTAATATTGCAGTATTAATAATCATTAATAATTGTATCAATAATCAATTAATATTGCAGGTTAATGCTTCCGCTAAAACAGCATATACATATAGTTGGCATTACATGCTATTGCAACCCATATCCTTATGCAACTTATGCTTATGCTACTTGAAATTAAACCAATTAAATTACACAGTTAAATTCAGTAGTTTACTTTGTTCCCAGTAGCATTTTAGTTACAGTACACAGTACGCAGTTACACACACACATGTGCGGTCTAGATCACAATGGCTTTATTATTCTAGATCACAATAGCTGGTATCTCGTTGTTTACATTAGTTTGCATATAAGCAGTAGGAGGCCAGAACGTCGGTCTTGTGCACGCAAATTTACATTCATTACTGTAAACACAATGGGTATCCACGCTGATTGTTGCTAGTTGCTCGAGTAATAGGGACAATGCTTGCATAGTAACCACCGTGGAGACGTGTATTTTATAGTTGTATATTATAGTTGTTGCAATGCACTGTGCTGACCTTGTAGTACTCGTAATTTAAGAGTTGGTGTCTAGCTTGGAGCTGAATAGCGTAATATGCGGCGCTTGTTAGACGTATTGAAGCAGCTGTTTTTAACATTCTGGGTCGTATACACAACTGGTAGAATGTGTTCGGAAAAAGAGATAGTTGAGATAGATTGTGAAGGGATGTACAGCTGAGAGAATGTGTTTGAGACCGACGCAATGCAGTTCATCTGCAATGCAACTGTGTTTGAACTGCACGTCAATAGTTAACGCGGCACACAACTCTAAGAGGCCTGCACGACATCATGATTATAAAACTAGATCACATTGACAAACTGTGACGGTTTGTAGCCGTGCAAACTGTAACAAACTGTTTTCAACAAACTGATCACAGTAACAAACTGTTATATTTGGTGCCGTGCTTCACGACCAAACAGCACTGTTATAGCAACGCTGGCTTACAAAAATGTTGATGGTTTAGACGAATATCATAATATACCGATATTTGATATTGTCTGTTTATAGATGAATATTCATTTATTTGCTCACACACACACACACACACACACACGCAGACACACACTCGTCTCTTGCCTCTTTTCGGAAGGAACAAATATTTCGCTTTTTACTGGTTACATGTAATCTACTTGCTATTGAATTACGTATTTTGTGAACTGTTGTATAAGCAGAATTGGGAGGGCGAATGAACCCGTTCTTATACGTTAAATTTCTATTCACTCAGTGATACGCTTTAACAACATAGATTTCAATTTGTTTTGCGCACACAGCCTCAATCACATATGAACACACACACACACACACACACACACACACACAATTAAACAAGCACACATACACGTTTTTATCCCTCTCTCCATTCTCAGTGATCTTTCAGAGGTATACCCACTATGCACAAATATGCGCGGTGTGTGTATATATGTGTGTGCATGTGTGTGCATGTGTGTGCATGTTGGATGGATGTCTTCAAGAACAGGTTAAAAACCAATTGCTTCAAATATTTTGCATTATATATCAATATCTAATAAATAATCAAAATCTATCTTATCTGTCTAATCTACAATATCTAATCTACAATATCTATCTGTCCATTTATATGATCTATCTTATCTATCTAACATCAATCAATATTAATATCTTATATTATCTTCAAATATCAAATATTTAAACACTTGCTCCAAATATCTGATGATCGGAAAATTCTGCATAAAGCCGAAGTATTCGCTGTGAATGAGATCTTGAATGTGTATGTTATAATTGTTGTGAATAATTACTGGCATTGTATATAGCTTGTATTGTAGGATGTGATGCATTTGCATTGTTTTGGTTTACCAATGCTATTCAAATATTATAAATATTCAAATGTTAAACAAATATTTATATCGTTTTTCTATGCATAACTGTCGTTTGCATTCGCACGTCTTTCTGTTATCATGTTGTATCGCCGCTGTCACTGTCTTTGTGCCTGTGCCGGCGGTGTATGTTTGTGTGTATCTGTGTGTGTTTGTGCGCGTGTCCGCGTGTGTAGGGGAAGACGAGGGTCGGTGTTCTGTTTGCCTGTGTGTGAGTGCGTGTGGATATGTGTATATCGGTCAGCAGGTGTGGAACATCGGTCGTACATGGTGAAAATAAGACCTGTTTTGAAAAGCAGAAGGGTTAGTGGCTGTCAGCCATGTTTTCCAGCCTGCCTGACTGCTTATACTTGTATACATGCGCGTGCGGTCCTTTTGGCTATACATCACGTTCTGTCTTGATGCCGAAATGCTTGCTTGCCGAAATGCCGAAGAATTCTAACGGACCTGTCAGTGACAGTGATAAATCCACACTCGCGCCGAATCTACTGTTTGTATGTTGTTATGAATGAACTTACATGTATGTGTGTACGTTTGTTCAAGTCCACATTGTAATTATTGTACTGTCTGCACAACCTAGAAATTGTGTAGAAATTGAACGAAATGAAAATGTAAATATTCATGTATGTGTGCATGTATATTTGTGTGTAGTTTTGAGGTCGCCCCGCTGTTACAAAACATACAAAACACTGTTACCAAGCACACAAGCGCACAGTCTTCTCTGAGATTGCAGCAATGTGGTTGTGTGTCATTACAATCTGATCTGCAGTCGTGTATGTCGCAGCATATAGTCGGTCCAGTGAAGCTCCGTGATGAGACCAACGCCACAAAAGTTCACGACACGGTGTGTAGAGCGAATGTGAAAAACAAACACTGATAGGAAAATCAATATGAATTTCATTTACAATATTGGTAAACTACACGTACACACTAGGAAAACGCTTCTGGAATACGCACATGTGCTCGACGATGTACTTAATTAAACTCTTCGTTTCGCTACGCACTCTGTCCGCCACTAAACAATATAATATGTAACAATGTATTGGTTAGAAGACATGTAAGAATAGAGACGACGATTACAAATGATTACAACAAAAATCAGGTCCATCAAATGCTTATAACGCAAGATATAATAATGTTACCCTGAATGTCTTATACATATCATAGCCAGCCAATATATGCACAATACAAGCATGACATAAGACCACGAAACAACAGTAACAACGTAGCATACAAGCGCGCAATTAATGGACAAAGCACACAAACAAAAACAGTCATAGTGCAATAAACACTGACACATGACACTATATGATAACATGAAGCAACATGAGAAACAGAGAAAAAGACACAACAATAAACACATATTGAGAGATAAAGTAGAACGGGTGAACAGTTGAGAAAATTCAGCACTGTTTGCAAAAAGTTCACAAACATATATATTGAATTTCAAGCGAAATATACCACTCGGGCGGATATAGGCAAAATTAAGTTAGGAAGAAGTGGGGTTTTGAAGTTTTGTGTGTAGTTGAAAAAAATGCACAAACAAGGCGAGGTAAGAACGAACGAGGTAAGGAAAAACGCAAAAACGAAAATTCGATATAATGCAATAAAGTGCTAATTTGAGACGAATTAATGTCTATAACCGAGACAAGAGATAATAGTGCAAGAACACTGGTGATACCAAACATGACTTGAATAATGAAGCAAAAACAGTACGAGCGAAGCTGCGATCTCGTAACACTACTGCATAACAATACACGATCCACTGAATCAATCACACACACACACACACACACACACACACACACACACACACACACAGACACACACACACACACACAGACACACACACACACCGTCACCAAACACTACAGCTCATGCACGCAAGCTAACACACGAGAAAACAATTGAAACGTGGACGTGATAACTGAACAATTAGTAATCACCGTCGTCGTCGGCTGAACACGCATGCAGTGAGAATGCATGTCAGTTGCCCTGCCACATCCAGAAACCAGACACTACATACAGCACGATACAAGACCGTTCTTAATCTCGATGTGGGCGACGAGATGATCAATCCTCCACCCAGCCTCGATCAAGTACTGTGATGAGCCCCGAGACTGCATGCACAGCGCGCCGGCGACTCAACTGAAAAACAAAACAAAACACGGCATGCGATCAGGTTACATATCAACACCAGCATACATAACACGACAAATACTGTCTATTAATGTGACAAATAAGCACCTCAGGATCACAATGAATCAGGTGGCTGAAAATTGATTATAGAGAGTATTGGTAAAGCAGTCAATTCAGACCATACTTAATACCAATATATCTCATAATCAAAAATGAAAAGGAAACATGATTATAGAGACTCTTGATAAAGCAGTCAATTCAGACCATACTTAATACCAATATATCTCATAATCAAGGTGAAAAGGAAACATGATTATAGAGAGTATTGATAAAGCAGTCAATTCAGACCATACTTAATACCAATATGTCTCATAATCAAAAATGAAAAGGAAACATGATTATAGAGACCCTTGGTAAAGCAGTCAATTCAGACCATACTTAATACCAATATATCTCATAATCAAGGTGAAAAGAAAACATGATTATAGAGACTCTTGGTAAAGCAGTCAATTCAGACCATACTTAATACCAATATATCTCATAATCAAGATGAAAAGGAAACATGATTATAGAGACTCTTGATAAAGCAGTCAATTCAGAACATACTTAATACCAATATATCTCATAATCAAGGAGAAAAGAAAACATGATTATAGAGACTCTTGGTAAAGCAGTCAATTCAGACCATACTTAATACCAATATATCTCATAATCAAGGTGAAAAGGAAACATGATTATAGAGACTCTTGATAAAGCAGTCAATTCAGACCATACTTAATACCAATATATCTCACAATCAAAAATGAAAAGGAAACATGATTATAGAGAGTACTGATATAGCAGTCAATTCAGACCATACTTAATACCAATATACTACTAGTCAGAAAGATAACCACGTACCATCAAAATGACCACTGCAGAACACACGCCAAAGACCGAGAACGAACACACACGACGCGCACCAAAGATACACTGTCGAGTATGAGTGGTCAACCGGGAAATCTGGTGATAAACCAAGGTGTCGAACGAAGTGGCTTGCAATTTCTCTAGGGCTATCTGGCATCACTGGTAGACGTAAATACGTCACTCATATGGAAGTCGATGACGTAACAGGTATGTACAGTGCAAAACAGCGTCGCGTGAAGTGGATGTCGCACCAAAGGTACTAGACTCGGTAAAAACGGGGACATGGATAAAACGGGGACATCGACGCATTGGATACAAACTCTGACGCAATTGAAGGGATTTGAAGGAGTTTCACTGTATGGTGTTCGGATTTATTTTTTTTTTTTTTCTTAAGAAGAAAGTTTATTTCACACTCGAACCAGAACAAGAAGAACATCACACAAAAAACAGTTGCAAAAATGATATTTTCAGGGTGTAAGGAAGAATCCTGTCTCAACCACTGAATTAATTTATAATAATTCTAAATAATGCAACTAGGAACAATTGTGAAGTAAAGAAAAGAAAAAGTCGTCGTTTCAATTTTTGGTCAACCAAAACAAAAGTAGATCAATACAGATCAAATTAATAAAAATTAATAACAAAAAATAATAAAAATAAGGAGATGATGAGCCGAGGAAATGAACCGAGCCAAGTACACGTGATATTTTCACAATCAACTATGAACATTGGTGCTATCAGCTATCATTACCATCAACATTGTCAACATTGTCACCATCAACCAGATCACTGAGTCACTAATCACTAATCAGTGGACTAATTGTCCATAATCAGCTTGTTCGTAACTTGTTTGAGTTTACGTTTAGAAGGAGGAACATTCACGAGAGACGGAATATTTTTGGCAGCTATCTGATTCCAGTACTTGGGTGCCTTGATAAACATGCAATGTTCTTCATAATTGTTATTTACTCTTAGCTCCTCAAAATGATGTTTTTCTCTTAGGTTTCTTGTATTGAGTTTCAAAATAAAATAGTGAGAAATACATGGGGGAAGTGAATTGGTTAAAAAACTATGCATTAAAACCATACAGTTTGATTTGACGAGATCACGAAATTTTTGTACCTTATATTTTTTAAAAATTGGGCTTGTATGTGAACCATATGGAGCCATGTCGATAATCCTCATGATTCTCTTTTGCGCAACAATTAAGGGATTGTAATGGGTAGGATACCCCAATGCCCAATTTAAATTACAATACGATAAGAAAGGTTGAATTAAGGCATTGTATAATAAAAGCGCGTGTTCAGAGGTTAAAAACTTACGAGCCTTCGAAATAATTCCAATGTGCCTGTTAATTATTGAAGTAGTATACTTGATATGAGCACGGAATTTGAGGTCATTATCCAACATCACCCCCAGATATTTCACCACTGGCGAGTGATCAATTCGAGCATTGTCAATTGATATGCTTAAATCACTCAGGTCATTTTTGGTGAAATTATATATTTGATATTTCGTCTTAGAAGTGTTTAACCGTAGTCTATTTGCTTTGAACCAATCTGATATGTTACTTAAAAGATTGTTGGCTTTACTCGTCAATTCATCTTGTGTAGAGGCTGAGATAAAAACAGCAGTGTCGTCAGCAAACATTAAAAATTGCGATGAAGTGCTACATTTAAAAAGGTCATTAACATAGATTAAAAACAGTAATGGTCCCAAAATTGAACCCTGAGGTACTCCCATTTTGACTTCTTTTGTACTTGAACAACAACCATTAAAATAAAGAAATTGCAGGCGATTTGACAGGAATGCCTTGAGAAGCTTTATTGTTGAATCGGCCAAGTTGTAGAAGCGGAGTTTGTCCAGCAGGATAGCGTGATCTACACAATCAAAAGCTTTTTTTATGTCAAGGAAAATTGTGAGCGCGATTGAGTTAGAACCACGTGCTTTGTTAATTAGTTGAGTTAAAAGACCGATTGGCATGTACGTAGATCGTTGTTTTCTAAAACCAAATTGAAAGTCAAATAGAAGATCATTGGTAGTAAAAAAATCCATGAGTTGATTATATAAAATTCTCTCTAGTACTTTAGACATAGGCGTTAAAATTGATATAGGTCTGTAGTTAATAAAGTTTTGCTTGTTACCTTGTTTGAAAATTGGAATAACACGCGCAATTTTGAAAGAACTCGGAAAGCATGATTGTGTGATACATAAGTTAATAATATGTGTAATTTCGGTGAGGAATGTCGAGGCAATTAGTTTTAGAATTTCACCTGTGAGACCGTCATGTGCGCTCTTGCCACTCTTCAGTTGAGTTATTATGGACTGTACGACAAGATTTGGAATAGTTTGAAACACGAATTTGTTGCTTTCACACGTCTTTAAATGATCGAGAAACATCCTATGGTGTACGTTGGTAAGCGGCATATTTCTTGCTATATTAAGATTAACGTTAGTAAAATACATGTTGAATTCTTCAGCAATGTCTGTTGGGCATTCATGTAAAACATCATTGTGAATAAAACAGGACGGTAAAATCTCCTTTCGTTTTTTCACGTTAGATATGGTTAGTAATGTGTTCCACATCATTCGTTTATTGCATTGATGACGTTTTAGTTGCTCAAGGTAGTATTTCTGTTTTGCCAATTGTATTTCGCTTTTTAATCTATTGCGAAATTTTTTAAATATTTGAAAGTCTTCTTTTTTACCTTTCTTGACGTATTTGAGATGTAATTTGTTTTTTAGATTGATGTCTGCTAAGAGTTTTTTGTCAATCCACGGCTGTTGAGGCTGTTTCCTCAGGCTCTTTTTAGTATTTGATAATTTGTCGATTTGAGTTACACATGCTTGTAGTAGGAAGTTGGCACATTCTTCGGCTTCTGATATCTCATAGAACTTGTCCATCTCAACTCTGACTTGTTGTATTAATTTGTCAGCATGTTTAAAATTGAATAATCTTCTATTTTGATGCGATGTTGTGGGTGAAACAGTATTGTACGTCAGAGTGCAAAAAGTTGGCAGGTGATCACTGATATCATGTGTTATTATGCCACTGGAAGAGACTAGAGACGCGTTGTTGATGAATATGTTGTCGATCAGAGTGGAACATGTCTGTGTTATACGAGTCGGCTTATTGATTGTTGGGTAGAATCCTTTAGAAGCCATGAGATCAATAAAATCTGTTTGCGAATTATCCAAGATATCAATGTTAAAATCACCGCCAATAACTACTAGTTTATCATTAAACAATGTGTCAAAATGTGATGTGTCTAAAAAATTCATAAAAAGGGAAGACTGATAAGAGGGAGACCTGTAAACGGAGATAAAAACTATATTTCTTTTATTTGGGTTAAACAGCTCAATAGTAACTGCCTGAAATGCAATCTCTGTGCCACTTGAGTACTTGTCACTGACCATGTAATTATATTTTTTGCTCACATAAATAGCAGATCCTTTACCCCTCGTTCTTTCTTTTTCCGGCGAAGCGGTCACTAAATCATAGTCATCAATCTGGAAAAATTTAGATGAACAGTCATCAATCCAAGTCTCTGATAATAGGATAATATCAAACATTATTGAACTGGAGAGTAAGTATTTCAGTTTTTCAAAGTTTTGCTTCAGCGATCTTATATTGACTTGCAATATGGCCAACTCCAATGAGTTTTTCACAATGGTGGAAGGAATCTTGTATGTGCATTGTTCATATATCTTTTTGTCACCGAGATCCAAATGTTGTGTGAAAAAATTACTTTCGGGCTCCAGTTCTATCCCCAGCTCATCATCCAAATAATTCATACTAATGATCACAAAAAAGCAAACAATAAGCCCAGGGATAAATATTAAAAAAATAGATGGATGAATTACAATGAAAAAAAGAAAATATCAGTCTATAGAAAAAAAATAAAAAACACAGAATGAAAATTTCACGTATAGTTAGAACAAAAACAAGAGTTGCGATGTGGGTGCACAAACATTCCACCGGTCAGCGGCGAATAGTTGAGTGAAGCGAAAAAAAGAACACATTTTCAAGTATATACAGACAATTGGCATACAATACGTAAACAACAATACAACTAGGTTAAGATTACAGGACGTAAACAAACGAACGACAATACGACGTCAAGGCAAGTGTGTACACTCACTGTGTGGCAGGTGTGACCTGTGTGAGGTGAGGTATATTGGTTGTAGCTAGTTGAACTACCGCCTGTTTGATTGACTGAATCTGGTGTTGGGTCGGTTCACTTTGTTTGTCGTGGTTGTAACATTGCGGCTGACATTTTTCCACTCAGCCGTGCGTTCTGCCTGACACAACTGAATAGAATCTGTTTCTTCGGTCATTGCTCCGGCTGGTCCAGTGTGGCGAAGGACATCATCCATTGATAATACCGTAACAGCACGGGCGTATTCAGTTACTCGAATTTTCACCAATCCCATGTCAGTCCATACCGCGTGAATTTTTCCAGCTCTTCTCATTTGCCTCAAGTCATACATCAGCTTGCTGTTTTTTCTCGTCAAATGATCGTTAACAAATATGGGCCCAGAGCGATTTCCAGCGGCGTCCGCAGCCGCCTTCAAAAATGTCCGGGCCCTGTAAAAATCATTTCGCTTTCTGAGTTTTTCAAAGCAGATCAGGAGTGGTCTGGATTTGCCTGTGACAGGTTTGCCAATTCGGTGTACCGATTCCACGTCATCAGCGCATATGTCCACCTTCATTCTCTTGGCAACATCTTGCAGGAGCTTGTTGGCATCTTCAGATTTCTCTTCCATCAGGCCTGAGATGCAAAGATTTTTTCGCCTGGAGTGCTGTTCAATACTGTCGATTCTGTCCAGTGCAGAGTTCAGATCTTCTTTCAGGATCGCAATCTCATGCTCTTTTGCCTGCACTGCCTCTGCGACTGCAGCTTTCACAGCAGGCTCGACAATCTTCTGCCTAATCATATTGAGTAGCTCATCATTTGATAAACACTCTTTCATGGCCTCCATCATTTCTGCTGCATACGCCATTGCCGCACCGGCTCACTGTCTACTGGAGTTTAGCGAAACTTAATGACACACTACGAGCACCACGAAACACGTCCTTACACGCCGAGCACAAAACACAGACGAATTCTAAGATTTTGAAGGAATTCTAAGATTTTCCACCCAACCTGGTGCATGTCTACTGTATGGCGCGGTGGCAGTAAAGTAACAAGTTGCTTGGTGAAAATGGGGACATCGACAAGTCTCTATTGTTATTTATTGAAGTCATAGGGTTTGTTTTTGATGCGGGCTAGTGTTGAGTTTATATAAGCTACTGGGAGTATTTTTCGTTTAATGTTCAAATCTGAAATCGACTTTTATCGTTTATATAAACGTGTAAATAGTGGATTGAACTTGTTGATGTAAACGTGTCTTTACAGGCTTGTACATTCGCTAACCGACCTTGGGTGTAGAATTCGCTTGCATTGTGTGTGACTACATTGGTACGCCCGCTTGCGTATGACTATGTCTGATTTGTATATATGCTTGTTTTTCCATCCTGAAGTGGAGTGTGTGCGTGCGCAGTCGCGAATGTTGAGTGAGTTGTTGCGCTGCTTGCTGTTGCTGAGTACAGATAATACATTGCCTCCATTATAACCACGTCTTTGACAGAACTGAACTAGTGAAGTGATGTTTAACAGAACTTAACTAGTGAAGTGATGTTCTTGTTTTTTTATCGTATTTTTCCTCATTTTGTTTTTCTTCGAATATCATTCAAATAGGTGATACTTCCAGATGAAGCACGCTGTAAAATACGCGTATCATTCGCAGATCAACGGATAGGCTGAGAGCTCCAACAGCCAACGGACCAATGACCAGCTGCGTGTGCCAGCGCTTGTGTATGTGTGCGTGTGTGAAGGGGGACATGTGGACATGGACACCTGCTTTCCACTCAGCTATCCCAGTGGCTGAAAAAAGTATGATTCAGTAAGACATGGTGAAACTATGAGTTGCAGGCGAGCTGGAAATCAGTCATGTATTGTCAGGAAACAGCCAACATTCAGGAAACGCTTCGATAATCAACAATGTCTTCCTCACAGACGTGTCTTCATTATAGACATAACAGAGCGCATCAAGCATGTGATGCACCGCACACGATCCACAAATGTAGGACTGACAATATAACAAATGAAAAGTAGGTAACTAACCGAAACTGAAAATACGACAAAAGAATCAAAATGTTACTTGGATATCAGTATAACAGTTATAATCAGACCAGTTTTCTGTCCGTCAGTTTACTCAGTTTTTTCGCTCTCTCAGTTTACTTTCGCGTTCTTTTCGCGGCCTGCTTGTGCAGCTGTCGTTAGGCTCATTTGTGGTTGGGTGGCGTCAGTAGTACACTGCGCCTGATATGATTGGTAATGTGTGAAGTAATTTGACAGTTAATTTATGACCTTTTTGTGTGTCTGACTTGGCTGAACAGATCATGGTAACACGCGTGTGTGCAGTCAGAACATGTTTAGAAATAGCGTGTGTCCTGGTTGTGTAGCCGTGCTGTTTGGCCAACTCGCATTACTTGTGACGCATTGAGCCGACGACATGTGGTCGTGGGTATATATACCTGTGTTGTGCTGACAATAGGGCGGGATACCGGAGACTGGGACTAGATACTAGACACAGAGAGTGGATAATGAATACTGGGGAGACTATGGAGACTAGAGATACTGGAGAGACTAGAGATTAAGTTTTAGTAGTAGCTTTAAGGTAGTAGAGCTGACTGGTTACTGTCAATACACAATTAAACTTCCACTGGGTGACTATTACTTGTTATCGCGGAACACAACAACAAGAGGAACTCAGAAGACTTCACGATCAGACGAACGACGAGGACCAAGATCAACATCTCAACATATTGGTGTTGTTACAATCAGATCAACGTTTGCAACTATTTTCACGGTCATCTTTACTGATACATATCAATTTAAAACTGGAATGGTCGACATCGATCGAAGCGCCGTCGAGAATAACAACGCTACAAATACCTGTGGTAAACTGCTAACGAAACTTCCCATATAAACTAAATTGTTTTTGAACACAAGTAAACCACAAAAACCGTCATACAATTACCAAAACACAAACATTCACATTTATTTGGTATAGCACATATAAAAAACACCCGCGCATAAAACAGCAAGATGAGCCAAAAATATTCAAAGAGAAAAACAAAACATGAACGAGCACAAGAGTAACTGACAAAAGGAAACATGACGTTGTGGGAAACGCTTCCACAGTTACAACACAAGTTACAGGATGTATTCACACACTAGTCCAACACGATACTGGCTATAAAACACTAACAAGCACGCACAACCACACACGCACACAACAAGCACACTGCATGTACACATTCAAATGATATAACGTGCTTAGTGGTTGCTGACGCCGCCAAAACGAATCTAAAGAGTGCCGAACGTAATGAGGATTAGGAAGTGGCTGATAGAACAGTACGAGAAGCGAGTTGTTCAGTCGATGAGCAAAGAAAGAAAAATACTTACAAGACCAAGATGACTCGTTCAAGGCTCTAGGGCAGATGAGAGGACGAGGAGCAGTAGATACAGTGAGGATACCAGAAAGATAAGAGGGTTGACTAGGGTCGTGAATAGGTTTAAAAATAATACAGCAAAGGAGAAAATGAATACGATGAATAATGGGGAGCCAACGAAACTTAAACAGAAATTGAGATGTCTGACGACAAAAAACGTATATGCTCATATACGTATATACGTATATGCTCATAACGTATATACTTCTTCAATGACATACGAAGCAAAAATGAGGAAAAAGACAAATAAGAGCAAACAACAAAAACATAACTTCACTACTCAAGTCCAATCAACAGTTAACGTTTACATAAACGATAAAAGTTCATGACAGCATGGAACATGAACGGATAAATATTCCCAATAGCAAACATGCTCCAATAATAAAAACCAGCATGCATCGAAATCAAACCCTATAACTTCAATAAATAACAATAGAGACTTGTCGATGTCCCCATTTTCACCAAGCAACTTGTTACTTGTTGTTGTTGTTGTTGTTATTGGTTACTGCATATAGCACAGGTTAGGCTCAGATGCCAACTTGTTACTTTACTGCCACCGCGCCATACAGTAGACATGCACCAGGTTGGGTGGAAAATCTTAGAATTCCTTCAAAATCCTAACACCATACAGTGAGATTCCTTCAAATCCCTTCAAATGCGTCAATTTTTGTATCAAATGCGTCGATGTCCTCATTTTATTTATGTCCCCGTTTTATCTGTCACACCGGTATAAATGATGCAACCGTCGACATTTGCGACGCGTTTAAGGCATTCAATGTCGCATTCCTTCAGATCAGATCAGATGAAAGGCTGAGGGTTAGCCTTTGCAACGGCCCCTCTTCGCTCATATTTGTATCACTTAATAGCAATATGTTCGTCGTGTTCGTCCGTTCCGTGTTTCTATTCTGTTTTTATTCCATTCTCCCTTTTCTTCCTCCTTTTCCAAAAACCATACAACCCCTCTTTCACCTTTTCCATTTCTTCCTTGTTTTCAAACGTAAACAATGCTCTTCCTATGGCTTCTTCAGCTGTCTCTCCCTGTCCGCTCAACGCCCCTACCTTTTCCCTCAGATCGGCATATCCCTCACACTTCAACATAAAATGCTCTAAATTTTCATTTTCATTTTCGCACATCGGGCATTTGTTTTCTTCTGTCCACACCCTATTGTTTAGTTGCATACAATTTGTTCGAGCCCTAAAAAAAATTTCTGATGCCGGTTTATTATCATACATGTAGTCTACCTTTCCTATTTCGTCTCTGTATTTCCTATATATTCCCAAGGTTGACTTTTCCAACATTCCTTCCTTCCATTTCCTCGTATCCCATGCCTTCACCATCCTATTCACTTCCGATCTTGTTGCATTTTCTAATGTTTTCCAGGTTATTCCGGTGTCTTCCATAATTTTCCCCACATGTCTACTCCATATGTCTTCCCTGTCTTCTTTTCCATTCCTCATCAGCTTCTCAACTAGATCATTTCTTCCTCCTTTCAGCGTGCTGTTTATATAGCTGAACTTGTTCCTTGCCATTCTTGCTTCAAACGATGCTGCGCCTATTTCTCCCCTCAAACCTTCCTGTGCTGTATATCGGCTGCCTCCCAAAATCACTCTGTGCACACTATTTTCTATGCTTTGCAGTTTTTGTATTTCATTCCTGTTAAATTCCACTACACTTGTTCCATACAGCAGGGACGGTAATACTATAGCTTTCCAATAAGTCTTGCCTATCATTACTTTATTGCAGCTCCTCATAATTACACTGTATGTCAAATTCGCCATCTTCCTCGCCTTTGTTATAATCTGTTCTCTGTACTCCTGAAAACAATCTTTCTTATTACAAACTGTCACCCCCAAGTATTTGATGCTATTGGTCACCTGTATACCTTCTATTTCTTTCATATCCTCCCTTGTGTTGAAAACGATGAACCAACTTTTTCCTTTGTTTATTTCCAATCCGAATTCCGCACTTACTTTGATCAGATTCCTAATATTTAAGCTTGCTTGTTCTTTATTTGTTGACATCTGTAATCCATCATCTGCGAAAAATAATGTATTAATTTTTACCTCTTTATCCTCGTATCCACAGCCATTGTTTTCGAGTACGCTTAAAATCATGTACGTCACCAGTTTGAATAATGTTGTTGAGCATGTGCACCCTTGTTTTATTCCGTTCCTCACTTCTACCTCTATATCCTCGCTTTTCCCCGTTCCTATCAATGTTCTGTCATTCTCGTATATTCGTTTCACGCATTCTATTATTTTACTGTTTATTTTATATTTCATCATTTCCTCTAATAATTTTTCCCTCCTCACACTGTCATATGCCTTTTTAAAGTCTATTGACGCTACATATAACTCTTTTCGCCTTTGGTATGACTTCCTTATGCAATATTGCAGTACAAATATATTATCTTCTATTCTTTTGCCCTTTGTGAATCCCGTCTGCTCGTCCTTCTCAGCCTCATTTCTTCTCATGTGGTTATTTATCCTCTCACTAATAATTCGCATGAATATCTTATAAGAAACATCTGTTAATGTTATTGGTCTTAAATCTTTCGCTTGCGGCCTGCTTACTTTCGGTACCATAATCGTTTTTGACACTTTCCATTCGTCCGGAATTTCTCCCTTTTCCATTATTTGGTTCAGACTATCCCTTAGAGCTACCATGCATGAATCCTTCTCCAGAAAAATCTTATACAACTACGGCTTTAATCTATTTGGCCCCGCAGCTTTCCCCTTCTTTATACTCTTCAAACTATCTTTTATTTCCTCTATTGATATTTCGTCCCCATTCATTTTCTTACATTCCAAATCCATTTTCCTGCACATATCCAGATGCTCTCTAAGCACTCCGGGTAATCTGTCTCCCTCATTCGTTGTTATTACCCCTCTTCCTTCCTCTCCCAGCTTCATTTCATATTCCAGTCGTCTCTCTTCGTTCCACATCTTTTCTAATCTAGTATTGTCTCTCTGATAGATTTTCTTCCAGAACTCCTCAATCTCTATTATTGTGTCCTCCTGACTCAGCCTCACTCCCTCCTTGAATACTCGTACTTCCTCATTCCTTTTCGTACCCTGTCTTCTCAGCTTATTAATATTCTCCCATAATTTTTTACTCTGATTTCTCCCACTTCTTATTTCATTGGTAATCTTTTCCTCGTGCCGTGAAATCTCCTCTTTGATTTGGTATTGCACTATTATCTTCTGTTTCTGATATTCTTCGTCTAACCTTTGTTTTGTCTTTTCGTCTCCAGCATTCCTCCGTCTCCTGTTTATCCATTTTCTTAGTTTTATTGCCTTCTTTATGTCCTCATTCATCCAAACTGGCTCCATCGTGTCCCCTCTCACCCTCTTCTTGTATGTCCGTTTCAGTACTTTGTCGGCTGATTCTATCATTGCTCTTTCTAATCTGGTTATGTCCATTTCTTTAACCCTCTGACATTTTTCCCCAACTTCGTCCACGTACACTTTCAATGATGCCTCGTCCCTTCGGTAGTACTCAATCGTCTCAACTTTTGTGCATCTCCCATCTCCCTCCTTCCCTGTGAGCACCACCTCTAAAAGGTTATGATCAGAAATGTCTAATGTTTCTCTTTCATCATCTATTATCATTCTGTTGAACCTTTCGTACAGCTTTCTGTTTGCCAATGCAAAATCTATGACACTTCTTGATCCTCTCCCTTGCCACGTGTACACCCCCTGACATCTTGTATCCCCATTCAACAAGATAAGATTGTATTTGTCCATCCACTCGTTAATGATAGCCCCTCCTTTATCCTCTTTTTGCTCCCCTATAGAGCCAATGTGCCCGTTAAAATCTCCTATTATTAGTAAAGCATTTTCATTATTTCTTCCTATTTCTTCCTCTATTTCCTTTTTAATGTCCTCCCGCTTACTTTCGTCCGTGTTTCCGCATGGAAAATATCCTTAATCCTTCACGATTACCTGTCTTGTCGACGTGTTCGAAGGAACTTATTGTCAAATTCCTTCACTAGCTTGTTGATATGCATTGGGTGTTGAGCACGTGCTCTGGATTATTGTAGTGGGATTTGTAGTGCAGTTGTAGTTGCGTAGTTGGGTTAATTCTTAGTTTTTATTTCTTACAGACATGGTTTCCCAGGTATGCTGCATGTGTTTTGGGTTACCTCCTTGAATAAATATTGTATTTAACGCATTTTGCTAATCAAGTGTTGTTATATATGTATGCATGTATGTGTGCTTACTTGTATCTGTGCGTGCGAGTGTTCGTGCGAGTGTTCGTGCGAGTGTTCGTGCGAGTGTTCGTGCGAGTGTTCGTGCGAGTGTTCGTGCGAGTGTTCGTGCGAGTGTTCGTGCGAGTGTTCGTGCGAGTGTTCGTGCGAGTGTTCGTGCGAGTGTTCGTGCGAGTGTTCGTGCGAGTGTTCGTGCCTGCTGCGTAGGCATGCATGTATGTTTGTATGTATGTGTGTGTGTGTGTGTGTGCGTGTGTGTGTGAGCGATTGGCGATGTCTGTATGCGTGCGCGCTGTTGTGTTCATGGCGAGTTGTGTTTCAGTGTGAAATTGGGGGTGCGGTTGGGAGTTGTGTTGAGTAAGCGGTTGGTGCTGGTGAGTTGTTTTGGCGCGTGGTTCGTGTGTAGTGATGCAAAAAAACGTTTTTTTTTGTTGCGGTTTTTTTTGCAAAAAAACATGTTTTTTTTAGTTTTTTTTTGTTTTTTTTTGGTTTTTTTTAGAATTAGCCCCAATTGTCATCGGATGTTAGATGTTAGTACATAGAAATGAGTTCAATTGATGTTTTGTACATCTTTACGTGTCTTATTTCAAAGATAATTTGATAATAGTATAAAAAACAAGAATATTTATCAATAAATACCTCAGGAGACTGTTTGAAAGTGCATCCGGGTCCGGTGGTTTAGGTTTTTTTCATTGAGAAAACCCATGTTTTTAAAGATGGTTAGTAATTTATTCAGTAATTTGTCAGCATAACAAAACAAATTCATTGAATAATCTTGTTTTTTTTTAAAAGAAACCATATTTTTTATGAAAAAATGCAATGATGTTTTTCAAACTGGTTTTAAATTCGTTTTATTAATGTACAGGTCCAGAAAATGTTGGCAGCAGAACAAGACAAGCTAATTGGTTGGTCAAGTGTTTTTTTGACAAACGTTCATTTAAACTAACGCTTTTTTAATGAAACAATGTTTTCTAAAACAGTATCTATGTAAGATATATTTGATTGATGTACGTTCAAATAACTTTTGTATAGCAAGTAGCCTGCTGGTACGTATAAGCGGCTGGTTAAACCACTTATTTTAAACTGTTCCTTTAAACCCTGGTTTTTTCAAAATATTTTTTTTTGGAAAAACTGTTTTCGTAGATGTAGAGATTGGGAAAAAAATTGGCGGCAGATCAAGGAAAGTTTAACCAAATTAACTGGTTTTTTTATTAGTAACCTGTTTTTAAAACTGGTTTTATGGATGATGGTTTCTTTGATGTAGTTATTTGTGTTCAAATACTGTTTTGTACATCAAATATATTTCCTCAGTTGTTTTTTTTCCTACACGAATTTTTTTTCCGTTTTTCTGGTCCGTTGCCACTGCGACCCGCTTTTATTCGTAGTCTCATTAGGGACACTAAGTTTGTGTGCATATTCGTAGTATTTGTGTAAATATTTGCAGTGTTTGTACTCTTATATTTGCAAATAATTGATCTGCTGAATGAAATGATGAAACTTATTATAACCAACGTAGTTAATTTCTGGCAGTAAAAAGTTAAGGTGTAAAAAATAAAATAAAATTATGCCACCTGTTTTTTTTAACAGTTTCACATTTTAGCATAAGAAACGGTTCTCAAACCCTGCTTTCTTACACAATGATTAACTCAATAATTGAATGCAAAACTGTACTGTACATAGAAGTGCCGCACAGTACCGTGCAAACAATGATATTAGGCCTTTCAGACACATTATAACAATTATATTGTGCATATTTAATGATAATTCAATTTGATAGGGTCACTAATAGCATGAATAACCCATGTGTTGATGAAAATAATTCATTTAACATCCCAAATATATCATTTCCATGATTTGAATTCTTTGCATGACTCTTCAAAAAAAAACAAAAAGAACGTTTTTTTTGGTCGCGGTTTTTTTTGGCAAAAAAAACGTTTTTTTTAAAAAAAACCGTCGGTTTTTTTAGGTCGCATCTCTATTCGTGTGTAGTGATAATTTTGAACAGTGTTGTAGTGTCTTGTCATACTTGCTCCATCAGTCTCATCAATATATCACAAGCTATTTCGGCATGGAAGCTTTGAAATTGACTGACTTGGTTTCAAAATATGACGGCTCCGGTGAGTTGGATGTATGGCTGGATAAGCTGATAATGGCAGCTAAATTGAAAGGTGTGGATGATATTTCGACAATAATGCCACTTTTTTTGGAGGGTAAAGCATTCAGAAATTTTCAGCAGCTGCCAGAAGCTGACAAGCAAAAAGCTGGATGTATTATTGCCTCATTGAGACAGGTGTTTGGGCTTCCTCCGTGCGCAGCGTAGTCAAAATTCGTCAATCGACGACTGCAAAGTGACGAAACATTGGATGATTTTGTAGCTGACCTTCAGTCGCTGGCCTCTGGCGTCACTGACAGTGACAACGAAGCTTGGGTGACCTGTCAATTTCTTCAAGGGTTTCCCCAAGAGATTCAAGATCCAGTCAGAGCACTACATGGGGCGGAACTGAGTTTGGTAGATGTGTTAAACTGTGCCAAGCAGGTGCAGGCAGGACTGATTTCCAAACCGTATGACCGCGGCTTTGCTGCTACAATCGAATGTTTTAATTGTGGTAAGTCAGGCCATATTGCTCGGCAATGCAGATCAAAAAGTACAACCGATCGTTTAGTGTGTTATGCTTGTGGTCAACCCGGCCGCATTGCTCGTTGGTGTCCGGGAAACGAGGAGCGGGGAATGGCTACTTCTACAGTGCCGTCCGCTCTTCCCCGCAATCAGTAACCATTGTTTGGATGGACGGTACAATTGTGAATGCTCTCGTCGATACCGGCAGTATTCATTCCGTAGTTAAAATGAAATTAGTTGAAAAACAACAGATTTTGCTACAAGACAGATTGCAATTGAAAATTATGGATGGGTCGACTCTCACACTCCGAGGTTGTGTTAACTGGAGAGTGGTGAAGGTGAACACTGGCCGAATGGTGAAGAATGTGCGTACTTGGGTCTGTGAAAACAGTCAGCTTCCAAACGACGTTGATATGGTGATGGGAATGGACTTGATAACTGCTGTTGGTGGTGTGACGGTTTCAGCAGATGGTTCAGTCAGCTTTGATAACTCTGAAAAAATGGCGTTTGCTGCAGCTGAAGTCGGTGATGATATTGCTGAGCAAGACTTTGTCGCTAATTTCCGTGATGGCAGGAGGACTGTTAAATGGAAGTGGAAGGACAGTGCCCCGGAGTTTTTGAGTGTGAAGAATAATTACAGGGTAAAAGAAGCACATCGTGAAGAGTTTGAGTCGGAAGTGTGCTCGTGGATAACTGACGGCATACTTCAAGAGCACGATCCAGTGAAACATGGAGAAATAAAAAGTGTGATACCTCTGATGGCGGTATGTCAGGAGAAGAAAAACAAGGTACGACCACCTGTAACGGTTGTGATAATAATAATATGTTGTTATGTTGATCTTCGTTTGGCTGATCGTGAAGTCTTGATAGTTCCTCTTGATGTTGTGGCCGCGATAACAAGTAATGATCACCCAGTCGAAGTTGAATTGTATATTTTCAGCAATCAGTCAATCTACGTTAAAGTTATTCTTAAATCTAATGAATTAATTACGGCTTGCCTGAGTGAGTGGTGAGTCCTACCTCGCACATCGACAGTCCAACCAAAACTAACTGACCCACCAACAAGCACAGCCAAAGTACCCCTTATTCTCATTAAACCCCGGTTATATACCTACGAACACACGTCGTTGGCACCATATTTCGCAAGCAATTGCCAGCTGGCCAAACTGCTCAAACTACACAACCGGGACACAAGCTATTTCTAAACGCGATTTGACAGTACACAGGCGTGTTGCCTCGAGATGATCAGCCAAGTCAAACGTACAAAAAAGGGTCATTAATCACTGTCACACATACTCCGCTAGAACCAAACATACCAGGCACCGTGTAATACGGGCGTCGCTCTAACACATAAATTTGCCTAACGACAGCTGCACAAGCAAGCCGCGAAAGAACGAGAACGTAAACTGAGAATGAGAGAGAGAAAGAAAACTGAGTAAACTGACAGATATAAAACTGGTCTGATTATAACTTTGTTATATCACAGCTGCGAGGTCTTTTAAACGAATGTGAACACTAGACACAATCACGGCCATCAAAGCCAACGGCTCTACTGAATCGTGATAGTTGCCATTATAGCAGACTGCCAGTCACTATTTGCAGAGTTTCCACTTCAGGGTAGGACTGAGGCATAATTCTGATCAGTGATTATACAGCGCCATTTCTCACCATACACACATACTCCATGAGTAAGTGCATACAGCAATGTGCGTCTGTAATAATCAACTGTCACATCGAGTCGACAGGGCCGTACGTAAAACACAGGAACATCCTGTGTCACCAGTCAATTGCTAGTGAATTCTGGCACATTAACTGTCTTTTGTCGATGTTTGCCTCATCCCAATAGTTTTGTGGTATTCCGGCAGCATCAATAACTGACAGCTCCAGCGTTCAGTATTAGCCCAAAATATTCGACAGCTTTACGAGTGATGTTTTATAATTATTCAGACCAGTTATCTTTACATTTTCATTAAAATTTATTAGCTAGAATCCTTCACGAGTTATTTTGTGATCTATACATTCAAATAGTCCTATCATATACGTGTGAAGATTTTTCTATAAACGAACACACACACGCAAACATGTACATTAACGCATGTGCCTGTTTGACACAAGATCAGCTATCGTTTACACCGTAACATTGAAACAACACAATACTATATTCCACCACAACTACACATACCACACGTATTTAATTAATGATTGCACAACACAAGCTGATAAGGGAAACAGGGGAAGTGTGTTAAGGTGTTGGTGAAAATGGTCTTATCGTCGACGCCCCCGTCTCGATCCAGGTTGGCGATGTTGTTCAGGGATTATGTCGGGTAACAAAGGTATACCGGCAGGGTATATTCTTTCAACCCGGCGTCCATGCTCTCTCTGGTCGTTTTCATCGGCGGCGTGAACCAGCGCCCGCGGCAGCCCGTTGTTGACATCATAGACTACCATTCGGCCGTCTTCGAGTGGCACGCGCCCCCATCTATATTGTAGTCCGTCGGGTCGTTCATTGAAGTGTTGTCGACGTCGGGGCTCGTGTTGGTAAGTGCCCACTTTGTTATGTCGTGGACCAGGGGGTCCTTGTGGGCCCCAGCGCTGTATTAGTGAGTTGTCAGTCACAGGCTGGGAGATCTCCAGCTGGTATTGGAGTAATACACCGATAGGCAGGTTGTATAATGGTTTCGAGGTCGCGTTGTAGGATGACCAGTTCTCCCAGTCCACCAACACCTCTAAGACCCCTTGATTGTGACGGCTGGCGAGGATGCGTTGGATTCCGAAGTTGTGTCGTGGCATTCTTGTAATTATTACCTCCGGCAAGATGGAAGATATTCCGTTGATCATTTTGTACTAAATTATTCGGTCCTGTTGATGCAGCATGCAGTAGTTGAGTTATTCGTGACTTTTCAGGCCGAAAGCACGAGTACTTCTTCCCTGTGGCTCGTTTTGCACTGGTGTGGCAGTGGGATTTGATGCCAGGATAGGTTGTGAAACAGTGGGGATTTGAATATTTGACGGTAGTATAGGAGGTAATTGATTATTTTGTTTATAGCACTTAACAATAACTGCGAACAGAACTAATATGCCTACCATTGTGAATAGGATGGGAAATCAGGTTTGTGTGTATAATTTATGAGATTTATAGTTCTGTAATTGTTTGACTTGTTGTTTCATTTGTTTTATGGTTATTCCTTCATAAGGAATATTGTCCAGAAACTTCAAATGGTCCTGTAATTGTTCTTTATTAGTATTTATATGTAGGTAAACCAAATTTGGATTTCCTATATTATTTATTATATGTTGTGTAGCATTCTGTACTTGAATGGTTGTTGAACGGGCATAGTATCTAGGTAACTTTACATCAAGAGTGCTAGCTGAACATCCTTTTTCCATTTTAACATGTGAAATTACTTTGTTAATTAATCGTTTTGTAAATGAACTATTACCACATTCGATTTTCAAAGTTATATTTGGGGAGTGAATTAATACCCAATGTCCTTCTACAACATGGTGTGCACTTGTGTACGTGTCAGATATATTTCGAATTATTTGAGTACATTTATTATCCACATTAGGCGTATGGTTTAGGAACAATGTTACCAGGCAAGGTTTTGAATGAGCCGTGTTATAAAATGCCCCTTTAAACGGATAAAATGGTGCTTTACAAGCCAAAAACATGTTTATCGTTGGATCTTGAATTATAGCATATTGCGTTAAATCTGGTGATATGACTAAGAAAGTGTGATCAGGAACCACTGTAGAAATAGTCATTAGCTTATTTTCAAACTGAATTGGCTTGGGTATCTCAACCACTTCATAAGTATCATAAGCTATGGCATAATTTAAAAGAGGTATACGAATGTGTAGTAGGAAGCCATCTATTTCTCCTTTGCTGCGTGTCATAGTTAGAGAACATTGCACTAAAGAGTAAATATCAGCCGTGCTGCTGATATCGAATGGAAGACTAATGGTCCTGGGCAATTTAGTGCTGATTGATCGCAGCGTATTTTTATACGTGGCAGCTGGAAGCAATGATCTGGGGAGGATACCTGCCTGGGCTAACGATATTTCTAATTTAACTTGTTTAATCACTAAACGAAGGTCTTGGAAGGAGTTGAATAATTGGTTGAATGCACTTAGAATTTGTTGATAGACCTGATGAGACTCCATACGATTAGACTGAGTGTGGTTTAGCTCAATTAGTTTGTCTCCTATTATATTTATGTAATTAATGAGTTTGTTGATGACCTTTCTATTCCCTTGTGTGGCTGTGGTTACATTGTTTAGAATAGTTAACGATTTATCGGATAAATGCAGCATTTCCCCTTGTTTTGACTCCAATTCAACTATTCTATTCAATATCTCATTTATGGTTGAATCAGTAGCTGTTCCAAATAATGTCGACATTATATTTCCCACAAATGGCAATACTGCTGTCCTTCTTTTTCTGGTTCCGATAGAGGGATCTAATAGTTCTGTTAATTCAGTTTGTGCTAGTGCTGTTTCGTACTTGAGTATGTTAATATTTGTTTCAACTGCCTCTAACATATTACACAAGTGATAACAATGCGTATAGATGTTTGCATGCCATTGACTTGACCATCTCTTTTCTTTTAAGTCCAACTCATGAGTTTTATTTATTAGATTCTGCAGATCTTCTTTTATTACTCTGAAACTAAAAGGCACATGTAGCATCCAGGAAGAAAAAGATGGGAGTATTTTACCACGTGGGAGGAAAATAGGATTTGCCTCCATAATAGGGAAATAAACCAGTAGAGGTAGCAGCATCCGTAGAAGCATCTTCCTATTAACATAATACAACATTGAAGAATTACTTATCTCGGTTCAAGTGTATGTTATTAATGTATTGTAGTTCCGCATTCCCCGCAACCGTCATTGTTGCTTCGTTCTCCGTCATGTCTCGGTGGACAACCAGAAATTAGGAAACGTGTAATTACAGTCTCGAATAAACTCGGAATGACTGAACGAATATAAATACTTAGATAATAACAAAAGATAACAGTAACCCGTGAGTGAACAAACGACTCAATAAACCACCAGGTAACAATAACCCGTGAGTGAACGAACCACTCAATAAACCACCGCGACCGCCGTAAATCCCATTTCAACACAACGCAACACCGCCGCACGCTTCACACACACTGCCCAACATTCACTCTCCAGTTCACGCGTTGAGAATCGCCCGATGCAGGCGATCGTTTGTACATTCATCCAATAATCAACCAATCAGAAAACAATACGCCAATACGTCATCAACGCCTGCAAGTTCACACACAAGCATATATGCACGCTCGCACACACGCACACGCAGGCTACCCGCACGCGCAGGCTATAAGCCACGCCTCAACACACTGCACCGCAAACAGTCAGCTGATACAAATGCTTAATGCGCAAGCATCTCCACTTCACACTACACCCCACCCTGATCTCCAAGATCACAACATAAACACCGGGGAGGTGGTCGCCGTACCCGCGCCCCTCTCCGAACGCCTTCGGCTGGCACGGTCGTCGGTTCCCGTCTATCAGCATCAACTTCTGGACGTGCTGCATCATCATGAACTCCAACAGCGTCGACTCGCTCATGTACTGACGATGAAGCTCGTCCAGCCACATCTGCATTGGAAGTGGAGTGGGACACGGGACCACCGACCCACAGCGGAGAGTCGTTGGTTGATGACATATCGTCGGGTGGCTCGGCTTCCACACCATGCTCGTTCCTGCGTCGAAGATCTCGGACATGACGCGGCACACCGTCAACCTCGACCACCTGCTCAGACACAACACCACTTACCACTCCTTGTGCCGACCGCTCGGTGCATCTGGTCCCACGCTGACGAACCCATACTGCGTCACCAGTCGTGAATCTAGACCGCCCACTACCGGAAATCTCTCCTTCTCTTGGCTGGTTAACCCGAGGTCTCGCGTAGTCTCGTACTCTATAGTTGTAGACACAATTGGCTGGTGCACTGTCTCCAGTCTCTCCGTCGCGAGGCGTGACGTTATATAAATGAACAGCCTCAGTGATGCTGCAACCCTTTCTAGCAGCAATGACTTTCACGGTCCTATGATTGCGCTCAACAATCGCATTCCCACTTGCAGCATACGCCGCTCTGAAACGTAGCTTGATGCTCCACTGTGCTGCAAGCGCCGCAAACGACCGACTTCTGAAAACTGTATCGTTGTCGCAAAGTAGTTCAGCTGGTGCACCTCTCTCAAAAAATATCCTCTCCAAGTGCTGTATCACCTGATAACTGTCGGCCGCACGCAGTTGTCTCCACAAGCTAAACCGCGAAGGGCCACAGTCAACGACAGTCATGTACGACTGATTGTCGTAATGAGTAACGTCAATGGCCAGGCGACTCCAGATATCAGCAACGCTCAGCGCGCCGTGTCGCCATTTGACCGGTGCCGGATCGATAGCGTTGCATACATCACAACGACGAACCACCTCGCGTACATCCGATCGCTTCACAGGTCTAGCGAGGTCACGTTTGGCAAAAAATAATGTTCGACGTATTCCTGGATGCCCTGCTCGCTCATGAATGTTTACAATATCCTCGGCGACTGAGCCACGGACTGCTGGAGCCGCAGCTGCCGCGCCTACAGCTGTTGATTCGCTGCCAAGCCAACTGGTTGGCACACGCGTGAGAGCATCTGCCAAGTTTTCGGCGGATCGAACCAGCCGCACCTTCACTCGTAATCCGAGTTCATCCACCATCTGTTTGATGAGGCACACTCTCCGTCGTATCAGCATTTCGCCATGCGCTTTTGTCCGGAGCCTGGCACGACCGCTCAGTGCATCACCAATCCAATGGTGAACAGTTGCAGAATCCGTGCGGAGGTCTATCACCTTCATACCCCACGAAACGGCCATGTTGATTCCTCTGATGGCAGCGTCCAGCTCGGCCATGTTGATATGAGTGACTTCATCTCGACGAAGCCAGCATGCGTCCTCGATTACTCCCGAGTCCTTAGTCTCCAACACCACTCCGAGAGCAATCGCGCTGGCATCAGTCCACACAGTTACCTCTTCTCCGGTCACCCGCCATACTCCCCGCGCTGGATCTTCATTCTTGAGTCTGTTAATGACATTTGAAATTTTGTTCTCCACAGACCGGTCATCAACGACATCATCCCATCCTTGAGTCACAGAATTCACACACCGCTTCATCCAGGAAGCAGCAGGTCTTAACCATCCAGCCACCGGTAGATGAGCAACCAGACGGCCGCACCACGAAAACACCGACCTGCGAGTCATTGGCCCATTAATTGGTGGTATAGGATTATCCCTGCTCCACGCCAATCCGTTCTGCTGTCGCCGAACGCTCAGACCCAGTACACGACATGAGGGGTCGGCCCGCAATGCGGTTTTACAGGTCAGCCCATATCTGGAGAGATGCTTGCTCACTTCATCTGCGCTCAACACAGACTCATCGACAAGAATGTCGTCAATGTACGATGAAGCTGCTCTGTCGACATTTGGATCTTGCTTACACACGAAGTTGACGATCTCTTTCATTATGATAGGAGCCGCACTTAGCCCGAACCCCAACCGAGTCAGACAATATCGCTTGTTAGATATTATTACTGTTTGGTAACACCAGAGTGCAGGCTCGACTTCAACCTGGAGATAGGCGCGCGTCAGATCCAACAAGGCTATACGGTCGCCCCGTCTCCTCCACTCTCTGAGTTTGTGATGGCAGACGTCAGCATCCGCCGTATGTATTTCCACGAATTGATTTAATTGGCGAAAGTCCATCACCGGCCTGACTTTGGATTTATTCTTTTGGCTGACTGCCATGAGTGGGATGAGTCCTCTTACTGGCCCATGAGCGCGTTCATCGTATTCAACGAGCCATCCGGCGTCAATCCAAGATTGTAGCTCTGACCGGTACTCATCGCGGGCATGTGGAGCAATCGCATATTCAGCCGTCCGGTTCGTCAGCACACTCGGACGTTGCGACCACTTCCACTTCACTCTCCACGAGTTTTTATTTGCATCGAAATATGCCACGAAGTCTTTGCCCTCAAGCTCACATCCACCACCCACACCTTTCCCATTCGCTGCTGCCGCAGCACACAGTTCCCGCGGAGCAAGTGCATCTTCTACTCCCCACGTCAGTTTCCGCCTCGAGTCCAACATCATGCCACCCATTGCCACAATACCGTCAAGTCCGAGAATGAAATCAAAACCGGCTGGCCGGTGCTTCACCACCAGCACACTGAGCTCGAATGCCTTGCCTCCGTCCACCGCGATCTGCGCTGGCCAACTACCCTGACATATCATCTGAGCTCCGCTAATAGTCAACAACGACTCACCATGAAATTCCGCCAGCCCTCTGCACAACGACTCCGATATTATACTCCTAGTACATCCAGTGTCAACTAACGCAAGACACTGAACGTCGTTGACTAACACACGAGTGGTGACCATCGGCGCCGTTTCGGTAGAGGAGAAGAGACTGGCACCTACGTCTCCCCTCCTTGGCCGTTTTCCGGACAGCGTGAACAGATATGCCCGATTTTACCACACTTGAAACACGTGGGCCCAGTTCTCCCTTTTCCAGGGCCATTTTTTCGGCGAGAGCAATAACGCGCGGAATGCCCGGCTTGGTTACACAAGAAACACTTGAAGGGTTTTATCTGCTGGTCGTAATCACGCGTTGTCGAACGAGCAGCCAGTCCAGTGTTAACGGTGTGAGTCGCTTCTGACAAAATCACCCTTGTCCTGTCCACGACTTCGGTCAGCGTCATAGCGTCGAGCTTGGCGTTCGCCCTGAGGACATGTCGCACCGTCTGTGGGATCCCTGAGACGAAAGCACATTTTATTGAGACTGGGTCGGTTATATTGCACCTGGCTCCCAGTCTGCGCAGGTCGGACAGCAACACATCGACACACTCACCTTCGCTCAATCTTCGCCCCACAAAAGCGTCGTACGCTCCGAAAGTATCCATGCCAAACGCGGTCTGAAGAGCTTGCTCCACTTTTTCAAGGTCCAGCTGTTCCACATCGGGGAGGCAGTCCACGACAGCATATGCATCACCTGTAACTCTCATCCCAACAACTTGGGCCACATCACGCACGCCTCGGAGTCGACACATTTTCCGAACTTTGCTGAGCCATTCTGTGGGGTCCTTTTTGCCGTCATACTCCGGCACCAGCCTCAGGTCGAAAGCCACATTACTTGCCGCCGAAATAGCTTGTAGTTCCGCATTCCCCGCAACCGTCATTGTTGCTTCGTTCTCCGTCATGTCTCGGTGGACAACCAGAAATTAGGAAACGTGTAATTACAGTCTCGAATAAACTCGGAATGACTGAACGAATATAAATACTTAGATAATAACAAAAGATAACAGTAACCCGTGAGTGAACAAACGACTCAATAAACCACCAGGTAACAATAACCCGTGAGTGAACGAACCACTCAATAAACCACCGCGACCGCCGTAAATCCCATTTCAACACAACGCAACACCGCCGCACGCTTCACACACACTGCCCAACATTCACTCTCCAGTTCACGCGTTGAGAATCGCCCGATGCAGGCGATCGTTTGTACATTCATCCAATAATCAACCAATCAGAAAACAATACGCCAATACGTCATCAACGCCTGCAAGTTCACACACAAGCATACATGCACGCTCGCACACACGCACACGCAGGCTACCCGCACGCGCAGGCTATAAGCCACGCCTCAACACACTGCACCGCAAACAGTCAGCTGATACAAATGCCTTAATGCGCAAGCATCTCCACTTCACACTACATGTATGAATCATTTGTTTACGCGACTTTAATAATTTATTGTATATTCATACAGAATAATTTGGCCCCATGACACGTTATAGTCTCACTGAACACTGTTTGTACATTATCTGTGTTAGTCACAATCTACTTTATTGGCCGTTAATTGAGGTCGTAGCATACTTCTGTGTATGCCTCCAGTTTCAGCTAACCGACCTAGTCAACAAAGCAATTGCTTCAATAACTCCGCTTGTTGATTCAGTAGCATGTTAAATGCTTTCAACCTAATGTCTTGTGTTTTTTCACCGTTAGACGGTTGACACAAGCCTGTTCTCTTGACACCATGTGTGCCTCGTACATTATCCTGTTGCTCAATATTTAATGCATTCATACATCCATCAGTGAATTCTATAGAACCTTCCTCTATATCCGTTTCGTATTTTATAACACCGCATTTACTCTCATTTTCTTGTATGAAATCCACTGTATTTATACCAACATCTAATTCATTAGTCATTTTCATTCGCTTGTTTTGTTCCTCATCTTCAGACGAACTTGTTTTTCTTTTCTGTAGTTATAGTTTTTCGTTGTGTTAGTGTGTGTGTGCTTATACCTGATTTGTGTTTGCTAGTGGGGCTTTGCACAATGTGTATATATGCTTGTGTGGGGGCGTGTGGTGTTGTATAGTGTATAGTGTGATTGAGCAAAGTGTATGTACGTATGTGTGTATGCGTGTCTGTGCGGAGTGGTGCAAGTCCTGCAGCGGTCTCATCTTGCATGGTGAGAGGAGTCGTGTTCGGGCGTGCTCGCTGTGCGGTGTTGTCTTGTAGGCGCGCGTGGGACATCGCTGTCCCACGCGCGCCTGTCTTTTAATACATGTTGTTACAAGCTATTTCGGCTTTCTTCAGGCTCCTCGTTTTCTTCTCTATCGTATATTCGTCTGATATCCAGGATATGCCGAGGCGTACCGTCCACAGAAATGTTATTACCCGATGTAATTCCTGTGACGCGCCCTGGTAGCCAGCGTGAATCACACCTTTTATCCACGGGTTTTGTCAGCACCTTATCACCTTGTCGGATGTTGGTCGTAAAACGGTTCTCCTCTAATACCGGTCTTGATCGGGGATGGCGCCAGGGATATGAAAACACATGCTGACTAGGCGATAATGATCCATCTCCATGATTTTTTGCTGCCAAGTTGTAGAAGTATACAGCATCTAAAGGTGAGCCTCCGGTTCTCATTGTCGTGCGCTTAATAGTTCTGTGGTTGCGTTCGACCACACCGTTGCCTGAAGGGCGATATGCCGCTCGGTATCGCAGGTGGACATTCCACCGCTGGCAAAGCTCAGGGAGTCGGTGTGACCGGAACGTTGCGCTGTTGTCCAGAAGCAGTTGTGAAGGTGGTCCTCGCTCACGAAATATTTGCTCTAGAATGCAGGTCACTTCAGCCGAGTTTTCCGATCCTACTTCTCTCCATAGAGCAAATCTACTTGGGCCGCAATCAACTAGAGTGAGATAGCATTTTCCCTTGAAATGTGTTGTGTCAATTGATAGACGCACCCAGTTTTTCTCCACTGCAAGTTCACCTGCCTCATGCCGTGTTGGCGCCGGGTCTATAGATTTGCATTGTATGCATTTTTCAACACAACGCTGCACTTCATCCCTCGTGATATCTGGTTGCACCATTCTAGCTAATTGCAGAGATCGGTCAACACCAAAATGGTGATCCTCGTGCAATGATTTAACTGTTGCTAAGCAAACAGGCTCGTATTTACATTCTTCAGAACGTTTATTCAACCACTTTTTTTCAATTCTGGTCATTATATCCGCACGATTGTCCCGCGATTTTACTAATGTCACTGTGACGTCGAGATTGTGCTGATCGACGAGCTCCTTAAACAGCCACAATCGTCGTCTCACCAGCATTTCAGACATGCCCGCTACCTTAACCCGGCACGAATCCCGCAAGGCTGATTTCAACCAACTACACACAGTAACAGAGTCGGTCATTAATTCAACTCGGACCAAACCCCACTTTAACGACATGTTCGAGCCTTTGACCGCCGCATCTAATTCTGCGAGATTGATATGACTAACATCTGCAGGTTTCCGTATCCAGGCAGCATCTTCCACATGCTTGCCGTTCATCTCAATAATCACGCCCGTCGCCAAATTGCTTGCGTCGCACCAGACTCTTCCTTCCACAGTTCCTGTAGTTCTGGGTTTTCGTTGTGTGTGGGCTTATGCTTCTTCTGTTTGCTAGTGGGGCTTTGCACAATGTGTATATATGCTTGTGTGGGGGCGTGTGGTGTTGTATATGTGATGAGTGTGTGTGTTGCGTCAGAGCGGCGTTGGTAGATTGACGCTATATATATCGTGATGTATAGTGTATAGTGTGATTGAGCAAAGTGTATGTACGTATGTGTGTATGCGATGAGATAGATCATTATCGCCTAGTCAGCATGTGTTCATGCTGAGAAGCGGCAGGAGGCAGTCGGGGAGCTGCGCCGAGGTTGCTCGTCGTCCCGCCTGCATCGGTGATGGCTACGTCGCAGAACCGGTGAAACAGTCGGTGGAAGCTGCTGGTGCTCAAGGAGGTAGGCAAGGAGCTGCTGAAGTCGCAGGAGGCGTTGTGGCCCGGAAGGCAGGACGGCTTGTGTGGAAGGTGGATCACGGCCGGCTGCGACAGGGTGCTGAAGAGCACAGGTGACGGCGGGAGCATGGTGGGTGCTGGGGCCGAGGTGTTGTGCCCTGTCGCGGCGGCCGGTGATGGAGAAGACCGCAGGTTGCGGCGGAGCACTGAAGAGCACGGGCGAGGCGGAAGCGCGGGGGACGCTGGGGCCTGACGTGTTGTGCTTCGCCGCAGCCAGGTGTGTGTTTCTGGTGGAGCCGTCGAGCTGGATGAGCGGGCCGGAGCTGATTTTGTTTGATTGTTGTTTTACTGTCTGCTTACGTGCGTAGTTGTGCTATATTTGCTTCCGTGTTCATTTTCGCTTTTCATTTTTTGTTGTTGTGTTGGCGTTTTTTTATATATTTGTTTCTTAAGAAACAGGGGGACGTGTAGTTATAGTTTTTCGTTGTGTTAGTGTGTGTGTGCTTATACCTGATTTGTGTTTGCTAGTGGGGCTTTGCACAATGTGTATATATGCTTGTGTGGGGGCGTGTGGTGTTGTATATGTGATGAGTGTGTGTGTTGCGTCAGAGCGGCGTTGGTAGATTGACGCTATATATATCGTGATGTATAGTGTATAGTGTGATTGAGCAAAGTGTATGTACGTATGTGTGTATGCGTGTCTGTGCGGAGTGGTGCAAGTCCTGCAGCGGTCTCATCTTGCATGGTGAGAGGAGTCGTGTTCGGGCGTGCTCGCTGTGCGGTGTTGTCTTGTAGGCGCGCGTGGGACATCGCTGTCCCACGCGCGCCTGTCTTTTAATACATGTTGTTACACTTTCCATTCAACTCTCTTTTTCTTATTAATTGTTTCATTAATCTCTGATGAGCGTTTAGAGTTTGTTGTGATTGTTGGCGGCGCAACCTCCGTGTCTTCAACAATGTCCCGTATGTCCCTCTGTTCGCGTGCTAATCTTAGTCTCTCCGCTAGTGGCATATTGTCTACTGAATCTTCTTTTGTAGGTTGTAAGGCTGTTTCATTTGGATCATTTTGTCTGGTGATTCGTGTACTTATTGGTATATATGACCGCTGAAATTCCCTATACTTTTTATGCAAATGTTCAGGTTTTGTATTATATTGTTTCCATACTGAAGCCTCATTCCTAAGTCGTAGGTTCTCTACATGTGTTTTATGTGTTTCTCCGTTCACTTGGTTTTTTATCAAACATGAAACAGGACTTATAAACTGTATTATTCGATAATTAGGATCCCATCGGAGCGATAATTTATTTGTCGAAGCATTGGAAGGATTTCTGAAGTAAACAGGGTCCCCTGTTTTTAAATTGATTGGTTTTGTTTTTTTATCATAATATTGGCGATTCTTTTCATGACCTAACACCAAGTGGTGTCGAACGTGATGAAATGTTTGATTCATGTTTACCAACATGGTGGATAAATAGTCCTCTCCATAATAACGATATTTTGGTGTTAATATGGTTTCCATTGGCATAACTGGTTCTCTGCCATATAATACAAAAAATGGTGACAAACGAGTAGTTTCATGTTCTGCTGTGCGATATGCAGCCAATAGTGATGGAATTTTCTTGTCCCAATCACGTTGAGATACATCAACTGTTTTTGCTAGAAAATCATTCTGAACTCGATGGTGACGCTCTACTTTAGCATTGGCTTGAGGGTGGTATACAGATGTTCGGATATGCTTGATATTGCAGAACATATTCAATTGATTGATCACCTCATTGCAAAATTCTGATCCATTATCACTGACAATGACACGGGGACAGGAATGACGGGGAATAATATCTTCAATTAAAATTCTACATATTTGATCTGCAGACTTGTCTGGTACTGGGAAGGATTCGGGGAATCCGGAAAAATGATCAACAATATTTATTATGAACTTATTTTCAGCATAACTCAAATGGAATGGACCGCAACAATCAATTGAAATAATCTCAAAGGGATAATGAGGGATTTGCATGTCTTGCAGAGGTGGTTTTTGTTTGTGGAGTTTTCTCATATTACATTGAACGCACTTTGTGACATACTGAACTACATCCTTATACATGTCGGGCCAGAAATATCGTGATCGTATTTTTGTATACGTTTTATCAATTCCAAAGTGTCCACCTAAGTATCCGTCATGGGATTCCTTCATTAATAATGGTCTGAAAAGTGATGGAACGCACAACTGCATGCCGGGATGTTTGTTACAATGGTCGGGGTCTGATATGTGATACAATAATTCATCATGCATTACAAATGATTTCACTTCTTTTGTTGGTCGTAAGTTGCATTCTTTACTTTTATCATTATGTATTGTAATTATGGCTGCAAAATATTTGTCTTCTCTTTGTAAATTTATAAGATTGTTCGAGCTTCTGATAATTTCTTCACAGTTATCCTCAATATCTTTATTTTCTGGGCATGCCTCTATTGTACTACTCAATTGTGCCCCTGCGTAAGTATCAGAATCAATGAGGTTTACTTCAGTTTCTTCTGTCGGCAATCTTGATAGAGCGTCTGCAACAATATTCTTTGAACCTGGAATATATTCGACATTACATTTATATTCGTCCAGCATGATAGCCCATCGTTGTATGCGTGGGTTCCTCATTTCAGATGTAAAAAGATGTTGCAACGGCTTATGATCACAATATACGGTGAATTTAGCTCCATACAAATATGGTCGAAACTTCTGACAAGAGTACACAATGGCATAAGCCTCTTTCTCGATTATCGGCCAGTTCATTTGTGAGTTAGATAGCTGATGTGACAGAAACTGAATCACCCTTTCTTGTCCATTATCTGTTTCTTGTACTAATGCACTGCCTATTCCAACATCTGAAGCGTCCGTGTATAATTTGAATGGCTTGTTCATGTCTGGGTAATTTAGTATTGGTGATTCTGCTAGAGCTATTTTCAATTGGTCAAACGCTTTTTGACACTGACGTGACCATTCAAAGCGTGCATGTTTCCGTGTTAAGGATGTTAATGGTTTACTAATTTCCGCAAATTTTGATATGAATCTTCTGTAATAACTGGCTAATCCGATAAATGACCGAATGTGTTTTACTGTTCTTGGAGTTTGTAACTTATTCAGTGCTATAACTTTGTTAGGATCCGGTTTAATACCACTGGGTGACACTACGTGTCCTAAATAATTAATTTCCGGGCGTAAAAATTCACACTTTGACTGCTTTAATTTCAACCTGGCCTTTTTGAGTCGTTCAAATACAATTTTCAAGTGCTCCAAATGTTCCTCGAATGATCTTGAGAATATTATGATATCGTCCATATAAACAATACAAAATTTATACTGTATTCCGTGTAATACAGTATTCATCAGTTCTGAAAACACCGATGGTGCGCAAGCAAGTCCAAACGGCATATAATTCCACTCAAAACTCCCTAAGAAACAAGTAAATGCTGTCTTTGGAATTGAATCCTTGTGTACGGGAATCTGCCAATATCCTGATTTTAAATCTAGTGAAATGAAATACTTTGATCCTCCGAGAGATGCTAATATATCATCGACCCTGGGCAATGGATACCCACTTTTCTTTGTGACCCTGTTCAGTTTCCTATAATCAACACATAATCTGAGTGATTCATCTTTCTTTGACACTAATAAAATTGGTGATGCCCAGGGTGATTGGTATGGCTTAATTAGATTAGCCTTCAATAATTCGTTCAAATGTTCCTCTACAAATTGTCGCTGGCTATACGGTAATCGGTACGGTTGTTGTTTGATGGGTTTGGCGTTATCTTCAGTCTCTATTTTAATTTTCATTAGGTCAGTTTTTCCCAAATCCATGTTTGATTTAGCAAATATATCTATATTTTGTTCTAACAATTGAACAATTTTCTCTTTCTGTGTAGCAGTCAAAGGATTCATATTTACTTCCTGTCTTTCATCTGTTTTACATTCGCTGCCCTTCTTCACCTCTGCTACATTGAAATTTTGCGTTGGTTCTCCATAACCAATTACTTGATTAGCTGGTAAACTCAGTCGGCGAGTGGAATAATTAACAAAAGAAACGGACACACAATTATTCGTGATACTTGTCACTGTTTGCTTCACTTGTAGCAATGGCTCCATATTGAACGGATATAACTTATAATCCGGTGTTATCACAAGTTCATTACACTTATTATCCCAATTTTCGATATATGCGTCAAATATAGTTGTACAAGTCCTAGGATCAATTTTTACATAATTTTTTAGTCTTATCAAGTGCTTATTTGGTGCATTTAGAGCCGACTTTGACACTAACGGTATTGTACTACCTAGTATTTTTAACGTGTATGTTTCAAAGTCCAGTCGTACATTAAATTGGCGGAAGAAATCTGATCCTAGAATGCAATCATACTTCAAGTTCTCTACCACTCTAAAATCATATTCACTATTAAATTTAGCAAGACAGATGGGTAATTTAATAGTTCCAGCGTTTTTTAATCTTGTTCCGGTAATACTAGTTAAGCGTACGGCATCGTCGAGAATTATTTTATCCAGTTGATTTAATTTCATCACAATTTCTTTTGATATTATTGTTACGTCACACCCAGTATCAATCAATATGTACATTCGCTTGCCTCCTACATTTGCATAACACATTGGTGTATTATTATTTATATTAATATTACCAACCAAATGTTCACTGGGTTTAGAAGTCTGAACCACATACTGACCAGTTTCAATAGCGGTTTTCTTTAGTTTTCCGACTGATTTCTTGCTGGCATCATACGAGCCCTGCAATGTTGTCTGGTGTGACCGATTCTACCACAGTGTTGGCATATTGGTTGTCCGTCTGGGGTCCATGAATATTTTTGTGCAGCCTGGTAACTTCGAGGCATTGTTCTTTGCTGATTTGGTTGTTGGTTCCAGTATCTATTAATCGGTGGTGGTGGTGGTCCACGCTGCGGATATTGCTGTAAGTTATGTCTCTGTGGCCTGATATCCTCGGGTCCTAGTATTTATATTCTTTACTTGTCTGCTTAGTTCGATTACGCACTGTGTTAGCTTCTGAATATCCTTACTCATTTCAGATTGTTCACATTGAACTGCTCCAATTTCCATGGGTTCTGTGACTTGTTTACCTCTAAATAGAGTAAATGTTCGCTCGCTCCAGTCTTGTTCTTGAGTTCGCCGTGTGTTGTTGTATTTTCGTTCGCTCCTTCGTGTTATCTGTGTGCCGATCTCTTTTGCTATGTCTACTCCACCCTCTGCAGCCAGCGAGTGTGCGTGTAAGTGTGGTGAGCCGGTGGGGGATGCGTCTGTCATCAAGTGCGAGGGATGCGCCGGCATGTTTCACGTGTCGTGCGCCGCGCTGACCAACCCTGCGTATAACGCTATACGCAGGTACAAGCTCTTCTGGCTGTGCGAAGAGTGCAAAGACGAGTACCGCGCGTCCCGTCGCCCCTCACTCACCGTGGAGAGAGTGTGTGCGGTGATCGACAGTCGACTGGAGACATTCCGCGCCTCTGTCCTTCGTGAAGCCAAGCCCGCCGACACCTGTGCGCCCTCAACCTCTGTCTCAGAGCGCGACCAGCCCTTCACTCAACCATTCGCCCTAGTGCTGAAGAGTAAAGGAGCGGAGCCGGTGAAGGCAGAGCGCGTGCTGTCGGCCCTTCGCACTGTACCGGTGGCCAAGTCTCGCCCAACAAAATCTGGCGGTATGGTGCTGCACTGCTCCACTGAAGCCTCAGCTAACATGGCAGCCAAGTCTCTGAACGAACACTTGGCTGAAGAACTGCATGTGGCTGTCACAGGCAATTCTGCCTCTCGTCTGCCGCGAATCACTGTGGCAAACATTCAACAAATGTCACCTGAGGAAGTCGTCAGCTCTTTGCGGCTGAAAAACTCTCATCTCGCCAACATCCCAGCGTCACAGATGAAACTGTTGTTTCTGACGAAGCCAAAAGACGGCCGCACCAATGCCGTACTCGTAGTGTCTCCGGAGGTGCGCCAACTGATTCGTGTCGCTGGCAACAGAGTGTTTGTCGGGTTGTGCAGCTGCCCGGTCTACGATCGATACTGGGTGACTCGATGCTGGAAGTGCTCGGGTCTGGGCCACAAATCTGATCGCTGCCCATCAGCTACAGCAGTTTGCGGTCACTGCGCTGGTGCCCACCTGTCGTCAGCCTGCCCTGACAAGAGCAAGTCAAAGTGCTCAAACTGCTGCCGTCATGGTAAACCTTCGGACCACTCTTCGTTTTCATCCTCCTGTTCCTCGTTCATTGCTGTGCAAAATTCTCTCCGCCAACGCACTATTGTGTCTTCCTCACATTGTTCTGAATTGTCTCCTGTCACCGCTTCTTCCTGACAACCCAAGTCTGACTCTTCTCTTCCTAAAATGCATGTTTCTGACTCTACAGCTATTGCTCAATCTTGTCATTCCTCACATCTGGTTTCCCTCGTATCCAACAATTCTGCTATTAACAATCTTACCCAATCTGCTCATATATCTCACTTAGCCGTCACTAATTGTATTTCCTCCTTGGTTGGCCTGCTCAATATTCGGTCTGTACGTAATAAAGCTAATTTTGTTTCTAATGTCATTCTCTATCACAACTTCTCACTCTTTTTTCTCACCGAGACCTGGCTTTTTGACAGCGACGTTTCATCGTTTTCCGCCCAACTTCCACTTTCATTTAACTTCCTGCATGTGTCTCGCGATCTCACATCTTCTCGAAAATCTTGCGGTGGTGGTGTTGGTGCTGTTTATCACTGTTCTTTATCTTTATCACTTTTATCTACTCTACAATTTCCTTGTAGTTCCTTTGAATACGCTGCATTCTCGCTTTCTTTTCCTTCACACCCTAAATTAGGTATTCTATTGCTATATCGACACGATCACACTGGCACATCCTCAGTATTTCTATCTGAATTTGATACACTCCTATCTTTCTTCTCAGATACATTCTCCCATAATTTCATTGTTCTAGGCGATTTTAATTTCTGGATTGACTCACCATCTCATGCGCATGTGTCTGATTTTCTAACTCTGCTCAATTCTTGGGATCTTTCCATTATGAACAGCGGTGCTACTCACCTATCCGGTCATACCCTCGACCTTGTGATCTGTACGCACTCCTCCAGACTGTCTCTCCTCGATACATTCACTTACCCCCCTGATTCTCTCATATCTGATCATAGCCTCATCACATTTTGTGTTTCTCTTCCTTCACCTTCTAAGCCTTCTCCCGCTTCACTGATGCTTCGTGATTACAAAAAATTTGATCCATTATTATTTTGTCGTTTGGTTACCTCTCTTCTGAATCCCTCAAACTATTTGTTCCTCCCACCACTCCTCCTCCCCAAGTTTATATCCGACTCTCTCTCCCTCATCAATGGTCAGATCTTCCCTTTGCGCTTACATCACTTTCGCTCAAGATCTCCTCCTCCTCCCTGGTGGTCGTCCGATCTATCCCGCTTGCGTTCAGAATGCAGAGCCCGTGAGCGTTCTTGGCGGCGCTTTCGCTCTTGTTCATCATGGTTCTCTTTCTGTAGTGCCCGCAAATCCTTTTTCTCTGTGGTTGCTTTGTCAAAATCTAATTTCTATCGTTCACAATTACGCCAGCTCCAATCATCTCGCTCACGATGGATGACTCTGAAATCTATTTCTGGTCGCTCTTCTAAGTCATCTTGCTCAATATCTGCTAGTGAATTCGCCTCATTTTTCTCTTGTAAAATTGCATCCTTGCAATCCAAATTACTCACTAGCACTTTTCCTCTCCAATTTCCTCCTTGCCTTAGCACTGTTTCCTCTTTTTCCTCGATTGCTCCGTCTACCACAGCACGCTTTCTTACCAAACTTCAGAGGTCTAAATGTCCCACTGACCCCATACAATTTTCTGCTCTCTCTGATGCTATTATACTCCTTACTCCACTTTTCACATATATGGTTAACTCTTCTTTCCTTCACGGTTCATTCTTAGCTTCCAAACATGCCACTATACTGCCGATTCTCAAAAAATCCAATCTTGATCCCTCTCTGCCATGCAACTATCGTCCAATTTCTATTCTATCTCTGTCCTCCAAGCTTCTAGAATCTGCCATCCTTGTTCAATTACGGCCTATCATCTTGCCTGTTCTCGATCCCTGCCAATCTGGTTTTGTATCTCAGCACTCTACCGAAACACTTCTTCTCTGCCTCTCCAATGATCTATTCTCTAATTTTTCATTTGGAAATTCCGTGCTTCTGATTTCCTTAGATTTTTCTGCTGCCTTCGATCTAGTCGACCACGAAATCTTATGCTGCGATCTTGCTCATCTAGGCCTCACATCCACTGCACTTTCTCTTCTTACCTCATATCTAAATGATCGTTCCTATGCTGTTCGCAGTAATGCGGCTTTATCGTGCGACTTTCCTCTCACCTCCGGGGTTCCACAAGGCTCACTTCTTGGTCCTTTACTTTTCAACTTATACGTATCATCCCTTTGTCCTATGCTCCGCAGCTATCCAGTTTCATTTCACGTATACGCTGACGACATCCAAATTTATTTTCCTCTTTCTCCTCATTCTTCAAATTTGGTCTCTATGCTGCTCACCCAGATTTCTTCTTGGGCTGCTTCACGTAAACTTGTTCTCAACCCTGACAAAACAGAATATCTAGTCTTTCACCCTCCTCGAATTTCTCCTCACTCTATCAACCTTCCGCTAGCCAATCAAATGCGCAATTTGGGTGTCTTGTTCGATCCTAACCTTTCTTTCTCGACTCATTTTTCTCAGCTTATCCGCTCGTGCCGCTTTTTACTCCGACAATTTTACCCTATTCGTTCGTCGATTGATGTCTCATCCGCTAGTCTTCTGGTAAATTCCTATATCTTTTCCAAGATCGACTATTGCAACTCGCTCTTCTTCCATCTTCCCTTGAAATCCATCCGCCAACTCCAAGCAGTGATCAACCTTGCTTGTCGGTTTGTACTGAGGCTTCCTCCGCGAACCCCTACTTCGGTGCACATCCGACAGCTCGGTTGGTTACCTGCTCTTTCTCGTATCCGCTATAAGGTATGTTGTCTGGTCTTCAAACTTATCCACTCTCCCTCTTCTCCCTCATATCTCCGTTCCCTATTGACTCTCAATAATCGCACTTCTTGTCGCATTCCTGTGCCATTAGTCTGTCCTCCTGCTCTTAATCAATCCTCTTGGTCATCCAAATCTTTTTATTTCTATGCTCCTCGTATCTATAACTCGCTTCCATCTTACCTTCACCACAAGTCTTCATTCCGATCCTTTTCTGCTGATCTTCATAAATATCTGCTCACTCGTTCTCTTCATGACTAAATGTATGATTTGTCTTTGGTTATATGTGTGTTGTTCATGCTGATCGCCCTGTGTTGTACCCTCGTTGTTCTTGCTTGATATTTGTCTTTTTACTCACTGTGAATTATATGTTTTCGTTGCTGCGTCCCTTTTTTGCATCTCTTGCATTCGTCGTTGTCTGGTCAGGCTTCGCCCTGCTACTGGTAACCGTGTAATTCCAGTACAACCAGATTCACGGTCGAGTCGTCGGCGACTAAACCGACTCCCCCACTGTTCTGCAGTGAGGAGGGTGGCTAGACACCCGACAGGAATAAAAACAAAACCTGTTTCAAGGGCGGATGAGCTATCTGATAGCCAACGGCCATCTAGCATGTTCCAGTTTGCAAACGTGTTTTCATTTTTCTATTTGTGCCTACTCCCTGCTCGCTGTGATGTTCCTGTCGGTTGTCTCTTTCGCGCCTGTGTATAAATATGTGCGCTATATTAAATATATGTTGTTGTTGTTGTTGTTGTTGTTGTTGTTGTTTCTTTGTGCTTCAATTGCAAAATCAGTAGCTTGTTGTGAAGAATCAAAATTTTGTCTTATCAATGCTCGTGCAATGCTATTGTCTAATATTCCACGCTCAAACACTTCAATTAAAGATTGTTGTGACTCTGATGAATCAATGTCGTCGAATGCTTCTAGACCTAATTCCAATAATCTATCTGAGTAATTAGGAATTAATTCACCCTTTTGTTGTCTACAATGTCGTAGCTTTTCTCGTGCACACGTATTACTTGTATAATCACTATACCTATCCCTGAGGGCTGTACGGAGTGATGACCATGTTATGTTTTCATTATCTGCTATTAATCTTCGCGCAAATCTTCCTGCCGATCCTCCTAGGGTTTTTATAGCTATATCTAGCATTTGATTATTAGGTGCAGTTAAAGCCTTACTATCCATGTCAGTTGCCCACTGATAAAATCGACTAGGATTTTCTCCAGAAAATTGATGAATATTCTTTACTATATTCGCTGTTGTAATTTCATTAGCAATTATGCCTACCGCTGTAATAAATCTCTCATCCATTTTTACTTTACCTTAATTATGCTTCTGGATAAAGGCAAGGCTCAAGGAAAATTAAGATACCACTCACCTCACAATTTTGAGCCACCGGTGGAAGTGAACGAGTTTCGACTATGCCGAGAAGATAAACATAATTAAAGATCCGGGTCACGGCACCAAATGTAACGGTTGTGATAATAATAATATGTTGTTATGTTGATCTTCGTTTGGCTGATCGTGAAGTCTTGATAGTTCCTCTTGATGTTGTGGCCGCGATAACAAGTAATGATCACCCAGTCGAAGTTGAATTGTATATTTTCAGCAATCAGTCAATCTACGTTAAAGTTATTCTTAAATCTAATGAATTAATTACGGCTTGCCTGAGTGAGTGGTGAGTCCTACCTCGCACATCGACAGTCCAACCAAAACTAACTGACCCACCAACAAGCACAGCCAAAGTACCCCTTATTCTCATTAAACCCCGGTTATATTGTAGGCGCAGCACGCTTGCATATTTTACTTATTTGTTCACGTGTCATGGTAATTAATGTATTGTGTTATTTTAAAGGTGCACTGTTGTTTATATTTATATGTGTGTTATGATGTATTAATGTTTTATTTAATATCACTATATAAACGCACAAGCATACATGTCTATAATTGCGGAACGTATGTTATTGCATGTATATATTATTGAGTGTGTTGTGCATTGCTTGATGTGTGCAATTGTTGTCTCGCGTCGCGTTCCCTGTACAACATATCATTCTGCGCATTGCGCAAGTAGACCCATGCAGCGCGGATTTATGTGAGTATCGGACAACTTCCGGTGAGCGCGCTCATTGTCCGATACTGGCATAAATCCGAAATACACTTAGTCACGCGCAGAGCGCTGTGAGGGACCGCTCATCGCTCGCTGTTAAGTGCCTCAAGATCTCGCCCTTTTCGACCCGCTCATTTTTGCCGTGTGTATTATCATCCTGTGTGTATCGTCGATCTATGTGTGTCATCGACGACTATTTGTATTGTTGCGGACGGCGACAATATAGCGTTCGAGAAAACTCGTGTTTTCTGCTAATCGGCCAGATACATCAAGCTGCTCTTTTAAGAGCATTTAATTAGCGAATAATTTACACCGCCTTTTTAAAGGCGAATTTTCAGTTGCGAATTCAACGCATTGTACAGTCTTTGTAAAGACTAAGCGAATTTAACGCAATCGGCCGAGCGTTTCCGGTGTCGTTGATAAACGCGTGTTTGTCAACCTTGGCGTAGCAATGTCTACCAACACTGGTGACCCCGAGTTGAACACAGCCACCGACACGCAGATCGCCAGCGCGCAATCGTCCCAGCCTTGCAGGCCAGCAACGACATTCAGACTGCCTACGTTTTTACCTGAAGACCCCGAAGTTTGGCTGGTCCAGGTCGAGTGTGCTTTCGATGTCGCCGGCATCGACAACGACGAAACGCGTTTCAAGTTGGTGGTCGCCAACTTGCCAGCACACATCGCTACACAGGTCCGTGATGTTTTGCGCGGGCCCAAATCGTTTTCCGCTCTCAGCACGGCCCTGCAGGAACGTCTGGCTCAATCACACGCCAGTCGCCTTGAAGCAATGCTTTCAAAGCAGCAGCTCGGCGACCAAAAACCGACGACTCTTCTGCGGTCTATGCGACACGAGCTGTTGATCGCCGGCAACGTACCTGCAGACTCAGGGCTGCTCAGGACACTATTTTTGCAGAGACTCCCACAGGCAGCACGAGCGGCCTTGTCCCTACTGCCTGCGACTACCCCTCTCGACGAGCTGGCCGGAGCTGCTGATCGATACATGGAAGCCAGCGGCATGAATACGCCACAACTAGCAGCCAATCATGTGCAGTCAGTGCCACACGCTCAGGAGAGAACGGACAACGGTCGCAGCGATTTGTGCCAAGCTGTATCTTCGCTGGTGGACACTGTCCAACAGCTCGAATTGACCAACAGACGCCTGGAGTCCGCACTGGCCGCGAGATCTGCAGAGCGCGAGCCACGATTCGCCCCAAGGAGTGAGAGCCGCGCAAGATCGACATTACGCCAATCTGTTCGTCAGCAGTCGCCATCTCCACGACGAGGTCAGTCAGCACGAACACACTCACCTGCACAAACGTACGTCCAGCCACCATCAACTCTCTGCTGGTACCACGAGCAATTTGGCGCGGCCGCGCGTCGCTGCAGACCCCCTTGCTCTTGGTCTTTAAACTAGACAGCCCCCAGCATGTAGCGCAATGCTTGGGTGGCTGCTCTACCGACGCGCCGCTGCTCTTCATTTGTGACAAGACCAGCGGAACAAAGTATCTTGTGGATACTGGCGCTCAAGTGAGTGTGGTACCACCGACGCCGCACCACAAGCAAAACCTGACACCGACGACACAGCGACTCACCGCCGCAAACGGATCCGAAATTCGAGTTTACGGCAAGCGCAGCATCACCATCCGCTTTGAAAACGGTGAAAAGATTCAATGGGCTTTCGTAGTTGCGCAAGTCAACATGGCAATCATCGGAGCTGATTTTCTGCACGCGCACCACATCCTGATCGACTTGCGTAACAAGCGCCTCTTACACAGAGGCAACGTTTGTACTTCGGCAAAAACCTCGACGATTTCTTCAGTCGGCATTCGTGTTGCGACAGTTTCGCGGTACGAACAAATCATGCAGCGATTCAAAGCGGTGACAACAGCGCCGACGGGTCCCGTGGCGGTGAAACATGACGTAACTCACCACATTATCACGCACGGACCGCCGGTTTTTTGTCGCCCACGTCGTCTAGAGCTTGAAAAAGCCAGCATCGCAAAGCGTGAAATTGACAAGATGCTGAAACTCGGCATTTTGCGTCCATCAAACAGCGCGTGGGCATCAGCACTTCACTTAGCCCCGAAATCAAACGGTGATTTCAGACCATGCGGAGATTATCGCGCCTTGAATAACCGCACCGTGCCCGATCAATACCCGCTGCCGTACCTGCGAGATTTTTCCGCTAAGCTTCACGGCTGCAAGGTGTTCTCCAGTCTCGATCTGGTGAGAGCCTACCACCAGATTCCCGTCGAACCGGCCGATATTCCCAAAACGGCAATCACGACACCATTCGGCCTCTACGAGTATGTACGCATGCCGTTTGGCTTGAGGAACGCCGGGCAGACGTTTCAGCGTTTTATGGACGGTGTTCTGCGCGATATCGACGGCGTATTCTGCTATTTGGACGATTTGCTGCTCGCATCGAATTCGCACGATCAGCACGAACGCCTGCTCACAACTATCATGTCTCGTCTGGAGCAGTATGGTCTGGTGGTGAATGTTGACAAGTGCGTCATTGGGGTCCCTTCAATCCGATTCCTGGGACATCAAGTGACTGCCGATGGAGTTCTTCCCCTCGAAGACAAAGTGACCGCAATCCAGACCTTTCCAAAACCGACAACGCAATCGCAGCTCCGTCGTTTTCTCGGGATGGTAGCGTACTACCAACGCTTCATACCCAACGCGGCTGCAAAGCTGAAGCCGTTGCACGCCCTGCTTACGCACCGGGCAAAGCGTTCGAAGGCACCTGTTGAATGGTGTGCGGACACCAACAGAAATTTCGACGACGTCAAGCAAGCTCTGACAACCTCCGCCATGCTTTCGCACCAAATACCCAGGGCTGAGCTTAGCCTTCACGTTGACGCATCCGATTCCGGCGTCGGAGCCGTATTACAGCAGCACGTACATGACGACTGGCAGCCCCTCGGCTACTTTTCAAAAACTCTGTCAAAAACCGAGCAGAAATATAGCACCTTCGGAAGAGAACTGCTGGGCGTTTATCTGGCCGTGCGTCACTTCAGGCACACGATCGAAGGACGAAATGTCATCGTCTTTACAGACCATCGTCCACTGGTACACGCATTGTCTTCCAACTCCGACAAGTACGCGCCACGAGAGATGAGACATCTAGACTTCGTCAGCCAGTTCGTGTCTGACATTCGTCACATCCCCGGTGCTGAGAACCAGGTGGCCGACGCTTTATCACGCACGACAGCAGCAATCATTTCGCCCGTCATCCGCACGGATGATTTTGCCTCACTGGCCGCGGCGCAAGCCGAAGACCCGTCGCTTTCTTCACTTCGCGATTCTCCAGGCTCCCTACAGCTCCAGAATGTGCAGTTTGGCCAGGACTCGCTCTTGTGCGATGTGTCCACTGGCACACCACGACCGGTACTGCCCGCAGACTTGCGTCGACTGTACACCAAGAGCCTACACGAGCTGTCACATCCCGGAGTAGAAGCAACAGTGAAGTTGGTCGCGAAGCGTTTCGTATGGCCAAACATGGATCGCGACATACGCCGGTGGACGCGTTGTTGCGTGAGCTGTCAACGTTCGAAGATCACCCGCCATACAAAGAGCGCAGTGTCACCATTCGGGACACCCAGTGAACGTTTCAGCCACGTTCACGTCGACCTTGTTGGGCCGCTACCACCGTCGCAGGGCCAGACATACCTGCTCACCTGCATCGACCGCTTCACGCGCTGGCCGGAAGCCATACCTCTGCCCGATATAAGAACGGTGACAATCGCACGTGCGTTCGTCCATCAGTGGGTGTCCCGTTTCGGCGTTCCTGACACGATCACCACCGACCGCGGAGCCCAGTTCGAATCGGCTCTCTGGTCCGAACTGAGTCGAGTTCTAGGCTGTCGGCGCATACGCACGACCAGCTATCACCCGGCAAGCAACGGTATGGTGGAAAGATTTCATCGACAGCTGAAATCCAGCCTACGCGCGTCGCAGACGTCATGGATGGACGCATTACCCATGGCGCTGCTCGGCATCCGATCGACGCACAAGACCGATCTGCAAGCGTGCACGGCGGAGCTTGTGTATGGCACAACACTACGTCTTCCCGGTGAGCTAGTCAGCGACACGCGCCTCAGCTCCGGCGATCCAGCGTCGTTTGCAGCAGTTCTCCGCAACAATATGCGCAAGCTTCGTCCCGTCTTACCGCGACCCTCCAACGCACCGTCCTTCGTGCCAAAGGCCCTTCAGTCAGCAACTCACGTTTTCGTGAGGCGCGACAGCCACCGTTACCCGCTCGACTGTCCATACGACGGACCATACGCCATTGTACAGCGGTCCGATAAACATATGGTGGTTTCGCGTAAGGAACACACGGAGACCATATCGATCGACCGCTGCAAGCCAGCTTTCATCGACGACACCTCGCTGCCGACACAAGACTTGAGGGTAACACCGGATCCGTGCGAGGACCCACTGGAGGAACCGCAAACAACAGAATTGGCGATACAAGGTCCAGCCACCGAACACGTGAGTCCACACAGACACATCGATACACATTATTCTCCGACACACAACAGTTCATATTCTAATGCGTCTACAACACAGTCCAGAAACGATTTGCCACAATCTGTACTGCGCACACGTAGCGGTCGCACAGTCCGGCCTCCTTTGCGTTATCGACGTGTCTCTTTCGTCATCGACACATCTAGGGAGGGGGCACTGTAGGCGCAGCACGCTTGCATATTTTACTTATTTGTTCACGTGTCATGGTAATTAATGTATTGTGTTATTTTAAAGGTGCACTGTTGTTTATATTTATATGTGTGTTATGATGTATTAATGTTTTATTTAATATCACTATATAAACGCACAAGCATACATGTCTATAATTGCGGAACGTATGTTATTGCATGTATATATTATTGAGTGTGTTGTGCATTGCTTGATGTGTGCAATTGTTGTCTCGCGTCGCGTTCCCTGTACAACATATCATTCTGCGCATTGCGCAAGTAGACCCATGCAGCGCGGATTTATGTGAGTATCGGACAACTTCCGGTGAGCGCGCTCATTGTCCGATACTGGCATAAATCCGAAATACACTTAGTCACGCGCAGAGCGCTGTGAGGGACCGCTCATCGCTCGCTGTTAAGTGCCTCAAGATCTCGCCCTTTTCGACCCGCTCATTTTTGCCGTGTGTATTATCATCCTGTGTGTATCGTCGATCTATGTGTGTCATCGACGACTATTTGTATTGTTGCGGACGGCGACAATATAGCGTTCGAGAAAACTCGTGTTTTCTGCTAATCGGCCAGATACATCAAGCTGCTCTTTTAAGAGCATTTAATTAGCGAATAATTTACACCGCCTTTTTAAAGGCGAATTTTCAGTTGCGAATTCAACGCATTGTACAGTCTTTGTAAAGACTAAGCGAATTTAACGCAATCGGCCGAGCGTTTCCGGTGTCGTTGATAAACGCGTGTTTGTCAACCTTGGCGTAGCAATGTCTACCAACAATATACCTACGAACACACGTCGTTGGCACCATATTTCGCAAGCAATTGCCAGCTGGCCAAACTGCTCAAACTACACAACCGGGACACAAGCTATTTCTAAACGCGATTTGACAGTACACAGGCGTGTTGCCTCGAGATGATCAGCCAAGTCAAACGTACAAAAAAGGGTCATTAATCACTGTCACACATACTCCGCTAGAGCCAAACATACCAGGCACCGTGTAATACGGGCGTCGCTCTAACACATAAATTTGCCTAACGACAGCTGCACAAGCAAGCCGCGAAAGAACGAGAACGTAAACTGAGAATGAGAGAGAGAAAGAAAACTGAGTAAACTGACAGATAGAAAACTGGTCTGATTATAACTTTGTTATACCACCGCGACCACCGCAACAAGGTACTAGACTACCGCGAGTTGAACGTGCACATCAAAAGTGCACCAGGTTTAGACAGCGCTGTTTGTGAAGAAAAGCTTAGAGAATGGAGATGACTGGGTGAAAATGTCAAATTGCTAGATCTCAAAAAGGCGTATTTGCAAGTTCATATTGATCCATCACTGTGGCGATACCAAGCTGTGAAATTTCACGACAGATATTTTGTCATGACTCGTCTTGGTTTCGGGCTAAGTATTGGTCCGAAAGTGATGACCCACATATTGAAATATTCGATTTCGAACAGTGAAAAATTGCATGGTGCTGTGGATTGCTATATTGATGACATTATTGTGAAAACTGATCTGGTAGAAGCTTCTGAAGTTCGTCAGCATATCGGCAAATATGGATTAGTGACGAAAGAACCTGAAAAACTGGACGGAGCGAGAGTACTAGGTTTGCGCGTGAAAAAAGAAGCCGAATGCTTCAAATGGACTAGAGATGGATTGTTCTTGAGTTCGCCGTGTGTTGTTGTATTTTCGTTCGCTCCTTCGTGTTATCTGTGTGCCGATCTCTTTTGCTATGTCTACTCCACCCTCTGCAGCCAGCGAGTGTGCGTGTAAGTGTGGTGAGCCGGTGGGGGATGCGTCTGTCATCAAGTGCGAGGGATGCGCCGGCATGTTTCACGTGTCGTGCGCCGCGCTGACCAACCCTGCGTATAACGCTATACGCAGGTACAAGCTCTTCTGGCTGTGCGAAGAGTGCAAAGACGAGTACCGCGCGTCCCGTCGCCCCTCACTCACCGTGGAGAGAGTGTGTGCGGTGATCGACAGTCGACTGGAGACATTCCGCGCCTCTGTCCTTCGTGAAGCCAAGCCCGCCGACACCTGTGCGCCCTCAACCTCTGTCTCAGAGCGCGACCAGCCCTTCACTCAACCATTCGCCCTAGTGCTGAAGAGTAAAGGAGCAGAGCCGGTGAAGGCAGAGCGCGTGCTGTCGGCCCTTCGCACTGTACCGGTGGCCAAGTCTCGCCCAACAAAATCTGGCGGTATGGTGCTGCACTGCTCCACTGAAGCCTCAGCTAACATGGCAGCCAAGTCTCTGAACTAACACTTGGCTGAAGAACTGCATGTGGCTGTCACAGGCAATTCTGCCTCTCGTCTGCCGCGAATCACTGTGGCAAACATTCAACAAATGTCACCTGAGGAAGTCGTCAGCTCTTTGCGGCTGAAAAACTCTCATCTCGCCAACATCCCAGCGTCACAGATGAAACTGTTGTTCCTGACGAAGCCAAAAGACGGCCGCACCAATGCCGTACTCGTAGTGTCTCCGGAGGTGCGCCAACTGATTCGTGTCGCTGGCAACAGAGTGTTTGTCGGGTTGTGCAGCTGCCCGGTCTACGATCGATACTGGGTGACTCGATGCTGGAAGTGCTCGGGTCTGGGCCACAAATCTGATCGCTGCCCATCAGCTACAGCAGTTTGCGGCCACTGCGCTGGTGCCCACCTGTCGTCAGCCTGCCCTGACAAGAGCAAGTCAAAGTGCTCAAACTGCTGCCGTCATGGTAAACCTTCGGACCACTCTTCGTTTTCATCCTCCTGTTCCTCGTTCATTGCTGTGCAAAATTCTCTCCGCCAACGCACTATTGTGTCTTCCTCACATTGTTCTGAATTGTCTCCTGTCACCGCTTCTTCATGACAACCCAAGTCTGACTCTTCTCTTCCTAAAATGCATGTTTCTGACTCTACAGCTATTGCTCAATCTTGTCATTCCTCACATCTGGTTTCCCTCGTATCCAACAATTCTGCTATTAACAATCTTACCCAATCTGCTCATATATCTCACTTAGCCGTCACTAATTGTATTTCCTCCTTGGTTGGCCTGCTCAATATTCGGTCTGTACGTAATAAAGCTAATTTTGTTTCTAATGTCATTCTCTATCACAACTTCTCACTCTTTTTTTCTCACCGAGACCTGGCTTTTTGACAGCGACGTTTCATCGTTTTCCGCCCAACTTCCACTTTCATTTAACTTCCTGCATGTGTCTCGCGATCTCACATCTTCTCGAAAATCTTGCGGTGGTGGTGTTGGTGCTGTTTATCACTGTTCTTTATCTTTATCACTTTTATCTACTCTACAATTTCCTTGTAGTTCCTTTGAATACGCTGCATTCTCGCTTTCTTTTCCTTCACACCCTAAATTAGGTATTCTATTGTTATATCGACACGATCACACTGGCACATCCTCAGTATTTCTATCTGAATTTGATACACTCCTATCTTTCTTCTCAGATACATTCTCCCATAATTTCATTGTTCTAGGCGATTTTAATTTCTGGATTGACTCACCATCTCATGCGCATGTTTCTGATATTCTAACTCTGCTCAATTCTTGGGATCTTTCCGTTATGAACAGTGGTGCTACTCACCTATCCGGTCATACCCTCGACCTTGTGATCTGTACGCACTCCTCCAGACTGTCTCTACTCGATACATTCACTTACCCCCCTGATTCTCTCATATCTGATCATAGCCTCATCACATTTTGTGTTTCTCTTCCTTCACCTTCTAAGCCTTCTCCCGCTTCACTGATGCTTCGTGATTACAAAAAATTTGATCCTTTATTATTTTGTCGTTTGGTTACCTCTCTTCTGAATCCCTCAAACTATTTGTTCCTCCCACCACTCCTCCTCCCCAAGTTTATATCCGACTCTCTCTCCCTCATCAATGGTCAGATCTTCCCTTTGCGCTTACATCACTTTCGCTCAAGATCTCCTCCTCCTCCCTGGTGGTCGTCCGATCTATCCCGCTTGCGTTCAGAATGCAGAGCCCGTGAGCGTTCTTGGCGGCGCTTTCGCTCTTGTTCATCATGGTTCTCTTTCTGTAGTGCCCGCAAATCCTTTTTCTCTGTGGTTGCTTTGTCAAAATATAATTTCTATCGTTCACAATTACGCCAACTCCAATCATCTCGCTCACGATGGACGACTCTGAAATCTATTTCTGGTCGCTCTTCTAAGTCATCTTGCTCAATATCTGCTAGTGAATTCGCCTCATTTTTCTCTTGTAAAATTGCCTCCTTGCAATCCAAATTACTCACTAGCACTTTTCCTCTCCAATTTCCTCCTTGCCTTAGCACTGTTTCCTCTTTTTCCTCGATTGCTCCGTCTACCACAGCACGTTTTCTCACCAAACTTCAGAGGTCTAAATGTCCCACTGACCCCATACAATTTTCTGCTCTCTCTGATGCTTTTATACTCCTTACTCCACTTTTCACATATATGATTAACTCTTCTTTCCTCCACGGTTCATTCTTAGCTTCCAAACATGCCACTATACTGCCGATTCTCAAAAAATCCAATCTTGATCCCTCTCTGCCATGCAACTATCGTCCAATTTCTATTCTATCTCTGTCCTCCAAGCTTCTAGAATCTGCCATGCTTGTTCAATTACGGCCTATCATGTTGCCTGTTCTCGATCCCTGCCAATCTGGTTTTGTATCTCAGCACTCTACCGAAACACTTCTTCTCTGCCTCTCCAATGATCTATTCTCTAATTTTTCATTTGGAAATTCCGTGCTTCTGATTTCCTTAGATTTTTCTGCTGCCTTCGATCTAGTCGACCACGAAATCTTATGCTGCGATCTTGCTCATCTAGGCCTCACATCCACTGCACTTTCTCTTCTTACCTCATATCTAAATGATCGTTCCTATGCTGTTCGCAGTAATGCGGCTTTATCGTGCGACTTTCCTCTCACCTCTGGGGTTCCACAAGGCTCACTTCTTGGTCCTTTACTTTTCAACTTATACGTATCATCCCTTTGTCCTATGCTCCGCAGCTATCCAGTTTCATTTCACGTATACGCTGACGACATCCAAATTTATTTTCCTCTTTCTCCTCATTCTTCAAATTTGGTCTCTAGGCTGCTCACCCAGATTTCTTCTTGGGCTGCTTCACGTAAACTTGTTCTCAACCCTGACAAAACAGAATATCTAGTCTTTCACCCTCCTCGAATTTCTCCTCACTCTATCAACCTTCCGCTAGCCAATCAAATGCGCAATTTGGGTGTCTTGTTCGATCCTAACCTTTCTTTCTCGACTCATTTTTCTCAGCTTATCCGCTCGTGCCGCTTTTTACTCCGACAATTTTACCCTATTCGTTCGTCGATTGATGTCTCATCCGCTAGTCTTCTGGTAAATTCCTATATCTTTTCCAAAATCGACTATTGCAACTCGCTCTTCTTCCATCTTCCCTTGAAATCTATCCGCCAACTCCAAGCAGTGATCAACCTTGCTTGTCGGTTTGTACTGAGGCTTCCTCCGCGAACCCCTACTTCGGTGCATATCCGACAGCTCGGTTGGTTACCTGCTCTTTCTCGTATCCGCTATAAGGTATGTTGTCTGGTCTTCAAACTTATCCACTCTCCCTCTTCTCCCTCATATCTCCGTTCCCTATTGACTCTCAATAATCGCACTTCTTGTCGCATTCCTGTGCCATTAGTCTGTCCTCCTGCTCTTAATCAATCCTCTTGGTCATCCAAATCTTTTTATTTCTATGCTCCTCGTATCTATAACTCGCTTCCATCTTACCTTCACCACAAGTCTTCATTCCGATCCTTTTCTGTTGATCTTCATAAATATCTGCTCACTCGTTCTCTTCATGACTAAATGTATGATTTGTCTTTGGTTATATGTGTGTTGTTCGTGCTGATCGTCCTGTGTTGTACCCTCGTTGTTCTTGCTTGATATTTGTCTTTTTACTCACTGTGAATTATATGTTTTCGTTGCTGCGTCCCTTTTTTGCATCTCTTGCATTCGTCGTTGTCTGGTCAGGCTTCGCCCTGCTACTGGTAACCGTGTAATTCCAGTACAACCAGATTCACGGTCGAGTCGTCGGCGACTAAACCGGCTCCCCCACTGTTCTGCAGTGAGGAGGGTGGCTAGACACCCGACAGGAAAAAAAAACAAAACCTGTTTCAAGGGCGGATGAGCTATCTGATAGCCAACGGCCATCTAGCATGTTCCAGTTTGCAAACGTGTTTTCATTTTTCTATTTGTGCCTACTCCCTGCTCGCTGTGATGTTCCTGTCGGTTGTCTCTTTCGCGCCTGTGTATAAATATGTGCGCTATATTAAATATATGTTGTTGTTGTTGTTGTTGTTGAGACGCCAGTCTACCAGAATTACCCGATAGTCTTACTAAACGAGCTCTCTACTCGTTGTGCGGACAGTGGCTAGGACACTTTCCATGCGCTTGATGGCTGAGGGTGATTTGTGGCTGGCTGCGGCGCGAATCATGCAATGACCAGTTCAATTTAGATTGGGACGATATTGTTCCTCAACAATTTACGCAGGTGGTGAAGCAAATTGACAAAAAATTGAAGAAACATGACCCAGTATCAGGAGTTTGGAGTGTGAATGGTTACTCTGGTACTGTATGGACGGATGCAAGTGATACAGCGCTGGGTGTAGTTCTGACGATCGACAACGCAATAATTGAAGATGGCTCGTGGTTGAGAAAAAAGGGTGAGACATCACATGTCAATGTGGCTGAGCTCGATGCGGCAATCAAGGGAGTGAACTTGGCTATCAAATGGAAGCTGTCACGTATTGAGATAGTTACTGATTCGACGACCGTAAGAGGCTGGTTGAGTAATGTGGTACAGCAGACACATCGTCTGCGCACTCATGGTATGTCAGAAATGCTTGTTCGGCGTAGGCTTGACGTTTTGAAAGAATTGATTGAGATGTATCAACTGATAGTGACTGTCAAATTGGTTTCTTCTCGAGATAACATCGCGGATAAAATGTCAAGAATACCAGAGGACATCCTGAAAGAGATACGTGCTGTTGGGATTGGTTTTGTTGGTGTGGCCGATAGGGTGGTGGAACTGCACAACGTCACTGGACACATGGGAGTTGAAAGAACGTGTGAGATATTGCGGGAAGGAGAATCAGTTCCGAAGTCCACTGTGGACCGCATTTTGAGTAGCTGTGAAGCCTACAGTAGAATCGATCCTGCTCTACGAGAACGTGCTCCAAAAGGTCGGATGTCATCTGGGCAAGTATGGCGGAGTTTTTCGATGGACATAACATATGTCAAAACTCAACCGTACTTGTCTGTGATAGATAATGCGTCCCGATTCACAATTTGGAAGAAATTGTTCAGCGAATCATCTAGCTCTGTTGCTGCTGCTCTCGAAAACGTTTTCTCGTAGTTTGGTCCACCACATATTCTATTATCCGATAATAGTCCTACTTTCATGAGTCGTTCTGTGAGTGAATTGTTACGCTCATGGGGAGTCGAGCTTCGCCAGTGCTGCGCGTATCGCCACCAAGGAAATGGCATTGTCGAGCGCATACATCTAACAATTAAGAGAATGGTTGAGCGGTCTGGACGCCCTGTAGCAGAAATGACCTTTTGGTATAATGCCACCACTAGTTCGGTGACTGGTGAGAAGCCGTTCGTCAGCGTCTTTGGATGTGTGCCAAAACTGCCTGGTGTGAATAATCAGAGGAGGACTGCGAAGTCAAACATGAAGCAGGAATGGAGTGGAGCGATGCCGGAGGAGAACATAAATCCTTACTGTGTGGGTGATTCAGTATATCTGAAGCCAGCTAAGCCTTCGTGCACTAGTCGTTGGTCAGGACCCCATCAAGTATCATCTGTGCCAAACAGCTGGGCGGTGGATATCGGCGACGGAGTGTCACGACATATCAGCCACGTCAGGAGGGCGGTTAAACACGACGACAGTGATGATGAAGATTCGTCCGAGGCGGAGATCGACAACCTGGAGAGAGCTGAGACAGCGGAAAGAAGTGAAGTGTCGTGTGATAGCGACGCTGTTCAGAATGATACTGGTTGGCAGCACAGATTGCGTGACAGGTCAAAGATTGCTGTTCCTGTGCGTTTCAGAGAGTAGGTTTGAAGACTGTGTAATTTCTGTGTTCAATTCGTTATGTGACTACTTGTTGTAATAGTTAGTGAGATTAACTAGGGGCGGTGTTATATATGTATGCATGTATGTGTGCTTACTTGTATCTGTGCGTGCGAGTGTTCGTGCGAGTGTTCGTGCTTGCTGCGTAGGCATGCATGTATGTTTGTATGTATGTGTGTGTGTGTGTGCGTGTGTGTGTGAGCGATTGGCGATGTCTGTATGCGTGCGCGCTGTTGTGTTCATGGCGAGTTATGTTTCAGTGTGAAATTGGTGGTGCGGTTGGGAGTTGTGTTGAGTAAGCGGTTGGTGCTGGTGAGTTGTGTTGGCACGTGGTTCGTGTGTAGTGATAATTTTGAACAGTGTTGTAGTGTCTTGTCATACTTGCTCCATCAGTCTCATCAATATATCACAAGTGTTGCAGGCACAATTGCGCTATTGGACGATTTTCTGACTACTGCACGCTTGTCTTGATAACTACATATTTTGGGACACGCTTGGTGGGTTGGTGTAAACCTTCGTTTGGTCGATTGGTGCTATCTTGTCTTAATTGTTGCTTTGTTGGTTAATGCACGTTTCAAGCTCTTTGGTAGGGTTTCATGTTGGCCAACACAACATGTACGTTACGCGGCCTGAAAAATCAAAGTTTATTTCATTTCAGAAAACCTCCACACTAGAGGACGTCAGGGCATACTTACAAACAGGGTCACTTCCCTCTTCAATAACAAAACAGAGAAAGCACCAGATTCTCCAGCGGGCGTCCAAGTTCAAATTGCATGGTAAGCATAACACGCTTGTTCAATTTCAACCCATTTGAATTCACTCTGATTAGTGTTATAACTGGATTGTTTATGCTTGTGCTTCATTAGAACTCATGTAACTAATCTGGAATATAAATCTATATATATAAAAGAGATCCTCTGTGTGTCTGTCTGTGTGTGTGTGTGTCTGTGTGTGTGTTCGACCCTCCTTGGTCCATTTTCTATCAGCTATTATTCGGCCACCACTCAGCCTACCCGCTAACAATTTATACCATCACGTTGGAAATTTTCTTGTCTACACTTTAGATTAAATTTTAAATTTCAAAAATGAAATCAAAAAAAGTTATAGCGGTGAAAAGACAAAATGAACCCTGAAAAATGCGAAAATTGTGGTCAATGCTCTGCCATCTACTCCTCATAAACCAGAAATGGTACAGCCAAACAGATTATACCACTGTGTAGAGAATTTTCTGTTCTACAAGATAGGTTATAATTCATATCCAAAAATAGAACATAAAAGATGTAAACATGACAAAATTTCAATCTATATTCAAAATTATATTTATACTCCACGCGTCCGATTTTCTATACTTTTTTCTCTATGTATCAAAAACTAATTATCACACAACTAAATAAATAATACCATCATGCTGGGAATTTTGTTGGCTACAACACGGTATAATTTTTAATTTTCCAAAGTGTATTAAAAAAAAGTTACGGCGGTGTGAAGTCAAAATGACAAAGTCAAAAATGCAAAATTAGCACTGGAAACCGTGAATGTTTTGGTAAATATTCCCCTATCTATTCCTCATAAACCAGCAATGGTACAGCTATAAAAATTATACTATTGTGTAGATAATTTTGTGTTCTACAAGAAAAGTTATAATTTATACCCACAAATGATACAAAAAATGTGTAAAATTGGCAAAATTGTCAAATACATCCAAAATTAAAATTGATCACCGGGCGCCTAAATTAATTCATTTTTCTACCTATTTCTCAGGAACTATTCGTCACACATTAAAATAAATTATATCATCGTGCTGGAAATTGTATTTTTTTAAATGCGGTATAATTCTTAATTTTCCAAAGTGTATCTGAAGGAAGTGACGGCGGTGTAAAGTCAAAAGGACATATTGCCAATTTGACAGCTATTATGCGCACTTGCGATTACACAGGAATATACTACTGTGTAGAGAATTTTGTGTTCTACAAGAAAAGGTATAATTTATACCCACAAATGATACAAAAAACGTGTAAAATTGGCAAAATTCTCAAATGCATCCAAAATTAAACTAGAACACCGGGTGACTAAAATTTATTCATTTTTCTACCCATTTCTCAGGAACTGTTTGTCATACCTTAAAATTAATTATACCATCGTGCTAGAAATGTTGTTTTCTACAATACAGTATAATTCTTAATTTTCCAAGGTGTATCTGAAGGAAGATACGGCGGTGTAAAGTCAAAATGTCATGTTGCCAATTTGACAGCTATTATGCGTACTTGCGATTACACATGAATATACACTGATTAAATTTCACTGAAGTCCAATCACAATTTACGCACTTGCGATTACACAGGAATATACTACTGTGTAGAGAATTTTGTGTTCTACAAGATAAGCTATAATTTATACCCACAAATGATACAAAAAACGTGTAAAATTGGCAAAATTCTCAAATACATCCAAAATTACACTTGAACACCGGGCGACTAAAATTAATTCATTTTTCTACTATTTCTCAGTAACTATTTGTTACACATAAAAATAAATCATACCATCGTTCTAGAAATCTTTTCTTCTACAATACGGTATAATTTGTAATTTTCCAAAGGGTATCTGAAGGAAGTTACGGCGGTGTAAAGTCAAAAGGACATATTGCCAATTTGACAGCTATTATGCGCACTTGCGATTACACAGGAATATACACCGATTAAATTTCACTGAAGCCCAATCACAATTAAGAATGCATCATATTATCTCCAAGCATGGATGGTGTGGTTTTATTGCGTACAGTTTAATTAATGCTACACTCTACTGAATATAAAGGCTTTATTGTCCTCAATAACGTTCCGCACGACGGGCGGGTAAAATGCTATTGGGAACAAAGTAAACTACTGAATTTAACTGTGTAATTTAATTGGTTTAATTTCAAGTTGCATAAGCATAAGTTGCATAAGGATATGGGTTGCAATATCATGTAATGCCAACTTATGCTGTTTTAGCGGAAGCATTAACCTGGAATTATAGAGATGACAGAAGGTTGCATTGTTTTGATAGTGTTGTGGAAAAACATGTTTTCTAAATTGAAACATAAATTTCACATTTAGACTTTTAGATTAGCTATAACTTTCCTGTGGGTTTGTTTTTCTTTTTCAATTTGCACTAATTTTTTTATGAATTGAATATTAATTATATTTTATGAACTGTTCCGCACGACGGGCGAATTAAATGTATCTATAAAGAGTGGGTTTAAATGATAGCGAGGTATATGATATTTTGCTAGCAGTAAATATTCTAGCGATAAAAGTAGAATAGCTCTTAAGCAAATGATTTTGGAGAATGATGTGAACCTTTAAATATATTTTGCGATCTGATGATATATGTATTAGGAATAATACGTAGCAGAATATAGATTGCATAATATAATATCGGCTGTAATATCAAGGGCTGCATTATCGATGTAATCCAAAAAATAACAACTGTATGAATATGATGCATTAGTGGAAGCATTAACCGGGAATTATGAGATAATATGATAATGGTGTAAAATTATATCGCATTATGCAACAAATGTGAATTTAGCTACCTTACAGTTTGGTCCCGATACTATATTGGCGGGTTGAGAGAAAAGTATTGGTGGGCCGCGTGTTTGGGACCCCTGGGGTAGATAATCTCAGTCTTCTGATTACAAATTATGATCGCATCAGTATATTTTGTGATCACAAACTAATAAGTTAAATCACCTCAGACTAGGCTGAGAGCGGTCAAGATTGGATGGTTGGGTTGGGTTGGGTAGGTTTGACTCAGGTTATATTGGGTTTTAATGATAGCGGAAAATATATAAATTTTAACAATAAATATTATAGCGGTAAAATTGAAATAGTACTTAAGCAAATGATATTGGGGAATGATGTTAAGTAATAAATATAGTTTGGAAACATTCTGATGAAAAGATTTCATCATCTTTCATTGTTTGTTTCGTGTTTGTGTTCTGAATTATACCACACGACGGGCAGATTTATATATCAGGCGGGTTGAGGGATAATATTTGTCAAAATAAGAACAAAAATATTCACATTTAGACTTTTCTATTGGTTAAGATATTTATAGGTTACATTTTTTGCTTTTCAATTTGTATTCATTATATTTTATGGATTTGATATGAATTTTATTGTATGAATTGCTCCGCACAACGGGCGGGTTTTAATGCTATATATATACATAAAGAAGAAATTATCTGTCTGTCTGTGTATGTATGCTTGAATATGAGGTGACATAATTGCGCTGGTTCATGGTTCGCTGGTTCAATGATCAGGGGCTTGAAACGCAAACGAAGCGATGGCTCATTTTTATGAAATAAAAATGTCCCGCGGGCAGCAATAAAACGTTCAATTTCACCGTATAGAATGAATTCATATACAAAACTAATGGATTTGACTTCAAGAACCAGAACGGATGGTGTTCGAGTTCTGAATTATTCCTCACGTCGGGCGGGTTTAAATATGAGGCGGGCTGAGTGAAAATATTTTGTCAAAATAAAAATAAAAATAATGAAATTTAGACTTTTTAATTAATTAAGGTCTTCATGAGTTTGCCTTATTTATTTTTAATTTGCAATATTTTTATGAATTGTTCCGCACAACGGGCGGGTTTTAATGCGGTTTTAATGCTATATATACATAAAGAAGAAATTATCTGTCTGTCTGTGTATGTATGCTTGAATATGAGGTGACATAATTGCGCTGGTTCATGGTTCGCTGGTTCAATGACCAGGGGCTTCAAACGCAAACGAAGCAATGGCTCATTTTTATGAAATAAAAATGTCCCGCGGGCATTTAGACTTTTCTATTGGTCAAGATATTTATAGCTTACATTTTTTGCTTTTCAATTTGTATTCATTATATTTTATGGATTTGATATGAATTTTATTGTATGAATTGTTCCGCACGACGGGTGGGTTTAAAAAAAAGTGTTTTTAGTTCATTTTTTCAAATGGTTCATGATTTGCTTGATTGTATGAATTGCTCCGCACAACGGGCGGGTATTAATGCCATATATATACATAAAGAAGAAATTATCTGTCTGTCTGTGTATGTATGCTTGAATATGAGGTGACATAATTGCGCGGGTTCAATGGTATAGATCAGGGGCTTAATTGTTCCGCACGACGGGCGGGTAAAATGCTACTGGGAACAAAGTAAACTACTGAATTATTGTACCATATAGAACCATTAAATAAAAAACCATTATTATATAATAAAGAACCATTTGAGTATTAGTTAGTTAGTTGTCATTAGTTGGTTTATATATAAAGAACCATTGGTGTTGGGGCTTAATTGTTCCGCACGACGGGCGGGTTTAAATATGAGGCTGTTCGAGGGAAAATGTTAAATGTTTTGCTTTTTAATTTGTATTCAGTTTATTTTATGGATTGAATATGCATTTTATTTTATGGATTGAATATGCATTTTATTTTATAAATTGTTCAGCACGACGGGCGGGTTTAAATATGAGACGGGCTGAAGGAAAATATGTTGTCAAAAAATATAATTGAATTTAGACTTTTCAATTGAGTAAGATTTTAATGAGTATATCTGTTTTCTTTTTTAATTTGCAATATGTTTATGAATTAAATATGAATTTCATCTTATGAATTGCTCCGCACAACTGGCGGGTTTCAATGCTAGACGGTGATATTAAGTTATTAAAATATTTTGGAAACATTATGATGAAAAAGTGTAGTCATTTTTCATTGTTTCGTGTCTGAGTTCTGAATTATTCAGCACGACGGGCATGTATAAATATGAGGCGGTTTAGGCAAACTATTTTGTGAAAATAAATATGAAAGTATAGAAATTTAGACTTTTGTATGGGTTTACTCAACTCTTTTTTAATTCATATTCCTTTTCTCTCATGAATTGAATACAAATTTAATAGTATGAACTGTTTCGCACGACGGGCGGGTTTACATGCTAGGATTTTCATTGTTTGTTACGTGTTTGTGTTCTGAATTATTCCGCACAATGGGTTGGTTTATATATGAGGCGGGTTGAGGGAAAATATTATGTCAAAATAAAAATAAAAATATTCACACTTGGACTTTTCTATTGAGTAAGACACTGATGAGTTTTCATTTTCTTTTTTAATTTGGAATATTTTTATGAATATGAATTATTATGAATATTAATTCTATTTTATGAATTCCTCCGCACAACGGGCGGGTTTTAATGCTATACATAAAGAAGAAATTATCTGTCTGTCTGTGTATGTATGCTTGAATATGAGGTGACATAATTGCGCTGGTTCATGGTTCGCTGGTTCAATGATCAGGGGCTTCAAACGCAAACGAAGCGATGGGTCATTTTTATGAAATAAAAATGTCCCGCGGGCAGCAATAAAACGTTCAATTTCACCGTGTAGAATGAATTCATATACAAAACTAATGGATTTGACTTCAAGAAACAGAACGGATGGTGTTCGAGTTCTGAATTATTCCTCACGTCGGGCGGGTTTAAATATGAGGCGGGCTGAGTGAAAATATTTTGTCAAAATAAAATTAAAAATAATGAAATTTAGACTTTTTAATTGATTAAGGTTTTCATGAGTTTGCCTTATTTATTTTTAATTTGCAATATTTTTATGAATTGTTCCGCACAACGGGCGGGTTTTAATGCTAGTACGTTATAAAAGTGCATGCTAAGTTTTGCACTAAACACCTTTTGCATCTTTCACATGGTATGGTTTTTACAGATTCGGATCCATCCAGCTTCAGAGAAGTCATCTTCTCTGAAGCTGAAAAGCAGGCCATTTTCAACAGCGTCCACTCAGAAGGAGGCCACATGGGCCATTGGGCAGGACGAAAACGCTGGAAAAAATTCAAACACAGTTTTACTGGGAGGGGATCATCAAGTTTGTGGTTAATGGTATTGCCCACTGTGATAGGTGCCAAAGATTGGGGGAAATGAAGACAATGGCCCCGGAGCATACACCGATTAGGACAAATGACACGTGGGAGGTAGTGGGAATAGATCTTGTGGGACCTCTTACCGAGACACCCAGGGGAAATAGGTACATCCTGACCGCCACAGATCTCTTTTCCAAGTGGGTTTCAGCATTCCCCTTACAAGCCAAATCGGCAGATCAAGTTTCCCACCACATCCTAACAATGTTCCACCTTTTCGGGCCCCCAAAGAAAATACTAACATATCAGGGTAGGGAGTTTTGTAATCAGGTGAATGAAGTGCTGTTTCAGGTGTTCCAGGTGAAGCACGCTGTGACACACGCGTATCATCCGCAGACCAACGGACAGGCTGAGAGGACCAACGGCACATTGAAAAAGATTATCATGAAGTTGTGCAATGAACGTCAGGATGACTGGGACTGTCACCTCGGTGCCGCGGAATACGCCAAGAACACCTCGGTCCAGGAATCCACCAAATTTACCCCGTTTTATATCATGTTCGGGAAGTGCCCTCGTTTAATGGCAGACATGCAGATCAATGACACTCCAGATTTGGACTCCCGGGTCAAAGATATAATTGAAAACCCAAATATTGAGAGTCAAGCCATTGAGAGCAGAGTAGAGAAAATGATGGGGGTAAAAGAAGTGGTTAGTGCGAATATCAAAAAGGCCCAAGAACGCCAGAAAAAATGTGTCGAGTTGAAAAGGAATAAGGGGTTTAAATCCTGCACTTTCCGGGTTGGGATGTGGGTATTGGCCCGTAATAATAGGAAGAAGGGGATCCAGGGATCCAGGCTGGAATTCGACTGGCTTGGCCCATATGCGATTTCTAATATGGATTTTACTTCGGCCCAGCTCCAAACACCGTCAGGCAAAATTCTTTCTCGTAGAGTCGCGTTGGTCCATTTGAAGCCCTATTTAGAGTCTCAACAGATTCCTGCTCCGTCGTCTCCTGGAGCTGCTGCGGAACCGGCGGACAGTGGCCAAGACGCTGCACCTTGCGACCATGGGCTCCTTTTCACTGTGTCAGTTGATGTGTGCATCGCCAGCCCGTCGTCGATCTTCACAGCGTGTGACGAACCTCAAGGTGTCACTGAACCAGCAGTCAAGCGGCGCCGCATGAATGACGCCAGACGCCCATTGACTTCATGGACGGCTGTGCCGAGCGCGTCGGACCGCATCAACATCAGCGCGACGCTTGCGGACCCGCACTGCTGGCTCAATGACACAGTCATCGATGCGGCTCAGTCGCTGTCGGCGCGGCAATTCCCGTGGGTGTCTGGTCTCCAGTCGACTGTTGTGCTTCAGGGGTCCAATTATGGCGGCTATTCGGAAGACGGGCACCTGTTTCAAATTCTCCATGTTAATGGTTCACACTGGGTAACTGTGGCTAGATACGAGGAAACCGACCCTGGTGTTTTATTCTATTTCGACAGTCTTTCGGCCAAATTTTCCAGGTACCAGAATTTGTCAAGAGTGTTTGCGCTGCCCTCATGTACCAAATTTCCCCAGATGGCGTCCAAATTGAGGTGGGTGGGTGCGCACAACAGTCGGACTCCAGCTCCTGCGGGCTATATGCCATCGCCAACGCGACTGCTGTCTGCTTCGGGGCATATCCTTCCTGCTTTGCGTGGAAGCAGTCCGAGCTGCGGTCGCACTTGGACTGCTGTTTGCGCAAAGGAGTGATGTTTAGATATTTAGATTATTGTTTAGATAATGTTGTGTTGCTTGTGTCAAAAAACAAAAAAAACAAGGACACGCGTTGCGTAACAGATGTGAATTATATGCATATAGTGTATATTTGTGTGTGTATATTGTACGTATTTATGTATGTCATGCAAATGTCAGATATTTTTGTATATATGATGGTTATGGCTGTGATATATTACTGTAGCTGTGATTTGTATGGCTGTGGTGTACTACTGTTTTCAATCTTCTTCTTCGTCGTCTCGATCGCTCGTGCGAGTTTTTGATGATCGCTCTTGAGTTTGTGCAGTAATTCGCCGATGTGTAACGTTTCGGAGCAGCCGGTCTCCATCCTCAGACAATGTGGTCAACTAAATGCCGTTTGTTTGTTGTCGATTGTGTGTTTATATAGGACGTCAATTGTATGTGTTATTTTCACGCCTCGTGTATGCGCGCGGTGTGCGAAATTCGCACCTATGGTCGATGACACCTATGGCTCACGCTACTGCGCGCCGCTGTTTGTGGCACCTCGCGCATGGGCGTGTCCAGCTCACTGCTTGATGGGGGTCTTTGGGTGGGGAGAACACCATTTTCCTCCAATTGCACGTTGATTTTTGGGCGCATTGTTGTTATGTAAATCGCTTCCAAAAGTTTCAAGCGCCTGTTGTCCGTTTCGTGCGCCAATATGTCTGTTCGTGCCACTATTTCTTCTCGACTAATCTTTGTGTTATGCGCCGATGTATTGTGGTTTTTGATAGCGCCGTTGCTGAGATGGCAGGTCAAACGGCGCGACAGCGTTGTTGTTGTCATCCCGATGTAGGAATGAGGTCCGCACCCCTCATCGTTTTCACAGGTGTACCGGTAGACAACATGATGTCGCTGCAGCTTGTCTGGCCTGTCATTGCATGCTTTGTTGCGCAATATCAGACTTGATGTTTTCTGTGAACGATAATAAATTATCAATTTCACCTTTTTCTCCGGTTCAGTGGGTCTCATATTCTTCTCAATAATCTCCTTCATGACGCGTTCGTCGACTTTGTGCGCAGAAGACATAAAATTTCTGTAGTACAGAGTAATATGCTGTTGTGCGTCGCTAAAACAGTTGTTCTCGAAATGCTTGTTCAGCGCTGCAGCAATTACGTCTGAAATTTGCTGGTTCGGATAACCGTTGTTGAGCAGCACCTGTGTGACACGCTCGAGCTCTTTGTGCGTTGAAGCCCAGGTTGAGCAGTGTGTCAGTGCCCGACGGATGTATGCGCTGATTGTGGATCGCAGATATCTTGTTGGACATTCACTGATGCCATTCAGACACAGTCCCATATTTGTCGGCTTGGTGTATACGTTTGTGCTAAGCTCTCCACTATTCAGCTGTACTAGCACATCGAGAAATGCCAGCCGACCGTCGAGTGCGTTCTCGTGCGTGAATTTTAGTGACGTTTCTTCTTCGAAAGCACACTTGAGAGTGTCAATTTCGTCAGATGACTTCACTCGGATGAAAATGTCGTCGATGTATCGGCAGTAGGTCGCTGGCTTGTTGGACGAGTGCACTTTAGTTTCAGCGGAACCCATGAAGAAGTTTGCGAACAAAACGCCGAGTGGGCTGCCCATAGCCACTCCGTCAATCTGTTGGTATAATTGGCCGCTTGGACAGGTGAATGGGGCCTCTTTCGTGCATATACTCAGCAGTGCACGCAAAACCATATACTCAGCAGTGCACGCAAAACATCCTCTCTCACCTTCAAAGGTGTTGTATCTTCACAGCGGTACACACGATCCATTATAAGGTCGATGGTTTTGTCGACAGGCACGTTGGTGAACAAGTTTTCAACATCCAAAGATGCAATTAAATCACCGTCAGCTAAGTCTTGCGCGCGCAGCAATTCCAGAAAGTCGTGTGCACTGCTGATGCTGTGTTCACACGGTGCATACTGCTGCAAAATTGCGTTCAGGCGCTTCGCCAAGTTGTACGTCAGAGTGGGAATCTGTGAAATGATAGGCCTCAATGGGTTGCCGTCTTTGTGCGTTTTCACATTGCCGTACATATAGCCTGGCGAGTATTCACCTGCAATTTTTGAAAGTTTGTGCGTGTCGTCGCCGTTGTTGAACTCTTCTATCAATTTGTTCAGTCTTTTTTTGATCGCCTCCGTCGGGTTCCGGCGAATTTTATCGAATTTGCTGCTGTCGCTGAGTATAGCGTTTATTTTGTCGAGATACTCGCTTTTGTTGAGCACCACAAATGAAGCGCTTTTGTCGGCTCGACGAATCGCTATTTTGTCATTGTTGCGTAGCTCTTTGGCTAGAATGTGAAGAATTGAGAAGAATGTGAGACCCACTGAACCGGAGAAAAAGGTGAAATTGATAATTTATTATCGTTCACAGAAAACATCAAGTCTGATATTGCGCAACAAAGCATGCAATGACAGGCCAGACAAGCTGCAGCGACATCATGTTGTCTACCGGTACACCTGTGAAAACGATGAGGGGTGCGGACCTCATTCCTACATCGGGATGACAACAACAACGCTGTCGCGCCGTTTGACCTGCCATCTCAGCAACGGCGCTATCAAAAACCACAATACATCGGCGCATAACACAAAGATTAGTCGAGAAGAAATAGTGGCACGAACAGACATATTGGCGCACGAAACGGACAACAGGCGCTTGAAACTTTTGGAAGCGATTTACATAACAACAATGCGCCCAAAAATCAACGTGCAATTGGAGGAAAATGGTGTTCTCCCCACCCAAAGACCCCCATCAAGCAGTGAGCTGGACGCGCCCATGCGCGAGGTGCCACAAACGGCGGCGCGCAGTAGCGTGAGCCATAGGTGTCATCGACCATAGGTGCGAATTTCGCACACCGCGCGCATACACGAGGCGTGAAAATAACACATACAATTGACGTCCTATATAAACACACAATCGACAACAAACAAACGGCATTTAGTTGACCACATTGCCTGAGGATGGAAACCGGCTGCTCCGAAACGTTACACATCGGCGAATTACTGCACAAGCTCAAGAGCGATCATCAAAAACTCGCACGAGCGATCGAGACGACGAAGAAGAAGATTGAAAACTGCAAAGCGGCAATCCAGTTTAATCTCGTTTGCCTGAATGAGAATATATATATATATATATATATATATATATATATATATATATAGCGCACAACAATTTATTCAACAATAATTTATTCGGTATGGATGCCCTACTCAGGCCGAGTCGATTCGAGGGCTCGTCTGATACTACTTCTGACGATTGGAATCACTGTCATCGCACCCTCTCTAATTGCATCAGCTCACTTCAGGCCAATAATCCGAGTATCTCTATCGACAAGTTGGGAATCCTCACTAATTATGTGTCCTCTGATGTCTTCAAATTAATATCCGATTTTACTTCATTTGATTCGGCGATAGAAGTCTTGAAGAGAGCGTATGTGAAGCCGAAAAACACTGTTTTCGCCAGACATGTCCTGGCTACATGTAAGCAGGGCAATGATCAGTCAATCGACCAGTTTCTTCAAACGTTGAAACAGCTCGCCAAAGAATGCAACTTCGAGGCTGTCAACGCAACGACACACACTGACCTCTCTATCAGAGACGCATTCATCAGTGGACTTTCTTCTTCGAGTATTCGTCAGAGGCTGCTGGAGAATCTGGAGCAGAAACTGGAGGACGCTGTAGCAACAGCGAGAAGCGTGGAAATGGCTCAAAAGAACGCGGCAGTATATTCGACATGTTCTGGAATGGCGGCTCAAGCTACCAATCAGACACATGAGCAAGAGGAAACCTCTTCTCATGCAGATTCACATTCTCCATTGGAGTGCGCTGTGTCCCGGCGTACGTCGCCGCAGCAGCATAGGCCATCTCGGTGCCAATTTTGTGGAAGGGTGAGTCATCCCAGTTACCGGTGTCCTGCCAAAGATTCTCTCTGCCAGTCGTGCGGGAAGAAAGGTCACTTCTCTAGTGTATGCCGCTCGTCGTCCAACTCCAGTGGTGGCCCTAATTTTAAGGCAACCATCTTGGCCTCTTCTTACGGCGGATCTAACGAAGCGTGCTCCATAGTCACTGCTGTATTGAACAATCAGGAAGTTACGGCAATGATTGACAGTGGCATTACTCATAACTTCATCAAGAAGGATTATGCTCGGTCGCTTAAACTGAAAGTACACCACTCGAGAGATCAGGTCAGTATGGCATGGTCTTAATTATCTAGCTGCACTGGAGGCCACTGCTTCTGTGACTTTGAAGTAAATGAACGACCTTATACCAGAGTGAAACTGTCTATTCTACCAGATTTGTGTGTTCCTATAATTCTTGAACAATAATTCATGAAACGGCATGAAGCTGTAGAGTTCAAGTTAAATGGCGGAGCACCGACCTTGAAAATTTGCGCCTCATCACACCTGAACGTGGATCCGCCGTCTCTGTTTGCTAATTTAGAGCACAATTGTCGACCAATCAGCACCAGAAGCAGAACCTATTCCCCTCCTGACCGTATTTTCATCCAGTCAGAAGTCAAACATCTCTTCCGAGAGGGGATAATTGAAAAGTTGAATTCGCCTTGGAGAGCTAAAGTCGTGGTAACGAAAAATGAGAGGCACAAAAAAGACTGGTGATCGACTATTCTACAACTATCAACAAATTCACTCAGCTCGACGCGTATCCGATGCCTAAAATATCTGAAATGATTAGAAATCTTTCCAACTATACAATATTCTCGAAAGTAGACTTGAAACAAGCATACCATCAGTGCCCAATTAGGGAAGATGAGAGGTTCTACACGGCGTTCGAAGCAGATGGTAGATTGTACCAGTTTACGCGACTGTCATTTGGACTGACGAATTCTGTTGCAGCTTTTCAGCGGATAATGAACAATATAATTCAGAACCACGGTCTGGAGGGCACCTATGTATACATTGACGACATAGTGATTGGAGGCAGAAACCAGGAAGAACTCTCGTCCCGAATGAAAGCATTTGAGGAAGTTGCAAATATAATGAGCATACAATTCAATAGAGATATATGTGAGTATAATGTGTCTGTACTGGATTTTCTCGGTAATCGGATCGCAAACGGGTCGATCATACCCAATCCCAAGAGACTGACTCCTTTTAAAGAAATGCCGAATCCGAGCTGCAACAGATCACTGAAGAGAACTGTCGGATTGCTTTCGTATTACTCGTCGTGGATTGCAAACTTTTCATCGAGAATTTCACCACTGTTGAACGTGAAAAATTTTCCTATGAATCAGGAGGCGACTGAAACATTCCAAGCTTTAAAAAACGAAATAAGCCAGGCTTGCCTTGCAGCCCTCGACGACCACGCACCATTCATGATTGAGACGGACGCCTCAGATTGCGCTCTCGCTGCTGTTCTGTCACAGTGCGGACGTCCAGTCGCTTTCTTCTCCCGTACTCTGTCACACGCTGAGAGACGGCACTCAATAGTGGAGAGAGAAGCAGCGGCGATAGTTGAATCTGTCAGAAAATGGCGTGATCTACTTGTCGGCCGAAAATTTAGTATTGTGACAGACCAGCAAGCTGTCACATCTATTTTCAACACGCAACTATCCAGCAGGATTAAGAACGACAAACTGTTGAGGTTGGGATTAAAATTATCTAGCTATTGCTATGAACTCGCCTATCGTCCAGGGTCAATGAATTCTTCTGCCGTCACCCTCTCCAGGTCATGTGCGTCCGCTCAGTCTCTGCCACTCAAAGATCTACACGAGGCCTTATGTCATCCAGGTGTACGTCGAATGAGTCACCTGGTCCAACTGAAGAATTTGCCGTACTCCGTCGAAGACGTCAAGAGAGTATGCAGAGAGTGTCTAGTATGTGGTGAGCTGAAACCTCGCTTTTTCAGGCCATCGCCTGGAAGGTACATGCACGATCACCTTTTGAACGATTATCAATGGACTTTGCTGGGCCCAAGCCATCTGTCAATAAGAGCAAATACTTACTAGTGATTATCGATGAGTACTCACGATTCCCATTTGTATATCCATGTCCAGACATATCTGCTCAAACCGTTATTAGATGTCTTCAGAATATATTCTCAATGTTCGGGTGTCCAGACTCCATCCACAGCGATAGAGGCTCTCAGTTTACCTCCTCTGAACTTCGAAATTTCTTGTTCCAGAACGGAGTTGTAATCACTCACTCAACTCCGTACCATCCGATCGGCAACGGCCAGTGCGAACGAGAAAATGGCACCATATGGAGGGCCATCCGTCTGGCGCTAAAGTCCGATCATCTGGACGAATCTCACTGGCAGAGTGTTCTCGACCGTGCGCTGCATTCAATTCGCTCACTTCTTTGTACCTCAACGAATGTCACACCACATGCTCGCTTCCTAGGTTTTCCGAGAAGGTCAGGCAGCGGATATTCTCTCCCTGACTGGCTGCTAGGTGGACCTGCATTCATCAAAAACTATCATCTTACCTCCAAGTCGGACCCCCTCGTCGAGCCTGTCGAAATTGTTTCTGCAACACCGCATTTCGCAAAAGTTCGCTACTCCGACGGAAGGGAATCTACTGTGTCAACCAGCGATCTTGCTCCTCAGCCTCCAGGTGATCTACCGCGTGCTGCTGAACGAGAAGTGGTACCGGCAGTTCCGACTGGCGCTATCATCGAACAAGTAGGTGATTCCATGATTGTTGCAGACGAGGCCAGGGATGAGAGGGAACGGATGGGGATGTCCGTTGATGAATTCGCCGATCGTTTACTAAATTAACAAACAGAACACCCACTCTCGTTTATACCTGGTGCTACGATGAGAGGTCGCATCATCAGACGTAATCCGAAATATGTGTGATTGTTTCAATATGCTGCGTTCCATCTTCGCCAATTTATTTCTTTAAGGTGCGGAGAATGTTGTGAATTCGTAAACTTGGCAACTTTGTGAATTGTAGAACTGCAATGGCGGATTTCTATCGTTCGTATGATTTTCGTGTGCCGTTATGTTGCTCTCTTGTAGCTGGCTAATTGGTTTGTATATTTATCCTTGCTAGCTATAGTATGCTCACCTCATGTATAATTCCTCATTATACTACGTCAATTGTATATTGATTTGTGTATTCTACGTATTAATGTCAGTGTTCTCTTTTTCAGATATAGTTATGTTATATTGTTGAATAAAGGCTTTCGTTCAAGGTTTTCACTTCTCAGCGCACAACAGTCGTATTCGGGCAACGAGGCTTGGGCAAGGAGCTGTGTGTGTAAATGAGTGATGTTGGTCGCGAAGCAGCGTTGGCTTTTATGCGCGTGCGTTTGTCCTTGAAACGGGCGCGTATGAGTGATAGCAGAGCATGCGGTGGAAAGAGCGTTGTGTGTTGCAACGGGTGTCAGACGTCATGCGGTACGTTGCCATGGTGACGATGGTGCCGTGCGCACGAGCGTATTGCGTATGTATGTGTGTCTGTAGTTTAGCGAGCGACTGGATGAGGCAGTGTGTGTTGGGGGAGCGAGTCGTCGCGTGTGGTGCTGTTTGCGAGAAGTGTTGTGTCCCGAGTAGTGTTGTATTGTGAATAGTGTGTGTGCGAGTAGTGTGTCTTGCGTGTAGTGCTTTGTTGTGCTGTTATTCGTGTCATAATTTTTCGCTTATCGTCCCGAATACATACATCTGTTACAAGCTATTTCGGCTATCATGGCAAGTCGGAATATCGAAGAAGGAATTGTCAGCGGGAATTCGTCTCTGGATATCCGACTCATCCCAGAATATGACGGCAAAGGTGACCCGGCAGAATGGCTAGGCAAAGTCAGAAAGATGTGTAGACTGAGAGGCGTCAATGACGTAGCGACAGTTGTCATGATGAGATTGACTGGAAACGCTTATGCCGTTGTTGACCGTCTCAGTTACGAGGACCAGTTGAACGTGGACAAAGTGTGTTCTGCATTGCAGCGAGCCTTCGGTCTTGATCCGTACACATCATTGGACCGATTTGTAGAGCGAAAACTCAGAGATGACGAAGTTGTCGACGTTTTTGCATCAGATTTGGAGAAATTGGGTGCCAGTTGCGGAATCACTGGAGATCTTACGTTGACGTGTGCGTTTCTTAAAGGCCTACCGGTCAGAGTGCGGGAAGTTTTAAGAGCCAATGCGAATCTAGAAGGGATGAAATTCAAGGACATCATCGAGAGGGCCCGTACTATTTTGTCGGACTTGGATAGCGCAAGCACCACATCCGTGTCAGATTATTCGTTTGGAGCGACCATGAAATGCTTCCATTGTGGACGCGCAGGCCACATATCGAGGAATTGTAAGTCTAGGAAACCGGTTGAAATCATATGCTATCGTTGCGGGGAAAAAAGACACGTTCAAGCGGTATGTACGTTAAACGAGGAGAGGCGGTGTGCGCCAGCCTCCTCTCCAACTCAGTGAGCCAGGCGCTGGTGACCGTGGTTGCCAAAGTGAATGATGTGTCATGTCGCGTACTAGTTGACACCGGGTGCACGAGAAGTTTGGTGCACAAATCATTGTGTGGAAACAAAATCATGCAGATGAGAAATGATGTGTACGGCATGAACGGTGGAATGATGCGATGCGTCGGGCAGAGCAACATCGTGTTGGATGTAGACGGAAAGGCAGTTGAGCTCACTGCTATTGTTGTCGCAGAACCGTTGTTTGGTCACCAATTTGTGCTCGGACTGGACGCGGTGGCTCTGCTCGGAGGTCTGTTTTTGTCAGCCAAGTTGGAGTCGACGTTTGGTGTAGCATGCGGGGTCCTTTCTGAGCCACTCGAAGAGAATATTCCCGATGCTCAGAGATGCAGTGAACTCAAGGTCGAGGGAAAAGATTTTTCAGCGGAATTTCATCCCTGGCTGTGCCGATGGACGGCTCGCTGGAAGTGGTCTGGTGAACCTCCTGACCTCCCAAATAAAACAGCAGAGTACCCGATGAAGCGTGACGTTCGGTCATGCTACGAAGACGAGATGAGGTCGTGGATAGAAGAGGGTTGGTTGGTGGAACACAGCGTTGGTAAGCACGGCGATGCTAGAGGTCTCATGCCCCTATTGGCTGTAGTACAGGCGAATAAATCGAAAGTGAGGCCTGTGCTCGATTTTCGGCAGATGAATCAGCACATCACATCCTACACAGCCGAGTCAGACGTGTGTGCGCAAAAGCTGCGTGAGTGGCGGAGGTGTGGCGACAATGTGGCCCTGCTCGACTTGAAGAAGGCGTATCTTCAGATACACATCGATCCGAGCCTATGGAAGTTCCAGACGGTGATTTTTGGGGGGAAGAGGTACTGCCTCACGCGCCTAGGCTTCGGGCTGAACGTGGCGCCAACTATATTGAAGTCTGTGGTGCAATGTGTACTTGAACAAGACAAGAAAGTCAAAGAGGCGGTCTCAGTGTATGCTGATGACATATTGGTGAATGAGAGTGTACTCAAGGCTCATCGTGTAGCAGATCACTTCCGACGCTACGGCCTGGAGTGCAAAAGTGAAAATCGAGCAAAAGACGGCATGCGAGTTCTGGGACTTCGATTGAGTAAAGAACATGGGGAACTGAGGTGGTGCAGAGATAACAGAATATCAGAACCACCGGTACCATTAACCCGTCGCAGTCTGTTCTCCTTCTGTGGTCGAGTGGTTGAGCATCTCCCAATCCGCGGATGGATGCGACCGGCAGTGTCGTTCTTGAAACGTGTGGCCAACGAATCATCCAATGGATGGGATGATATCATCGATAACGCCAGACTCTCCTCGCTGGTGAGCCACTTGGCAGCCCGCATTGAGGATAACGATCCGGCTCGAGGTGTCTGGAAGGTGTCAGGAGAGAAGGCAGTTGTGTGTGTCGACGCTAGCCAGTTAGCCGTTGGAGCTGCGGTTCAAGTGAACGGTGAAATCATAGAGGACGGAAGTTGGCTACGCGGTAAAAGTGCCGCCCACATAAATCTTGCTGAACTTGACGCGTTGTTGAAGGGTCTCAACATGGCCGTAGTGTGGCGGATGAGTGAGATAGAATTCAAGACTGACTCGAAAACCGTTTTCCACTGGGTCAGTGACACACTGAGTGGACTAACGCGGGTCAAAACCAAAGCAGCCAGCGAGCTCCTCATCCGTAGAAGGCTGGAAACTCTGAAGTCGGTGCGAGACGAGCTGGGTCTCAAGTTGTCTGTGTCTCTAGTGTCTACGTCAAAAAACCTGGCTGATCGTTTGACTCGTCTGCCTCGTTCGTGGACAAGAATTGGTGAGGCTGCCGGCGCAGTGATATCCGAAAATTCCCGGACCCCCGCAACACTCACAGATGTTAAGAACGTTCACAACGACGCCGGACATCCTGGAGTTCGTCGAACGCTGTATTTTTCACGGAGACGCTTCGGAGACGCGAGGAGAAGAGACGCTGCTCAAGTAGTTCGAGAATGCGACATCTGCAAGGCTATTGATCCTGCGCCCATCAAATGGCCCGGCGGACAACTATCTGTAGGTGAGACGTGGAAGAGAATTGCGCTGGATGTTACGCATTATCAAGGTCATCACTATCTGACGCCGATCGACTGCGGCCCATCCCGCTTCGCCATCTGGAGGAAGCTGGCCTCCGAGACCGCATCTTGCGTTGTGTCCCATCTACAAAGCGTCTTTTTTGAGCGCGGTGCTCCGTCAGAATGTCTTGTGGACAATGGCACCCAGTTTCGCAGTGCCATTTGTCCGTATGATTTCGGTGCGCATATAGACCACAAGAAAATGCCATTGTCGAGAGGAGCCATAGAAGCGTGAAAGTGATGGCGGCAAGGAAGCTGTGCTCGATCCAGGAGGCGGTGTATCGATACAATGTATCACCGCAGGATGATGTCAACGAAGCATCGACACCGGCTAGTCAAGTGTATCGCTACAATGTGAAGGTGAGAAACGTCGATCACACAGCGGGCAGTGAACAACCGAACGGAGGCTCACGCAGACGAGGAAGCGGGTACGACGTCGGCAACAGGGTCTGGGTCAGACGAGCCGGAGCAAGATGTGATTCTCATTCTTCGCCTGGTGTGGTCACCTCGCAAGTGTCAGATCATTCCGTAGAAGTTGACGGCATTCCGATCCATGTGAGAGACATCAGACCGCGTGGCCGGACAACATCCGTGGACCAGGATGGCCGGGCGTCCCAAGGTGATCCCGAGATAACTGTTGAATCATCACCTGAGTCGATGTCAGTTCGCCATTCTGAAGCGGAGGCTGGTGGACAGGAACAGACTGTGAGGAGAAGCAAGCGAAGGAGGCGGCCCAGAACGTGTGCGACTTGTGATTCCTGCGAATCAGGGGTGGATGTGGTAAATGAGTGATGGTGGTCGCGAAGCAGCGTTGGCTTTTATGCGCGTGCGTTCGTCCTTGAAACGGGCGCGTATGAGTGATAGCATAGCGAGCGGTGGAAAGAGCGTTGTGTGTTGCAACGGGTGTCAGACGTCATGCGGTACGTTGCCATGGTGACGATGGTGCCGTGCGCATGAGCGTATTGCGTATGTATGTGTGTCTGTAGTTTAGCGAGCGACTGGATGAGGCAGTGTGTGTTGGGGGAGCGAGTCGTCGCGTGTGGTGCTGTTTGCGAGAAGTGTTGTGTCGCGAGTAGTGTTGTATTGTGAATAGTGTGTGTGCGAGTAGTGTGTCTTGCGTGTAGTGCTTTGTTGTGCTGTTATTCGTGTCATATAATTTTTCGCGTATCGTCCCGAATACATACATCTGTTACAAGCTGCCCAACATAAAAAGGATGCGACATTAAAGAATGAAAATAAAATGCGGGAACGTTCCAAAACGATATGATTTTAGAACAATAGTTACACGTCTCTCGGATGGAAAAAATTTATATTGCACTGTCCAGGCCGGATTCACGGAGAAACTCGAACATTAATCTGTATATCTCATGGTTTTCTGAACCCAGAATTGTGCTGAGGTTCGGGACCAGTTGTTGGCTCGCTAAATACCGTAGAAGTGAGGGGCGCTGCCGACAATAACTCACGCAATGTATGAGGACATGCTCGACCGTGAGAGGGGAGCTGCATTCTATGCAAATTGGCGGAGGTAATTTATCAATCAGAAAACTATGTGTTAGTCTATTGTGTCCAATTCTCAGCCGACCCAACAGTCTCTCTTGTCTCGGGGAGATCGCTGCTGACGCCGAGTGGGGACCCATCTGACCAATTACTCGTCCGAGGGCTTATTGTGGTCTAAATTGGTTCCATTGTTCTCGGCAATGCATAAGCACTTGTTGGTCTGTGGCGTGTGGCTCGCCACGGAGCGTTACACTCAAACAGAGCGAGTTCTTTGGACCGACTGTATTTGAAACAAGAGGACAGAACGAACAGGTCACACACAAGCATACAAACATACAATTGGTCAAGCACACACATGATCCAACAACACGCGCAGTGACAAAGACAAATACGACACACAGACATACAAACGAATAGGCGTGCAGCTAGATTCGGCGAGGTTGTGCGCGGCGTAATTCCACGTGGCGCACTACAGGACTCCCCCATCAGAAGCGGAGCGGTATGATTCATGAGTCGGTGAATCGTGCATGGCAGGCATACTGCTCGGCAGCAAGAGAACAGGTATATTTTGGATAATAAAGTCGTAAAGACGTCCTCGTGCTACGCAGTCTGGAGACAAAATTTGACGTTGGTTGCAGAAACTGCATCAAGCAAGAAGTCGAGGCAATACTTATAGCGTCGTATTCTTGCTGCGCAGACGTTTGCTGTTCAGTGAGGTGAAGTTTGGCGTAGGTTAGCGGAAACTGCATCCAGCAAGAAGACGAGGAAATATTATTGTGTTGTCTTCTTGCTGCGCAGGCGTTTCCTATTCGGTGGTTTTACGTCCGGCGTCCGTATGAGAAAAACACGATTGAGAACGGCACCGGACGGAGTCGGTCTTGGATGGTGTGATGCTGGTGCGTCTGGTCAGTGTAACATACTGCGTGCGCCTATGCTTCGCTTGATTACTTGAGCACTGCAAGATTATATTGCAAGCCGTGCAGCGTCTATTCACGGAACGTCCTGGTGTATGTCTGTGTCCGGTGTGTATGTGTTCGCTGGCTATTGGGTTCACTCAAGCTGAGTCTTACGTATCGTTTTGTGAGTACACGTATTACATGGCGCAGCCGACAGGATAGTGTGTGATTTTTTTTCTCAGCAATATTTTGTGATTTTGGATTTTTTTTATAATCATATTTGACGTTTGCTTAGCACACGCGGCAATGTAGGAACACCTCACTCAGTTGACTCGATTGCTTTAGCAGCTGGCGCGACGCCAGCTCTCAGATGATGTCGACCGATGAGCCACAGCTACTCCGGCAGTTGCTGGGATTCGAGCATCAGCTGCGGCGTTTGCGCCTCCTCCACTGCACCACGATGCTTCAATCAGTGGTTTCGACGCATGTAAGCAGAAAGTGATGGGATATGACACACTTTACGGCATTTCCGCGTTGGCGCCAGCAGGGCAGCGTGCGGTTTTCATGTCACTGCTGGATGAAGACTGGTGTCGTACAATGCGGCACAGCGTCACACTGAGCGATAATAGCACGCTGAACGACTGCCTGCTCGCACTAGAACAGCGTCTGCGCTCGCAACGCAATATAATGGTGGATCGGCGCGCGTTCTACTCTCGCAAGCAGCAAGAAGGCGAGCAATTCGAAGATTTCTTATGCACTATTCGGGAGCTGGCATCCTCGTGTGACTTTTGCCACCATTGCTACGATGACAGACTCCGCGATCAGCTCGTCATGGGCATCGCCGACACAGCGGCGCTTCAACAAATGCTTCAAGTGTCAAAGGAAAATCTCAATTTGTCTAGAGCCATAGACATCTGCAGATCGAGTGAGAGTGCGCAGCCAGACGCCAAGGTTATGGTCAATTCAGACGGCGCCGATAGGAGGGGCACAGAAACCTAAGTGCTGGCCATCCACCACCGCGGTGAGACTCCCCGCTCATCATCTCGAGTATGCGTCTACTGTGGCTTGACGCATTTGTCCACGGATTCGTGCCCTGCGCGTGATCGCAAATGTAATCACTGCGGTCGTCGCGGGCATTTCGCTCGCGTGTGTTGCAGTCGACTTGGTGAAAGATCCACTGCGAGTTCGACGCCGCGAAGACGAAACAGCGACAGAGGTTCCCGTAATGTGAGGAATACCAGCGTCGCCATAAATGACGCAGAACCAAATCTGACTGTGACTCAGATATATATTGGAAACGTCGGCGGTGGCCTACAGCGGTCTCGATGTGTCGCCAAATCTCCCACGACAGTTATCCATGTCTCCGAGGTCGGCGGGACACCTCGGGGCGTTAGTTGGACACCAGATACTGGTGCAGAAGTATCAGTAATAAACGAAGCCACTGCCAGAACCCTACACATCGATCTCTCCCAGCTGGACAAGCTACAGGGCACAATAAGAGCGGCGAATGGCAAAATCCTCCGTTGCTTGGGCTCCAAACGCTTTCAGTTAACTCTTGGTGATGAAGGATGTGTCTCACGTGTGCACATTGTACCCAGCGTGAGGAGTTCGTTGCTCTCATGGATTGATGCTGTGAACCTGCGCATTATTCATGAACCATTTCCACAGCAAATGCCGCGTGATATGTGCGTTGGACAGGCGCAAAAGGACCACCAAAAACAACGTTTAGAGTGGCGCAAAAAGGTTCCACCGCAAGATTGCGACCGTGAAGCGCATATGAATGCGTTTAAGAATGAGTTTTCCGCAGTATTCTCGGAATCTGGGCCACTCAAGAAAATGAAAGGTGGTCCTATGCGAATTCATATGAAGGACGATCACAAACCTCACGCAACTACGGCACCTCGAAAAGTGCCTTTCTGCTATCGGCACTCGTTGCAGAAGCAATTAGAAGAACATTAGGAGCAAGATGTCATCGAACCAGTGAGCCATCCCACAGAATGGTGCCATCCAATCGTGCCTGTCGCTAAACGCAACCCCGGCGGATCGACAAATGGATGTCGACTCACTGTCGATTTCACCAATTGAATAAGTTTGTGGAGCGCACCACACACCCAGTGCATTCTCCAATCGACATCGTGTCGTCAATTGGAAATGGTAATAAGTATTTTACCAAATTCGATGCTCGTTCAGGCTATTTTCAGGTGGCTATTCAGAAACAAGATAGAGACATCACGTGCTTTATCACTCCATGGGGGCGCTATCGGTTCAAACGCGCCCCTATGGGTCTGCTCTCTAGTGGTGATGAGTATAATCGTCGAGGTGATCAAGTCCTTTCAGGATTACCCGGCGTTTTCAAAGTCGTTGATGACATCTTGATCGCGTCTACTGATTATGACGAACATCTGCAGCGCGTTTGGACAGTGTTAGAACGCTGTGAATTTGCCGGCATAACACTCAATATCAACAAAACGGTATTTACCTCCAACGAAGTCGAGTATTGTGGTTTTCTGATATCTGAATCCGGTTTTTCAGTGGATGTAAAGAAGATTCAAGCCATTGCACAATTTACAACGCCTCTAAACATCACAGGTCTCCGGTCATTCCTCGGCCTGGCAAACCAATCCGGATATTTTTCTTACAAGATTTCGCACGCAGCCGAGCCATTGCGTCAGCTGCTGAAGAAAAACAGCGAGTGGCTTTGGACAGAAGTTCACCAAACGTCTTTCTGACACAGTTAAAAGAGTACTGTCAGAACCTCCTGTCCTTGGGTATTTCGACGCGAGTAGCCCAACTCGACTGGAGACTGATGCTTCGCGTGACCACGGCTTGGGATTTATCCTCAGTCAAAGGAACGAACAAGGGCAGCGGCAGATGATACAGTGCGGGTCAAGATTCATCAACGAAACCGAGAAAAGATACGCTGTTTACGAACTTGTGTTGTTGGCGGTGGTATGGGCATGCAAAAAGTCCGATCCTCAATTCCAAGAGCCTAGGCGATATATCAAACCCGAGGCTGCAGCGGTTCAGGGAACGCTTGCTTCATCTGAAATTCACAGCTTATTGGACCTCTGGCTCCGCTCACACAGCAGCTGATGCACTGTCAAGAGCGCCAACTCAACCAGCTGAACCTCAAGACGACGCCTTCGACTTAACCAATGATTTTTCTATCCAAACCATCCACCGATTCGGAGATTGCGACAACTTTGGCGTTCGCACGACGCCCATATCCACTACACTGGACCAAATCCGAGCAGCTTCTAGTGAAGACTCAGAGTGTCGTGATCTGATCCAGTATATAAAAGACGGATTCCCGTCCACTAAAATCAGTGTGCCGGTTAATCTTCATCTCTATTGGTCTATCCGTGATGATCTGTCTGTCGACAATGGTATAGTGTTGTACGGTTGTCGCATAGTGATACCACGTTCTCTTTGTGCTGGCACGCTGGTCCGCCTGCACGACGCACATCAGGGTCAGGAAAAAACAGTCCAGCGCGCAAGACAAACGAAATTTTAGCCGGGGATCAAAAACGACATCCATCAGCATGTCGCGAAGTGCTTAGAGTGTAAAAAGTACCAACGAAGTCTACAGAAAGAGCCCTACAAATGTGATTCCCTCCCTTCTCGAGTGTTTGAGTGTGTGTCAGCCAACTACTTTGAGTACGGGGGACGTACGTATCTCGTCTACGTGGACAGGCTGTCAAACTGAAGCGGCTTGACGCGTGAAGCGGCTTGTCCAGAAAACAGCTTGCGGGGGGAATATAGACTCTGACGCGTTCACACGTGGGATGTTGGAGCTCAGGAATTCTCCCGGAATATCTGGTCGCTCCCCTGCTCAGATGTTGTACGGCCACCCTCTGAAGTCAAGCGTTCCTGCTCATCATTCAGCGTTAGACCCAGAGTGGCAGAAACGTGCTGAACAGTGTGATCAACGAGCGGCTAAGTCAGTTGAAAGCCGTGTGAAATACTACAACCGCTCGGCAAGGACCCTTTCTCCACTCAGCACAGGATTGGCAGTCGCTGTGCAGTGCCCGAAAACCAAACTCTGGGACATGGTTGGTTCAGTTGTAGCTATTGGGAACCACCGAAACTACGCTGTACGTCTCCCCAGCGGACGCCTATCATGGAGGAATAGACGACATTTGATGCCACTACAAGGCGCCATCACTGAGATATATGCAGCGCCGCCAAACGAGCAATTGTCACCTGAACATCCCGACATCAGGAGACAATACACAGAAGATGACCATCAAGATCAGGACAAGCCTCGCCCCCATGGTGAAGATGTACTCGTGGACGAAGACCACGATCATCAAGGTCCACGTTGTAGTGCGCGCCAGCGACGGGCTCCTAGCTACCTAGATGACGACATTACAACGTGATTTTCATACATACTTTCTGACTGTGGGGCTCATTCTATATTTGTATTTGTGTAAGCTTATTCGTAGAGCAGATGCTTGATTTACTTCACGAATCCACGATGCATGCTGATTGAAGTTGTATAAACTGTTGTTATAAAACTTGGGGAAGGTGTAACATACTGCGTGCGCCTATGCTTAGCTTGGTTACTTGAGCACTGCAAGTATATTGCAAGCCGTGCAGCGTCTATTCGCGGAACGTCCTGGTGTATGTCTGTGTGCGGTGTGTATGTGTTCGCTGGCTATTGTGTTCACTTAAGCTGAGTCTTACGTATCGTTTTGTGAATACACGTATACCAGTCAGTAGCTGATGGTGCGTCGCTCTCAGCGAGACACATAGGACTATGACGAAGACGAAGGCATGACGACTATGCGAGGCGAAGGCAGGCAGATGAGGCGCAAGCCAAAACAATTTCACTCAGCATTACACCATCATCACGTCGGGGTCACCAATGTGTCGTGTTGCTCGCCACGGAGCGTTACACTCAAACAGGGCGAGTTCTTTGGACCGACTGTATTTGACACAAGAGGACAGAACGAACAGGTCACACAACAGGTCACACACAAGCATACAAACATACAATTGGTCAAGCACACACATGATCCAACAACACACGCAGTGACAAAGACAAACACGACACACAGACATACAAACGAATAGGCGTGCAGCTAGACTCGGCGAGGTTTTGCGCGGCGTAATTCCACGTGGCGCACTACAGGTCCACCAGCGAGTACACTACGCTCTTACTGAACGGATACTGCTGTATTTGTACCTCGTTCGGGGCCATCTTTGCCTCTCGATCAGCGCGCTCGTTTCCCGGAATGCCTTTGTGAGCTGGAATCCAGACGAATTGACATGATTTATCCGCACTTTTCAAATGATGAAAGCTGATTAAATTTATGACGATGAATAAAATCCTGCGATGATATCTGTGAAATGTGTTGTAGAGCGGACTGCGAATCCGAAAAAAATGGTAGTGCTACTGAAATTGCACGATACTACCAACAACAGGTCGCGATAAATGGCGTACAATTCCGCGTAAAAACATGAAACATGATGGCAGGCGGTACTTGAACACTTGTTGAGGTAGCTGAGGCGCATTTGAGACCACTACAGCGCATCCTACCCTGTCACCCATCTTTGAGCCATCAGTATAAATGTGGGTACAGTGACTTTGCGTGACTGTAAATTCGGTGCACCGCGACCGCACCTCCGCATCGGTGACGGACGCTACACTCGTTATGTAAGAGATATGCGGGAGATCCGTCATCCAGGTCGGTGTCGGTGTAAATGCGCGAATACACGATGGAATGCATACACCCAGATTGTTGATATAATTATTGACCCGTCTACTAAATGATCACGCTAAAATACGACTACGAATGGAGTGTGAATTTTGGATGTCGATGTCATTAAAATTCTTCATCGGTTTTAGAATATGATTATGGTCGATAAAAAATTTCATGGCGTATCTGAGAGAAATTTGTATCCTACTCAGGCCTAGAGCCTGAATGCCGGTATATGCCCGAAGCGCCTCCACCGGCGAGGTTCTGTGAGCACCCGTGATAATACGCAGACAATCGTTTTGAACCGTCTCAAGTCGGTGGAGCACTGACTGACTAGCCGCAGAGTAAACCTGAACGCCGTAGTCCATGACGGGCAGGACCAGTGTAGCGACCCAGTCCATAACTGTTGCGCCGTACTACTACCGCTAGATGGCGCCATGTGTACATATTCACTGTTTGTAAGCGCGATTTTCGACCTTATGGACTGTGACTGTGCGATAGCGTAGCATAAGTACGTCTGATAGCACGATATACAGCAAATGTTTTTCGTGGTTATATATTAATTATACAATTGATTGCCACACGTTGTACTATTTTACATTGCTATATATGTACGCTTCAAATCCTAGTCGCTGCGCTACGTGTAATATTTATATGTGTGTAAACTTGTGCATTGACTATGTGAACATTATGCCCTATATTTGGCCGTTTCAGGTTAAGCACCATTATGGGGTAAATTTCGATGCCTTGCTTCGTCAAGTCAGTCGTGCTTTGTGAAGTGAATACAGTGATACGTGTTACAGTGAAAGTGTTGTGCTATACCTCTCCTTTCGTTGGGTAATAGGTGGTCGTTTACGCTGGTAGCTCCGGTATTACCAGTATTGCATTCCACGGACCCGTCTCTTCCTTCTTTCTTGCCTCTCTCCCCTTGGCTCAGGCCTCTCACCCACTGGAGATGAGTGCTCGCTCCGGGCGCAGTACGATCCCGGAGCACACCGGTCCTGATTGAGCCCAGGCCTAAACAGGCTAGCAGAGGCGTGGGTTGCCCTGCTTCAAGAAGGGAAATTGCCGGGTCGCTTGTCGGTGAACACAGGCCACATTTGGCCCAATAGAATTGGACCAAAATCCAAATTCTACACTGGTCACCCCGACAACCGGCATGCTAGAACCCGGAGGCACGACACCACAGGCACAGTCGCCCGACGGTAATGTGAATCTCACAACCTTGCTTGCTTGCACAAGCTTGTTCAGCTCGTGAAAAATTTCCGCCAGGTACGCAACCCTTTTATTCCAGGCTTCATCTTTGAAGTGAAACAGAATATCTTTTCTTTGTTGAGTCTCCAGGAAAAGCTTTATTTCATCTTTCATTTCAAAGACACGATTAACAGTGCTTGTTGTGTTGAGTGCTTGAGTCTTCACGTAATTTACAATTTTGATTGCAGAATCAAGCACTTCCTGCAGAGAGGCAGGGATAGTCTTGCTGGCGAGAGCATATCGGTGAATCATGCAGTGGATTCCCTTTGCTTGAGGTGATAACTTCTTCACTCTCGTTTGGAATCCTGATTTCGATCCCAGCATAGCCGGTGCCCCATCCTTCAAACCCCACATACGTTTTCCCATTGAAGATCTTCATCTTGGAAACAAGTTAAAACTTTTTCCATAACATCATCAGGTTTTGTTGTGGTTTCAAGTGCACTGCAGAATAAGAATTCATCTTTAATGTCACCTGAATTAATGTATCTCACGAAGACAAGCAACCGACAACATGAACTTATATCTGTTAACTCGTCGAGCTGAAAGGAGAACAAAGGGGAACTCTTGACTTCAGTCAACACCTGTTCCTTCACATCCATCGACATTTTAGAAACGCGCCTCTGTACAGTGTTATTTGACAGGGATAATTGCTGCATCTTCATTGCACTGGCTTCTCCAAGAATACGATTTACTGATTTCATCATGCAAGGTTTAAGAAATGTTTCTCAAATTGTGTGAGGATTTTGTTGTTTAGCAATTTCGAATGCAATGTCAAACGAGGCTTCTACTACCTCTGCAGTTTGCTGCTGAAACGACCCACTTCTGTCGAGTTTTTTGGTTTTAAGACACTGTTGATACCGTTTGAAGAAATCCAAATCCTTCTTTGCGTGTTCTGGATGTTTCGTCTCGAGATGACGCTTGAGTTTCGATGGTCTCATTGACTCTCCACTCAGGACAGCATGGCACAAAACACACTGTGGCTTCTCGATGCGGTCACTGGCAAGCAGAGAGGTGAAGCCAATGTTGAGGTAGCATTCCGAGTATATGCGCCGTTCAGCCATGGTTTCAAATCTGTGAACAGAGTAAATAATGTTTTTAATATATTCAATTCGAAAATATACTAAAAACTTAAATAACAGCATTTTTCCAATAAAAATTGTCATGTCACAACAGCATGCTTGCCTCAACAACTCACCTCTACTGCTTGCCTTATCTCCTTGCCGAAATTAAATACAAATGTTGTACCTGTCACCACAATATGCTGCAGGAGTAATGACAGGGTAAGCATTGCCTGGTAAGCAGGGGAGGGAGTGTGGCCAGTCGCGCCAGTTGCGTGCCACCAGTGTTTCAGTGCAACACTATGACAACTTCTGCCAACATCCACACCGCTATCGCCGCTGCGGACAAAACATACGGCGACACAACGTCGTTTCCGCCCGCCTGCGTTTGGGCTACAGACCTGGATGGCAAGTGTGTGCCAGTGAAATTCTCCCTCAATCGTCGTGTTGTCCATTATGTGATACACTTGGAGGTACTTCGTTGGAGCACTATTGTCTACGCTGCCCCGCCCCGAGTGACGTTGTGCCAGCTGGACCAGACGTTACTGCTGTTGATGTTTGCCGATTTCTTTTGAATGATGAAAATTTGGACGCCATCCTGCTGCGCTTCCAGCGATTTGGCGAGTGCTGACTGTTCTCTACTGCACTCTCGATACTACTTTATTATCTCTAAGTTACCTTAGATCAAACTCTGTATAATATCACTCCACACATTTTCTTAGATACTTTTCCTATACAGCGTGTGTTTCTTATTGTATTAATCACGTTATATTGTGTGCATATCTCTGAGTTATGTTGCATCATATGTGTTGTATTGTTCATATGGCTTTGTGCAGTCTTACCAGTATTGATGTGTTGTGGTTCGTACACTGATTTGCATTGAACTGTATAAGATTTATTGGCTTTCATCAACCTTAGTTACTTATGAGGCATTTGTATGACGTTGAACGCAATATATTGATTGAAAAAAAAAGAAAAAAAAATTCACACAGGCACGCATACATACACCAATAATAACATCTTTTGACATTAAACTAACGTAGCACACGTTTTGCTTTGCACCGAAGCAAAAAAGAATAATGTAAGTGCATGAGTAATGTAACTGATTAAACAAATATGATTATATCCTAAGCTATTTTTTACAAGGCTAGGCGACACCCAGTGAAAGCTTCGCGACCCCCCTGCCAATGCTTCGCGACCCCCCAGGGGGTCGCGACCCACCGGTTGGGAACCCCTGGTATAGCAAGTAGCCTGCTGGTACGTATAAGCGGCTAGTTAAACCACTTGATTTAAGCTGTTTTTTAAACCATGGTTTTTTTCTAAATAATTTTTTTTGAAAAACGGTTTTCGTAGATGTAGAGATTTAGAAAAAAATTGGCGGCAGATCAAGGAAAGTTGAACCAAATTAATTGGTTTATTATTAGTAACCTGTTTTTAGAACTGGTTTTATGAATAACGGTTTCTTTGATGTAGTTATTTGTGTTCAAATACATTTTTGTACATTAAATATATTTCCTCATTCGTTTTTTTCCTACACAAAAATATTGCCCGTTTTTCTGGTCAGGATTGTTACTCTGATTAATGCGACCCGTTTTTATTCGTAGTCTCATTAGGGACACTAAGTTTGTGTGCATATTTGTAGTATTTGTATGAATATTTGCAGTGTTTGTACTTTTATTTTTTCTAATATTTGATCTGCTGATTGAAATGACGAAACTTATTATAATCAACGTATTTCATTTCTGGAAGGAAAAAGGTAATATGTGAAAAATAATAAAAAAATTATGCCACCTGTTGTTTTTTTTTAAAACAGTTTCAGATTTTAGCATAAAAACGATTCTCAAACCCTGCTTTCTTACACAATGATCAACTCAATAATTAATATAAAAAGTTTAAATGCCTAAGTGGGAAGAAGCCGAAGCTTATGAACACACAGGTGTGTCCCGTGCAGCTCGCTGCCACCACAGAACCGACCCTCTCCACGGTCTCCACTCCACGACCCTCTATGACGCCACAAGGACGAGTGGACAAGACACAAGACGTATTAGAGAGGGCCACCTACCCAGAATGCATGGCACAACTCATGACTGATATCTGGTACCATCATTTTCTGCTGGGTGGACAGGGGCTGTGGGATTGTAGAATTCGCCGAATGAAATTCTGCTCCGCCGGGTTTCGAATCACAGACCTCCCGCTTGTGAGGCGGGTGTGTTAACAACTACACCACGGAGTCCACAAATTGAATTGAATGTAAAACTGCACTGTACATAGAAGTGCCGCACAGTACCGTGCAAGCAATGATATTGGGGCTTTCAGACACATTATAACAATTATATTGTGCATTTTTACGCAGACAGCATCTTTCACCGGGCCTACCAATTTGCCCTCGCTTGAAACACCTCGCTGGACACCTCTCGCACCAAACACCACTCCTCCTGCTCCAATATAAGCGCCCCCAAGCCTCATGATCGCGTCCATCCCAAGAATCATTCTGACGTCACCAAACAACTTATCAACTACAATAACATGAAAACGAAAGAGCTCACCTCCAACGGACAACAGCACCGTCGCGGTACCCGCGCACTCGACACTCCGACCATCAACACTAGTAACACGACAAGAACCATGAACACGACCAACGTATTGTCGCAGTACCATCGTTTTGGTGCATCCCGTATCGACAACCGCACTCAGTTGATGTCCGTTGACAGTGGCTGGGACACACGGTAACGCCTCTACTGCCCGTTGGGAGCCGGGAGAACTGCCGGCGCACCAGTTCTCCCCTCGTCGTTTCCCGAGTAGTCAACGACGTCTGAAGGCTGCGGGCAGTATCGCCTAAAGTGCGGTCCTCCACATCGGAAGCATTCCACCTGGCGACGTCCTCTACGAACGGCACGACCACAGTTCCTCGCCAAGTGCGGTCCTCCGCACAAAAAGCACCCGCCGTACAGCTTCTTGTCCTCGACCGGTCTAGGTTGCGCGTTCTTTGAGACCATCGCCGCGTCTCCGCTCTCATCCTCCAACAATACCCGGGCTCTTTCTATCACGGCATCCAGTGCAATCGTCTTTATGTTCGACATTGTTCTAAGCTCCCGAGACACATCTCGCGGCATACCGACCACGAAAGCATTTTTGAGAACGTCCTCGTTCTCGATTTCGGCCAGTTTTGCAAGTTTCCTCAGAGCGGACATATAAACGTCCGCGGTTTCACCGCTCCACTTGCTGCATGCGAATCTTTCGTATGCGGTGAGCCGATTGGCGGAAAAAGCATCGAGGAGTTTCGTTCTGACGTCTTCGTACACTTCCTTCTTCTGCTCGTTCATCTCATTATACACATCGTAGGCTTTTCCGTCAAGAAAAAGCGGCAGCACGTTGGCCAAATCGTCGATCTTCTGCAGTTTTGCAACTCTTTCGAACTTGTTTATCCACTGAACGACGTCCTGCCCTCCATCGAACTGTCGCAGGATCTCATGAAGCTTCATATTTGCCATTGTGCCGAAATAGCTTGTGAATGTATTCAACAACGATGTACAGAAAAAATAACGTGATGAAAACTGCGATATGTTAATGACCACGAATCCACGCACGAATCTACACGATCCCGCAACAAAGCGTTAACTCCACACAACACAGATACCCTCTTGCCAACGCACTCGTTCGCCCCACGCTCCCAGTTCACACCACTAAACCAACTGCCCTCGAACGCTCCACATTTCCCCTAGTTACCAACACAGTACAGTACACGCGCGCTCCCACACACAAACACATACATGCACACCATCTGCCTGTACAACCAGACACGCACGCATTCACAAAACAAACACCTACCGCTCGCGCAAGGATCACAGCCACACAAACACGCACACTTTCACTCACATACACATACACACTTGCTTATGCAAACACCATATCCCTAACGCACACACAAGCGCACTAATACCACAGTAATACACCACAATAGGTTTCATGCACTAGAAAAACTGAGTGATTGCGGTGTTATGCTTGTTTACTTGTACTGTTCTCAGCATCGTAATTTACAATTAATTGCAGAAAAATTGTGCGCACCGCTGTAAAAGTCCTTCTGAACAATGATTGTTGTGACAAATTCATCTACGATAAATTAGAAACAATGGAAGCAAAAACGTTCCGCATTGTATCGTGTATGGTCGTTGCATGTTTGTTTTTTACTGTTTTATGCCTGTGTGGGCTTATAATATATTCAGTTATTCTATTTGCAATTGTATTTTAAGCTTCTTATGTTGGTAACATGATTTTCAAACTTAATTGAGCCGGAATGCAAGTCAAACACCCGCACTAAGCACAATTTCTAATAACAACGCATATCGCCCGTACGAGTGAAGCCACCGCAATGGATGACGTCATACTTTCGTGAAAGGGCCTGTATCTAGGTGGCGTTGATTGAGCCCCGGCCTAAACAGGCTAGCAGAGGCGTGGGTTGCCCTGCTTCAAGAAGGGAAATTGCCGGGTCGCGTGTCGGTGAACACAGGCCACATTTTGCCCAATAGAATTGGACCCAAATCCAAATTCTACACCAGTGTCCGGTATAGTCGCCTAAGCACCGTATGTTCTAAGTATGTTTAGGCGCTTCAGACATCTAGCTCTTAGATATTCGATATGGCTGTGCATATTTAACGTTCTGTCCAAAACAACACCGAGAAAAGTGTGATATGATTTTTGTGGCACCTGTTCACCGGCAAGGGTTAATTCCTGATGGGACTTATGACCGTCGACCGAATAAAGCACTACAGACGACTTACTAGCCGAAAATTTCAGCCTGTTTCTGCCAGCCCACTCAGAGAGTAAATCGACTTTCCTATAAAACATGGATAATTTGGACAGTGTCGTCGCCCTGAAACCAGATCGCACTGTCATCGGCGTATAATGAAAATGACACACATGCTGGCAAGTCATCAAAAATAGCATTAATTGTAGATGTTTTTAAATACATCTACAGGCTATTTCGGCCCTGCAGAATGTCAGCTACCATTAAAATTGGAGACATGGTGAGATGCTTTGATGGCAGCGGAGACGTAATACAGTGGCTCGAGAAAATCAAATTGGTTGCTGATCTGAAAAACATCGTGAATCTGGCGAAGATTATACCGCTTTTTCTGGAGGGCGCTGCCTTCGCGGTCTACGCTGAAATGAGTGATGAGGATAAACAGGATTCTGACAAGATTGAACGGACTCTTCTTGCGGCTTTTGTCACTAATGCATTTCAGGCATACGAACAGTTTTCTCGGCGAATATGAAGAGACGAGCCGGTGGATGTCTTCATAACCGACTTGAGGAGGTTGGCGCGACTTGCTGGTATTCACTCAGACGTGTTGCTGCTGAGGGCCTTTGTGGTAGGTGTACCTTCAGTCGTGTCGCGTTAACTTAGAGCTGTGACGCAGATCGAAAAATTACTACTGAGCAAAATCGTGGAGAGAGCACGGTGCCTGATGGCAGAGCTCGTGGAACGCCCGTTGGCGGCTGCAGCTGCTACGCCCAGCTCAAGCCTTCGAAGTCACTCGTATTCGACTTCGTATTTGATTACGCTTCTCAGTTTGCGTATATATAGAGGAGAGACACCTAGCTCGTAATGTAGTCTGCTGATAGGAGATGTGCGTAGAGCGCCTCATCAATTCGAAGGCAGGAATTTTGAATTGTATCCAAATGTGAAAGTGAGGACGTTGACGCAAATACAAAAACGGTTGAGCAGTACTCTAAGAATGGTCGAATGAGTGTATTGTACAATCGAATGAGGATTTTGCAATTTGTACCGTACGAAGGATGGGATGAACACTTGAGTATGCTGAGACGCTTTAACGCTCGAGTTTTTGCCCCGTTGAGATGGTACCTGAAAGACAGTTGTGGATCGAGAGTAACCCCAAGGAATTTGGTATACTTCTGAAATGTGATAGGAATGCCCGATAGAAGAATAGGAGTAGACGGATCGGGTTGAATAGAGCAATGTTTTCGAAAGAGTTGCAGTGGCTTTGTCGGATGATATTTCAAGACCGAATAGGGAGCAATTCCGAGAAATTTGATCAACAGCAGATTGAAGTTGGCTTATTATTGAGGAGACGTCAGATCCAGGAAGCCATATCGCAATGTCATCCGCATATATACAATGCTTGACTCCGTTGGGAAGGTTCTTGACAACTTGATCGATAACGATGTTGAACAAGATTGGAGATAGGACCACGCCCTGTACAACACCATTATCTTGTCCAAAGCTCCTGGATAATTCTGTCGTGCGAATTCGAAATGTCCTGTTTGAAAGATAGCCGGATATGGAATGAAAAAGGTGGCCGTGAAGTCCAGTCTTTGAGGAGAGATACTGTTTTATCTCTGGATACTTCATTGAAAGCTGATGATAAGTCGAGGAAAATAGCCAGTGTAAACAATCCCTTTGAGAAGTTGATGCGTATGTGAGAGACCAGGAGGTTAACATTGTCAGCGGTGCTTCGATTTTTCGTGTACGCGGTCTGTTCTGGTGAGATGAGGTGGTTTCTGTGAGAAAAAGCCGTGATGCGTGGCAGAATCAATCGTTCGTATAGCTTTGCGAAGCATGAGGTGAGACTAATTGGGCGGTGTGACAGATAAAACGGGGACATAGATAAAATGGGGACATCGACGCATTTGATACAAAATTTGACGCATTTGAAGGGATTCGAAGGATTTCCCTTCGTACCATGTGCACTGGATGTTATAACATGTGCTGTTATTAGTGATTCTTGTAGTGCAGTTGTAGTAACGTAGTTGGGTGGTTGCTAGTTTTTCATTGTAGACATGTGTACCCAGGTATGTATTTTGGATAATTTCATAGGGGACAAATGTATTTTTGGAGTAAATTTGTTGTTCTTAAATTCGCTGGTGCTTGGTTCGTTAGTGCTTGTATTTGTTGCTTGTTTGGTTAGTAACCGCTCATTGTATTAGTTGTCTGGTGTGTTAATGAACGATAATTTTTATAACCGTCTGGTTGGTTAGTGCACACATAAACAGTTCTCGTTGCTGGTGTTTTGTGTTGTAAAAGCGATGACGTGGTTTAATCTTGAATTTATGATAAAGTAGGTTACGTACTACTTGAAAACTTGTCAAAATTTCAGACAGGCTCCACTCTAGACGATGTGAGGTGCTATTTACAAACCGGAGTATGTCCCTTGTCAATGTCAAGGCAGAGGAAACATAAAGTCATCCAGCGCGCGTCCAAGTTTCGGTTACATGGTTGGTATAACACGCTTATTCAATTGCAACTAATGACTTAATATTACGCTGATTTTCGACATGAAGTAATTGGACGTGGAATGAAAATGTTGAATTTTGCACTGTGTCAACATGATTTGCTCTACACGCGTGCTATGTTTTTGCAGATTCGGATACTTCCAGGATGCAGTTTGTCCAACGCATTGGGGGGAAGTCAGCATCAGAGAGGCCATCTTCTCTGAAGCCGAAAAGCAGACCGTGTTTGAGAGGGTCCATTCGGGGGGGGGGGGGGGGGGGGTCACATGGGGAGGATAAAGACTGTGGCGAGGATACAGTCACAGTTTTACTGGGAGGGGATGGCCAAGTTTATGATAGATGCCATTTCCCGTTGTGATAGGTGCCAAAGGTTGGGGGAAGTAAAGACAATGGCCCCGGAGCATACACCGATTAGGACAAACGACACGTGGGAGGTAGTGGGAATAGATCTGGTGGGACCTCTTACCGAGACACCCAGGGGAAATAGGTACATCCTGACCGCCACAGACCTTTATTCAAAGTGGGTCTCAACATTCCCCCTACAAGCCAAGTCAGCCGATCAGGTTTCCCACCACATCCAGACAATGTTCCACCTTTTCGGGCCCCCGAAGAAAATAATAACAGATCAGGGTAGGGAGTTTTGTAATAAGGTGAATCAGGCTTTGTTTCAGGTGTTCCAGGTGAAACACGCTGTGACACACGCGTACCATCCGCAGACCAACGGACAGGCTGAGAGGACCAACGGCATATTGAAAAAGATCCTGATGAAGTTGTGCAATGAACGGCAGGATGACTGGGACTGTCACTTCGGTGCCGCGGCATACGCCATGAACACCTCGGTGCAGGAATCCACCAAATTTACCCCATTTTATATCATGTTCGGGAGGTGCCCTCGTTTAATGGCGGACATGCAAATGAATGACACCCCAGATTTGGACTCCCGGGTCAAGGATAGCATTGAAAACCCTAATATCGAGAGTGAAGACATTCAGAGAAGAGTTGAGAAAATGGTGGGGGTAAAAGAAGTGGTTAGTGCTGTAGGGACGCCTACAGTAACGAGTAAATAACACACACGAGCTGCAACGAACAACTGGTCTATTTGCAGAAGCACAAAGTGTTGTTGTCTTTAAACCTTCACATTTGGCGCACACAAGGTCTAACAATAAAACAGAAACAATATAACAATTACATGATATTTAACTATTAAATAAATAGAAATAACAGACGGCGGCCACAGCCCCCTTCAGGTGCAAGGCACCGATTACCGATAGCGTCTGGAGACGCGAACCAGTCGGGCGCGCCGTGACCACACAATTCTGTCTGGACACTGTGTGAGAGATGGTTCAGCTGGAATGGGAGGTGTCAGAGTCGTTGAAGTGGCTGCTGGTGTTCCGTCCGGAAGAGCCGATGCCGAAGCAGGAGAGGTCGCGTCACTGTTCTCCGAGAATGCTGGTTTCAGCCGGTCAAGGGCGACGGTGTCTAGTCTTCCGTTGATGTCCAGGACGAAAGCTTTGTCACCCCGCTTGATTACAGCATATGGACCACGGTAAGGTGGTGTTAAAGGCGGGCGTACAGCATCGACTCGGACAAATACGTGTCGCTGTTTTCAGCGGCTGCGAGACAAATGGGCGTTCGGCGTCAGAACTCCGATGCCAGGATGTTGGTGTCGGTCGCAGCTTGGAGATGGCAGTTGCCAGTTGTCGAGCAGTCTCACAAGCCGGCGCTGGAGTCGTTTGAGAGAAGAACTGGCCCGGCAGACGCATTTTCTCTCCCAAGACAAGCTCTGCTGAAGACGAGTTGATGTCTGGTTTGTAAGAAGCTCGCATGCCCATCAGCACAACAGGTAAAGCGATGAGCCAGATTGTGGACCTCTCAAGTGCAGCGGTGAGAGACGCCTTCAATTGACGATGTATCCGCTCCACCAATCCGTTCTGCTGAGGAGAATACGCGCATGTTGTTTTGTGAGCCACTCCCAGGATGGACCAGAACTCTGACCACAGATCAGATACGAACTGTCGTCCGCGATCTGATGTGATGCACAAGCACATGCCGAAACGTGAAGTCCATTCCAGCAGTGCACGTGCGCACGAAGCAGCCGATGCGTCCGTCATTGGCACAACATCTGGGTAGCGTGTGTACCTGTCGACGATAGTAAACAGGTAATGGTACCCGTTTGCTTCAGGAAGCGGACCGACGATGTCAACGTGCAGGGACTCAAATCGGCCGGACGGTGTGGCAGGACGACGCAGAGCCGAGCGCTGATGACGACCGACCTTGCACTGCTGACAAGGGACACAGTTCTTCGCCCAGGTTGAAACCTTTGATCCGATGCGTTTGAAAACAAAGCGCTCGCAAATCAAGCGACGTGTTGCTCGTGCACTAGGATGGTGCATGTTGTGAAATGAACAGAAGATATCGTGCTGGAGCGACTCAGGTACAAGAGGACGATCAACACCATTAGACACGTCAACTAGCAGGCCACCCGGGACACCCTCGACCTCTCGACGTTCAATACAAAGCGACGGGGAGGCGGCGAGTTCAGAAACGTCCACGGCACCTTGCTGCGCGATGGCGATCCTTCTGATGTCCAGACCTTGCTGAGCGACGACATCAAGCTGTGAGACCTGGTGTTCCGTGACGGAGACCGGTGGTCGACTCAGGTAATCAGACACCGCGTTGTCTCGGCCGCTAATGTGTCTGATGTCGGTGGAGAATTCACTGATGAAAGCCAGTTGACGCTGTACACGTGCCGAACGCTCGGACATGCTCGTGAACGCGTGCGTCAACGGCTTGTGATACGTCCACAGCTGCAGTTCTGGACGACCTTCAAGCAAATGCCTGAAACGCTTCAAGACGCTGAAAATGGCAAACAGCTCCTTGTCTCCTGTGCACCATCTCAGCTGGGCACCGGCCAACACACGAGAATGGTATGCCAGAGGCACCCATCTGCCTTCCTGCAGCTGCAAAATGACTGCGCCGACGGCGTGGTCCGATGCGTCCGCGACGACTTTTGTGATGGCATCGTGTCGAGGGTACGCAAGCTGGGATACGGCGGCCAGCGCAGACTTGGATTTCTCGAAGGCTGCTGTTTGGCGCGGACCCCAGGAAAACCCGCGCTTCGCGTTCGCCGTGTCATGAAGTGGCTGCAGAATCGACGCCAGATTAGGGATGAACCGATGAAAGAAGTTCACCATGCCCAGGTATTTTCTGCAATCCGCTGGATCTCGTGGCGGCGGCATGGACAGCAAATCCTCCACTTTGTCGGGAAGAGGTGCAATACCACGGGCGGACACCTCCATGCCAACGAAGCGGACCTTGCTGACGCCAAAAACACACTTCTCCGGTTTGACAGCCAACCCAGCTTTGCTCAGACGGCGAAAAAGCTCCTGCAAGTCCCTGCGGTGAGTTGCAGCATCTGGCGAGTAGATGAGAATGTCGTCTAGGTAACAGTACACCCGCGGCATTCCCCTGAGAACCGTGTCCATCAACCTCTGAAACGTCTGTGCCGCGTTGCAGAGACCGAAGGGCATGCGGGTGTACTGAAACAGCCCGAAGGGAGTGGTAATGGCTGTCTTATCTTGGTCGTCTTTATGCACAGGAACCTGAGCAAATGCTCTTGGCAGATCGACTGTGCTGAAAATGGCGGCACCCGAGAGATGATCAGCGAAGGTCTGCATGTGCGGCACAGGATATCTGTCTGGGACAGTGATGGCGTTGAGGCGTTCGTAACACCCAACCATTCTGAACGAAGCGCCACCATCCTTCTGGACCAGGTGGATTGGGCTCGACCATGAAGAAGATGATGGTACCAGATTGCCACGTTCCACTAGCTCATCGAGCTCCCGCTTGGCGGTCGCTAGCTTGGCCGGCATGAGACGTCGTGGTCTAGCAAACACCGGGTTGCCGCGAGTGATGATGCGGTGTTTCACACCGGGTACGGATACCACAGGAAACCCTGTTGGCGGAACAGTGAGTTTCAAAAACTCGCTCGACCGACGAACATCAGCAAACCCTTCGCCGTCCTGCTCTCGTCGCTGGACGGTGCTGACATGAACTATGACTGGATACCGGTCGATGTGTTGAGCTGAACTGCTGGTTGACAAAAAGGTGGCGCTGTCGATCAGCCGATGTTTTGTCATATCGACCATGAGGCCGAATTCCCGCAAAAAGTCAGCACCGAGGATTGGAGTCGGAACTGCCGCCACAAAAAAACCAAACGAGTACACGCGGCCAAGACCTAAGTCTACATCCACACGGTGGTTTACCTTGTAGACAGATATGGAGGTACCATTGGCGGCGCGGAGTACCGGCTGACTCAATGCGGCTGAACATCCCGAGGGGGCCGGCAGTAACGACACCTCCGACCCGCTGTCCACCAGATATCTACGGCCTGTGAGATCCGTAACGAATAAAAGACGGCACTTCTTACGGCAGTCGTGGGCCGTCATTACCGCCGGCTGCCGCTGTCGTTTCCCGGCACGTCTGCGTGGAAAGTGCACGATCCCAGGCAACGACGCGCAGCGGGTCCATATTTACGGTGTAGACGGCACCAGCGATTAACGAAGTCGTTCACAGATGGCTGGGCTGCTTGCGGTTGTCTCTGACGACTGGGACGCTGACGAGGACCTGTGGTGGCGGCAACAAGATGGTTCTCCGGCTCATCAGTCGCAGGAGCAGCAGCTTCACTGACCACCTGTGCCGTGGACACTGCAGAAGACACAGCTGGCTGGTGAAAGGCGTCAGCGCGAAGAGCCGCTTCACGCAAGCTCATCGTGACCAGCCACTAGCGACAAAGAAGCCGGAGATCATTTGGCACTCGGATGAGAAACATCTCACGAATTATTTCGTGAGATGTATCATTCGGATACAAAGCCGCGAGGTCTCCGAAAAGCTCCGACGGTTTCCCCGAGCCAAGCTGCTGCGGCAGACTCAAGAAGCGCTGTAAGCGTTCCGCCGGAGTGAGCTGGAGACGCTGCTTTAGCCTCTCTTTCAGCTGATCGTAGCAGTCAGTGGCGAGGGGTACCTGAGTGGCCAGATCCATCACCATGCGAAAATGCGACGGAGGCAATTTGGCCAATAATTTTCGGAACATGGTGGTTTGACACGTAAGACCACCGTCGGCCATGAGGTTGTCGCACATGGCGAGCCACACATCCACATTCTCGCAGTCAAAAACAGGTAGTTCCACCCTTACCGCGTGTATGCTACCGGTGTTAGACATCGTCAACGAAACAAAAACGATGAAAAAACAGAACAATCAAAATGTTATTAAAAAAATATATATCTACATGCAGATGATAGATATATCTATATAAAAAAATTGGAGTCGGGGTCACCACTTGTAGGGACGCCTACAGTAACGAGTAAATAACACACACGAGCTGCAACGAACAACTGGTCTATTTGCAGAAGCACAAAGTGTTGTTGTCTTTACACCTCCACATTTGGCGCACACAAGGTCTAACAATAAAACAGAAACAATATAACAATAACATGATATTTAACTATTAAATAAATAGAAATAACAGACGGCGGCCACAGTGCCAATATAAAAAAAAGCCCAAGAACGGCAGAAAAAAACGTCGAGTTGAGAAAGAATAAGGGGTTTAAATCCTTCACTTTCCGGGTTGGGATGTGGGTATTGGCCCGTAATGATAGGAAGAAAGGGCGTAAGGGATCCAGGCTGGAATTCGACTGGCTTGGCCCATATGCGTTTTCTAATATGGATTTTACTTCGGCCCAGCTCCAAACACCGTCAGGCAAAATTCTTTCTCGAAGGGTCGCGTTGGTCCATTTGAAGCCCTATTTAGAGCCTCTCGAGATTCCTGCTCCGTCGTCTCCTGGAGTTGCTGCGGTGTGACGGCCCAAGATGCGACCTGGCCCAAGATGCGACCTCGACGCTTGCGACGCGTATAAGGCATTCAATGCCTTCACTGAATATTCATTCCTTCACTGAAACTTGTAGGGTCTGTTATTATCTGTTATGAAATTGCATTTGTTGTTTGAATAGTTTCTTGCTGTCATATTCTGAGTTCACATTGATTTAATAAGTCTTATTGGGGCCTATATTTACTTGAGTGCTTATTCTGGTGTCTTATTTTCGTTGCAGTGGAAGTTGTTTGGACCAATTCCATTGTTTGTTGTGTTTTGTTGTGGGAATGGTATCTGTTCAGGAAAATAGCTGCAGACGTTGAGCTATTATCTAGGTGATATTTGTCTTTGTGAACGATTTTTGTCTTTGTGCGCATTTGTCTTCGTGTTTGTGGTGTAGTCGTATTGTAGGCCCCAAACATGAGTTTCTTGGGAATTTCGTTTTGAGCGTGTTCTCCACATGTGTTCATTGCATGCTCCATCTGTTTTCGTTTTTCCTCCTTTTCATCTCTTATGTTGTCAGTCCTGTATTTCTGACTATTTCTACGAGTTTTGTTTGGCAATTAAACCGAATAAAATCGTTGATCGGTGGTTTGTTTTTCTACGCGTGAGCATGTGCATATTTAAGAAAAACTAATCGAAGACGAATACAAACGAACGAATCGAACTAAACGAATCGAAGCTACCTAAACACGTTTTAAATGTATGTAGGTGTACACGTGCATTCACATAGGGGTCATTTGTAGTGACCCACAGGCTTGGTTCATCCTTAGATTCTTCTGCAATTATTTAGTTCATTGTTGACTGTCGAAGTGTCTCTTGAGTGACTTTTTTCTGACAATGTATGGCTGATTTACAGCTCGGCTTACAATCAAAGCATCACCATTTCTTACTAAATCAAATCTTGTTCTGCCACGGGGCTAGCAGAGTGGAATGCAGATGTACATGTCCACAATGACTACAGGTCCCCCTTCACTATGGAAAGTATTATCCGCTCAGAGGCGGGGTCTCATAGCTGCCACGCTGCTCGCTGTGACCTGCTTCTCATGGACGGAATTCGAGCATACACATACACACACACACACACACATTGTGTTCAACACTAATCTGAGTAGAATCCGATTGGTTGATGCTGAACAAGTGTTATACCAACCATTCAGTTTGAACTTGGACGCCCACTGGAGAATCTGATCTTTGATTATTGAAGAGGGCAGCGATGTTAGTGAATATACCCTCACATCCCCCAGAGTAGTGATTTTAAATTACATGAACTTCAATAGTTTTTAGTGTGCGTAGCCTACTTTGTCCACATATTGACCATATATAGATTGTTGACCATACGCATTTAAACACATCAGTAGAGAAGGCTATGTTCGCGTGTAATTTTGCGGGGGCAAAGCCTCACGGTCCCGGCTGGCACACCGCAGGTCCGGCCGCCACACGGGTTTTCGCAGTCACGGCCAGCTCAGAAATACTTTCTCGACACTCGTATCAATCACGTCACCGTTTGACCAACATAAAGCCCACCACCCTTTTGTGGACTCCGTGGTGCAGTTGTTAGCACACCCGCCTCACAAGCGAGGTCCGTGGTTCGAAACCCGGCGGAGCAGAATTTCATTGGGCGAATTCTACAATCCCACAGCCCCTGTCCACCCAGCAGAAAATGATGGTACCAGATATCAGTCATGGGTTGTGCCATGCATTCTCGGGAGGTGGCCCTCTCTAATACGTCTTACGTCCTTGTGGCGCCATAGCGTGGGTCGGTTATGCGGTGGCAGCGAGCTGCACGGGGCACACCTGTGTGTTCATAAGCTTCGGCTTCTTCCCATGTAGCAGCTGTCACTTAGGCATTTAACCTATTAACCACCAGGGAAAACAGTTTAACTCGTGTACTAACCAACAAAGCAACAAGACCAATCAAGCAATAATATATTTCGTATAGCGCATATAACCACATATGCGAGCACAAATAATCAACGGCAAGAATAAATAGAATGGATCCAATGTAGCAAACACGTATACACACACAATATACAGAAACATCAAAACCAGATCAAGCACACAAGAGAAAGCTAAAAGATTGCTGAAAACAACAGGCAGCAGAAAATAAACGTGCGCTTATCAGTTTAACCAATTAATCACCTGCGGTATTAACAAACAGCTATCAGAATCAATCGCACAACAAAACACAACAAACAATGGAATTGGTCCAAACAACTTCCACTGCAACGAAAATAAGACACCAGAATAAGCACTCAAGTAAATATAGGCCCCAATAAGACTTATTAAATCAATGTGAACTCAGAATATGACAGCAAGAAACTATTCAAACAACAAATGCAATTTCATAACAGATAATAACAGACCCTACAAGTTTCAGTGAAGGAATGAATATTCAGTGAAGGCATTGAATGCCTTATACGCGTCGCAAGCGTCGAGGTCGCATCTTGGGCCAGGTCGCATCTTGGGCCGTCACAGCGGAACTGGCGGACAGCGCCCAAGACGCCGCACCTTGCGACCATGGGCTCCTTTCCACTGTGTCAGTTGATGTGTGCATCGCCAGCCCGTCGTCGATCTTCACAGCGTGTGACGAACCTCAAGGTGTCACTGAACCAGCAGTCAAGCGGCGCCGCATGAATGACGCCAGACGCCCATTGACTTCATGGACGGCTGTGCCGAGCGCGTCGGACCGCATCAACATCAGCGCGACGCTTGCGGACCCGCACTGCTGGCTCAATGACACAGTCATCGATGCTGCTCAGTCGGTGTTGGCGCGGCAATTCCCGTGTACGAGTACGGTTCAGTTCGAATTGTCAAGCGTCGAATCGAATGCGTCAAGACGTGCATCATATGGGTCGGAATTGTCTGATGTTCCCGTTTTCCCCGTTGTGACGGAACGGATGGCGACCTGACGTTTGCGACGCGTTCAAGGCATTTAATGCCTTCACTGAACATTAATTCCTTCACTGAAACGTGTAGGGTTTGTTATTATCTGTTATGAAATTGCATTTGTTGTTTGAATAGTTTCTTGCTATCATATTCTAAGTTTACATTGATTTAATAAGTCTTATTGGGGCCTTTATTTACTTGAGTGCTTATTATGGTGTCTTACTTTCGTTGCAGTGGAAGTTGTAAGGACCAATTCCATTGTTGTTTTGTTGTGGGAATGGTCTCTGTTCAGGAAAATAGCTGCAGACGTTGAGTTATTATCTAAGTGATATTTGTGTTTGTGTACAATGTTATTAATCAGTGAGTAATGTCTTAGTAATATAACTTTTGAGAACCTTCTACGGTCCTCGATTATATAACTCGCTCCCTTCTCATATCACCTCGCTCACTTATCAATCTTTTACCTCTTCTCTACGTAAACATCTTGTGGAAATTTCCTTTGATCCCGTGACTCATTCCTTGACTCCTTTTGCCTCTCTCTGATATGTGTGTGGGCGCGAATGCATGTATGTTTGTGTTTACCTATGTTTTAGTCTAATTATGTTTATTGTTCTCTGTTATTGTGTTCTTCAATCACCCTTCAATGTGTTCTTCTCATTGTGTAAATGTGTTCATTGAGTTATTTGAATCGTGTAATATTTATTCATTCATGTGTTCTTTTTATTGTTTCTGTAATAACTGTTTAGCTTTGTCCGCTTGTACATACTGTTTAGCTGCTGCGCGCCCGTGTACGACAGGCGCTATAACAAATACACTGAACTGAACTGAACCTTGCATTACTGTGTTTGTGGTTTAGTCGTATTGTAGGTCCCGAACATGAGTTTTTTGGGGATTTCGTTCTGAGCGTCTTTTCTACATGTGTTCATTGCATGCTCCATCTGTTTTCGTTTTTCCTCCTTTTCATCTATTATGTTGTCAGCCCTGTATTTCTTACTATTTTTACGAGTTTTGTTTGGCAATTGAACCGAATAAAATCGTTGATTGGTGGTTTGTTTTTCTACGCGTGAGCATGCGCATGTTTAGGGAAAACGCTTCAAGGCCCATTTTTCGATTGGTGACTGTACCAATCGAAGCTACCTACACACGTTTTAAATGTGTGTAGGTGTACACGCGCATTCACATAGGAGTCATTTGTAGTGAACCACAGGCTTGGTTCATCCTTAGATTCTTCTGCAATTTTTTTAGTTCATTGTTGACTGTCGAAGTGACTGTTTTCTGAGAATGCATGGCTGATTTACAGCTCGCCTTACAATCAAAGCATCAACATTTCTTACTAAATCAAATCTTGTTCTGCCACGGGGCTAGCAGAGTGGAATGCAGATGTCCATGTCCACACTGACTACAGGTCCCCCTTCACTATGGAAAGTATTATCCGCTCAGAGGCGGGGTCTCAGCTGCCACGCTGCTCGCTGTGACCTGCTTCTCATGGACGGAATTCGAGCATACACATACACACACACATTGTGTTCAACACTAATCTGAGTAGAATCCGATTGGTTGATGCTGAACAAGTGTTATACTAACTATACAGTTTGAACTTCGACGCCCACTGGATAATCTGATGTTTGATTATTGAAGAGGGCAGCGATGTTAGTAAATATCCCCCAGAGTAGTGATTTTAAATTAAATGAACTTCAATAGTTTTTAGTGTGCGTACTTTATTCACATATTGACCATATATAGATTGTTGACCATACGCATTTAAACACATCAGTAGAGAAGGCTATGTTCGCGTGTAATTTTGCGGGGGCAAAGCCTCACGGCCCCGGCTGGCACACCGCAGGTCCGGCCACCACACGGGTTTTCGCAGTCACGACCAGCACAGAAATACTTTCTCGGCACTCGTATCAATCACGTCACCGTTTGACCAACATATAGCCACCACCAGGGAAAACAGTTTAACTCGTGTACTAACCAACAAAGCAACAAGACCAATCAAGCAAAAATATATTTCGTTTAGCGCATATAACCAAATATGCGAGCACAAATAATCAACGGCAAGAATAAATAAAAAGGATCCAATGTAGCAAACACGTATACACACAATATACAGTAACATTAAAACCAGATCAAGCACACAAGAGAAAGCTAAAAGTGCGCTTATCAGTTTAACCAATTAATCACCTGTGGTATTAACAAACCAAACAGCTATCAAAGCCATTCCCACAACAAAACACAACAAACAATGGAATTGGTCCATACAACTTCCACTGCAACAAAATATGACACCAGAATAAGCACTCAAGTAGTTGTTGTTGTTGTTGATTTGGGCTTGGCGTTTCGGCCAACGTTGACCATTTCACGCCGCTCACAATTTCGTCAAAACTTGTGTGAAAGAAATAAAATATGGAACGGATGTTTCATGGGAAGGACGAATTGTGAGGAGTTTAAAATTATGACCACAATAAATATAGATTTTTTAAAATTCATGCGCGTGCATGCGTCTACTGCGCAGTACACTGGACTAGCACATGACCGCGCAGGATATTCCCGTCGGTCTTGCGGTGTTGTACGTCGGTAATGTATATTGTCATGTGGCTTTACATACGTTTCTTGAGGCCGGTAATATCCATGAATTCCATGAGTGCACCCATGATTCGTGCATTGCCGCTGTGTAGGAGGGTCTCTGTGTTCGCTATGGCATTATTTTCCATGCATTCACCTATCATATGGCTTCGTGGTCCTGCATACTCTGGGCACTCCATCAGAAAATGGTTCACAGTGATGCGGCAATGACAATGGCTGCACATTGGCGCTGTCTCCCTCTCCAGGAGATGCCGGTGCGTCATCGCCGTGTGGCCAATTCTCAGGCGGGCCAGCATCCGTTCCGCGGATCTCGACAAGGAGACCGGGGCCGGCCATGGACCCGGTGCCTGGAATAATGTCGGCAGCATGTATCTGTTGGCAAGTGCCTGCCATGCCGTTCTGAACACATTGCTGGTACAGCGCTTGATATGGCCTTCCACTGTTCGCCTGTTTTGGTCGAGTAAAACCGTCGTGGTCAGCCTCAATGCCGTTTTAGTGGCTTTGTCGGCCTTTTCGTTGCCCTCTATTTGTCTATGGCTCGGCACCCATAGGAGTTCACACTCTGAGCTTTCGTCCCGCAATTCTTTGTAAAAACGATGTATGTGAGTTGATAAAATGTCCGAAGGGTTAAAACTGAGAATGGATAAAAGCGCAGACTTCGAATCAGACACAATTATTGTTCTTTGGTAATTTTCCTGCACGCACATTTGTATGGCTTTGTATATTGCGAATATTTCGGTATCGTACACCGACGCCCAGTCCGGCAGTCTGTAGTGGTGCGTGTGACTCACACCCGCCACGTGTCCACCGGCGGAGTAGACTGCACAACCTGCCCGTCCCTCGCTTCTCGAGCCGTCGGTGTAGATGAACTGGGCATCCAAGTGTTCAGCCTTAAATTTGGCGAACTCTTGCTGGATTTCGGCGTCGGTCACATGTGATTTATCATCCAGCAGGAAACTCACTTGAGGACGCATCATGAGCCACGGCGGCTCCATCGGAGGTACTTCATATTGTATGCTGGCGCTGATACCAAGCGCTCGCTGAGCATAGCGTCCTCTGGTGCCGATATTTCCGCCCGACTGCCCCTGTAGACTGGTGGGCTGCTGCGCTGATATACTGTGTGCTGGGTGAGTTGGATTTGACAGCGCTTTGGCGTAATATCTGGTAATAAGATCTTGCCGTCGCAATTCCAGATTCTCAACTCCAGTGTATCCCTCCAGTAATTTGACGGGACTCGTCCTGAAAGCCCCGGTCGCCAGACGCAAGCAATTGTTTTGCACCGTGTCGAGTCGCTGCAACACTCGCGGTGATGCGGCCGAGTATACCTGTACACCGTACTCCAGTACTGGTCGCACGAGACTCTTGTACAGCCTGATCATGGTGAACGTGTCTGCGCCGCTGTGTTGTGCCTGTATTGTTTTTAAAATATCGGTTCTCCTTGAAGCCCTATTTATGATGTGTTTTACATGTTGCTCCATGTTGAGCTTGTGGTCGAATATCACTCCCAAGTATTTTGCATCGGTATTATAGTCGATGTTCTCCAGGCAGACGCGTAGCGGCAGTGTTGGCAGCGCATGCCGATGCGCCGAGAAGACGACCGCGACCGACTTACTCGCCGAGAACTGCAGACCGTTGCGTTCTGACCACACAGTCAGACGGTTCAAGCTGAGCTGCAGCAAGCCGTGCGCTCGCCGAGCATCTGCACTCGACGTCCACACAGCGCAATCATCAGCGTACAGTGAGTATTTGACCCCGTTGGGCACATTAGAAAACACATCATCTATCATAACGTTGAATAAAATGGGCGATAAGCAGCTACCTTGCGGGAGTCCGATGTTTGTGTGGTGCTGATGAGAAGTAAAATTGTGCAATTTGATAAAAAACGATCGCTGTCCAATGATAAAATTGGTTAAAAATCGCATAAGATGGCCTCGGATGCCCAGTTTGTGCAGCTTGTTTAAAACGATGTAAGGATGCACGTTGTCGTAAGCCTTCGTTATGTCTAAAAATGCAGCGATTGTGCACATTTTGCGTCTGAAACCAGCCCGAATGTCGGCCTCGAGACGCACGGCGTGATCAATGGCCGATCGTCCCGGCCGAAACGCGCACTGGTCTCCGTCCAGCAGCTGTGCGTTTTCGATCACGTGTGCGAGGCGGCGGGCCACCATGCGCTCCATCAGTTTGGACATGCAGCTGGTCAGGGTTATTGGCCGGTATGATGATGGCATATTCCGAGGTTTGCCAGGTTTCGGCAATGGCACAACAATTCCGTTTTTCCACTGCTGCGGGTATTGCCCAGAGGTCCATATTTGGTTAAAAGTGGATAAAATGTCGGTAAAAGTGTCCTGTGATAAATGTCTAAAAAATGCATAATGAAGGCGATCAGGTCCCATTGAAGTGTTTCCGGCTGAACATATGGCACTGGTCAGCTCATCGGCTGTGAATGAACCATTGTACTCAAGGTGCTCTCCTGTGGACTGTCCGTTACACGCCGCAATAAACTCTCTCTGCGCTTCAATTTGGAGCTCGGCAGACAGGTGTTGGCCTGAACTGACATCTGCCACGGCAGCCGCCAGTTCATCCACTATCTCATGTGGTTCGGTCACAGTTCTGCCGTTCACCTGGAGCAAAGGCAGTGCTGCCGGAGCATACTGCCCTCGAAGTGCTCGGATGCCTCTCCATATCTGGCTAACAGGAGTGTCTTTATTTATGGAATTTATATACCTTTCCCATGCGGACTTTTTGCATCTTCTTATAGTGCGACGGGCCACAGCACGCAGACGGCACAGCTCCTCTCTGTTCTCGGCTGTGTCTCGTCTCACGAATCTTCGAAGAGCTCTCTTTCGAAGCGCCACAGCTCGACGACAGTCATTGGTGAACCATGGAACCGGTGTGTGCTTGCGCGGTCTGCCGGTCAGCGGTATGGCACGTTCTGCTGCCGCAATAAGTACATCCGTGGTTTCCGTCACTCTGTCTTCTACTGATTGGCACTCGTTTGTGTTCATCTGGCTCAGTGCCATGAATTTCCTCCAGTCCGCCTTCTTGAGGTTCCATTTCCTCGTGCAATGTGATACTTGATGGTGCGTTGTTGTATGTATATAAATCGGGTAATGGTCGGAGTCGTATGTGTCGCCGTCCACCGTCCAATGCAAAAGCGATGCAATGGACGGAGAGCACACTGACAAGTCTATCGCTGTGTGTGTGTTGTTCGCGATGTGATGATACGTTGGCGACCTGTCGTTCAAGATCACCAAATTGTTTCGTGATATGAAATCCTCTATCACGTGACCTCTTGTATCTAACGCGTTCATCCCCCATAGAGGACTATGCGCGTTCACGTCTCCAGCAAATAAAATGGGATTGACACATGCAGATAAAAGACGATCAAGTTTGTACCCGAGTGTGGAATTCGTGCACGGAGGAGGTAGATAAATGCTTAAAATATCAATGCAAATACCGTTGAGAGCGACAGTACAGGCTGCCGCTTGCAGGTCGTCGAATTGAGGCAGGGTTAGCCTTTGTTGCGGCAGCTGCTGACTCACGTACAGCGCCACTCCGCCCTGTCTCCTGCCGGCTCCGTCGTAGTTGCACCTGTACGACGAATAATTGCGCAGTTCAACGTCATATGAGTCGTTGTCGCGCAGCCATGTTTCCTGCACTGCTATCACGAGGGGCTGTTTTGACGTAAAGAAGTTCTTTAGTTCGGCCCATCTCGCTATTAACCCTCTACAGTTCCATTGTAGAATTGATAAAACCATACCTCAAGTTTTCTTTAAAACCTGATAAAAATGTTTATGTGTTAGATAAAACAGGGCGCACTGGTGATTCGCGTGTGTTGCGATCGCCAGTGGCGGCGATATTTTCGCGGCTCGGCGGCCGCTCCCCGCACGGCGACTGTTGTCGTCGCCGCGTCACCGTGGTCCACTCGCCTCTACTGGCGGCGGTTCGTGGCCTCGGTGATTTACTGCGCGAGCGACTCCCCGCGCGTCGTGCCGACCAGCAGCGCCGTGTAGGCAGCTTGCGGTTGCTCGAGTTATACTGGTGATGTGGTGGCGATGCACGGTGATGAGAAGATGAATTTTCTGGATGACGGCTAGTTTGTGACGATCTCACAATTTTCCTCTGACTTGCGAAGTCGATTTTGGAAGCACTGGACTCGACCGGGTCAGTCTGAGTGGCAACACAGTGCATCTGTTTGGTTGCTGTCGTAGCTGCATATGACTTTGCATTGTTGAGTTGTCTCGTGTTGAAGATATTTCTCGCTTCTTTGTAGGATACGTCTCTGGCGACTTTGATGGCACATATTTCTTTTTCATTCTTCCATTGCTCGCATTTGTTGCTTGATGCATTGTGGTCATTGTTTCCACAGTTGATACATTTTTGCGCAGCGGTACAATCGGAGTCACCGTGATCTGGCTGGCCGCATTTGACACATGCTGCTTCTTGTCTGCAGTTCTTGGTGCCGTGCCCGAAGCGCTGACACCGAAAGCACCTCAATGGGTTCGGTATAAATGGTCGCACTTCGTATCTCAAGTAGCCAGCTCTCACGTGAGTTGGAGCCGTCGTCGTTGGGAATGTGAGTACCAGCAGTGCTGTTGGAAGCCGCACACCGTTTCTGACCGACGTCATACGTCGGACCTCGGAGACGCCCTCTCCAGCAAATCCTCTTGTCACCTCTTGATCTTCAACGTGTCGTAGTTCTGGGGCATAAATTGTGCCTTTACTCGTGTTTCTGCTGTTATGCAGCGACACGGAGACTGAGCGTTCACAGAACTTGGTCATCTTCAGCAGAGTTTTCGTTTGTTTCTCGTTGTTTGTTTTGACAATACATGAACCGTCTTGTGGTGTTTCAACTTTTATTTTGTCTACTGCCGCACCGAATTTGCCCTTCAACTCGGCATGGATCCAGAACGGACCCAGTCGGCCGAAGTGGTGGTGGCCCTCGGTAGGCGTGAGTACAACGTATGAACCATTCGGGTCGGTACCTTGCGTTCTCTCAAAACATTGTGTCTGATCTTTTTCCGTATTCGTGCCATTTGGTCGGTTGTCCTGTGACGGTGGGCCTGATGTGGTTGATATTGATGATGATGATGAGATGGAGGTTTTCCTAGGGGACCCCGGGGTCGCAGGTGGTCTATCTTTTCTGCGTTTTCTCTTCCTCCCCGTCATCTCCCTCTGGTGTGGTCAGTACTTGATCAAAAAAAAAAAAAAAAAAAAAAAAAAAGGAAAGAAAGAAAAAAAAAAAATTATACAAAAAACAAATAGGACCAAGACGAGAGAATAGAACAAAATTAGAATGATACTCCGAAGGGAAAAATAAAGAACAGATCTGATTGATGTCGGATTTGACTACTCGGTGAGCTGCACAAACAACCACAATGAGGTCACAAACACGAATGCACTCAAGTACTCAAGCACTCAAGTAAATAAAGGCCCCAATAAGACGTATTAAATCAATGCGAACTCAGAATAAGACAGCAAGAGACTATTCAAACAACAAATGCAATTTCATAACAGACCCTACAAGTTTCAGTGAAGGAATAAATATTCAGTGAAGGCATTGAATGCCTTGAACGCGTCGCAAACGTCAGGTCGCCATCCGTTCCAGGTCGCCATCCGTTCCGTTGTGACAGATAAAACGGGGACATACATAAAATGGGGACATCGACGCATTTGATACAAAATTTGACGCATTTGAAGGGATTTGAAGGCTTTTCACTGTATGGTGTAAGGATTTTGAAGGAATTTTAAGGTTTTCACCCAACTTGGTGCATGTCTACCAATGGCGCGGTTGTAGTAAAGAAACAAGTTGCTTGGTGAAAATCGGACATCGACAAGTCTATTGCTATTTATTGAAGTTATAGGGTTTGTTTTTTGGTGCGGGCTAGTGTTGAGTTTATATTAGCTATTGGGAGTATTTTTCGTTTAATGTTCAAATCTGAAATCGACTTTTATCGTTTATATAAACGTGTAAATAGTGGATTGAACTTGTTGATGTTGTGGCGTACACACTTATTCACACACACATGTTTCTTTTGTATTGATTGTCGTTGTATTATTTTAGTTTATGCGTTGCATGTTTATGTTGTGCGTGTGTTTGCGTTATATTCGTTGCGTGTTTGTTTCATTACATAAATTCATTTCATTGTATAAATTTACACACTTCGCAATATGATTGTATGTATGTTCGCACCGTGCACACCACCGGATGTGATATTTTCGTCACCTATTTGCGCCGTGTGTTTACGTCGCCGTCTGGCTATGTCATCGCCGTCTGGCTATGTCGTGTTTGTGTCGCGCTGTATATCCGCGCCGCCTGTGTGCTTGTGTCTGTCTGTCTGAGCCGCCTGTGTGCGCTGCCCATTCTCCACGCAAGCCGGCGGAAGTACTACTGTGTGTTCACACCACCCACGACGATCGTAGTCCCGCTATTTCCCGCGACAATTCACACGACTGTTTGCTCAGACGTCGCACGGCACCTTCCAGACGGTCACGTGACCGGTGTCCTACTTGGAGTGAAGGTATTCCGGCCGGTGCTACAGGTGTTGGACAAGTCAGTCGAGTATAAGGCGTGCTGACACACAGTGCTAGGGTTGTTCGCTCGCTTCATTGTGCTCCCGCTACTTACTCGTGCTCCCCGCGTATGCGTGTCAAGCCGCTGCGGGTTTTACAGGTACACTTGCATCTGACATCATGAATCTCGATCTGCGATCTCGATCTTGGTCTTGATTTTTGCGTGTCCAGCCGCTATAGCTGAATTAGCCTGGAGATGGACAGTAAGTCTAAATCTTCAAAGAAGTGATCAGCAACACTCGCAGCAACGCAGCAACACGCGCAGCAACGTAGCAACATGCTCAGCAACACGCGCAACAACGTAGCAACATGCTCAGCAACACGCGCAACAACGCAGCAACACGCTCAGCAACACGCGCAGCAACGCAGCAACATGCTCAGCAACACGCGCAGCAACGCAGCAACATGCTCAGCAACACGCGCAGCAACGTAGCAACATGCTCAGCAACACGCGCAACAACGTAGCAACATGCTCAGCAACACGCGCAACAACGTAGCAACATGCTCAGCAACACGCGCAACAACGTAGCAACATGCTCAGCAACACGCGCAACAACGTAGCAACATGCTCAGCAACACGCGCAGCATCGCAACATCACTCGCAACAACTTCCCGGTGCGCCAACATCATCACAACAATTATCCGGTGACACAGCAACACCACAACACATTCATTCTCGATCAGGCCGACGCATCAGGCCACCTGTTCGCTTCTCGCCCTGATCTGAGGAGGGGGCTCCTGTGGCGTACACACTTATTCACACACACATGTTTCTTTTGTATTGATTGTCGTTGTATTATTTTAGTTTATGCGTTGCATGTTTATGTTGTGCGTGTGTTTGCGTTATATTCGTTGCGTGTTTGTTTCATTACATAAATTCATTTCATTGTATAAATTTACACACTTCGCAATATGATTGTATGTATGTTCGCACCGTGCACACCACCGGATGTGATATTTTCGTCACCTATTTGCGCCGTGTGTTTACGTCGCCGTCTGGCTATGTCATCGCCGTCTGGCTATGTCGTGTTTGTGTCGCGCTGTATATCCGCGCCGCCTGTGTGCTTGTGTCTGTCTGTCTGAGCCGCCTGTGTGCGCTGCCCATTCTCCACGCAAGCCGGCGGAAGTACTACTGTGTGTTCACACCACCCACGACGATCGTAGTCCCGCTATTTCCCGCGACAATTCACACGACTGTTTGCTCAGACGTCGCACGGCACCTTCCAGACGGTCACGTGACCGGTGTCCTACTTGGAGTGAAGGTATTCCGGCCGGTGCTACAGGTGTTGGACAAGTCAGTCGAGTATAAGGCGTGCTGACACACAGTGCTAGGGTTGTTCGCTCGCTTCATTGTGCTCCCGCTACTTACTCGTGCTCCCCGCGTATGCGTGTCAAGCCGCTGCGGGTACACTAGCATCTTGAGTCGAGAATAGTGCGTGTTGTCACACAGTGCTAGAGTTGTTCGCTCGCTTCATTGTGTTCCCGCGACTTATTCGTGCTCCCCGCGTATTCGTGTTCAGCCGCTGCGGGTATCGTATCTTATTGTATTGTTTCGTTATTGTAATTATGTATTAATGTTATGTAAATGTGTGAATGTAATATATAGCTGATTTACTAATTGTTTTCTATGCATGTTTAACCGTACTTAACAAGTGTAGTTAACAATGTTAACGTGTCTTTACAGGCTTGTGCATTCGCTAACTGTCCTTCGGTGTAGAATTCGCTTGCATTGTGTGTGACTACATTGGTATGCCCGCTTGCGTATGACTATGTCTGATTTGTATATATGCTTGTTTGTCCATCCTGAAGTGGAGTGTGTGCGTGAGCAGTCGTGAATGTTGAGTGAGTTGTTGCGCTGCTTGCTGTTGCTGAGTACAGATAATACATTGCCTCCATTATGACCACGCTTTTGACAGAACTGAACTATTGAAGTGGTTTTTCTTGTTTGCTCGTATTTTTCCTCATTTTGTTTTTCTTTGAATATCATTCAAATAGGTGATTAAGCTACGCTGTAAAATACGCTGTAATATGCTGTTATGTAATACGCTGTAATATGCTGTTATGTAATACGCTGTAAAATACGCGTATCATTCGGAGATCAACGGATAGGCTGAGAGCACCAACAGCCAACGGACCTATGACCAGCTGCGTGTGCCAGCGTTTGCGTATGTGTGCGTGTGTGAAGGGGGACGTGTTGACATGGACACCTGCATTACACTCAGCTATCCCAGTGGCTGAACAAAGTATGATTCAGTAAGACATGGTGAAACTATGAGTTTCAGGCGAGCTGGAAATAAGTCATGTATTGTCAGGAAACAGCAAACATTCAGGAAACGCTTCGATAATCAACAATGTCTTCTTCACAGACGTGTCTTCATTATAGACATAACAGAGCGCATCAAGCATGTGATGCACCGCACACGATCCACAAATGTAGGACTGATAATATAACAAATGAAAAGTAGATAACTAACCGAAACTGAAAATACGACAAAAGAATCAAAATGTTACTTGGATATCACTATAACAGAGTTATGATATAATAAACGTGTAAATAGTGGATTGAACTAAACTAGTGAAGTAATCTTTTGCTGATTTGTTTTGTACTTGTCTCCTAGTGTTGCAAACCAATTTAATTCAGAAGGGAAATTTCGTCAGCAATATCCGCCATAATTGGACCCCTGAAGCACAACAGTCGACTGGAGGCCAGACACCCACGGGAATTGCCGCGCCAACAGCGACTGAGCAGCATCGATGACTGTGTCATTGAGCCAGCAGTGCGGGTCCGCAAGCGTCACGCTGATGTTGATGCGGTCCGACGCGCTCGGCACAGCCGTCCATTGAGTCAATGGGCGTCTGGCGTCATTCATGCGCCGCCGCTTGACTGCAGGCTCGGTGACACCTTCAGGTTCGTCACACGCTATGAAGACCGACGACGGGCTGGCGATGCAGGCATCAACTGACACAGTGGAAAGGAGCCCATGGTCGCAAGGTGCGGCGTCTTGGGCGCTGTCCGCCAGTTCCGCAGCAACTCCAGGAGACGACGGAGCAAAATCAGCGTAATATTGAATCATTAGTTGCAATTGAACAAGCGTGTTATACCAACCATGTAACCGAAACATGGACGCGCGCTGGATGACTTTGTTTCCTCTGCCTTGACATTGACGAGGGACATACTCCGGTTTGTAAATAGCACCTCACATCCTCTAGAGTGGAGCCTGTCTGAAATTTTGACAAGTTTTCAAGTAGTACGTAACCTACTTTATCATAAATTCAAGATTAAACCACGTCATCGCTTTTACAACACAAAACACCAGCAACGATAACTGTTTATGTGTGCACTAACCAACCAGACGGCTATAAAAATTATCGTTCATTAACAAACCAGACAACTAATACAATGAGCGGTTACTAACCAAACAAGCAACAAACACAAGCACTAACGAACCAAGCACCAACGAATTTAAGAACAACACATTTACTCCAAAAATACATTTGTCCCCTATGAAATTAACCAAAATACATACCTGGGTACCCATGTCTACAATGAAAAACTAGCGACTACCCAACTACGATACTACAACTGCACTGCAAGAATCACTAATAAGAGCACATGTTATAACATCCAGTGCACATGGTACGAAGGGAAATCCTTCAAATTCCATCAAATGCGTCATATCTTGTATCAAATGCGTCGATGTCCCCATTTTATCTATGTCCCCGTTTTATCTGTCACACCGTCACACCGTCACACCGTATTACAAAAACGCGTCCGCACGCAATGACCGCAAAAAATTAATCATAACATTGGGAATTATCGTAGAAAAATATTGTAAGAACAATTTATATTTGTCCTGTCCGTATTCAACAATTAGGATGAAGACGAGAGTGAAATATTTTTTGTATACTTCTTGATTGCTTGGCAAACTGCAAACTACGACCACCAATAAACAAACAAGCATATTAGTTTTGTCGGTGCATGTCTAGTGCGGTAAATAATTAAACACATTTCCATATACTTATTGACTTATTTTGTTGTATATTTGAACCATATACAAATTAATCTATTGACTCGGTACAGTTTCTGTGTATAATTTGTGCTTAGTGAATGCTTTAAGTTGAACCAGTGCTGTTTACTGTTTTACTCTTATCAATACTCTCGATGGTTGCTGTGATGTTACTTATCATACATCGGTGCTCTTCCTCGTTCCTGTCTTTGTGATCTGTTTTGGTTCAGTATTTGAGGTTTTAATATTCAATACTGAAGATACTTCAATTATAAATAATTATTTTTTTGTGTTTCTCATTCTATGAGTTTTTTCGCTGTTGATTAATTTTTTGGATAGTGGTGATGCTAATATTTTTTGCTCAAGATACCTATGTAGATTACGTAATCGGGACTGGGACCATTCATTGAAATGACCCATTCATTGAAAAATGAGCCACTGCAGAACATTGCATGCTCGTCTACATCGCTTCAGTCGGCTTCTGATGGCATATCACGTGAAAATTTCCAACAGGTATGGGATGCAAAGCATACATAGGTACACACACCTTTCCCAATATCTTTATACTGGAAGTGTGTGTGCGTGTGTGCTTGTGCGTGTGCGTGTGTGGGTGTGAGTTTGAGTGTGAGTGTGAGTTCAAGTTCAAGCTCGAATTGTATTTTTCCACAAGCAAAGAACAAATAGCATAACAACAATAAATATAGCAAGTGAATATAGAGTCTGCTGAGACATTGTATTTTTTGCAGACTTATGTAATTATGAAAATTTTGTTCCAACATGAAACATTGATAAGTGATTACTGTGAAAATGATTTATGCGTGCAGCTCTCCAATCTACCAGTCACGTTTGGCACGCCGGCTGACGACGAACGCGTTGACATTGCGGACAAAAACATTTCCGCGACGAATTTGGCGCCACCAGCTTACGACTCTGCGTGCTTTGTGTCGGGGGCGAGTGTTTCCAAGGGGTGTCATCTGAGACGCGATGTTATCAAGTTTATGTATCCTTTTGCTAGTCGTGACCGCGATAACCCGTGCAGCGGCCGGATCTATTATGCCTCGCACCCCAAGAGTTGCGAGGATCCCTGTAGACATTACAGACAATGTATGTTTCAGTCTGCGAGGAGATATATCCAAAAGTATTTTTCTAATGAATGGATAAATATGGAAGTGAATTGAGAATCCAGGCGGTGCGAGAACTGACTGCTGATTTGAAAATGGTGCGAAAACTGAAAATGGTTTACAACCGCTCCGCTAGCCGGAGCCGTCAGGTTTGACCCTAAAAAGTTACACGCGAACATAGCCCTCTCCAACGCTACGTTCAAATTCGCGTTCATTTATGTATTTGCATTTACCTGCCGCGGGTCTGTCGACAACGATACCGTTCGCTGAGTTCAGGTGAAGGTAGACAAGGTGTTGTCCTGTCGCCGTGTTATGGCTCAATCATATCCTATGCACATCATAGTATGTGTTCACTGAGCTGTGGCTTGTGTTTGATGGTTGTCGGTTGATCATTGTAGTAATGCCACTGCTTGTGTTGTTCTGACGGTGTTTGCTGTGTGCTGGCTATTGTTGGCATATTTCCTCAGCGTGCTTGTGCAGTCACTCGTTCGGCTACGACTGCCGCAAGTGCGACAATTTGTGCGTGCTCGACGCTGACACGCTAATGTACGTGTCGGGCAACCTGGTGCACTTTTTCAACGTCGGCAGCGCCACCTTTGTCTACCTGCGCAGCTGCGGCGGCTGTGGTATAGCCCACGCCACGGTCAGTCATCAGAGCCGTTGCGAGGACTTATGGACCCCCCGAAGGCAACACTTGGGGCCCCCATTATAAATAAAGCACCAAATAATGCATTTTTTATAGACATAATCACATAATACAAGCTCAGGTGAAAACATCTGAACAAAAAGGTAAAGGCTATACATATATGAATGAGTCAACAACCGATGCACTGACACACATGTATTATGTTAGGTTAGTTAAATTGATGTACAAGCTAATCGGTTAAACAAATCAGATTGTACACCATATTCTCACAGCGCATAACAACACAGCCCAATGCACAACACAAATCACAGCTCATTACACTACATATTTTTGCGCTATTAAAATCAGGCATTCATTTTTGTAAATTATATCTTCTAAATGTTCATTAAACACAAATGGAAGTATTTCGTCCTCAGTTAAGTGTCAGCGAACGTGTATACCAATTTGTCGTAATCAAGAGACTTAGCAACAGCATGTTCAATTGATATTATTGCAAGCGCATTCAGTCCCTCATTTGGCATGAACGACCTCATGATGTTTTTATTATCAGTTTCATCCTGCTGAAGCTTATCTCAGCACTGGCGACAGTTACAAGAGTTACAAGCATAATACTTAACATAACACTGGTGTTAGGATATATTTCAGTGAGGCTGTTTCTGCAAATGTAATCCAGAAAGTCTCTAGGTTCGGTGAGAAAGTTGTTGCAGGCAGCAATGGTGAAACGACGCAGCTCCAACTCAAGTTCTGAAACTCATTTATATCACCCATCGTCTTTTCAAAGTTTTCACAGTACATGATAAGTGTATTGTTGTCGACATACTCATTTAACTGTGCCATACTTTAGAGAAATTTAAACAAATTCAGCCACTCAGACAATTGATTGAATCGAGAATTCAAAGATGGTATTATTTGGTCAATGTCTGTTAGGAAAAACTGAGATTTGAAAATTTCTTCTTCGCGGAGAGGTACTTCATCTTCGCATTGGTAATCAAACATTGATGTTTGCCGCCGAACTCTTTTTTCAGGAAATATTGTCTCAATGTCAAACTGTTGAGCAATCTCTGATGCGACACGGATGGCTGTAGTAAACCTTTCCTCCCTGAATTTTTCAAAAAACGATGCAGTGGCTGTTACCTCTGCCTGCAACACATCTATTGTTGTTGATGATGATTGTATTAATTTGCTTGTTTTATTTGTTTGAAATAATATTTCGTGCCAAACGCAGATCGCTATCAGAAATAGTAATGTATATGAGTTTTTTTGTTCATAGCTCTGTCAGCAAGGCTTTCAAGAATAGGGTCATACATGCAGCAGAGCAGCTCAACCAAACCAATCCATTTGAATGCGCTCCAAGGTTTTCTTCAGTGCCACGAGATGCTAAATTTCTCTCTGATAGGAAAAGCACAACAACAACAACAACCACATATATTTAATATAGCGCACATATTTATTCACAGGCGCGAAAAAGACACCACCGACAGGAACATCACAGCGAGCAGGGAGTGGACACAAATGGAAAAATGAAAACACGTTTGCAAACTGGAACATGCTAGATGGCCGTTGGCTATCAGATAGCTCATCCGCCCTTGATACAGGCTTTGTTTTTTCCTGTCGGGTGTCTAGCCACCCTCCTCACTGCAGAACAGTGGGGAGCCGGTTTAGTCGCCGACGAATCGACCATGAATCTGGTTGTACTGGAATTACACGGTTACCAGTAGCAGGGCGAAGCCTGACCAGACAAAGACGAATGCAAGAGATGCAAAAACGGGACGCAGAAACGAAAGCAGATAATTCACAGTGATTAAAAGACAAATATCCAGTATGAACAACGAGGGTACAACACAGGACTACAATGTCCACCAATCGCTTTAACACATTTCGCCAGAAGTCTATATCTCTGAAAAACTTTCTCATTGTCATACTATCCATAGAATTACCATCCTCAATGGTGGATCTGAGCACAAACCACTTGCTCATGGATTCTTGGTGACATTTCCCACATTCATGTTGTAATTTTTTTATAGTCCTTCCCATGTGGCTGTACCATTGCGTAATTAACGCCATTTGAACCAAAAAATATTCAGGGGAGACGGTAGATTTCGTCGCTGCTGCGTGAATACATCAGCCATGAACGCTTCATTTTCTCTCCGTTAGGTGACTGGCGGTAACAGTTGCTGACAGTGAAACGGCGTTTAGACATTTTCACTGGAAAACTGAACGTTTCGTCTTGAATGGATGGGCCGGAATCGTCTTGAATGGATGGATGGGCGTTTGACAATATCATAGCGTTGCTTGTCTGAAATTTGATCCGGTGCAGGCCAGTCGGCTGGATCATTCGTCAGTGGTGGAAATCCACTGCACACTGGCTCTTCTACATCATTCTTTGATTCATCTGTTTCTCCCAAGTCAGTGCAAACATCGATAGTTGTTTCTGGAGAAATACTCGTCGTAAGATTCTTACATGTAGACAAATCAATATCATCTGTGCTAGTCTTAGTGGGTACACTTGAGGATGAAGGCTGTGCAAAATATGCTCTAACTTTGGGATGCTTGTCTTTTTTTTCTTGGTATGCCTTAGCGGTCTTTCTTTTCTCGTCTCTTCTTTTGTATGTCCTCTTCATGATTAATTATTCAAAATAGCACTCAAATCCAGAAACCAGATCCGAATGCAAGCCAGATCTCTATTCCGTTATGTTACTATGACTGCCGAAATTGTCTTGGTACTAGTGCAAGTGGTATAGACAATTCATAAAGTACAACTTCAACGTCAAAAATAGAGAACACCCCTTTCAGAACATTTCACTAAACCCTTTACAGGTATCATCCAACAAAAATAACTATAATTACCAATTGCTATTCTTGACGAATGTAATTCATGTACGAATATTATTTCAAAAGTGACTTTGAAGCAATTGAAAAACGTAATAGAGGTCCGACTTTGGACAAATACAGTTACTTATGATTAGAGTTGTGAATTTTATGTGATCATTTTTGGCGTTTTATGTTTTTATTATGTGATGAAAAATGCAAAAATATGTTGTCAAAATCACCAAAATATGTTATTCAATGTTAATGTAATACTTGAATTTTGGACTCTTGTAGATTATTTGCATTTTTAGCATGTATCTAGCGACATTCCATCGGGGCACAACCCTTAGATGGATCAAACCTTCCCGATAGAGGACATTCCATCGTGGCACCACCCTTAGATAAGCAAATTTTTCGTAGTAAATGGCGTAAGTTATACCTTGATCAAACCTTCCCGGTAGAGGTGCAGTAGCGACACCAGGTTTTTCTGGTAGGTTGCTAAGGAAAAAAGTTGCAGGGATTTGGCGAAACACTAGAAACTACAATCGAAATGTTAATGGTCAGGATTTTTTTTGGGGTGGGGGGGCTCAGAAGGGCTAGACACATTTCGGGAGGGGAGGGCTTCAACCCTTTCAAGCCCCATTGGTGCTGCCACTGTAATGGTGTCACTTTGTAATTTTGTTTCGGGGCGCAATGATCCTATTATTCGATTCTGCATGTACATTTGATATTTTTCGAGTGAGCAGCCGATATGTTGTGTTGCTCGAGCTGTGACATGTGGCCAGCGGACACGTTTTCCTCACACGCAACGTAAAACATGATCTTGTCAGGCACGTTGTCCTGGGAAATTCGACTTCACATTGAATTCCTTCAATCCCTTCGAGCGTGACAATACAGACGCCATTTGAATTGAATAATTGCCGAAAATGTAAATCCGATGTACATGTATGTATGATCCTACCTTACCAAAAAACCAATGCCACGTGCACCTACCTTGGAGTAATTTGGTCTTCATAGCGAGTTATTGCAGGGCCTCGGAATCCCTTTGCCACGCTGTCACACCACTTAGGCCACGCCCACAACCCCTATGGTAGAGGGTAGGGGTATGCATCGTGCGACGCTCTTGATATTTGGACTTATGAGGCTATCAGGAACGTTGCTATATTTCCATTGTTAACATTGCTGGCGTTAATATTGTACATTTATGCAGTTTTCAAGTGTATCATAACATGTTGAATCCGTTATCTATGTAATTACAATTATTAACAGAATATATTAATTTCAGGCGTAACCTATATATTTGGACAATGTTTCTTAGTAAAAATGAGATTGTATGTTTTTTCGCCTGAGCATGACATTTTATGTGGACATTTTTGTGTGTTTACATATAATTCCCAACTCTGCTTATGATACCTTTTAATGTTGATGTATTAAACATTAATGTATAAAAAGACAGATCACAATAACAACAATGCATAGACAATACGCATTAACCAATCACTTTCCACCATTTACCGCACTTTCGTCACTGATCTCTCAAACATCTCCCTGACCGTTAATTCAAATACAACAAACAACGAAAACGTCAAAGTAAACCGCAAACTATAATTTAATGTGATTTCACAACAAATACACCTCCATTCGGGCAATTTCTCATCAAGTAAAATATATACTAAACTGTGAAAACAATATTTAACACAACCCCAAGTCAGTTCCGATCACTGAGGATGTCTATTAGGGGGTTGAAGAGAAGATCGATCACGTAACCTATTATGCCAGTCGCCGTTGTTTCCAAGGTTGTTATCTTCATCAGCAAACTCATCTGAATTACTTTCAATATCATTAACAGGGGTATTTGTTGATTCACGCGGTGTCTCGGTCTCCACTTCATTATCATTCTCACCATTCACGCTCTCTTGCTCTACGCACATAACTGATGTGTCTTGACACTACATCACCTACGTCCACAGACCAGCTGTTTGGTACACGCGACACTATATGGGCCGCCACATTGTTCACTGCACGAATGTTTTCTCGGCCTCACATACACATAGTCACCAACTCCGAATGTATTTCTTATCACTTCATCCTGCGTATCGACCCAATCTTGTTCCATTCCAGATGTTTCAACTCGTCTATCATTGTTAACTCCCGGCATTTTAGGTACACCACCAAACACACTGACGAACGGTATCTCTCCAGTTGCAGTACTAGTCGTAGCATTGTAGTTTATTGAGGGCCACAAACACCAAAACACGTAGCAAATTTAATGATCACCCATGATTAACCAAGATCATGATTGACCAATCAATTTCCACCATTTACCGCACTTTCGTCACTGATCTCTAAAACATCTTTCTGACCGTTAATTCGAATACATGAAACAACGAAAACGTCAAGGAAACCGCAAACAATAATTTCATGTGATTTCAAAAAAATACACCCAGTCGGACAATATATCAACAAGTAAAATATAAACTAAACTGTGAACACAATATTTAACATCATACGTGAAGCAACGGGGCCCCTCAACACTTGTCCCCCCGGCCGGGGGGTACGGGGGGTGGTTGCTACGGCTCCGTCAGTCATTCACTGAGCCATTCCGCCCTTCAAGCTCGCTCTGTCATTGAGGGTCGCTGCTTGGCCATGAGTGGCTTGTCTACACTGTGGAATAGTATGTTGTATGCGATTGTTAGTGTAGGATACAGTTTACACTGAATCTAATTTTGCCCGTATTGATATTAGGTGTTTTCAAATGAGCTTACTTATTCTGGTTGTTGTTGATTTTTAACCTTGACTATCTTTGACCACTTTGTGAGCTTGCTTCTTGTGGTTGTTGTTGATTTTTCACCTTGACCATCTTTGACCACTTTGTGTTGTTTGTTGCTGGTTTTATTACTTCTCATTGCTTCCACCGCTTCGTTACACCACTGTATGTATTGTGTGTGTGTGGGCGTATGTATATCGGCTGGCACAGGTACATCCAGACCGCACACACATTGCCACCGCCGAGAAGGGAGTTCGTCCTCTGGCAATAGTCTACAACTGGCCGTCTCTGAGTGTCGAGCGTGTTTTGCGCAATGGAACTCAGCAACACTACGCCTACATCACGTTCAAGTGAGAGAGTTTCGGCACACGTGTTATTTGGCTGTACGGAAATTTGTGAATTTCGGCACAATTATTATTTATAGCTGCAAAGCATCGTGTGCTTATTGTTGATAGTGTATATAAGTGTGTACTGCGATACTGTGTGTTACTATGCACTACTTTACGACGTTTGCATTGCTATTTCCAATTGGTTTTTAATATTGACCTTATCGTCGAACGTATCTGACATTGACGTTTCGCAGCAATATGCGCTTTACATCCGACTGTTCTGACCCACGTTTCGTTGGTCTAGGCTAAATGTGTAAGGATTAAAACACATTAAATTGAGCTAATTTATAAGAAACGCACACAAACGTTTCTATATTTTTCATAGATTTTAGGTTAGGTTATGTTTAGCGTTCTAATGTAATGTGCTGATTTTGCAGGAGGCGAGGGACTGGAAGAAATTCGTTAAATCAAATGTTATCAATCTAATGTTCTTGAATCCTTACACATTTAGCGTCAACCCGTTTCGTGCACGTATGTACGATGTACATACGTGCAGGACCGGATTAACGTATAGGCAAAGTAGGCAGTTGCCTAGGGCCCCGCGCTTTTGTGGCCCTATAGACAGTGGGGTGCTGCGACTGAAATATCTTAAGGGCTCATTTCATTATTTTCTCAACTTCTCATAGTCTGTCCTCATTGCCAACTATTTTGAAACATTCTCCCGCTAATTCACGTTGTATTTTTGCATCAGTCAGGAGGTAACCTGATAAAAACATAGCACGTGTATAGCCAGCTCACTTGGATCCAGCTCACTCGCACACTTACATCCACACACGCATACATACACATTGTGTATGCACAGCGAGAGCAATATTCGTATACTCACCTAGTTGGTTTACAGGATATGAGCTATGCTCGGACTGTCCTGTCTTTTTTCCAATATTTGTCTAGTTTTTTTAAACAGTGATAAACTATTGACTTCTACAATCGTCTTGTGTAGACTGTTCCATTCATTCACACAGCGGAACGGAAAGCTATATTTCTTTATGTCTTTTCTACATCTCGTTTTTCTCAATTTTTTGTTATGGCCTCGTCCTCGTTGGTTTTGCTACACTATTCCAATTTCTTTCGAATCCAGTATTCCTGTCATGAATCTGTAGATGTTAATTAAGTCTCCTCTCTCTCTTTTCTCCAGCGTTGGTAGATTCATCTCGTCCAACCTTTCCTCATAGGGTAGCGCACGTATCTCCGGTACTAATTTGGTCGCCAATATCTAATTTTTCATATTTTTATATTATATTTTATTTTATTATATATTTTTTAATATGCCGCACTTCGGGAGGGCACCATACAACATCAGCATACTCAATTCTTCTAATATTCTTTATATTATAGAAAATTAAAAACAATTGAGAGTGGAATGTTGATACTGGTATGATTGCAGATATTGGCGTTGTACAATGTGTCATCTCGCGATCATGATGTTGGGAGGTTTTATGCGAGTGGATATCAAAAACGAAAATAGAAACCTTAAGAACAAGAAAATATAATCGAAGACACGTCAAATTTTAGGAAGATCAAAGATATGCTGACGAAAACAGTTCCTGAGGCCATACGCACAGTCGAATTCCCAGATGGGTCAGGAGCTCCTGAAAGCTCTTGCATAATTTCAGAGCCAACGTCTCCTCTTTCCAATATGACAGGCATTTCATCGCCAGAATTTGTCGTGGAAAATCCAGCCTCATGGGCAAATATATTCCCCGATTCTCTACGAGATGACTTTGTAGCAGAAAATTTAAGTCAGCCTCTTAATATTGACTTTGTGAAGTCAGCGAGGATTTATGATGATGGAAGTTGTCGCTACTTGACAGCGTCTATGTTCTCTAGGATGCTGGCGAATTCCGAAACAGTTCAGATATCATGGATGGTGTATTCTGAAACCTCAGGAAAGGTATATTGTTCAGCATGCAAGCTGTTTTCTCCGAGAGGAAATGCTTTTACGCAGGGTTTCAACGACTGTAAAAACTCGAAACGATTTGAGCACCATGAAAACAGTGCCTCTCACAGGAGTGCAATTTTGGATAGTGTGATCCGTGCACAGGAAAAAAGATTAATGGACGTACATTTGGAAAATCAGACTGAAAAGGAGCGGACATACTGGAGAAGAGTTCTAGAAATAGTTGTGGCTGTGATAAAGTTCATATCTGTGAGAGGACTTGCTTTTCGTGGAGACAATGCAATTTTTGGTTCGGAAAACAATGACAACTTCTTAGGGATAAACGTTTAGCACAATTCGATAGATTTTTGGCAAATCATGTGTCACGCTTTGGAAATGCTGGAAGAGGCACTGTTTCCTACATGTCTTCTACTACTGTGATGAATTTTTAGTGCTCATGACTGCAAAGGTCCTCAATAGCACCATTTCAGCCGTGAAAACTGCAAAGTACGAAGATGTATTACGATGATGTAACTGTTGACATAGCCGGCGAAAATGATGATGTTGGAACCACTGCTGATGTTATAACTGTTGGCGGACCTGCTAGCGACGTTGTTACTGTTGCAGCTACTTGCGATGCTGCTGTTGACCCTGATGGCAAATCCTGCGAAGATAGTACTGTTGTCGCAGATGTCGCCGAGGCTGATGCTGCATGCGCTCGCTGTAGTTTATTTCTTCTCAATGATTGAGTGCTGTTTGTTTTTATAGATGGGCGATGTCGAGACTTGAATGTCGAACCAGGGTCGAATTCATCGCTGTCTAACGCTAGGTCGATAACACATTCAAAAGCTGTTGGCGCTTTCAGTTTCTTCTTTTGTCTACGCACATACTTACGCCTGCTTGGCTCCGCTTCAAAATCGCTATCACTTCCCATGATGCTGTTATCAACTCAGCTCGTGGTGTTTCGACTTATATTCGTGTGCTGTAACCATACCGCCGTATCGAGGCTAATTTCAGTATTCAGCTGTGCCGTGACATCGCAATATCACGCAAAGGCCGTCTAACACCTGAGGCTATGTAGATATACATTCAAACGTGTATTTGCTCGCCCACCGAATTTTGCCGATTCATGCACGCTGCTTGACGAGGTCGCAAAGAATCGGTCGCAAAAAATTAAATCATTCGCTCGCGTGGCGCTTGTCCGAGGACACATGAAAGGTCAAAGGTTAATGACAATAGCTGCTACATGGGAAGAAAATGAAGCTTATGAGCACACACACACACACACACACACACACACACACACACACACACACACACACACACACACACACTTACACACACACACACACACACACACACACACACGCACACTTACACACACTTACACACACACACACACACACTTACACACACACACACACACTTACACACACACACAGGTGTGCTTCATTCATCTCACCGATACCGTAGAAACGACCTTCCACGTCATGACGTCACAAGTACGGAAGATGTATTAGAGAGGGCCACAGAATACACAGCACATGGCTGATATAGTATGCCATTACTTGCAATAATCTTATTCAGCCGATATACCGTGTGTGCTTGCCTGACGACAAATGATGCTGTGTGCCACCGCCCCCTTCCCCAAACACAGTAAATGTTCATGAAATTCTATATTTCAGCACAACTACACAAAGACTACACACACACACACACAAACACACACACACACACACACACACACACACACACACACACACACACACACACAGTTCTAACTTGATTGTAATAACACAGATGTAATGCACACAATTTTAAATACGTACACATTCACAACACAAACAATATATATATATTACTAAATTCGTGTAACTATATTACTCGTCGTCGCGACGCTGTCCGCGGCCACCAAGCTGTCTCGGCAGGTGTTGTGGCACGATGTCGGGCACGACGTCGGGCGACAGACGTATACCGGCAGGGTAAACCCTGTCTACCTGTTGCCCTAGCTCTGCTCTGCCCGCGATTTCTTCGAGTTCATTGATGTGTGCCAGAGCTTGAGGCAGTCCCGCGTCGACGTCAAATAACAGCATGCGGCCGTCCTCGATGGGTACACGCCCCCACCTATACCGCAGCTGACCCTCGGGGCGCTCATGAAACTGCTGCCGACGCCTCGGCTCGTGTTGGTAGGTGTCAGCTTTGCCGTTGCGCGGGCCTGGAGGTCCTTGTGGTCCCCAGCGCTGGATAATGGGGTCAGCAGTCACAGGCGGCGAGATCTCCAGCTGATATTGCAAAAACACGCCTATGGGTTGGTTGTACAGCGGCTCCCAAGTCGAATTAAAGTAGGATGGGTCTTCCCACTCTACTAACAATTCTAATACCCCCTGATTAATACGGCTTGCACTAAGCCTGCGGATACCAAAGTTATACCTTGGCATCCTCGTCGTAAGCAGCTCCGGGATTATCGTTGATACACCGTGTATCATTGCTCAGTCGACTCAAATACAAACTGAATGCATTCCATGACGACGTGTTTCGGCTTATATTTGTCCATCTGAACCAAACTACCGTGTCAAGGCCTGCAAACGATGCTTACACAACAATGGTAATATTGTGATGTATAAGAGGCGTCATTTAGCGCGCAATCAATCAATTTCAGTATTCGCCTATCGCAATATCACGCACACACAAAGGTCGTGTAACACCTGAGGCTATGCAGATATACATTCAAACGTGTATTTGCTCGCCAACCGAATTTTGCCGATTCATGCACGCTGCTTGACGAGGTCATACATCGGTCGCAAATAATTAAATCATTCGCTCGCGTGGCGCTTGTCCGAGGACACATGAAAGGTCAAAGGTTAATGACAATAGCTGCTACATGGGAAGAAAATGAAGCTTATGAGCACACACACACACACACACACACACACACACACACACACACAAAGGTCGTCTTACACCTGAGGCTATGCAGAGATACATTCAAACGTGTATTCGCTCGCCCACCGAGATTCAGGCGCACCGCTTGAGACCATACAGCGCTATTGATCAAACGCGTGCGCGCTGCTGGTCGCAATCAAACGCGTGCGCGCTGCTGGTCGCAATCAAACGCGTGCGCGCGTTCAGACGATTTATTCGCGTGCCGCTGACTGTACAGCAATTAAGTGGTGTATTCGCACGCTGCTTGTCACATGAGGCTACACAACCCGAGCACAGTAAATGTTCATCAACTAAGCTGCGTTTTTTTCTCATCAAAGTGTGCGTTAGTCTTGCTTGGTCTGCTGAGGTGTGTGTGTCTCCCGCACAATGACTTGTGTCAATACTGAAGGAAATGTATTTGCTTGGAGATACATTGGTGTCGGTGCGCCTATCGACGGAACAATTGTGAGTGAATGCGAGAATGCATTCGATACTTTTGAAGAGTGTATTTGCAACGCTATGATGAGCGGCGTCTCCATTCCGGACCAGTGCGACACGCAGCTTCAAATACTTTATGAGAGCAACGATTGTATTTACATCATGGAACTCAAACTTTTTATCCGCAAACACAAGTGCTGGAAATGTGTTGAAAATAAACGTTGAATCGGAAGCCTTATTTCTCGGCGCCAGGCGTTAAGAGCGCTATTGGGAGTTCGGCGAATTATTTCTCGGCGATAGGGGGCGTCAAGAGCGCTATTGGGACGAGAGAAGGCGCCGATTTCTGCGATAGGTGTCAAGAGCGCTACTGGGACGAGAGAAGGCGCCGATTTCAGCGATATGTGTCAAGAGCGCTACTGGGACGAGAGAAGGTGCCGATTTCGGCGATAGGTGTCAAGAGCGCTATTGGGAGGGGGCGGCAAGTTATTTCTCGGCGATAGGGGGCGTAAAGGCACTCTCCGGCGCTCGAAGAGGGCACTGGGTGGACGCAGAGGTAACGCTGTCTATCGCGAAACAGTACGGCTTTAGTTAGGCGATTACCCGTATATGTGTCACTACTGTATGCTAGAAACCCCACCCCTGCTCCAACTCTAATCACTAACTTTCAGAACGAAGTTTAACTTACACACTTGGTGGGAGCTGCACAACAACACATCAACACGCGTCGACACGCAACTGACAACTGCATAATAATGCATGTTCATGTATAACCCATTTTCATGAAAACGAATGCGTTTTGATTTAGCACTTTTATTTATACCATGTTTGGTCGCTTTCAATCACAAATGCTCAACTATGATACATTTTTTAGGCAATATGGGATTTTTGAACAGTTGAAATGCGTGTGTATTTGTGTACATGTTTGTGTGTGTGCGTGCAGTGCCAATGGCGACCTTGTGTGCACGGTGGGCGGTGAGCCGGACTACATGCTGACAGTGTGGCAGTGGCGGCATGAGAGCGTGCTGCTGCGCTGCCGGGCATTCTCACAGCCGGTGCATCGTGCCGCCTTCTCGCAGTTCCACTCGCACCAGCTGGTGACGGCAGGTGGCCACTTACAGTTGCACTCTGCCACCACTTGCGGCTCATACGCCACATGCACAATTGTGCTATTCAGTAGATGGGTCCATTGCCAGTGTCTGTCTGTATCTCAATGACGTAATATCGAGTATGTTGACGTGGTAACAAGATGAATCTGTGGAATGTTGTTTAGGCGATATGATTCCATCTACCAACTTTTTTATATTTAGAAAGAAATATGTTCTCTATTGACCTATTCATGGATGAGCGCTTTGTGTGTGTGCGTGTGTGCGCGTGCGTATGTGTGTGCGTTTGTGTGTGTCAGGTTGTGGGCATATTCGGTTCTGGCGCATGGTCAGCACGTTCACAGGCCTCAAGTTGCTCGGAGAAGTGGGTCGCTTCGGAAAAACACAGATATCCGACGTGCACGGATTTCTGCAGTTGTCCGACGGAAAGGTGAGTGGTATGTGCATGTTTTTGTGTGAGAGAGAGAATGTGGCGCGCGTATGATGTTTTTGTGTTCCGGTTTGTGTATAAACTGACGGTCATTTGAATCATTTGAAGACAACTTGGATATAAAACAATTGTTTACGTTATTACTATATCGTCATCAAGCAAAGAGACGGCGAAAAAAACAGACTAATTTGGGTTCATCTCATTAAATATCAACTCATCAGAAGAGAGAAAATGTTGGAGTCCTCTACACACTGATTCCTGACTTGAGAAACGATGTTATTGTGGTTTCTCTTCCGCTGCGCGCTCCTCCATGATATGACTTAGAAAACTATGTATTCAATGGTACACAAATGATGAAGTGAATATATAAACAAAAGAGAAGAACGCCATATATACCAATACACAACGCGCGCGAAAAGCTGACACTCGAAAACCGAACATCGCTGACCAAAACTGACCGCAAAACTAAGCATGTCCAAGCCACCACAAACCGCCACACACACTGTCTCCCCACATGTTCATTCACCCCACGAACAATCACTCGCACACATACATACAAACCAGCACATACACACCTAAGCACACTCGCACACAACCCATCCCCCATCCCCAAGTACAAACAGGTAAGCTTATACGTACACATACGCACACTCGAACGCACGCACGCACACGCACACACACATACATACTCATACATACATACTCATACATACGTTGTTGTGGCACTGGAACCGCGAACAATGTGCTATCTGTCTCCGGCGTTGGCTGTATATTGTTGTCAATGAAAGCTGGTCGCAGTCGGTCAATGTTAACGACATATGAGCCATTGTGTTCAATGGTGTAAGTCTTCGGTGTTATGTTGAGCACCTTGTACGGCCCGTCGTACACCGGCTGCAATGGACGGCAATGACCGTCGTGCCGCACAAACACGAAGTCGGCCGAATCCAGCGCAGGCAGCTTGAAGACTGCTTTGTCGACAGGTCTCGGCTGCTGTGGTCTCACGGAGCTGAAATGCTGAGAGAGCTGTCTTGCAAACTCACACGCGCTGGTTTTGTTAGTTTCAGTTTAGGAGACAACAACCCAGGGTAATTTGACAGTAAATCTACATACACTTTGTCGTGCTGAGGAGCGCATACTGAAACATTGAGTGAGTTCCGGCGAGTTATGCCTATGGCTTTCAAACCGGTTTCACCGTCCTTAATTTGAGGTTCACGTGGGATAACGTTGATATTGTGATGAGAGAGGAAGTCGATACCAATGATGGCTGTGTCAATATCGGCAATTATATAGGTCCAGTGAAAATTGCGTCTGAGACCTAAAGACACGCAGGTATAAAAATTTCCGTAGGTGTTGATGTGAGATGAATTCACAGCTTGTAACACCAAGGGAGATTTCACTGGTTGTGACGCAGTGGAGCTACGCACCAGTTTGCATTTGGCGGGCAATAAACCATTGAGCGCTAGTGTCGATGATGAAATTGCAGCCTGTTGTTGGATCGCGGATATAAAATGGTGAAGGATCGTCGCCTTGAATGGATGATCTGAGGGATGAAATAGGCGATCTTTCACGCCCTCCGTTCAGATTAAATGAAACCAACAGGGTGTCACACAGGTGTGAGCTTTATCACCGAATTTCCAGTGATACCAGCAGTATTTCTTGTCTGGTGGTGCACTGTGCTCACCTGTTGTCTGTTCTCCGGATGCGGCAGGTTTTCGCGGAGATTTGGTGCGTTGGGTGCGTGATTGCCGCTCTGAAGAATTTGCGCGACTACGCGACATTTGCTGTTCGGTTGAAAATCTGCTCAACATTCGCTGAATTTCATTTAGCTTCTGTTTGATTGTCTTTAGCTCTTCCATGTTTTGCTGAGCTTGAGTGCAGGTAGTATCAGTGGCGGCTTCAGAACAATGTACTCTGTTTATTGCTGCCTTGGCGCGTGGCATGGCATAAATAATTATATCTGCCGTACCTGCCAGTGTGTCAAGCATAGTGTCATCGAGAAAAACTGCAAGAAAGGCATTACGTCCTCAGGCATTCCCTTCAAAAATGTTTGTCTCAGCAAAGGTGACTCACCGTCTTTGACATACGGCCGTGTCAATTCTTGGAGATGCCGTAGATACTGGCTGGTACGACGGTCTTCGAGCTCTTGTGATTCCAACACTGAGCGTAGTTTTTGTTCAGTGGTCTTGCCTAAGCGAGCCTGCAGAGCCTGACAAAGCTGCGTGTAAGCATCGGCTGGCGGTTGTCGAATCATGTCGATGAGTTCCATCACATGATGGGGAGGCAGGAGAGACGCTGCAGTTTGAAAACGAAGCATATGGTCTGTTATTTGAGCCCTGGCAAAATACAGGTCCAGCTGAATAATCCATATGTGTTGGTGTTCTTCTACAAAAGCAGGAGGCTGTCTGTTGGGTTTGTTTGTCACCTGCAGACTGACGAGCGGCGGCAGATTCGCTGGTAGATATGACTTGGCTGGTAGACTGAGTGTCGCTGGCTGACTGATTGTCGCCTTTGCTGGCGTGCCTCTTTGAAGATTTAGACTGAATGTCCATCTCCAGGCTAATTCAGCTAGTATCGGTAAAACACAGTAGGTTAAGCGCAGATGTGTACCACAACGATCGCCGTTCGCATATGCCGGTCGCAAGTAAAGTCGTACGCTCGAATGTAAGAACGCACGGTATAATACAAGATTATACAAGACATATAATACAAGATTCAATATAGACCAAGATGCAAGAAAAGCCAAGACACGATGTAAGCCAAGACGCGATGTAAGCCAAGACGCGCAAGATAAGCCAAGACGCAACACAAGGCAATACGCAAAACAAGGCAAGACGCGCAAAAATCAAGACTAAGATCGAGATCGAAGATCAAGACTCATTATGTAAGATGCTAGTGTACCTGTAAAACCTGTAAAAGTTGGTTAATGCGTGAAGTAGCTGTTACTACAACCACTGTTAGTGGTAAGTTGTTAGCGGGGTCACCACTTGTTAAACATGGTGCCCTCATATAATACAATTCACGTTAAATCACGTCGGTATGGTACAATATCACGTCGGTATCGTACAAAATCACGTCGGGGTCACCACTTGTTAGCTATGGCTAAACATGCATAGAATACAATTAGTAAATCAGCTCTATATTACATTCACACATTGACAAAACATTAATACATAATTACAAGTACATAGATAAATGATACAATACCCGCAGCGGTTGGACACGAATACGCGGGGAGCACGAATAAGTACCGGGAGCACAATGAATCGAGCGAAAACTAGCACTATGTGACAGCACGCACTATTCTCGACTGACTTGACCAACACCTGTAGCACCAGTGGGAATCCCTTCACTCCAAGTAGGACACCGGTCACGTGACCGTCTGGAACGTGCCGTGCGATGTCTGAGCAAAACAGTCGTGTGACTTGTCGCGGGAAATAGCGGGACTACCATCGTCGTGGGTGGTGTGAACACACAGTAGTACTTCCGCCGGCTTGCGTGGAGAATGGGCAGCGCACACAGGCGGCTCAGACAGACAGACACAAGCACACAGGCGGCGCGGATATACAGCGCGACACAAACACGACATAGCCAGACGGCGATGACATAGCCAGACGGCGATGACATAGCCAGACGGCGACGTAAACACACGGCGCAAATAGGCGACGAAAATAACACATCCGGTGGTGTGCACGGTGCGAACATACATACAAACATATTGCGAAGTGTGTAAATTTATACAATGAAATGAATTTATGCAATGAAACAAACACGCAACGCAGATAACGCAAACATACGCACACACACATAACGCATGCTTAATACGCACAACATAAACATGCAACGCATAAACTAAAATAATACAACGACAATCAATACAAAATAAACATGTGTGTGTGTGTGAACAAGTGTGTACGCCACAGGAGCCCCCTCCTCAGATCAGGGCGAAAAACGAACAGGTGGCCTGATGCGTCGGCCTGATCGAGAATGAATGTGTTGTGGCGTTGCTGTGTCACCGGATAATTGTTGTGATGATGTTGGCGCACCGGGGAGTTGTTGTTCTGCTGGACGTGTACCAGCATGTTGTGGCACTGGAACCGCGAACAATGTGCTATTTGTCTCCGGCGTTGGCTGTATATTGTTGTCAATGAAGGCTGGTCGCAGTCGGTCAATGTTGACGACATCTGAGCCATTGCGCTCAATGGTGTACGTCTTCGGTGTTCTGTTGAGCACCTTGTACGGCCCGTCGTACACCGGCTGCAATGGACGGCGATGACCGTCGTGCCGCACAAACACGAAGTCGGCCGAATCCAGCGCAGGCAGCTTGAAGACTGCTTTGTCGACAGGTCTCGGCTGCTGTGGTCTCACGGAGCTGAAATGCTGAGAGAGCTGTCTTGCAAACTCACACGCGCTGGTTTTGTTAGTATTTGTGTGGAAAAATTCGCTAGGAAGATGAAGTTTGGCACCGTAAACAAGTTCAGCACAGGAACAATGGAGTGGTTCTTTAATACAGGCTCTGATACCTAATAGAACAATTGATTATCTGTCAACCCAATTTATGCACCCTCGTAAAGCGCTTTTCAATTGTCGGTGCAGTCTCTCGACCATTCCGTTTGCCGCAGGATGGTAAGCAGTAGTGAAACGGATATGAGCCCCTAAACGATTAAACGGGATATCCACGTGGATACGAAATATCGAGCAATAGTTTCAGCTGATACATCAGGTATCGGACATGCCTCAGGCCAAACACACAAAATAGTTTTTTCTTCCTCCATGTGAACAATTCTATTATGCGACTCAGCAGAAATATATAATCAGCGGTAGAATAGCCAGCTCTAAAACCTGCTTGATTTTGTTTTATCAGGCTGTTTTTGTCCGAGTACTTTTTCAGTCTTTCGTTTAATATTGATGTAAACAATTTTCCTAAACAGCTCAAGAGTGTGATTCCTCTGTAATTGTCAGGGTCTTCAGTGTTTCCCTTTTTCTTGTATATCGGCACAATCATTCCTATTTTCCATTCACTGGGAAATTCTCCTGTGTCTAATATCTTATTGAATAGTTTCAGAAAAACCGGTATTAAAGTAGTCTCCGTCGTCTTTATTTGTTCGTTCGTGACACCTTCCATTCCGGCCGCTTTTCCATTTTTCAGTTTTCTTATGGCATTTTTAAACTCGTACTCTTCTATTGGGGAATTCAGTAAGTCTTGTTCTTGGGTATCGCTCTCCCTTTGTTCATTACTCTGTTCTTCGGTTTGCGATTCAGTAATGTTCAGCTGGTCTGATAAACTTGAAAAATGCTGCCGCGTTATGTCTAAATTTATAGGTATGTCTTTGCTTCTGTTTTCATCTTTTAAATTTTTCCAAAATGTTTTTGGATCTCTACTTTTTGTAGCTTTCAGTTTTTGCACAATATTTGCTTTCCTACTGGCTTCAAATCTTTTCAATTCCGCTTTATATTGTCTGCTTTTACTGACCAAACTTCTGTAGTTTTCATAGTTTTTACATTTGTTGTACTGTTGTTTCATTCTGTGATATCGAATACGACTTTTCCAGCATATATTATCATAACCAACAACATTTGCACTATTTGATTTCTTTACATACACTTTCTTGCCACATTATGCTGCCGGTGTCATCATTATATCCTTCAGCTTTATAATTATTTCATCTACAGTGAGTGTTTCCATTTTCGAAATCAACTCTTTTGTTAAGAATTCGTTAATAACTTTGGCTGGTCTGAGTGTCCAGGAATAATATGTCGATTCATCCTTAGTCATATTGGTGTTTTCGTCTTGGCAGATACACTCATTTTTGTGTTGGTAAACACATTTGAACCCCATTTCCAACTTGAGACTACAGTGAATATCAGACAATAGTGGGTCAAATTGAGAAACTGTAAAGTTTTTGACCATTCTCAAAATATTTTGGGAGCCAATGATGTAATATATCGTAGTGTTGAGCGAGGTTGTGCAACTTCCTACATTTCTGTCTTCTCCCATTCTGCCGTTGAAAATTATCAGCCGATTGTTCTTACATATTTCGATCAAGTTTGTGTCATACGAGCTGCGATCTTGCGTCTGATCTTGATTTGTTCATTGTAATGGTATACACATGACTCTCAGATCATCGTAGATGGTTTCATCTCTGCCGAAATCTGAATGACGATCATATTCAATCACTTGTACTACTTCATTCATCAATCCCGTATGACAATTAAAATCGCCACACAGGAGATGCAGAAACTTTTCATTTGGAAAACTCAACAAAAAGCTCTCAATCTCATCAAAATAATGCCTTCGTGCGTATTTTGATGTACTGGGTGGAACATATACACCAGAAACAATCACGTCTTTGTCTAGGCCAATGTCTCTTCCTTCGATTTTAAGGGACAGCAAATATTCACTTTCGTTTTTCAGAAATTTCCTAGATATCCCTGTGTCATTTTTAACTGCCAGCAAAATACCTCCAGATCTCCTGCTTGTAACATCTCTGCGATTCTTAAATGCCAAGGTAAAATTATTCAATATCTTACTTATGTTGTCAATATCGGCATTATCACATTAAATATCCATGAGACAAACTATCCCATAACCTCCAATCATTTCTTTAAATTCCAACAAATTGAGCTTAGATTTCAAACCACAAACATTCAAGCACAACAGTTTGAGCTGTACTTCGTCGCTTTCAGCATTATTTTGTGAAATCACAGAAGTTTTAAGACAATTCAGCTTACTCACACCATTCGTCGGACACCGTTCATCAGCGTGTATTCATCAGAGTATAATCTTTAATTTTCCAAAGTGTATTTGAAGAATGTTACGGCGGTGTAAAGTCAAAATGACATGTTGCCAATTTGACAGCTATTATGCACTAATCACTTGGGCTATACCGATAAAAGTTATATCAGCATGTAGGAGATTTTATCGTCTACAATTTTCAGTACGACAAGTTTCATAAAAAGACATATTTGAAAAGTTACGGGCGTATACATCGAAAATGACGAAAAATAATTGTGCACGAAAATGCATTGGTTAAAGTTATACATTATTTTCGCAAAAATTTGTCATTTATAAAATTTGTTTTCGCTTGTAGACCAGTATTATAATTGGGTGATTATTTTATCACTGATTGCGGTATGCATACATATATATATATATATATATATATATATGTGTGTGTGTGTGTGTGTGTGTGTGTGTGTGTTTGTTTGTGTGTGTGTGTGTGTGGATGTGTGTCAGGTGATATCGGGATGTGAGTGGGGCAACTTGCTTTTATGGCAGCACGGACTGATCAAGTTGCAGGTATGTCGGCGTGACTCGCGACCGTGTCACGCCGGACCTGTGCACAGTGTGTACCTGGAGGACGGTGAATTGTTCTCGTTAGGTATCACGGCGAACTCTCGATTTCTCGATTTATCGCTTTTTCTGTCCCTCTTTCTCGTTCATTCTCTATTCTCCATTTCTGTATCTTTTCTATCTCTGTGTGTGTGACGTTCAATTGCGGTTTGTTCTGGATGATTGCGTTCCACACATACATGCAGACGGGTACACACACACACACACACACCCATCCGTACACACATGCACACACACGCGCACGCACCCACGCACACGCACACTGGCACGCACATGCACATTGACACGCACACGCACACTGACACTAACACACACACACACACACACACACACACACACACACACACACACACACACACACACACACACACACACACACACACACACACACACACACACACACACACACACACACACACACTGACACTAACACACACACACACACACTGACACGCGCACTGACACACTCACACACACACACACACACAGACACACACACACATACACACACACACACATACACACACACACACACACACACACACACACACACACACACACACACACACACACACATGGGGTCGTGATGGGGGCATCCCTGGACGACTTCATCAAGCTCATGGGCGGAAGAATCAGTGAGCGTTCAGGGGAGCCGCGATAGACGCGAATATGCCTGGCCGTCATTCGTGGCAACACCGCCTCCATTGTATTGTAGTATTGTGAATATGTGTAAGCGTTTGTAAATATATTTGTTTGTGTTTGAAGAAAAACACACGCACACACCACACACACACACACATACACCATATTTTTGGTGTATATCATTGACATTGTAAATGCATGTAGTAATGTTGAATATGTTATATACGCTGATGATACGTCACCTATTAAAGACACCTGGATCCACTGAATGTCACATATGTAAACGAACTGAACAAGATTATACATTGGACACATGTGAATATACTTCGATTAAACATCAGCAAAACCAAATGCGTACTATTTAGGAACATGTCAATGAAAGTATCTATGCCACCAATACAACTGGATGAAGGGACAATTGCAATAGCAGATCATGTGAAGTTTTTTGGATTCAATGTGGATGAAAACTTAAACTGGATCAGTCACATCACGTCAACATGCGCCGAAATCTCGCAATTAACAGACATACTCTACCGGATAAGTCATAACCTGACTACTGAAGCTATGCTTAGCATATATTACATAATGTGCTATCCTCACCTGCATTACTGTGTAGCATTATGGGGATCCACATGGCCCTCATTTCATAAACAATTAAGTATTGCACAAAACAAAATATTTCGTTGCATATTTAACGTTAAAAAATTCGAGTCCATAGATATATCTTTAGCAGATAGAAACATATTGCAATTTCAATTCATTCACAAATATTTCACCTTACTATTGATCCATAAATACAAGAATAGTACACTTTTTACCTTAACTAAAAGCAGCTACACGACAAGAAGTCATCGCTTAAACTTTGAATGTCCGTCTTTTAGAACAACTCCTTTTAAACACAGTGTAATATGTTCGGCTCCAACTTCATTCAATGAACTTCCCATCAATCTTAAGCATCTTCTGAACGCAGTTCGCAAGAATGTGTATTTAAATAGAATAAAAAAACACCTGCTTGAGCAACAAAACAACAAATGTGTCCGAATGTGAACACCGCTGAACATGCGTAAATACGCATGTTGCACGTTTCGTACTTGTTTATATTGTCATGTTTCCACGTGTCTACTCAAAATTGTGGATTATGTCATTCATAGTATACACTTTCATACTGTTAAACTGTTATAAACTGTTATACTGTGATTAAACTGTTATATCATCATAGAGCTAATTAAACTGTATTGATAAAATTGCATGTAATGTTGAAATGTTTATGTCAATCTGCTCGTCCAGGAGCTGTTTAGCTCGACGATCTATCGCCGCAATATTTAGCTGATTGTTTTGTTGTTTTCTTGTTAATGTTGTTTGTGGCAATACACTTACTTACTTACTTACTTACTTACACACACACACACACATACACACACACACACACACAAGTGTTAATGAAACAAGTATTAATGGAACAAGTAAATGAATACACACGTATTAATGAAACAAGTTCTCTGGAAGGTTTCAAATTTGCTCTGAAAAAAACACTTTCTAGCTGACATGATTTCAAACATTTAACGGTGTATGTTGATAAGACCGTCTTATTTCGATGTAATTCATATAAATTGCATATACTTAGATGCAGTGTCTCTTGTTGTTTCATATATAGCCTCGATATGATTTTTGTTGTTTGCTACATAATTTGTCCATTGAAGTATATAAATATCACACACAAATGAGCACATTCACATGATTGTACAACTGAATGTACTTTACACTATCCGTTCGTCCAAGAGCCACGGTTCGACGAATCGTTGCCTTATTAATCTGTGTTTGCTGTATAACTTGTTTGGTTGTGTATGTGTGGCAATACATCAAATTGACAAATTGAATTGACACACACACACACACACACACACAAACACACACACACACACACACACACACACATTACATTACATTACATTTACGTTCACGCTTGGTTTTTATCATTTCTGACTTCACGACAAGCTGATGTACAGACCAAATCGGACCACGAACACACACACAAACACACACACACACACACACACACTATGTTGACAACGAGTTGACCGATGAAGAAATTCTGCAATCAATCGAGTTGAAAAACGGTATCTCTGATCTGATCAATCATAATGATGACTTCAAGATTCTGTTTTCCAGACGAGTAAATGAGTATTCAAAAACAGTGGTTCTGGAAACGACAGGAAACATCAGGTCTATGATAATGTCGACTGGACATTTCTACATTGGAGTCAGAAGATGTAATGTGTACGACCGCTATTGGGTGAATCGCTGCAGTAGGTGCCAGTCATACAGTCACAAGACTCACAGCTGCAGAGCATCAAACGTGTGTGGCTTCTGTGCCGGACAACACAAAACCTCCCATTGCGCAAACAAAGAAAACCACAGGTGAATAAATTGTGTCAGCGCGGGAAAACAAAACGTCTCACATTAAGCATTTTCGACGCAGTGCCCAATTTTCATGGCGATCAGAACAACCATAATCGAAAGAACTGAGACAAATGAGACCGCAAAAACTACTAGCTGAACATGAAACATACGAATCTACACTATGTAGTGCATGTGTGAAAACACGCGATGATGCGAGTGTGACTAATTGCTCATCAGAGAAACACAACATCAATTTCACAGTTATATAATTAAATGTACAATCACTGGTTGTAAAACTGCCGGACATAAGATTCGATCTTGAGTATGTTTTCAAGTGCGACATTATGCTATTGAGTGAAACATGGCTGAAGGCCGAAACTCCTAGTAGATTTCTCACGGTACCGGGGTACACTCTTATACGCCATGATAGGTCTAACTCGTCAACTCATCCTGCTGGCTATGGTGGCGTAGCTATACTGCTGAAAAATCAATACAAATACGAAGTTTTCGAAACGCGCATCACCCTGCGGTGCCCCTGCGGTAGGGGGGTTAGAATTCTGCCGCCGTTGCTGTCGCGTGTCGTAAAAGGCGACTAAAGGCAGACATGTCTGGTCAGGTTTCGGCCTGCTACTGGTAACATGTAACCCGGTACAACCAACCGCATGGTCGGAATGTCGGCGACTAATCCGGCCCCCACTGGCTTATGCCAGTGAGAAGGGTGGCCAGACACCCAGCAGGAAAAAAACAAAACCTGTCAAAGGGCGGATGAGCTGTTTAGCAGCCAACGGCCATCTGGAAACCCTCCCCCGTCGGATCGGCAAACAGGATCCTGGCCGCTGAGTGTCAAATCGCCCGGGGTATAGTGGTGGCGTGACGCAACACTCGTCTTTGGCCTGCGCGTCGAACCCCGACGGGGCCGCTGTTTGTCTCCTCGACAGTGGAGAGAATGGTCCGACGCCGGCACGGGTGGCCGGATAGGGCTCAAGAGGGTCAAGGGTGAGGTGCCTGGTGCTCGAGGGGGGTCCCGCCCGGTGCAGTGTCCGCCGTTTGCAGTGGGGCTGCAGATGCTGAGTCCAGATGGACCGGTGGGGGTCACTGGTCCGGGCCCGGCGCTGTAGCTCCCTCGGACTCGACTCGTATGATTGTTTTGTTGACGAATTTATCAAGGTGATAGACACAGTGCAGGAAAGAGATGGATGGTTGATTGTGTATACCTGGACCTGAAAAAGGCGTTCGACAGGGTTCCACGAAACAAGTTATTGTGGCAAATCGAGCATGAAGGAGGGATACGTGGAAAGCTTTTGGATTGGATGAGAGATTATTTGAGCGGACGCAAAATGAGAGCAGTTGTAAGATGTGCCAAATCGACGTGGAGAGAAGTCACAAGTGGCGTCCCTCAAGGATCATTGCTTGGACTGATAATGTTCCTGGTGTACATAAATCAAATGACGGGAGTAATAGACAGTTACGTAAACATGTTTGCAGATGATGCGAAAATTATGATAAGAGTGCAAGATCGGACCAGCTGCCAATAATTGCAAGAGGATCTAGACAGGCTATGTGAGTGGAGTAGATAATGGGGCATGGAGTTTAATGCCAGCAAGTGCCACGTTATGGAATTTGGTAAAGGAAAACTCATACCATCGATATGTTATATGTTGGGCGAGCACGAACTGCAGAAGGTGACTGCCGAAAAAGATTCGGGTGTAGCTATTGAGGATGATCTGTCGCCGGAGAGGCATATAACCAGAGTAGTGAATACGGCGTATAGAACCATAAATAATATAAGGGTCTCATTTAACTTCATGTATGAGGAAGTGGTAAAAAAATTGATAAAAATGTGATAAAGCACCCACTAGAATAGGCGGCAGTAATTTGGGCTCCCCACAATAAAACATATTGCTAGGTTAGATAAAGTCCAACAAGTAGCGACTAAGCTGTTAACATCATTGAGTTCATTAAATTATGAAAAAAGGTTAGAGAAAATTGGGTTGTCGTCACTAAAAAAAGAGAAGGTTAAGGGGGATTTAATAAAGGTATTCAAACACAGCATTGGTATGGAACGATTGGATAGGAAAGATTGGGTGGTTTGGAGTACGAGGGACCATAGGGGGCACAATAAATGTATACAGCAAACCCAGGTATTAAGGGATATAAAGAAATAAAGTTTCCCAAGTAGGTGTATAGATATATGGAACCGTCTGGGTAAAGAAATAGTTAAATCAAAAAGTATAGCACAGTTCAAGCATAGGCTAGATAAATGTGGGTATGGAGACAGGACAGCCTGAGCCCTGCTCATTTCCTGTAAACTACAACTGTGAGTACAACTGTGAGTACACAAACACAAACACAAACAAACACAAACAAACACACAAACACACACACACACACACTTTGTTCAGCGTATAACATTGCAGTTGAACAAGGTCACTTTTTGTTGCCCAGGGTTGCGATACACCCCGCATTAGACCTCTTCAAATTTGACTTTTTTCATCAAACTTATGTAAACTGATAGTATTCCCATTCTCCAAGGTCTAAATGAACTAAATATGCCAGTTACTTTGATCTTGGACCTTGGCTATGCCCGCCTCAAGAGCCATGTAGTTTTATTGTTGACGTTCTTCAGAAACGCTGCAAAATTCGGGATATCATGTCATTGTTTTCATTGTAGCTTTCCAGAGGTTGATGCTATAGCACTGAAAGTGGTACCAAATACAAGCTAATACAATTTTCTTGAATATTGTGTCAAACACATGAACACCTGTGTAAATTTTAACTAATTTTATTGCACAAACACATATGTTTTATGTTTGGAAAGGATGGCATTATATTATACATAACTTTATCTAAAAAATGGTACTCTATAGTCTACACAGCTTAAAGATAATTACAAAATGTGACTATAAAGATGATTACACAATGTAATTGCAAGTTATGACAGTACAATGATATGCAAATTTATCTTACTACAGGTAAATACAACTGTGATACACGTGTACAATTATGTCTGTCTTGAGATGGGACACTGTAAAAATCAACGTGGTAGTATGATATCACTGCACTGACACAGATTTTGTGTAAGAAACTGCCAGATAGTATGTCACTAATACATATACATGTATTGTGGCTTGTTCAATATGGCTTTCTTGAAACTGCCAAATTTGTTCCTGTGGTACTCCACAACTTGTAGTAGGCAGTTTCTCTGCTTTGCATCAGTTGTGATCTGAGCCGAAAAGTCACTCATCAGCTTCACACCTCTCAGCCACATCATTGGTCACTTTCACTGACCTCACAAACTTATGTGCATTCCTGTAGCTGTCATTGTATTCCCAGGTGTCAGCCGGAGTAGTGAGCCAGTTACATTCCACCCCAAGAGCATCAAACAGAAAGTGAGACTCTGGCCCTACCAAGTCTGTGAGAACTGTAGCTCCGTTGATAACAGGAAACACTTGCCTTTCCTGTAGCTATCAGTTTTCTTTGTTTCTGACAGCTTGACTGCGAGCTTCTCCTTTGCAGACTTGGTCATGCTGTCGTGCGAGCTGAACAAGGTGAATGGCACCAGTTCCTATGTCAGATACCAGCGGTTGTTGTTCATTTTCTTGAGAACATAGGTCGCCAGTTCATAGTCATGCTGCTTGTATTGCATCATGTCCTTCATAAGATGGATGTCATGGATAGGTGCGTCAGCAGCAGCTATGGTGGTCACCCAGTGACTGGTGTAGAATAAGGCCAGGAACTTGTTCATCCTCTCCAGCTTGAAGATATTGTCCTTGTTGTATTTGAGTTCCTTGGAAAAAATGAGAATCTACATACAGTAAATGTTCCTGGCCATCTAGCGGGCCTGGTGAATAGCACCTGGCTTGACCCAGTGGATACCTCGAGGTGGTTCTTCACCAAGGATGAGCAGGCACAGCTCTGCCGTCTCTCTGTAATCTGTCCTCGGACCTGCTTCCTCAAGGAAATTGCTAACGACCGCAATTGCGCTTGTCTTCTTCTGTTTCAAGTCTTCTTCAACTGAGCCCAGAACTCTTGGCAGTCCTTATCCAACTTATCCCACTTATCTTTCACATTGATGAACATTGGATTGTCAGGACTCCTGACCTTGATGAACACGGCCTCCCATGCACCTCCAATTATTACCTCTGATATGTGATGGCGACAAGAGAGGTAGAATACCTTTTTGTCTAGTTTTTCTTCAATCAGTTTTGCTGCACCCTTGTTGATACCACTGTTGCTTGTTGTAGTATCAAATACCAAGCCTACAATGTTGTCTGTGAGACCCCATGTTTCTATAAGCTCCAGTGGAGCAATGCACTGCTGGATTCCTGTGTAACTTTCTATGAGTGGTACACCAAGCAGCTTCCCTTCTTCATACTGTGGCAGGAGTTTCCACCTTTCTTTTCCTCTCAGTTGTCTCATCCCGATCACTTATATCGTTGACTACTTTCCCGCTGCGTAGTTGTCTTCCAGATGCTATTATATCAACAGTTCACAAACAATCTGAAATGAGATAAAACATAATTGTTTTTAAACCTATTCCTCAATGTAATATGTGATGTATGTGCAGTAAGAGTAACATTTTTGAGATAAAGTTATGTATTGCCATCCTTTCCAAACATCAAAAATATGTATATTTGCGCAATAAAATTAGTTAAAATTTACTCAGGTGTTCATGTGTTTGACACCATAAGCAAGAAAATTGTATTAGCTTGTATTTGGTACCACTTTCAGTGCTATAGCATCAACCTCTGGGAAGCTACAGTGAAAACAATGACATCATATCCTGAATTTTGCAGCGTTTTTGAAGAACGTCAACAATAAAACTACATGGCTCTTGAGGCGGGCATAGACAAGGTCCAAGATCAAAGTAACTGGCATATTTAGTTCATTTAGACCTTGGAGAATGGGAATAATGTCAGTTTGCATAAGTTTGATGAAAAAGCTCAAATTTGAAGAGGTCTAACCCCGCATGCACCAGTCTTCCAATGTACGCATGTGTGGGTTACTTCACGTCCAGAAAACATTTCAACTGCGAATAATGCACAATAAATAAAACTACTAATTGTGCATCTGTTGAAGCATGGATAGGTGAAGTTTGCTGTTCACGTCACGAGCCCAGAATCAGTGAAGTCATGACTGCTGTGAATGACCTCAAGGCCAAGGTTGAGCGCTTATCAGTTCAGTCTACACAACCAAATAGTGGCGCATCGTACAACACTGCACTAATGCCAGCTGTTAAGCCCACACATGCCGTCATCATAAAGCCAAACGAGAACTCAACCAATGTCAAAGCCGACTTGAACAAAGCTCACCTTAACTCCAAGCTTTACCTCAACTCATCACAGTAGCACAATTAAACATACTATCACTCAATAGTAAGGTACCGGATAGACGTTTCGACATTCAATCACATGCATTACGATTCGATATTTTAATTCTCAGCGAGACATGGCTAAAACCTCATAAACATCCTTCGACTATTAAACATCCAGAATTATAAACTAATACGCTGCGACAAACCAACATCATCCACCCAGCCTCAGGGATACGGAGGAGTTGCTATTCTAATGAAAACGAACATACTTCACGAAGTGATTAGCGTAGCCAAGACGAACCATCGTAGTAACTTGGAAGTTTTATGGGTTAAAACACTGAACTCTGGTCTCTCGCTTGTCATAGGAAGCGTATACAGACCGCCTGTGTACGCTTTTGGACACGTTGAAGATGACCTAGACGATTTTGAGGAGCAATTGCAATATGTGATCTGTGAAGTGAAACATGACAGAATCATAATAGGGGGTGATTTCAATGCGTGTCTATTAATATTGCATTTGCCTGCAATAAGACTGATAAATATTGTGACCGACTACAGAATGAAGATATGCAACACCACTGTACCTACATATGCACATTCAAATAGTTTGCTCGATATTGTCGCTATTAGCGATGACGCACATTGTGTGAGCACTGAAGTGAAACAATGTGTTTATGGAACTCCACATCATTTCACTATAGTTCATCTGCGACTCGAAAACACGATAATTGCTGACAATGTTAAAACGACACGAACGTATTTTCATCTCAATATACCACTATGCATCATCATACTGAGAAACTCAGATTTGATTAAATGCTATGCAACTACTTCCATCGAAGAAAAATACGCACACTTCGTTGGCATTTTCAGTCAGTCTTTATGCACATATCTACCTGTCCGAACTGTAAAAATACGAAAAACCCACAGACGACCGCTTCCTCATGTCATTCCGAACACTATACGAAAGACGAAAATACGCATTACAACATATAATGATGGATGAATACAGACGATTGAACAAACAGTGCAAGATTGCTGTACGAACTTATTCTGCGACAAACATCACCGAACGAATGCGACACAAACGACCCCACGAGTTATGGAGGGAATGCCAACACATAATATGCAACAAGAAACGAACAATTGAAATGACACATGATGCGAACAAGTTTATTGACTATTATGTACGAATTTGACTTGAAACCTCTCAAAAATACCCAAAAGTGACTTTTATATCAACAATAGACTTCCAAGAGTCAACACAGGATATCTATAGCTCAGCCCAATCGATATGCTTACACTGACCAGTGTCATTAGAAAAATGAAGCCGACTACAACTGAAGATGCAGACGGCCTCAGCATGAAGACGATCATTTATTTCTACGATGGAATATGCCATGCACTTTCAGATATCGTCAATCAAGTTTTGACCACGGAAGAGGACTCATCAGTAACATTCTACAAACGAAAACTACAATTGCATTGTACAACACTGTGGTATATTTCATTTGTATTGGTTGAGCAATAGTGTGGTATAGTTGCGCTCGTGTGACTATTGAACTGTTACGTTTCCGCTTGTGTGATGTTGTGGAGTTGTTCTTTGTGTAGTTAAGCGTCAATATAATCATTCTAGTATTCCTTGTATCATTCTAATTATAATCACTCGATCATTCTAATCTTGATACGTTGCAATTAACTACACAAAGAACTTTGTTATTGTGATGGAAAAATATCTGAAACCAGATCGTCTGTCAGTTGAGCCAAACGCTCCTGATTCAACACAACAGTGGTTGCACTGGAAAAATACGCTGGACAATTTTCTTTATGCCATACAAGCCGACGAGACGAGCAAACTGCCGCTGCTTGTAAATCTGGTGAGTCCTGAAGTGTTCCGGTTCATAGCAGAGTGTAGCACATTCAAAGCGGCCATCGATGAGCTTCAGTCATTATATGTGAAACCGAAGAATGTTGTGTTTTCGAGGCATCAGTTGGCCGCGCGCAGACAGACGTCCAATGAAAGTGTGGACCAGTATATACAAACACTGAGAGAACTGGCCAAAGACTGTGGATTCATCTCTGTTGACAGCAATACATATCGGAGCGAGTACATTCGAGACGCTTTTATCAGGGGATTGTCGTCAGACGAAATCAGACAGCGCCTGTTGGAAACGTCGGATCTAGATCTGGAGAAAGCAGTCAGTCTGGCTAGATCTCTTGAGTTGGCGAAAATCAACTGTGGTCAGCTTCAGTCGATGCCGCTTTCTGTCGCGGCGCTGCAGGAAGTCCGAGATGAGCGATCGAAACAGCAGTCTGCTGAGCAAGAGGAATTCAGTGAAGAAGTCGTTGCGGCCGCCCGAAGAGCCGATCGTGCGCCGCCGGATCGTAAAGTTCAGTCCTGCTGGTTCTGTGGAGGTGAGCGTCATAGTCGGCGATATTGTCCAGCCCGCAACGTAGTCTGTCGCCAATGCCAAAAGACAGGACATTATGCCAAGATGTGTCGAGGACAAAAATCAACTGCGTCAGCGACAGTGCACAGTCTGGCAGCGACAAAATCTTCAGCAGCCGTGCCCAGTGATCTGAGGAAGTCTACTATGTATGTATGGTTGAATGAACATCATCAGCTGGATGCATTAGTGGATACCGGGAGCTCTGTGAGTTACATTTCTCAATCAGTTGTCTCAAGACTCAGAGTTAAAACAACACCATGCCAAGAAAGAGTGTCCATGGCGTCTATGTCGCTGACTTCAAAAATAGAAAGAAAATGTGTAGTGAATCTACTTGTCCAAGGGAAAATGTACAACGATGTGGAACTATTGGTGATGCCTAAACTCTGTTCAGACATAATAATGGGGCACGATTTTTTGAGACGACATAAATCTACAGAAATCCGGTTCGGAGGAGATTTGCCACCACTAGTATGTGGTCTGTCAGCGGTGAAACTCTCGCAGGCGCCGCCCCTCTTCAATTTGGGAAATCACGTACGGCCAATTGCGACAAAATCTCGTCGGTACACCATGGAGGAAAGAGCTTTCATCAAGTCCGAGACTGACCGCTTGCTGAAAGAAGGGATTATAGAGCCGTCTGTATCACCCTGGCGAGCTCAGGTAGTCGTCATCTGCAGTGACCAAGGGAAAAAGAGGATGGTGATCGACTACTCCCAAACAGTGAATAAATTCACTCTACCCGACGCGTACCCTCTTCCAAACATTGAGGAGACTGTGGAAAACATCGCCCAGTATCGATTCTTCAGCATGATTGACTTAAAAAGTGCCTATCATCAGGTGCCGATTGCCGATAGTGATAAGCCTCTCACAGCCTTTCAGTCAGGAAATCAACTGTATCAGTTTCGACGAATTCCCTTCGGAGTTACCAACGGTGTGGCGTGCTTCCAAAGATTCATTGATGATTTCATTCGCGAACATGAGCTACGCGGCACTATTGCTTACTTGGATGATATCACAATAGGTGGAGCCACTCGAGAAGAGCACGATGAAAACTATGAAAGATTCATAAAGGCGGCAGAAAAAGTTGGACTGACGTTCAATCATGACAAATGTCAAGTAGCTGTGAAAGAAATCAAAGTTCTTGGTTACCTCGTATCGGGTGGTTTTGTTCGACCAGACCCATCTAGACTGCAGCCGTTGAAGGATATGCCGTTACCACGTAATCGAAAGACCTTGTTGCGAACTGTGGGATTATTCTCATACTACTCTAAATGGATTCCCTGTTTTGCTGAGAAAATAAAGCCACTGATAAATTCTGAGTTCCCGCTTAGTGAGTCAGCAGTTACGGCCTTTGAGAATCTCAAGGATGTGATAGCGGAGGCAGCGCTACAGGCCATCGAGCCCGGTGTTCCGTTTGTTGTAGAAACGGATGCATCCGATGGAGCAGTCGCTGCCACTCTCAGTCAAAACAACCGTCCTGTTGCCTTTTATTCTAGAACGTTATCAAAGTCAGAATATCATTGGTCTTCGGTGGAGAAGGAGGCGCTGGCCATAGTCGAAGCCGTGAAGCGATGGCGGCATTATCTTTGTGGCAGAAGATTTTCACTCGTCACAGATCAGCAGGCGGTATCTTTTATGTTCAATCAGACGCAGCATTCTAGGATCAAGAATCTTAAGATTCTCCGTTGGCGACTTGAGCTCTCAAACTTCGGCTATGACATCGTGTATCGCCCGGGACGGGATAACGCTTCTGCAGACGCGCTTTCTCGTAAGTACTGTTCTGCTATCACTCAGTCTGATCTGGGAAAAATTCACACTGATCTTTGCCACCCTGGAATAACTAGAATGTATCATTTTCTCAGAGTAAAAAATATTGCGTGTTCGATTGAGGATGTAAAAGCAGTGATTCGTTCATGTCCTGTGTGTGCTCGTTGCAAGCCGAGGTTTCATAGACCGGTTTCACAGTATCATTTAATCAAAGCTACGCAGCCCTTTGAAAGATTAAGCCTCGATTTCAAAGGTCCATTGCCCTCTGCTAATAGGAATAGGTTCTTTTTAACAATAGTTGACGAGTTTTCTCGTTTTCCATTTATTTATCCATGTGCCGACACTAGTGCGAAAACTGTCATTGCTTGTTTGGGCCATCTATTTTCGATTTTCGGATTACCCGCATTCATTCATTCCGATAGGGGATCAGCATTCATGTCCAGTGAATTAAAAGATTTCCTATCATCGCGTGGGGTGGCTACTAGCCGTTCTACAGCTTTTCATCCGCAAGGGAATGGACAATGCGAAAAGTACAACGATACGATTTGGAAAAGTCTTGTGTTGGCCACTCAATCTAAGGGGTTGGACATTAGCAACTGGCAAGATGTTATGTGCGATGCTCTTCATTCTATTCGGTCCTTATTGTGCGTGTCAACAAATTGTACGCCTCACGAGAGAATGTTTTCGTTTACGCGTAGATCTAGTGTGGGCCCATCTATTCCATCGTGGCTAACTGAAGCTAAACGTGTGTACTTGAAAAATCACAATAAGCATTCGAAGTATGATGAGTCTGTGGATCAGGTTGAACTACTGGAAGCAAATGACAAATATGCTTATGTGAGGTTCAAAGGAGGTCGAGAAACAACTGTGTCCACTAGAGATCTCGCTCCATGTCCGGAAGATCAGCCCAACGTTGAGAGATTGGCAGGTGATAACAGTAGTCAGGTGGGTGAAGTCAATGAGCCCACTCAGCAAACAAATGTCGAAACTCCTCCATGCGAGGTACAGTGTGAAGTTGCTGACCCAGCTCCATCTCCAGTAGTTCAGCTGAGACGGTCGAGTCGAGTTAGGAGACCACCAGCTCGTTATCGCGATGAATGAATGGATGAATGTTTTATGAATGAATGAATGTTTTTTGTGCTGCTATATTGAAATTGGATGGGGAGATTGTGGTATATTTCATTTGTATTGGTTGAGCAATAGTGTGGTATAGTTGCGCTCGTGTGACTATTGAACTGTTACGTTTCCGCTTGTGTGATGTTGTGGAGTTGTTCTTTGTGTAGTTAAGCGTCAATATAATCATTCTAGTATTCCTTGTATCATTCTAATTATAATCACTCGATCATTCTAATCTTGATACGTTGCATGAAAGACGACACGAACATCGACTGTCGCGACACATTGACATCATCTACCCCAAAATTTCAACGGATTCAGGAAGACGGCGAATACATTACGATGCGGCCAGATATGAACTCAACTGATATATCCGACCATCCAATGGGTGTATGTAGTGATGCAAAATTCCTTTTTTTGCGTTTTTTTTGTGCAAAAAAAACGATTTTTAAGTTTTTTTTTTAGAATTAGGCCCAGTGTCATCGGATGTTGGATTTTAGTACATAAAAATGAGTTTTATTTTAGTATATTTTAGCACATAGAAATGAGTTTAATTGATGTTTTGTACATCTTTACGTGTCTTATTTCAAAGATAATTTGATAATAGTATACAAAACAAAAATATGTATCAATAATTATCCCATGAGGCTATTTGAAAGTGCATCCGGGTCCGGTGGTTTAGGCTTTTTCATTGAGAAAACCCATGTTTTTATAGATGGTTTAATGATGTGGATATTTGAAATAATTTCTCAGCAGAACAAAACAAATTCATTGAGTAATCATGTGTTTTTTTTAAAGAAACCATGTTTAGTATAAAAAAAATGCAATGATGTTTTTCAAACTGGATTTAAATTCGTTTTATTAATGTACAGATTCAGAAAATGTTGACAGCAGAACAAGACAGGTTAATTGGTTGGTCAAGTGTTATTTGAAAAACGTTCATTTAAATTAACCCCTTTTAATGAAACAATGCTTTCTAGAACAGTCTCTATGGAAGATAGATTTGATTGATGTGTGTGGTGTGATCGTGTGCAGTGAGAGAGTGTGTGTGCGTGAACGTGTTAGTGTATCTATGTGTGATCGTGTATGGTTGAATTGTATATTGCGTGCGAGAGTGTGTGAACGACTGTGTATAGTTGTGTATAGCTGTGTGTGCATGCGTTTGTGAATTGTCCATGCCCCGCGGCGGCGAGCGAATGACCGGCTCGCCGCTGATTGGTTGTTGCGGCGGGTGAGGACTGCGCGTGGGTGTGTGTCCGGGTGTGCTCCCGTGTGTCATGGTGTGAGCTTTGAGTCGTGTTTGTGGTGCGGTTGGAGTGTGACGTCTTGTAGGCGCGCGTGGGGCATCACTGCCCCACGCGCGCCTGTCTGTAATCTATTTTAGTTTTGAGTTTCTTTACAATGTGCGTTCAAATACCTTTTGTATAGCAAGTAGCCTGCTGGTATAATCGGCTGGTTAAACCCCTTGATTTAAATTGTTTTTTTATCCATGGTTTTTTCTTCAAAAAATATTCTTTAAACGGTTTTCGTAGATGTATATAATTTGGAAAAATTGTCGTCAGATCAAGGAAAGTTGAACCAAATTTATTGTTTTTGGGTTAATAGCCTGTTTTTAGAACTGGTTTTATGAATGATGGTTTCTTTGATGTAGTTATTTGTGTTTAAATACCTTTTTGTACATTAAATGTATTTCCTCAGTCGTTTTAGCAACTGTTTATGCGTGTTTTAGACACATGTTTTTGTCCTTGTTTTAGTCACTGTTTATGCATTGCCTTTTTATCTTTCGATACTATCGTCTCGATGTATTATCATAACATTAGGGCCGGCACCATAGCACACACATTGTACGGATGGTGTGTGTTTCTCCCTGTACTCACCTGTGTCACATGTGTCTGCGTGTGTGTGGTCAGGCGGAGATGGCTGGGTGCGCACGTGGAACGTGGATACGCTGGAGCAAGCCGTGCCGTGCGAGTGTGGTGTGTCGGGCGCCTCGTCGTCCGGTCTGTTCATGATGGAGCCGATGAACGAGCTGTGTGTGCAGCGACACGCCGACCTGCGCTATATGGTGCCGCTGCGGCAAACATCCGACAGTGATGTTAGTGCCAACCAATCGACCGACGGCATCTACATGATTCAGGTACCAGCCGAACTGACAACGTTCCGATGTGTATGTTTGTGTAAGCTTGTGTATGTTTCTTTGTGTTTTTTATAATTTTTCTATTTTATAATGTATTGCCACGGAATAATCACACACACAGTAACAACATGAACAATAAACAGTGGCAATGTTCGTTGAGCCGCGGCTCTTGAACGAACATGTATAATATCACATTGTTATACGACACATGATATTTGCAACAACAAATCACAAAGAACAATATACACAAAGAACAATCACAATATTAAAAAATATTCGACACAACTTACAGTACATCGACACGATCTTCGACAAAACGTACAGTACAGCGACAGTACAGCGACAGTACAACACAAACAGTACAGTACAGCGACAGTACAGCACAAACAGTACAGCACAGAAACAATACACAAACAGTACAGCAGTTGGGTAAATATTACAATTGTGAAATCAGAATCCATCGAAATATTTTGTTAGTTGACTCTTAAAACGAGTTTTTGTTTTTTGGACGGTTTTCAAGTGTTTCATTTCCATCGGCAAACTGTTCCATGTTCTAGGGCCATTACATAATATGCAGTGCTTAAATAACCTTGTTCAAAATTTGGGGCATTGCACATCATACTGACTTCTTATGGTCTTATCCTCGTTTCGTGTATGAAGAAAAATGCGACTTGTCTGGTTGAATTTCACATGTTTGAACATGAACATGATAATGAAGAATTTGCAAATTGTTTCAAATTTCATTATTTTAATGGTTCAATAAATATGATCAACTGAGTCATATTTCCTCAAGTTCATTATGCACCTGATGATTTTATTTTGCGCAATCGATAACTTTTATAATAAAGATGACCACGTACATGATCAGATCGACACACAGTACGTCAATTGAGGGTAAATCAACGTGAGGTATATGTTGCGCATGATACAAGATTTTGAATGCCACAAGATTTTGAAATTTTGTTGCAAACATAATCTATGTGTTCTGAGTACACCGAGTACACCGACTGAGTGTTTGTGCATCTGTGTGTATGTGTGAGGGAAATAGATAGCCTAGCTTCTCTGTAGCTGCAGGCTGGTACGGGGAAGTGGTAATTTACCCACCGCCAGTCCACCAAATAACACAATGACTATGGGAACACGTTAATTCTGTATTGCCGAAAAACACGCAAAATACAAGTCAAAAATTATACACAACACCCAACATGAGCCAAAAGTCACAAAACACTTCGTACTCCTCAACGTACAACTATACCGACAATACAATCGTTTCAAATGTTCATGAAAGAACAGCATTAAACTCAAATAACAAGTGAATATATGAATTACAGGAAATATCAGACTGAATTCGATTCAAATATATATATATGCACATAACCGAATAAACCTCACCTCCAATTTCCCCGACCTACAACTTGTAAAATGTACAACAACAGCACTCCAAATTCAGTCTTCAACGAGAATCCACAACAACTATATCCAGACACAATCCACCACAAATATATCCAGAGACACAATCCACCAAAAATACAGGGTGACCCAAAAAACGGTCCCCGTGTACACTTTAAGTGATATATCCTATATTTATTCACCGATTGCCCATATTTTAGAGGACATGGCAGAATCAACGACCGTGAGTACACCAAGACCCCAGTGGGAGCTGAAACAAAAAATACACTGTGTTAGATTTTACTACAAGTTAAGTTGGTTCAAGAAAACCCAAGACAGTTTTATGCGACAGTTCGAATGTGAAAAGCCTCCATCCAACAGCAGAATTCAGAACTGGGTGGATCACTTCGAGAATTATGGGACCGTGGAGAACCTCAATGCTGCCAGTGAGAACCGTCCAAGCCACTCGGGACGACCCAAGAAGCGAACATCCGAGCTGATCGAAAGTGTGAGAGAGTCTCTCCAGCAGAGTTCGAAACGCTCTGTGCGTAAAAGAAGTCAGTCTCTCGATATGTCCCGTGAGACTTCCAGGAGAGTGCTGGTGAACGATATCAGGGCTTACCCATACATAATACAGACGTTGCAGACCCGAGATTGGCTGAAAGAAAACTTCGGAGTCCGAGGGATCAGTCTCAAGACTGATTTTGAGTGGCATCCCATAGCACGGACCTAAGCCCCCCATATTTTTTCTTTGGGGCTATTTTAAGGAGAGAGTCTACGCAGGGAAACCCAGAACCATCACATAACTCAAGGAAGCCATCAGGGAGGAGATGAGAGCCATCACAAATTCAGTCTGTAAGAGCGTCATGGACAGCTTTGTGCTGCGCCTCAAGAAATGCACGGAGCTAAATGGAGGCCATCTAGAACACATGCTGTAGAACGGAGAAAAAAAGACTTGATGTGATGTTTTGAATATAATATACTAGTTATGACCAAAGTTTCATTTCATTCGGACGTAACACTAAGAAATGAGGCCCAATTAGAAGTGGGGCCCGTTTTTTGGGTCACCCTGTATATCCAGAGACACAATCCACCACAAATATATCCACAGATATATCCACAAAGATCTTCCGCAGTGGTTCCAACAAATGTTCACGTGCCGATAACTGGAAACAATGGGTCAAGTTCTAGGCCGTTGTGCTGCCGTTTAACGACGGTGGGGCATTTGTTAGTATAAGTACCATCGATTATTCCAACTTTACAATTTCAAAACAATAATATTTACAACAAAATTTGTCAACAAATTTTGTGCAAATTAATTCCCAATATTTGACGATACATAAAACACGACATATTTTATCACTCCAAATTAAAGTACGACAGTAACATGGCTCCCCTAAATCACGGATTTACAACAAATGTGAGAAACACAAATACCTCAAAAACGCGACACTCAAAGAGAAGAAAGAACGTACGTAATAATGGCTCCTCGACGGGCATCCCCGATAAATCATTTCATTTAGGATTGTGAACTAACAAAACCAAGTTGTGTATCGGTCTTACCAATGACATTAACTGTGCATTGCGCTTACCATTGCGGTCAATGGTGGGGTCACCTCTACTGAGCTTAACTTTACGAACAAGCCCATCTGAATCGGGATATGTCTCTGTCACACGTGCTAACACCCAATCATTACGAGGGAGGTTATCATCCTTCACAATGACCACATCACCCTCTCTAAAGTTATCCCTGACGTTTAACCACTTCTGCCGGAGCTGCAGAGTCTGCATATAAGACTTGGTCCATCGACTCCAAAATGCATCTACCAAGTACTGAAGTATTCTCCGTCTCTTTTTTGCATATTTGTCAGCATCCTGAAATTTGGCTGGAGGTGGAAGGTACACCTTGCTTTTGGAAGTCAACAAATGGTTTGGTGTTAAAGGCTCTGGATACTCTGCATTCAAATATTCGACACACAACGGTCTTCGATTCACGATGCCTTCAGTTTCTACCAGAAACGTGTGCAGCGATTCGTCGTTGAGTTGCTTTTGGAAGTCAACAAATGGTTTGGTGTTAAAGGCTCTGGATACTCTGCATTCAAATATTCGACACACAACGGTCTTCGATTCACGATGCCTTCAGTTTCTACCAGAAACGTGTGCAGCGATTCGTCGTTGAGTTGCTTCCCATGACGCATGAGTAAATGATTCATTATACTTCTTACAGTCTTGATCTGTCGTTCCCATACACCTCCCATATGGCTTACGTTGGTCGAATTGAAAACCCACTCGCAGCCTTCTTCTCTTAACACACGACGCAGTCTGTCTCCATTCAATTCATTAATTGCTTCAGCGAAGTTTGTCCCTTGATCATATCTCACTTGACGAACATGACCTCTTCGTGCTAGCAACCGACGATATGCGTTCATAAATGAATCAGTACTCATATTCGTAACCACTTCTATGTGCCCCTGCGGTAGGGGGGTTAGAATTCTGCCGCCGTAGCTGCCGCGTGTCGTAAAAGGCGACTAAAGGCAGACATGTCTGGTCAGGTTTCCGCCTGCTACTGGTAACCTGTAACCCGGTACAACCAGCCGCATGGTCGGAATGTCGGCGACTAATCCGGTCCCCCACTGGCCTATGCCAGCGAGGAGGGTGGCCAGACACTCAACAGGAAGAAATCAAGACCTGTCAAAGGGCGGATGAGCTGTTTAGCAGCCAGCGGCCATCTGGAAACCCTCCCCCGTCGGATCGGCAAACAGGATCCTGACCGCTGAGTGTCACGTCACCCGGGGTATAGTGGTGGCGTGACGCAACACTCGTCTTTGGCCTGCGCGTAGAACCCCGACGGGGCCGCTGTTTGGCTCCTCAACAGTGGAGAGAATGGTCCGACGCCGGCACGGGTGGCCGGATAGGGCTCAAGAGGGTCAAGGGTGAGGTGCCTGGTGCTCGAGGGGGTCCCGCCCGGTGCAGTGTCCGCCGTTTGCGGTGGGGCTGCAGCTGCCGAGTTCAGATGGACCGGTGGGGGTCACTGGTCCGGGCTCGGCGCTGTAGCTCCCGCGGACTCGTACCGGGCTGAGCTCGCAGCGAGCTCAAGGGTATTCGGTTCCCTTACAGCGCTCACCACCACTGGCGTGGCATCCCCTGCTGGTTCTGCCTGTCCCCCCAGTAGGGCCCCGTGCAGAGGTGGGTGGTCGTGCGCGCAGAGACAAACAAACATTTCATGGCGTCAAAACCTACAACCACCCTAACTGCTGGTCGTCCATCGGGCGATCGGCCACGGCCGCCGAAAAGTGGTCGTACATTGAGACACGACCAGGACGACACTCGTGTTGCTCCGACTCCGATGGTGTTGGTGTTTGCCAGCACCGATGGGAAAATAAAACTGTCTTCACTGAAACCGTTCCGTCGCATGGACGGTTTCAAAAACATTGGCGACGTGGCTATCGAGACCAACAGACAGCGTGATGGATCGTTGATGGTTAAATACGCACTGAGACGGCAGCAACCCGCGCGATAAAGGCAACTACGTTCCGTTATCGCGTAGGTACGGGCGAAAATATGCGTTGGGTGACCACCCCTATCTCGGTGTGTGCGCTCTCGACGATGAACCACGCCAGAGGTGTTCTGATCTGTCGTGCGCTAGAGGGCGTCGATGATGATGAGATTTGCGACGGATTGGCATCACAGGGTGTCATCCGCGTGGAGCGCATCGTCCGACGGCGTGAAGGTAGCGAGGTGCCAACACACTCTTTCTTCCTCACGTTTGATGGTGCTGTTCTGCCGGATGACATCAAGATCGGTGACATCCGTCAGCGTATCCGTGTCCGCCCCTACGTGCCTTACCCGATGCGGTGCTACAGGTGCCAACAATTCGGACATACGAGCTCCCGCTGTAACCGTCCAGAGATATGTGGACGTTGCTCATCCGGACGGCACACCGCTGCTGATTGCGAAGATGACTATTTCTGTGTCAATTGCAGGAGCCGCGGTCATGCGTCTTCGTCGCGTGACTGTCCGGAATGGCTGAAAGAGAAGGAGATTTTGGCCATTCGCGCTGCCCAGCGCTGCAGTTTCGGCGAGGCGCGTGCTGTGTACCGCAGCTCGCATCCGTCGGGCCCGTCCTTTGCCGGCACGGTCAAACTGTCAGCTCAACCTCCACAGTCTGTCGACTCGTTTCTCGAAAAGCTGACAGTTAGCGACTTTCTCAAGCTGGCTGGACGAATGGGTCTCAAGCTCGTTGTACCTGAGGCTGACAGCCGTCAAACAGAATCCACACCGGTTGATCGGCGGCCTGAGGAGCTGCAGTGTCGCGGTCGCCAACGGCCGCACTCCAGCGGTCCCAGGCGTCCGCTCCCCAGCGGCCCAAGGCGGCCGCTCCCCAGCGGTCCAAGGCGACCGATCCCCAGCAGCCTGAAAAGGCTGCTGAGTGGTGACCCTGGCGGGTCGCCGATCGGCCGGTAAACCGGCCGATGGACCGTGCTGGCAAATCGGCAGCGATGCCGGTTAGTCAGGGCGGCAAAAAACCGGCCGCTCAGCAGGCTTCCAAGCCAGCAGAGCGGTCGTCTCCGAGCCGGAGGAAATCCGGAGACTGGACGGTGGTTCAACACAAGAGCCGCCGTTCGGTCAAGTCAGCCTCTCCGAGGAGTGACCGGCGAGCATCTCCCGGTCACAAAGCGAACGCGGGCCCTGCTGCTCCGCGCTCGGCGGTTGCTAGCGCACCGCCTTCCGCACACGACGGAGTGACTCCCACCACTGTCATGGAGGTGGAGAGTTCCTCTAAGCGAAAGCTCTCGGCCTCTCCAAGTGTGTCCCCACCTGGCGCGGAGAGAGGACGATCGGCCAAGCGATGCGATTAGGTACCTGTGCCACCTGGTTTATAGTGTATATGTGCCTTTTTAACGGGAGTATTTATTTGTATTTTATTCCATTATATTTATTTTTATGTCCATTTTACAATGGAATATTAGAGGTATTAGGCCGAATTTTAATGATTTACTTCATATTTTACACTCCCGACAACCATCGATTTTAGCAATACAGGAGACTAAGGGCGTGTTTCATTATCAATGCTGAAGCGCTAGGAAGCGCTTCACAGTGTTACATTATCAATGCTGAAGGTGGAGTGAAGTACTTCACTGCGCTTCATTCGGAAGGCCTGAAGCAGAAGGCATTAGGCAATCATTGTGCTTTAGCGACATTTCCTTTCCCGTGTGCTGTTTGTTTTGGAATTGAATAGAGGAATATAATATATTTGTTGAGGACTATATAATATATAATATAATTTCTGTGAGCATTTTTTTCGCCATAGCGGACGGCTTAAAGTATTTGTGTGGTATCTGTGTAAATCCGACAATGCTGAGATTAGCGCAGCTCCATATGGAATTAATGAATCCATGAACTAAAATTCAGCAAATCAACAGAAAGCAAATGCAAATGATAAAAATGAAGCAAAACAAATTATTTGGACCCGAAAGTTTGTGGGTTTATTCGCACTCAGCTGTTCAAAATTGTCAAACAAGCGTCATTGATGTATCAATTCACAAAGTGTTTCATTATCCGTTCACTTCCATCAACTTCCTTCAGCACTTACGTTAGTGATAATGAAACACGCCCTAAGCTTTTAACTTCTTCGTATTTTAGTATTCAGGATTTTAATGTTTTTATATATGATAATCCCAGCTCGACTAAAGCCCATGGCGGGGTTATGCTGGCTGTTCGCACCAGTGTACCCTGTCGCCGCCTGCATACTCAGTCAGATTTGCAGGTGGTTGCGGTTCGGTGCTGGCTCGGTGGTAGGGAGGTGAGTGTGTGCTCATTGTACCTGCCGCCCGGTCGCCCGTTCCCAAGGGCTGACGTCAAGTTTTTGATCAGTTCATTTTCACCCCCTGTTTATGTCTTAGGCGATTTTAATGCTCACAGCCCTTTTTAGGGTTGTGATGCATATTGTAGCCGTGGTTTTATTATGGAGGATATTTTAACTGTTTTAGACATATGTATTTTAAACACAGGCACATATACGCATTGCACCATGCCATCGGGAAGCATGTCCGCTCTGAACCTTAGTCTGTGCAGTCCCAGTCTGCAGGCATCCACGGGCTGGACCGTTGAGAATAGTCTGTATGGGAGTGACCACTTCCCTATATTGATCTGTCTCAATGAAGTACCTAGGGTGGGAACACGACCACCGAGATGTAATTTCAAAACGAGCTGATTGGGTCCGCTATGATTGCTTGACATTGGAAGCCATGGGCAACCCCACACTTCGACCCAGCGTCGAAGATTTTACTGAGGCCATTGTCACCTGTGCCAAACAGAGTATTCCGAGTACGGCATCGCGTCCCCGGCGGCGTCCTGTTCCTTGTTGGACAGACGCGTGTTCTGCGGCGTTGCGAGAGCGACGTCGTTGCTGGGGTCGCTTCCGGCGCAACAGCACGGTGGCTAACATGCTTTGCTTTCGCCACGCTCGCGCACAAGCTCGATGGACCTTTCGCGAGGCGAAGCGGGCCTCGTGGGTGTCCTATGTATCCAGCATTAATCGGCATTGTCCTATATCCACCATATGGGACCGTATAAAGCGCATCTCTGGGAAGTACCGTCCCACTCCTCCGCCTTCTCTGAAGATCAGTGGCGTGGACGTGATATATCCGGAGCATGTTGCTGACGAAATTTGCCGATATTTACGGAGCGCTGTCGTGCAAACGTAGACGACCCTGATTTTGCGGTGATCAAACAGCAGTGCGAGAGATCACACGTTGATTCTCCACCAGCTGTCAGCTGCCAATCAACAGCGATTTTTCTGCATCTGAGCTGAGAACAGCCTTGCGATCGCTTCACGATGTGGCTGAAGGCCCCTTATGAGGTTCACAGCATCATGCTGAAACGTCTGTCGCCCGCAGTGCTGTCCACCTTGCTGCAGGTCTTCAATGATCTGTGGAATGGTGGGCAGTTTTCGGCCTCCTGGCGACGGGCAATCGTGATACCCATCATGAAACAGGTCAAATCGGGCGATCACCCGTCTGACTATCGCCCGATATCGCTTACCTCCAGTCTCTGCAAACTGTTTGCAGAAAATGGTTTGCTGGTATGGTTTCTGGAACGCGGTCGGCTGTTCAATGATGCTCAGTGCGGATTTCGCCAGGGTCGCTCAACCTTAGACCACTTGGTGACCATTGACTCTCGCGTACGTGAAAGTTTCACGCGAGGTCACCACGTCGGGGCGATATTCTTTGACATCGAAAAGGCATATGACACCACATGGCGACATGGTATTCTTCGCAAACTGCATCGCTGTGGTGTCAGAGGCAACATGGGGAGGTTCGTACACAATTTCTTTTTGCACCGCACATTATCTGTGCGTGTGGGGAACTCCCTATCTCGTTCGTTCGATCAGGCAGAAGGCGTTCCACAGGGTAGTGTGCTCAGCGTGGCCCTTTTTGCCATAATGATCAACGACATTGACAATCATTTGCCTCCCTCGATTGGACGGTCTCTATTTGTGGACGACTTGGCCATATGGTGTTCTTCCCGCAGCACTGTTGCTGTCCAGCGTCAACTGCAGCTGGCGGTGAATAAAATATAGACTTGGGGAACGCGTAACGGCTTCCGCTTCTCGACGTCCAAAACGGTCGGTGTACACTTCTGCCGCCGTCGAGGTGCCTGCCCTGACATGGAAGTGGAATTGTACGGCAGTGCTGTCTCATTCCAACGCACGGTTCGGTTTTTAGGGGTCACGTTGGACTCGCGCTTGACCTACACCGACCATATTTCACAGCTGAGAACCACATGTCTAAAGTCACTGAATGTGCTGAAGACTGTTGCCCGCATGCGGTATGGAGCAGATCGACAGTCCCTTCTGCTTCTGTACCGCTCGTTAGTCAGGTCGCGTCTCGATTACGCAAGCATTGTATATGATCTGGCTTCGGAGTCAGCAAAAGGCCGGTTGAGTGTCGTACACCACGCAGGGACACTCATTGCCACCGGCGCGTTTCGCACGTCGCCAATCGCCACTCTCCTTGTTGAGGCTGATGAGGCTCCGCTGGCTCCGCTCCGCTGGCTGATGAGGCTCCGCTCCGTCGTCAAGAGCTGGAAATGCTTTATTCTTGCAAGCTGGCAAGCACCCATGAAAACCCCGCGTGTGACGTGGTATTTTCCCAGCATGTGCCTGAGCAGCAGCACCTTCCAGGACCTCAGTGTTCTGTGCTGTTTTGCAGCAAAATGAGGGCACTGCTGGAGTCATGCGGGATGGGTGCTAACGACGTCCTCAGACAAGAATACACGGCGGAGTCACCCTGGGAATTGGTCACACCCGAGGTTGACGTCTCGCTAGCAGCTCTGCCGAAACGCCGTACAGTGCCCAGTGTGCTTCGCTCAAACACATTGGAGCGAATTCATTCTTACGCACGGTATACTGCCGTGTACACTGATGGATCTAAGTCGGCTAGTGGTGTGGGTTGTGTGTTTGTTAGTGGAGGTACGTGCCGCTCGAGCACGCTGCCACCGAGCGCCTCCATTTACACGGCTGAACTTCACGCTATCCTGCTGGCCCTGGTTTTTATTCGCTCATCTTTTTTTCATTGTTTTTAGTTTTATCCGACTCTCTTAGTGCTTTTACTTCATTATCGTCTTTCTCCTTACATCCCCTCATACAGAGGATTTGTATCTCTCTTGTCATCATCCATCACCAGGGCAAGCGTGTAAAGTTCTGCTGGATTCCGGCCCATATTGGTATTTTGGGCAACGAGCAAGCTGACAGAGCCGCAAAAAGAGCTGCTTAACGAGACTTTTATTCATTTTATTTTAACTTTCCCATTCCGTATTCGGACTTTTATCCTATTATACATCGTTTTATCCGTTCTCGCTGGCAGCTCTCCTGGGACGAATGTGGGACTGACAAACTAAAAGCAGTGAAGCCCGAAATCGGACATTGGATGTGCTCTTATCGCCGGAAGAGGTCCGAGGAGGTGGCGCTCTGTCGTCTGCGTGTTGGTCACACGTACGACACGCATCGCCATCTTCTACTCGGACAACCTGAACCCACGTGCAGCGCATGTAATGCACGTCTCTCCGTGCAACACATCCTGGTGGAATGTCCATCATTCTCAGAGGCGCGTCAACGTTGTCTTGGATCCGTTCGGACTATTGACGAGGTTTTGGGACATGAGCAATCGGCGGTCATTGAGGGCCGCATTTTTGAATTTTTACGGCTTTTGCCCTTTAAAACTATTTATTGATTTTTATTCTTCTGACTTTCATATTCATATCATTCACCCTCACGCTTATTTATTTCATCGCTCCATTACGTTCGTTTGCATAGTTTTAGTTTAATTTAACTAACAGCAGACTGGGGGGTGCCATATGGTCCTAGAGGCCGGTGCACCCCAAAAACTCAATAATCAATCAATCAATATATGTTGATGGCTCGTGAAGACATGCAAGTGAAGAGGATACCATACCTCTTCAACTCCTTACGGCCTTCCTTCACATACCATTGACCGAATGCGTCCACACCACAGTAAGTAAAATGTGCTTCACAACTTAAGCGGTCATCGGGCAAACACGACATCTTCTGAGAAAGTGTAACTCCGCGAAGCCTCTTACATACCACGCAATTGCGTAAACGACTGGCTACTGAAGAATGTCCATTCACTAACCAATATCCACGACTCCTTATTTCTCCAAGTGTCATACCACGGCCTTGGTGATGTACACTCTGATGACATTCGTCAATCAAGAGTTCGGATAGACGTGACCTATGAGGAATCACCACTGGGTGCCTCAAATTATCGAAGAGCACCAAACGATTTGCACGACCTCCAACTCTGATCAGACCGTCCTCCCCATTATAGGATCCAATCGATGTAGAGAGTTGAACGCTAACTTGACATCTTTCCTTTTGCACAACTTGTTATACAACTCACTGTATTGTTGATGCTGACATAAACGAATAATATGTACTTCCGCTTCCGTCATTTCCTCAACTGTCAGAGCAAACGTACCATTATCATGTGGACGACCACTCGTGTTCGACAGATTAGCTCGTTTCAGTTTCCGCTGTAGTCGGATACAATGACCTACTCCTAGTTTCGCCGCGTGCCAAGATGATAAACGTTTGAGTCTTTCGTCCATGAGAAAGATTGATTCGCATGTCGCGGCACAAGCAGATATTGTTCTTACCTCCGGATCATCCTCGAATAGGCCATGACTGGAGCCTGCGTCTGGAGCTTGGAAACCTTTATCCATCAGGATCGATTGTCTATTCCACCAGAGATTGTTGTTGAGCAGATGAGCAGGATCGGTTTCTCGGGACGCAAGATCGGCTGGATTTTCAGCAGTGTTAATATAGTTTCACTGATTTGGCTCGGACGCGTCTCTGATCTGCTGTACGCGATTAGCCACAAAAACATGAAAACGACTTGATTCATTATTAATATAACCCAATACCACTCGACTGTCACACCCAAAAGAATGCCGACCCTCCTCTCCTTCTTGTCTCACAAAGTCTGCTACATTCACGGAGTTCACTGCAGCCATTGGTTCCAGACGTGGTGCTGTGAACGTTTTCAAAGGGGCTACATGTGCCTTCGCAGTTATCAGTGTACAATAGACCTCTCCTTCACCATTTACCTGCCTTAGATACGAACACTGTCCCAGTCCGCCAGTGCTAGCGTCCGAAAAATGATGGTACTCGCGACAAACCACGGTACCGAATCCAATGGGCTTATAACAGCGTTGTATTTTCAGTTTGCTCAGCAACACCAAATCTTGTCTCCAGCGAGTCCAACGTTCACGTATATCATCAGGCAACGGATCGTCCCACTTCATACCACTCCGACAAAGATCTTGCAAAATTCGTTTCGCTACAACTACCACAGGAGCCAAAAATCCTAGTGGATCGAACACTGAGTATGTGGTTGCCAGAAGGCCACGCCTGGTTAACGGACAGTCCTTTAGTTTGATAGAAAATTGCAGACAATCGAGTTCCATGCACCACTCCACGCCAAGTGTACGTTCCACCTTTACTCCGTTGTCGAATGCTTCAATGTTTTTTACACTGTCAGCTAATTCCGACTGTTCAAGACCAACCAAACAGGCCTTTTCGTTAGAAGCAAACTTGTGCAATGTGTAAAACCGGCACTTGCGCAAATATCTTTGCTGTCCCGTATTAATTTGACAGCTACATCTAAAGAAGGGACGGATGTCAAACCGTCATCCACATTAAAGCTGCTACAAATGAAATCTACGGCACTTGAGCTCGTCTCATTTTGCTCGGCCTTTGCAGCGGTTTTCAACACATAGTTCACTACACTAGGTGACGAGGTAGCTCCAAACAGATGAACTCTCATTTCATATTCCAGGGGTTCACGATCGAACTCACGATTCTTCCACCAAAAGAAACGCAACATTTGGCTATCCTCATGTGGTACCTTGACTTGATAGAACATCTTACTCACATCACAAGAAACCGCCACAGACTCTTCTCGAAAACGAAGCAATAGCCCTGTTAAATTGTTGGTCAAATCCGGACCCTTCAGAAGATTTTGGTTCAGAGAATATCCCCCACATCTCGCACTGCAGTCAAACACAACTCTGAATTTGTCGGGTCTATCTCTAGGACAAACCGCATGGTGAGGCATACCATTCATGTTGACTGCCAATACAATTTTTATCTATCATTACAATTTTTTATTACAATTTTTAACACGTAACCCTTTTCAAACATTTTGTTCATGAAGTCCACGTATTTGTCCTGGTAAGTCTGGTCAGACAATAGCCTCCTTTTCAGATTCCACAAACGGCGTAGGACAAGTGATTTGTTATCGGGATACTTATATTAACGGTCCCTCAGAGGTAACGGCGCCTGATATTGACCGTTCTCTAATCTACACACACCCGTTTCCATCATACGGATAAAGGACCTGTCTTCCTGAGAAGCAGCTTTACCAATTTCTCTTTCCGAGAAATCCACTCCAATCATTTTCGATATCGATGGTACAAACACCTCCTTTAATCTAGTCTGCACTCTGAAGCAAGATATAGCTGTAGTAGAATCCATGAAATCATTCTCACGATCCATCTTGCCAACCACACCCCATCCAAGTTTGGTGCGTATCCCATACGGCTCGTTGTCATTTCCTGCCCCGACCTCCAGAGGGCGAATAGCCCGTGAGCAATCTGTTCCAATAAGAAGTCCTACTTCCACGTTTTCGTCATATGACATCAGTTGTTCCGCCACAGCACGCAGGTGAGGCCATTTGGCAACAGTCTCCACCTGTGGTATCATTTGTTTTTTGGACGGTATGCTCTATCGAGAAAATGCCACCGGGAGTTATATCCTTTCACCTGAAAAACCTTGGAGGACCAGATTTTAAGCCCTTTTTACTCGCACAAAGTCTTCGCCAATAACTGTTGTTGTGCGGACATCTATCTCGGAAAATGGTGCCCCAATACGGCTCAGACACTCCTCAGATATAAAAGACGCATCTGATTGTTCGTCTAGAATCGCGTACACCAATGTCGACTTCTGAGAGCTACTTCTGTGGTGCACCACAACTGGAACTATCAAAGAATGACTTACCGCCGATGCGTGATTGTTTACTTCGGTTGCATTAGACACTATCGGACGCTCTCTATCCGTATTATCCACTGTGTCTCTCATTTGATTCTGCGGCTTTTCATGGTGAAGAACAGTAGCATGCGGTCCATTGCACCTTTCACAGCGTCGTTTACTTCTGCATTCACGACTCCTGTATCCACGGCAAAGACAACGAAAACACAAACATTTTTCTTTTATCAAATCACTTCTCTGGTGCGCCGGTGTTTTCAGAAGCACTACATAATCTGGCGTACTATGTCCTCGGCTGCAAATTCGACATACAACAGGTTCTGAATGCAATTTCACCCCGTCTCTACTGTTGTCCATTCGGGTCGCAAGACTGAAGTGCTTTGGGCTTTTGGACCTGTCCATACTTGTATCCCGTAACGCCTGAAACGAAGTCACTGGATCACAAGCCATTCGTGCCTCTTTCCTCATGAAGTCGCAAAATTCACGAAAAGGTGGATATGCTGATGTGAACATACTGCAATTCTCACTTCCCGCCTCCCGATCAAGTGACCTTGTCTTCCAACTGTCCACCAAAGTCGCCCATTTACTCACAGTGGGACCCGGGAGCTTGAGCAATATGCGCTGGTTCTCCCGCGGATCGTCCAAAACTCTCAACGTGGGATATAGGTCACACATATTTAGGCAATGCTGTAGAAAGTCTGACAATTTCCGAATGCCAGGACCATCGTGAGGCTGAATTTTCGGCCAATTATACTATCTGTCCCTGAAGGATTCGAAGACAACATATGGATCTCCGAACCTTTCTGTCAACATCCTCTTTGCTCTGTAATGCAATTCCACAGAACGCACAGCCACAAATCCTTTTATGTATTTTTTCGATTCTCCAGCAGTATATCTGTAGAGGTAATGCAGACATTCTTCCTTGTTGCTTAACCTTTCCTCCACAATCCCTTCGAACTGTCGCATCCACAAGGGAAAATGGAACTTATCCCCCGAAAATGTATCAGGCTCAGGGACCGGTAAAGTGTTTCTGATCATCACGCTCTCCAACCGCCTTAAAGGGTCCTGGTTAAGAGAACCGCCATCCGGATTGGTTGACACATCTCTCGAATGTTTGACAGTATCGGCAACACGTGTGCGTGTAACCGATTCCTCACAAGTTTGAAAACCTGTTACTCCGTCCACTGAAGAAACGAGGTGTCGATTTTCGTTAGAGTAATGTGGATGATAACTGCACTCTTGCTCTTGTTCTGTTGACAGCACGGCCAATTCTGCTTGAGTCGCAGCTATCTCACTCTCAAGTCTAAGGGAGTCTAGCTCAGCTTGTTGTTTATGCAGAACAACCATTTTTTCGTGTTCGAGCTTCTTGAACTCTGCTTGTTTTCTTAGTTTGGCCAATTTAATTTCACTCTCCAATTTTTTATCGAGTGATGCTTCACTTCGTCTGTTATGGACTGAAACACCGGAAATTACCGTTTGCGATTCCAGTCTGAGGTCATACAATCGCTGATTAATCCGTTCGAACAGCCTGTCGCCCCTCTCGATCAGCTTCACGCGGCTGCTGTCATCCACTCTCTCATCTATGACTCTTTCCGGTATTGAGAGACTTGTAAGCCTGTCATGTAGATCCTCCAAGAGACGCTTCTGGTCCAGTATTTTGTCACGATATTATTTCAGTTCTTTGATGTTGTCCGAGTCAGTGATGACGATCTCCGACTGGTCGAGAATGCTTGTGAATTTAGCAGTTACTCGCTTGACTTCCTTATTGTGCTGACTTATATGGTACTCTATGCCCGCTTCTGTGAGCGTGCGTTCACGAGTAGACTTGTCCATGCGCCCTTTCTCAAATGTTTCGCTGTCTACATTACTTGTAGCCATGCTCAAAGGAAGCCCTCACAAAAAATATTGTCACATCTAATAACCGCAACGGTAACAACAGTTATCTCGAATTCCCACAACGTATAACCAAAACGGCAGATGATTTAGCCTTTATACCATTTCGGTACAATTTGGAATGACAAAAAGAAATTACACCCAAAATTAAATAACAAGTTCAAAAAACCAGATAACGATTCGAAGCAGCCGGTACTCGTGAACAGGCTCTCCTTCGATAGATGACTTGTCACGACACTGTCCAGTTGACCACCTCAAGATTGGAGAATTTACTGTAGCTGCAGGCTGGTACGGGGAAGTGGTAATTTACCCACCGCCAGTCCACCAAATAACACAATGACGATGGGAACACGTAAATTCTGTATTGCCGATAAACACGCAAAATACATGTCAAAAACTATACACAACACCCAACATAAGCCAAAAGTCACAAAACATTTCGTACTCCTCAACGTACAACTATACCGACAATACAATCATTTTAAATGCTCATGAAAGAACAGCATTAAACTCGAATAACAAGTGAATATATGAATTATAGGAAATATCAGACTGAATTCGATTCAAATATATATATATATATATATATATATATATATATATATATATATATATATATATATATATATGCACATCAACGAATAAACCTCACCTCCAATGTCCCCGACCTACAACTTGTAAAATGTACAACAACAACACTCCAAATTCAGTCTTCCACGATAATCCACAACAACTATATCCAGAGACACAATCCACCACAAATATATCCAGAGACACAATCCACCACAAATATATCCACAGATATATCCACAAATATCTTCCACAGTGGTTCCAACAAATGTTAACGTGCCGATAACTGGAAACAATGGGTCAAGTTCTAGGCCGTTGTGCTGCCGTTTAACGACGGTGGGGCATTTGTTAGTATAAGTACCATCCATTATTCCAAATTTACAATTTCAAAACAATAATATTTACAACAAATTTGTCAACAAATTTTGTGCAAATTTATTCCCAATATTTGACGATACATAAATCACGACATATTTTATCACTCCAAATTAACGTACGACAGTAACATTCTCTCTAGTTTATGGTGTTTGGGCTCTGCACACACCACCAGCGTGTTGTTGAGCAATAACTCTCTGAATGTGACTAATTGTTGTGACGATCCATAAATCACGTGGTAGAAACACCGTCTGCCGTCTGCATGTTGACTGGTTCTGGTTTTTGCGATTCGTTATCATCGTCTAGGATTCATACATATATGTAAGATTTTTATTGTAATAGTTTTTGCTTTTTTACTATCTCCGTTATGACATTTGGTTATGATAGTATCGATTACCAAGTTGGAGTGACACAATTCATCTCATCTGTGGACTCCGTGGTGCAGTTGTTAGCACACCCGCCTCACAAGCGGGAGGTCCGCGGTTCGAAACCCGGCGGAGCAGAATTTCATTGGGCGAATTCTACAATCCCACAGCCCCTGTCCACCCAGCAGAAAATGGTGGTACCAGATATCAGTCATGAGTTGTGCCATGCATTCTGGGGAGGTGGCCCTCTCTAATACGTCTTACGTCCTTGTGGCGCCATAGCGTGGAGAGGGTCGGTTCTGCGGTGGCAGCGAGCTGCACGGGGCACGCCTGTGTGTTCATAAGCTTCGGCTTCTTCCTATGTAGCAGCTGCCACTTAGGCATTTAACCTTTAACCTTTAACCATCTACTAGTATGTACGGCTGATGATTGTGTTGTTGTGTTGTTGTATGTCGTTCTCAGCTTGGACAGCGATATTTTTGGCTCATAGGGTATCATTTCAGTGGTTTTATCAGTTGGCACTTTCAGCCTGTAAGTATTGTTCCGACACAGTGGTATTATTAAAATTGCCATGTCTCGTATCTTTCTCTCTTCAATTTTTACACCCTTCTATCTTCAATTGTAATTAGTCCATTTTCGTTATGTAGTGTTGCCTTGTATTGTATGTTTGATTTCATGGTGTGTAATGTCAACCATTCAATCATGTAGTAGTCAAGACAACAAAATCAGTGACTTAAACCATGGAGCCGATAGTCTGGGCAGGCGTAGATGAGCAGCTGATGCATCGTACAGCAGCTCTGGCTGACCATACGGTCCACGTGTATGTGTGCGTGTGTTTGTTTATGTTGTGTAGGACGGCAGTGGCGGTATATGGCGCGCCGACCTCAGCTTCTCAATGACTGCCGCCGAGCCGCGGCGCGTGCTACAGTGTGCCAGCGGCGGCGTGCGCGCCATCGCCGTCTGTCTCACGGCCACCGTGTTTGCTATCATCGGTGTGTCCTCCCTTTTGTGCGTATCTGTATGTATGTTTGTGCTTGTGCGATGGATAGAGCATGTTTGCATGCATGTGTTTCTCTGATCCAATTTTTTCACACGCTCACAAGCATACACGTACACATGTACACACGCACACACGTTTAGTGTTGGCACATGTTTCATGATGGCACCGTTATACATTTCTATAAAAATATCATATTTTTTTTGTACACACGAATTATTTAGAAGAGGGGCCCAATCAATATTCTGAAAGTATTTTTTCAATTGATTCATATTTGCCTTTTCATAATCCCACTTGACACCTCTGTAGTCAAATTCAGCAAAGTTTTGGTCCTTGTAGTTTAAACTTGTTTCGATAACAACATGGTCACTTTTGCCAATTGTGCTCTTATAGACTAAATCATTGACAAGATCCACCTGCCTGGTGAAAACCAGATCCAACATTGACGGCTCGTCATTTCCACGATATCTTGTGTATTTCTAACTTTCTATATCATAGAAAAGATACAAGATATAAAGATATCTTATGTCTTTCTAACTTTCTTTATGTCTTTTCTACATCTCGTTTTTCTCAATTTTTTGTTATGGCCTCGTCCTCGTTGGTTTTGCTGCACTAGTCCAATTTCTTTCGAATCCAGTATTCCTGTCATGAATCTGTAGATGTTAATTAAGTCTCCTCTCTCTCTCCTTCTCTCCAACGTTGGTAGATTCATCTCATCCAACTTTTCCTCATAGGGTAACGCACGAATCTCCGGTACTAGTTTGGTCGCCAATCTCTGTAATTTTTCAATTTTTCATATATGTCGCACTTCGTGAGGACACCATACAACAGCAGCATACTCAATTCTTGGTCTGATTATTGTCACTAATATATTTCTCATCATATCTTGGTCGATGTGACTGAAGACGTATCTCATGCGTGTTATAGCTGCATATGTTTTCCGGTATATATCATTCACATGAGCATCTGGAGACAAATCATTTTGTATTATAACTCCCAAATCTTTCTCTTGATCAGTTTCCTTCAGTTTCAAGTCTCCCAGCTTATACTCAAACAATGGCCTTTTTTGACTAGTTCCAAATTTCATTACATGACATTTTGAGTCATTGAAACTCATCAGCCATTCACAACTCCATGGATGCAACTTCTCCAGATCGCCTTGTAGTATTTCACAATCTGTAGCACTTGATATAGTTATCATTATTTTGGCGTCGTCAGCAAAGAGATGTATGTTGCCTTCGATGTCTGTCACCATGTCATTTATATACACCAGAAACATTATGGGTCCCAAAACCGATCCCTGAGGCACGCCGCTACTCACATCTCTCCATGATGACGTCGCTCCTCTCACTGTGGTGCTCATCTTTCTTCCTACGAGAAAATGTGTCATCCAGTCCAATAATTTTCCTTCTATTCCACCATAATTTTCAAGTTTCCATAAGAGTCTCATATGTGGCACCTTATCGAACGCTTTACGCATATCGAGATAAACACAATCTGCTCACTGGTCTCGCTCTTGAATTGCATCAACAATCCTGCTGTAAAAGCACAACAAACTCGAAACACATGATCTGTTAGCTCTGAATCCGTGTTGAGAATCTGACAATAGCTCCTCCTCTTCCAGGTGGCGCACCCATCGGTCCTATATAATGCCCTCACATAATTTGCACAAAATGCTTGTCATAGAAACTGGTCTGTAATTGGACGGATCATTCTTTGTTCCTTTCTTGTAAATCGGCACAATTTTTGACTTTCCATTGCAGTGGCAGCTCACCTGTTTTTAAGCTAGTCCGTATAATATCAAACAGTGGCTCAATCAGTTCAGTTCTACATTCTTTAAGGATAAATCCCGACACATTATCCGAGCCAACTGATTTTCTTGTCTTTAATCACGAAAGTCTATTCAATATTTCTTTTCGGTTGACAGAGATTTGATCCATTGGCTTGCATGGTTCTGCGTTCGCAATGCCATGAAACATTTTCTCATCTGTGAAGACCGTCTGAAAACTCTTATTTAGCACTTCACACATCTGCTCGGGTTCAGTGTATATCTCACCATCAAAATGAATCTCCTCTATACCAGCATAATTTTTCATCTTACGGTTGACATAGCCGTAGAACATTTTTGGATCGTCCTTACACCTGTCAACGATGTTCTTTTCATATTTTTTTGTCTCCTCTCTTCGTATGTTCAAGTATTCATTTCTCGCTTGTTTAAATTGCTGCCAATGACAAGCGGTGTTACGCTTTCGTAACCTGTTCCACGCCTTTTCTTTTCTATTTCGTGCTTCTTCACACCTTCTATTATACCAGGCATTTTTCTTCCTCGTACGAACTTTTTTTAAGACATAAAGAAAGTTTCACACACTAATCGTGAGACATTTACCAGCCCCGTGTTGCAGTTAGGAGGAATCACAGGATCATTTCGGCTTATTACCATGAGTCTGGTCTTGTCAGTGTTCAGCTTGAGCCGCTTGTTTGCGGCCCAGTGCGTGATGTTTTGCAACAGTTCGCTTACAATTGAAATGGCCTGAACAAAACTATCAAATTTGAAAAATATTAAAACATCATCAGCAAAGATTTGATATTGCACTCCAAATTTGTCTAAGACATGATATTATATATACATTATATAGCAGTGGGCCAAGAATAGATCCCTGAGGAACGCCAGAGTGCAAGGGAAACACTTGACTTTGGGTTCCATTTACAATCACTGTTTGCGTTCGATCCTGGAGGTAATCTCGAAGAAGCGAGAGCGCACCGCCAGATACACCGCACATTGATAAGTCTTCCAGCAATATTTCGTGGCACACTGTATCAAATGCCGCCGATAAGTCTAGTTGCATAAGAAGTACATTATGACCGATCAAACACACACACACACACACATACATACACACACACACACACACACACACACACACACATACACACACACACACACTCACACACACACACACACACACAATATGTAGTATGAATATACGTACACACACACAATACACACACACACACACACAAATTTCTTTGAGTGTTTTTCGAAAACAGGGATAGAATTGATAGAACGTAGTGTTGGGGAGAGCTTATTGTAAATACGGAGTCCTAAGATAGAGAAACAACGATTATAGTGAGTATGTCTAGAAGGAAAAGCAGGTTCCAGTAAGAGACGATAATCATCAGTTGACCTAAGTGTACGAGTAGATTTCTTGAAGGATAGAAGTTCAAATAAGTACGAGGGCTTACGGAGAATAAGAGTGGAATGTATGATCAAACAGATGCGGTAGTCAATAAGCGCCTTAATAGGAAGAAGTCCCAATTTTTGTAGATAGGGAGAGACATGAGAGCCAGCAGGGAGATTGTAGATTAGACGACAAGCTTTACTAATAACAGATTGAAGTTTGCGAAGCTGGCGGTGGTTCAGAGAAAGAAAGAGCGAGCAACAGTATTGCACCCTACTGAGAATGAAATAATTAGCTAGTTTGAAAGCAGCAGAGACACTTAAATATCTACGGATAGAATAGATTCGCCTAATGTGAAAGTTACATACCCTAATGATATCAGAGATGTGTGGTTCAAAAGAAAGAGAATCATCTAGCAAGACACCTAAGCTACGAACAGATTTAGAGAGAAGAACAGATAGACAGGTTAAACTTCTAGAAGATTGAAAAGGATAAATTTTGTCTTCTCCGGATTGAGCTTGAGATGGTGGGACAAAGACCAGTTTTCAATGTCATCCAAGAGAGAAGAAACATAAGATTGGGAAATAGTATCAGACGAGAGAATAATTTGGATGTCATCCGCAAAGATTTGGAAAGTGACATCATGACGATGAAGGATTTCACCTATGGAGGTTAAGTAAATATTAAAAAGGAGAGGGCCTAAGACGGACCCCTGTGGGACACCGTATGAGAGTGGGAAAGACTCACTACAAGAATCACTGGTACAAACAAGCTGATATCGTGAAATAAGATAAGAGCGGAAGAATGATAGTGCAGCGCCACAAATACCTAGGTTGCATAGAGTATTGAGTAGAATTAGATGATCAACAGTGTCAAAAGCCGCAGAGAAGTCCAGAAACACACACACACACACACACACACACACACACACACACACACACACACACACACACACACACACACACACACACACACACACACACACACACACACACACACACACACACACACACACACACACATACACACACACACACACACACACACACACACAAACACACACACACATTTTTCATTTCACTTAATTTATTCCAACATTTGTAATGCGCAATTTACACAATTGGTCTCAAATGCGCAAAGATGGACATATTTATACATAAATGCATACACACACTATACATACATGACACACGCAAATGGTTGAACGAGAAATTCTTATGTACAGATCGAGGTATCTATTCGGTAGGTGGGGATACCAAGGCACACACACACACACACACACACACACACACACACACACACACACACACACACACACACACACACACACACACACACACACACACACACACACACACACATCGTTTAGACAGTATAGACAGTAAGGGACCCACACATACATACACACAAACACGCAGACATACGCACAAATGGGCAATTCTGTACTAGACAAGATCACACTGATAATGTATTAGCTATGAACACGCATACACTTTCAACGGACAAACATACATTGTCAAGCACACTCACACTTGCGCACAGGCAAACACATAAACGAAGACGCACATGAAAACTCGACAAATGACAATTGACTATTTACAGTGAGTACTCGGGTTTTATGAGGAGCCTTTCGCGGTCATATGATTGATCAAGAAGATATTTCTTCAATCGTTTTTTGAAGGACGCTTCATAGGAGGCAGGTCTTATGTACATTCGTAGTTTATTATACAGTCTAGTAGCCATCAAACGAAAACAGCGATTGTAGTGTGTGTGTCGAGAAGGAAAAGGTGGTTCATGCAGAATGTTCATGTGATTCACTCGAAGATTGTGTACAGAAGATATCGGTTTATTCGTTAGTAGTTCAAATAGATATACAGGTGTCTTATGTAAAAGAACAGAGTTTACTATACATAGGAGATTATATTCAATGTCAGCCATGACTGGGAGCCAGGCTAGTTTAATGAGATATTTTGCAACAGAGCTGTGTCGAGAAAGATTGAAGACAAGACGACAAGCTTTATTTTTTATAATTTGAAGTTTGCGGAGAGTTCTGTGGTTGGGATTGAGGAAGAGAGCAGAGCAGTATCTGATGCGCGAGAGAATGAGAGAGTCAGCAAGCTTAAGAGTAGCGTCAGTGGATAAGTGTCTTCTAATAAAATATATACGACGAATGTGGTAATTACAAGTTCTAACTAATTGGGAAATATGTACATTAAACGTGAGTGTATCGTCTATTGCTACGCCAAGATGTTTGGTGACATTTACCAGCCCAGTGTTGCAGTTGGGAGGAATCACAGGATCATTTCGGCTTATTACCATGAGTCTGGTCTTGTCAGTGTTCAGCTTGAGCCGCTTGTTTGCGGCCCAGTGCGTGATGTTTTGCAACAGTTCGCTTACAATTGAAATGGCCTGAACAAAACTATCAAATTTTAAAAATATTAAAACATCATCAGCAAAGATTTGATATCACACACACACACAATCACACACACACATTACATTACATTACATTAAGACATTTATATCGCGCTTTTCACCCGAGGGTCTCAAAAGCGCTCACACGCACACACACACACACACACACACACACACACACACGTTTGTCTTCCAGACTGGTTAATTATTTAGAATAAAAAAACCTAATTACTGCCAGCCAATTCGGTTTCCGTACAAACAAATCAACAGAAACAGCCATACTAAATTTTACAGCGGAAATTTACAAATGTTTGGAACAAGGCGATAATGTAGTCGGAGTATTTCTGGATCTCTCTAAGGCATTTGACTCCCTGAACCATAAAATACTGTTTCATAAACTTGAAAATTTAGGAATTCGTGGTATCAGCTTAGCACTTTTCAGATCTTATCTTAATAATCGTTTCCAATCAGTTTACTACGATCAGAACTATTCGAATTATCTGAATATTCATAAGGGCGTCCCCCAGGGTTCTGTATTGGGTCCCATACTGTTTCTCATCTACATTAATGACATAGAAAGGGCTAGTAATAAATTCAAATTCACAATCTATGCGGACGATACTAGTTTAATTTTATCTGATGAGAACAAAGAAAAGCTGCATGCAATATGCCAAACTGAACTTGTAAAAATTAATCAATGGATTGAGAGCAATTACCTGAAACTTAACATTAAAAAAACACACTTCATTTTCTTCCAGAATCGCTCTAGACATGAAACATTTCCGGATCTAAAAATTAAAGGACAAGTCTTGTTACAATCACAATATACTAAATTTTTGGGCATATTAGTAGACGACCATATGAGCTGGAATAACCAAATTAAATATGTGTGTAACAAGATTTGTCGAACATGTGGAGTTTTATACAAAATCAAACGATTCCTTACCGATAATGCAATGAGAAGTATATATTTCACTCTGGTATACCCTCACCTAATATACTGTGTATCCATATGGTCCTTTACCTGGCCCTCGTTCGTTGCAAAACTCTCAGTAGCACAAAACAAAGTAATTAGGTGTATAATGGGCTTATAAAATTCGAATCAACCAGAAGTCTCTATCGTTCCACTCAAATTATGCCATTCAATTATATTCGTAAATACTTTACAAGCATCCTGATACACAGATTTCTCAAGCAACCCCATATAAACACATTTTTCATTCCTTCTAACAGCTCTAAACGCATTATGAGAAATAGATATGATATTATGCTACCAAAGTTTCGAAATTGCTTTTTGCATGAAGGCCCTGAAATTTGGAACAAACTTCCACAAAGCCTAAAATGTATTAATGAAACAAGTTCTCTGGAAGGGTTCAAACTTGCTCTGAAAAAACACTTTTTAGCCGACATGATTTCAAACATTTAACGATGTATGTTGATAAGACTATCTTATTTCGATGTAATTCATGTAAATTGCATATACTTAAATGCAGTGTCTCGTGTTGTTTCATATATAGCCTCGATATGATTTTCGTTGTTTGCTGCATGATTTGTCCATTGAATTATATTAATATCACACACAAATGAGCACATTCACATGATTGTACAACTGAATGCACTCTAAACTATCCGTTCGTCCAAGAGCCACGGCTCGACGAATCGTTGCCTTATTCATCTGTGTTTACTGTATAACTTGTTTTGTTGTCTATTTGTGGCAATACATCAAATTGACAAAATTGACACACACACACACACACACACACACATACACACACACACACACACACACACACACACACACATACATTTTAGCCTCTCCTGCAGTCGCAATGCCGGCCGCCTGCCACGCCACACAGCGCTGAACAACATCATTCGCCGCAGTTTGGCGTCGGCAGGAATCGCCGCGGTGCTGGAGCCACGAGGCCTTGACCGCGGCGACGGCCGCCGAACGGACGGAATCACCGTGTTCCCGGTGCGGCACGGCAAGTCGCTGCTCTGGGATGTGACCTGCGTCAACACGTTCTGTGACACACATCTGCTGGACGGCGCGGTCACTCCCGGGGCAGCAGCGCAGGCGGCGGAAGTCCGAAAGCGGCGGCGCTACTCAGAACTGCCAGCGGTACGATTTCGTGCCGCTGGCCATCGAGACCACCGGTGTGATGGGGGCATCCCTGGACGACTTCGTGAAGCTCCTGGGCGGCATAATAAGTGAGCGTTCAGGGGAGCCGCGAGAGACGGCCTGGCTTCGACAGCGAATAAGCCTGGCCGTCATTCGTGGCAACGCCGCCTCCATTGTTTTATAGTAGTATTGTGAATATGTGTACGTGTTTGTAAATATATTTGTTTGTGTCTCAAAAAAAACAAAAAAAACACACATACTCAAGCACAAGAGTCATACACATACACAATCACGAACACACACACTTACCTACATACACACACACACACAAACACACACAAAACAGACAAGTACATATACGCACAAACACAAACATACACTCACGTTCACATACTCAGAAACACAAAAATGAACACGCACATACATATTGAATATGATAGCACAGCAGACATACAGCACAGAAGACAACACAACATACAACACATTAAGACAACACAGAAGGCATAAAACGACATACACTCAGATTGACAAATCACAACACATTAGACACACAAATACAAACCACTCTGACAAACAACAATGACATACCCTCAAACAAATAGACAGAGAACACAACACAACAGACACACAAACACAGATAACAGAGCTCAACACAACAACACACATACAACATACAATGGAGAAACATACATACACAAGAACGGAAAACACACGCATGAAGCACATACACATAGAAGACAGAATTAGGAAACAATCAGACCTTATAATCAGAACTAATATATACAATATTATTAAGACAGTAATAAGACTTAGCGAGAAAGAAATTTTTAGTATGTTTTTTGAAAATAGATAGATTTGATTGAGCGTATTGAGGGAGAAAGCCTATTGAAGATACGAGGTCCTAAGATAGAGAAACAACGATTGTAGTGAGAATGCCTAGAAGGAAAGGAAGGTTCAACTAGAAGAAAAGGATCGTTAGAAGGCCTAAGAGAAAGAGATGAGGTTTTATAAGACAGAAGGTCAAACAGATACGCAGGCTTACGAAGATGAAGAGCTGAATGAATAATTAAACAAATACGATACTCAATAAGAGCCTGAATGGGAAGTAACCTGAGTTTTTGTAAAGTAGAAGAGACATGAGAACCCGAAGGAAGATTAAATATCATACGACAGGCCTTATTAATAGTAGATTGAAGTTTCCTAAGCTGGGGGTGGTTGAGAAATAGTAGAAGAGAACAGCAATACTGAATTTTGCTAAAGATGAATGAATTAGCTAACTTGAAGGTAGCAGTGATAGTTATATATCTACGAATGGAATATATACGCCTTAGTTGGAAGTTACAGCACCTAATAATGTCAGAGATGTGCGTATAAAAAGAAAGAGAGCTATCGAGTATGATACCAAGACTACGTACAGAGCAGGATAGAGGTATACTAAGAGAAGTAGTACTATTAGAAGATGGAAAGAGAATATGCTTAGTCTTATCAGGATTAAGTTTGAGATGACGAGTGAACGCCCATCTTTCTATATCAGATAAGATGGTACTGACTGAAGAGTGAGAAATACACTCAGACGAGAGAAGGATTTGAATGTCGTCAGCGAATATCTGGAAGGACACATCGTGACGACGAAGAACTTTCCCTACAGAGGTAAGATACATATTGAAGAGGAGAGGACCTAAGACAGAGCCTTGAGGTACACCACAAGTTAGTGGGCAAGCGTCACTACAAGAATCAGCAGAGGTAGAAACAAACTGAAGTCTATCAGAAAGATAAGAGCGAAAGAAAGAGAGACCTGTGCCGCTAATGCCTAAATCTAACAGAGTATCAATAAGAAGCAGATGATTAACAGTGTCAAATGCAGCAGAGAAGTCAAGTTGTATAAGTAGAACATCATTACCAGAGAGAGTAGATTTGAGAATAGAGTCATAGAGAAAAATTAGAGAAGTTTCTGTAGAGTGAAAGTGACGGAAGCCAGACTGCTCAGGAAGAAACAAATAGTTAGATTCAAGATATTCATATATCTGTATGTAGGCAGCCATTTCAAGAACCTTAGACAGCCAAGGAATTCTAGAGATTGGTCGATAGTTAGAAAGCGTGTTAGCATCCAGATCAGATTTCTTAAGTATAGGGAGAATACTGGCAGTTTTAGATGCAAGAAATTCCCCATGAGTGAAAGAAGCATTGATGAAGTTAGATAAGAAAGGAAGAAGCAGCTCAATAGAGTGAGGAATCCTGGAAAGATCAATGGGGTCGAGAGATGAAGAATGAATTTTAACATGCCTTAAAATAGCTCTGCAGTCAGAGATGGTTACTAAAGCAAAAGAGTTATAAACAGATGAGGTTGAGCGCGGAGAGGATAATGGTAGAACAGAAGGGAACAAGCAACGAATCTTATCAATTTTGGATTGAAAAAAGTTCATGAATAAAGAAGGAAATTGGTTAGATGCCAAATCAGGAAGGATGAGACTACGGGAATCACCTAAAAGACTGTCAAAAAGCTTCCAAAGTTTCTTAGAAATGAGACAGGAAGATATTTTAGAATTATAGTAAGATTTTTTTGGCGGAATCACAGAGAAGGTGATGATGCCGACGAGCAGAACAGAAAGTTTGCCAAGAAGAGTCAGTCTTGAGACGACGCCATTGACACTCAAGACGACGAAGATTTTAGAGTTTTTAATATCAGAGTTAAACCAAGGACAGCGAGTATTCGATGAACGGAAGACTTTAACAGGAATTAAGGTTGATTTGAGAGAATCGAGGGATGTGTTGAAATACCCTAAGAGAGAAGCAGGCGGTATATGAACGAAATATTCAATAGCAAAACACAAGTGCATATTGATATAAAGAGCATCTAAGTCAGCATTTCGATAATCCGAGAAAGTAATAGTTTTAGGAGATTTGCAAGTGATAGGCGGGCGGGCAGAAAATTCAATTAATGAATGATCAGATATGGAGGAATCAATAGGAAAAACAGTGATATCTTTAATCAGAACGGAAGAATCAGTAAAAGAAAGGAGGAGATCAAGTGTGTGGCCGTGAACATGAGTAGGGCAGCATATATGATTACAAATACCAAATAAATCAATTAATTGTAAGAATGTAGAAGAATAAGACTTAAGATGGGGCGCATCAACCCAAAGGTTGAAGTCACCACAAATCATTATTCTAGAAGAGAAAATTGGAAGAAGTGCGTCAACAAGAGAAGAAAACTCATCAAGAAAAATCGAGGAGGAAAAAGAATTAAGACGATAAATGATGACAATACATACAGGAAGAGTAGTTTTACCTATAACCTTACAACTTGAATGTTCAAATGACTTAAAAGTGATATCTACACTACATAGATAGGCATTAATAATGTTCGAATTGAATACAAAGGAAACACCACCACCAGAGCACTTAGTAGAATTAGAGACGTTCAAAGGGCGACAATAATGAAAAGCTGAGTAGCCAGCAGGAAGAGAGCGGTCAAAGGAGGATGTTTCAGCAACAGAGAGCCACGATTCAATAACCAGAAAAATATGCTCAAGAAGAATGGACGTAAAAAGTGAAATTTCAGACCTAATAGACCTAAGATTCAAGAAAGCACATTTCAATAGACCAATTTCATTGTTAGACTTAGAACAAGATATAATAGAAAACGAATCAGAGATAGAAGAAAGACACTTATCATCGGATGATGAGCTGATTGAAGGAAGCAGAACTGAAGATCCAGCATCTCTTTCCGAAGTCGACTGCTGAGCACAATCAGTCAGACCGGAGGTCACATCTAGTTTTCCGAGTCGGAATCCTCGACGGTCTGAGTGCGGCTGATCAGATGAGTCCTCGATGACGTGAAGCAAGGGCACGACGGGTCGAATGACGTGTGGCCGACGTTCGCACGACCCGCACGTGCACAGTTGATACACTTGCGGGCATTCTTCGCCGGGCACGACTTGGTAGTGTGTTTTCCAGCACACCACCCACAAGTGGCCTCCTGGGCTCTACACTTGTCAGACTTGTGGCCATGTCGCTGACATTTGATGCAGCGCGTGACCCAGAAGCGATCGTATACCAGGCATCTGCTGTCACCCAAGTAGACGAATCCAGACTTCATGATGATGTCACGGATTGTAGGAGAGACAGCCACAACAACTTTTTTGGTGTGCTCCGACGACTTCTTGGAAAACAGCACACGAAAGGCAGCTGCGCGGTTGATTGCAGCTTTGACCTGGCTGTTTTTCCTGCCGACAAACTCGGTTATGTTGTCGTGGGCAATGTCAGAGCTGACAGAAGTGATTGTCAACTTGGGCAGAACTTTTCCAGGGCACGACGTTTTCAGATGGGCCACATGTTTGATTGCCTTCAAGGCGTGACCAACAGTCTTGCTGTCTGGCAACTTCACCTTGACAGCACCACGCTTGGTGGTCGTCATAGCCAGCACTGGTACAGATTGAAGTGCCTCTGACGCGCGCTTGGAATCCACCGCGACTTCATCGGAAGACTTCACAATGATCTAGCGGGATACTGCTTGCGAATATGTGCGCTGTTGCTGCACCGCACACGATGCCGGAGTTGGCAGGAGAGATGTGGGAGTTGGCAGGAGAGATGGAGGAGTTGGCATGAGAGATGGCGGCGTAGGAAGAAGCGGAGACGAGAGTTTTTGCTTGCAGACCAGTTGAAGCTGCTGCTTGATTACATTGACATTCTTAGTCAGATCTTGCAGTGACTGACTGTCAGTGGGCTTCTCAAGTGGGCATTCATCGGCTTTGGCGGAGGGTGACGAGTGAAAAATACCGTCAAGCCATGCGCGCATCTCGGCTGTGTTTGAGTCGCGAGCCAGAATGCAGCTCTCACAAGTGAAAGCGCATCTTGTCGTGAAGAAATTCATCACGACGTATCTTGGAAGACGTGAGCATTTCACATGCACATATTTGCTGCATTTTGAGCAGCACAGTGCAGAGACAGAGACGGCCGTTTTGCACACGCCACAGTTGGTGCCGGCATGAGGGGAGGCAGCACGCGAGGGCTGGAGTCCGGTTGGTTTGTTTACCACACTCATTACGAGTGCGATAAAATCAGCGATCGAGACGAATCACAGGCAGACGCGCATACAAACACACACACACACACACACACGCACACGAACGCTCACACTCTCACACACAGGAAGGGTCGGGCGGGCAGACGCGCATACAAACACATGACCCACGCACAGAGACGCCGGCCGGTGTTTGAACACACACACACACACACACGAAGGGTCGGACCAGGCACAAAATAGCACCTAGCCGCGAAATCCTTAACCACGATCACAACACTGAACACCACGAAAACGCAAATAGCAGGAGCAACACGAAAACACATCCGCACAGGACAATCTCTCAAACAAGAGTGTCACACACACACACACACGCATAGGCCTAACGCCCACCACCACAACCAATCAGCGGCGAGCCGGTCAATCGCTCGCCGCCGCGGGGCATGCACACTTCACTAAACGCATACACACACACACACCGAAACAACTACACACCGTTATACCTCTCCTAACCAGTAGTATAACTCCACCCCCTGCTTTGCTTTCTCTATCCTTCCTAAATATTATATATTTTCTGCTAACGGCTCCTTCTATGTTCATATGTTTTCTTAGCTTGGTTTCGGATATTGCCACAATATCAGGTTCGTTCTCATTTAGGTAATCTATGAGTTTCAATCCTCCTGATAAGGAACCTTCCATATTTGTGTACATTATCTTGTAAACTTCACTTACATCTTCTTTCTTGATAAATCCAGTGCTCTCATCTATTTCTGTTTGAAGTATCACTTTCTTATCCTTCCCCTATTTGTATATCCTTGCAAATGTGTTCTATTCGTCCTCCGTTCTCGTCTGGTCTTTTGTTTTTGCTTCGCGAATTCCTTCAGAAAGCTCCTGTCTCTCTTTCAAGTTCTTGCGTATTCACACTTTTTCGTATTTGGCATCGTTTGCCAACTTCCACGAATTTTCCAGCGTTTTGGTTGCAGCGTTTCGTGTAGCCATTTTTTTAATCATGGGTCTGGCCATGCTGTCATGGGTCGGGTTTTTGCCATGCTGGTACTGCCCCAATCTATGTACTACATCAATTTCGCCTGTGATCTCATTGGGTTCATCCTCTACTCTTGCTATCACCTCTCGTTTTTTTCATCTCTTGGCTCATTCTTTCTTTTTTGTACTGCGCTATTTCTTCCTCTAGTCTATACACCACTACACTCTTGTTTCTTTCAATGATATCTCTGACCAGACTCTCCTTTTTTGACAACCTCAATCAGCTCTTTTTGTATTTGCTCTTTGCTCTCCTCTTTTTGCTTTTGCATTATTTCTCTGAAGCTTTCTTCTCTAGCTTCCTGAATCTTCCCCATCCTTCCTGTTTCTCTTTCATTTCTACAATGTCCTCTCTTTGCTGTTTGCCCATTTTTCCGCCTCCTTGAGTCTGCCTTTGAGCTTCCTGTTTTGCTCTTCCAGAAACTCCAGACTTTCCCTCATATATCTGTTCTCATTGACCACTCTTTGATTTTCCTTCTTAGGGCCTGTGACCTCTTGACAGGTCCCCCATTTGCTCAGACATTTGCTCTACTTGCAGGTCTAGCTTTCCTGTTTTTCTATTTTTAGCACCTCAACTGCTGTTCTGAGCTCGACAATCTCTTCACAGATCCTCTCAATGTTTTGCGCATTTTCTTTTATACTTAAACCCCCCGGGCTTTTTGATTCTCCTTTTTTCTGTCTTCCCCTACCGGACATAGTGGCAACTTTTTCACTTTAAGCCTTACCGCTCACCAGCACCAATATTTCACCAGCAGTAACTCCAGTAATCGCGCCCATACAACACCACAACTAGTACTTGCACTCAACTTACTCAAGGTCACAGCCAATCGCATAGAGCACTGTCAATCACGTCCGCACATATTCAATCCACAACACGAACTGTCGTGTGTGTGTATGTGTATTTGTGTGCTCACCTATTTGTGCTCACCCATTTGTGCATTACGGGATATGAGCTTGCGCTCGAGCTGTCCCGTCTCCAAATCATGATTTATCTAGTTTCTCCTTGAACGATTGAATTGTTCTCGCTTTTACTGTTTCACTGTCTAAACTATTCCACTTTTCTACGCTCCTATAAGGAAAACTGTCCTGTTTGATCTTCTGTCGGCATCTTGTTTTTTTCAATTTCATACCATGTCCCCTTTGATATCTCTCATTCCAAACAATCCAGCCTTCCCGATCCGTTTTTTGAAATCCTCTCATGTATTTGAAAATGTGTATTAAGTCCCCTCTCTGTCTTCTCTTTTCGAGCGTGATCAGTCCTAGTTTGTTCAACCTATCTGCGTATTCTAAACCTCTCAAACTTGGTGCGATTTTCGTTGCTGCTCTCTGTATTCTCTCGAGTTTGTCGATATGCTTCCTCGAAGACGGAGACCATACCACTGCCGCATATTCTAGTCTTGGTCGAATTATTGTCGTGATCAGCTTCTTCAACATATCCTCATCCATATATCGAAACGCAGTATATATGTTTTTGACTAGTCTGAGTGCAGATGCTGTGATTTTGTTAATATGTCCTTCCGGGGATAGAGTGTCGCTCATGATTATTCCCAAATCCTTTTCTTCTGTCACTTTCTGCAATATTTTTTCTCCCATCTTGTATTTTCCGCACGGCCTATTTATACTTTTTCCAACTTCCATTACTTTACATTTTTCGATACCAAACTCCATTTTCCAGCTCTGACTCCATTTATAAATTGTATCTAAATCATTTTGGAGTGCTGTACAACTGCTGTCATTCTCAATGTCATGTCTTTGTCTTCATGTCTTTGGAGGAACGTATACCAATACAAATTTATGCATTTCCCCTCCGAGTTGTGTGCTTATTTTTAATACCTCGGCCATCCCTTTACCCACCAATTCTACATTTACCTGTATCTCTCTCCTATACACAACCATTATTCCTCCTCCTCCTTTATTTCCTCGATCTCTTCTTACTGTTTTGTACGCGTTCGCAACACCAAATATAACATCTATATCCCGAGAAAGCTTTGTTTCTACTAGGAACATTATATCAGGCTGTTCTCTTTTGAGATAATCTTCCAGTTCTTCTTTTCTCGACATCAACCCGTCAATGTTTGTATATGCCACCCTCAGGTTGTGCTCCCATCCAGGACAACAACAACAACAACAACATATTTTTAATATAGCGCACATGTTTATACACAGGCGCGAAAAAGACAACCGACAGGAACATCACAGCGAGCAGGGAGTAGGCACAAATAGAAAAATGAAAACACGTTTGTAAACTGGAACATCCTAGATGGCCGTTGGCTATCAGATAGCTCATCCGCCCTTGAAACAGGTTTTGTTTTTTTCCTGTCGGGTGTCTAGCCACCCTCCTCACTGCAGAACAGTGGGGGAGCCGGTTTAGTCGCCGACGACTCGACCATGAATCTGGTTGTACTGGAATTACACGGTTACCAGTAGCTGGGCGAAGCCTGACCAGACAACGACGAATGCAAGAGATGTAAAAACGGGACGCAGCAACGAAAACAGATATTTCACAGTGAGTAAAAAGACAACTATCAAGCAAGAACAACGAGGGTACAACACAGGACGATCAGCACGAACAACACACATATAACCAAAGACAAATCATACATTTAGTCATCAAGAGAACGAGTGAGTAGATATTTATGAAGATCAGCAGAAAAGGATCGGAATGAAGACTTGTGGTGAAGGTAAGATGGAAGCGAGTTATAGATACGAGGAGCAGAGAAATAAAAAGATTTGGATGACCAAGAGGATTGATTAAGAGCAGGAGGACAGACTAATGGCACAGGAATGCGACAAGAAGTGCGATTATTGAGAGTCAAAAGGGAACGGAGATATGAAGGAGAAGAGGGAGAGTGGAGAAGTTTGAAGACCAGACAACATACCTTATAGCGGATACGAGAAAGAGCAGGTAACCAACCGAGCTGTCGGATATGCACCGAAGTAGGGGTTCGCGGAGGAAACCTCAGTACAAACCGACAAGCAAGGTTGATCACTGCTTGGAGTTGGCGGATAGATTTCAAGGGAAGATGGAAGAAGAGCGAGTTGCAATAGTCGATCTTAGAAAAGATATAGGAGTTTACCAGAAGACTAGCGGATGAGACATCAATCGACGAACGAATAGGGTAAAATTGTCGGAGTAAAAAGCGGCACGAGCGGATAAGCTGAGAAAAATGAGTCGAGAAAGAAAGGTTAGGATCGAACAAGACACCCAAATTGCGCATTTGATTGGCTAGCGGAAGGTTGATAGAGTGAGGAGAAGTTCGAGGAGGGTGAAAGACTAGATATTCTGTTTTGTCAGGGTTGAGAACAAGTTTACGTGAAACAGCCCAAGAAGAAATCTGGGTGAGCAGCATAGAGACCAAATTTGAAGAATGAGGAGAAAGAGGAAAATAAATTTGGATGTCGTCAGCGTATACGTGAAATGAAACTGGATAGCTGCGGAGAATAGGACAAAGGGATGATACGTATAAGTTGAAAAGTAAAGGACCAAGAAGTGAGCCTTGTGGAACCCCAGAGATGAGAGGAAAGTCGCACGATAATGCGACGATAGTCGCATTACTGCGAACAGCATAGGAACGATCATTTAGATATGAGGTAAGAAGAGAAAGTGCAGTAGATGTGAGGCCTAGATGAGCAAGATCGCAGCATAAGATTTCGTGGTCGACTAGATCGAAGGCTGAAGGACTCTCCTTTCTATACTTTCTTGTCTCGTTTAAGTCTCTTTCTTGATATACCATTTTCTTAGGTATCCATCCATTGTCCTCCAGTAAAACTGGGTTCTCTCCACATCTGTTCTTTTCTCGTTTTTTTCCTTGGCTTCAGTTGAGAGTTCCTTCCTCTTACACCTTTCCTCTTCACTTAAATCTTCCCTTACAAAGACATTTTTGTATGTCTCCGTTTTTGACAATGTCCAGGCTCGGCTCAACATATGCTCAGCAGCTGTTTGCAGTCTATATCTAATTCTCATAGGTCTTGCCTTGCCTTCCGTATATTTGCCTACTCTGCAAACTTCCTCAATCTCTGAATCAACCTGTTCATTCTCGCTAACTGTCAATTATGCTGTCAATTTCCTTGCTAATTCCATTTCCTCCCTTGTTCTCTGCGTTCTTACCTTAATTACTTGTTCATTCAGTCCAAAGACAATCACACTTCTTTTCTTCTCAACCATGTTTCTGACCATACTCTCCTTTCTTTTCAGAACTTGTACCATGTTTTTTTCGAGGTTCTTTGTGTGTTCTTCTTTCTGTTCTCTCATCACTTCTTCGAAATCAACTGTCAAACAAAAACTGTGTGTATGTGCATGTGTGCATGTGTGCACGTGGGCATGTGTGCATGTGTGTATGAGTGTATGTATGTTTTTTTGTTTTTGTTGACACAAACAAATATATTTACAAACGCGTACACATATTCACAATACTACTATATAACAATGGAGGCGGCGTTGCCACGAATGACGGCCAGGCTTATTCGCTGCCGAAGCCAGGCCGTCTCTCGCGGCTCCCCTGAACGCTCGCTGATTCTGCCGCCCAGGAGCTTCACGAAGTCGTCCAGGGATGCCCCCATCACGCCGGTGGTCTCGATGGCCAGCGGCACGAAATCGTACCGCTGGCACAGTTCTGAGTAGCGCCGCCGCTTTCGGACTTCCTCCGCCCGCGCTGCTGCCCCGGGAGTGACCGCGCCGTCCAGCAGATGTGTGTCGCAGAACGTGTTGACGCAGGTCACATCCCAGAGCAGCGACTTGCCGTGCCGCACCGGGAACACGGTGATTCCGTCCGGTCGGCGGCCGTCGCCGCGGTCCAGGCCTCGTGGTTCCAGCACCGCGGCGATTCCTGCCGACGCCAAACTGCGGCGAATGATGTTGTTCAGCGCCGTGTGGCGCGGCAGGCGGCCGGCATTGCGACTGCAGGAGAGGCTATGGTGGCCCCACCTGTCAGTTGTGGCACCGCAGCGACACCTGTGCGGTTCCTGCACTGCGGCACCGAGTCGCAACGCCACGCCGACTCGCACGGCTTCGTCTGGCAGCAGCAAGCCGAGGCTGGCGACAGGCAGCGCTGACAGCCAAGCGCCACTGTGAGGAGCGGCCGCGGCCAGGAGACGGGCTCGGCACAGCTGGTTCGCGCTTGCGAGGAGATGTTGTTGGCGGACGGAGGAAGATCGGTCGTCTAGGTGGCGCTGGTGCAGTGGCTGGCTCGTGCTGAAGTCCGGGCACATGGTGTCCACGAACTCCTCGATGGCTGCCACCAGAGAGCAGGGTCTGTCACCGCTTGTGCGGTGGTTAATGAGACAGACCAAGTCTCTGGTAGCTTCCAGCGAGGCGATGTGGGCAGGTAGTGCCACGTCGCTCAGCCGTCTGGCTCCGATACCTCCGTGGCGGACCGGAAGAGAATCCTGCAGCCACTGTGCGTCTGACATGGCGACGTTGCAGCAATCGCTGATGGCCGATCTCAGCTGCTCGTCGATGTCACCCATTTGTTCGCGGGCCTGGTACACCGGCGCTGCTCTCAGTAGGTATATTGCCCGCGGAACCGATGCGTATCTGCTGAGAAAAAACAGCGCCGGGTGCGAGCCGATGTTGACTGAGCGCTGGATCAGCAGGGACGTTTGGCCCTCGATTCTGTTGAGCGCCTCTGCAATGCCGCCCGTCTGCACTGGTGCGCCGAGCAGATGGAGGTCGGAGAGCTGCGTGACTGTGGCCGAGGCAAGCAGTGATGTGGCGGCCGCGTTCGAGTCTTCGGTATCTGCTGGTCGTGTGTCAGTGGCTGGACCCAGACTGACAACTTCGCATTTGCCGGCATTTAGCTCGAGGCCGATGCTGCCGAGTGCCGGGATCAGGCGGCTGACGTCTGCAAGCACCACTTCCCTGGGGCCTGCCAGTGTGGCGTCGTCCAGGTACCACAGGTTCAATGGCGACTGGAGAGACTGGGCCACTGGATCGACGGCGAGGGCGAACAAGATGGGCCCGAGCGGGTCTCCCTGCTGTACACCGCGACAGGACCAGATTCGCGTGGTGCCGTGGTACAGTGGGGTTGGCTGGCCGTACGCCTGCTGGACGAGCGGCAATGCTGCGGGGAAACGACGGGCGACTTCGTCGAGCAGCGCGCGCCGACTGAGGGTGTTGAAGGCGTTGGTCACATCCAGCTTCAGCAGAATGTGACCATGCCGACCGTTAGCCTCATTGACGAAAGCGCGCGTGGCGTGCACGGCCGCTTCGCAGCCAAGCTTGCACCCCACTCCGAGCTGAACGGGGCGCAACTGCTGTGCGACTGCGCTCGTCATTTTGCCAGCGATCAGTTTGCTGGCGAGGCGCCGCAAAACACTGCCGACGGCTACTGGGCGCAGCCCGCCGGACTTCTTGCGCAATGCGATTAGTCGCGCGCTGTAGAATGCGCCGAGCACGAAGTCCGGGATGCGACCCTGTACACAACAGTTGCACAGCTGCGTCAGTGCCTTCAGCAGCTGGGCACCCGCTTCAGCCGTCTGTGGGGCGATGAGCTGGCGGAGATGTAGCGGCCGTATTCCGTCCAGTCCTCCCGATGACCCTTTGGGCATCGAGTGCACGACGGAGCGGATCTCGTGCTCCTCAAAAATCGGCAGTGTTCCGGCGTCATGCATCTGCAGCTGCTCGTCCGGCAATGCAGGCGGGTGCTTGCGCTCGAGCTCGGCGGTCACTGCCTCGTCCTCCCCGGCCAAGCAGTCGCTGGATGTCAGCAGGCGGAGCGCTGCACCAATGTCTCCATCGGCGCACTTGGCTCTGACGCCGCGGGATCTGGCCTCGTCTTCGTCGTGCTGTGATCGCCCTCGGTTTTGTGTGCCCCGCTTCTTCCTTGCTGCTGCGTCGGAGCTGATCGGACCCGTCAAGGCGTATGACAGCAGCTTCCACCAGGCCGAGAGGGAGCGCTGTTCCAGAGCCGCCGTGATGTGCTGTGCGAGGTCGGCTGCCACCCGATGACGCAGCGCACGTGGGACATGCTGACGCACTCGGCGTTGCTGTCTGAGCTCGGCAAGCGCCGCAGCCAGGTCTGTCGGAGTAGTGGTGTTACCGTCGGCTGGCGGGTCCATGTCGCCATCCGCACCGCGGCTCTGCATGCACGCACCGCAGTGCCACACCGGCAAGACGTCGGCTTGTGCCCGGGTGATTCCCACGCAAGTGAGGTGGAATAACCGCTCACATTGCGCGCAGGAAATCACCCGCCTTCTGCTGTTGGCAGTGCCGCAGTGATGACACGGCTGCGCGGGGTCGGATCCCGTGTCTGCGCTGGGGGCCCGCTCGGCCTGAATTCCGACAGCTTGGCAACGGGCTAGACGGCATGGCGCACACGATCTGTCGTGCGGAGTGAGACGGCAGCTGCCTCCACGGTCGCACTGTCTCTCCCGCACGCCGCTGGCCTGGTGTCGCCGCCAGAATACGTCGCATGCTCTGCAGAGAGCCGTATCATTGTGCGTCTGTCGCACTCCGATTGTAGAGTCACAAACAGCGCACGACAAATGATGTAGCTCTTGCGTCATTGCAGGCTACAATTACACGAAACTATATACACACATTATTCAATATACACGAATTTCACTGGCACAATGTGGGTGGTCGATGACTAGAAGGGTGGGTATGACTAGAAGGGGAAACACTGGCACAATAAACACACTGGCACACTGGGGTATTTACACGCGCAGTCGTCCTGCGTAACGGCCACCGCGATGATTGATGATGACAGGTGTCACGGTAAACGTGTAAACACGCGACCGGACACGCTCACAAAATCGCGCGAGCACTTTTAAATACACACCTAACCTAACTGAGGAGCCGGGCCACAGACACAACCTTCTCCGGTGAAGGACTGAACAAGACTGTATGTATGTATGTATGTATGTATGTGTGCATGTGTGCATGTGTGCATGTGTGTATGTGTATATATATGTGTGTGTGTGTGTGTGCTTGCAGCCGACGACGGCAGTGTGTGCGTTTACAACTACACGACGCGCCAGTTGATGGCTCGCAGTCGGTTCCCGACGGCTGGCACTGATCTTTTGTGGCTGCAGGAGAAGGTCAGTGCGGCGTTCAGCCATTATTGAGCCAATATGTTGTGGGCCTCCATGCGATACTCTAAAACTGTGCCAGCTAAGTGAATTTATATCGCTCAGAGCGGGCACTTTCTTCTCGAGTGAGCGCACATGTTTTGTTAATTTGTGTTTATTACCTGATGAATTTTACCTGAATACAACTATAGCATTAAACAGATATGAACATGTTTAATGCACTCTATTCAGCACGTGCACGGTTTATTGATTGTATTGTGATCTGGAGGTGCCCATGCGCGATTGAGTCATGGATGGCTATCACTGAACATGTAGTAGAATAACTCTTCGTAAAGTTGTATTGATTTGACAAGATCCTCAGCTGTGTCACACATGCCACACATGTCACACACATTGGCCCTTATTGTCCGGTATTTATGACGAGAAATAATAGTGGTACATGTCGGGACACATCGGATGAACAGTGACTGAATATATCGGCACCGAAATCTGGTGATATACACACCGTACTCACAATACGCCGTCCTAGGCTTGATTCCCTGATCATGCGGTTAGCTTTGAGCTGGTCATTCCATTTATCAACTGCCAAATATCAAATGTACATACATCGATGGACCCAATAAAACCACGAGTCAAAGCATCGCTACGCTGCCTCGCACATCAACTTCTTTGTCGTTGCCGCGCCGCTAAAGCCGACGTCAATCTAACAATGCCAGATAGCATTCCAGCACCTCCCTTCTTCCATTCGAGCCGGGCATTACATGGTATCGATGAGACGCCGAGGTGGTCGTCGAAGTTGTCTCGGTCTTCGTGGCTTGGTCAGCGGTGCAGGAACTGGACTTTCGGTTTCGACGGTAGGAGACGCGGTTGCCGGCGATACCTGCGATGCTGTCATTGGTCGCGGAGGCGGCTGCGGTCGGGTCGGTGTAGTCTCCACCGCGTCCGTCATAGCGTGGGCGAAGCGTCGGCGAATGAATTGCCTGTTCCGGCAGAACACTCGAACACTGGTCATCCGTATTATGCACTGACGGTCATGATTTACGGCCACGACGGTCCCGTATCGCGACCACCGTCGAGTAGGGAAGTCCTGGACGGATACCTAGTTGCCAACCGCCATTGTCAGGAGATCGCGAATCGCGCTGTTGTATCGTTTCACTGTGCGCGGCGGAACTCGGTCGGCGGCGTTCACGGCCGTCTGCCACTTGTGTGCAAAAGCGCGTCGGTGCGCCAGCACGACATCTTGGACTGCATGCCCGAACACTTGTGCCGGTGATAGCCTGTTAGCTGCAGGCGTGTTGCGGTATTGAAGTATGCCGCGAGTCCATTCGTCTTGTGACACCGTCCTGTACGTAGTGTACTCCCTGTACGTCCTGCACGTAGTGTACGCGTCATGTGACACCAACAGTGAGCGACTAGCTTCTTCATGCTCTTCACGGTCGCTTCCTCCTGACCGTTGGATTGAGTGTAGCCCGGCGACGACGTCCGGTGTTCCACCCCCATCGCCGCGGTAAGCTGCCGAACTTTCATTAAATCAGTTGTGGTCCTTGGTCGCTGTATAGCACGTCCGGAGCACATGTGAAACAAAACAGTCCGGAGCACCAGTGACAGCCTTGTCATCTTTCCCACGAACCAAAGTTATATCACCCGAGTGACTATATGACAAGGTACCACGTGTTATTTTGTTCATGTCTGGCACAGAACACAATGGGGCATCTTTGGACACACGGTTCTTCCTTATTGTATCTGTTCCACCGATACCTGCGCTTGGCAATTGCTCAAGGAGAGACATTGAGGAAAACAGGTTAATAAAAGTGACATGGTGACCCGGTGTCAAGTGACACTTATTGATAAGGCCCGTGACGTCAGCTCCCTGGCCGTGGCCTGTGCTCTCCAAATGAGTATGTGAGCCGCAATACGTTTCTGAGTGCAGTATACAACCGTCTTCGGTGTTCCACTGCTTGAATCCAAAGCTCACGGGCTTTCCTCTTATAAACTATTTTGCTCGGTGATGTCCATAATATGGCACCATACACTCATCCACCGACAGTTCTTCGGGAGGAGGAAACTTCTTGTTGTCGTCGTTGGACAACTGAAATAGCGGTCAAATCTTAAATAATGGATCCGGGTTGTTGCTGTCCATCTTGGAGTTGTCTGACAGATGGAGTATCCGCAGTAGCTGTTCAAAAACATCTTTTATAATGCCCTGCGCTAGAATTGAACGCATCAACATGTCAACGCCAATAGAGTCGTCTGTCAGGCACGCTGCAATATCCTGATAACATCAAGATTGCCAGCGCGTTTCTGACGTTTGATTCAGTGGCAATATTTGCTTCATAACTTTTTTGCGACGCGTAAATTGGGCCTTGAGAGGCGATGAGATATACAAATTCGTCTGTATGAACAAGTCTTGGTACTTTGGTACTTTCTCCCCGATGTCTCGGGCACTGGACGTGCACTTCCTCGGCAGCGTTTTCCGTCGTTTTGTCGATGACACCCTATTTTCAATCAGCACACTCGGCTGACCTTTGACCGGAGGCGTTGTTGCACATTGCGCCTCATTTTGCTCCTTTTCACTTGTTTTTCGGCCTATTCAGCCTCAGCGGACAAGATTGGTCGAGGTAGGTGATTTGGATCTGATGTCGCTTCGCTAGCACTGACATCTGAATCTTGATTTATGTTGGCATCTGCAAGTTCTACAGGATGTTGAATTACGATGAATTAACTATCCCTGCAATTACATTCGACTGATTCTTCCAAGTCGTCAAGACCATCATCTGCTGTCATTCTGAAACAAAACGCGTGTCTTTCTGTCATTGCAAATAATATGCATCAACAATGGAGTCTGCAGACGGGTAAGTATATAATTGTACCTGCACATACTGTACGACAATATTGGGACCACAATATTCTATTTATTAGATTTCTATTTGACCGACTCGTAAATTTTGACTCCTCGTGGCATTTTAACGCCGAGTGGCAACTATAGTTGCCACTTATAACTTATAGCTTTTCCTTACTACCCATACCTAAATATTGTTACTTTTGTCACCCAAATATTAATCCTACACCTTTTCACTATCAAATTATTGTGGTTTCATAATGAAATTCGATCAGATATAAGAATTACACACCTTTTCTTAGCACGTGGTCGACTCATGATGCAACTGTACAGGAAACACACACAAACAGGACCGCACTGAAGCAACTGATCATGCTGAATAGTGACAAAAACTGTCTTAAATCATCTATAAGCCCCGCTCCTAATCGTCTGAATATGAATTTCGCTTCTTCAGCCTTACATGTCGCATGCAGAGGCGTCGTAAGTTCGTGGCAACTACAGTTGCCACGAACTAGTCGAACGAACAGTTCGTTCGAACTACACGAACGAACCGTTCGTGGCAACAATAGTTGCTCATTAACGCCGAGTGGCAACTATAGTTGGAAGGGATTGTTTTGTTTATATCGGTGATGGGTGTTTTGTGAAGTTCTGTGTATGGGTGTTTTGTGAAGTTCTGTGTATGGCTGTTTAGTGTCATGTGTGAATTGTGTCCAATTGGATTCTGTGTAGTTTGTGTAAGTGCGTCTCTCTGTGTGCGTGTGTGTGTGTGTGTTTAGTGCAGTTATAATTTTAGTGGTGATGATGATTGGAAGGTGGTCGGAGTAGTAGTTATCATTCTTATCTATCCTTCCAAGTAGTAGTTATCATTGTTGTTCCCGTTGTCAGGTCAGCGGAGATCGGGTGACGTTGCTAGCAGCGTTCAGTGACGGATGTGTACGAGTGTTGCGTGTGTGCAGCGACCGCCGACGACGAGACTGCGTCGAACTGGTGCTGGTGCAAGTATTGAAACCTCACGCGGCGGCCGTCACCGTCATGGCGCTCACACCGTCCGGTGCTGACACTGACATATTGACACACTGCTACACTGACATATTGGCACACTGACATATTGACTCATTGTTATATTGACACCCGGATACACTGACCCGTTGACACACTGCCATATTGACACATTGACACATTGACACACCAATACACTGCCACGTTGGCACACTGACATATTTAGACACTGATATATTGACACACTGTTACACTGACACTGACACATTGATATATTGACACACTGACACTGGTCCTCCGACGATACACTGACACGTTAGTGTCAGTGACATCGACGATACAGTGACACGTTAATGTCAGTGTATCGTCGGAAAACCAAGAAATTCCGAAAAACGAAGTGCCCTCACTTTTCACGGCACGGTTTTTCTCACTTACTTTCATCACATATGAAGTACAAACGTATACGGAATTTACTGAAAACTTCAAACCTAGGAAATTTTCACAGCCTATTACGGCTCACAACACCCCTGCTACAACAGGGTCGCGTGCAAGGTCACACTCCACGATGACCCCGGAAATCCCACACACACCGCAACCATCAAAATTCAAAAACCTTCCAAAAATCACACAAAACTCGGAGTTAAGCTAAACACTTTCACTCGCAACAACGCGCAACGCTCATCTACATGTATCATGTGTGTCTGTGTATATATATGTATGTGTGCTTGTGTGTGCAGGTCGCACGCTGATTTCAGCTGGACATGACGGCACCGTGTGGTTTTTCTCGCTGAGCCGGTCGACTGACGCCCGCTTCTTGGTGGTACCGCTCGGATTCTGTCGCTTTATCGATGCAGACGCGGCCGCTGTCGACATCGATGATGTGGCGACATGGGACTACCAGCATGCAGAGACGGCGACCAGCATTGAGTTTGTTCCCAAAAGCGAGGTTAACTATCGCTTGTTGCTTGTCATCATGCGAGATTGATGTGATTCAATCCTACTACTTGCTCCTGTTTTTACTCACCATGTCAATTCTTCATTCCTGCATGACACTTTATTTGTCTCCAATAATATTATTACTCCCACTCTTAAGAAGCCAAACCTCGATCCTACCCATCTTTGTAATTATCGTCCAATTTATATCCTTCCTCTGCCAGCTAAACCTCTTGAATGTGCTATCCATAATCAGCTCGTCCTATTATACTATTGTACTACTTGCTCTCTACACGAATCAATCCGGTTTTGTTCCTCACGATTCCACTGAGACTCGCCTTGATTCCTTAATGAATGATATCTTATCTAACTTCTCTAACTCTATTCTTCTCCAGGATCTCTCATATCGGTATCTCATCTAGTACTCTCTCACTAGTTGCCTCATACCTCTGTAATCGTTCTTGCTCTGCCCGCTGTGAATATGTATGCTCTTCTCGCTTTCCGCTAAATTCTGGTGCCCCTCAAGGATCTCTTCTTGGAAGAGAAGGCGACCCAAACATGGTATAATTAAGGTTTTTAGAAAAAATGCATCCTTTTTCTCGACAATGGGCTATACCTGAACATTTAACATTATACAAATGAACTTTCACGCAAATAAAGAAGCAGACAAAACAGCAAAAACTTACCACATTGCAGCGATTAATCAGCGAGCCGGGTCTTGTGTAAAGAACTAAAGATAAAACCTGTATTTTTCTGCTGGTCTTTCTCTAAATTATGAAGTTCATTCAGGAGAACATTTGCCAGACGACGAAACATGCTGGACATCTAATGTAAACCCGTTGAAACTACATATACCTATCAAAGTATACAGTCGTTTATGGCAGCAGGAGCGGTGACGGTCTTCCTTGATGAAACTTTCCACCTTTTACGATATAAAATTAGGCTGTAGTTTTGTACAGGCTGCCCTTCTTATATCTTCCATTTACCCAAACGTTCACATGCACTTCAGGTGATAATGGTTGTTAAGACTTGAAACCAAACGCGCTCTTTGTCAATGCGATGCTTGGCTGTCAAGGGGCAATTATTTGGAAAATGGAATATCTTACAGTAGTGCTAGTTGATTTTGTGGTTGTCTGTGATGGATACAATGATAAGACCACCAGCATTCTCAACAACAGCGACCGCCTACTTTACACATGCAAGTAACCGTGGTATGTGACCGTGTGCTTTGAGTGCCTCATAAATCATGATGCCAGGTCCTCTATGCAGCGACATATTGATAATACCCAAAGAAATGGCCCTTCAGTATGACTTGTTCAGTGCCGTGCCATACACTCCTACCAAAAATACAGCACTTCAAAATCTTTACTTCATCTATCGAGGGAAAACACATTCGTCTGTTGTAGTCTTCACTTTGACAAGCGGTTCTCTTATCACCTCATCTTTTTTAATAATTGGAGTGATGTCCTGCAGCTTGCGTTTGCTTGACGTCACCAATATATATATATATATATATATATATATATACTAGCGACAAGTTCCGCACTTCGTGCGGTTATGGTCGCTAGTAGATCCGCGCTACGTGCGTCTCGTAGCTTCGTTTGTAGTATTGTAAGTGATGCGGTCGCCTTGAGTTTTGTCTGGGATAGCAATGCAAATATGATGATAATGCACTTGAAGCAAACGTCAAGGCCAATGCAAACAAATGGTGTCGCAAGGATGTTGCAACACCACAGCAAGCGGCGAATAGCGATAGACGTCTGATTAAAATTATGCAAGAACAGTTCGCAGAAAAGATGTGGTGGCAATCTGGCAGGGAAGTTTCTAGCAATCGCTCAACTGAATTCAATTCAATGTATTGAGCCTCCAACAGGCTATATATATACATAAACATATACATATACACACGCACATATATATATATATATACACACACATACACATATATATATACACACACATACACATATATACATTTAAAAAAACAAAAAAACAAACACATACAAGCCATCAAATTGCACAGCAGCATTCAAATAGTTCAATACATGCAATATGTTTAATTCAACTGTGAAAGAAGGTGAGAATGTAGCTGTTTCGAGAAGGATTTAAGCGAGGGAGAGGACAGTAGGTGAGATGGGAGGCTATTGTATATGCGAGGAGCAGCGTGTTGGAAGGAGCGTGTAAACCAAGAAGATTCACAGTGACAACGAGGTTCAAGAAGGATTTTAGTTTGTCTTGTATCACGAGGACACGGATGTGGAGAAAGAAGTTCAAGTAAATACTGTGGAGAGTCAGGAGAATGCAAGAGTTTATAGGTGAGTGTGCAGATTTTGTGTTGAACGCGATAAGGAATAGGAAGAATACCAAGATCACGTAGATTGGATGATGTGGGATGATGCGGAGGAAGGCGAAGAATGAAGCGGCAGGCTTGATTAAGGATATATTGTAAAATGTTGAGTGACTTCTGTGGAAGATGAAGAAACAGTGAATTACAGTAGTCAATACGAGGAATGATGAGAGCAGATACCAGAGATTGTGCAATTGATGAATCAATGTAGGGACGGATGAGGTAAAGGTTTCGAAGGATTAGACGGCAGGTGCCAGCTGTAGAAGTAAAATGTTTTTGAAATGACAAATGAGGATCTAGTAAGACACCGAGGTCACGTACTGATGAGGAAAGAGGAAAGTCAGATAGAGGAGGATGGATCTTTGGCGGGTGAAGTACGATGTATTGAGTTTTTGAGGAATTTATTATGAGCGAACGAGAAGAAGCCCACGCTGAGATATTATTCATGATATGAGGAATATAGTTTTGCTCAGACAGAGGAAGGAAGAACTGAACGTCATCTGCGTATATGTGAAAAGGAATAGATAAATTTCGTAGTATTGGACATAGAGATGTCATGTAAACGTTGAAAAGGATAGGACCAAGTGATGAGCCCTGGGGGACACCTGATGAAAGAGGGAAATTTTGAGACCGAATAAAGACAAAAGTGATGTAGAAGAGAATGACAAAAGTGTGTAGAATAAAGGTAAAAAACAAACACCAATAGAAAAATATATGATAATTACAATTACAATATTGGTAAGCTACACATATCCACTCGAAAAACGCCTGTGGAACACGCACATGCACGACAATGTACTTATTTAAACACTCTGTTTTACTACGCACTCTGCACGCAACTGGACATTTGCAAACGCTCGCTGCAAACGCTCGCTGCAATGCACGTGAGTCATGGCATATCGACACACAGACACACACACCAATATACACCAATTTGCCGTTCTGCACACACACACGTACGTTGAGCTTTATTATTATAGATATATAGATATATGCCTGAGGTGGCAATCTCGCATGGGCGTTTCTAGCAATCGCTCAACTGAATGGCGCAGTGTGTAGGATAATGGTGAAAAACAAACACCAGTATAAAAATAAATGTTAATTACAATTACAATATTGGTAAGCTACACATATCCACTCGAAAAACGCCTGTGGAACACGCACATGCACGACAATGTACTTATTTAAACACTCTGTTTTACTACGCACTCTGCACGCCACTGGGCATTTGCCAACGCTCGCTGCAAACGCTCGCTGCAATGCACGTGAGTCATGGCATATCGACACACAGACACACACACCAATATATATACACCAATGTGCCGTTCTGCACACACACTCACACACGTACGTTGAACTTTATTATTATCAGATCAGATATTATAGAAACGCCCATGCGAGATTGCCACCTCAGGCACACACACACTCACATACACACTGACATACATGCACACACACACACACACATACACACTGACATAGATGCACACACACACACATACACATACAGGTACACGTACACACACACACACATACATACACAGTGTACAGAACGGCACACTGATGTATATATTGGTGTGTGTGTCTGAGTGTCGATATACCATGACTCACGTGCATTGCAGCGAGCGTTTGCAAATGCACAGTGGCGTGCAGAGTGCGTAGTAAAACGGAGTGTTTAATTAAGTACATCGTTGTGCATGTGCGTGTTCCAGAAGCGTTTTTCAAGTGTATATGTGTAGCTTACCAATATTGTAATTGTAATTATCATATATTTTTCTATTGGTGTTTGTTTTTTACCTTTATTCTACACACTTTTGTCATTCAGTTGAGCGATTGCTAGAAACTTCCCTGCCAGATTGCCACCACATCTTTTCTGCGAACTGTTCTTGCATAATTTTGCAATTCTTCCCAGGAATTGCACACACGATACCGTTTTGCATTTTGTATTGGTATGTGTGTCCGTGTGCCGAAATTCTATGAACGAACACGTGTGCAGCCAGTGTTTGTGTGCGTGTGCGTCTGTATGTACGATGCGAACTTATATAATGTCGTGCACACGGATTGTGCAACATTTTGATGATCAGACGGCGATTCTGTCGCAGGCTGGTTAAACATACCAGAACCATAATACCAATATTCGCGTGCCTTTGGCACTAATAGTTGAAGCGCGTAACCGACTCAATGTGAGTATGAACACTTGAATTTTATATGCCTACACTACTTATCGAATTATATGTGGTTACACTTGTAACCACATATAATTACCATATTATATATATACCAAACTGTACACATTATCATCATATTTGCATTGCTATCCCAGACAAAACTCAAGGCGACCGCATCACTTACAATACTACAAACGAAGCTACGAGACGCACGTAGTGCGGATCTACTAGCGACCATAACCGCACGAAGTGCGGAACTTGTCGCTAGTATATATATATATATATATATATTCGCGTGTGTGTGTTGCAGCGCAAGTTTGTGCTCCTAACCAGTTGTGGCAGAGTGTTAGAGGTGCATGTGCCGTCTGCTGACGAGCTGGGTGGTCGTCGCAACATGGATAGCGACGCGGCAGCTTCTGAGGCTGACTCGTATTTCGTCGACGGACTGATCGATCGCTGCTGGACGTTCTACAGTGTCAGTAGTTCTGCAGTGTGGCGGCTGAACGCGCGCACACACACACACACACACACACACACACACACACACACACACACACACACACACACACACACACACACACATACACATATAACAAAGTTATAATCAGACCAGTTTTCTATCTGTCAGTTTACTCAGTTTTCTTTCTCTCTCTTTCTCAGTTTACTTTCGCGTTCTTTAGCGGCCTGCTTGTGCAGCTGTCGTTAGGCTAATTTATGTGTTAGGGTGGCGTCAGTAGTACACTGCCCCTGATATGCTTGGCAACGTGTTACCGTTGCTTAATTATCTTTTTTGTGTGTCTGACTTGGCTGAGCATCTCATTGCAACACGCCTGTGTACTGTCAAATCGCGTTTAGAAGTAGCTTGTGTCCCGGTTGTGTGGTTCGAGCGGTTTGGCCAGTTGGCAATTGCTTGCGGAATATGGTGCCAACGACGTGTGTTCGTAGGTATATAAACTGGGGCTTACTAAGAATAGGGGGACTTTGGCTGTGCTTGTTGGTGGGTCAGTTAGTTTGGCTTGGACTAGCGACTTGCGATGTAGGACCCACCATTATTAAGTCGTCATTAGAGCATTAGGTTCAGGAATTTATTAAGTGTTAAGAGTAGATTTGACTGGTTGCCCTGAATATACAATTCAACTTCGACTGGGTGATCATTATTTGTTATCGCGGAACACAACATCAAGAGGAACTATCAAGACTTCACGATCAGCCAAACGAAGATCAACATAATAACAACATATTATTTTTATCATCATCGTTACATTTGGTGCCGTGACCCGGATCTTTAATTGTGGTTATCTTCTCGGCATAGTCGAAACTCGGTCACTTCCACCGGTGGCTCAATGAACTGTGAGGTGAGTTTTATCTCAATTTTCCTTAAGCCGTGTCAGAATCCAGAGCCTTACTCAGAATAAAATTAGGAAATATATAAAAATATATGGATAAAGTATGTATTTTAACCATAGGTATTATAGTTAATGGTACAACCAAAGCAAATATAGATAAGAAAATTCCGTAAGAAACAAGAATGAAAAAATTTACGAAAACCACTATTGAATAAGGTCAGTATGTGTTTCAGAAAGCAAAACCCAGAACTAATTTTGAAGCTAATGTTAGAAATCAATATGTTATGTAAATATAGGAGGACCTCCAATCAATATTTTAGTAGATGCTGGGTGTGATGTATGAATAATATCGAAATATTGCGTGAAGAAACTAAGTTGCATGTCTTGTAGGATGCGTTTGACTAGTATAAAGGGGACAAGATTAAACAATATTGCACTTATTAAATGATCGGTGTCTTTTGTGAATTTTGACACTAAGTATTATATTAGAGGACACGAAATTAAATATTAGGCTAATGTTGGATATTAGGCTGGGATCTGTTTAATTATTTGTATAATTATTATGGTGTACAATTCGACTTTGATATTTTAATTTTTATGTCAAAACATGTACTATATACGACTGAGAAATATGAGAAGACAATCACTGACAAATACTTTTTTTTAATCAAGACGAGATGTTGAAATATTTGAAATGAAATGAAAAACTATCTGTCAAAAGTGACAGATGTTTAAGAGCATACATTTAAAGTATGTATAGCAACGCATATAAGATGCATTGGAACGTCAGGGCACGATACGCCGCAGATGACTAAATAACTAAATGACTGATGAATATATGACTAAATGACTAGATTAAGTAGATGTTGGTGTAGACACTGTGTATCTCATACCAGAAAATGAGAGTGTAAGAGGTGTTATAAAATAGGAAACGGATATCGAGGAAAGTCCCATAGACTTAACTGATGGATATATGAATGCGTTAAATATTTAGCAAAAAAAAGAAAAATAATGTACGAGGCACACATGGTGTCAAAAGAGAAGAGGCTTGTGTCAACCGTCTAACGGTGAAAATACAGAAGACATTTAGTTGAAAGCATTTAACATGCTACTTAATAAACAAGCGGAGTTATTGAAGCAATTACTTTGTTGACTAAGTCGGTTAGTTGAAACTTGAGGCATACACAGAAGTATGCTACGACATCAATTAACGACCAATATAGTATATTGTAATTATCATGGAGAATATACACAGAAGTATGTGTGCAATCAAAGTTACAACAGACGAAACAACATTAATCTGTAGGTGTTAGAAATATATTCTTAAAACTAGAAAAATATATGTTAACTTAACAATAATAAAGTGAAATTGGGTTTAGCCAGAATATATAAATACAATAATATTTCATAATGATTAAAAGTAAAACGGCTCTGGATATTGCTCCTATTAATTGTATCCTATTTATTGTCTCCAATTAATTGTCTATTTTCCTCTCATGATGCAGCCCCTGTTTTCCTACCTCGTGGTAAATTAGTTTCATATTTCCAAGTGTACATTGCATGCGTTTTCATTCAATTCCCTGTCTCAATCCTGCTACCACACCGACACAGAACAATGAGTCACTGGCGAGAATTGTCCGTTTTTCGGTCTGAAGAGGCCAGATTGAGTCAACAGTGTGCTGAACCCCCTGATCAACCGTGTGCTGAACTGACAGTCTACTAACAACAAGAACGAAAACAATTAGCGGACTAAGATGAGTCATTGCCGAAATCATCATCAACACGAGCCGAGACAACACCAGCGGTTCACCTAGCAAACTCAAAAACAACTGCGATAAAAGATGGGGACGAGTAATCATGGAAGACGGTCGGATATTAATCAACGTTATTGACAACGAAGTGCTGCAGATGTTTGAACACAACGACGACAGCAGCTGGATGACTGGTGAAGCAGCGCGTGGACTACGAGTCGACACAGTATACCCCGCCGGTATACGACCTCTGCCTGATGTGGTTCAAGATCAACACCGCCTGCTTGGATCGAGCCGTGGACGCGTTCGTGGTCGGCGACAAATGGTTTTATTAACACGATATATCGCCCATTTTATATGTATAATGTGTTGAGCTAGTTAGAATTAATAGTGTTAATTTAGTAGTCAGATAACCGTAACCTTATGTCCATAAACGTGTGTTATTTACAACTAAGTTAGTTTCTCATGTATATTTGTGAGATATAGACTCGTGTTGTTCTAGATTTTAAGTTACTGTGTTAGTTGCGATTAATGTATGCGATAGACATAGACATGCGCTAATCTAGAATTTTGTTTCATTGTATAATTGTGTTTAAGTACTTTGATATACACACTTGAATATTTAGGTGAAAGGGATTGTAATGACTAGTTAGGGCTATAGCTAATAAATTTTAATGGAAATGTAAAGATTACTGGTCTGAATAATTTTAAAAACCTCACTTGTAATCAAGCTGTCGAGTATTTTGGGCTAATACGGAACGCTGGAGCTGTCAGTTATTGATGCTGCCGGAATACCACAAAACTATTGGGATGAGGCAAACATCGACAAAAGACAGTTAATGTGCCAGAATTCACCAGCAATTGACTGGTGACACAGGATGTTCCTGTGTTTTATGTACGGCCCTGTCGACTCGATGTGACAGTTGATTATTACAGACGCACAATGCTGCATGCACTTACTCATGGAGTATGTGTGTATGGTGAGAAATGGCGCTGTATAATCACTGATCAGAATTATGCCTCAGTCCTACCCTGAAGTGGAAACTCTGCAAATAGTGACTGGCAGTCTGCTATAATGGCAACTATCACGATTCAGTAGAGCCGTTGGCTTTGATGGCCGTGATTGTGTCTAGTGTTCACATTCGTTTAAAAGACCTCGCAGCTGTGATATAACAAAGTTATAATCAGACCAGTTTTCTATCTGTCAGTTTACTCAGTTTTCTTTCTCTCTCTTTCTCAGTTTACTTTCGCGTTCTTTAGCGGCCTGCTTGTGCAGCTGTCGTTAGGCTAATTTATGTGTTAGGGTGGCGTCAGTAGTACACTGCCCCTGATATGCTTGGCAACGTGTTACCGTTGCTTAATTATCTTTTTTGTGTGTCTGACTTGGCTGAGCATCTCATTGCAACACGCCTGTGTACTGTCAAATCGCGTTTAGAAGTAGCTTGTGTCCCGGTTGTGTGGTTCGAGCGGTTTGGCCAGTTGGCAATTGCTTGCGGAATATGGTGCCAACGACGTGTGTTCGTAGGTATATAAACTGGGGCTTACTAAGAATAGGGGGACTTTGGCTGTGCTTGTTGGTGGGTCAGTTAGTTTGGCTTGGACTAGCGACTTGCGATGTAGGACCCACCATTATTAAGTCGTCATTAGAGCATTAGGTTCAGGAATTTATTAAGTGTTAAGAGTAGATTTGACTGGTTGCCCTGAATATACAATTCAACTTCGACTGGGTGATCATTATTTGTTATCGCGGAACACAACATCAAGAGGAACTATCAAGACTTCACGATCAGCCAAACGAAGATCAACATAATAACAACATATTATTTTTATCATCATCGTTACAACACACACACACACACACACACACACACACATATATATATATATATATCTATATATATAAAAGAGATCCTCTGTCTGTCTGTCTGTCTGTTTGTCTGTCTGTTTGTCTGTCCCACCCTCCTTGGTCACATTTTCAGCAAGCTGCTACTCGGTAACCACTGTAGTATATATGTATGTAGTATGGTGTACCCGCCAACAATTTATACCATTACGTTGGAAATTTACTTGTCTGCACGATAGGATAAATTTCAAATTTTAAAAATAAAACCAAAAAAAGTTATCGCGGTGAAAAGACAAAATGAACCCTGAAAAATGCGAAAATTTTGGTCAATATTCCTGCATCTACTCCTCATAAACCAGAAATGGTACAGCCAAACAGATTATACCACTGTGTAGAGAATATTCTGTTCTACTCGGTAGGCTATAATTCATATCCAAAAATTAAATATAAAATATGTAAAAATGAAAAAATTTCAGTCTACATTCAAAATTATATTTGCTAAGCTAATAATATTATATAATAATAATATTTTATAAGCTCGACGCGTCCGATTTTCTGTACTTTTTTCTCTATTTCTCAGCAACTAACTATGACACATCTAAATAAATATTACCATCATGCTGGGAATTTTGTTTTCTACAGCACGGTATAATTTTTAATTTTCCAGAGTGTATTAAAAAAAAGTTACGGCGGTGTGAAGTCAAAATGACAAAGTCAAAAAGGCAAAATTAGCACTGGAAACCGTGAATATTTTGGTAAATATTCCGCTATCTATTTCTCATAAACCAGCAGAGTTACAGCTATAAAAATTATACTATTGTGTAGAGAATTTTGTGTTATACAAGAAAAGTTATAATTTATACCCACAAATGATACAAAAAAACGTGTAAAATTGGCGAAATTCTCAAATACATCCAAAATTTCACTTGAACACCGGGCGACTAAAATTTATTCATTTTTTACGTATTTCTCAGTAACTATTTGTCACATTTGTTTAAATTATACCATCGTGCTATAAATCTTGTTTTCTACAAACGGTATAATTTGTAATTTTCCAAAGTGTATCTGAAGGAAGTTACGGCGGTGTAAAGTCAAAAGGACATATTGCCAATTTGACAGATATTATGCGCACTTGCGATTACACAGGAATATACTACTGTGTAGATAATTTTGTGTTCTACAAGATAAGCTATAATTTATACCCACAAATGATACAAAAAAACGTGTAAAATTGGCAAAATTCTCAAATACATCCAAAATTGCACTTGAACACCGGGCGACTAAAATTTATTCATTTTTTTTACGTATTTCTCAGTAACTATTTGTCACACGTTAAAACAAAATATACCATCGTGCTAGAAATTTTGTTTTCTACAATACGGTATAATTTTTAATTTTCCAAAGTGTATCTGAAGGAAATTACGCCGGTGTAAAGTCAAAATGTCATGTTGCCAATTTGACAGCTATTATGCGCACTTGCGATTACACATGAATATACACTGATTTAATTTCACTGTAGTCCAATCACAATTTATAATGCATCATATTAGCTCCAAGCATGGATGGTGTGGTTTTATTGCGTACAGTATACTGAATATAAAGGCTTTATTGTCCTCAATATTTACACATGAATTGTTCCGCCCGACGGGCGGGTAAAATACTACTGGGAACAAAGTTAACTACTGAATTTTACTGTATAATTTAATTGGTTTAATTTCAAGTTGCATAAGCTTAAGTTGCATAAGGATATGGGTTGAAATATCATGCAATGCCAACTATATGCATATGCTGTTTTAGCGGAAGCATTAATCTGGAATTATAGAGATGACAGAAAGTTTCATTGTTTTGATAGTGTTACACTTCTGAATTACTAAACACGAAGGACGGGTGTGAATTTGAGCAGTGTTGAGGGAAAACACTTCGTCAATAATTAAAACAAGAATTTACAAATTTACATTTTTCTGTTGGATAAGCTTTTTGCTTTTTGATTCATTATATTTTATTAATCGTTCCGCACGACGGGCGGGTTTAAATACGAGGCTGTTCGAGGGAAAATATTGTGCCACATCTAAAATAAACACATTCATATTTAGACTTTTCTATTGGTTAATACTTTTTATTGGTTTACTTTTTTATTTTTAAATTTGTATTCGTATTCTTTTATGAATTCAATATTTATTTTACTTTATTAATTGTTCTGCAAAACGGGAGGGTTTCCATGCTAGATGATGCTAATTTATAAATATATTTTGTAAACATTATGATAAAAAAAGTTAAGTAAATTTTCATTATTTCGTATCTGAATTTTGAATTATTCCGCACGACGGGCGGTTTTAAATATGAGGCTGGTTGAGGATAATATTTTATGAAAATAATGTAAAAATATAGAAATTTGGATTTTTATGGGTTTACTCTTTTATTTTTTAATTCATATTCCTTTTCTCTTATGAATTGAATACAAATTTAATAGTATGAACCGTTCCGCACGACGGGCGGGTTTACATGCTAGAACTTTCATTGTTTGTTACGTATTTGTGTTCTGAATTATTCCGCACGACGGGCAGGTTCAAATATGAGGCGGATTGAGGGATAATATTTTGTCAAAGTAAAAACATAAATATTCACATTTACAGTTTTTATTGGTGAACGTATTTACAGGTTGAACTTTTTGCGGATCGTATTCGAGCTCTGAATTATTCCGTACGACGGGCGAGTTTCAATATGAGGCGGGTTGAGGAATCATATTTTGTCAAAATAAACATAAAAAATGAAATTTAGAATTTTCATTTGATTAGGATATATATGGATTTAATATAATATTTTTTAATTTGATTTTTTTATATTAATATAATATGAATTTTATTTCATGAATTGCTCCGCACAACTGGCGGGTTTTAATGCTATATATATATAAATATATATGTCTTTCAGTGTGTATGTATGCTTGAATATGAGGTGATATAATTGCGCGGGCTCAATGGTATAGATCAGGGGCTTCAAACGTAAACGAAGCGATGGATCATGTGTATGAAATAAAAATGTCCCGCGGGCAGCAACTATAGACAATATGACGTTCAATTTCACCGTGTAGAATGAATTAATATACAAAACTAACGGATTTGACTTCAAGATCTACAATGGATCGTGTTTGACTTATAAATTATTTCGCACGACGGGCGGGTTTAATTATGAGGCAGATTGATGGAAAATATTCTGTCAAAAAAAGAAAAAAAGATTAAACTTAGACTTTTCAATTGATTACAATTTTATGACTGTGCCCTTTTTCTTATTTAATTTTCAATTTTTTTATGGATTAAACATGAATTTCATTTTGAGAGTTGTTCCGCACAACGGGCTGGTTTTAATGCTAGTATATATATATATATATATATATATAAACATACATACACACAAAAACACACACACACACATACAGACAGACAGTGACGCAGACGCGAATATAGTAATTGTATTGGAGGATGTCGATTTTCTATAGTGGTTTTACATTCATGCTTCGTTTTGTGTGTACTAGCCCGCCTCGTAGCCGAGTGGCTAAGACGCACGCTCTGTGCACGAGAGTCCCAGGGTTCGATTCCCTGGCGAGGTGAAACGTTTGGGTTCGTTTCTGGAAGGGTAGCCCAATTGTCGCACTGCGGGTTTTGTGTGCGCGCAGCCGTGCAGTTTCTGTACTGGCGGTGACTGCAAAGCCCGTGCGGCCGGACCTGCGGTGTGCCAGCCGGTGCCGTGAGGCTTTGCCCATGCATAAACTCACGCGAACATTAGCCTTTCCATTGCTGTGCTCAAATGCGTAAATATATTATTATTATTATATAGTACTGGGGAAGTATTCATGCTGAATGTATTTGAAATTACATTGATGCTTTATATTAAATACAATTTTCTATTATTAAATATGTATGTACAATGGGGCTGCTAGAAATTCGGATGATATGGACGTTCTGCTCCTAGATTCTCGCCTGTACACACGTACACATATAAAACACATATACACGTGTATACACATAGTCACCCACAAGTACGTACACACTCAATAGCAGAGTAACGCCGCTATGTGTTTTAGGCGATGGAGCTTCGTCACAGAAGTCTTCACTCACGCCTTGCTCACTCAGTCAAACCAAGACTGCATTTGAATTTATTATATCACTGGGGGTATCTTCAATTCACAACTTCAGAAGTGGGAACTTACGAAATACAGAACTTATGAATCGAAATATAGCCCGAAGGTCTTCGAAATATAGTCTCCTTTGAGCCGTTAATGTGAAATTCGGAAACTTATGGATTTGCTTCAGAAAAATTGTGAAGTACTTCCGGGGTAGTTCTGAAATGTCAATCAAATGCGTAGATGTACCTCCGAATTTCTTATGAATTTTTTCGAAATTTACCTGGCTGTAGTCGTATTCGTGTTGCTGGCTAAAGGTTAAAGGTCTAAGTGACAGCTGCTACACGGGAAGAAGCCGAAGCTTATGAACACACAGGTGTGCCCCGTGCAGCTCGCTGCCACCGCAGAGCCGACCATCTTAACTCTATCGCGCCACAAGGACGAAATACGCATTAGAGAGAAATATGTATTAGGGTCACTTGCCCAGAATGCATGACACAACACATGACTGATATCTGGTACCATTGACTGCTGGGTGGATAGGGGCTGTTGGATTATAGAATTCGCTCAAGAAATTCTGCTCCGCCGTGTTTTGAACCACGGATCTCCCGCTTGTGAGGCGGGTGTGCTAACCACTACACCACGGAGTCCACACTTTATTTTAGAACTATTGGTGCTTGCATCTTCACTGTTGTTCCAGAATAAAGACTATGTTGTCTTATAAAAAGATTCAATGTGCTCTCGTCTTCTGAATCAGAGGAATTGTCACTTTTTGTGTAGTATTGGTGTGATGTCGTTTTACTTGATAACATTTTGGTTTTAATTTTCGTTGTCAATGCCGTCGGTTGTTGTTTGTTGTATTATATCCATTTAAGAGACGCACAATCTCACACATACACACTGAATGGTGTCCTGACAGGTCAAGTCTGAGATTCTGCGCCAGGAGGCAGAGCGGCGACGCAATCAACAGAAAGATAAAGAGCGAGGGTCATTGAGGAAGAGCATAGATCAGCGGCGTGAACAGGGCATGGAGTTTGACGCCGATCTCGAGTGGAGTCAGTGTAGAGCATTTGTTACTCACATTAGACTCTTGTTCGATTCGTATCTGTGTGTACATTTGCGTGTGTGTGCTTTTTTTCTCTTGCAGTTGATTTTGCTTCATTCTTGTTCTGTTTCCCATTTTTCCCGTCACCAGTTTCCCATTCTCCTGTTCTGTTTTTCTTTGATCTCTCGATTGTGAGTCTTTTCGTCTACATGTATAGGTCTAGTGTTACTCGTGTTATTTAGTATGCGAGAAATTGTTGATATTTATCTTCTGGTTTTTCTCTTATATGCATATACATGTATGTGTTAACGTATATCTACGTTAGTGTACGTGTAGTGTTTGAACGTACATGCTTGAGAGTGCGTATGTGTGTGTATCTGAGTGTGTGTCATGCTTTTTGCGGTGGAAAAACAAAACAAAACAGAAAAAAGAAATACATTGAAGAATAAACAAAAACTGCATATTTCATTATTTTTATATTTGCTTGTAATCATTGAATTTATGCTGGTGTTTTCTTGTCTTATATATAATATAGCATCTGCTCATCTTTTTTTGTGTATCTGTGTGTATGTGTGTTTGAGAGGTTTACTCATGTCACGAGTTATCGGTTTATTTTCTTGCTGATATACTTGCTTGTTTTTTGCATATTTATGACGTATGTATATGTGTGTGCGTGCGTGTGTCAGTGCGTCTGGAGCAACGCTTGGCGGCCGAGGACCGGCAGTTTCACGAGGTGCCGCTGGTGCTGCCTGACCCGCCATCACCGGCGCTCATCATTACCGTCGAGCCAGCATCCGGCGGCGGCAGTGGCGGCGGCGGCAGATTTCAGCTACTGATGGACGGCTGGGATGGCGGGTGGCTGTACACGGCCAATCTGCGCGACGCACAGCCGTTCCCGGCCGGGCGGCAGCGGCCGGTGACACGACCTCGCGTCGTGCCGCGCGCCAGACGCATTCCAGCCGCCGCCGACTGTGATCCTCCCACGACCGCCACTGTAAGACGTGTCAGGTGCGACGGTCTGCTGTCTCGCCAGCTCTTTTTCCTTCCGTTTCTCTATCCTTCGCTCAATGAGTAGACGTCCGATTTGTATTGATTGAACGTTTGTTGAGCAGCTTCCACGTGCGCAAATAATGTGGAGTAAGCACTACGTAACTGCATGTACTGAAGAGAAAGCTACACCTTTCAAGGGTGATAAGCAAGCTGGATTTGAGTCAATGATTTAATAATTTATCTGATCTGGTTCAATCCAGGATGTCTTCTGAATCAGAATGGCGCAAATAGTGTCTCCAGTATGATGTACGAATATTATCAATGTTTGTCCAGTATTGTGTTGATGCCATTTATTTGGTTTCAATGTGTGTATGTGTGTGAAGTGTTAAGCTTTTATGTCACAATAACATGTACTTGACTAGTGGTAATATTGAAGGCCTTTCGTATGTCAGTATCATATGGTGTTATTATGTTCATGGCTCATAATTCAGCCTGAAATTTGAGGCATCCAGGCGACTCTTCACTAGTTGTCCGTCACGCTTGCATGTACGCATTATCTTTCTATCTCACACACGCATACACACACACATGAATGTCCTGAATGTAGACTGGGATCTATGGGCTCCCTGGATCAGAAGTCTCTTTGAACGAAGTTACGGTCCACTTTCGTATCAGATGTCGCAGCTGGTCGTATAGAGTTGCTCTCCGCCGCTATATGGTAGCCGTCCAGTGTAGGTTGGTCCGGGATGTTCATGAAGAACTTATCAAGTTGTCGTTTAAAATAATATGTGTTCACTCCGGAAATAATACGTTTGTACTTCGGCAGATAATTTTACAGGCTCGGGCCTATCACTGATATGCTGTGTTGTCGTATATTTGTGATCCGACCAGCTTATAACAAAGTTATAATCAGACCAGTTTTCTATCTGTCAGTTTACTCAGTTTTCTATCTAGATATTTACTCAGTTGTCTCTCTCTCTCTCTGTTTACTCTGGCGTTCTTTTCGCGGCTTGCTTGTGCAGCTGTCGTTAGGATAATTTATGTGGTAGGGTGGCGTCAGTAGTACACTGCACCTGATATGCTTGGCAATGTGCGAAGTAGCTTGACAGTTAATTTGACCTTTTTTGTACGTCTGACTTGGCTGAGCATCTCGTGGTAACACGCGTGTGTACTGTCAGATCATGTTTATAAATAGCTTGTGTCCCGGTTGTGTAGTCGCGCTGTTTGGCCAACTCGCATTGCTTGTGGTGTATGGTGCCAACGACATGTGGTCATGGGTATATAAACCGGGGTTACTAAGAATAGGGGGCTGACTTGCGACGTAGGACTTACCACTCACTCAGGCAAGCAGTTATTTATTCATCATTAGGGTATTAGGTTCTGGACTTCATTAAGATTAAAGAATAGCTTTAAGGTAGTAGATTTGACTGGCTGCTGAAAATACACAATTAAATTTCGACTGGGTGACTATTACTTGTTATCGCGGAACACAACATCAAGAGGAACTCAGAAGACTTCACGATCAGCCGAACGACGAAGACCAACATTTAGCATCTCAACATATTGTTGTCATTACATTTGGTGCCTTGACCCGGATCTTTAATTGTGGTTATCTTATCGGCATAGTCGAAACTCGGTCACTTCCACCGTTGGCTCAAAATTGTGAGGTGAGTGTTATCTTAATTTTCCTTAAACATTGCCTTTATCCAGAAGCATAATTACGGTAAAATAAAAATGGATGAGATATTTATTACAGTGGTAGGCAGTGGTAAGTGGTAGGCAGAATTGCTAATGAAATTACAACAGCGAATATAGTAAAGAATATCCATCAATTTTCTGGAGAAAATCCTAGTTGATTTTATCAGTGGGCAAACTGACATAGAGAGTCAGGCTTTAACTGCACCTAATCAAATGCTAGATATAGCTATAAACACCCTAGGAGGGTCGGCAGAAAGATTTGCGCGAAGATTAATAGCAGATAATGAAAACATAACATGGTCATCACTCCGTACAGCCCTCAGGGATCGGTATAGTGATTATACCAGTAATACTTGTGCACGAGAGAAACTACGACATTGTCGACATCAAAAGGGTGCATTAATTCCTAACTACTCAGATAGATTATTGGAATTAGGTCTAGAAGCATTCGACGACATTAATTAATCAGTCATAACAATCTTTGGTTGAAGTGTTTGAGCGTGGAATATAAGACAATAGCATTGCACGAGCATTGATAAGACAAAATTTTGATTCTTTACAACAAGCTACGGAATTTGCAATTGAAGTACAAAGAAACGAGCGAACATTTACTCTATTTAGAGGTAAACAAGTCGCAGAACCCGTGGAAATTGGAGCAGTCCAATGTGAACAATCTGAAATGAGTAAGGATATTCAGAAGCTAACGCAGTGCGTAATCGAACTGAGCAGACAAGTAAAGAATATATATACTAGACCCGAGGATATCAGGGCGCATAGACGTAACTTACAGCAATATCCGCAGCGTGGACCACCACCACCACCGATCAATAGATATTGGAACCAACAACCAAAGCAAAGAACAATGCCTCGAAATGTCCAGGCTGCACAAAAATATTCATGGTCCCAGACGGACGACCAATATGCCAACACTGTGTTAGAATCGGTCACACTAGACAACATTGCAGGACTCCTATGATACCAGTAAGAAATCAGCCGGAAAACTAAAGAAACCCGCTATTGAATATATTTTTCGTCCGATTTTCTTTACTTTTTTCTCTATTTCTCAAAAATTAATTATCACACATCTAAATAAATAATACCATCATGCTGGGAATTTTGTTTTGTACAACACGGTATAATTTTTAATTTTCCAAAGTGTATTAAAAAATGTTACGGCGGTGTGAAGTCAAAATGACAAAGTCAAAAAGGCAAAATTAGCACTAAAAACGTGAATATTGTGCTCAATTTTCCGCTATCTATTCCTCATAAACCAGCAATGGTACAACTATAAAAAGTATACTATTGTGTATAAAATTTTGTGTTTGTGGTTTTGAGATGTATTAGATGACCGAATAAGAATGAGGTTGAACAATGCGATGAGATTGAAAACAAACAATAAATGCAATAAAAACGTCACCTGCAAATTATCACAATTCAACAGCTCAAACCGCTCCACGCTCGCAACAATAACCGCTCCACGCTCACGCCACACACTCCACCACCGCACTGCCCCATTACTTCTTCTCGCACCTCTAAGCCCCGCCCATTGATCACATACATATAATCAGCTAACACACTGGTAACGCCATCTAACGACAATATACACAAACAACGTGTCTCCTCATCACTCTATACATAAACACAAATAGTCATATAAACAAAGCGTCTACACGGCAAAACCACACCTCCCCTTGATCTAAAGATCACTACGCCGTGTAGTCGCTCATCCACTCAGGAGCCCGCCTTTCTCTTCCGGACCGACGAGGAAGTCGATCACTTCCCGGCTCATGGTCAACCTGTTCACCTCCGACACCTTGATCTTCGTCTTCAGTTTCGCCGATCGACTCAACGACAACAGGACGTATATCCAGAACATGACGTGGAATACCATCAACCGACACATTATTCCGCGAATGAACACCAGTCACGGTACCTCTGTTCCATTGTGAAGTGCACCGTCCGTCCGCCGGCTTCACCCAGACCTCTTCACCAATTTCCACCGAACATCTCTCTTGGTTGCTCTCTGATGTAGTCTCTATGCATGGATGCCGCCACTCATAGTTATGCACATTACGATGAGGAATAGACGTGGGCTCCACACCAACTCTGGGTGACACATTGTACCAAAACACGGCCGTTGTTGGTGGTACCTGTGCTCTCTCAGCAAGCGCTTTTATGGTGCGGTGATGGCGCTCGACGATACCATTGCCGCTTGGGCGGTATGCAGCGCGATAAAATGGCATGATTTTCCACCGCCTCATCAGCTGCTTCATTTGTTGAGACCGAAACACACTGCTATTGTCCATGAGTAATTCACATACGGGTCCTCTCTCACGAAACACTTCATCAATATTCTTGCAAACCTGTTCAGCTGTGTCATTACGAAGTTCACGCCAGACTGCGAACCTGCCAGGACCGCAATCCACCATAGACAAATATTCACGGCCACGATAGTGTGTCACATCAATTGCCAATCTTCGGCAAGGCTCACTTAGGTTCAGATGGCCTGGTGTATGAACCGCGGGTGCTGGGTCGATCGATTGGCAACGCTGACACCCTCGCACAACCCGCCGAACAACTTCTCGAGATACAGTGGGATCCACCTGTCGTGCCAAGAATAATGTGCGGTCAACTCCCATGTGATGCATGTTGTGCATTTCTCTCACGTCGTTCACAGATGTCATGCACACATTCACGGTAGCTTCAGGACAGCGCGACGTATTTCTCGACCGCACCGCCGGCAATCCTAGCCACTGCTTTTTAACGCGAGTTAGTATATCCGCTTTATTTGCTGTCGTTGGAACACTGGTCACACTAACTCTCAATCCCAGCTCCGAAATCAAGTCACTCAGTATACTTAACCGTCGTTTCACGAGGATATCGGCTGCACCCTTGGTCTTAACTCTTCTTTCTTTAGTGAACAGTATACCGACCCATCCAGCTACTGTAGCGGAATCTGTCCGAATCTCAATTTTCTCCAGCTTCCATTTCACTGCCAGATTCACTCCTTTCAACACAGCTTCTAATTCTGCAACATTGATGTGATGCACATCTTCCTTCTTCCTCTGCCACGATGCGTCCTCGACAATAATTCCGTCAATTTCTATCGCTGCACCGATGGCAAGCATGCTGGCGTCACACCATACAATACCGTCATTAGTTTTTCGAACATGTCATGTTCCCCCCACTGGGTCATTCGCTATCACCCTCTCAACCATATCTTTTGTCATACGCAACACGTCATCCCCTACAACATCATCCCACTCGACACAATCAGCATGACGCTTGAGGTAGCTGCAAGCGGGCCTCAGCCATCCGGCGACGGGGTAGTGGCCGATCAACTTGCCACAAAGTGCGAACAATTGGCGTTTCGTCATATCGTCCGGTACGGCAGGTACTACGTTCCCTCTGCGGTACACCAAATGCCCGTGCTCGCTCTTTTGCAGCTGCAACCCAAGAACAGCACTTTGCTCAATCGGCACCGGTGCTTTGGCTTTCAGCCCATACTTGGCTAGATGGTCAACTACCGCTGCACCTGACACTATCGACTCTCGCACAACGATATCGTCTATGTACGAATCCGTTGCTTCTTCAACCAGTGACGCTTGCTGTAGGACCGTACGCACAATTCAGGTCATGGCTTTAGGCGCAGAACACAACCCAAAACCCATTCTAGTCAGACAGTATATATTTCCATCATATTTCACTAATTGGTGTTTCCACAATTTTTCTGCTACGTGAACCTGGAGGTACGCAGCCTTCAAATCCACGATCGATACTGGTCCTTCAATACGTCTCCATTATCTTAACTTTTCCCCGCATACATCAATAAATTCATCTCCAGTGTGACTGTGCAAAAAAGAGTTAAGCTCGCGGAAGTCCAATACTGGCCTAACTTTGTTCTTGGTAGGTTGAACGACCGCTAGCAATGGCAATACACCCATATTTTGCTTACCCGTCCAAGGCACCAAAATCTTCTCGTCAACCCACCTACGCACCTCGGCCTCAAATTCTTCCCTCACAGCATCATCAAGTGTCCTCTCGTAACAACCAATTTTCCTTGTTAGTACCGGATTCTGCAATTTCGTTAACCATTCGACTTCCCACCTTTCACCATCAAACGACGCGCGAAAATCTGGATCCTCGATGCTCAGATTTCGCGGACCATCATTTCTACTGTTTTTCTCACTCACATTTGGTACTGGCACGCTGTCACACTTCATCTCTATTGCACAACATGACTGTTGTCCGAATCGAACAGATTTCTCACTCACAGTCACTCCACCCAAATGATTGATCAAATCCATTCCGACCACAATATCAATGTTGCTAACAAGCTCATCAACCACTATGGCCTTCACTTTCACATACCCATTCTGTACTCCCACTGTAATCCACGCTTCACCTCTACACTGCACTTGTCTACCATCAAACGCGAGCATCACACATTCACCGTCAATATATTTTACAAAGCTCGTTTTTACGACCACAGCTGAACAACCAGTATCAATCAATGCCTTCGCCTTCATCTCATCTATCGTTACGTCAATAATTGGCAGACCTGACGATTGCGCCATTATTGGCTCATTGGAGTGACTGCTGGCGCACAAGCCACCCCACTCAAGTTTTCCGACTTGCATTCAAATGACTTGTGTCCGTCTTTTCCGCACCGATAACACACGATTGGTTTACGTTTGCTACAGTAGCGTGCCATGTGAGGCCCTCTACACACGAAGCATCGTCCGGTGAATCTTCGCGGCGCAGCATTATCTCGCAGTGTGATTCCCTGGTCCCACTGACCGCTTCACCGGAGGCCACCACATTCACGGCTCTATTAGCAGCCAACACACGGGCATGGGCAATTAGCTCGCTGGTCGTCATCTTTAGAACATTTGGTAAACGCTGAAGCGTGACTCTGATGTCGGCAGGAAATCCATTCACAAACGCAAGTCTCGTTGCATGCTCAACACCTGCATTATCGAAACTGGCCAGTCCAGCCAACCTTCTGATCTCATTGGCATATACATCAACAGATTCGCCGCTCCATCTTTTTTCACACAACTTTCTATGCGCCGTGAACGCATCATCCGTGAATGCTCCAATCAGCATTTGCTGAATCTGATCAGCATTGTCCTGGGCCTCTTCAGACAGCTCTAAATATAGCGCTAACGCATCCCCCTCAAGATACAGCGGAATGAAACTGGCTAGGTCAGATACACCTTGCAGCTTTGCTACCAACGTTGCTTTCTTCAACCACGCCACAACATCTCCATCGCCGGCAAACGCCCTGATCATATCGTGAGATATTTTTGGCATTTTGGCCGGTTAGCTTGTGGTTTTGAGATGTATTAGATGACCGAATACGAATGAGGTTGAACAATGCGATGAGATTGAAAACAAACAATAAATGCAATAAAAACGTCACCTGCAAATTATCACAATTCAACAGCTCAAACCGCTCCACGCTCGCAACAATAACCGCTCCACGCTCACGCCACACTCTCCACCACCGCACTGCCCCATTACTTCTTCTCGCACCTCTAAGCCCCGCCCATTGATCACATACATATAATCAGCTAACACACTGGTAACGCCATCTAACGACAATATACACAAACAACGTGTCTCCTCATCACTATACATAAACACAAATAGTCATATATACAAAGCGTCTACACGGCAAAACCACAGTGTTCTACAAAATAAGCTATAATTTATACCCTCAAATGATACAAAAACATGTAAAATTGGCAAAATTCTCAAATACATCCAAAATTACACATGCACACCGGGCGACTAAAATTTATTCGTTTTTCTTCTTTTTCTCAGTAACTTTTTGTTACGCATAAAAATAAATTATACCATCGTGCTGAAAATTTTGTTTTCTGCAATGCGGTATAATTTTTAATTTTCCAAAGTGTATTTGAAGGACGTTACGGCGGTGTAAAGTCAAAATGACATATTGCCAATTTCACAGCTATTATGCGCACTTGCGACTACACAGGAGTATACACTGATTAAATTTCACTGAAGCCCAATCACAATTAAGAATGCATCATATTAACTCCAAGCATGGATGGTGTGGTTTTATTGCGTACAGTTCAATTAATGATATACTGAATAGAAAGGCTTTATTGTCTCAATATTTACACATGAATGGTTCCGCACGACGGGCGGGTAAAATGCTACTGGGAACAAACTAAACTACTGAATTTTGCTTTGTAATTTGATTGGTTTAATTTCAAGTTGCATTCGCTTAAGCTGCATAAGGATATGGGTTGTAATATCATGCAATGCCAACTATATGCATATGCTGTTTTAGCGGAAGCATCAATCTGGAATTATAGAGATGACAGAAAGTTTCATTGTTTTGATAGTGTTACGATTCTGAATTACTACACACGAAGGACGGATTTGAATTTGAGCAGTGTTGAGGGAAAAAACTTCGTCAATAATTAAAAGAAGAATTTACAAATCTATATTTTTCTATTGGATAAGCTTTTTGCTTTTTGATTCATTATATTTTATTAATAGTTCCGCACGACGGGCGGGTTTAAATACGAGGCTGTTGGAGGGAAAATAGTTTGCCACATCTAAAATAAAAACATTCATATTTGACTTTTCTATTGGTTAAGACTTTTCATGGGTTTACTTATTCTTTTAAAATTTCTGATCGTTTCTTATTAATTCAATATTTATTTTACTTTATTTATTGTTCTGCACAGCGGGCGGGTTTTAATGCTAGATGGCGGTGTTAAGTTATAAATATATTTTGAAAACATTATGATAAAAAAATTGAGTCATTTCCATTGTTTTGTGTCTGAGTTCTGAATTATTCAGCACGACGGGCAGGTTTCAATATGAGGCGGTTTAGGCAAACTATTATGTCAAAATAATATAAAAATATCGAAATTTAGACTTTTTATGGGTTGACTCTTTTCTTTATTAATTCATATTTATTTTCTCTTATAAATTGAATACAAATTTAATAGCATGAATTGTTCCGCACGACGGGCGGGTTTACATGCTATAATTTGCATTGTTTGTTACGTGTTTGTGTTCTGAATTATTCCGCACGACGGGCAGGTTCAAATATGAGGCGGATTGAGGGATCATATTTTGTCAAATTTATATTTAAAATTTCCACATTTAGAGTTTTTTTTATTGGTGAACGTATATACAGGTTAAATTTTCTGCTTTTTAGTTTGTATTCAGCTCATTTTATGGATTGAATATGAATTTTACTTTATGAATTGTTGAGCACGACGGGCGGGTTCAAATCTATATCTATACTAGCATTAGAACCCGCCCGTTGTGCGAGCCATTCATGAAATAAAATTCATATTATATTTAAAAAAATCAAATTAATTTTTTATTATTAAATCCATATAAATCCTAATCAAATGAAAATTCTAAATTTCATTTTTTATGTTTATTTTGACAAAATAAGATCCCTCAACCCGCCTCATATTGAAGCCCGCCCGTCGTACGGAATAATTTAGAGCTCGAATACGATCCGTTCTGGACCTTGAAGTTGAATCAGTTAGTTTAGACTCGTTTTACACGGTGAAATTGAACGTTTTATTGTCTTTAGTTACTGCCCGCGGGACATTTTTATTTCATAAACATGATCCATTGCTTAGTTTACGTTTGAAGCCTCTGATTTATACCAGTGAGCCCGCACAATTATGTCACCTCATATTTAAGCATACGGAATATTGACCAAAATATTCACGTTTTTTGTGCTAATTTTGCCTTTTTGCCTTTTTGTCATTTACACTTCACACCGCCGTAACTTTTTTCATACACTTTATAAATTATACCGTGTAAATTATAAATTATACCGTGTTGTAGAAAACAAAATTCTCAGCATGATGGTATTATTTATTTAGATGTGTGATAATTAGTTTTTGAGAAATAGAGAAAAAAGTATAGAAAATTGGACGCGTGGAGTTTAAATAAAATTTTGAATGTAGATTGATTTTTTTTCCATTTTACATGTTTTATATTCAATTTTTGGGTATGAATTATAGTTTGTTGAGTAGAACAGAAAATTTTATACACAGTGGTATAGTTTGTATAGTTGTACCATTGCTGGTTTAGGAGGAGTAGTCTACAGAAAATAGACCAAAATTTTCGCATTTTTCAGGGTTCATTTTGTCTTTTCACCGCTATAACTTTTTTTGGTTTAATTTTTAAAATTTAAAATTTAGCATATCGTGTAGACAAGAACATTTCCAACGTAATGGTATAAATTGTTAGCGGGTAGGCCAAGTGGTTACTGAGTAGCAGCTTGCAGAATATGGACCAAGGAGGGTGGGACACACAGACACACATACACACAGAGGTTCTCTTTTATATATATATATCTACTAGCATTAAACCCGCCCGTTGTGCGGATCAATTCATAACATGAAATTCATATTCAATTCATAAAAATATGGAAAATTAAAAATGAAATAGGGTACACTCATAAGAATATTAATTAATTGAAAATTCTAAGTTTAATTATTTTTATTTCGACAAAATATTTCCTCTCAGTCCGCCTTAGTCATTTTTACACCCGCCCGTCGTGCTGAATAATTCAGAGCTCGAACACGATCCGTTCTGGATCTTGAAGTCAAATCCATTGGTGTTGTGTATGGATTAATTCTACAGGGGAAATTGAACATTCTATTGTCTATAGCTGCTGCCCGCGGAACATTTATATTTTAAAAAAAATTACCTTTTTTAAATGAACCATTTGAAAAAATGAACTAAAAACACTTTAAGCCCGCCCGTCGTGCGGAACAATTCATGCAATAAAATTCATATTAAATCCATAAAATATAATGAATACAAATTGAAAAGCAAGAAATGTAACCTATAAATATCTTAACCAATAGAAAAGTCAAAATGTGAATATTTTTGTTTTTATTTTGACAAATATTATCCCTCAGCCCGCCTGATACATAAATCTGCCCGTCGTGTGGTATAATTCAGAACACAAACACGAAACAAACAATGAAAGATGATGAAATCTTTTCATCAGAATGTTTCCAAACTATATTTATTACTTAACATCATTCCCCAACATCATTTGCTTAAGTACTATTTCACTTTTACCGCTATAATATTTATTGCTAAAATTGATATATTTTCCGCTATCATTAAAACCCAATATAACCTGAGTCAAACCTACCCAACCCAACCCAACCATTCAATCTTCACCGCACTCAGCCTAGTCTGAGGTGATTCAACTTATTAGTTTATTATCACAAAATATACTGATTCGATCATTATTTGTAATCAGAAGACTGAGATTATCTACCCCAGGGGTCCCAAACACGCGGCCACCAATACTTTTCTCTCAACCCGCCAATATAGTACCGGAACCAAACTGTAAGGCAGCTAAATTCACATTTGTTGCATAATGCGATATATTTATACACCATTTAAGTCAAATTTACATCAGTGAGTCTGGATCTTGAAGTCAAGCCCGTGAGTTTTGTATATGGATTCATTCCACACGGTAAAATTGAATGTTTGAACCCTCCCTTCGTGCGGAACAATTAATAAAACAAAAGTAATACATATTTAAATGCAAACAACCAGTCTAAAGAAAAACTCTAAATTGTAAAATCTATACCAACAGTAAATTCCTGTTCTTAATTTGCATATTCTTATTCTAATAATTGACGGCATATTATTCAGTCAACCCGCCTGATACTTAAGCCCGCCCGTCGTCAGGAATATTTTCGAAATGTAAACACAAAATAACAATGATTTGTTTTAGTATATAAAGGATTTTTTTCCATAATATTATCTCATAATGCCCGGTTAATGCTTCCACTAATGCATCATTTTCATACCGTTGTTATTTTTTGGATTACACCGATATTACAGCCCTTGATATTACAGCCGATATTATATTATGCAATCTATATTCTGCTACGTAATATTCCTAATACATATATCATCAGATCACAAAATATATTTGAAGGTTCACATCATTCTCCACCATCATTTGCTCAAGAGCTATTCTACTTTTATCGCTAGAATCTTTACTGCTAGCAAAATATCATATACCTCGCTATCAATTAAACCTAGCATTAAAACCCGCCCGTTGTGCGGAGGAATTAATAAAATGGAATTAATATTCATAAAAATTCATATTCCTAAAAAATATTCCAAATTAAAATAGAAAATGAAAACTCATAAGTGTCTTACTCAATAGAAAAGTCCAAGTGTGAATATTTTTATTTTTATTTTGACATAATATCCTCCCTCAACCCGCCTCATATATAAACCCACCCATTGTGCGGAATAACTCAGTACACAAACACGTAACAAACAATGAAAATTCTAGCATGTAAACCCGCCCGTCGTGCGAAACAGTTCATACTATTAAATTTGTATTCAATTCATAAGAGAAAAGGAATATGAATTAAAAAAGAGTGGAGTAAACCCATAAAAAAGTCTAAATTTCTATATTTTCATATTTATTTTCACAAAATAGTTTGCCTAAACCGGCTCATATTTTTACATTCCCGTCGTGCTGAATAATTCAGAACTCAGACACGAAACAATGAAAAATGACTTCACTTTTTTATCATAATGTTTCCAAAATATTTTTATAACTTAACGTCACCGTCTAGCATTGAAACCCGCCAGTTGTGCGGAACAGGTTAGGGGCTTAATACGTAAATACGTATTAAGCGTATTATACGTACGCCTGTAAATACGTTCACCAATAAAAACTCTAAATGTGAATATTTTAATTATAAATTTGACAAAATATGATCCCTTAATCCACCTCATATTTAAACCTACCCGTCGTGCGGAATATTTCAGAACACACACACACACACATAATAATACACAAACACGTACAAAACAATGAAAATTCTAGCATGTAAACCCGCCCGTCGTTCGAAACAGTTCATACTTTTAAATTTGTATTCAATTATTAAGATAAACTAAATATGAATTAATAAAGAAATGAGTAAACCCCAAACAATCCTATTTAAACCTGCCCGTCGTGCTGAATAATTCAGAATTCTGACTCAAAACAATGAAAAATGACTAATTTTTTTATCATAATGGTTTCAAAATATATTTATAACTCAACATCACCTTCTAGCATTAAAACCCGCCCTTTGTGCAGAACAATAAATAAAGTAAAATGAGTATTGAATTAATAAAAAATGATTAGAAATTAAAAAATAAAAAGTAAACCCATAAAAAGTCCTAACCAATAGAAAAGTCTAAATGTGAATGTTTTTATTTTAGATGTGGCAAAATATTTTCCCTCGAACTGCCTCGTATTAAAACCCCCCCGTCGTGCGGAACTATAAATAGAATATAATGAATCAAAAAGCAAAAAGCTTATCCAATAGAAAAATATAAATTTGTAAATTCTTGTTTTAATTATTGACGAAGTTTTTTTTCCTCAACAGTGCTCAAGTTCACACCCATCCTTCGTGTATAGTAATTCAGAAGTGTAACACTATCAAAACAATGAAACCTTCTGTCATCTCTATAATTCCAGATTTATGCGTCCGCTAAAACAGTATATTCATATAGTTGGCATTGCATGATATTACAACCCATATCCTTATGCAACTTAAGCTTATGCAACTTGAAATTAAACCAATAAAATTATACAGTAATATTCAGTAGTTAACTTTGTTCCCAGTAGTATTTTACACGCCCGTCGGGCGGAACAATTCATGTGTAAATATTGAGGACAATAAAGCCTTTCTATTCAGTATAGTGTAGCATTAATTAAACTGTACCCAATAAAACCACACCATCCATGCTTGGAGCTAATATGATGCATTCTTAATTGTGATTGGGCTTCAGTGAAATTTAATCGGTGTATATTCCTGTGTAATCGCAAGTGCGCATAATAGCTGTCATATTGGCAATATGTCTTTTTGACTTTACACCGCCGTAACTTCCTTCAGATACACTTTGGAAAATTACAAATTATACCGTATTGTAGAAAACAAAATTTCTAGCACGATGGTATAATTTATTTTAATGTGTGACAAATAGTTCCTGAGAAATAGGTAGAAAAATGAATTAATTTTAGTCACCCGGTGTTCAAGTTTAATTTGGGATGTATTTGATAATTTTGCCAATTTTACACGTTTTTTGTATCATTTGTGGGTATAAATTATAACTATTCTTGTAGAACACAACATTATCTACACAATAATATATTTTTTATAGCGGTAACATTGCTGGTTTATGAGGAATAGGTAGCGAAATATTGACCAAAATATTCACGTTTTTTGTGCTAATTTTGCCTTTTTGACTTTGTCATTTACACTTCACACCGCCGTAACTTTTTTATAATACACTTTGGAAAATTACAAACTATACCGTGTTGTAGAAAACGAAATTCCCAGCATGATGGGATTATTTATTTAGATGTGTGATAATTCGTTTTTGAGAAATAGAGAAAAAAGTATAGAAAATCGGACGCGTGGAGTATAAATAAAATTTTGAATGTAGATTGAATTTTTTTCCATTTTACATGTTTTATATTCAATTTTTGGGTATGAATTATAGTTTGTTGAGTAGAACAGATAGGTTTCTACACAGTGGTATAATATGTATAGTTGTACCATTGCTGGTTTAGGAGGAGTAGTCTACAGAAAATTTACCAAAATTTTCGCATTTTCAGGGTTCATTTTGTCTTTTCACCGCTATAACTTTTTTGGTTTCATTTTTAAAATTTAAAATTCAATCTAAACTGTAGACAAGAAAATTTCCAACGTGATGGTATATATTGTTAGCGGGTACGCCAAGTGGTGGCCGAGTATTAGCTGATAGAAAATGTACAAAGGAGGGTGGGACACACACACACACAGACACACAGAGGATATCTTTTATATATATACAGTGATACCTCGGCTCACGAACATAATTGGTTCCCAGAAAGTGTGCGTAAGGCGAAAAGTTCGTCTTCCGAACATTTATTTCCCATAAGAAACCATTAAAATGATCCGTTCCCAGGTCCCCATAAAACATAATTTTTTACTAAATTTGTCTTCAATAAGACTACAAAAAATACCATATTTTATGTATAATAAATGTGTTATTGTATTGTAATTAAAGAAATAAACGAAAATAATAAAATAAACGAATTGTAATAAAAGAATTGTATTGAACGAACGAATTGTAATAAGAGGGAGGGAGGGAGTTACTGTTTGGAAGGAGAGTCAGCTTCCATAAGCACTGTAGATTACTCAACCTCCGGTGTTGCTTCTCTTCTTTGCTTCTTAGAAGGAGACTCTTTATCCTTTATGCTGACTAGAAACCTCTTAATTGACACCTGCTGCTTTCTGAGTTGTGCGGTCTTACGAAACTGAGGCATCACATTATCATTCATCATGTTGACGATTCTCATAGCCACAGTCTTTTCAGAACGGTACTGCTCGATAAAAGCCTGCACATCACTCCACTTAGCTAGCATGGTCTTGATGCTTTCACTTGATGCTGCAGCCATCTCCTCGTCCTCAGATGACAAATCCTGAATGGCTTCCTTCTGCTTGTCCTCATGAAGTAAAATCAAATCTTCTGTGTTGAGGACCTCATTTTGGTCAGCATCAAGCTCCTCGACGTTATATACATCCACTTGGAGTCCCATGTTCCGTCCCATGGAAACAATGTCCTTCACAACAACAGAGTCTTGAGGAACAAATCCTTCATAATCCATCTCAAGGATACATGCGGGCCACAACTTCTTCCATGCTGCTTTCAAAGTTCGAAAGATAACATCATGACAAGCCTTTTCTATCAGTTGAACACAATGATACACATTGAAATGGGCCTTCCAATAATCCCTTAGTGATAGGTCGGTGTCATTGGTCACGTGAAAGCTCCCAGTAAATAAGGCCTTAGTATAAAGCTTCTTAAAGCTTGCGATCACTTGCTGGTCCATGGGCTGCAGCTGGGGGTTGTGTTGGGAGGGATAAATTTGACCTTGATAAATTCAAGATCACCTTGAAGTTCCTCCTCCAAACTTGGTGGATGCGCCGGGGGCATTGTCAAGGAGAAGGAGACACTTGACAGGGAGTCCTTTCTCCTCGGGATATTTTCTCACTGAAGGAGCGAAGACATCATGCATCCAGTCCATAAACGAGATGAGTAACCCAAGCTTTGGTGTTGGACTTCCACATTACAGGAAGCCTGGATTTAACCACCTGGCTTTTCTTGAAGGCCCTTGGGTTTTCTGAGTGATAAACCAACATTAGTTCTATCTTACAGTCGCCTCTGGCATTGCCGCACATCAGGAGGGTTAGCCTATCTTTCATAGGCTTATGCCCAGGGACGGACTTCTCTTCATGTGTGATGAAAGTCCGGTTAGGCATATTTTTCCAAAAAAGACCGGTTTCATCAGCATTAAACACTTGATGAGGAACGTAGCCTTCTTCTTCCACCATCTTGAGAAATAATTCCTTGTAAGCTTCGGCAGCTTTATCATCAGAACTGGCTGCCTCGACATGACGAATGACACTATGAATCCCTGTACGACGCTTAAACTTCTCGAACCATCCGTGGCTAGCCTTGAAGTCATCAATGGATGACGAACTTCCAGCTTGCATCTTGATGATATCCGAGTGAAGTTGCCGTGGTTTCTCGGCGATAATACCCTCACTCACACTGTCACCTACTATCTGATTTATGTTAATCCAAATCAACAGAAGTTTTTCAACCTATTCTATTGCCTGAGACCGTTGCTTAGACAACACAGAAACACCCTTAGCCACACACGCACCCATATTAGCTTCCTTTTTCTTAAGGATGGTAGCAATGGTAGACTTAGCGTACTGGTACTGGGACGCTACGCCACACAAACGCACACCTCGTTTGTGTTTTTCAATGATCTCTTGCTCGATCGTAATTTTCTTTAATCTTTTTTTAGTCTTAACCCTAGCCTGTGGTGGGGTCTTTTTCGGTCCCATAATAGCAAAAGTACACTCAATATGGTCCAAAATATCTATCAAACACAAACCACGTCCGCACTCAACGAAAGGCGGTGACGAACTGGGACGCCGTGAGGGTGCATCAGCTTCTCGTGGTCGCCACCGTGGCGCTGTTCGACCGCTTGGTTTGGTTCGCCCGCCGAAAACTAGTTCGTCAGCCGAGACTATATGCTCGTGAATTTAATGTTCGTGAGGCGAAAAGTTCGTGAGCTGAAGCGTTCGTCAGCGGAGGTTTTACTGTAGATATATATATAAGAGATCCTCTGTGTGTCTGTGTGTGTGTCTGTGTGTGTCCCACCCTCCTTGGTCCATTTTCTATGAGCTGTTTCTCGGCCATCACTTGGCGTACCCGCTAAAAATTTATACCATCATGTTGGAAATTTTTTTGTATACACGATATGCTAAATTTGAAATTTTAAAACTGAAACCAAAAAAAGTTATAGCGGTGAAAAGACAAAATGAACCCTGAAAAATGCGAAAATTTTGGTCAATTTTCTGTAGACTACTCCTCCTAAACCAGCAATGGTACACTATACAAATTATACCAATGTGTAGAACATTTTTCTGTTCTACTCAACAAACTATAATTCATACCCAAAAATTGAATATAAAACATGTAAAATGGAAAAAAAGTCAATATACATTCAAAATTATATTTAAACTCCACGCGTCCGATTTTATATACTTTTTTCTCTATTTCTCAAAAACTAATTATCACACATATAAATAAAAAATACCATCATGCTGGGAATTTCGTTTTCTACAACACGGTATAATTTTTAATTTTCCAAGTTGTATTATAAAAAAGTTACGGCGGTGTGAAGTGTAAGTGACAAAAAGGCAAAAAGGCAAAATTAGCACAAGAAACGTGAATATTTTTGTCAATATTCCGCTATCTATTCCTCATAAACCAGCAATGGTACAGCTATAAAAATTATACTATTGTGTAGATAATTTTGTGTTCTACAAGAAAAGTTATAATTTATACCCACAAATGATACAAAAAACGTGTAAAATTGGCAAAATTCTCAAATACATCCAAAATTACACTTGAACATCGGGTGACTAAAATTTATTCATTTTGCTACCTATTTCTCAGGAACTGTCGGTCACACATTAAAATAAATTATACCATCGTGCTAGAAATTTTGTTTTTCTACAATACGGTATAATTTTTAATTTTCCAAAGTGTATCTGAAGGAAGTTACGGCGGTGTAAAGTCAAAATGTCATGTTGCCAATTTGACAGCTATTATGCGCACTTGCGATTACACATGAATATACACTGTTTTATTTTCACTGAAGTCCAGTCACAATTTACGCACTTGCGATTACACATGAATATACTACTGTGTAGATAATTTCGTGTTCTACAAGATAAGCTATAATTTATACCCACAAATGATACAAATAACGTGTAAAATTGGCAAAATTCTCAAATACATCCAAAATTACACTTGAACACCGGGCGACTAAAATTAAGTCATTTTTCTACTATTTCTCAGTAACTATTTGTTACACATGAAAATAAATTATACTATCGTGCTAGAAATCTTGTTTTCTACAATACGGTATAATTTGTAATTTTCCAAAGTGTATCTGAAGGAAGTTACGGCGGTGTAAAAACAAAAGGACATATTGCCAGTTTGACAGCTATTATGCGCATTTGCGATTACACAGGAATATACACCGATTAAATTTCACTGAAGCCCAATCACAATTAAGAATGCATCATATTAGCTCCAAGCATGGATGGTGTGGTTTTATTGGGTACAGTTTAATTAATGCTACACTATACTGAATAGAAAGGCTTTATTGTCCTCAACATTTACACATTAATTGTTCCGCTCGACGGGCGGGTAAAATACTACTGGGAACAAAGTTAACTACTGAATTTTACTGTATAATTTATTTGGTTTAATTTCAAGCTGCATAAGCTCAAGTTGCATAAGGATATGGGTTGTAATATCATGCAATGCCAACTATATGAATATACTGTTTTAGCGGACGCATAAATCTGGAATTATAGAGATGACAGAAGGTTTCATTGTTTTGATAGTGTTACACTTCTGAATTACTATACACGAAGGATGGGTGTGAACTTGAGCACTGTTGATGAAAAAAAACTTCGTCAATAATTAAAACAAGAATTTACAAATTTATATTTTTCTATTGGATAAGCTTTTTGCTTTTTGATTCATTATATTCTATTTATAGTTCCGCACGACGGGGGGGTTTTAATACGAGGCAGTTCGAGGGAAAATATTTTGCCACATCTAAAATATAAACATTCACATTTAGACTTTTCTATTGGTTAAGACTTTTTATGGGTTTACTTTTTATTTTTTTATTTCTAATCATATTTTATTAATTCAATATTCATTTTACTTTATTTATTGTTCTGCACAAAGGGCGGGTTTTAATGCTAGATGGTGATGTTGAGTTATAAATATATTTTGAAAACATTATGATAATTATTTTAAAATTTTAGAAAAATTATTTCATCGAAGATTGATAAGTTTTATAAAAAAGCATAAAATCATACATGAAAATCAATATGGATTCCAAAGAGGCAAGAACACATCACAAGCCGTGCTTGATATGATCAACTACATAACTGAGTCTTTTGAGCAGCGTCAAATAACTGTTGGATTATTCCTGGATCTGAAAAAGGCCTTTGACACTGTCGATCACAAAATATTGTTGAAAAAACTAAACTTATACGGCATGAGAGGCACAACCCTACAATGGATCACAAGTTATTTAACACAGAGAACGCAATACACTGAAGTAAGTGGTTCAAAGTCTGAACAATTACCCATAGAATGCGGGGTTCCAAAAGGTTCTACACTGGGACCGACACTATTCATACTCTACATCAACGATCTATTCAACATCATGAGGCACACAAAAACAATACCATTTGCGGATGACACCAACATATTCTACAAAGGCAAACACACGTATAAACTCTATGAACAAATAAACTCAGGCATAAAAATACTACAAGACTGGTTCACGAGTAACAAATTATCGCTCAATGTAAATAAGTCTAATTACATTGTTTTCAGTAACAGTAATGACACCTCAAACAGCTGTATAAGCATAGGGGCAGACAAACTTGATAGGAAACAATCTACTAAATTTCTGGGAGTAATTATTGATAGCAAATTACATTGGAAAGAGCAAATATCCAATGTAACTGCCAAACTAAACATAGTGAATTTCCTTCTCAGCAAAGTAAAAGAAAGATTCGACACTAAAACGAAAACCACCCTTTATTATTCATTTTTTCAATCATATTTACAATACTGCTGTGAAGAATGGGGAAATACTTATTACACTAACTTGCAAACTATAAGAATTGCACAAAAAAGAGCTATCAGAATCATAGACAATCTGAAAGCAAGGGAGCATACATCACCTTCATTCAAAAATGAAAATATTCTAAAATTTGATGATGTAGTAAAACTTAATAATTTAACTAAAATGTATGCAGCATATCATAAGAAATTACCATCTAACATTCAAGCATACTTCATAATCAATACAAGGCATACAGACAAATTCCTCTTTCCCCACACACGAACCAAACTAAGAAGCTTATCATTTTTCTATGTAGGTATATCGCAGTGGAATGAATTGGAAAAAAACCAGAAACAAACTCCAACGTTGTCCAGCTACAAGAAAAACTTGAAAAAACAATACATTCAATCTTACTCTGAAGAATCTGACCAATGAAAATATAGGATATGGTCAAGTGCAATAAATCGTGATTGTGCTGTGTGTGTGGGTGTGTGTGTTCACACTGTGTTCTGTCAGTTAGAAATGAATATATAAATTTCCCAATGATCGACCTTGTCATATGCCTTCTCGAAATCCAAGTATATCACATCTACATTGCTTCCTTTTTCCTGCAGTTTCAGCGTACTGCCCTCGTGCTCGTTTAGCTGGGATATGCACGAGTATCCCGTCCAAAGCGAGTGGGTAAGACTCACTATTGCGACGGTGCGGGAATCTGCTGGTGCTAGGCCGGATTTACTGACACAAACATCGAATATATGGTGTATTTCTGTGTCTTAACTGTAAATCTAGAAACAAACAAAATAATGAACATATTATACAGAACGCATGATCCTACAAATTCGCGCCATATTACAAAATAACAAACTAATAGCGCAACTAAGAACATATAAACACCAACAATATTACTACCTTGCCACGATATTCCCACCAACTCAGGATGCCGAATATAGCCGTGCCAACATAAGATAACCAATATATCCGTGCAACGCACAATAAGCCAACTCCTTTTGCAATGCGGTGTGCAATAGCCAACACAAGATCACATGCACACATACATGCATACATACACACAGCGCAGATACATTTCGTAAGTGACAATATGACACCGGTTGCGATACAGCATCGCAGCGCGGCTCAGATGCGCAGCAGTCTTGCCCGAAATATCCAAGGAGCACACATTGACAGTTCAATCTGTGAAATATACATTTTAACCCTTTAGTTACTAACATTCCCATTTTGGGAACATGAACTAGAGGAGTATAACTCAAATCCTATAACAGCTACAGTATAATTGAATACATCATTATATAGCTCAAATCCTGTAGATGTTTTTGATATATAATAATTGTCTGATTTGCTTAGGTTAAAAAATTGCATTAAGTTTAATATAGGCGATGTGTTGTCATACACTGTTATAATAAAGACGGATGACAATACGGTGTTTATCTTCCACACGAAACATCAAAATAACCAGAACAAACAATTAGTCACCAACCCCGAAACATCCCAAAACACACTCCCCTTTCGTCTCCCCCTCGCCACCAACATCTACATCGTGGCAAATCACAGAGTTGCCAACCACCATACACCTTCCCCTAGTTTCTAACTAATTAAGCACATAATCCCGTGAACGAGTCGGTGCGCGCCGTCGTCGTGTCGAGCGCCGCAACGGCGGGCAACCGTCCTATTCAGTCCGACGACATCGATCGGCTTGCTGATGTGAGTCACTTGCTGGTTCACTGTTATCGAACACTGGTGGAGGACTGTTTGGCTGCGGTCGCTGTTGGTCACCACGCTCTAACTAACTTGCATCGGCTCTCATGTCCAACAGCAAGTGTCGACGATTCCTTCGCGTGATCCGTCCACTCGGCATGCGAAGAGTGTAGCTACGGTGTCCGTTGGAGCCGACAATCACGCCTCGTCGGTCCCAACGTTGAGACGTCTGGTCTTGGATGTACACCGAACTACCTACAGGAAGACGTGGCAGAGTACGCGCAGTCACGTTGTACCTCGTCTCCGCCTTACGCTGCTCCTCCTCCCCCACTGCGTCGTAGACATCAGCTTTGCGCTGCCACTCGGGGGCGTATGATGACGAGTGCGCCGGAACAGACGATCGCATCGGGTGCCCTAAGACGATTTGGGCCGGCGACCGTCCATCTCGACCGGGCGAATTCCGCATCTCCAGAAGACCTTCTGTCACGGCATCATCGTCCAGATTTCCGTTGGTCGACGCTTTTTGGAGCAGGCGTTTGATGCGCTTCACGGCAGACTCTGCATGTCCGTTACTTTGCGGGAACTCCGGACTGCTGACTGAATGTTCGACATGCCAGCGCTGCAAAAACATCTTTGTTCTGCGCGCCATAAACTGTGGTCCCCCATCGCTTCGCAGGCGATTTGGGACGCCATACAAAGCAAAAAGCTGTCGCAGAGTTCTAATCAGGTGCCGGAAGGTGGCGTCACTTCGGGGGCACTCCACACCGAGAGGCCAATTGGAGAGTCTGTCCACATGCACTAGGTACGTCCGGCCACCATACTGGAAATAGTCCGACGACACGCTTTCAAAAATTCTAGACGGCTTATCGTCGTTTCGCCAAGGTTCCTTTGGCAGACTATTGTGGTACTGCTTGCACATTTCACATGATGTTACGGCCATTTTAATGTCGTTTGCAATTGTCGGCCAGTACACTGATTGTCTAGCTCTCTGAGTTGTCTTCACTATTCCCTGGTGCGAGCTGTGGAGGCTCTTGATGATCGTGGCTCTCATTTCTCGTGGGATGACTAACCGGCAACCGTTCAGTATGATCGGACCATCCAGTCTCAATTCATGGCGGGCGTTCCAATACGGAACGCCCGCCATGAATTGAGTCTGGATGTCAACGCTGTCTTCGCACATATGACGTTCTGCCGGGAATCCTTTGTGAATCGCCTCTCGCAGGTGTTGATACTCTTCGTCTCTTGCAGCTGCTTCCAGCACTGAGGACAGAAGTGCATCGCCAATGTTGGATTCCAGATTCGGTTGGTCATTGTTCACGACACAAGTAATTGTCAGGGAATGCTCGTGTAGGTCTTTTGATTCTTCCCCTGCCAGATTTTCATTGTCCACCGCGGGCAAAGGTGATCTTGATAAACTGTCGGCAACGATATGATCTTTCCCGGCTCTCCACATTTCATCGAATTGTAGGTGGGAAAGTTTGCCGCGAAGTCGTTGAAGACGTGGATTGTCGATGTCTGCAAGACTTTTCGAATTCAGTATCGGTAATAAGGGTTTATGGTCCGTTATGATTGTGAAGCGAGGAGCGGCGGCCAAATACACATTTGCCTTGTGGCATGCCCACACAACCGCTAACATTTCCTGTTCTATTGCGGCGTAACGAGATTCCGTATCGGTCAGTGCTCGTGAGCCGCATTGCACCATGCGCCATATTTTGTTTCCATCTTGTTGTTTGACGACAAACCCTAGACCATGCAGGTGCGCTGCGTCCGTTTCCACGACTGTGGGACGTTTCGGATCGTATAAATCTAGAATCGGTGGCGATGTGAGAGCTTTCTTGGTTGCTTCGAACGCTTGCGTTTGCACCTCATCCCAATGCCACTCTACGTTTTTCTTCAACAGTTCGCGGATAGGCGCTGTGGCGTTGGCGATTTCTGTCGAGAAATTACTGAGCTGGTTAGCGAGACCTAAAAAAGATCTGACTCGTGACTGATTCGTCGGAATCGGAAAGTCGACTATTGTAGCAACTTTATTTCGGTCCACCGTGTAACCACTTTTATCTATGCGAAATCCACAGAAGAGTGCAGACGACCGCCCAAACGAGAACTTTTCTTCGTTCAGCGTGATACCGTTCTCCTCACATCGTTGCAGTACGCTCCACACGTCTTCTAAGTGGGAATCGTACTTTTCGTCGCTTATCAGCATATCGTCTACGACCTGCGAAAGACGGTTACACCCAGACAACGCCATGGAACAGCGGTGGTTAAACACATCGCCGCTGGATACGAGACCCATGGGAGCGCGTTTCAGGCGATATCGCCCCCACGGTGGCATGAAGCAGGTCAGATCACGATCGTCCTCGTGAATCGGTATTTGAAAATACCCCTGCTTGGCGTCCATCGTAGTGAAATACTTGGAATGCGTTGGTATTTCAGACACCGCGTGCAACGGCACGGTGACTGGGTACGACGGTCGACGCACGTACTTGTTTAGTTTCGTCAAATCCACCGTCAGTCGACATCCTACCATCTTACCGGTGTTGTCACGCTTTGGCACTGGCACTATCGGGCTGCACCATTCGGTAGGATGGATCACTTTTTCTACTATATCTTGACGCTCCAATTCGTCCAGACTGGTTTTGATGTGCCGACGATACGCGACCGGGATTTTCCTCGGCGCATGGATGCTGTGTGGCTTGGCTTCCTGCTCAAGCTCTATCCGCATGGGTGGACCTACCATACATGGAAGGGTCCCTTCAGGTCTGAACACTTTCAGGAATCTGTTTTTGAAGAGAACAGCATGTTCATCCCGTTCATGAGCGGTCGGCTCTCTATTTGATGTCCAGCGCGGTCGTTCGCTGCGATTTTCTTCGTCTGCGCGACCGCAGGAACCTTCAGTACTCGCAGGACCACTGATGGAATCGCCCATTTTCTCATGTTTCACAGAAGCACGTGCCATTGTGAGCTGCTGTGGAAACGTTTTGTGTATGATGTCCAGATCCACAGCGTCGCACCACGAAAGCAGTGAGTCCGTAGCGGCTGGCACCACATAAAGTTTGGTGCGACATGAAGCATCTCACAGTGTGAGTACAGCACTGCATGCGCCGAGGCAATTCAGACGGCTACCATTGGCAGAACAGAGGCGGTCCTGACACGCAGTCAACTTCTGACAATCCAGGCCAACCTTCCGAGCAGTGACCGCGTTGATGACGCTCACTTCCCCGCACAGGTTCGAATCCTGTCGGCTGCGCCATGTGTTGTCATACACTTTTATAATAAAGACGGATGACAATACGGTGTTTATCTTCCACACGAAACATCAAAATAACCAGAACAAACAATTAGTCACCAACCCCGAAACATCCCAAAACACACTCCCCTTTCGTCTCCCCCTCGCCACCAACATCTACATCGTGGCAAATCACAGAGTTGCCAAGCACCATACAGGCGAAAATCAACACCTGCAACTTAGTGGTTTTATATTATTTTATTTCCTTTTTTAAATGTAGACCTTCATTTGTCCTCGGCTCCCCCATTGTTCTGCAGTGATGAGGGTGGCTAGATACCCCACAGGAATACAAACAAAGCCTGTTTCAAGGGTGGTTGATCTGATAGTCAACGGCATCTAGCAAGCTCCCATGTTGCAAACACGTTTTCATTTTTCTATTTGTGCCTACTTCCTGGCCGCTACGATGTTTCTGTCAGTTATTTTTCTCGCGTCTGTGTATATATGTGTGCGCTATATCAAATATATGTTGTTGTTGACTTCAGACCGCGCTGAGTTATTCACTTTGTGTTACAGAAATGTCTTCTCCACAGCATAAGAAGTTGAAGAGCGTGTCATGAAAGACATACTCGACAAAAATGTCAAGGCCACTGACAAAAATGCCGATGTAAAATGTCGATGTGATTTACTTTATTTGTATACATGTTCAACATGGATTTGTAATCATCCTCGATTGGTTTTCATTTAATTTTTATTCATCTGACTATATCAACGTTCTCTCGATTTTCAAATGTTTTAAGTATTCAATGTGACCATGTTCGGTATATTTTGTTCGCGTGTTGATTCATATGGCTGTGTTGACTGATTCGCTTGTTCGGATTTTGTAGCTATATTTGGTCCCTTTTCCTTGTTATCATAACAATTGGCATTTAAGCGCTTGTTTTAGTTTAATGATGTGTATCAAAAGTAAGTGCATGTCTAAATAAATGCGCTAGTATTCATGTTTTCACTGATGGAAGATAACCTAAGGAGGTGCTTCAAATACGGTGTCTGATAATACAAAATTTATAACAATTAACAGCCTGGGTGGGGGAACTTATTCAGATTTGAATGAAATTAATATGTTTTTGTGATAAGCATATTATTGCTCATTGAAATTCATAGCATGATTTTTTTGTCATAACCCTAGTGGGCACCTTTGATACCTTCGGATGAAAAGCGCGATATAAATATATTGATGTAATGCATGTGTGTTCAGTGGCAATGGCCGAATGATGGTGCTAGGCATGAGTGACGGCAGCGTGCGCGTGCACAACTGCAGCAGTGATGAACCGTGGCTGTTGGAGCAATACTGGTCGCTGCCTATGCACGACAGTGAGAACGGCCGCGTCACCGATGTTCGCTTCACGACCGACGACAGGTCAGCAGGTGCTGCCACGCTCATGTGTCAGTGTATTTGTCAATCTCCTCTCTGTGCGTGAGTGTGTGTGTGTGTGCGTAAACTAAAATATCCAACTGTTCCTCTACACCTAAAGTCCTCTGGAAACTCCTCAATTCACTCATTGGTAAATGCATCAAAAACATTCTTCCGGATTCCAATGAGTCTAATCTTTCACCAAATTCCTTGATTTCTTCCGTAGCAAAATTGATTCTTTAGTGTCTACATTTCCCCCTATTCAATCCACTTGTATCGCTTTCGTGCCACTCTTCCACTCTTTCGTCCATTTCTGCCTCTGAGTGCTCTTCCATTTTCAAGCGAGTTCATTCATGCTCCAAAACTATTGACCCTATTAACTTACATCGTTTTCCTGATTCATTTTTCTTTATTACACACTCCATTTCCCTTTTTATCAATGTATGCTTGCAGTCTAGGGAATTTTTGGCTTCAAAATTGCCTGTATATTGCCTCTGCTTAAAAAGCAATTTTGATCCTAACATTCTTTCCAATTATGGTCCAATATCTCACTTACCCTGCTTTCGAAAGTTGTTGAAATGGCTGCTTTCTCACAATTATCGCCGCTACTGCGCAGTCGGCGCTAAGACACGACGAGAGGACATTCACAGCTTTGGAAGCTAATTGGCGTCTTTTTGGAGTTTACGCGGATATCGTTCGGTATCACAAACGGCGTTGCATGCTTTCAACAAATTCTGGATAACATAATTCAAAAGGAAGACTTGAAAGACACAGATATAGAGTATATTACCATCTCTGGACATCAAAAAAGAGCATGCCACCAATTTGCGACATTTCCTTTCAGCAGCAGTCAAGTATGGTTTGACAATCAACCAAGAGAAAAGCAAGTATCTTATGACAAGCATCACAACAATTGGTCATGTTATTGAGAATCACAAAATTCGTCCTGGTCCAGACCGCATGCGATCGCTTCTGGAAATGCCGGCACCTAAAAACAGCAAAGCTCAACAACGAGTCCTGGGACTCCTGTCACATTACTCGAAATGGATACCAAATTTTTCAGAGAAGATCAGACCTGTTGTGAACAAGAATTCATTTCCTATGTAGAGCGCCGCGCTTCAGGCGATCCAAGGTCTCGAACATGAATATCACAAGCGGCTTTATGTGCCATCGATGACGACATTGCGTTGTTCGTTGAAACGGATGCGTCTTTAGAAGCTATATCAGCATCCCTGACATGAAACGACAAACAAGATGCTTTTTTTCTAGAGATAGCTCACACCGTCGGAACACCATCATTCCTCAATCGAACGTGAAGCCTGCGCCGTGATAGAAGCAATACGCAACTGGCGGAATTTGTTGATCGGCAAACGTTTTCAACTAGTCACGCACCAGCAGTCAGTTAGGTTTATATTCGACAACAAGAACCTAGGAAAAATTAAAAATGAGATAATTCTTCACTGGAGAATGGAACTAGTTTGTTTCAACTTTGACATTACATATCGTCCCCGCCCACAGAATCAGTCTGCAGACACATTGTCGCGTGCGCCTTCCAAGGTGTATGCAGCTATGGGGGAGATGAGATCATCTCTGAAATATCTTCACGATTTGTTATGCCATCCTGGAATAAAGCGATTATGGTATGTAGTGCGTACTCGAAACCTGCCATACTCACTAATAAGAGTAATGTCAGTGGCTAAGAGTTGTCATACCTGTGCCTAAATCAAAACCAATATTCGTCAATCAATCTGGAACTTTGATCAAAGCCCAGCGTCCGTTCGAGAGACTCTCTATTGATTTTAAAGCTCCACTGCCTGCCAAGCGGAGACGGAATGGATATATTTTGACGGTTGTGGATGAATACAGCCGATTTATATTCGCTCATCCGACCGAGGACACTTCTTCAGAGTCGACTATGGAGTGTTTGTCACCGCTATTTTGCACTTTTGGAATACCAGAGTACATACATTCAGACCATGGTGCTGTATTCACCTCCTCGAAAAACCGACAATTTTTGCTGCAGCGAGGGGTTGCCACTAGTAATGCATCGGCCTACAACCCACAAGCCAACGGACAGGCCGAGCGGTATGTTGGCACCCTGTGGCGTACGATTCGTCTTGCACTTCATTACATAAACTTACCTGTCGAGGAGTGGGAGATAGTACTGCCGGATGCTCTGCACACCATTCGTTCTTTGCTTTGCGTGTCAACGAATAAAACTCCACACGAACGCTTCTTGAATTTTCCGCGGAAAGCGACGTCCGGGAGTGCACTTCCGACGTGGCTATTGCCACAGTAGCAAGCGTTATTGAAGAGCTTGGTGTCTTCCAAGTATGAACCCTGAGTTGAGAAGGTGAAATTGCTGCACGTGAAGCCGCAGCATGCTCGATCACAACACACTGACGGAAGAGAAACAACAGTGCATCTTCGACATCTCCCGCCACCAGCAGAATGCGAGATAGCGGAAAACTTGTACGAGGAAACACCACTTGTGGACGTTGCTGTACTATTATCGAGGGATAACGGTGGTTTGGAGTCTCGCAAAACAGTCCGAACTAGCACAGCCGAAGAGGGGCGTGAAGAGCACCCATTTGCAGAAAAGTTTTTCAAAGCGGAATCGTTCCTGTCATAGAGTGGAGGAAGTCCAGCCAGCAGAAAATGATGGTACCAGATATCAGTCATGAGTTGTGCCATGCATTCTGGGGAGGTGGCCCTCTCTAATACGTCTTACGTCCTTGTGGCGCCATAGCGTGGAGAGGGTCGGTTTTGCGGTGGCAGCGAGCTGCACGGGGCACGCCTGTGTGTTCATAAGCTTCGGCTTCCTCCCCGTGTAGCAGCTGCCACTTAGACATTTAACCTTTTAACCTTTAACTTTAACTAGGGGTGCTTCCAATACTTAGAGGGGGTACTCCAATACTTAGAGATTACAATACTTAGTGAAACTTTGCAACTTCGTTAATGTATAATTGCTCGGCGGCTTTATGTTCTACGAGGGGCAAGTAAAAAATAAGGTTCCCAACGCTGTACACTCTCCACGCGAGATGCTAGATGAAATATGTCTACATCGCCTTGATTGTCGCTCCGCTCACTCCATTCCCACTACCGGGAACGATCGCTGCCACACTCAGTGCCGGCCTAAAAGCCATCCGCGACGGAGCTTGCAATCACTGTCACCGTCAGGTGTGAAATCCGTTCAGTGATTCGATTTTTAAACGCACAGAAGCTAAAACACGTGGGAATTCATAGACAGTTGGAAGAAGTTTATGGCAAAGCTTGCAACAGCTTCCAACACGTCCACAAATGGTGCAGGGAGTTCTCCGAAGGACGCACAGACGTCCAAGACGAGCAAAGGAGCGTGAGGCCATCGGTGTCCGACGAAGTCGTGGCGAAGATTGAGCGCATTCTCCTCGAGGATCAGATAGTAACGCTTCGGGAGCTGGCTGACCAGGTTCCTGAGGTTTGTGAAAAACTCATCGACAACATTTTGACCGAAAAACGTTGTTATCACACGATGTGTGCGCGGTGGGTCCCGCACATGATTTCAGAAACCCACAAAGACAATCGCTTCAAGTGTGCCGAGGAGTTTCTTCGAGAATGTGCCGAGAATACGGAATATTTATAGTATTTATAATATTTATATATATATATATATATATATATAAATTTATAATATTTACTTCCACTTGTTTCCGAAATTGAAGCAACACTTGGGTGGACAACGCTTCAATACAGATGAAAATGTGAAGGAAGCGGTCAGCAAGTTCATCGACGGTCTAGCGGCGGAGTTCTTCGTAGAGGGGTTTCAGAGGTGGATAACTCGTCAGAAATAATGCGTAGAAAAATCTGGCGACTATGTATAATAATAGTGTACAGTATTAGCTTTCAGATTGTATACTGATTTATGTCAATAAAAATGTCTTATACCTGCCAAAAAAATTGGGAACCTTATTTATTACTTGCCCCTCGTATCTATTGTTTACGTTTCCAGCTTTGTTTGGTATATTTATTATTGGTGGAAGTTACGTTGATTAATAAAATATATATCCTTGTTATTGAGCTTCTCATTTCAGTCTCATAAATAGCGGGGCCACCGACTGGGTAGTCACCTCTGTCAGGGGCGCAGCCTCCAGCCACCACGTTGCACGATCTACACATGTCAGAAGAAACCTGTATGGCTGTGCGAACGGCTGACCAGATTGACACTGAGGCGGTAAATGACCAACTAAATCTATGTGTATCGTTTCAAACCTGGCTGCTGCAGGAACAAATTCACAAATTAGTGCTTTGGTGTGCCGGTGTATCTTGGAACGTTGACAGTTCACACATTCTTTGACCCATTGGTGAATGTCTTTGCTCATACCTGGCCAGAAGAACCGTTGCTTCAGTAGCCTCACTGTTGAAAGACGACAGTGGTGGTGGGTGCGACGGTTGGTGAAGACTCTGATACACGCTGATACGGCATGTGCGCGGAACATACGGCCTCGGAGTTGTGGTAGACATTTCGCACATAATTTTGTTCTTATCGGATAAAGTATACGCTTTTAGGACCATGATGAATTTGCACTTCCTCATCGGTAGCTTGTGCTGCGGCAATTGCCGGAAGGTCACAGGCGTCGACGCAGATATTTGAGACCGAACGCGACACACAATCGGCAACCACATTGTCAGCGCCGTACATATACTGTACATCTTCCACATATTCGACAATGAACGACCAGTGGCGCTGTTGACGGTCGGACACTGCTGGCTTCGTCATCAGGAAGGCAGATACGAGTGGCTTATGATCTGAAAACAGCGTGACTTGCCGCCCTTCCAAGAAGCGTCGGAAGTGAGCCATCGTCAGGTACGCCGCGAGAAGCTCTCTGTCATATGTAGATTATTTCTGTTGTGGCCCAGTGAGTTTTCTTTAGAAAAATGACACTGGTTGCGCCTGACCGTTGATCATTTGATGTAAAGCTCCTCCCACGGCAAGTGACGAAGCGTCCGTGATGAGCAGCAAATGATCACTCCGCATATGGATGTGGCAAAGCACACGCCTCCGCCAGAATTGTTTTGCTCTTTTCAAAGCTGAGGTCGGCTTATTCGGTCCATTGCAGGCTTTCCGCCTTAGGTTGGTGCCGCATCAGCTCTGTCATTGGAAACACCTGCTTCGCGAAACCAGGCAACGTTCTCCGATGGAAGCCAATCATGCCGAGGTAACGACCTTGACCTGCGGCATCCGTCGGCTTCGGCATCTGTGTTATTTCGCCAACCTTGTTTTAGGTGGTTTTACACCATCGGCTGTGACGTGGTGCCCGAGAAACACTACATCAGTTACGCAGAATGGACACTTTTCCAACGCCAGTCGGAGTCTATGTTCCTGCAGCACCTGAAACACACTGAAGGTGTCTGTGATGATCCTGCTCATTAGCTGAGAACACCAACAATTCGTCGAGGTACACGAACACATACGGAAGGGCCGTGAAGAAAATATTTATGAAACGCTGAAAGGTTGAAGCTGAATTTCGGAGACCCATTGGGAGGAAAAGATATTCAAACCATCTAAATGGAGTCGTCACAGCAGTTTTTGGAATATCATTATCGGCCTTTGGAATATGGTAGAATGCTTTCAGAAGATCTCATTCAGAGTAAATACACGTACCACGTAATCTTGCTGACAGATCGTGAATGTGTGTCAATGGATACCTGTCAGGAAGAGTCTTTGAATTTAGTGCACGATAATCCCCAGTAACGCGCCACTCACCACGCTCATTTTTCGCGACCAGATGGAGAGGCGACGCCCATGGAGATTTCGAAGGGCGAATCGCTCCCTGGTCAAGGAGAGACGTGGATGCCGCTTTAGAGGCCTTTTGGTTTTCAGGAGACAGTCGACGAGGTGAAGGAAATTTAGGCGCTGCACTGCCTGTATCGATAGTGTGACATAACACTTTGGGACGGTTATCGACGTCTTGCTGCTGGAGAAGTGCAGTAACAGCTGGATACTCACTCATCAGACGATTGATCGCTGGCGGGAGATCTTTGCGGTTTTCAACAACCAACGAATATGACTAGCTAAGTGGGATGCAACACCGTAGAACACTTGGTGGAGCTGTCTCGTAATGTGCTAGCCGCACAGTCCACGACGAGTCGGTGATGCGCCAAAAAAATTTGTGGTCGAGCAGGACCGGTATTCATTTCAACATCGCCACACATCATCAGCAGAAACGACAAATCCACTGTGTGAAAAGGTACACAGGTACAACGCAAAACAAACATACAAATATAAACATAATGCACGACGCATGCAAACACAAATACACAACACATAACACATGCATACGAAATGTCCCTAAAAAAACAAGCATACAACACACACAATACAAAGGAAACATACACACAAATACACACTACAAGAAAAACACTATAAAACACATGTGAGAACAATTGATTGAGAGCTCATTGTTAAACACATATCGCAAAGCAAAATGTCCAATGGGCGACTTCAAAGACAGAGTATGAGAGTAGCACAGAATTAGTTGGCACCTCAGTGCGAGGAAAGGCCTGGGCGCTGACGGAAAACGGGAAAACCGGCCGTTAGCCATGGGGGCGGGGCTGAAATTTTCAGCCCGCCATATCAACAAAACAGACATGAAGCAGAAAATAGTACATATATCCATGGACAGCACTTATATTTTTAGACAAAGTTAAATTACATAATATACAAACTGAACTGAAAATTGAAGAAAAAGAATGTGATGAGAGAATTCAGCAGGAAGATTGCAAAGCAAATATGGCTGCGAACCCCGATTCTCTATCACATTCAGAAATAAAATATAAAAACTCAAATATATAACCTGAAACAAAAGAAAGATTAATTGACTTAAACAAAAAAAACAGTCTTAGAAGTAAATGAATGAGCTCGCAAAAAGAAAATATCCGCATTTAATAAGGCAAATATTATCAATGAACAAAACGAGTAATGGAAAATCAAAATAACGCTAAATCAAATATAATAATAAAACAACTGAAATATAACTCAATGAACACTCAGCGTTAGAAGAAAGCAGGATCTGTCGTCGGTGAGCATCAGCGAAGCGTAGACAGCCGGGCGCGAACGAGCGACGGTACACACATGCACACTCAGCGAGGGTAATTGAGAGACTGAGTTAGTCAGGGTTAGTCAGATATATGTACTTGTCTGTTTTGTGTGTGTGTATGTAGGTGAGTGTATGTGTTCGTGATTGTGTATGTGTATGACTCTTGTGCTTGAGTGTGTGTGTGTGTGTGTGTTTGTGTGTGTTTGTGTGTGTGGGCGTATTGTATTGTATTGTATCATTTATTGCCAAAAAAACAACATCACACAGGTAACACAAAATAACGAAAACATCAGAGGCAATATAGTCTGTCAAACCATGGCTTGTTAGACAGACAATAAATATTTTTAATCAAGATTTGTGCAGTGCAACAAATTACTACAAAACATATGCTAAAACAAAACATGTAACAGAATAATGCAAAAACAAAATATATACAAAACAAACAATACATTCATACTGTATATGTACAAATTATGTGTTTGCCTGGAGGTGATACAAGTGGTGTTTAATTTTCGCTTTAAACGTATCTATAGACATAATGGTATATGCTGATTTAATACAAACCGGTAGACAGTTCCAAAGTTTAGGCCCAAGGTATAATATTGAATTTTTGAAGAGGCTGGTTCCGTGGGATGTACATACCAAATTCACATTATTTCTACGTGTTGTTAATGAGTGTCCTTGAATTTGGAATATGACATCATTATTTTTCATTGATCTGTATATGGTAAGATACAAGAAATACTTGTGCACATTCTCAAGTTTTAACATTTTCTGGTTGGCGAATATCTCGTCAGCGGAATACCTGCTTATCTTGAAAAAAATTAGTTTCAGGATGCGTTTCTGAACAGTGAAGAGACATTTTAAAAATGATGGACATGTGCAGCCCCAGACTGATATGCATGTGGGCGTGTGTGTGTGTGTACTCACCGAGTTGTACTCACCGAGTTGTATAATACAGGAGATGATCTAAGCTCGAGCTGTCCTGTCTCCCAGCCAACATTTATCTAACCTACGTTTATATTCTTTCACCCTGCTACATTGAACAATTTCCCTATCTAGGTTAAAAATGATGGCCATGTGCAGCCCCAGACTGATATGCATGTGGGCGTGTGTGTGTGTGTGTACTCACCGAGTTGTACTCACCGAGTTGTATAATACAGGAGATGATCTAAGCTCGAGCTGTCCTGTCTCCCAGCCAACATTTATCTAACCTACGTTTATATTCTTTCACCCTGCTACATTGAACAATTTCCCTATCTAGGTTATTCCATGCATCTGCATTCCTATTCGGGAAACTATACTTCTTGATATCCCTAACTGATCTGGTTTTCCTAAGGGTTTTGGCGCGTTTCCTGTTGTTTCTTTCACTCCATACTATCCAATCATCTCTATCTATTACTTCCATGCCTATATTATACCTAAAAGCAGCCATAAGATCCCCTCTGCGTCTTTTATTTTCCAGCGTCGGTAGCCCAGTTTTCTCTAACCTCCCTTCATAATCCAAATTTCTTAACTCCTGTAGTAATTTTGATATCTCTGTCGTAATGTTGATATTCTCTGTTGTAATGTAATGTTGATACTCTTTTAATTTTTTCTATTTTCTCAATATGTTTTTCCCTATGCGGTGCCCATACTACTACAACATATTCTAGCCTAGGTCTCACCAAACTTGTTATCAAAATTTTCAGCATCTCCAGGTCCAAGTAGTGTAATGAGATCCTAAATGTAATGAGTGTAAATGTGTAATCCTGTGTAATGAGATTAAATTCTTTCACTGTCCTCATAATTGCCTTGAATATTTTCCTCTATGTTTATCCGGCGATAGGTCTTCACTCACGGTGACTCCTAAATCATTTTCTCATTAACCTTTTTCAATATATGTCCTCCTAATTTATATGTTGCAGATGGTCTATTCCTACTCTTTCCTACCTCCATTACCCGACATTTTAAACTCATACCCCAGTCCACACTCCATTGAAAGACTCTGTCTATGTCTCGTTGAAGATCTTCACCACTGTGCTCATCTACAATTCTTTTCAACATTTTTGCATCTGTTAATATACAGTATGCGCTGTGACAGTTACAGTGCTACAGTTGGCGCTGTGACAGTTACAACCAAGGCTGTTTCTGCTGTGCCAAGGTGTCTGCACGTGTGTGTGTGTGTGTGTGTGTGTGTCAGTGTGTGTTTTTCAGTGTATAAAATATAACGACCCTCTTACCCTCATAATTGGGAAAACTCGCTATTGAAAAGCTCATATGTCCTGATTCAGGTTCAGTGTATTTGTTGTAGCGCCTGTCATACACGGGCGCGCAGCAGCTAAACATCGTTGCTGGTTTGAATTGATCTAAATTTCATTTTGAATCTCATTTTGTGCGCGCATACTCACTTCAAACCCGAATTTCGCATCGCCTACGCCATGACCACGGACATCTGCGTCATATGCAAGACCGGCGGTGGTGACTCCACGAGATGTGTCACATGTTCGCTCTGTGACTCATGGGCGCACACTAAGTGCGCGTCGTTGCAGGGGGTGAAACTGGACTCTCTTAAGTCCATCAATTGGATTTGCTCTCCATGCATTGGTCGCGCCAAGCTGGCCATTGACATTGCCGGCAATGTGGGTGGTTTCGGTGCCCGGCTGTCCTCCATAGAGTCGAAAATTTCTTCGCTGGCGACTGCCTCGGTCTCTCCTCCGCCGATTTCTGCATTTCCGTTGACTGGTACTGAGAGAGTCCCTGTGCGCTCCTATACTGTCGTTGTCAAGTCGCGTGGTTCTTCTCCTGTGGTCGCTGAGTCGGTGGCTCCGGCACTCGCGGATATCCCGGTTGCAAGTTCTCGCCCGACTGCCAGCGGTGGGCTTGTTCTGCGCTGCAATTCGTCTGCTGATGCTGTGCGTGCCGCTGATTGCGTTCGCTCGGCGCTGCCCGATACTGACGTCAGTGTTCCGGCGGACTCTCCTCGGCAACCTAGGATTACGCTTGCGCATGTGCCTGTCGATATTTCAGCCGAAGATATAGTCGCCTCCCTCAAGAGGAAAAATTCATTTCTGTCGGCTGTTTCGTCCTCTGAACTTCATCTGCTTTTCTTGACGAAACCCAAGACCTCAGGCGTTCATGCGGTGTTTTCTTTGTCACCGAAATGCCGCTCTTTGATCCGCTCTATGGGAGACCGGTTGTTCGTGGGCTTGCAGTCGTGTGCGGTGTACGACCGCTTCTGGGTAGCTCGCTGCTTCCGCTGTGCTGGTCTTGGCCACAAGGCCATCCACTGTAATCACCCTGAATCTTGTGGACATTGTGCAGGTCCTCATCGGTCCTCTCAATGTGATCGTACTGGGGCAGCTAAATGCCGCAACTGTGCTCAGGCAGGACGTCCTCACTCCCACTCGTCTTTCAGCTCCTCTTGCCCTTCATTCATCGGTGTGCGTAATTCTCTTCGCCTCCGCACTGCGACTGATGATTCTCCTGTTGCTTCTCCCCAGGCTTGACTACTTCCCCTTTCTCACCACTCCTCTCACTCTACTGTTGCTACCCCTATTACTTTCCCTCCAACATCCCGTCCTTCTCATCTCTCCATTGGGCTTCTTAACATTCGTTCCTGCAGAAATAAAACTCTTCCGATCTGTAATTTAATCTCTTCATTCAATCTCTCTATTTTGTGTTTAACTGAAACCTGGCTTCTCGATTCTGATGTTTCTTCTTTCGCTGCAAATATTCCCTCCTCTTACAATTTCTTGCACAAATCTCGCTCACATTCTAAATCTTCTGGCGGTGGTGTTGGCTGTATATTTTCCAAGTCTTTCTCTGTTTCTCCTGTAAATGACCTGATTCCGGATTGCTCCTCATTTGAATTCCTTGCACTCTCCCTTGCTGTTCCTTCTTTCTCTAAATTTTGTTTTTTGATAGTCTACCGTCATAATCACCCTGGCTCATCTCCTCTTTTCCTTAACGAATTTCCTTACCTCATCGATGCTGTCTCCTCGCGTTTCTCCAGCGACTTCATCGTCGTAGGGGATTTCAATTTCTGGGTTGACTCCCCATCCAATAATCCTTACTGTCAAAACTTCATTTCTCTTCTTCAGGCACTCGGTCTATCAATTTTGAATTCTTCTCCTACTCACATATCTGGTCACTCTCTTGACCTATTTCTCTCTCCCGCTCCCGCTATCTCCTCAGACCGTCCTCCTCCTGATGTTTTCACATTGCCTTCTGATCCAAATATTTCTGACCATTGCCTCTTGATTTCTTCACTTCCTTTCTCCCGTGCTGCTTGTCCTCCACCATGCTCATATCGCAATTACAAACAGTTTGATCCTGCTAAATTTACTTCACTTTTATCTTCCTTACTTCCTCTCGACCGCTTCTACTGGCTCCCTCTCCGCGATATTTTTCCAGCCATTTCAGATGTTCTCTCAGGTATAAATGATTTTTTGTTTCCTTTGGTCACTCGGTCTAAACCTCTCACTTCTTCTCCCCCTTGGTTCTCCTCTCATCTTCATTCTCTTAAACATACTCAGCGGCGTGCCGAAACTGTCTGGAGAAGAACTCGATCTTCACAGGATTGGGAACTACTTTGCTCTGCCCGGTCGTCTTATGTTTCTGCATTACATATTGCCAAACAGGATTTTTACAAATCCAAACTTGCTTCCCTTTCCCGTTCTTCTAAATCGCTTTGGTCCTCTCTCAATTCTCTCTGCGGTCTCCGATCTCCTTCTACCTCGTGTGATCTTACAGCCTCTCAGTTTGCGTCTTTTTTCTCTGCAAAAATTGATTCTGTTCTAAAGAATATCCCTCCTTTCCGATCCTCCCTCTGTCATACTCGCACTTCCGAAAATTTTCCTTCATTTTCTTTTGTCTCGCTTCCTGACATTCTCCACCTTTTGTCTTCAATCAAGATGTCCCACTCTCCCTCGGACTCAATTAATTTTCGAGCTATTTCTGTGTCTCTTCCTTCTCTTGTGCCTTACCTTCTCCACCTTATCAACTCTTCTTTTCTGCATGGTGTTTTCTTGCCAGACAAACATGCTATTGTTCGACCCATTATAAAAAAACCTACTCTTGATCCCGCTGCTCTCACCAATTACCGTCCTATATCTCTCCTCAGTCTTCCCTCCAAACTCCTTGAATCCGCTATTTCATTGCAACTCTCTCCTTACATCTCTAAATTCCTTGACCCGTGTCAATCTGGTTTCCGCTCTGCTCACTCTACTGAATCTGTACTTATTTCCTTGTGTAATGATACCCTTTCACACTTCTCCTACCGTCAATCTGTCCTCTTGGTATTACTTGATCTGTCCTCGGCTTTTGATCTTGTTAGTCACCCTATTATTATTCGTGATCTTTCCTGTTTGGGTCTATCTTCTTCCGCCCTTTCTCTTCTGAAATCTTACCTCACTGATCGTACTTACTCAGTTGACTTCAATTCCTCTACCTCTGCTCACTTCCCTCTTCGATCTGGTGTTCCCCAAGGTTCCGTCCTTGGCCCACTATTATTTAATCTTTATATGTCTTCTCTTTGCCCTGTTCTTCGAAAACATTCCATTACTTTCAAAATCTATGCCGATGACATCCAATTCCTCATTCCTGTCACTCCTGATACTCCCTCCTTTCTCTCTGATATACTTTCTGAAATTTCCTCATGGGCCGCCTCTCGGCAGTTGTACTTGAATACTTCTAAGTCTGAGTTCATCGTCCTTCATCCACCTCGTATTTCACCTCCTCTTCTCCCATTTCCTATCTCAACTGCTGTTCGCAATCTCGGCTCTATCTTTGTCTCTTCGCTCTCCTGCTTTGACAATATCGTTTCTGTCGCCCGCACTTGTCGTCTTATTCTGCGCTCTCTCTACCCTATACGTCCCTATCTTGATAAAAATTCCGCCATCACTCTTGTTCATACTCTCATTTTCCCCAGGTTAGACTACTGCAACTCGCTTTACTTTAGTGCTCCTCGTTCTCATCTCTTAATCCTTCAGCGTGTGATCAACCAATCTTGTCGATTTGTCTTTCATCCTACCTTTTCTCGCCACACGTCTCACCTACTTTTTCAACTCCACTGGCTTCCTATCATCCCACGAATTCATTTTCGCCTTTGCTGTCTCATTTACAAGCTTCTGCATGATCCTCACCAACCTTCTTATCTTGCTAATCTTTTGTCTCCCACTGACTCACACTCCTCTCGTCGCCCTCTTTCTCTCGCTTGTCCTCGTGCATCTAATGAATCTTCCTGGTCCTCTAAATCGTTCTTCTTTTACGCCCCTCGCTTGTATAATTCTCTTCCCTCTCATATCACCCGCGCCTCTTCATTTCGGTCATTCCGCCATCGGCTTCGCCTGTACCTTTTTGACATTTCATTTGATCCCGTCTCTCACTCTCTCTCTCCTTTCGCCTCTCTGTGATATTGTTTGAACTATTTCTCCGTTTCATGATTGTTTCAATTCTCGTTGTCTTATTTTTCCCTGTCTTGAGCACAGTTACTGCTTCCTTTCCTTCCTTGCTGCTTTATTTATTATATTGTGAATGTTCTCTGTAATAATTCTCTGTCGATTTTATTGTTTGAACATACCACTTGATTTTTTGGAACTGTGCCCTTTGTGCTTGTGCTTGCTATTTAGCAATTTTGGTTGTTTTGTGACTTCTCTTTCTTTTACTTGCTCATTTCTCCCATATTCTTTACAATTGTCGTTTTATCTCAATTGATGTTTTCCCTTTTTCGCGCTTGTGTTTTACCGGCGCTATAGCAAATACACGTTGTTGTTGTTGTTGTTGTTGTATGAACATCACCGGTCCAAGCACTGAGCCTTGGGGAACCCCACTTGTAACCACACCCCACTTGTGTGTGTGTGTGTGTGTGTGTGTGTGTGTGTGTGTGTGTGTGTGTGTGTGTGTGTGTTTGTGTGTGTGTGTGTATATGTGTCAGTTTGTCTCAGTGTGTGTTTTAACACACATTTATCTATATATACAAAAGAGATCCTCTGTGTGTGTGTCTGTCTGTCTGTCTGTCCCACCCTCCTTGGTCCATTTTCTATCAGCTACTACTCTACCACCACTTGGCCTACCCGCTAACAATTTATACGATCATGTTTGAAATTTTCTTGTCTACACTGTAGGCTAAATTTTTAATTTTAAAAATAAAACCAAAAAAAGTTATAGCGGTGAAAAGACAAAATGAACCCTGAAAAATGCGAAACTTTTGGTCAATATTCTGCAGGCTACTCCTCCTAAACCAGCAATGGTACAACTATACAAATTATACCACTGTGTAGAAAATTTTCTGTTCTACTGAACAAGTTATAATTTATACCCAAAAATTGAATATAAAACATGTAAAATGTAAAAAAAATCAATCTACATTCAAAATTTTATTTGAACTCCACGCGTCCGATTTTCTATACTTATTGTTAAGTAATCGGGCAAAGCCCTCTTACCTCTCGCGCAGGAAAAACCCGCGCACACGACGAGAATACGTCCACACAGCGAATATCGTATCCAGACACGACAACGATGCTTACAACGCACAGGCCACCAACCGAATGACGCTCGACCGCTCGCAAAGTCAGCTTCACACACGCCAGCTGATACACGCCTACGTCACTAGGCTCAAGTCGCGGCCAATCAGCGCGCAGTAACGTGCGACGTCATACCTCGCACCACTAGACTCAAGTGAACCGCTATGACGTCACACCGCACGCCACTCGACAACAACGTCACTCGAACGTTCTAGAACGTTCAGTGGCGTCCAAACTAAAGCCACATCTCCCCCAGTTTTTCACCTGAAAGCTCACAACAAACACGCTGGCACACACGCACGATTAAACTTCATCATCGGATAGACGCACGTACTCGTTTAACCATGCCGGCGGTCGACGTCTCCTCGTTGACCGCCTCGGCTGCTCGACTGCAGCCTCATCCTTGACTCTCTCAGCCGCGACGCCCTCTCCGACATTCTCTCGAGCAGTATGTACACTCACGTCCTCTGAAGGCTCACCAGGCTCCTGCTCCACCGACGCACGGCCCGCATCCACGCCCTCGCAAATAGCCAGTCGCTCAGGTGGCAGGCTGTTAGGTGTTCTGTCACCGCCGGGACTATCGGCCGCCTCGTCCCGTCCGCCATTGCCGCTCAGGTCCAAGCTACACCGGGTGGCTCCGCCGGGTGGCTCCACATCTCCGCGATTGCCGGTCTCATCCACATCCCAACCGCCGCTGGTCGGTTCCACGTCGCCATGAGTGCCGGTCTCGTGTATGGCTCCACTATGGCCGGCACAGCGACGCTTGCGCAGGTCGCGCACATGGCGCGGCATGCTATCTACGCACACAACGTGCTGTGAGACGACCCTGGTCACCTTGCCGAGGGTCCACGGCGTTGTACATGACGGGATCGGCGGTTTCACCCACACTTCGTCACCAACGGCAAACGCTGCTGTCTGGTCATCAGCGTCCCTGCGGCCGGTCTCAAATGGAAGACGCGACTCGTATCTGAAAATACACCTCGAGGGAATAGTGCTCACCTGAGTCTCTTTGCGCGGCGTAACTTTGTACCAGAACGTCGCCTCCTCCGGGGAAATATGTCCCCTCGCTGCGATCCTTTTGATCGTACGGTGATTTCGCTCCACGATCCCGTTACCGCCCGGGGCGTATGCGGCTCGGAATAGCAAAGAGATGCACCACTCGTCGGCGAACTGCTCCATCGCCGCCGAACTGCTCCATCGCCGCCGATCGGAACGCCGTCGAGTTGTCCAGTAACAGCTCCTCAAACGGCCCACGCCCAATCACAATCTGCCGCAACTGAGCTATAATGCACAACGCCGTCTCATTCGGCAATCTGCGCCATACGGCAAGACGTGATGTACCACAATCCAGCATGGACAGGTAAACGCCGGCATCGTAATGAGTGACGTCCGCTGCCACTCGATACCAGTCCCTGTCCACGGCCAGACTACCCTGACCTACGAGGTTCTCCTCTCTCAACGCTGGATCAATACGTTGACAAGCCTCGCATCCAGCTAACTCCTCCTTCACATGGGCTCTCGTCAAGTCACTCCGCAATTGTTGACCCAGGTACAACGTCCTCTCGACACCTAAATGATGGGGCAGATGAACCGCCCAAACGGTGTCCTTGATACTCTTCTTCTTCGTAGCAATAGCTGCTGATATTGCCACCTCCTCCTCACCAGCGTCACGATGAACAAGCCACTTCTTGGCCACCCTGGTCATCTGATCAGCTTTATTCTCCACCGTCGTGACGAACCGGAGAGAAACTGTCAGGCCATGCTCGGCGATCGTCTCCTTAATCACCGCCAGTCGGCGCTTCACCAGCATCTCGGCAGAACCTTTAGTGCGGACACGGTTGCGCCCCTCGACAGTGCTGTCCATCCAACTAAGCACTGTCCTCGAGTCTGTCGCGACGGTAAACGTCTTGAACCCCCACGAAATCGCCATATTGATGCCACGACCGACTGCCTCCAGTTCGGAAACATTGATGTGTAGGACGTCGGTCTTCTTACGGAGCCAAGTAGCATCCTCAACGATGCAGCCGTCCACCTCGACCACCACGCCAAGCGCCAGCGTGCTCGCGTCAGTCCATACAGTGACGTCTCCAGCTGCGTTCACGTCCCATCGACCCTTTACCGGGTCCGCCTTCTGAACACGCTGCAACAGCTCAGACACGAGCACACACACAACATTCTCCACCGGGTTATCCCACGTCCCGCCACACCCCAACCGTTTCAAAAATCTGCAATGGGGGCGTAACCACCCGTCAACGGGGTAATGGCCGACTAAGCGACCACATACGGAGAACAACCCACGCTTGGTCAGCCCTGTCAATTCGGCTGCAGCATCACGAAGAGCTGTCCCTCTCGACATATTCAACCACCCATCGGTTCCCTTCCTCAGAGCAATTCCCAATAATCGACCCCCATCTAGTCCCTCCGGCTCCTTAGTCTCAAAGCCATACCTTCGCAGATGCTCCCGAAGCTGCTGCACGCTCACATCGGACGTCCTCACGATGATATCGTCGACATAATGATCTGTCGCCTTTCGCACCTTCTCGTCCAATGACAGGACCTTTCGCAGAATCAGCGTCATTATTCTTGGTGCACATGACAGGCCGAAGCCCAGCCGCGTCAACGCATAATGCACACCAACCGAATGACGCTCGACCGCTCGTAAAGCCAGCTTCACACACGCCAGCTGATACACGCCTCCGGCACTAGTCTCAAGTCGCGGCCAATCAGCGCGCAGTAACGTGCGACGTCATACCTCGCACCACTCGACTCAAGTGAACCTCTATGACGTCACACCGCACGCCACTCGACAACAACGTCACTCGAACGTTCTAGAACGTTCAGTGGCGTCCAAACTAACGCCACACTTATTTCTCTCTTTCTCAAAACTAATTATCACGCATCTAAATGAATAATACCATCATGCTGGGAATTTTGTTTTCTACAACACGGTATAATTTTCAATTTCACAAAGTGTATTAAAAAAAAGCTACGGCGGTGTGAAGTGTAAATAACAAAGTGAAAAAGGCAAAATTTGCAAAAAAACGTGAATATTTTGGTCAATATTCCGCTATCTATTCCTCATAAACCAGCAATGGTACATCTATAAAAATTATACTATCGTGTAGATAATTTTGACAAACTCAACCAAAATCACACCAAACTCAACCAAACTCAACCAACACATTTATTATATATAAAACACAAACATATAACACCAAACATCTGCAGCATTGCATCGTACTTCTGCCAGGCTCACATGCTGTCGGTGCCAAGAGGTCCCCCGTGGCTTGCCGGAACGTTTAGCCGTGCGTCGACCGAATGCGGATAGTACCTCGCTTAATGCAGCCGCATGAACTCCACTAGCTTCCACAGGGAGGGGATTAATTCATAATCACGGCATAATTAGCGGTAGCTCCCGGACTGACGGCACACTCAGTCCACACTCAGTTCACGGCACCATATTTGCCCTTTGTATATGTATGTGTGTGTTTGTGTCTGTGTGCTTGTGTGATTATTCAATGAATGACTCCTGATACCAGCCATGGGTTCCTGCTGTATGTCCAAGTGGCCCTGTCTAAAATGTTTTCCTGTTTGTCGCCATAATGACGTGGAGAGTGTTGGCTTTCACATGGTAGTGACACTTGGTGTCATTTGACACTGAGAAGTTTGCACTAGCCTCTCTTGTGGCGGCTGTTTCTTGCATTCTGGTAACTATTGACATTGATGCGTAGTATGTTGTGTGATTGATTGCAGGTACTTGTTGAGTTGCGGTGCTGACGGAAATATTTTCATGTACGAGGTGACTGGCGGTGATTCATCTGGAGCTGTTCTTGCCTCGCATCTCGTCGTCGACGAAGCGGTACTTTTGCGTGTTTCACTTGTTCGTTGTTTTGTAGATGGTGAACTATCTGTGCTTCGACATATGTCGAGTTTTCGGTAATATGGGCTTCATTGTCTGTTTTGTCTTGCTTTGTCGGCTTTGCACGTGTTGGCAGGCCTACTGTACCTATGCTTGTATGCGCGTCTGCGTGGGCTGCATGCCAGCACTGTTGCAGTGTTGTACACTGTTGTGTCTGTTTTGTGTGATTGTTGTGATGTTGCATAACGGCTGGTCCTTCGCAAGGGTCCAGCGTTCATCGTCCATAACCAACGTTAAAGCACGATATTTTAAATATATTTCGCTTCGTACAACAGAATGTCATATCTATTGTTCACACTTTATCTTATCACTCACGCGCATTGTGTGCGTGCGTGTGTGTATGTTTGTGTGTGTTGCACGTGCAGCCGACTGTGCCTGTGGACGACATTGATGACGCGTATGCGGCGTGTCTGCAGCAGCAGCGCTATCGGGCGGCCCGTGTTTCGCGCCTTCAACTGTCCGAGCGACGATGCGCCAACGTGCGCCTGCGAATTCACCAACTACGCCGCCAGTACAAGTCGGCGGCAGTCACGTGAGTGGCACAGTTTTGATGCGTTTCAGCAATGTTTTAGTGGTGTACACTGTTTTGTGTCTGCTTTGTGTGACGATCTTTATCGTGATGTTGCATGACGCCATTCCCAGTATATGACTTCAATTTACTGCCAAACAGAGCAATTATACCGAGCAATTATATTCTAATGTTGCTTTCTACCGGCTACAGTGGGTGCTTGAAATGCGTTGAGTGATGATGTTTTCTCTCAGAACAATCTGAACAGTTTCAAGGTCAATTCTAATAATGCCACTGAAAGGGCGGATTTAATTGTTGTTTATTTTACTGCTATATTTGTTTGACTGTTATATTTATTTCTAGCTTTCGAATATAGTCCATCTACTAAATTGTATTTATTACTTTTTAGTCAATTGCTATGGAATAAATAGTGAATTGAAACGTATGTTTGTATATTTGTGTGCGTTTGTGTGTGTTGGTACGGTGATATGTGTTGTCCTAGTGAGTGTGTACTCTTGCATGTATATTTTACGCATGTTCGTGCGTTTATATGTGCTACTTTTTGTATGTGTGTGCGCGGGTGTTTGTGAATGCTTGTCCGCTGCGAGCCAACATTTGGTTAGGCTAATCGTTGACCTGCTCAATCATTGACCTGTGCCCGCGGCTAAATCACGAAGTTTACAATATATGTTTACCTTTGGGCCATTCTATCTAATTACATATTGGATTTAAATTATATATAATATATTATATTATATGTATATATTTATTATGTTATATTTAAATCTATATATATATATATATATATATATATATATATATATATATATATATATATATATATATATATATATATATATATATATATATCTTATTTATATTTATATTATATATATAAGATATCCTCTCTCTCTCTGTGTGTATATGTGTGTGTTTGTGAGGGTGTGTTTGTGTGTGTGCTTGTGTGTGTGTGTGTGTGTGTGTGTGTGTGTGTGTGTGTGTGTATGTGTGTGTGTGTGTGTGTATTGTGAAAATCAATCGATCATACACTCATTCAAAAACACGATATACAACTGACAAACACGCACACACACATAGACATCAGTTCAGCGACCTGGTGATGACTGCCGCGTTGCCGCGCACGACCGCCAGACTGACCCGCTGTCTGAGCCAGGCCGTCTCGCGCGGCTCTCCCGAGCGCTCTGTTATTCGACGACCGATGATCTTGATGATTTCGTCGAATGTGGACCCCAGCAGGCCGGTTGTTTCGACGGCCAGCGGCGCGAAGTCATACCGCTGGCTCAGGTCCATGTGGCGCCGTATTTTCGCCTCCTCGGCTGCCCGAGCCGCTGCCCCGGGAGCCACGGCACCCTCCAACAGGTGTGATCCGCAGGTGAGCCGTCACACCGGCTCAGTTGACTGTGCATGCGCTTGCTGACGGCGTACAGCAGCGATCTCTGCGCGGGAAACCAGTCACATCGGCCGAGGCGCTCCGCATATCTGCAGCGTTGAGGCGGGCCGACTCAGCTTATTGACATATTTTGAGTGCATTGTCAAAAAACAACAACAACCGCGTATTTGATATAGCGCACTAATCAACAAAGGCGCGATAAACATGAGATAAAGAGACAAGAGCAATAATTACATCAAAACGGGAGCTCAAAAAGAAGAAAAAGAGAGCTAGCAAGGACAAAAATATAACGGAAGATAAACACCGAATTATTTTATGCTGAAAAAACCACTAAGAGATGAACTGACAAATACGAACACTGGCGCACGTCACATACAAGCACGATTAGCACAACCATAAGATCAGGGGCTGTGAGCGGAATCAAAAGCACAACAGGAAAACAAAGCACAAAGTTCAGTGTTATTAGTAAGAGTATATACATGGCGAGAATATGGAGATACGAAAATATGGAGATATATATACAAAATTAGTGGCAATGCAATCTATAAGGAGGTGTAAGCGTCGACGGAAGATAAAGCAGGTACTTATGCAGCGCAGAGGAAAAGGAAGCATATGAGGAGGAAGAGAGTTGTATTATCGGGGGGCAGAAAAATAGAAAGACTTCGCGGACCAATTTGATAAGTGGTCGGCGGGAGGGCAAACAAGAGGTGCAGGACGGCGGCTGAAAGTACGATCAGAGAAGGTAAGAAGTGAGAGCAAGTACGAGGGAGGAGAAGATGTGTGGAGGAGTTTATATACAGTGCAACACAGCTTATGTTGTATCCTTGAAAGAGCTGGCAGTCAGCCGAGTTCTCGGTTATGAGCGGAGTTGGTGTCTTAGGAGGAAGGCGAAGAACGAAACGACAAGAAAGATTGATGATAGCTTGAAGAGAGCGAATGGACTTCTTAGGAAGATGAAAGAATAAGGAATTACAATAGTCCACACGAGAAAAAATATACGAGTTCACTAAGAGTGATGTCAAAGTGATGCCAAAAGCGGGTAATTCCGTGGCTTTATATTACTTAAACTTCTACTAGAGGACACGACCAGTACAATCAATATACAAACACGACTGAACACTGATATCACTGAATTCCTTACGCGCACATACCCACACACAAACGCACGCACACATACACACACGAGGGAGTTACAAGGTCAAGCATTCATTTACACACACTAGCACACAGACATACGTACGAGCATTCACACAGACTAGCACACAGACAACAACAACAACAACAACAACACTACACAAACAAGGCACAGACCCCACGCTTCCTTCTTCACATCGTCCAATCACACTGCTCTGCACACCATCAAAAATCACAGAACGCCTCATCCTCAAACTCATCACACCACAAATCCCACTATCACAATCACAGCACGGCTTCAGATCACTGCACTCCACAACCACACTGCTCACAAAACTCACACAGACCATGATGGGTAACATAAACACAACAAAACCACCACACAGAACACTACTCATAACACTAGACATCAGCAAAGCATTCGACAGAGTTCCACGACACAATCTCACAAACAAAATACTAGACACCACACTTCACAATAACACTAAGAGATGGTTGGCCAACTACCTCGCTGGCAGATGCGCCCATGTGAGGTACAATGGACAATCATCTCACACACGCAACATAACAAACGGAGTCCCTCAGGGCTCCGTTTTAGCACCAACACTATTCAACCTATACCTACATGACATGCCAGCACCCAACACTCCATCCATACAGATATCATCATATGCAGACGACATCACAATCACAAGCACACACAGACACGCCGACACAGCAGTGCACACACTACAACCTTACATCAACACACTACAACAATGGTTCAGCACAAACCAACTGAACATTGCACCTGCCAAATCCACAGCCACACTCATCACCAACTGGACATCCGAACACAACTACACACCACAAATCACCATCAACAACACGATCATCCCACACACGCACACACCAAAAATACTAGGCGTCACATACGACACACAACTCTCATTCAAACAGCACATCACCAACATTAAAACCAAGGTCACTCCACGCCTCAACACACTGAAAGCACTCTCTCACACAACTTTCGGACACAACAAAGACACCACAACCACCATATACAAACAGTACATCCGACCCGTCATAGAATATGCTAGCCCCGCATGGGCTAGCAATCTCGCAACACGCCACACAAACACACTTCAAACACTTCAAAACACCGCACTCAGAACAATAACAGGATGCACAGCTACCACACCAGCAGACCACCTTCATCACGAAACCAAAATACTCAAACTGACACACCACCTAGACATGAGAGGCACACAAACACTCGCAGCAGCAGTCACCAACACAGCACATCCACTACATCACCTCACAACACAAGACAACACAGACAGAAACATAAAAACAACACCAAGCACACTTTACCACAGACAAATTTTCACATCACTTCCACCAGCTCCCCCACGCACATCAATCAAGAAACACATACACACAGTGATCGCACGGAAAGCCATACACTCACTACAACACAATACACTCCTACAAAGACACCCACCTGACATACACAAATCAGAAAACACACTCACACGCGAAAACAAGGTGCATCTGGCCAGGTTGAGATGCGGTCATCATCCTGCCCTTCTGTCATATCAGAAAAGGTTGAATGACTCAATCGATGACACCTGTCCAGATTGCAATTCAGCACCACACACCATCACACACATCATGCAACACTGCACAGCACACACACAACTCAGACGCCAACACAAAATTTCATCTATCAGTGACCTGTGGAACAACCCGGTCGGTGCCGTGTCTTTCCTCAGGAGCTCGAGGTTGCTCGGCCAGACAACCTGAGGAACAACAACAACAACAACAACAACAACAACATTATATTTACATTTGGCATAAGTCAAGTCAAGTCAAGTCATAACATTTACATTTGGCAAAAGTGAAAATCAATTTGGCAAGATTGAAAATCAATCAAATCAAATGAAAATCAAATTTAGGTAGTAGTCCCATTGATAATGTATGATCATATTGTATATTAGTGTTTTAGTAACAAATTTATTACTCATGCAAATGATATAAATTAATGCTTCATGTTTAACAATATATATAGTTTAAGAAGCTGCCATGTAGGGAAATATTTGTTGATGAAGTCCATTATATTTGCATCAAAATGATCTTTTAAGTGATTGGGATTAGCTCCGATTCAAGGTTAATAATAAAATAAACTATACATTTTACAATTTCATTTGTCCCAATTGAAATCAAAATTGTCCCAGCTAGAACCACAATGTATGTTATTGATTTTACATTAAATATCAAACTTAGTTGTTGTTAGTACATTTTATTGTATTTCACATGAACAATTTAGCATTAGTCGTAAAACACAGATATTTACTACTTACTATGTATTATACAATTATGTGCTATGGTATGTACTACAATTACAATGCAGATATGTACCGTAATTACTTACTTTATGAGGAACTCTATCAGCCAATATATCAATGTCAGCGTATTTACCACCAACGCGTGTACTTAAATTCTAGCAACAAAGCAAGATATCACAACTCAACACAATCACTAAGCCACATGACCCACTAAAACACCTTCACTAACAAACGAACGCACGAACGTACTGCGCAATAAAATGCACTGATAACAAATAAGTTTGATATTGAATGTAAAATCAATAACATACATTATGGTTCTAGCTGGGACAGTTTTGATTTCAATTGGGACAAATGAAATTGTAAAAGGTATAGTTTATTCTATTATTTACCTTGAAACAGTCTTGTGCCAGTGGTCTACGTGAGTGGACATGCTTTTGTGTTTCTTCCCTGGTGTTGGTCCTTGTTTTCCTTTCCTGGCTTACGTTCAGTGTTTGTGTCATGTCGACCAAACCATCTGCTATTGTGCAGCCGTGTACCTGTGGTGAGAGTGTAAACTCTGGCGCGCACATCTATTGTGCAGGATGCCAGCGCACTTTCCACCCCTCGTGTGCCGCTCTTTCTTCAGCGGCACACACGGCCGTCAAGAAGCACAAGTTGTTTTGGCTCTGCCCGAACTGCGTGAGTGATTACGCGGCGACCAAGCGCGACCAAAGCAAGGTGTCGATTGACAAGCTTTCTTCCACCCTGGAATGTCATCTGGCTCAGCTGAAGTCCGACCTCTTGAATGAGATGAAGCCATCCCAGAAGTCACCGTCATCTGCTCCGCATTCTGAGCTATCTGCTTCATATTCGACCGTCCCCCGTCACTCCTACGCCGTCGTCCTGAAGCCTACCAACGCCACTGTGAAGACCGACACAGTTGAAAAGCTACTGGACGCTGTTCCGGTGGCACAGGCGCGACCAACGTCGGCAGGCGGGGTAGTCCTCACCTGCCACACGGAGGACGCTGCGAATCAAGCCGCCAAAAGACTTGAGGACGGCTTGGACGACGTAAGAATGAGTGTCCACCAGCGTTCGCCCTCACTTCTACCGAAGATTACGCTGACAAATGTGCCTCCAACTTCTACCGAGAAATTGATATCCTCTCTACGCCTGAAAAACCCCATCGTTTCGTCCGCCCCTGCCTCGCAGCTCAAAGTAATGTTCATTTACACTGCAAAAACGGGTTTGTCGCATGCAGTGCTGGCGGTTTCTCCGGAAGTTCAACGTGCAATCAAGTCTGTCGGTGATCGGCTCTTCGTTGGCCTCCGCTGTTGTGTGGTGTACGACCGCTTCTGGGTCGTGCATTGCAGTCGGTGTGCGGGCCTGGGTCACCGTGCTGATCGCTGTCCGGTAGAAAACACCGTGACTTGTGGCTACTGTGCGCCCGCACAGTAATCGTCGGCCTGTCGAAACCGCGATAGGGTCAAATGTGCAAACTGTTCCCGCCATTCGCGTCCATGTGACCACTCTTCTTTCTCATCGACCTGTCCCTCTTTCCTCGCTGTACGTGAATCGCTCCGTGTGCGCACCATTGTCGCCCCTCTCTCCTCACCCTCATCCAGTAATCTTCCCCTCTGCAACTCTTCCACTGCGTTTTGACTAACTGACCGTCCTCCGCCATTTATCCCTTCCACTGTCTTGTCTGCCACTCTCTCTTCTCCTCCGCTTGCCTCCACTTCTCGTTCCATCATTCCTTCAATTTCTATTGGCCTACAAAACATTCGCTCAGCCCGCAACAAATCCTCACTAATTTCTTATCTCTTGTCTCACCACAACCTTTCTATTCTGTTTCTCACTGAGACATGTCTTCTTCAATGCGATATGCCAGTGTTTTTGGCCCAACTCCCATCATCCTACAACCTAATGCATGTCTGTCGCTCCCCCTCAAATTCTTCTAAAACTTCGGGTGGCGGTGTCGGCGTTATTTTTAATTTTTCTCTAGGTATTTCCTTACTTTCTGATCTTTCATTCACATCAATGTCATTTGAGTACATCGCTACTTCTCTGTTTCTGCCTGCGTCGCCTAAGCTGGGACTACTGCTTGTCTACCGCCATAATAACCCAGGCTCATCTTCTCAATTTATCTCTGACTTTGACACCCTTATTTCGTATTTTTTCCAGCATTTTCACGATAATTTTATTATTCTTGGGGACTGTATATTCTGGGTGGACTGTCCCCTATCACAGCCCTATGCTTCTGATTTTCTTTCTTCACTTGATTCTTGGGGTCTTTCTGTTATGAATTCGGGTATTACTAATACTTCAGGCCACACTCTCGATCTTCTCATTTGTACAGCTTCATCCGCAAATCTAATTCTTTCCGGTCTGCTTACTTTCCCACCTGATGCCACCACATCCGATCATAGCCTCATTTCATTTGCTTTAAAACATCACAAACTGGCTTCTACACACTCACCAAAAACCTAGTATGCACGAGATTACAGTAACTTCGACTCTTCCTATTTCTCTCTCCTGGTTTCTTCTTCTCTCTCTCCCACTATCTACAATTTTATTCCCGCTTCAGCCATCTCACACTTCATAAATGAATCTTTGTGTACATAAATGAATCTTTGTGTTTTTGTGTTTGTCTTTGTGTGTCTTCCTCTAACTTTTTCGTCCTCAAATACTTCCCTCGATGCCTTCTCACCTATCACACCTGCGATGACAATCAAGCTTCTAACTAAGCTACAAAAATCCAGGTTCCCCTCTGATCCAATCAACTTTCGTGTTCTCTCTGACTCCATCTTTCTGCTTGCTCCTGTGCTTACCCATCTTGTAAATACTTCTTTTCTTCATGGTAATTTCCTAGCATCTAAACACGCCATTGTCTCACCTATTCTCAAAAAACCTTCCCTTGAATCCTCCATCCCCAGCAATTTCAGACCTATTTCTTTGCTTCCTCTTCCTTCCAAGCTTCTTGAAGCTGCCATTCTTCCTCAGCTCCGTCCTGGTATATATTCGGCCCTAGATCCATGTCAATCTGGTTTCGTTTCCGGGCACTCAACTGAAACTCTGCTCCTCTCTCTGCTTAATGATATACTTGCTTCTTTTTCCGTGGGTAATTCTGTGCTTTTCATTTCGCTTGACTTTTCTTCCGCTTTTGACCTTGTGAACCACTCTATCCTCCGCCAGGATCTACGGCATGCCGGTCTTTCTTCCTCCGCGCTGTCTCTATTGTCATCCTATCTTGCTGATCGGTCGTTTTCGGTACGCTGTAACTCTGAATATTCATCTTATTCTCCTATTATTTCGGGTGTTCCCCAAGGCTCTCTTCTCGGTCCTCTTCTGTTTAATCTTTATGTTTCTTCTCTTTGTCCGATCCTCCGCACCTATCCTATATGTTTCCACATTTATGCGGATGATATCCAAATTTACTTCCCTTTTTCGTCTTCTAACAGTTATCTCATTGACCAACTTCTATCCAACATAGCTGCCTGGGCGACCTCCAGAGATCTCCTCTTGAATCCCGATAAGACAGAGTATATTTTATTTCACCCTCCTAGGATATCTCCGAACTGTCTTCATTTGTCCCTCTCCTCTCATATTCGTAGTTTTGGCATTGTCTTTGATCCTTCAATCGACTTCTCCAAGCATCTTTCAAACCTTACCCGATCCTGTCGATTCATCTTGCGCCAACTCTACCCTATACGCCGACACATCGACGAATCGTCTGCACTGCTTCTTGTTAATTCCTATATCTTCTCCCGTCTCGACTATTGCAATTCTCTATTTTTTCACCTACCTCAAAAATCTCTTCGATGCCTCCAGTCAATCATTAACCTTTCCTGTCGATTCGTTTTGCGTCTTCCACCTAGGACACCTACCTCTGTACATATTCGGCAACTAGGCTGGCTACCAGTCCCTTCGAGGATCCATCATTAGCTTTGCTGTCTTGTATATAAACTTCTTCACTCGCCTTCTCCTCCTTCCTACTTACTTACCCTCCTACATTGCAGCGAGCGACCTTCCACTCGTCGTCCTGTACCTCTTGTTTCTCCTCCTGCTTTTCATGAGTCAAGCTGGTCAGCCAAATCATTCTACTTTTCTGCTCCCCGTCTTTACAATCAACTTCCTCCTCATGTCCTGAAGCAAAAATCGTACTCCTCATTCTCTTCTGCTCTGCAAATTTTTTTGCTATCTTTGCCCACACATCCTCCATTCCGACAGCACTAAATCTTGTTCTCTCTACATTTGTTTTTCTTGGTTACCAGTGTTAATCTATAATGTGATGTGTGATGTGATGTATGTTACTGTGTAAGATATTTCTTTTGCTGTTTTATACTCGTTTTTCTCTTTTTTATCATGTGTATTATTTTTGCTGGCTCATTTATTTTCCATCTATGAGCTAATACTCCTTTATATTGTTCGCACCAGTTTTACTCTTTTACGCGCCTCTGCTCTACTTGGCGCTATATCAAATACATGTTTGTTTGTTTTGTTTGTTTTTAATCGGAGCTAAGCCCAATCACTTAGAATATCATTTTATTATTATTATTATTATTAATTAAAGGCAAATCCAGTAGCATGGGAAGAGTGCAAGCACTATTACCACCCTAAGGTGGCCCCATGTACCGGAAGCGCCCAAAAGATTCAGAGAGAAAGAGAGTTCGAAGAGAAAAAAGTCTAGAAAGAGAGTTGGAAAGAAAATAATTTATAAATAACAATAAATAATAAACCATCATCCGATAACAATCCATAATGTCACTCCGCCCACGTTCCTCAATAAATAATATAATAATAACAATAAATATGTGATTCATTAAAAAACAGCCATCAATAAATAAGAATAAATATTAATAAATAAGTAATAAATAACAATCAAGAACAATACATATGATTCAAAAAAGAAACATCCAACAATAAATATAAATATGATTCAATAAGTAACAACAACACAAATAAATATGATTCAATAAACAATAACACCAATAAATATGATTCAATAAACAACAACAACAATAAATATGATTCAATAAACAGCAACAACAATAAATATGATTCAATAAACAACAACAACAATAAATATGATTCAATAAACAGCAACAACAATAAATATGATTCAATAAACAACAACAACAATAAATATGACTCAACAAACAGCAACAACAATAAATATGATTCAATAAACAACAACAGCCAACACTGAGTAAAAGTATAATTTAATAAATAACAACAACCAATAATAAATAGTAATAAATAGAGAGTAAAATAGGAATAAATATAAATAAATAGAAAATAAATAACAATAAGCATGAATAAATAACAATAAATATGAATAAATATACAATTAATAAGACTCAACAGTCAATTCCGCTCTTTCAGTAGCATTTCATTTACTTTGGCCTTGAATTTGTTCAAATTGTTCTGCGAGAAAGCCTCCTCCTTCAGCGTGTTCCAAGTAGACACAGTGGCCGGAAGAAAGCAACGTTGGAATTGTTTTGTACGACAACGAATTGGAGCCATGCACTGGGAATGCTGTTTGGATGTAAACCGTGTGCTTCTTGCTGCCACGAAATCATCAGGAATTGACTTGTTCATCGGATGATGGTCGTTGTGCTTGATCTTGTACAGCATGCACACGCTGCTGACCTTTCGACGATGGCAAAGATCACCAAGAACCAAGTCACCACAGAGGAACTTGCAAGTTCTAACAACTCTGTTGATGAGATTGAGGTGACAATCCGCAGCAGAAGACCACACGGGGGCGCAGTACTCCAGAATTGGCAAAATGAAACAGCGAAAACAACTTTTTGAGATTGTGCTGCTACCGAACATCCGATATGCCTTTCTTATAATTCCCAGTTTCCGCGATGCCGAACAAACTAGCTTCCGAATGTGACTCTCAAACGTGAACTTTTAGTCTACATGAACTCCCAATATTTTGAGCTCATCACACACGCTGAGTTGGGTGTCATTTATGAGGATAGCTCCATGTGAAGGCTGAACGGTACGTGACCTAGAAACCAACAAGCATTTAGATTTCGAAGTGTTCAGCATCATATTCCACCTCTCACACCACTTCAGGACGCTGCTGAGATCGTCGTTGACCGTTTGACGCACCTGTGGTCTGTCCGAAGGAGATGAAATTACAGCCATCAAGGTGATATCATCAGCATATCCATATACAGGGTTGCGTGTGGTTGTGTACAGGTCAGCGGTGTAAATGTTGAACAAAATAGGACCCAACACACTTCCCTGCGGGACACCGGACGCAATGCTCTGCCAGCCACTGTATGCTCCATCGATGGCAACACGTTGTACGCGATTGGATAGAAATTGATGCAAAACACTTAGCAAACGGCCGCCTACTCCAATCTTTCTCAGTTTTTGCAACAAGCCCTGGTGGCTCACACGGTCAAATGCTGCCGAGAAATCCAACTGCACAATCCAGGCTTCACTGCCTTTGTCTAGCACTTGCTGGAGCTCATGCGTGATAGTAAGCAGAGCGTCAGTCGTGCTGAGTTTTTTGCGGTATGCAAATTGGTTTTCCGACAGCAGATTGTTGCTCTCCAGGTACTTGGACAGTCTGGAAGATATCAAGTGCTCGAATATTTTGGACAGAATCGGCGTAATTGATATTGGCCGGTAGTTTGCAACATCAGCTGAATTGGTTCCTTTTGGTATGGGCGTGATATTCGCAACCCGCCAACATGATGGAAACGAACCAGTCTTCATCAAGCGCCTGAAAAGAGCACTGAGCTTCGGAGCTAGAGTATCTGCCGTGTTCTTGAAAAATAGCGGAAACATATTCAGAGGGTCTGTTCCTCCGTGGGCATCAAGGTCTTTCATGAGATTCGCCACTTCTTTTGATCGGAAGGCAATGCCTTTGATTTTCGGGGCGAGGACAGATGAATCGTCAGACGGAATGGACCCTTGACATTGCTTGGTATTGAAGTAATCCATAAGCAACTCTGCCTTCTCTGTTGGGTTGCTTTTGAGCTCACCGTTCGCTGAAAATAAAGGAGGGACAGACAGGTCATGTCCAAACACTGACAATTTCAACGTTGACCACCATTTGTGGGCGTCATTGGCAGATGTTAGCTTTTCAGCAAGTTTCTTTGAGTGGCGTGTTTCCGCTTCTGAATACACATGCTCAGCATGCCGTCTGGCCTCAGTGTAGACATTCCATGAATCGGCTGAGCGTGATTGGAGCCACTTGTGGTAAGCCTCCTGCTTGGATTCACGTGCGCTGCGACATTCGTTGGTGAACCAGGCTTTGTCATCAGAGCGAAAACGTAGTTTTTTAGTAGGCACTCTCCTTGAGATGACATCGGTAATGTATTTGTTCAATGCATCGATGGGGCATTCCTTCTGCTGCAGATTTGAAACTTTAATTGCTTTCAATTCATCATTCACCTTCACCCAGTCAACATTGTTCTTCATGTGCACGAGCCTTGAAATCGTGTAAGGAGAAACCTTCTGTCTCAATGTCAACTTCACGGACAGCGACGAGTGATCTGAACTTCCTATTGGAGCTTCCACTTTTACACTCACGATATCTGAGACGTCTGTCATAACCAAGTCCAAACAGTTTCCCGCTTGATGTGTGGGACCGGACACCATTTGGGAGCAGCCAGAAATGTTGCAGAAATCATATGCTGCTCTACCATGAGCATCTGTAGGAGATGTCGACAAGAGCCACTCACGGTGATGGGCGTTCATGTCTCCCACAAATACAAATGCTGACTTGGTGTCCTTCTCCTGAATTGTTGACATGGCTGACAAGAGACATTCGTAGATAGAGTCGTTACTGTCTGGATTTCGGTAGGCTCCAAAGATGTAAAAATTCATCAAGGCGGTGTTGACACGCAGCAGCATAACTTCATGACAAGTGCAGTCGTGAGCTGTAATTCTCGTTGCTGAAAAGCCTTTGCGTACGTACACTGCCATGCCACGCCGCCTGTTTTTTGAGTCACGTTTGATTAGCAATGGCTTACTGAAACCTGGCATCAAGAGCTCAGATTGGTCCCGATAATCGGACACAAGCGTTTCGGCACAGATAACGATGTCCTTGGAGCGACTGGCTGCTGTCAAATCTCTGATGTTCTTATACAAGCCCCTGATGTTGGCGAAAAGTATATTTGAAAATCGTTTTTGTGGTCGAGCAGGACCGGGATTCATTTCAACATCGCCACACATCATCAGTAGAAACGACAAATCCACGGTGTGAGAAGGCACACACACAACGCAAAGCAGACATACAAATAAACACAATAATAAACAAATAACATGTCCTATTCTCCGCAGCTATCCAGTTTCATTTCACGTATACGCTGACGACATCCAAATTTATTTTCCTTTTTCTCCTCATTCTTCAAATTTGGTCTCTATGCTGCTCACCCAGATTTCTTCTTGGGCTGCTTCACGTAAACTTGTTCTCAATCCTGACAAAACAGAATATCTAGTCTTTCACCCTCCACGATTTTCTCCTCACTCTATCAACCTTCCGCTAGCCAATCAAATGCGCAATTTGGGTGTCTTGTTCGATCCTAACCTTTCTTTCTCGACTCATTTTTCTCAGCTTATCCGCTCGTGCCGCTTTTTACTCCGACAATTTTACCCTATTCGTTCGTCGATTGATGTCTCATCCGCTAGTCTTGTGGTAAACTCCTATATCTTTTCTAAGATCGACTATTGCAACTCGCTCTTCTTCCATCTTCCCTTGAAATCTATCCGCCAACTCCAAGCAGTGATCAACCTTGCTTGTCGGTTTGTACTGAGGCTTCCTCCGCGAACCCCTACTTCGGTGCATATCCGACAGCTCGGTTGGTTACCTGCTCTTTCTCGTATCCGCTATAAGGTATGTTGTCTGGTCTTCAAACTTATCCACTCTCCCTCTTCTCCTTCATATCTCCGTTCCCTATTGACTCTCAATAATCGCACTTCTTGTCGCATTCCTGTGCCATTAGTCTGTCCTCCTGCTCTTAATCAATCCTCTTGGTCATCCAAATCTTTTTATTTCTCTGCTCCTCGTATCTATAACTCGCTTCCATCTTACCTTCACCACAAGTCTTCATTCCGATCCTTTTCTGCTGATCTTCATAAATATCTGCTCACTCGTTCTCTTTATGACTAAATGTATGATTTGTCTTTGGTTATATGTGTGTTGTTCGTGCTGATCGTCCTGTGTTGTACCCTCGTTGTTCTTGCTTGATATTTGTCTTTTTACTCACTGTGAATTATATGTTTTCGTTGCTGCGTCCCGTTTTTGCATCTCTTGCATTCGTCGTTGTCTGGTCAGGCTTCGCCCTGCTACTGGTAACCGTGTAATTCCAGTACAACCAGATTCATGGTCGAGTCGTCGGCGACTAAACCGGCTCCCCCACTGTTCTGCAGTGAGGAGGGTGGCTAGACACCCGACAGGAAAAAAAACAAAACCTGTTGCAAGGGCGGATGAGCTATCTGATAGCCAACGGCCATCTAGCATGCTCCAGTTTGCAAACGTGTTTTCATTTTTCTATATGTGCCTACTCCCTGCTCGCTGTGATGTTCCTGTCGGTTGTCTTTTTCGCGCCTGTGTATAAATATTTGCGCTATATTAAATATATGTTGTTGTTGTTGCATGAGTAATACATGTGAGTCTTATTAATTGTATATTTATTCATATTTATTGTTATTTATTCATGCTTATTGTTATTTATTTTCTATATATTTATATTTATTCCTATTTTACTCTCTATTTATTACTATTTATTATTGGTTGTTGTTATTTATTAAATTATACTTTTACTCAGTGTTGGCTGTTGTTGTTTATTGAATCATATTTATTGTTGTTGCTGTTTATTGAGTCATATTTATTGTTGTTGTTGTTTATTGAATCATATTTATTGTTGTTGCTGTTTATTGAATCATATTTATTGTTGTTGTTGTTTATTGAATCATATTTATTGTTGTTGCTGTTTATTGAATCATATTTATTGTTGTTGTTGTTTATTGAATCATATTTATTGGTGTTATTGTTTATTGAATCATATTTATTTGTGTTGTTGTTACTTATTGAATCATATTCATATTTATTGTTGGATGTTTCTTATTGTTTCTTATTGTTTTTTAATGAATCACATTTACATTCACATTAATCACATATTTATTGTTATTATTATATTATTTATTGAGGAACGTGGGCGGAGTGACATTATGGATTGTTATCGGATGATGGTTTATTATTTATTGTTATTTATATATTATTTTCTTTCCAACTCTCTTTCTAGACTTTTTTCTCTTCGAACTCTCTTTCTCTCTGAATCTTTTGGGCGCTTCCGGTACATGGGGCCACCTTAGGGTGGTAATAGTGCTTGCACTCTTCCCATGCTACTGGATTTGCCTGTAATTAATAATAATAATAATGTGTTACTAAAACACTAATAAACAATATGATTATGCATTATCAATGCGACTACCACCTAAATTTGTAAGAATTTCCAAATTGATTTTCACTTTTGTCAAATTGAATTTCACTTTTGCCAAATTGATTTTAACTTTTGCCAAATTGATTTTCACCTTTGCCAAATTGATTTTCACTTTTGCCAAATTGACTTGTAAATGGTATAGTTCTGAGTGTGATTGTAAGTGGTGTGCTCTTTTAGGCGCCCTCGTCTTTTAGTACCTAGTTTGTTGTCTTAAAAAATTTTTTTTACTGCGACATAGTTTGTCAAAATAAAAATATACATATCCAAACATAGAGTTGTTTAGGTTTAATTTTGTCGTGTTAATTGGTTTTTTATATTTATCAATTGAATATGAACTGTATTGCATGGATTGTTCCGCACGACGGGCTGGTTTAAATGCTAGTTTATAATAATGATAAGAATGGTGACAACAGTCGCACAGTTATACAAATGCATGCGTGCCTGTTTGTGTGTACTGGTACAGTAATCAGCAGTTGCCTGAATCGATGATGTTGTGTGGAGAAAAGTTGTTGATGGACCGGAGGATCTCCCAACGCCAGGCCGTACGATCCGCCGACAGAGTCAACACTGTTCGTACTACTCCTTCATTCTCTCTGATGCGCCACCGTCCTCTTTTCTCTGTATTATCATATGATCTGTATGGTATTGTTTCTACGTGTGTATGTATGCACAAGGGTTTATATTTGTTTCCAGGCTTAGGGGAATTATATACGGCATGTATTAGTGTTCAAATGAGCTTCGTCTGGTCAATTGCATGCACTCCTAAACTCTTTTCTACCTATTCAATTACAAGCCACATACTTCAATGAGGAGTATGCAATTGCATACATACATACACACTTTCTGTGTATTGTTACTTTTTCTATGCTGATTTTAATGCCAAAATACCCAATTTACTGAGCTCAGCAGAATTATAGTGGGGTATAATTGCATATTCACTCCAGGCCATAGACTCCTTTAAGGAAGGACTGGAACGTCCCCTGCTCGGGGTTTTTAACTTGAGTCTGAAAGATTAACTTGAGTTCTGGAATAAAATGACTTCTAGAAGAGCTAGAAACGCGTTCTATGGGTCGAAATGGTTTTTTTGAGGACGCTGAGTTCAATAGTAACATTTTCAACACCAACTGGGGTCATCTCCAAGGTCAAAAGGTCATATTTCAAGGTCAAATTTGTGAATTTTGATCATTTTTGCTCGTTTTTGTGTGTAACTCATAAATGGTGAGAGATGGATGATTATAATAAGAGGCAAGTCTGTAGAGCTGTTCAAATTTAATATATATATTGTCAAATATTGTATTACTCAAGCATTCCAAACAAGCCCTAAAACAATGAAACACTAAAACAAGAAATAATGAACGGTACCTATTTATTCAAGAATTGTTGGAGTCATTATCCGTAAGTGGTCGAAAACTGCCTGATATAATTGCAGTATCGGAAACTTGGTTCGATAATAATACTAACTTAGACTTATATCAGTTAAAAACATATCAGCTTTTCACTGCGAATCGCAACAGTAGAAGAGGAGGGGGAGTAGCCGTTTACATTGACAATAAAGCAATTGTAGATCAAAATTCAGTCGAGGCTACACAAACAAATGGTGTGTTAGAAGCACTAACATTGAAAGCGAACTTCAATCACCATGTTTTTATCATAACCTGTGTATACAGGTCTCCAGCGTCGAGCATGAGGAGCTTCGTAGATTTTGTGTGTGAAACTCTCGAAAAAAGTGACAAAAATAATTGGTTTGTAGTAGGAGACTTCAACGTAGACTTCGCAAAGAAGGATGAACAGGAAACAAATAGCCTAATTAACGCTTTTTTTGGTCACGGTTTTGTTCCGTTAATTACATCACCAACAAGAATAACATCGACATCACAAACGACTATTGATAATATATTCACCAACGTTACCAAAAAAAAGATTATGTCAGGAACAGTCACTTTTGACATCAGTGACCATCTATCCATATATGCACTAGTTGGTGGACCAGGCCATTCTAGGCAAAGAGAAAGTGTATTGATGAGGACATTTTCAAGGAAGTCTGAACAAGAATTCTTAGAACTATTGGGTAAAACAAACTGGATATGCACTCAATATGAGGACGTTGATCAAGCCTACAGTGATTTTCTACACCAGTTCATCACGCTCGTTGACCATTGTTTCCCTGTTCGCAGAATCAGCAGATACAATAGAATGGAAACTAGGCCATGGATGACAAGTGCACTGAAAACATCATGTAAATATATAAACAAACTCCATAAGAAATTCCTAGAGACTCGATTAGAAAAAGATAATATGAGATATAAGGAATATCGAAACATGTTGACTTCCCACATACGTCAGGCGAAACAAAATTTCATCTCAAATGCGCTCCACCAATCAAAAAATGACACAAAAAGCACATGGAAAATTCTGAACAAAGCGTTAGGACGAGAAAAAACTGACACTCATTCATGTGTGTTTCATCAGAACGGCCATGATTACAAATCTGGCGATGATATCTCGAACGCATTTAATAACTTCTTTGTTGAAGCAGCCAATGATGTGACAAAAAATATTCCAAAAGCCACGGCAGATCTCAAGACAATAAATATGAAAAGAGTTGAGTCAACAATTTTCCTGAGTCCTGTCACCCAAGCTGAGGTCTACAACGTCATCATCAAAATGAATTTCTCGCGGATGTGCCTGACGCGGATTTGAAGGTGTTGTTTATAACAAAGCCGCGACAGGGCTGTTCTCATGCGGTGCTGTCAGTCTCGCCGGAAGTACGCCAACTGATCCGAGCTGCTGGCGACCGTCTGTATGTACACTTATGCTGCTGTCGCGTGTATGACAGATACTGGGTTGTCCGCTGTTCGTGCTGCAGTGGACTGGGTCACAAAATAGATCGTTGCCCAGTAAAAACTGCGGTTTGTGGTCACTGCGCTGGTCCCCACATGTCTTCCGCATGTCCAGACACAACAAAGGTGAGGTGCATTAACTGCTCCAATCATGGACGCCCGGCTGATCATCCGGCTTTTTCACCAAAATGTCCGTCGCTTTTGGCCGTACAGAACTCCATTCGTGAGCGCACTCTCTCTGCTCCTCTTTCTCAGTCTCCAACTGATTCCCTTGCTGCCACCTCGGCGGTATCTGCCTGACTACCACAGCCACATTGTTTCTCCTCCACTGCCACCTCTCTTCATCAGAATTCGTTCTCTAGTTCTCCTTCGCTCACCTTTGCTCTTTTAAATATAAGGTCTTGCCGTTACAAAGCTCACTATTTATCCCATCTCTGTTCATCACATAATATTGATATCCTTTGCCTAACAGAAACTTGGCTTTTTGATACCGACATCTCTTCTTTTGTTGCTCATATACCTAGTAGTTTTGGTTTTCTGCACATGTCTCGTTCAAGCCTTATCTGCTCCCGTGGCGGTGGTGTTGGTTGTATCTATGCAAAATCACTGTCCCTTTCGCTAATTCCTGATCTTAAATCTGCCTATTCTTCTTTTGAATTCATTGCCCTTGCATTGTCCGTACCTTCTCGTCCTAAGCTCTGCATAATTGTTGTCTATCGACATAATCACCCAGGAACTACGTCTGCATTCTTTGATGAATTCTCTGATCTTCATGAATCTGTGACGAAATTATTCTCAAATAGATATCTAATCGTTGGTGACTTCAACTTCCCTTCCTCTAATGTATACTTCTCTCAGTTTTGTTCCTTCGTTGACTCTCATGCGCTTTGCTCTCCGATATCTTCCCCCACTCATTTGTCGGGTCATATTCTTGACCTGCTTCTTTTTCCTGTGCCAACTATCTCCACTGACTTAGCTGTACCGAAAGTTGAAGTTTTCCCTCCCGATCGCTCATTTTCGGATCATAGCTTATGCCTATTTGACATTCCGTTACCTTCTAAATCATCTAGTATGTTTCTTCATTCATTCAGATCGTATAGAAACTTTGATCCTGGTGTATTCTTATCATTTCTTACATCTCGGCTACCTTCTCATGTGTTTTATTCACTACCAGCTGACGAAGTATATTCTTGTTTTTCCATGGTTCTTTCTGATATTAATGATACCCTTTTTCCTTTGAAAACTTGTTCCCGCACATACATGCCCATTCCATGGTTTAATGCTGAACTTCTCTCTTTGAAACGCTTTCAACGCCGGTCTGAACGTTTGTGGCGTCGCTCAAAATCTGAGTCGAATTGGTCCGCCTACTGCTCGTCTCGTGCAGCTTATCTGGCCGCTCTCTCTGATGCTAAGTGCTCTTTCTACAAATCTAAACTGACCTCACTTTCGGTCTCACAGAAACTGCTCTGGTCGACTCTAAACACTATTTCTGGCCGTCGTTACACATCTACAACCTGTTCAACCACTGCTTCTGAATTCGCAACGTTCTTCTTGAACAAAGTGAAAACTACAGATGAAAGCATTCCAGCTACACATCACAAAATCACACACTCTACTTCATCAACTACTCTCTCTTCCTTTACTCATATCGTCCTCTCTGATATCCTAGCCTTACTTTCATCAATAAAAATATCTGCCTCTCCCGCCGATCCTATTAATTTTAAGGCCTTCTCTCACTCGATTACTCTATTCGCTCCCTACTTTTTGTATATAGTAAATCTCTCATTACTTCATGGTTCTTTTATACCTGAAAAACATGCTATTGTCTACCCAATTTTGAAAAAACCAACACTTGATTCTTCCATCATCAAAAATTATCGTCCTGTTTCAATTATCAATCTCACCTCCAAGTTGTTAGAATCCGTTATTTTCTCCCAACTTTCTCCTCTTATTAACGATGTTTTAGATCCTTACCAGTCTGGCTTCCGACCTTTCCATTCAACTGAGTCTGTTCTCACATCTGTTGTTGACGTTGTGTTATCTCATTTCTCCTTCCGCCATTCTGTCCTAATTGTTATGTTGGATATGTCATCAGCGTTTGATTTAGTAAACCACAAAATCTTGCTTGATGATTTATCGCATCTTGGTCTCTCTTCCACGGCATTTTCGCTCATGCGCTCTTATCTTTCAGGCCGTTCTTACTCCGTTAAATTTAATTCTGTTGTTTCCGATCGTGTTCCTTTAAATTCAGGAGTTCCTCAAGGCTCAATTCTCGGTCCCACTCTTTTCAACCTGTATATGTCCTCACTGTGTCCTATTCTTAAACGTTATTCTGTGGCTTTTCATATCTATGCCGACGACATTCAACTACTATGTCCACTTCCGTTTCCCTATTCATCCTATATGTCTGAACTTCTATCGGATATTTCATCATGGGCTGCTTCTCGTCGTCTTCTCATAAATTCTTCTAAAACTGAATTCATGGTTTTTCACCCTCCTCGTCTAACTCCACCTACTCTTCCATTTCCTTTACGTTCGTCAGTGCGAAACTTGGGTGTAATTATGGATTCCTCTCTCATCTTTAGCAATAATATTAGTTCTGTCACACGTACATGCCGTCTTATTCTACGCGCGCTGTATCCCATACGTCCATTCCTCGACCAAGCGTCTGCCATCAAGCTCATCAAAACACTGGTTTTTCCTCGAATAGATTATTGTATTGTTTTATATTTTAGCACTCCGCGATGCTATTTGAAACCATTTCAGACGGTGATCAATCAATGTTGTAGATTTGTCCTCTCTCCCGTTGTTTGTGTTCATACATCTCATCATTTGTACAATCTTCGTTGGCTACCTATTATTCCGCGAATTCATTTCCGTCTCTCCTGTATTATTTTCAAACTGCTGAACGGCATCAATCAGCCTGAATATCTTGTACGTTTGTTATCTCGTGTCTCAAATCCCAACAGCCGTATTTCACGTCCTCTACAATGTCCTAGAGCGTTGTGTGAATCCCCCTGGTCAGCAAAATCATTTACCTTTTTTGCCCCTCGTTTCTATAACTCACTTCCATCTCATGTCCTTCTATCTCCCTCTTTCTCTTCTTTCACTTCATCTCTGCGCACATACTTATTCTCTAAATCTTTTGATCGCTCATCTCATTGCCTTACACCATATGCCAAGATTTAGCTGCTCAAAGTGCACTCTCATCTTTTGCTTGCCTTTGTTTTTTTTGCATTCACGTGTTTTTTTGTGTCCTGTAAGCAATTTTTCTATCTCCTATCTCTACCTGATTATCTTTGTACTGAAAATGTGTGTGGATTTCTTATTCTTACTGTGTGTGTATGTTTTGTTCTGATGATTATTTATTGCGCTCAATGTTTGTTTCATATTGCGTCGACGTGTAGCTTTTGTTTTTTTTCTGTGCTATTTTTGTTCTTTTGTAATCGCGCCATTGTTGCTATGTGCGCTAAATCAAATACATGTTGTTGTTGTTGTTGTTGTTGTTATCATGTCATGTAAGAGCAAGAAATCCTGTGATGATGACTTTATCGACATGAGATTGCTAAAAACAGCGGTCAGGTTCATTTCAACACCTCTTCAGTATGTTTGCAACCTGTCGTTCACACGTGGAGTTTTCCCTGCTCAAATGAAAACAGCCAAAGTCATACCAATTTTCAAAAAAGGCAAAAGAACAAATTTCACAAATTATAGATCAATTTCTCTTCTTCCTCAATTTTCAAAAATTCTAGAAAAATTGTTTGATTCAATATTGAGCTCGTTTATTTTCAAAAACAAAATCATAAATTCTGGTCAGTATGGGTTTCAGTCGAAAAAGTCTGTGAATGACGCAATCGCCGATACCATAGAATTCATTTCCAACTCCTTGGACAAGAACAATTTCACAATAGGAATATTTGTAGATTTGAGAAAAGCGTTTGACACAGTGAATCATCGAATACTTTTAAATAAGTTGGAAGTGTACGGCATACGAGGCAAGGCTAAAGATTGGGTTGAGAGTTATCTGAATGAACGTCACCAAATGTTCGATTATCGTGGGGCGATATCGGACAAAAAAGTCATCACATGTGGAGTCCCACAGGGGTCGGTCCTTGGCCCTAAAGTTTTTATCCTGTATATTAACGACTTACTCAGCGTATCAAATAGCTGTAAGAAGGTGCTTTTCGCTGATGACACGAATCTATTCTTTTCATCCCCGTATATTGAGGATATACAAAGAGCTATTGATGGAGAATTAAAACTTGTTGACAAATGGCTGAATGAAAACAGACTTGTACTAAACACCGACAAAACAAAGTACATATGCTTTCAAAACAAGAAAAATCAAAAAGACTGTGGAATATCTGTGAAAGTAGGCGGAACGGTCATTGAGGAGGTTGAGTCGGTCAAATTCCTGGGATTGACAATTGACCAAAATCTAACATGGCGCAATCATATAAACTCAGTTACAAACAAGTTGGCAAAAATATCCTATTCTATGTTCCAACTGAGAAATTTTATCGGTGAAAAAGCCAGTGTAACTTTATATAATAGCCTTGCAAAACCTTATCTGGATTATTGTAATAATATTTGGGGAGCAACTTATGAATCTAGACTGACAAAAATTATAACTTCTCAAAAACGTTTGATACGGATAATAGCAAAGATAAGAGTTTATGAGACCACAAAAGCTCACTTCAACTTGTATAAAATACTTGACTTCAACAGTTTAGTACAGTTGAACACGGCAGCTTTCATGTACCGAGCACACAATAATTTATTACCCAAACACCTGCAGGCTTTATTTCAAATAAACAAGAGACACCCGGACAAATTTGTACAGAGGTTCCCGAGAACTCGAGCTAGGCAACAAAGCTTGAGCGTAAGAAGAGTAACCGTGTGGAATGGAATACAAAAATGCGTCAAACAAAGTAGGACATTGAAGACATTTAAAAAGAAATTCATTGAAGGGATGAATCAAGATAAATGTAACTAATCAGTGATGCTTCGACGTGTCGAGAGACGATCGACTGATTCAGCAGTGTGCCTATATTGGTTGTAATTATTTATATCTTGTTACGATGTCACTGTCTTTTTTGTACGTTGTCTTTATTCATTGTAAAGGGCCCACATGAAAAAATGCGCATGCTTATGTGGGTCCCTGTCACAACGATTGTGTAAAGTATATGTTGGTGACAAATACATGATATGATGATATATGATGATTTCTCATAACAACAAAGAGCTTTTCTTGTCTCCTGAGGCATCCCACAACTTTTTCTTTGTTACTTACATTGAGTACGTGAGCTTTCAATAGAATGTTAGCTAAAGTCGTACATGCTGCATTATTAGTAGCTAAAGGTGCATCTACAAAAGATAACAATTCGCCAAAATGAAAGTGGCCATGCATTTCAGTCATGGCATGCAAATTATAGGCATTATGTACAAAAAACGCTTGAAATAGCTGGCACACTCAGTCCACCTCTATTCAAATGATCTAAGAACTCAGATGACACCTCGTTACCATCTTCATCACCCATGATATCCTCCATACTAGTGCTATTACCATATTTATGAACAAGATATCCAGCCAAATATACAACTTTATTCTTAAGGTTATCAGCAAACCTCAAGAGCTCCCGAGTGTCTTGAGGAGCGATCTCGTCAATGAGTTCACTTCGATTGAATGATGTACAATTCTTGTCGCAATCAAGCACACGAGAACTAGATTCTGGCATAATGTCATGCTTTAGGAGTGTCTGCAAATTTGTAACTTTTGCTGCAGCCATAATGTCAACTACATCAACTGAGAAGTTTCCACCACTTCTTTGTCTGGCTTGACCGAGAAACTTTTCCTAGGCTTCATCCGCGAAGATAGCAGGAAAAACGTAGTCAAAGTCTTTCTCTGCCAGAAGAAATTTGGCAGCAGCCACATTATTACGTGTAGACACAATGAGAGCCTCTGCAGTTTGCTTAGTTAACTTCAGCTTACGACCACTACCTCCTTGCCATGCGCAGGTCGATATAATTTGGCAGGCGTCCTCCAACATAGTGAAAGATGTACAGTCTGCTGTCCAAGGCTGTCTGGATTCGTCACGTAGATGTCTAGCTGAAAAACGGTCTTTCACATTCATCATCTTGAACCACTCACTCATTGTCTGGGTGAGAATGATGGTGCCTTCGCTGATGCCCAATGAATCCTTGAAGGTCTTTAAGGCAGCGACAGTCTTGTCGTTGAACACCTGACATACTAAGGGTACGCTCTGACGTTGAAGGCGTTTGGGGAAAACAGCGGTGTGTGTCAGCTTGGTTAAGCGAATAGGAGTAGCTCGGTCGATCTCATGAAGCTTCCGAATATCACTCCAGTAAGCTTTGTACTGCTTTGTAAGCTCCAGTAAGCTTTGTACTGCTACGTAATATTCCTAATACATATATCATCATATCGCAAAATATATATAAATGTTCACATCATTCTCCACCATCATTTGCTTAAGAGCTATTCTACTTTTATCGCTAGAATATTTACTGCTAGCAAAATATCATATATCTCGCTATCATTTAAACCAACTCTTTATAGATACATTTAAGCCCGCCCGTCGTGCGGAATAGTTCATAAAATATAATTAATATTCAATTCATGAAAAAATAAGTGCAAATTGAAAAAGAAAAACAAACCCATAGGAAACTTTTAGCCAATATAAAAGTCTAAATGTGAAATTTATGTTTCAATTTAGAAAACATGTTTTTCCACAACCCGCCTCATATTTAAAGCTGGCTTTCGTGCGGAATAATTCAGAACTCATACACGAAACAAACACAACGAAAATTGATGAAAAAGGACCAATAGAAAAGGTCAAATTTGTAAATTCTTGTTTTAATTATTGACGATGTTTTTCCCTCAACACTGCTCAAATTCACACCCGTCCTTCGTGTGTAGTAATTCAGAAATGTAACACTATCAAAACAATGAAAATTTCTGTCATCTCTATAATTCCAGATTAATGCTTCCGCTAAAAAACCATATGCATATAGTTGGCATTGCATGATATTACAACCCGTATCCTTATGCAACTTAAGCGTATGCAACTTGAAATTAAACCAATTAAATTACACAGTCAAATTCAGTAGTTTACTTTGTCCCCAGTAGCATTTTACCCGCCCGTCGTGCGTAACAATTCATGTGTATATATTGAGGACAATAAAGCCTTTATATTCAGTATACCGTACGCAATAAAACCACACCATCCATTCTTGGAGCTAATATGATGCATTATGAATTGTGATTGGACTTCAGTGAAATTAAATCAGTGTATATTCCTGCGTAATCGCAAGTGCGCATACTAGCTATCAAATTGGCAATATGTCCTTTTGACTTTACACCGCCGTAACTTCCTTCAGATACACTAGATTTCTAGCACGATGGTATAATTTATTTTTAGGTGTAACAAATATTTCCTGAGAAATAAGTAGAAAAATGAAATAATTTTAGTCACCCGGTGTTCAAGTGTAATTTTGGATGTATTTGAGAATTTCGCCCATTTTAAACGTCTTTTGTATCATTTGTTGGTATAAATTATAGCGTTTCTTGTAGAACACAAAATTTTCTACACAATAGTATAATTTTTATAGCTGTACCATTGCTGGAATAGATATATCTTTATGAGGAATAGATAGCGGAATATTGACCAAAATATTCACGTTTTTCAGTGCTAATTTTGCCTTTTTGACTTTGTCACTTTGACTTCACACCGCCGCAACTTTGTTTAATACACTTGGGAAAATTAAAATTTATACCGTTTTTTAGATGACAAAATTTCCAGTATGATAATATAATTGGTTTAGACGTGTCATAGTTAGTTGTTGAGAAATAGAGAAAAAAGTATAGAAAATCGGACGCGTCGAGTTAAAAAATATTTTTGAATGTAGACTGAAATTTTGTCATTTTTACATATTTTATATTTATTTTTTGGATATGAATTGTAGCCTAACATGTAGAACAAAAAATTCTCTACACAGTGGTATAATTCGTATAGCTGTACCATTTATGGTTTATATGGAGTAGATGGCGGAATATTGACCAAAATTTTAGCATTTTTTAGGGTTCATTTTGTCTTTTCACCGCTATAACGTTTTTCAATTTCATTTTAAAAACATTACATTTAGACCATCGTGTAGAAAACAAAATTTTAAACGTAATGGTATAAATTTTTGGCGTGTAGGCCAAGTGGTTACCGAGTAGTAGCTTGCAGAAAATGGACCAAGGAGGGTGGGACAGATAAACACACAGACACACAGACAGACAGAGGATCTCTTTTATATATATAGATATATAGATATATATATATAGATTTATATAAATTGTATATTATTATTATCTCATAATAATTAGATATAATGATTGCTCAGATGACAACAATATGGCCTAGATGAAGTGTTACGTGACTTTTTAATTAACAACAAGTCCAAAGAGGATATGTTTCATGAGATGGCGGCTGAGGATATTGTTGATTTGGTCAATATGGCCATATCAAATGATGTCGTCATTCAGGGAGCTAAACTCTATAAACAGATCGAATGATTATCAATGGGAAATCCGCTGGTTCCTCAACTGGCCATCATATTCGCCGACTATTTGGACCAGCAATTTCAAACGGCATTTCATCGGCCACTCAAATACAAGAGATACATCTATGATATATTTGTAGCTTGGTATGACGACATTGACACCGCAGTGTTGCTAGCTACCGCCAATTCCATCTCAAATTTTATTGAGTTTACTATTGAGCTGCCGAATAATGGCAGACTGGCTTTTTTGGACTGCAACATCAGCTACAACGGTGAACAATTTGTATCTGAGGTATACATGAAGCCTCACCACAACGGCTCAATCACATCTTGGATGTCTAATGGTCCAAAAAGTGCTAAGTGTGCAATAGCATATGGGGAATTTGTGAGGGCCTCGAGAAGAGCCACTACACCGGCGACACTTCAGACTTCCATTAAGACCATTGAGAACCGAATTTGACAAAATGGCTACCCCGACTATGTGATCAAAAGGAGCAAGAACAATGCAATTAGAGATATCAGAGTAGACAAGCAAGCTGAAAGTAAGGAAGACAAATATTTCATCAAACTACCGTATCTGGGTGAGAGCAGTCGCCGACAATGTTATTCCCTCATCAAGAGAACAGGTCTCCAGGGGAAAATACGGGTGTGGATCGACCCGGGTCGACCGCTGAAGCGGATTTTCGCTCCACCAAAAGAGCGTTTCAGGTGCGCACCACAATGTGATACCTGTGCCACATCCATGAGTCCCTACAGAAAACCATGTAGGAGGAAAAATGTCATATATAAGATAATGTGCACGGTATGTGGAAAAATCTACATTGGTGAGACCTCGCGACCAGTACGTGTAAGGATCCTGGAACACTCAAACTATAAGCTGGGAGGTCCAATTATAAAACATTTTATGGAAGAGCATAACAAAATGGAAGTATCGATAAAGTGGACAGTTATACACAGCGGAATATTAGACGATGCTACTAGAAGATATGCTATGATTAGACGATGCTACTAGAAGATATGCAGAGGCAGCATACATTCAAGAAAATGACTCCAGCTGTATCATGAACGGCTACAAAGGAATTGAACTTAATTGCAAATTCTGATTTAATGGTAATATTTATTGCATGTAATTGTCCATTGTTAGTTTTCTATTATTTGCTTAAAAGTGTGTCAAAATCCTATACGCGTGTCTTAATGTTTATATTCATTTATATCTACTAAATATGTTGTGTTCTTGGCTCGTCTTTTGATGTATTTTATAAAACAGTACTTGATAAAGCCTTGTTGAGGCGAAACGTTGTACTAATACAGAAATATTTGTGCCCGATGAAGTATACTTTTTTCATCATATATATAAAACATCGAGTCTGATATTGCGCAACAAAGCATGCCAGACAAGCTGCAGCGACATCATGTTGTCTACCAGTACACCTGTGAAACGATGAGGGGTGCGGACCTCATTCCTACATCGGTATGACAACAACAACGCTGTCGCGCCGTTTGACCTGCCATCTCAGCAACGGTGCTATCAAAAACCACAATGCATCGGCGCATAACACAAAGATTAGTCGAGAAGAAATAGTGGCAAGAACAGATATATTGGCGCACGAAACTGACAACAGGCGCTTGAAACTTTTGGAAGCAATTTACATAACAACAATGCGCCCAAAAATCAACGTGCAATTGGAGGAAAATGGTGTTCTCCCCACCCAAAGACCCCATCAAACAGTGAGCTGGACGCGCCCATGCGCGAGGTGCCACAAACGGCGGCGCGCAGTAGCGTGAGCCATAGGCGTCATCGACCATAGGTGCGAATTTCGCACACCGCGCGCATACACGAGGCGTGAAAATAACACATACAATTGGCGACCTATATAAACACACACTCGACAACAAACAAACGGCATTTAGTTGACCACATTGTCTGAGGATGGAGACCGGCTGCTCCGAAACGTTACACATCGGTGAATTACTGCACAAGCTCAACAGCGATCATCAAAAACTCGCACGAGCGATCGAGACGACAAAGAAGAAGATTGAAAACTGCAAAGCGGCAATCCAGTTTAATCTCGTTTGTCTGAATGAGAATATATATATATATCTATATATATAAAAGAGATCCTCTGTGTGTCTGTCTGTCTGTGTGTGTGTGTGTGTGTGTGTTCGACCCTCCTTGGTCCATTTTCTATCAGCTATTATTCGGCCACCACTCAGCCTACCCGCTAACAATTTATACCATCACGTTGGAAATTTTCTTGTCTACACTTTAGATTAAATTTTAAATTTCAAAAATGAAATCAAAAAAAGTTATAGCGGTGAAAAGACAAAATGAACCCTGAAAAATGCGAAAATTGTGGTCAATGCTCTGCCATCTACTCCTCATAAACCAGAAATGGTACAGCCAAACAGATTATACCACTGTGTAGAGAATTTTCTGTTCTACAAGATAGGTTATAATTCATATCCGAAAATAGAACATAAAAGATGTAAACATGACAAAATTTCAATCTATATTCAAAAATATATTTATACTCCACGCGTCCGATTTTCTATACTTTTTTCTCTATGTATCAAAAACTAATTATCACACAACTAAATAAATAATACCATCATGCTGGGAATTTTGTTTGCTACAACACGGTATAATTTTTAATTTTCCAAAGTGTATTGAAAAAAAGTTACGGCGGTGTGAAGTCAAAATGACAAAGTCAAAAATGCAAAATTAGCACTGGAAACCGTGAATGTTTTGGTAAATATTCCCCTATCTATTCCTCATAAACCAGCAATGGTACAGCTATAAAAATTATACTATTGTGTAGATAATTTTGTGTTCTACAAGAAAAGCTATAATTTATACCCACAAATGATACAAAAAATGTGTAAAATTGGCAAAATTGTCAAATACATCCAAAATTACACTTGATCACCGGGCGCCTAAATTAATTCATTTTTCTACCTATTTCTCAGGAACTATTTGTCACACATTAAAATAAATTATATCATCGTGCTGGAAATTATATTTTTTTAAATGCGGTATAATTCTTAATTTTCCAAAGTGTATCTGAAGGAAGTGACGGCGGTGTAAAGTCAAAAGGACATATTGCCAATTTGACAGCTATTATGCGCACTTGCGATTACACAGGAATATACTACTGTGTAGAGAATTTTGTGTTCTACAAGAAAAGGTGTAATTTATACCCACAAATGATACAAAAAACGTGTAAAATTGGCAAAATTCTCAAATACATCCAAAATTACACTTGAACACCGGGTGACTACAATTTATTCATTTTTATACCCATTTCTCAGGAACTATTTGTCATACATTAAAATTAATTATACCATCGTGCTAGAAATTTTGTTTCCTACAGTACGGTATAATTATTAATTTTCCAAAGTGTATCTGAAGGAAGTTACGCCGGTGTAAAGTCAAAATGTCATGTTGCCAATTTGACAGCTATTATGCGTACTTGCGATTACACATGAATATACACTGATTAAATTTCACTGAAGTCCAATCACAATTTACGCACTTGCGATTACACAGGAATATACTACTGTGTAGAGAATTTTGTGTTCTACAAGATAAGCTATAATTTATACCCACAAATGATACAAAAACGTGTAAAATTGGCAAAATTATCAAATACATCCAAAATTACACTTGAACACCGGGCGACTAAAATTAATTCATTTTTCTACTATTTCTCAGTAACTATTTGTTAAACATAAAAATAAATTATACCATCGTGCTAGAAATCTTGTTTTCTACAATACGGTATAATTTGTAATTTTACAAAGTGTATCTGAAGGAAGTTACGGCGGTGTAAAGTCAAATTATCATGTTGCCAATTTGACAGCTATTATGCATGGAGAATGATGTGAAACTTTAAATATATTTTGCGATCTGATGATATATGTATTAGGAATAATACGTAGCAGAATATAGATTGCATAATATAATATCGGCTGTAATATCAAGGGCTGCATTATCCATGTAATCCAAAAAATAACAACTGTATGAATATGATGCATTAGTGGAAGCATTAACCGGGAATTATGAGATAATATGATAATGGTGTAAAATTATATCGCATTATGCAACAAATGTGAATTTAGCTACCTTACAGTTTGGTCCCGATACTATATTGGCGGGTTGAGATAAAAGTATTGGTGGGCCGCGTGTTTGGGACCCCTGGGGTAGATAATCTCAGTCTTCTGATTACAAATTATGATCGCATCAGTATATTTTGTGATCACAAACTAATAAGTTAAATCACCTCAGACTAGGCTGAGAGCGGTCAAGATTGAATGGTTGGGTTGGGTTGGGTAGGTTTGACTCAGGTTATATTGGGTTTTAATGATAGCGGAAAATATATAAATTTTAACAATAAATATTATAGCGGTAAAAGTGAAATAGTACTTAAGCAAATGATATTGGGGAATGATGTTAAGTAATAAATATAGTTTGGAAACAGTCTGATGAAAAGATTTCATCATCTTTCATTGTTTGTTTCGTGTTTGTGTTCTGAATTATACCACACGACGGGCAGATTTATATATCAGGCGGGTTGAGGGATAATATTTGTCAAAATAAGAACAAAAATATTCACATTTAGACTTTTCTATTGGTCAAGATATTTATAGGTTACATTTTTTGCTTTTCGATTTGTATTCATTATATTTTATGGATTTGATATGAATTTTATTGTATGAATTGTTCCGCACGACGGGTGGGTTTAAAAAAGTGTTTTTAGATCATTTTTTCAAATGGTTCATTTAAAAAAAGGTTTTTTTTTTTAAAATAAAAATGTTCCGCGGGCAGCAACTATAGACAATAGAACGTTCAATTTACCCTGTAGAATTAATCCATACACAAAACCAATGGATTTGACTTCAAGATGCAGAACGGATCGTGTTCGAGTTCTGAATTATTCAGCACGACGGGCGGGATTAAAAATGACTCAGGCGGACTGAGGGGAAATATTGTGTCGAAATAAAAATAATTAAACTTATAATTTTCAATTGATTAATATTTTTATGAGTGTACCCTATTTCATTTTTATTTTTCCATATTTTTTATGAATTGAATGTGAATTTCATGTTATGAATTGCTCCGCACAACTGGCGGGTTTTAATGCTATATATATACATAAAGAAGAAATTATCTGTCTGTCTGTGTATGTATGCTTGAATATGAGGTGACATAATTGCGCTGGCTCATGGTTCGCTGGTTCAATTATCAGGGGCTTCAAACGCAAACGAAGCGATGGCTCATTTTTATGAAATAAAAATGTCCCGCGGGCAGCAATAAAACGTTCAATTTCACCGTATAGAATGAATTCATATACAAAACTAATGGATTTGACTTCAAGAACCAGAACGGATGGTGTTCGAGTTCTGAATTATTCCGCACGTCGGCCGGGTTTAAATATGAGGCGGGTTGAGTGAAAATATTTTGTCAAAATAAAATTAAAAATAATGAAATTTAGACTTTTTAATTGATTAAGGTCTTCATGAGTTTGCCTTATTTATTTTTAATTTGCAATATTTTTATGAATTGTTCCGCACAACGGGCGGGTTTGGATTACTAATGGATTTGACTAATGAAACTAATGGATTTGACTTCAAGAACCAGAACGGATGGTGTTCGAGTTCTGAATTATTCCGCACGTCGGCCGGGTTTAAATATGAGGCGGGCTGAGTGAAAATATTTTGCTATATCTATATATATAAAAGAGATCCTCTGTGTGTCTGTCTGTGTGTGTGTGTGTGTGTGTGTTCGACCCTCCTTGGTCCATTTTCTATCAGCTATTATTCGGCCACCACTAGTCTGCCCGCTAACAATTTATACCATCACGTTGGAAATTTTCTTGTCTACACTTTAGATTAAATTTTAAATTTCAAAAATTAAATCAAAAAAAGTTATAGCGGTGAAAAGACAAAATGAACCCTGAAAAATGCGAAAATTGTGGTCAATGCTCTGCCATCTACTCCTCATAAACCAGAAATGGTACAGCCAAACAGATTATACCACTGTGTAGAGAATTTTCTGTTCTACAAGATAGGTTATAATTCATATCCGAAAATAGAACATAAAAGATGTAAACATGACAAAATTTCAATCTATATTCAAAAATATATTTATACTCCACGCGTCCGATTTTCTATACTTTTTTCTCTATGTATCAAAAACTAATTATCACACAACTAAATAAATAATACCATCATGCTGGGAATTTTGTTTGCTACAACACGGTATAATTTTTAATTTTCCAAAGTGTATTGAAAAAAAGTTACGGCGGTGTGAAGTCAAAATGACAAAGTCAAAAATGCAAAATTAGCACTGGAAACCGTGAATGTTTTGGTAAATATTCCCCTATCTATTCCTCATAAACCAGCAATGGTACAGCTATAAAAATTATACTATTGTGTAGATAATTTGTGTTCTACAAGAAAAGCTATAATTTATACCCACAAATGATACAAAAAATGTGTAAAATTGGCAAAATTGTCAAATACATCCAAAATTACACTTGATCACCGGGCGCCTAAATTAATTCATTTTTCTACCTATTTCTCAGGAACTATTTGTCACACATTAAAATAAATTATATCATCGTGCTGGAAATTATATTTTTTTAAATGCGGTATAATTCTTAATTTTCCAAAGTGTATCTGAAGGAAGTGACGGCGGTGTAAAGTCAAAAGGACATATTGCCAATTTGACAGCTATTATGCGCACTTGCGATTACACAGGAATATACTACTGTGTAGAGAATTTTGTGTTCTACAAGAAAAGGTGTAATTTATACCCACAAATGATACAAAAAACGTGTAAAATTGGCAAAATTCTCAAATACATCCAAAATTACACTTGAACACCGGGTGACTACAATTTATTCATTTTTATACCCATTTCTCAGGAACTATTTGTCATACATTAAAATTAATTATACCATCGTGCTAGAAATTTTGTTTCCTACAGTACGGTATAATTATTAATTTTCCAAAGTGTATCTGAAGGAAGTTACGCCGGTGTAAAGTCAAAATGTCATGTTGCCAATTTGACAGCTATTATGCGTACTTGCGATTACACATGAATATACACTGATTAAATTTCACTGAAGTCCAATCACAATTTACGCACTTGCGATTACACAGGAATATACTACTGTGTAGAGAATTTTGTGTTCTACAAGATAAGCTATAATTTATACCCACAAATGATACAAAAACGTGTAAAATTGGCAAAATTATCAAATACATCCAAAATTACACTTGAACACCGGGCGACTAAAATTAATTCATTTTTCTACTATTTCTCAGTAACTATTTGTTAAACATAAAAATAAATTATACCATCGTGCTAGAAATCTTGTTTTCTACAATACGGTATAATTTGTAATTTTACAAAGTGTATCTGAAGGAAGTTACGGCGGTGTAAAGTCAAATTATCATGTTGCCAATTTGACAGCTATTATGCATGGAGAATGATGTGAAACTTTAAATATATTTTGCGATCTGATGATATATGTATTAGGAATAATACGTAGCAGAATATAGATTGCATAATATAATATCGGCTGTAATATCAAGGGCTGCATTATCCATGTAATCCAAAAAATAACAACTGTATGAATATGATGCATTAGTGGAAGCATTAACCGGGAATTATGAGATAATATGATAATGGTGTAAAATTATATCGCATTATGCAACAAATGTGAATTTAGCTACCTTACAGTTTGGTCCCGATACTATATTGGCGGGTTGAGATAAAAGTATTGGTGGGCCGCGTGTTTGGGACCCCTGGGGTAGATAATCTCAGTCTTCTGATTACAAATTATGATCGCATCAGTATATTTTGTGATCACAAACTAATAAGTTAAATCACCTCAGACTAGGCTGAGAGCGGTCAAGATTGAATGGTTGGGTTGGGTTGGGTAGGTTTGACTCAGGTTATATTGGGTTTTAATGATAGCGGAAAATATATAAATTTTAACAATAAATATTATAGCGGTAAAAGTGAAATAGTACTTAAGCAAATGATATTGGGGAATGATGTTAAGTAATAAATATAGTTTGGAAACAGTCTGATGAAAAGATTTCATCATCTTTCATTGTTTGTTTCGTGTTTGTGTTCTGAATTATACCACACGACGGGCAGATTTATATATCAGGCGGGTTGAGGGATAATATTTGTCAAAATAAGAACAAAAATATTCACATTTAGACTTTTCTATTGGTCAAGATATTTATAGGTTACATTTTTTGCTTTTCGATTTGTATTCATTATATTTTATGGATTTGATATGAATTTTATTGTATGAATTGTTCCGCACGACGGGTGGGTTTAAAAAAGTGTTTTTAGATCATTTTTTCAAATGGTTCATTTAAAAAAAGGTTTTTTTTTTTAAAATAAAAATGTTCCGCGGGCAGCAACTATAGACAATAGAACGTTCAATTTACCCTGTAGAATTAATCCATACACAAAACCAATGGATTTGACTTCAAGATGCAGAACGGATCGTGTTCGAGTTCTGAATTATTCAGCACGACGGGCGGGATTAAAAATGACTCAGGCGGACTGAGGGGAAATATTGTGTCGAAATAAAAATAATTAAACTTATAATTTTCAATTGATTAATATTTTTATGAGTGTACCCTATTTCATTTTTATTTTTCCATATTTTTTATGAATTGAATGTGAATTTCATGTTATGAATTGCTCCGCACAACTGGCGGGTTTTAATGCTATATATATACATAAAGAAGAAATTATCTGTCTGTCTGTGTATGTATGCTTGAATATGAGGTGACATAATTGCGCTGGCTCATGGTTCGCTGGTTCAATTATCAGGGGCTTCAAACGCAAACGAAGCGATGGCTCATTTTTATGAAATAAAAATGTCCCGCGGGCAGCAATAAAACGTTCAATTTCACCGTATAGAATGAATTCATATACAAAACTAATGGATTTGACTTCAAGAACCAGAACGGATGGTGTTCGAGTTCTGAATTATTCCGCACGTCGGCCGGGTTTAAATATGAGGCGGGTTGAGTGAAAATATTTTGTCAAAATAAAATTAAAAATAATGAAATTTAGACTTTTTAATTGATTAAGGTCTTCATGAGTTTGCCTTATTTATTTTTAATTTGCAATATTTTTATGAATTGTTCCGCACAACGGGCGGGTTTGGATTACTAATGGATTTGACTAATGAAACTAATGGATTTGACTTCAAGAACCAGAACGGATGGTGTTCGAGTTCTGAATTATTCCGCACGTCGGCCGGGTTTAAATATGAGGCGGGCTGAGTGAAAATATTTTGCTATATCTATATATATAAAAGAGATCCTCTGTGTGTCTGTCTGTGTGTGTGTGTGTGTGTGTGTTCGACCCTCCTTGGTCCATTTTCTATCAGCTATTATTCGGCCACCACTAGTCTGCCCGCTAACAATTTATACCATCACGTTGGAAATTTTCTTGTCTACACTTTAGATTAAATTTTAAATTTCAAAAATTAAATCAAAAAAAGTTATAGCGGTGAAAAGACAAAATGAACCCTGAAAAATGCGAAAATTGTGGTCAATGCTCTGCCATCTACTCCTCATAAACCAGAAATGGTACAGCCAAACAAATTATACCACTGTGTAGAGAATTTTCTGTTCTACAAGATAGGTTATAATTCATATCCAAAAATAGAACATAAAAGATGTAAACATGACAAAATTTCAATCTATATTCAAAATTATATTTATACTCCACGCGTCCGATTTTCTATACTTTTTTCTCTATGTATCAAAAACTAATTATCACACAACTAAATAAATAATACCATCATGCTGGGAATTTTGTTTGCTACAACACGGTATAATTTTTAATTTTCCAAAGTGTATTAAAAAAAAGTTACGGCGGTGTGAAGTCAAAATGACAAAGTCAAAAATGCAAAATTAGCACTGGAAACCGTGAATGTTTTGGTAAATATTCCCCTATCTATTCCTCATAAACCAGCAATGGTACAGCTATAAAAATTATACTATTGTGTAGATAATTTTGTGTTCTACAAGAAAAGTTATAATTTATACCCACAAATGATACAAAAAATGTGTAAAATTGGCAAAATTGTCAAATACATCCAAAATTACACTTGATCACCGGGCGCCTAAATTAATTCATTTTTCTACCTATTTCTCAGGAACTATTTGTCACACATTAAAATAAATTATATCATCGTGCTGGAAATTGTATTTTTTAAAATGCGGTATAATTCTTAATTTTCCAAAGTGTATCTGAAGGAAGTGACGGCGGTGTAAAGTCAAAAGGACATATTGCCAATTTGACAGCTATTATGCGCACTTGCGATTACACAGGAATATACTACTGTGTAGAGAATTTTGTGTGCTACAAGAAAAGGTGTAATTTATACCCACAAATGATACAAAAAACGTGTAAAATTGGCAAAATTCTCAAATACATCCAAAATTACACTTGAACACCGGGTGACTACAATTTATTCATTTTTATACCCATTTCTCAGGAACTATTTGTCATACATTAAAATTAATTATACCATCGTGCTAGAAATTTTGTTTCCTACAGTACGGTATAATTATTAATTTTCCAAAGTGTATCTGAAGGAAGTTACGCCGGTGTAAAGTCAAAAGGACATATTGCCAATTTGACAGCTATTATGCGCACTTGCGATTACACAGGAATATACACTGATTAAATTTCACTGAAGTCCAATCACAATTTACGCACTTGCGATTACACAGGAATATACTACTGTGTAGAGAATTTTGTGTTCTACAAGATAAGCTATAATTTATACCCACAAATGATACAAAAAACGTGTAAAATTGGCAAAATTCTCAAATACATCCAAAATTTCACTTGAACACCGGCCGAATAAAATTAATTCATTTTTCTACTATTTCTCAGTAACTATTTGTTACACATAAAAATAAATTAAACCATCGTTCTAGAAATCTTTTCTTCTACAATACAGTATAATTTGTAATTTTCCAAAGGGTATCTGAAGGAAGTTACGGCGGTGTAAAGTGAAAAGGACATATTGCCAATTTGACAGCTATTATGCGCACTTGCGATTACACAGGAATATACACCGATTAAATTTCACTGAAGCCCAATCACAATTAAGAATGCATCATATTATCTCCAAGCATGGATGGTGTGGTTTTATTGCGTACAGTTTAATTAATGCTACACTCTACTGAATATAAAGGCTTTATTGTCCTCAATAACGTTCCGCACGACGGGCGGGTAAAATGCTATTGGGAACAAAGTAAACTACTGAATTTAACTGTGTAATTTAATTGGTTTAATTTCAAGTTGCATAAGGATATGGGCTGCAATATCATGTAATGCCAACTTATGCTGTTTTAGCGGAAGCATTAACCTGGAATTATAGAGATGACAGAAGATTGCATTGTTTTGATAGTGTTGTGGAAAAACATGTTTTCTAAATTGAAACATAAATTTCACATTTAGACTTTTATATTAGCTATAACTTTCCTGTGGGTTTGTTTTTCTTTTTCAATTTGCACTAATTTTTTTATGAATTGAATATTAATTATATTTTATGAACTGTTCCGCACGACGGGCGAATTAAATGTATCTATAAAGAGTGGGTTTAAATGATAGCGAGGTATATGATATTTTGCTAGCAGTAAATATTCTAGCGATAAAAGTAGAATAGCTCTTAAGCAAATGATTTTGGAGAATGATGTGAACCTTTAAATATATTTTGCGATCTGATGATATATGTATTAGGAATAATACGTAGCAGAATATAGATTGCATAATATAATATCGGCTGTAATATCAAGGGCTGTATTATCGGTGTAATCCAAAAAATAACAACTGTATGAATATGATGCATTAGTGGAAGCATTAACCGGGAATTATGAGATAATATGATAATGGTGTATAATTATATCGCATTATGCAACAAATGTGAATTTAGCTACCTTACAGTTTGGTCCCGATACTATATTGGCGGGTTGAGAGAAAAGTATTGGTGGGCCGCGTGTTTGGGACCCCTGGGGTAGATAATCTCAGTCTTCTGATTACAAATTATGATCGCATCAGTATATTTTGTGATCACAAACTAATAAGTTAAATCACCTCAGACTAGGCTGAGAGCGGTCAAGATTGAATGGTTGGGTTGGGTTGGGTAGGTTTGACTCAGGTTATATTGGGTTTTAATGATAGCGGAAAATATATAAATTTTAACAATGAATATTATAGCGGTAAAAGTGAAATAGTACTTAAGGAAATGATATTGGGGAATGATGTTAAGTAATAAATATAGTTTGGAAACATTCTGATGAAAAGATTTCATCATCATTCATTGTTTGTTTCGTGTTTGTGTTCTGAATTATACCACACGACGGGCAGATTTATATATCAGGCGGGTTGAGGGATAATATTTGTTAAAATAAGAACAAAAATATTCACATTTAGACTTTTCTATTGGTTAAGATATTTATAGGTTACATTTTTTGCTTTTCAATTTGTATTCATTATATTTTATGGATTTGATATGAATTTTATTGTATGAATTGTTCCGCACGACGGGTGGGTTTAAAAAAGTGTTTTTAGATCATTTTTTCAAATGGTTCATTTAAAAAAAGGTTTTTTTTCCAAAAATAAAAATGTTCCGCGGGCAGCAACTATAGACAATAGAACGTTCAATTTTCCCTGTAGAATTAATCCATACACAAAACCAATGGATTTGACTTCTTATATGAATTTTATTGTATGAATTGTTCCCCACGACGGGCGGGTTTAAAAAAGGTGTTTTCATTTTTTAGTTCATTTTTTCAAATGGTTCATTTAAAAAAGGTATTTTTTTACAAATAAAAATGCTCCGCGGGCAGCAACTATAGACAATAGAACGTTCAATTTACCCTGTAGAATAAATCCATACACAAAACCAATGGATTTGACTTCAAGATCCAGAACGGATCGTGTTCGAGTTCTGAATTATTCAGCACGACGGGCGGGTATAAAAATGACTCAGGCGGACTGAGGGGAAATATTTTGTCGAAATAAAAATAATTAAACTTATAATTTTCAATTGATTAATATTTTTATGAGTGTACCCTATTTCATTTTTATTTTTCCATATTTTTTTACGAATTGAATATGAATTTCATGTTATGAATTGCTCCGCACAACGGGCGGGTTTTAATGCTATATATATACATAAAGAAGAAATTATCTGTCTGTCTGTGTATGTATGCTTGAATATGAGGTGACATAATTGCGCTGGTTCATGGTTCGCTGGTTCAATGATCAGGGGCTTCAAACGCAAACGAAGCGATGGCTCATTTTTATGCAATAAAAATGTCCCGCGAGTAGCAATAAAACGTTCAATTTCACCGTATAGAATGAATTCATATACAAAACTAATGGATTTGACTTCAAGAACCAGAACGGATGGTGTTCGAGTTCTGAATTATTCCTCACGTCGGGCGGGTTTAAATATGAGGCGGGTTGAGTGAAAATATTTTGTCAAAATAAAATTAAAAATAATGAAATTTAGACTTTTTAATTGATTAAGGTCTTCATGAGTTTGCCTTATTTATTTTTAGTTTGCAATATTTTTATGAATTGTTCCGCACAACGGGCGGGTTTTAATGCGGTTTTAATGCTATATATATACATAAAGAAGAAATTATCTGTCTGTCTATGTATGTATGCTTGAATATGAGGTGACATAATTGCGCTGGTTCATGGTTCGCTGGTTCAATGATCAGGGGCTTCAAACGCAAACGAAGCGATGGCTCATTTTTATGAAATAAAAATGTCCCGCGGGCAGTTATTCATGTTATGAATTGCTCCGCACAACGGGCGGGTTTTAATGCTAGTATATATATATATATATATATATATATATATATATATATATATATATATATATATATATATATATATATATATCCCCGTCTCCAGGATATACGTTCATGTCCACATATGTGTGGCTATTTGTATGTTGTGTGCACAAGATTATAATTGTGTGGTTGTACCGCATTGTCACTACACTGTCTACTGGAATGTCCACACGAACTTGCGTGTGATCGATATGCTGTGTGTGTGTATGGGGTGGTATGCGTTTGGGTATGCGGGCGTGAGAACAGGTGATCAAGGAGATGGCTTGGACAGCCGAGAAACATCGGCTGGGCTACCAACAACTGGATTCAAAATTTCAACGTGGTGTTCAGCACCTGCACACTGTTGTCACGGGTTTCAGGCGAGTTTCCCTCTACAATCAATCTCCCTTGCATTCGGCTCTCCGAATACTATCGCCAATGTGGCCGTTTTGGTCCCAATCTCTAGCTCAAGATCGACTAGATATTGACTAGTGGCAAAAATCGCACGACGTTCAATTTGCAAATTTATGCGAATTTGCCCAAGTGCGAATATGTCGTTAGTGTTTTCAAGATTTGAAGGATGTCATCTGGTCTATATGATTGGTACCTTTCAAATACATCACTAATCAACAGCAAAATAGTGTATATGTGTAGTTGATTATTTACTACGCAAGAAGATTGCGTGTAAGTGGCCGTTGATATTTGCAGGATTTGCGGAAATGCGTGGAACAAAGTGTTCATATGCATGTGTGTGAATATGTGTGCAGGAACGGTCGGTGTGTGTGGACGCAGCGTCTGCAGCAGTACCCGCAGCAATTGGTTAACGAGCTGCACGAGCTGCGACAACAACACCAGCATCAGCGGGCCGCTGAGCAATACGCGCGACTCAGCAGTCTCGAGCGCGACCATCATCTGTCGGCAGCTAGTTTCAGGTTTCATTTTTCTGCTGAGTTGCTTCAGTGATTGTACGTGATGAGTTTCTCTGCTGCTGTCAACTTCTCAGGTGCTAAGTGTCGTCTCCGTAAATCATTCGTCCATGCAGAAAAACTGGTTTTATTTATAGTCCATCCGTCCATTTTCATATCCGAATATGGGCTTTTGTGGGTTGTGTTGTGTTATTTGTATCTCCTTTGTCGTCTGCTTACCTCGTCGTTGCATGCTTTACACATTTCTGCGGTTCGGACATCCTCATGGACGTGCGTGTTGAGTGTATCTCCCGCATGCTGGACGTGCGTCACGTCAGCCATCTTGTATTTTAGCGCCAGTAACAGCAGCGTTATTTTGTGGCGACCGGCTGCCGTGCAGGAAGTCGGTGGCGTCTGTCAGCTCGACACGCAGCGGAAGTGGCGGCAGCGGCGCGTGGACCCGCCAGTCATCGCACGCGGCAGCCGCTCAGCTAATGATGACGTCACAGTTGCCGGCCGGCGTACTGACGGCACTCCAGCGCATGCAACAACGACGGGAACGCCGAGCGCAGAGGCGACTGCAGGTCGTAACCCTCTCCAGATATCTCGTCTCATTCATCACCACACAATATCATTTGTTTTTACAACTGGATTGTGTGTGTGTGTATGCTGTGGTACATGATTCGGTTTTCAGTGTTTATTGTCATTGATCTTTCAAGTTCAACGCATTTATTAATTTTTCACATACGCATATAGCTACTATTTGATAGTGAATGTGTATCGCAGCGCAATCTCGTGTGTGTTTTAGCGCGGTTTGTATAGCAGGCTTATACACACACATTAATACAGGCACACATACATACCCATCCACACGTAATTTATACAATGCTGGTGTATTGACAGTGGGCCGAGCTATACGCGCGTTGTCCATATGGCGCCACTGGACTGGCTGGAGCCGAGCAGTTGCAGCAGGCGGCCACCACGTTGGGAGATTGCCGACTGCGTTCATCGGCCGACTACGAGCCGCCGGAGCCGGCCGTTTACAGCACGCCGTACAAACGAGTCCAGCTGCTGGCAGTGCAGGCGCACGTGCGCAAAAGCTCTCTCACTCTCTCTCTCTCTACTCTCCCTTGTTGTTTCTACGCTCCCCTGTTGTCTCTACTCTCCCCTGCTGTCTCTACTCTTCCCTGCTGCTGCTGCGTACTTTTTATTTGGTTCCTTGATATTTCAAAATTGAATTCAGTATGGTTGCAGTTAATAACGAATTATGCTTGCAATATATGCCCGGAAAACAAACAAGCACGAGGTGAATGCCTGATTTGCACCATGAACTTCTGATAAATTCTGAATTCACATCAGAACCACTGAGAAGTACTTCCGAGGTTTTTCGAAGTGCTAATCGAACGCTTTGAGGTAATTCCGAAGTACGTCTCAAGTTAAATCAAACATATCCTATGTATAACGATCCACTGTCTGTTGGTGCACGGTCAGATTCAAGTGTGTCGACGTGAGATGAACGAGCGCGTGTTGGAGATGCGCCAGCGCAAGGCTGACGTGATTCGCCAGTACAATGACGATTGTCTGGCCTGCGCTGCTCGCATTCAGCAGAAACTGCCGACACATCTACACGTTCCGCTGCCGTCGCCTCTGCAGCTATCGACGCTCGAGTCGCCCGAGGCTATCTACGAGGTGGTATGCATCACATAGCTTGTCGGAGTCCGCTCCCTCATTGTCCCCACTGTAACTCCTTCACGGTCACCTCCTCCACTGTCACCTCCTCCATTGCCATCTCCTCCATTGTCACCCCCCACTGTCACCTCCTCCACTGTCACCTCCCCCTCTGTCACCTACTCCATTGTCACCTCCCCCATTGTCACCTCTTCCACTGTCCTCTCCCCCATTGTAACGTCCCCTACTGCCACCTCATCCACCGTCACTTACCCCATCTGGTCAAACAAACAGCGACATACACGTGTTTAGTGTGTTATTTTCTACCGGCTGGAAGTGTGGTTTCGCACTGATAGCAAGGCATGGTGGTAAATGTGTTAAATTGTTGGATATTATGAATTGTTATTGACAGGCACGTAGTACGGTAGGTGTTCAGTCAGTTTCAAACATGCACACACACGCACACACATACGCGCACACACACGCACACACACCCATACACGCACGCACATACATGCACACCCACTTTGCTTAATTACATTCTGTAAGGATTTATTGCGTGCACACACGCGCGCGCGTACGCATTTCCATATATGATTTATGGACATACGACAACAAGCGACATAAGCCAATTATATGTAATCTTTACAAATGGTGTTAATGAGTTGTGCAATAATTACTCACTTAGAGCTCAACAAGTTTGGTCATACAATAATGACCGTACACTGTGTAATGCCGGTGTGCGACGGTGCGAAAGGTATGTGCGCTTTTCATTGTTTAATTAGGAGTGTATGGGGTCAACAATTTTAATTTTGCATTCATCTGCTTACTGGCTGTCAGAACAAAACAATACGTTTCAAGTACAGGTCGAGTCCGTCAAGTCGAAACGCCTCTTCAGACTCATCTTGCATTCAGAAAAAAACATATATCACTTGTCTGTGCGCGCTAAACAGCGATTGGTACTCTTCAATGACGTTTCGCATTGAAACAATATTAGCCTAATGATCAATTACTGCAGCACGATATAATTCCCCAATGTAATTCCTATAATTCCCCATTCCCCGATTCCTCTCTCTGATACTATTATACTCCTTACTCCACTTTTCACATATATGGTTAACTCTTCCTTCCTTCACGGTTCATTCTTAGCTTCCAAACATGCCACTATACTGCCGATTCTCAAAAAATCAAATCTTGATCCCACTTTTCCATGCAACTATCGTCCAATTTCAAATTTGGTCTCTATGCTGCTCACCCAGATTTCTTCTTGGGCTGCTTACGTAAATTTGTTCTCAACCCTGACAAAACGAAATATCTAGTCTTTCACCCTCCTCGAATTTCTCCTCACTCTATCAACCTTCCGCTAGCCAATCAAATGCGTAATTTGGGTATCTTGTTCGATCCTAACCTTTCTTTCTCGACTCATTTTTCTCAGCTTACCCGCTCGTGCCACTTTTTACTCCGACAATTTTACCCTATTCGTTCGTCGATTCATGTCTCATCCGCTAGTCTTCTGGTTAACTCCTATATCTTTTCTAAGATCGACTATTGCAACTCGCTCTTCTTCCATCTTCCCTTGAAATATATCCGCCAACTCCAGGAAGTGATCAACCTTGTTTGTCGGTTTGTACTGAGGCTTCCTCCGTGAACCCCCGCTTCGGTGCATATCCGGCAGCTCGGTTGGTTACCTGCTCTTTCTCGTATCCGCTATAAGGTATGTTGTCTGGTCTTCAATCTTATCCACTCTCCCTCTTCTCCTTCTTACACAGTGAACACAGTGTATTGTACTTTTCAAGTCATGCACAAACGATTAATGACTGCCCTGTACAACACGGACTATCATCAACATTTACTACAATGTACTAACACAATGTACTACAATGTACTACACAATGAAATCACACCAGCGCTAAATCAGATTTTTTGAATCCGCGCGTTTTCTTTCTGTGATTTTCCACAAGGTGCATGCCGTCATGTAGCTGCTGTTCGTCCTTGGTAACTGAGCCAATCAAGTCTTTTAGAAGCTTCCCACCTCTCTCAGCAATGTCATTATTAACTTTTAATATTTAAGGTTAAAGGCCTAAGTGACAGCTGCTACACGGGGAGAAGCCGAAGCTTATGGACACACAGGTGTGCTCCGTGCAGCTCGCTGCCACCACAGAACCGACCATCTCCACGCTATGGCGCCACAGGGATGGAATATGTAATAAAGGGGGCCACCTCCCAAGAATGCATGACAACACATGACTGATATATGGTACACATTTACTGCTGGGCGGACAGGGACTGTTTAATAATATAATTCGCCCAATAAATTCTGCTCCGCCGGGTTACGAACCACGGACCTCCCGCATGTGAGGCGGGTGTGCTAACCACTACACCACGGATTACATGTGTTCGTAAGCTGCCTAAACAGCGCAAACTGTTCGTGTTGGGGGCACATTTTCACCGGTGATGACATCCACTCCGCACTACACAGCCGAAGCTCATCAAATACCATCCGGGAACGCTCGTCTACTAAATTTACCAAACGAGTTTCCGGCTGTATTGTCAGGTTGGCATCAGTGTAGTCCTCCGTTTTCCTTGAAGTCTGTTTCTTCTGATTTTCAGTCACTTTTTCGCTGCACAAGTGTAATTTCACAGTGTTCATCCGAGGCGCCAGAGCGAGCGATGCGCGAGTTGTTCCGATATATTGAACGTTTGCTTACATGACATTCAACGTTTGTATGTCTGTGTGTCTGTATACACGCGCAGCACTGGTCGCGTTGGCAGAGGCCGTGTATGTGTGTGTGCAGTCACGTGTTTGTGTGGCTGTGGTCCTTGCGCGAGCGGTAGATGTTTGTTTGTGAATGCGTGCGTGTCTGTATGCGCAGCACTGGTTATACAGGCAGATGGTGTGCACGTGTGTGTATGTGTATGCATGTGAGTGTGTGTGTGCGTGTGTATGTGTGCGCGTGTGCGTCTATCCTGTACTGTCTTGGTGGCGATGTAACTGGGGGAAGTATGGGCAGTGTAAAGGGGGTTCGATGACGCGTTGAGTTTCATGGGAGTCGAGATCGAGCGTTCATGATGTGAGTGTGAACGGTGCGCGGAAGCGTTGAGTTACAGTGTACGGCGGTGTAAGTAATGAGTGTTGCGTGTATTTACTAGGTGTGATATTGTGCGATTGTGTTTTATATATTTCATCGTCCATCATTTGTTCTCCAATACAACTACAAGCTATTTCGGCAATGTCGGTGCACGGTGATGAACAATGGACCAGCATGAACGTGCGTCTAATTCCGGAGTTCAGTGGATCGGACGCGCAGAATATCACAGAATGGTTGGACAGATTGGAACTCGTATGTGAACTTCGAGGCGTGACTGACGTGGCAACCGTCATTGCTCTGCGTCTAGCCGGTGGTGCTTTTTCTGTGTACCAGCAGCTACCGATCTCTGACAGAAAGTGCGTGCAGAAGGTGAAGTCGGCCCTGCAAGCGGCATTTGGAATTGATCCGTACACAGCCTACGAGCGGTTTCATGCCCGCACTCTACACCCCAACGAGACGCCCGATGTATACTTAGCTGATCTCAAGAGATTGGCTTCAGTGTTTGGTGGAGTGCCTGACATGGCTCTCCGGTGTGCATTTGTCTCGGGTTTGCCTGCAGAGGTGCGCACAACGTTGCGTGCGAATTCTCGACTTGAGTCGCTGGATCTGCCACAGCTGACAGCTAGGGCTCGCATACTGCTCCAAGAGAACCAGCACAACGAAGTGTGTCTGGCCGCCAGGGGACCAACAGCAACTCATACAGCACAGCGAGAAATCAAGTGTTTCTGTTGTGGAGGCATTGGTCATATCCAGCGCCATTGTCCATCCAACCGCAACCGCAACAGATCACGACAAGCACAACAAACAAAACGGCCGAGGCAGTCATGGCAAGTCGGGAAACGACATCGGAGAGGCGTCGTCAGCGCCGGACTCCTCTCCGAGACAAAACTAGCCAGGGCGCTACCGACGGTGAATGTGACCATCGACGGTGTTGAGCGACGTGTGCTCGTCGACACGGGCTGCAGTCAAAGCATAGCACATGTGTCCTGCTGCAGCAAATGGGCGCGCAAAAAGGTGAGCGTCGTCACCATGAGCGGTGAGATATTCTCGACCTTGGGCACGGGCACAGTGACACTCAGTGTTGGTGGTGATTTTGTGCCGAGCCATGGAGTCGTTGTCTCACAGACAAAGCCACTGGGGTTTGATTTCATTTTGGGAATGAATGCAATTTCGTCTTTGAAGGGCATGTGTATATCCGCCGACGGTCATATCACATTCAATCCATGTGCGTACGATTCTGTGACACAGGGCACACGGATGCCCACTCACACTGCGTTGGATCTCACCGATGTTAAATGGCATGCTAATAATGAATTACGTGACGCACCGATTTGTGCGGCTGGTATAGACAGAAGTCAACTGATCAAGAATACTCATCACGGTTCTCGTCACCCAGGCGTAAGAAAGACGCTGGTTTTTGCTCGCAAAGCCGACCCAGGTCTCACCCGTCGCGAGGTGAACGCAGTAGTGCGAAAGTGGGACGAGTGTAACTTTGTAGATTCCGCCCCAGTGAAGTGGAGGAATGGACACTTGAACGTTAAGGACGTGTGGGACAGGACAGGGCGTGTGAGACGCAGTCATTTGCCCGTGAGATGCCAAGACGTCGAACATTGTCCGTTTGTTCTAGGTGACTTGGTGTGGGCAAAGCCACCAGACAGTCGCTGTTACAGCAAGTATTTGCCCGGCGTCGTGACCCGGGTTGTGTCCAATCATTCGGTGGATGTTGACGGTGCGCCGCGACATGTTCGTGACCTGCGTATGCGACATACTCAACCCGAAGTCGCTACGCAACCGAGTTCAGACGAGGACGAGCCGTTTGTGAGTTTTGGGCGAGCCCCGAGGGCCACATGGCATCGCGCGACTTTGCACCCGCAGAATCGCCTCGGAGGTCTAATCGACGGCGTGTAGCCCCTCGGTGTTTTTGTTGCGATGAGCAACAGGGGGGAGTGTAATTTCACAGTGTTCATCCGAGGCGCCAGAGCGAGCGATGCGCGAGTTGTTCCGATATATTGAACGTTTGCTTACATGACATTCAACGTTTGTATGTCTGTGTGTCTGTATACACGCGCAGCACTGGTCGCGTTGGCAGAGGCCGTGTATGTGTGTGTGCAGTCACGTGTTTGTGTGGCTGTGGTCCTTGCGCGAGCGGTAGATGTTTGTTTGTGAATGCGTGCGTGTCTGTATGCGCAGCACTGGTTATACAGGCAGATGGTGTGCACGTGTGTGTATGTGTATGCATGTGAGTGTGTGTGTGCGTGTGTATGTGTGCGCGTGTGCGTCTATCCTGTACTGTCTTGGTGGCGATGTAACTGGGGGAAGTATGGGCAGTGTAAAGGGGGTTCGATGACGCGTTGAGTTTCATGGGAGTCGAGATCGAGCGTTCATGATGTGAGTGTGAACGGTGCGCGGAAGCGTTGAGTTACAGTGTACGGCGGTGTAAGTAATGAGTGTTGCGTGTATTTACTAGGTGTGATATTGTGCGATTGTGTTTTATATATTTCATCGTCCATCATTTGTTCTCCAATACAACTACAACAAGGACAAAATTACAAAATGGGGCATTAAATACCATAAGTGACGATTAATCGACTGAGGTGGGTGAAGAGTAGAGATGCGACCTAAAAAACCGACGTTTTTTTTTAAAACCGTTTTTTCCAAAAAAACCTCGACCAAAAAACACGTTTTTTTGTTTTTTTGATGAGTTAGGCAAATAATTCAAATTATGGAAATGATATATTTGGGATATTGAATGAATTATTTTTATCAACACATGAGTTATTTATGCTATTAGTGACCCTATCAAATTGAATTATCATGAAATATGCACAATAAAAGTGTTATAATGTGTTTGAAAGCCCTAATAGCATTGTTTGCACGGTACTGTTGTAACACTGCCGTTAATGGCAGGCCACCAAAATACACTAAGACAACAATTTACACGATATATTATAATCACTCTGTTCGAAAGACCGTCAATGAACGTAATATATTTTCTATGCTGCCCAGAAAATTATATAAACAAACAATAAAGTCAAACCGTCCAAAACATTCACAATCATACACCAGAAAATAACACGCTTCCCTTCGACCCCCCAAAAGCCAACCTCTCGCCACACTCGTCTCCGATCCGAGCCCCAGTGCTGCCAGTTCACACTCCAACATCTCCCCCTCGCGTTTGGAACCAAACGTCACATCGTCTCGATGAGGCGACGTGGCGGTCGTCGAGCACGGGTCGGGCGACGGGGTGCTGGAGTCGGAGACAACACGGGTGCCTCGTCAACAGCAGTCGATGTGTTGGGTCCGGCTGCCTCGACTTCGTTGGCTGGCGTGTGCGACTGATGTGCCGATGCTGCGATATCGGTCGTGTCGGGGGCGGCGTGTGCGTAGCGACGCCGAATGAACCGTCGATTGCGGCATAGCACGCGACCGCTGGACATCCGGATCAAGTATTGCCGATTTGGATTGACGGCAACAATGACACCGTATCGAGACCATCGCCGGGTGGGAAAGTCTTGCACAGCCACGTGGTTGCCAACCGCGAGCGTCTGGAGGTCCCGAGCCGCACTATTGTACCGCTCCACGTGTATATAGAACAGCGTGCGGAGCACAGTTATGTATATAGAACAGCGTGAGGAGCACAGCTATGTTTATAGAACAGCGTGCGGAGCACAGCTATGTATATAGAACAGCGTGCGGAGCACAGCTATGTATATAAAACAGCGTGCGGAGCACAGCTATGTATATAGAACAGCGTGCGGGGTACAGCTATGTATATAGAACAGCGTGCGGAGCACAGCTATCTATATAGAACAGCGTGCGGAGCACAGCTATGTATATAAAACAGCGTGCGGAGCACAGCTATGTATATAGAACAGCGTGCGGAGCACAGCTATGCATATACAACAGCGTGCGTAGCACAGCTATGTATATAAAACAGCGTGCGGAGCACAGCTATGTATATAGAATAGCTTGCGCGAAACACAGCTATGCATATAAAACAGCGTGCGAAGCACAGCTATGTATATAAACCCAGTGAACGGCGTATATGCCAACGGCAATGCGCTCAAATGCTGGGAATAAGACAAAAGGACAGTCACAGAGAGTAGCCCTGCCAGACCGTGCATGAACATCGGACATGATACTTTTTATACCCGAGATGAGTGGGCGTTGATGTAGCCACCATAGTCCGCCCCGGCGTCGCTGGTTGGCTGTATTGCTGCAAGTTCTGTGAAATGGATGCTGCTCCGTGCTCGCCCGGTGTACAGCTCTCGCCCTCTCCGTCAGCTAATCTTGTGCGCGTGTGTGTGCTTGCGTAAGCGATTTCAGTGAACATTGCAAAACATGTGCACCGCGTATTCTACATACAGTTTAAATAACGTGTACATAGTGAAGCCAGATACAAACAATAATGCCACTCAAATCGCAATACTATCATATGCATGTGTTATGCACCGCACACGCCACACTGTGCGGTACTGTGCAGGCACAGTACAGTTTTGCATTCAATTATTGAGTTTATCATTTTGTATGAAAGCAGGGTTTGAGAACCGTTTTGTATGCTAAAATCTGAAACTGTTTTTAAAAAAACAACAGGTGGCATAATTTTGTATACTTTTTTACATATTTACCTTTTCCTACCACAAATAAACTACGTTAATCATAATAAGTTTCATCATTTCATTCAGCAGATCAATTATTTGCAAATATAAAAGTACAAACACTGCAAATATTTTCACAAATATAGTCATTCGGGGCAAATGACGATCGTTTTCATTAACATCTAACCAGCGCTTATACTAATGACGATAGCAAAACATACTAAGTACCACATAGTGTGTTGGTACACTGTGCTTCTATCCCCGTACTGAAAGCTTTTGAAAATTTTGTTTTTTCAAATAGAGATCGAATTTAGTGGTGCGATCGTCATTTACCCCAGTGGGGTAAATGACGATTTTCGTAGGGTAATTAACGATCGATCCGTAATTCGTTAATTTGAAGGTAATTTGACATTCTAGATGATAGATAAAGACAGAAATTATCAACTAAATATATTCAAACGAAAAACAAAGATGAACTAGCGCACATTACAATGCTAGCTTACTTGGCCTGGCCTTAAGGATGATACATAATACACTCTACGAAAAGAAGTGTTTTCTTCCGTTATAGCATGGTTTCAATGCCATCTCTCAGCAGGTCTTCCAGAGATAACTCACTGGATGTATTTGCGTCAGTTATTGCGACACTGTTGAGTCCGAGTCCTCATCATCCCCTTTCGACTTTCTCTTTTTCACTTTTGCCTTTTTCTTTGGTTATTCCTTGCTAGACTTCTCAGTTTGAGTAGGAGCTCCCTACTTGCGAAGTCTTGTCTTAGACTTGTTCATCTCTGCAATCTTTTGGTGGCAATTCTCATCAGTTATAACAGCTCATGGGAATGACTCTCCTCTTTTTTGTGAGGGGGTCGCACGACGTCCTCTGGAGTGTAGGACAGTCTCTATGCAAGCCAAGTGAAGTTGTTTGCATGACCGCCGCGGTATTCTAGTCGACTATGGCTCCTGGTGGGCTCCGCGAAGTACATTTCCTCGAAGTAATGCAAGACGTCGTCGCACGTGGTGCACCACGGGGCAATTGACGATCGCTATAGGGGTAAATAGAAATCGAGGATGGGGCATATTACGATCGGGGTGGGGCAATTGACGATCGCTACCCCGATCGTTAATTACCCCCACACCGATCGTAATATGCCCCACTTTCAGAATGATGTGGTGTCTTTAATACTTGCATATAAATGCTATGGAAGAGATAGCTATAGCCAATTGCCCCAGTTTCTTGAAGCGATCGCGAATTGCCCCCAAAATTTGTCCATGTGGTGAATTATGGCAAATTTTCTGAAACATTGCAAATGTTTTGTGCAACATGTTTTGAAAGGTTTTGGGAGAAATTGTGTCACACATTCATTTTTTAACGTAGAAAGACGATTCATACACTGAAATGACCGCAAACGATTGCTCTAATAGTTTATCCACTCATTTCTTGTACATAGCGATTTCAACTCTCCTAAGGTCAAAATCATTTTTTACCCCCAAAATAACCAAATCGCCATTTGCCCCAAATGACTATACTACAAATATGCACATAAACTTGGTGTCCCTAATGAGACTACGAATACGAATAATAAGGAACACGCACAATGATTCAAATGTCAATGATTCATTGTCCTTGCGACATTCCTACTACTGGTAAAATGCCAAACAAACGATGTCTACTCGTTCCCACACGGATACATGTTTATCGGACAGCCAACCGCACTGGTGGCCGGTAGTAGACTCCCAACAACAAGACAGATCCTTAAAGACCTATTCCATAGCATGGGGGTGTGTAATGACTAGAGATTGGAAATTAATGTGGTTATTTGTCACTGTTTATGTCATTTTTATGTGATTGATTTTTACAAAATATGTGATGAAAAACCTGAAATATGTGATTTCAATTTTCGATTTAAATGTTGTATTAACATGTCTTAACATTGAAATAAACCCGAAAAGACAATAACAAGACATACAATTTACATACGTAAATATATTGAGAGAATGCAATATATTTTATATATGATTATTATGATTATTTTGATTATTATGATTATTATTTTATTATGATTTTATATTTATATTTTATATATCATATGAAAATATGCAGAATGAGTTCAATGTAATATACATAAATCCATTAGTGAAAAAGAGATAAACTATTGTAGAACCAGTTAATATCCATAATTTTTTCCAGATTTTGTTCCGTTAGTGTTTGCAGTTTATCTGTCAGTATGCTTTTGCACTGGGTATAATCTGGGATTCGCTAGGTCTTCTGGTGACATACCTTCGGGAATTTCCGTTCCATCAATAATTTATCCTTGCAAATTTTTTAATACATATCAGTAGCTAAAAATCCGGGTTTCATGCTAGCCGGCTAAGGTATTTGCTGATGGGCACGTGTACGTGTGTGTGCGTGTTTCTGTGTTCTGCCTGCATTGTATTGTCCTGCTTTGTAAATATGAAACATATATTTGAATATGCATGTGATTGTACATGAATGTATGTGGTGTTTAATGTATATATCAGCGCAATTGAGACATGATGTGTGTATTGCGCAATACAAATGACTCAATAAATGAAATTTATGTGTGTGTTGTTAAGGTGGACGAGGCTACGTTGTCGGCCTACCGGTCGATAGCCGAGCAGTCGTTGCTGGAGCATTTGGGCGTCTCCACGCTCAGCAGCGGTCAGCACTCGACCGGCAGCTGGATGACCAGATCTGAGTCGGGCAGCGTGACGCCGGCTGCCGGCCGACGACGCAGCACGATTGTCGGTCGCACGGTGCGTCCAGGCAGCAGCAGCGTAAGCCACGCCCCGTCGCCGCCGGCTCAACCAACCAGAGATCGGCATTATCCGCCGGCCGACTCTCCTCTGCAGCTGATGGTGGCCGGTTATGAGCGCTGTCGGTGAGTGCAGCGCCCGTGATAGGCGCTCATTGAGACGGGACTATGCGCGCTCAGCGCGACAATTGTGCCCGTTCATGCACGCATACATACGACCATACGCGTTTTTGCGCGCGCATCAGTGTCACATGCCAACTGGGTGCGAAATTATGCAATGCAGTGAATGACTGCATGCAACTTGACAGATGAAATTGTGCAACAATTATAACACAATTTATGTTAATTTATCTCTGTATGTCATTTGAACAATCGATCTTTTTATCCAATTCGGCCCAAACGGCCGAATTGATGGTATTTTTTAGCCCTGCACTGATCATAGGCTCATAGGTCATAGGCTATGTTTTGTTGACCTCCGAGGTCATTTTCAAGGTCATTGAGGTCATTTGTGTCTGTTTACCCTATCTCCTCCTAAACCACTGGACCGATTTTGATGAAACTTGGTCCCTAGAGGTAAAATGGATGCAAGAAGGTCATAGGCTAGGTTTTATTGACATCTGAGGTCATTTTCAAGGTCATTGAGGTCATTTGTGTCTGTTTGAGGACTTTTTTTCTTTGTTTATCGATGGATTTTTCGTCGTTTCCGTTTTTCGCCAAACGCTGCCGCCGTCGATTTTTGTTTTGTCGGCGGCAGCTCGCATCTCGCATTCACAGCAATCTTCAAAAGAAATATTCGAAGAAGGAAGAACCAAAAGAAATTAAAAAGAGACAGTCATCTCCTCCCGCCGGCCTCATCGCGCGGATTCGGCCTCATCCCGCGGATGTAATCTGTCCATAATGTGTAGTTGGTTTAGGATATCAAGGCCAAATTGGGGGTATGCAGTTTTTGATCTGGTTTTTGGCCAGACAAAGCTACACGTCTACTTAATTATCAAATTCGGCCCGAAGGTAATTTTTGGGGGTAAAATGGATGCAAGAAAGTCATAGGCTAGGTTTTGTTGACCTCATAGATCATTTTCAAGGTCATTAAGGTCATTTGTGTCTGTTTATTATTATTATTATTAATTACAGGCAAATCCAGTAGCATGGGAAGAGTGCAAGCACTATTACCACGCTAAGGTGGTCCCATGTACCGGAAGTGCCCGAAAGATTCAGAAAGAAAGAGAGTTCGAAAAGAAAAAAGTCTAGAAAGAGAGTTGGAAAGAAAATAATAAATAAATAACAATAAATAATAAACCATCATCCGATAACAATCCATAATGTCACTCCGCCCACGTTCCTCAATAAATAATAAAAATCAATAAATATGTGATTCAGTAAATAACAGCCATCAATAAATATTTATAAATAAGTAATAAATAACAATCAAGAACTGTAAGATGCCGAAGTCCAACTCCACAACGTACACAGAAACATGTATTGAAAGACAGGCGCGCGTGGGACGGCAATGTCCCACGCGCGCCTACAAGACCACACCGCTCGCAAGCACACCTCAAGGCCGACTCTCCATTTCCCCTAGTTACAGTCACCAACAAAGTTCAGCGCACATCCACACCAGCACACGCACACAGACACACACACTCACATGCATACACATACACACACGTGCACACCATCTGCCTGTATAACCAGTGCTGCGCATACAGACACGCACACATTCACAAACAAACATTTACCGCTGGCGCAAGGACCACAGCCACACAAACACGCGCACACTTTCACTCGCCCTAACATACAGACTTGCATACGCAAACATCATAGCCCAAACACACACACTCACACACACACACACACTGATAGCTCAGCAATATACCACAAGAACAATAATTATGATTCAATAAGAAACATCCAACAATAAATATGAATATGATTCAATATGTAACAACAACACAAATAAATATGATTCAATAAACAACAACACCAATAAATATGATTCAATAAACAACAACAACAATAAATATGATTCAATAAACAGCAACAACAATAAATATGATTCAATAAACAGCAACAACAATAAATATGATTCAATAAACAGCAACAACAATAAATAAGATTCAATAAACAACAACAATAAATATGATTCAATAAACAGCAACAACAATAAATATGATTCAATATACAACAACAGCCAACACTGAGAAAAAGTATAATTTAATAAATAACAACAACCAATAATAAATAGTAATAAATAGAGAGTAAAATAAGAATAAATATAAATAAATTGAAAATATATAACAATAAGCATGAATAAATAACAATAAATCTGAATAAATATACAATATATGAATAAATATATGTTTACCCTATCTCCTCCTAAACCAATGGACCGATTTTGATGAAACTTGGTCCCTAGGGGTAAAATGGATGCAAGAATGTCATAGACTAGGTTTTGTTGCATATAAACATATTAACCAACATATAAACCCGATCATAATCAAAACGTTATTCTGTCTCTGTGTGTGTGTGCAAACGAGTTTTTCACATTTTGGGGATTTTATGCTACGGGTTTGAGGAAAACTGCTCAACAGAATTGACAGTTTTTCATATCCACAAATTGTAAATTTTTTCTTTGTATTTGAATGTAAGCACGAAAAATAAAAAAGAACAAGAAAGCACAATTCCACACGATCACACCGCAACACAATGCACTAAGTACTACTCTCTCCACCGAACAACAGTCTAAACCACTGCACAAGCACCACACTCTCACTTCACCAGTAACGCACTGCCCAACATGCACGAGCGACCGTTGACTCCGGGCCGATACCACCCGCGCATGCATGTACTCATAGCTCGCGCTTATGCAACGGAGCTTCCTCCGCGCGCGCATACAACAACGTACACAAAATCACACTCCCACGTACGCACACAAATACACATGCACGCACACAAAATTATATATAGTACAAAATACAATACCATGCAATACACAATAAACACAATACATATCCCCCTGATTCTAAGAATCACTATGCCCGATTAGAATTATACACAACATAATCATTGAACCGCGCCGGACGCTGACTCTGTCGCTGTGGTCGCGTCTGCTGCTGACCGCTACTCGTCGGATCAGTCCCGGCAGTCCTCTCACCGTACACCATGAATCAGAGAGACCGGAAAAAATAATAGGATCCGAGGGGCTTCTTTTGTTGCGGAATTTGAAGAGAAAACGAGATGTTTTATAGGGAGGACGAAGGCCGAAATTGAATTTGAGGAGGTAGGACAAGATAGAGGAGAATGGTTTTTGGGAATATTCGAGAGTAGTGTATCAATTTTTTAGTGAAAAAAGAGGAGAATTGATCAGCAGAAAGCATAATTGGACTCCGGGAGGCACTTGGTAGTACCTAGCATTGTTTTGATGCATCATCTCCACGAAGTTTTTGATAATTTCGAAACGTAAGCATGAGACAATGATTAAATATATAATAGGTATTACAGGTGTGAGGATTTCAATGTTATATTTGCTGACAATTTTAACTGCTGCATTTCACCCTTCAGGGGATGCGTATTGTGATTAGTCTCATGGAAAATAGATGCGCTGCTAACGCTACATCGGTGACTGAGGTCCAGACTCAGTTTCCCCCACAGTTTGAGACCTCGCTGATGCGATGACCATCCAATGAGTACAGATGAGAATCTGCGGCAGAAAACCACACATGGAAGTTTACTCTAGTACAGTCATTACGAAACAACGCGCGTACACGCACATTACTGTGTGTGTGTGTGCATATCTGTGTGTGTCTGAGTGTCTGACGTGCAGGCTAGTGTGTGAGCGTGACGCGGCGCTGCGCCGTGCTGAACAGCTGATAGTGGAATTTGACTCGTGCTTGATGCGTCTGTGGAAGCACTCGCTCGACGCCAACTATCGTCTCAAACAGGCCCAACTGCTCATGAACACCAGGCATGTCATCTGCATGAGTGTGCTTGTCTGTGTATCTGTGTGTGTGTGTGTGTGTGTGTGTTTGTGTGCGTCTGCTTCAATGCGGCCGTAGGTGCGTTAATCTTGAGTAATTCACTTGCGAGATCAGGTGAAGTACTAAGTTTTATATTGCAATGAAAGGCCTTGTGTATATAAATATTTCATCTCTAAAGGGCCAGTATATAGATTTGCATAAAAATTATGAAGGAAGTGTTTTGTGTTTAAGTGTTCCCCAAATACAAACACAAATCTCAACGTGAATTCTTTGTTAAAACCATACTATTTACATACATCACAATATCTTTTATAACAAATACAACCATACCATCACAACACCATTCTCATCCCACAACCAACAACCACTTCGCGATTGCCGCGTTGCCAACCACCTTCAGTCGCAAACTTGGTTGCCACCTTGGCGGAAACGCCACATCCTCCCCTCCGTAGTTTCAGACATCACTCTGACATAATCCCTCAGGAACCTCGGTGGTTGTCGCATTCTCACAGGATACCGTCGCTGTGGTTCGCTGATCACCCCGTCCTGATGTCTTCTCGTCGATTCGTGATCGGCCTCTTCGTCGATTTCTGGGAGGTCTTCATCAGCAGCTTCAGCCGATTGTCCGATGTAACGCGGCAGCAGTTGATTGACATGACGTTTCCAATGTCCCAAATCTGTTTTGATGATATAGACGTTTCTGTATTTTCTGACAACAACACCATCAATCCACTTCGGACCACGCGAATAATTCCTGGCGAACACCTTCGTGTTGATGTCGAAATTACTTTTGTTGCTAGTGAAGTATCTCGGCGTCTTTTTCGACCGTGGCACTAGCTGGTCCAACCTTGTCTTCTGAACTCTGCCATGAAGTATCTCCGCCGGTGATTTACCGTCTAGTCCGTCCATAGGTGACATTCGATATGTCATCAGAATTGTTCTCAAAACAGCCGTTAGGTCAGGCTGGTCTTTGTGATGACAATTTTTCTTTAATCCTTGTTTTAAAGTTTGTACAAATATTTCCGCTTCACCATTTGACGCTGGGTGGAACGGAGGAGCTGTAACGTGCTCAATTCCGCAATCTGCGCAGAATGTTTCAAACTCGTCACTAGTGAACTGTGCTCCGTTATCTGACACAATTGTCTCCGGATAGCCTTCAATGGCAAATATGTTTCACAATTGCTGAATAGTATCCGCAGAGGTAGTTCTCCCCACGCTCATTTTTGCAGCATATGGAAATGTTGAATGGGCGTCCACACATACCAACCACATTTGATTCATAAACGGTCCAGCATAATCGACGTGCACTCTTGCCCATGGATGTTCAGTTTTCGGCCACGAATGATAGGTTTTCGTCGGCTCATTTGCGTTCTCTCTACACGCCTCACATTGTCTCACCATCTCGGTTATATCCTTGTCTAAATTCGGCCACCAGATGTATCTTCTGGCATTTTGTTTCATGCGAACGATGCCCCAATGGGATTCATGAAGCATACGAAGTACTTTACCGCGTAGTTTCCTTGGTATAACAGTCCTAACACGTTGATTTTCATGACGAAGCATCAAAACACCTTTGTGCACTATGAAATTTAATCTGTTCACCCAATACGGTCGAAGTTCATCGCTGATATTTTCGCGTTCCGGCCAAGACCCAGTCGACACATAACTCATGACTGATTTCAGCAACGTATCTGTCTCTATCAATTTGACAATCTCATGTATATTAACAGGATTACCCTCCAATTCTTCGTTTATGACATGCGTAGTCTCATGTCTTTCCAATTGCTCTTTTTCGTCAAAATCTACATCTGGACCCATTGGTAGTCGTGAAAGTCCATCAGCATTTCCATGGAGCTCTGTATTTCTGTAGCGAATATCATATCGGAATGGCATTAGTTCCAAAGCCCACCTTTGTAGTCTCTGTGACGCTAGTACAGGTATATTTTTGCTAGGATTGAATATGTGCATCAGAGGCTTGTTGTCGGTCACTAGAATAAACTTTCGATCACGTAGATATTTTTGAAATTTTTCGATTCCATACTTGTTTGCAAGTGCTTCTCGGTCAAGTTGCCAATAGTTCTTCTGATGTTCTGTTAGCGTTTTAGACGCAAACGCAATCGGATACTCTTTTCCGTCATCTTCGATTTGCATGAGCGCCACTCCAACTCCATATGGTGATGAGTCCGTGGCCAGAACAGACGTTTTTGTTGGATCAAAATGAGCCAAAGTTGTCGCTTTGATTATATATTCTTTCAATATCTTGAATGCTGATTCACAGCGTTGATTCCACACAAATGATGATTGCTTTCGTCGCAAATTGTTCAACGGCTCTGCCTTGGTTGACATATTTTCTATGAACGTTCCATAAAAGTTCACTTTACCCAGAAATGCTTCTACTTCTTTGACGTTTGTCGGTCTTGGCATTTGAAATATGGCCTGCACTCTGTTGTTACTGGGTCGCTTGCCGTGCTTGTCAATTATATACCCCAAATACTGGACTTGATCTTGAAAGAAATTACATTTTTCCTCGCGTACTGTCATGCCGTACTCTCGGATTCTGTTCAGTACGTTCTCCAGATTCTTCATGTGTTCTTCGTCATCATCACCTGTAATTATCACATCGTCCAAATATGCCGCAACACCAGGCAAATCACTAACCATGGAATCCATCAATCGCTGAAAAATCGCTGGACTCGATGCTACACCAAAACAAAGTCGGTTGTACCTGTACAAACCGTACGGTATATTTATAGTCACGAACTGTTTGCTTTCATCGTCCAGTTCCACCTGTAAGTACGCATCGGTGAAATCGAGAGTGGAGAATTTATTTCCCCCTTGCAGTTTCACCAATATATCATCTAGAGTTGGAATAGAGTGTTGGTCAACCTCCAGTTGATTATTTAGCTGTTTGAAATCGCCACATATGCGTATTTTTCCAGATGGCTTTGCCACGCACACTATAGGATACGCATGTGCGCTATAGTTAACTGGCTGCAACACTTTCATGCTCACCAAACGATCCAACTCTGCCTTTGTAGCTTCACGTCGTGCGTAGGGAATTACTCTCGGTTTTGCGAATGACGGTTTTGTCGTAGCTTTCAGCGTCAACTTGGCTTGTAGTTTATTGCACTGTCCCAGTTCATCACATAATACATCATGAAATTTCTCTTTCATCATTTGCAGTTTGGATTGTACCTGAGCCGATTGTTGTCGCACTTTCGTAATATGTGTTCTTGGCTCAGATTGTGACACAGCGTCCATAATGACGTACAACGTTTCATCCTCTTCAAACATCGATAACCCCCTTTTTGTGAGCCCAAGCTGATCGCTTAGATCTAGGCCCAACAAATTCGCACCTTTAATTGCATTGACAACCACCAGCGTACAATTTTTATGTAGCTGTTCACCGACTCTGATGTCCACCACGCACTCGCCTTTTACTTCGAGCGGGTGGTCCGCGTACGCTGTTAATTGCCGCTCTGTAGGACAAATAGGTGGACTTCCCAACCTTTTGTATCCGTCCAATCCGATTATTGAGCACGAAGCCGCCGTGTCCCACTGAAATTCCAGTGTTTGATCACCGACAACGACTGGAATGAAAACTTTGTTACCGCATCTTCTGTAGTTATTTTGCTGCACTGCATACACTGAATCTGTCGTTTTGTAACCGGTGCGCCTGCGCCGCTGGAATCCCCTTCTTTCGGCGCTTCTACGCAGCTCAGCGTCACGGCACACTGCTGATATGTGTCCGATGCGGTGACATGTATTGCACTCGGTGTTCTTTCTTGGGCAATCTCGTCGCTCATGTGTTTCATAACATTGCGGACATCCTTTGAATAGTTCTGTCTGGTTTGATCGCTTGCCAAACTGTTCACGTTTTTTCTCCGAAATTCTTTGCACTGCGTCTTCCTGTTGAACATCACTGTTGGGTGGTTTGTCGCTCAATATACGATCAGTCTCGACAGTCCTGACGTAAAGCGCCGCTTTCTTCAGCACTTGGTCAAGTGTCGGATCCGGTTCGATGAGACACTGTCTCCTCACTTCATGGTGTGGTGCTTCTTTGATGATCACATCACGAATCATTTGGTCCACATAGGAGCCCGTACACCCCTGTTTTGAACACCCGAATTTGCACTCTGTGCTCAAACCGCGCAACTGCGCTGCCCAGTCCTCATACCTTTGACCCGGCTGCATTTTGTGAGTGTAGAACTTGTGCCTTGCTGCTTGTACGTGCACCGAAGACTTGAAGTGTAGCTGGAGTTTCTCTTTTAGCTCCGCGAGTGGTTGGTGCGTTAGATCGTCACGCGTCTCATACAAATTCTGCAGCAGGTTGAATGTTTCTGCACCGATGCACGATAAGAACATCGCTCGTTGTTGCGCTTCATCCGTGATATTGTACGCCAGGAGATGCTGGTTGAAACGCACCATGTACTGATCAAACGGCTCTCGTTCTTTTTTGAATTCTTCGAATCGAGGAATTGCTGACTGACTAGCAGCATTTGTGCGCTGAGTTTCATCAGAAAGTGCGCGTTTTGTTAGTGCCTCCAAGATCAGCTGCATATTTTTGTTTTGTGCTTCTATCAATGCCATAATATCTGGTGATGCCGCCATTTGAGTTTTTTTTTCTCTACCCCAAATATATCTCAAAACCAGTATTCAACACAACCTTCACTTTATCCCACTTCTGACACCACTTTTGTGTTTAAGTGTTCCCCAAATACAAACACAAATCTCAACGTGAATTATTTGTTAAAACCATACTATTTACATACATCACAATATCTTTTATAACAAATACAACCATACCATCACAACACCATTCTCATCCCACAACCAACAACCACTTCGCGATTGCCGCGTTGCCAACCACCTTCAGTCGCAAACTTGGTTGCCACCTTGGCGGAAACGCCACAAAGTGAAAAAATGAAATGCCAATATAAACGTCAATAAACGTATCAGTTCACGCAAAATCGACCATGTACATCAGCCGACGTGCTTATGCCACTTGATGAACGTGTGCGCTAATTGAGACGCGGTGCACAGTGAAATCAAGAGGTAATTTGTGAATTAGTCTATGGTGCGGATTTGTGGCAGATTTTGCGAGCTGGGTTTGATTTCCGAATTTGAGAAGCGAGAACACGAGTTGACCAGTATCGTACAAGAGAGGACGAGCAGTGATAACGAGGCACAGCTGCTGGTATGTATGTGTGCGTTTTTGTGTATGTGTTTGTGTGTCTGCATATGTGTGTGTCTCTCTGTGTTTGTGTGTGTGCATGTGTGTGTATGTGCGCAGTTGCTGCAGGTGTCGCGTCGACTACAGACGCCGTGCGATCAGATCGAGTATTTGCAGAGGTCGCTGGCTCGCCTGACGGCTGAGGTGGCGGCCGAGGTGCCCGACGACAAGTTCGCTGGCTTTTTGCAGCGTGTATATCGCCGCAAGCCGCCGCGTCGGCGCCGAAGCAGCAGTCGAGGTGCGACGCACGCTGCAGCACTGTGGCGAAGTCGAGCCGTGCTACATCAGTCACTCCTGACTCATGCATCCATCCGTGCACCCTCTGCATGCAAACACTTACGCGTGCATACAAACAAACAAACATACATGCGTACAAATAACACACATAAATACAAACAAATAGACAGAAAACAACCCAGCAGACATACAAACACATACAAACACATACCATATAACTCAATATAACAAACACGTAGAGAGAAACGTAAATGCAGAGGTATACATCTGCAGAACGGAACACAACATCAGACAGAACAAGAACAGAACATCTGCAGAACACACACATACACACGACATACACGCACTCATACACACAACATCAAACAATGCAATTAGGAAGTAAGAAACAATCAAATCTTATACTCATCACTTGTATATGCATTCCTATTGAGACTATAGTAAGACTTGATTAGAAAGAAGTTTGTAGTGTGTTTCTAAAAGAGAGGGATATATTTAATGTAGCGAATTGAAGGATAAAGCGTATTATAGACGCAAGGGTCTAAGATGGAGAAGCGACGATTATAATAAGAATGTCTAGAAGGAAAGGAAGGTTCAACTACATACATCAACGTCCTATCGTCCGAATGCAGGATCAGCTTGCTTCACGCGGTCTACTGTCTCCTTCAGCATGCACATGGCTTCTCCACTGTCGTTCACTCGGTCGTCCCAACCGCTGGTAACTACATTCAATGGACGTTTTATATACGCAGCAGCCACACGTAGCCAACCACACACCGGCATATGTCAGGTAAGCTTGCCGCACAATGAGAATGCATTACGACGGGTAAGTATAGCTGGAATCTCGCCGACAGCGTTATCTCGGCGCCAATGCAAATGACGTTCGTCACTCTTAAATCTGACGCCAAGTACACGAAATGAGGAAGATTGAATATTAGAAGTAATTTGAGGAATAATCTATTGAGTTGTCTGTTGGGTATGTTGACACAGCGAACAACCTGGCCGACAAGTTGACAAGACTACCACCGTTCATCAAAGCGAAGCCTTTGGGAAAATGTTTTGGAGCGTGAGAAGACAGTCCCGCGGTTTAATTGTCATGAATTCATGAATGAATGCGGACATATGGGTGTTGATCGCACGAAAGAACTTAACAAATGGGATCCACACGTAACTCGCGGTGATGTGAAGGTAGTAGGATATTGTGAAAGATTTCGTAGAATCGATCAGCCTATGGAAGTGAAGTACGAGCATTACTCTCTGGAAATGAAAGCTCTGTGGCAAATAATTGCTATTTATATGATATATTTCAAGCAAGCGGCGTATATCAGTGTGATAGATTGCTGTTTTCGATACGCAATATGGAAGTATCTGGGATCTGAGTGTGGAAATTCGTTGGCTGCTGCTCTAAAGAGCGTATTCGTGGAATTCGGTCCGCCTCGATCAGTCATTTGTGACAATGCACCTGTGTTTCGCAGTGCAATATTGGAACGTCTCTTGGAAGGCTGGTGTGTTGAACTGGTGCTATACTGTGCTTATCGGCATCAAGGGAACGGCTTATGTGAACGAGTACACCGGAATGTGAAACGAATGGCTGAAAAGTCGTTGGTGTATGCGTGTCTGTGTGTAAGCAAGTGTGGAGTATGAGTGTGTGTGTAAGCAAGTGTAGAATATGCATGTGGCGTATGTGTGTCTATGTGTAAGCAAGTGTAATATATGCGTGTATGTGTGTAAGCAAGTGAAGAGTATGCGTGTCTGTGTGTATGTACGCAGCGTGTTAGAGTTGTGTGAATGTGTGAAGCTTGTGTGTATGAACGTTTGTATGTTTGTATGTAACCTCAAGTGTCAGTGTAACTGTGCGTGTGAACTCATGGTGTAGGTTTGTGTGTGAGTCAATGTGTATGTTTACGTATGTGCACTGTTTCACGTCACGTGACTGAAAGTTATTTACTCCACAAGTAAGCACAGCAATGGGCCAGTCATCCAGGCCAGTCATCATTCAAGTATTCAGCTGTTTTTGTCCGGTGACACAATACATCCAGATTGGCCTGTGCCATCTTTCTATGTGGCTTGGCCATCACATATTGATGCCCCGAGTGAGGATCGATCGGTGAGTTTTCATTTTTATTCTTATTCTCATTCTCATTCTGTTAAGATGGCTACGCCGATGGAGGACGTAGAGCCTGTGGCGAACCCGTTTTTCCCAACCGCACTGGTGGCTGTTAAACCTCGACAGTTCAGTTCTGAGTCAGTGAAGGGCTGGACAGCAAACATGGATGCCCAATTCCATTCGGCTAGTAGCCGAAGAGACGGTATTTTCACGCCGTGGCGGCATTGCCGCCTGCTGTGACATCGCGCATCAGCTCACATGTAAGGGCAAACCATAGTTACTCGCAGCTCAAGGAGGCGTTGAAGAACATGTTTCCGAGACAAAATCCCAAGTACTCGAGGACTTTCTTTCCAAGTTTACATTGGCAGGCCGCCCCTCAGCAGCGCTATCGGAGCTCCGGCGGACGGCGGCCAGTGTGGGTGTTGGATAATACCCGGTGCGGCACAAGTTCTTAAAATCATTGCCGCCTGCGATTACTTCCGCCCTGATAGCGCAGCAGGACTTAACGCTCGACCAGATGGGATCACTGGCGGGTGAGCTGGTACCGCTGGTTAGCTCACCCTGCATTTCCGTAGAAAACATTCGCGGGATATCAGCATCAAGTCCACAACAACCGCATCAGGTGCATGAGCGAGCTGCCAATAGTCGGCGTAAATATCTGCCTGCTGGTCTGCGTCCCTTCCAGCGGAGTCAGCGCCCACAGGTGTGCCCGACACACATTCTTCGGTGAGCAGGCCCGCACCTGTAAGCCGTGGTGTCGCTGGCCAAACAAAAACTCGAATATTCAGGTGGAGGTCGAATATTCAGGTGGAGCCATCGTCTCGATCAGCGTCGCCAGCTCGTCAGCAGCCGGAAAACTGACTGGGCATCTGGGCTCCGCTGTGACAGCGCACCTGCTCCTCTTGCATATCACAGCAGTAGTGTGCGCTCACAAAGTAAACTTCATCGTCCATACAGGGGGGGCGGTATCAATTGTACCCCCATCAGTGGTGTTGGCGACAGCAGTTCAGCCTAGTGCTGAGTCTCAGCTCTGCCGCAGGTCGATCTATCGACGCCGGCGAGTTTATGACCCGAACACTGAAATTGCAGCAGAGTGTGCGGTCTCCCAAGTGGCTTCATGTGTCTTGGTCGTTAACGACATCTCGCCGCTACCGACAGATATTCAGCATCTACTTGGCCAGTTCCCAGCACTAACGTCTACTGCTCCTGCAAATGCATCACCTGATGTTAGCTGCATTGTCGCTCACTCCATCGACACGGGTAGTGCAGCGCCGACGTTTGCGTCTCCTCGGCAGCTCAACCAGGAACACGAAGAAGCGGCCAAGCGTGTGTTTAACGACCTGCTACGATAAGGAGTTGTTCGTCCATCAAACTCTCCGTGGGCATCGCCACTCCACCTCGTGCCAAAACGGACACCAGTTGAGTGGCATGTCAACGGTGACTATCGGGCGTTGAACGCTCGCACAATTCCGGATCGATACCCGCTGTCTCACATATATGATGTGTCTTCGCGATTACACGGCAAGTCCGTGTTTAGTAAAATCGACCTGGTGAAGGTTTATTTTAACGTTCCAATGGCGGAGCGTGACATTCCAAAAACCGCGGTAACTACTCCGTTCGGACTGTACGAGTACGTTTATATGCCGCTCGGTTTGAGAAACAGCGGGGCGACATGTCAGCGGCTTATGGATAACGCATTTCGTCATCTATCGTGCGCATTCGTGTACCTGGACGACGTTTTGATTTATTATGAAAATGCCAAACAGCACGCTGCCGACCTCGCCGCTATGTTTGAGGTGCTCCAACAGCACCGCCTCCGGCTGGCGTTGGAAAAATGCCAGTTCTTTTGCGACCGAGGACAGTTCCTCGGTCACGAGATCAGCGCCAACGGTATCAGTCTTCCACGTGAACGTTGTAGCGCCCAAATGATATCGCCGGTCTGCGCAGATTCTTGGGCATGATCGGATTTTACCGAAGGATGGTGCAACATTTCGCAGATATCGCGTTTCCGCTGACCGAAGTGCTCGGCAAACAATCAAAGCATGTGTCGCTGGAGTGGACGCAGACTGCTGAGGAAGCATTCGACGCACTCAAGAGTTCCCTGTCGCAAGTGTGTCTGCTGGTCGCTCCTAACCCTGCGGTTGAGACCTACCATCTCGTCACGGACTGCTCGTCTCACGCTACCGGCGCTGCGCTTCATCAGATCATAAACGGGTTTCCGCAGCCGATTGCATTTTTCTCCAAAAAACTGTCACAGCCACAGCAGAAATATGCAGTTTTTGATCGGGTGCTTCTGGCAGCATATATGACCGTGCTACATTTCCGACATACCATACAAGGTCGACAAGTCGTCTTATTCACGGTTTATGATCCCAAAATGGGCTTGCCGATCAATGCAATATATTTCTGAAACAACACAACTCAAATGAATACATGGGAAGAAATAATACAACGATAAGTAAACCAACAAATAATGCGAATACCAACACTTCAACGGTGCATCGCATAAACAGCAGACCTGACACCCAAGTTTGCCTCACGTTCGTCTCAATTGTAGCGCAATATCATACATGCCCTCCCTTTTCAAAGACAGATGGCACTCTGTCTAGATAATTGCCAAATAGTAACATGAACCCTACAAACTACAAACTTCACAAGCATTATATAAGTACGTTACGCAAACGCCAAATACAATAAACACAAGACACTGTCTCTAAAATGTGAAGTGTAACAATGGTAGAAAACAACATTTTCTCCGACGAATGAAGTATTAGTCTCGCACGTAGAGATGCGACCTCAAAAAACCGACGTTTTTTTTAAAAACACGTTTTTTTGCCAAAAAACGCGACCAAAAAACACTGTTTTTTTGTTTTTTTTGAAGAGTCATGCAAATAATTCAAATTATGGAAATGATATATTTGGGATGTTTAATGAATTATTTTTTTCAACACATGAGTTATACATGCTATTAGTGACCCTATCAAATTGAATTATCATTAAATATGCACAATATAATTGTTATAATGTGTCTGAAAGCCCTAATATCATTGCTTGCACAGTACTGTGCGGCACTTCTATGTACAGTACATTTTTGCATTCAATTATTGAGTTAATCATTGTGTAAGAAAGCAGGGTTTGAGAACCATTTTTATGCTAAAATCTGAAACTATTTAAAAAAACAACAGGTGGCACTTTTTCTTTTTTTTAATATTATTTTTTTCTTACCAGAAATGAACTACCTTGATTATAATAAGTTTCGTCGTTTCATTCAGGAGATCAATTATTTGCAAAAATAAAAGTACAAACACTGCAAATATTTACACAAATTCTACAAATATACACACAAACTTAGTATCCCTAATGAGACTACGAATAAAAGCGGGTCGCATTAATCAGAGCGGCAATCCTGACCAGAAAAACGGGCAATATTATCGTGTAGGAAAAAAACGACTGAGGAAATATATTTAATGTACAAAAAGGTATTTGAACACGAATTACTACATCAAAGAAACCATCATCCATAAACCAGTTCTAAAAACAGGTTACTAATAAAAAAAACAATTAATTTGGTTCAACTTTCCTTGATATGCCGCCAATTTTTTTCTAAATCTCTACATCTACGAAAACCGTTTAAAAAAATATATATTTTGAAAAAAAAACATGATATAAAAAACAGTTTAAATCAAGTGGTTTAACCAGTCGCTTATACGTACCAGCAGGCTACTTGCTATACAAAAGGTATTTGAACGTACATCAATCAAATCTATATCTAACATAGATACTGTTTTAGAAAACATTGTTTCATTGAAAAAACGTTAAGTATACGTTTGTCAAAAAAACACTTGACCAACCAATTAACTTGTCTTGTTCTGCTGTCAACATTTTCTGAATCTGTATATTAATAAAACGAATTTAAAACCAATTTGAAAAACATCATTGCATTTTTTTCATAAAAAACATGGTTTCTTTTATAAAAAACACATGATTTCGAAATGAATTTGTTTTGTTCTGCTGACAAACTATTAACCCATTAATGCCGAGAATTTCGAAATGTTAATTTTTTAGATTTTTTTCAAGAAATGTTATTTCTGGGGCACTTTCTGCATGTTCACGAAGTTTTGTAGAAAAAAAATGTTTTTAACAAGGTTTTTCAGAGTGGCAACTATAGTTGCCACTCGGCAGTGGCATAGACAAAAAACAGTACATTCTTAAACTTTTTGAGCATCATTCAAAACATTGAGAAAAAAAACATATAAGTGAGACTTATACTCAAAAACATATTAGTCTTATAACATTCCGAGTTTGATTAAATTAAAAATGTCACTATTATATTCAAACTTGGCTTCAAATGTTAGATACCATGTTACTGTAAAATATAAGCATTTACACATGAAAGTTTATGAAGGTATATATATTATATTTCAATGACAAAAATATGCATATATGTACACACACACATAAATATATAATATATATACACCATCACACATAATATATATATATATATATATATATATATATATATATATATATATATATATATATATATATATATATATATATATTTAGTGAGATGGAAGGACATCAAAGCCGTCATAGTCATGAGTAATAAGCACGGTATAGAGCCAACAACAAAAATATACTGAACAAACGTCAAACAAAAACCGTGCTTGTTACTGATAACTGTGACAGCTTTGTTGTCCTTCCATCTCACAAAAGAGAGGTCATCAACAAAGACTGAAGTGATATAGCCTCGGTTCTGCTTATTCACCATGCTGCTGTGCATCAAAGATGAATCTTTCGGCACTCGATTTTATCTGATAGTGCATGTCCCTGCAATGCCCATCGTGGAAAGCTGCTCCAAAAGACGCACAGAAGAAAAGAAGTTGTCAAATGTGACATGGTGACCAGGATTCAGTTGGCATTTCGAAACGAGTCCCAACACGACATCTGCTGCTTGTCCAAGTCCGGAACTGTCCAATTGTGTCGCTGACCCACGATAAGGTTCCGAGTGAAGCATGAAACCGTCAGACGTACATATGCTCCACAGTTTGAAACCGAATCGCACAGGTTTGCTCCGGATGCATTGTTTTGTAGGATGGTGGCCGTAGTAGAGTACCATACACTCATCAATAGAAAGTTCCTCCGGAGGTAAGATGAGCTTGTTGTTTTTATTTGTTATTTCAAAAACCGGCCGAACTTTGTGATAGGGATCTGGTTTGTCCACACTTATTTTGGAGTTGTCTGCAAGATGTAATCTTCGTAGTAGATGTGCCACCAGAGCGTTGAATACATCACCGTCTCGACGCCAATACAACCTCCTATTTGGGGCACTTGAATATCCAGACAGTATCATGATGGACAAAGCTACTCGTATATTGCTTTCTGTGATAACGGATGTTTCAAGACCTTTTGGGTGGAGTATATAATGCTTTGCTCAACTAGATGGCCGATGAGCTCATCAGATAGGAACAAATTCAAACATTGAGATGGAGTCTTGATTTTACCTCTCAAACCATCGATTGGTTTGGGCGCCATTGTGTCACAAAATTGAGGCACTTTCTGGCCAAGTCTGCGTCTGCTATTTGTCCATCTTTTTTGGCTGTTTGTCCCTTTTTGGTATTTTTGGTCTTCGTTGTGTCGACGTGTCAGGCTGAGAGTGACTTGTTGAAGCCGTTGCACATGAAGATTCCACGTCATCTCTGTCTGTCATCAATTCAGCTGGGGCACACAAAATCCTTCGAGGCAAATGATTTGGGTCTGAATTCGCTTCTCCGTCACTGGCATCAGAATCTTGGTCAGTATCTGCATCTGGGAGTTCACTTGGAGGCTGTAAAATAAGTATATGTAGGTGGTCGCTGCTGGCGTCTGCATCAGCTGGATCATCCAAGTTATCCAAAACTTCATTCATAGTACATCTGAAATAAATATTTTATTTGAAATATCTATGTTTCAATTGTTAACATAAGGCAAATATATGTAGTCAATTATTGAAACATAGAGCTGATAAATCTCTTTTTAAATCCTGAGAACTTTCCATATGACAATATTTTGTACACGTAAGTGCCGAGTGGCAACTATAGTTGCCACTCTCCGAAAACACTGATTTATTATCTAATTATATTAAAAATTGCAAATATATGTACATATTTGGAAAGATCAAACTTCACTCTATAAGATGAGACAAAAAAAGAAATCAAATTCGCATTTAGTAGGAAATCACATGCCTCTGATCAATGCGCTGTTCAGCCATGTCGGACACTCACTGAATAATCTCGCATGTGTGGACTGCTCGCTGCGTAGAACGTGTCTTATCTCATCGTAAGAGAAAGAGGAGATTCTCCCCTTTCGAACGGTGGTCGTTGGTAAACAAATGTATGTTTGATTTAGATTATAGAGAGCTTGTTTTTGGTGGCAACTTTAGTTGCCACTCGGCATTAATGGGTTAACTTGTCTTGTTCTGCTGTCAACATTTTCTGAATCTGTATATTAATAAAACGAATTTAAAACCAATTTGAAAAACATCATTGCATTTTTTTCATAAAAAACATGGTTTCTTTTATAAAAAACACATGATTTCGAAATGAATTTGTTTTGTTCTGCTGACAAACTATTTCAAATATCCACACAATTATAACCATCTTTAAAAACATGGGTTTTCACAATGAAAAAACCTAAACCAACGGATCCGGATGCACTTTCAAACAGTCTCCTGAGGTATTTATTGATAAATGTTTATGTTTTTTATACTATTATCAAATTATATTTTAAATATGACACGTAAAGGTGTACAAAACGTCAATTAAACTCTTTTCTATGTACTAAAATCCAACATCCGATGACAATTGGGCTAATCCTAAAAAAACAAAAAAAAACCGCAACCAAAAAAAATCGTTTTTTTGCATCACTACTCGCACGCCATGGTAAGCATGCATGTCGGTGCGGACTCAGCCAAGCCGGTGGACGCCTAGTGCGAGATGAACGTCGCACTGATGTCCCGTTAACGGGCGATTGGACAGATCGGCGTTTGGACAGACGTCAGACGACTATTTTGAACAGAATCGGCGTAATTGATATCGGCCGGTAGTTTGCAACATAAGCTAAATTGGTTCCTTTTGGTATGGGCGAGATATTCGCAACCCGCCAACAGAATGGAAACGAACCAGTCTTCACCAGGCGCCTGAAAACAGCACTGAGCTTCGGTGCTAGAGTATCTGCCGTGTTCTTGAAAAATAGCGGAAACATATTCAGAGGGTCTGTTCCTCCGTGGGTATCAAGATCTATCTAAATCGTTGAGGAAAAGAGGAGATGAGCCAGGGTGATTATGACGGTAGACTATCAAAAAACAAAATTTAGAGAAAGAAGGAACAGCAAGGGAGAGTGCAAGGAATTCAAATGAGGAGCAATCCGGAATCAGGTTATTTACAGGAGAAACAGAGAAAGACTTTGAAAATATACAGCCAACTCCACCGCCAGAAGATTTAGAATGAATGAGCGAGATTTGTGCAGGAAATTGTAAGAGGAAGGAATATTAGCAGCGAAAGAAGAAACATAAGAATCTAGAAGCCTGGTTTCAGTTAAACACAAAATAGAGATTCAATGAAGAAATTAAATTACAGATCGGAAGAGTTGTATTTATGCAGGAACGAATGTTATGAAGCCCAATGGAAGGATGAGAAGGACGGGATGTTGGAAGGAAAGGAATAGGGGTAGCAACAGTAGAGTGAGGGGAGTGGTGAGAAAATGAAAGTAGTCAAGCCTGAGAAGACGCAACAGGAGAATCATCTGTCGCAGTGCGGAGGCGAAGAGAATTACGCACACCGACGAATGAAGGACAAGAGGAGCTGAAAGAATACACATTACGCACATATATCCATGGACCAATCATACATTCAGTCATCAAGATAACGAGTGAGCAGATATTTATGAAGATCAGCAGAAAAGGATCGTACACACATACACATATATATATATATACGCTCACACACTGGCACACATATATACACCGCCACTAAATACAGACCAAACAAGGCGCGACAGACAAATATGCATACAATATCACACTACACATATGATGTTCTACACTGTCGCGACCTAGTGCGGTCGTTGTTGCGAGATATGACTGAGTGTCTGTGCGCAGGAGACGGCAGCGACTGCAGCGAATCGTCTGCATCGTCTATATCGACGCTGGGCGACACAACCAGTGATGACTCGAGCGAAGGCAATGACGCGGCGTCTCGCCTCCACGACGAGATTTACGGTCTCGAGCTGGACGATTACGTGACAGCGGCCGGGCGTGCGGGTGGCGATAATGACAAGTGGAACCTGTCCGTGTGTCCGCCCGGCTGCTCTACCGAGCTCTACGACTGGATCGTGCTAATGTGCCAGGAAAGGTATATTTTATGTGTTTCATGTGTCTTTATGTGTACGTTAGTGTGTATTTGTGTTTGTTTGTGTGTGTGTGTGTGTGTGTGTCTTTGTCTATGTGTATGTTTGTCTTGTTGTGTGTTTTGTGCTTCTTTTTTTGTGTGTATGCGGGTGTGGGTGGGTTTATGTGTACGTGTGTGTGATTGTGTGTGTTGTTGTATATGTGTGTCTGTGGGTGTCTTCAAGTGTACGTGTGTGTATTTGTGTATGTCTATATGTGTGCGTGTGTGTATTTGTGTGTATGTGTGTGTATGCGTGTTGTCTTCATATTTGTAGGACGCTGCGGAAATGGGACAAGGTCAGAATGTGCTGTGGCGTGTGTGGTACTTTGACCGCCTCTGCGTATTTTGATCTCTTGTTGTGTGTGAGTGTGTGTGTGCGTGTTTGACTGTTGGCTCGCATTTGTACACGGTGTATGCGCGTGCGTGTGTTGGTTGTGGCATTGGCGTTTATACGTGTATGCTTGTTTGGGTGCATCCTAGCGTTGTCGTAACCTTTTTCAACCCACACATAGAAAGGTTTGAGGTAAACACATGTAATTTTGTTGGGAATGTTGTGGCAACACATTGTATGTTCTCTGAAAAAATTAACAAGATTCATCAAATATTTTTTTAGTTATGGGTATGCTCCCATGTGTGAACATTGAGCGTTATATGACCAAAAAGTTACAGTTTTCACTCAGCACTGTTTCACCCTTGTTATATATCTAACAATATTGTTCCAAATGGGCAATGCAGACATTGTTAGTTCAAGCAGTTGTTTATTGTAATGTCATTAGCACAAATAATTATAAAACGGTACCTCTGAATAAGCGTTTGAAAACAGAGGCCAGTACCATTTTTTCCTCTGATTCCAGGTCGATACGTTGCCAGAAAGCGATTCATCAAATCAACGCCTCCCATACCTTCGGTGTATTTTCTGATGATGTTTGGTTGCTTAACTTTGGTTCTTCCAACGTCTTTCACACGCCGAACAGCTTGATTCACAGGAAAATGAGTTTCGTGATTGCTTGCAATGGTGACAATAGGGTTATCATGCCATTTGCAGACATACACTAGTCCATCACTTCTGTGATCAAAACTACCGCTCGAAAGTGTTTTCATGTCCTTGTCAGATTTCAACAGTGGAGACGCCCCAGCAGTTCTTTTTACATGAACAGTGCCGGTGGCTTTCATATTTTTTCTGCCAGTGACTTTACGAGGTCGTATGATGTGAAATATTTGACCAAGTACAATGTATGTTGCGTAGGCGAAGAACGGTTCATAATCACATCACCATACGATTGACAACTGAGGTACTGAGAGGCAGTTTTTGTTTTTGTTCCTTGCCAGCGTAGATGTCTAGTCGATACGGACAGCCGTCGTTGCCACACAGTGCCCAATTTTTGAAGCCAACTCGTATTGGTTTTCCACGTATGAACATTTTTGCGGAGTGCCTTCCATAGTATGGCACCATTGACTCGTCGATGCTCAGTTTTTCGTGGAAAATACCGTGCTTGATGAGATTTTGAGTCCAAAAGTCCAGCTGTCATCGTGGTTATCTTCCTCCACTTGAAGATGTCTGTCTGGCTCAAATGCTTCTTCATCGCTGATAATGTTGTTATCAATATCCTCAATATCACTTTGCATATCGCAATCTCCAATCTCTGGAGGTATAATTACGACATTTCTAGGATTTGTCGTCTCTTCCAACGTTCCCATCGCCTCATAAAACGTAACTATACTTCCTCTAGCAGCCATTATCCAAACTTTGATATAACATAATTCTACACGGGTCCAACACAATCAATACATAAATGACCAACACTGTGACGAAAACTATTAATGTATGGCGTCATGCAGACAATACGATGCAATTCGGTACTTTAAACAGCTCGTAAAGGTCGCGGCGGTGCTGCTCAGCATCCGGTGAGTTGATCAGGATGTCGTCAATGTACACGTTAACATTATACATACCGCGAAGCACTGAATCCATCAGTCGCTGAAACGTCTGCGCAGCGTTGGACAAGCCAAATGACATGCGTCGGTACTCAAACAGACCGAACGGGGTTGTGATGGCTGTCTTCTTCTGGTCCTGTCCGTACACAGGAATTTGAGAGAACGCCCGTGCGAGGTCGACAGTGCTGAAGACTGTTGCTCCACTCAGCCGATCTGCAAACGTCTGTAGGTGAGGTACGGGGTACCGGTCAGGAACAGTGAGTGCGTTGAGACGCTCATAGCGCCCCACCATTCGGTAGGAGCTTCCTCCGTCTTTGTCAACCAGGTGTATCGGGCTGGACCAAGGATATGAAGATGGTACCACAATACCCTGATTGACCAGATATTCCAGCTCTTTCTTCGCTGCTGTCAATTTTGCCGGCATGAGGCGACGTGGTCGGGCGTGGACCGGATTTCCACGAGTTATTATTCGGTACTCAACTCCTGGAATTGTGACGGCGGGGAATCCGGACGGGAGAGTCGACAGCTGCTTGAACACACTCGAAAAGCGTATGTCACATAACAACTTGTTTTCGCCTTCTTTCTGATCATCAGATCGAACATGTGCGAGCAGAGGATGACTGTCATGTTTGTGTATGTGAATGGCAGTTGACAGAAATGTCGCGCTATTGGTTAGCCGGTGAGTGCGCATATCTACCATCAATCCGAACTCACGTAGGAAATGTGCGCCGAGAATTGGTGTGGGCACTGCTGCTACAATGAATTTAAACGAGTATGACCGACCCAGGCCGAGATACTCGTTCAGGTCACGTCCGACCTCGTACACAGGTATTATGGAACCGTTGGCGGCGTGGAGCCTTGGTCGGTGTAGAACACAGCGGTTCTCTTGGTCTGCAGGTAGCAAGGAGACTCCAGAGCCGCTGTCAACGAGATATCTTCGATCCGTGAGATCAGTGACATACAAAAGATGACACTCACGACCGCTGCAGCCAGACGTCGCCATTACCGTCGGCTGCTCGGGTCATTTCCCGGAAAAGTTTTGAAGTCACTTGTGAACGTACAGGACCCGAGACACCTGCGGGCTGCGGGGTCGAATTTACGATGCAGGCGGCACCACCGGTCAGTGAAGGCGGTCGACTGCGATGACTTGTGGCGTGAGGGACTTTGCCTCCGTTGTGGCCCAGGTGATTTTACAGTTGCCGTACGTCCACTGCTACGAAATCTCACCGTACTAGCTGTGTGATCCACGTCGTTCTCGCTGACATTGGGAGTCACATGCGCCACCACAGAGAGGGTCGGCAGAGCTGGTTGATGGTAAGTATCAGCACGTAGGGCGACATCGCGGAGGCAATCACTGTTGAGCCAGTCGCGGCAGAGCAACTGCAGATTGTCAGGCATTCTGCACATGAAAGCCTCACGAATATTTTGATGGTCCGTGTCGTCTGGATAAAGAATGGCAAGATTCTCAAACAAATGTGATGGTTTTATTGAGCCGAGCTGTCTTGGAAGGCGCTCGAATCGTCTGAAGCGCTCCGCAGAGGTGAGCTGTAGTCTGCTCCTCAATCTGCGCTGCAGAAGATCGTAGCAGTCTGAAGCAAGAGGCGACTGAGACACAATGTCTTTTACAACTGGGGATTGAGAAGGTGGCAGTTTCGCGAGAACTTTGCGGAACTTTGTTGTCTGCGTAGAAATGCCTCCGTCTTCAAGCAGATTGTCGCACATTAACAGCCATGTGTCAATGTCGATCTCATCGAAGCTGGCAATTCGACGCGAACTGGAGCGCAAAAAACATCGGCTTTTTCATCCGGCATGATGGCTGTTAACAAGAAGTTCTCATTTGGATCGCTGAAAAATTCGTTCGAAGAAAGTCGGGGTCACCACTTGTAGCAGCACGGCGGATGTAAACACTGGCGTGGTTGATGAGCGAATGAATGTATTACACAGTGAAGGGTGAACGAACGTACAACGCAACTTGTGTCCAGTGACACTCAGACACACACACATGCACACACGCATATGCACACACCCATACATACAATGTCACATGTGCTTTTATCTCGTGTATACGTACTCGTGTACTCGTACTATTGACTGAACTGCTTGTATGAGTGACCAATCAACTTACTTAAACTTAAACACACACACTCATACACGCAGTGACGTCAGTGTGGATAGCCAAAACACTGGCCGCTGCCATATATCCATATACATATACGACGAGCGGGGTCACTGGCCACAGGACACTTCATTCAAAAACTAATTTTGTCAAATACTTTATTTTCACACATTGATCGGTGATGTTTCTTCTCTATACAAACTGTATGCGAGTGCATGCATTCGTGTGTTGTACATATATGGGTGAATAAGCGGGTGGCGTTTTGAGAAATAGCACAGCATTCCCACTTATCGTCTTATGCTCGCTTACTCACATACAAACACACGTGTGGGTGGTTGTGGGGACCTGCCAGACGTGCCATTGAGGAGGAGATAGAGATGCGACGTCTCGGGGCTGATGCTATCAGGAAGGAACAAGACGCGGCCGTCAAGGTCTGTCGCGTCCGAGCAGCAGCACTTGCCGCCGCCAGGGAAGACGTCCGTGTGTTTCAGGTTTCTGTCGTGTCTTATATCTGTATCTGCTTTCTTCTGTATTCTGTATCGCTGACGAATTCGTTTGCTTCACTGTTAACATGTTGGATGCATGTTTTTATTCTTGTTGTTTTATACTTTGACACACTATAATGTGTGTATGTACTCGTTGTGGCTGACAGCTGCAGAAGCTCAGATGTCTCAACGAGCTGCCAGTGGGCTTGTCGCTGCGACAACACCAGCTGCAACTGTTGGCCAGGGCGGGCCAGCTGCCTGCCGATGTCGGCCAGTTGCAGTTACTCAGCCTGCTGGTGACGCGTACCGAGATGACTCAACTGGCGGGCCGCGTCCAGCAGCTGTTGACCGAGTGGAGCGAGGAACGCATCAAGCGCAGGCTGGTTGGGGACCAGGGCAGGGACCAAGTCAGGGATTCAACATTGTTTATCGCTCAGTTGGTGGGGGTTTGCAATTGTACTATAGCAATGTGCACGCCGGCTTTTGAAGCATTTACGAGGCTTTCCGGTATTTCGCGGTTCACCTAACTACACGGGTGATTATGTCCATGCGCACACGCGAATGCGAGTATTTGTATGGGCGTTGCCGACATGAACTAGCTGGCTTGAGCGAAAACGTGTATGACTACCTTTCGAATAAATCGCCTTATGTTCGACCCGGTGGTTGTTGTGGCCTCAAAATTCAACTGAATTGTGTGTGTGTGTGCGTGTTTATGGACTCAGGGAGTGCGTGGAAAAGACGAACGTCTTGAAGCAGAACCTTGTCCTCATGGAGAACGAGATAGCCACTTTGAAGAGCAAATGTGACGTAAGCTGTGGTTGTGTATGTGTGTACTCACTAGTTGTTGTGTACAGGAGATGAGCAAGGCTCAGACTGTCCTGTCTCCAAACCCACTATTGTCTAATCTACGCTTAAATTGTCCGATACTACTTGATTCCACTACATACTTTTCAAGACTATTCCAAACGTCGATACACCTATTCGGGAAACTATATTTCTTTATATCCCTAACCACTCTGGTCTGCCTAAGACATTTATTGTGTCCCCTTCGATCTCTCTCACTCCAAACTACCCAACCTTTTCTATCCAGTTTGTCTTTGCCAATGCTATGCTTAAAAACGTTTATTAAATCACCCCTTAATCTTCTCATCGCTAATGTAGGTAACCCAACTCTCTCTAGCCTCTCCTCATAAGTTAATGTCCTCAATTTTGCTACTAACTTGGTTGCTACTCGTTGTACTTTCTCTATTCTTGCTATATGATTTTTCTTGTGCGGAGCCCATATTACTACAGCGTATTCCAATGGTGGCCTAATAATACTCATCATCAATTTCCTTATCATCTCTTCATCCAAGTGATTAAATGAAGCTCTAACATTCTTAATTGTTCTGAAGGCCGCATTCACTATTCTTGTAATATGCCTCTCCGGCGACAGTGTTTGATCAACTGTGACACCCAAGTCTCGTTCAACGTTGACCGTATGTAGACTGTGGTCACCCAACGTATAACACATCGACGGTCGGCATTCACTTCTGCCAAATTTCATCACGTGACACTTGCTAGCATTAAAAACCATGCCCCATTTGTCACTCCATTCAGAAAGTGTGTGCAAGTCCTCCTGCAATTCCTCACAGCTGGCTTGATCTGTGACTCTTTTTAACATCTTCATGTCATCCGCAAACATGTTGACATAACTTCCTATTCCTTTCGTCATTTGATTGATATAAACCAGGAACATTATCGGCCCGAGCACCGATCCCTGTGGAACACCGCTTAACACATCCCTCCATGCCGACTTCTCACCTTTCACAATCGTTCTCATCTTCCGTCCACTCAAGTAGTCTCGCATCCATTCCAACAACTTTCCATGTATCCCTCCTTCATGCTCAATTTGAAACAATAACTTGGTGTGCGGGACTCTGTCAAACGCCTTTTTCAGATCAAGGTATACGCAATCTACCCATCCATCTCTCTCCTGAACCGTATCAATCACCCTCGAATAAAAACTCATCAAATTCGTGACGCACGACTTCCCGCTTCTAAACCCATACTGTGCCTCATTCAAAATATCTTCCTCTTCCAGATACGAAACCCATCTATCTTTAATGATTGATTCAACCAATTTGCACAGGACACTTGTCAGCGAAACCGGTCGATAATTCAACGGCTCCTCCCTATTTCCTCCTTTATATATCGGGATGATGTGTGCCAATTTCCACTCTTGAGGTACAATTCCTTTTGTTAGACTACACTGTACAATGTCATACACTGGAGTAAGCAGCTCATGTCTACATTCCTTTAGAACCACAGCAGCAATTTCATCTGGACCAACAGCTTTCCTGCTTACCAGCATACTGAGGCGTTTCTCAACTTCTCCAGGATCTAATTCAATACGGTCAATTCCCAACCTCGAACTGACTATCGCCGATGTTTCCAACACATTCTTAGTTACAAAAACTTCTTGGAGCTTTTTATTCATCACTTCACATATATCTCCCGCCTCCTCAAAAATGTCATCATTTTCTTTTAACCTATCTATAACTACCTTATTCTTCAATTTCCTATTCAGAAACTTGTAAAATAATTTGGGCTCATATTTGCTCTTGTCTACAATCCTTTTCTCATATTCTCTCTTCCTGTCTTCTCACTTCAACGTAAAAGTTGCGTGCTTTTTTATATTGCTCTCTAGTTTTACGCGTGTTTCTTCTTCTCATCCTCGTCCACGCTTTTTCCTTCAATGATCGTGCCCTAGCACATTTTTTATTAAACCATTCTTTCCCAACTATAGTATTGTCCTTATATTTGGGCACAAACCGCTCTATGCCTGTTTTGTAAATATCTAGAAACATACTGTATTTTCCCTGCAAACTCTCTGTTGCCAGTAAGTACTCCCAATCCATTGCTGCAAAATATTTCCTCATACTGTCAAAATCACACTTGGCGTAATTAAATTTTGTTTGTGGCGGAACTCCCAAACTTTCCGATCGTGTAATACCGTCCACTGTCTTAATCTCTATTAATACATGGTCGCTCTTGCCCAGTGCACTTTCGTAGCGAATTTCCTCCATCTCATTGGGATGCCCTGTAAATACCAAATCAAGCCTAGAAGGTTCATCATCTCCCCTATACCTAGTATTCTCCGTCACCCACTGGGTCATTAGGCTGTTCATCATTATGTCCAGTAACATATAGCCCCATGTGTGTTCATTTCCACTGGTCGTCCAGTTCTCCCAATCAACTTCTTTGCAATTGAAATCCCCCATGAGTATTAATTGTCTATCCCGTGCCGTTACATTTTCAAGCTCCTTCCTTGCTTCCAGTAGCATTTGTTTATATTCTTCCGTTTTCCATGCCGCAGTTTTAGGTGGGACATACATTACTGCAATACATTTACAACTGTTATTAGCTCTTATTCTTACACTCAAAAACTCCGCCATACCTTTTCCAGAATACGTGCTTTCAATTTTTACATCCTTTCTAAGCAATATCATAACGCCTCCCCCAAATTTCCCCTTCCTATCTCTTCTCAAAATGTTGTACTTGCCCTCCCTCAGGATAACATGTGGCTAACAAACAACATGTGGCTTCAATCTTCTCAAGTAATCCTCCAACTCACTTTTTATCCGTTTATTCAGTTCTGTTTTGGTTTGTACCATTTCCTCAGTCTTCCGTCCAACACTCTCCAGTAAAAAAATTTCCTTCTCTTTCTCAGTCCTCTGCATGTTCCTTTCCTTAGATTCCTGAAACAATTCATTACGTTTTTGCCTTTCCTCCTCATTGAGATCTTCTCTTACCCAGACATTTTTCAATTTCTGTTCCTGTGCCAGCTTCCACGTCTTTCCCAGCACTTTGCTGGCCACCACCTGGCTCCTGAATTTGATCTTCAGAGGCCTCATGCCACCCTTCTCATACTTCCCCAGTCTGAATACTTCCTGAATCTCCTCTGCTGCCCCTTCTTCCAAGACACCTACAACATCCTCATCCACTTTCATCTCACCCATGTTTCGTTCCCATCTGTTAGGGTACTCATCCTCCTTCATTCCGAAGACAATAACACTCTGTTTTTTCAACAATGTCCCTCACAACGCTTTCTTTTTGCTTCAGAACATGCACTACTTTCTTTTCAATTTTAGCATCATTTTCTTCTTTTTGTTGCTTCATGATATCCTTGAAACCCTGAATTGCCTCTGTTTGCTCTTTCACCCACGCTTCTTGCTTTTGTTTTATCTTACCCAAATTTTCATCATGTTGCTTCGCTACATCTTCTCTGGTTCCTCCTGAAAACGATATTTCAGTCCTGCATTCTCACTTTTTACCTTTTCATTTGTCTCCCTCAAATCCATCAATTGATTCCTCAACTCCTGCATTTCCTTGCGCATCTCTTCCATAGCCACGGTTAAATCCCTACTTTCTGCCCCCTTAATAAGTGTCTCCCTATCTCTGATTACTTTCAAATCCCTCTCCAACTCCCTTATTCTCCTGGTGTTATCCTCTACTTCTTTCATCACCTCACACTTCTCAGATTCCGCCCCATTTTTTTCAACCTCAAGCCTTCCTACATCTACCTGATCCTCCTCCACGCTCACACTTGCCAGTTTCCTTCTTCTACCTGCCATTTTCCCACGGAGACAGAACCGCGTCACCCCACTCACCCTGATACCAGCAAATGTAACTTGAGCGCCTTCACGGCGTTCACACAACACCGCCACACAAGCGTCGCTCACACACTCTACACCACACCACCGCAGTCAGCACAATACACTCTCACGCTCTCACACCTTCACAAATGGATCTCAGTAAACGCAACACCAGCAATACATCCACACTGGACCACTGACACTGGAACACTGAAAACACACAACACAAACACTGAACACACACACATACACTGTGTGTATGTGTGTGTGTGTGTGTGTGTGTGTGTGTGTGTGTGTGTGTTGTGGGGCTTTGCTGGATATGTAGCCCGTCAACAATGTGTATTGGGATCGGGAAGTAATCTGCACTTTTTCCGGACGATATTCTCGGTTAGTCGATCCGGTATCGCAGCCAGCTGTTATCACCGTGTGCCGTCCTCGTGTGTGTGTGTGTATGTATGTGTATCGGGTTCTCATGTCTCTTCTTTACAAAAACTTAAGTTACTTCCCACTCGGCTCTTATTGAGTATATTATTTGTTTAGTTATTCATTCAGCTCTCCATCTTCTTAAGCCTGTGTATCTATTTGATATTCTGTCTTATAAATCCTCATCTCTTTCTCTTAGGTCTTCTAAGGATACTTTTCTTCTAGTTGAACCGCCATGAATATGTACCGACAAAGATAAGCACCGACAAAAACAATCACTTGCAAAAAATAAGCACCGGCAAGAATACTGTAAAAATATGTAGCGGCAAAAATAAGTAACGGCAAGATCAAGCACTGCAAAAATATGTACCGGCAAGAACAAGCACTGCAAAAATATGTACCGGCTAAGGTGAGTACCGGCAAGAACAAGCACTGCAAAAATATGTTCCAGATGTTTCAAAATTCTCAAGTCTCCCTTTTCACCGTCTTACCTACGTGCACTCCTGTCACCTCAAGTACGACCCTCATCTCGACACCCTGTCCCACTCATCTGTCCTCCCGCCATCAACGAGTCCATGTGGTCGGCCAAGTCCTTCTACGTTTCTACCCCTCGCCTCTACAACTCTCTACCTCCTCAGCTTCGTCAAATTAGTCCCTTTGCTTCCTTTTTATCTGCTCTCCACAAACATCTTCTTGTTTCTTCTTCTGAATAAATGCGTTTCTTGTACACTTTGTTATTTTTATTTTGTTACCTCTGATGGCTCTTGTTTTTATCATTTTGTGCACGGTATGTCTTTCCTTGTGCGTGCTTTGTTACGTTTTTTCCGCATGCTGTCTGTTATTATGTTTTCGCGCCTTTGCATTTCATCGTGCGCTGTATTAAATATATGTTGTTGTTGCTGTTGTACATAAAATCAGACGTCTTGGTGTGACAATTGATAGTCGCCTAACGTTTGAGGCTCATGTGTCTGAACTTGTGATAACTTTTAATTATCATCTGCGCCGTGTGTATTATATATGGAATAATTTATTGTATTTATTGTAACTATTGGAGCCACTAAAAATCTTGTCGATAATCTTATAATATCTAGACTGCAATATTGTTCTGTTTTGTTTTTCAATATCAATCACCGTATTCTACGGAAACTTCAGAGCATTGTAAATATATCCTGTCGCCTTATATTCAATGTCCCTAGACGAACTTCTGTGGTGGAATAACATATCACACTAGCCTGGCTACCGGTCAAGGATGGCATTGAATACAACTTACAACTGTATGGTACATTCTGTCCTTGTATTTGAATCACCGCTTCATCTTAGAAATATGTTGTCTTATAAACAAGTATCTGTATATTATGATATTCGTCGAAACCATCAGCATCTTCTTCCTGAACCAGCGTTTCCTACCCGCCACACCCATTATAATCGATGTTTGAGTTACATGGCTCCCATATTATATAACAGATTACCATTATCCATAAGATCGTTCCGATCTGTGGATGTCATCAAGAACAGGTTGAAAAAACACTTGCTTCAAATATCTTATGATCGGGTAAATTTTTACATGAATCCGGATAATTCGCTGTGAATGAAAGTAAATGTTGTTGAATGTGTATGTGAATTTCTTGTGAATAATTACTGTCATTGTTACGGTTGACTTTTCTGTCCAAATCAGCTACAACACTCTTGAGATGATCATCGTTGATTTCGTCGTCCCAGCCACACGACACAGCGTTCGCCTTTCTCTTGACAAATGCTGAAGCCACTCTCAACCAACCACACGACGGATAATGAGCAATGAGTGCCTCACAATACGAAAACAATGACCTTTTTGTGAGCTTAGCTGGCAATTCCGGTAAATTGTTGTCTCTGGCCCAAGTGAGATGTCCACGCTCCTCCCAGACACGCAGACCCAATACTCTCGACCCATCTGCGACGACTTCGGGAGCCTTGCTGCTCAACCCATAGTGCAAAGTGGCATTTGATGCGTTCCGGTGAGACAATATCGGCCTTGAACAAAATGTCATACACATAGGCTGATGCCACACTTTCTATCTCTCGGTCCATCTTCAGTGTTGCGTCCACCACTGCCTTCATAACCATTGGCGCCACATTCAAACCAAATCCAAGTCTTGTGAGGCAAAAGCGAGTTCCGTCGATCACAACAGTTTGATACGGCCACAGTGACTGGTCAACTCGAATCTGCAAGTAAGCTTTCTCAAGGTCCAATATACCCACATTGACGCCCATACGACGCCCTTCACGCAGCTTTTGGCCGCACGCGTCCGCATCCGCTGTGTGGCTATCAATGCTTTTGTTCACTTCCCTGTAGTCGAGTACCGGCCGGACCTTGTTTTATTTGGCTGCTCGACAGCCATCAACGGTATGAGGCCTTTTACCGGACCGAACCTGACTTCATCATACTCCACCAGCCAACGTCTGGCAATCCAATCACGCAATTCCGTCACGTACTGAGGTCGATTAGACTTTTTCACGTGGTATTCTGATATCAGATTGTGTAACACCCCAGGCTCTACACCGTTGGCCCACTTCCAGCGAACTGTCCAGAAACCACCCCTGTCGGTGAATGATAGTGAAAAATCCTTTTCATCGACGTGTATGTCGTCATCCACATGCTTTTTATCCTCAGACGAACCCAACGCATTGTGAGTGTGCACCAGTTTACCACGTAACCCAGAATCATTCGCACATTGATTGAACGTAATATTACTGTCAGTAGATATACACACACCCTCCAACGACGTGATTGCATTCATTCCCAAGATGAAATCGAACCCCAGTGGCCTTGTCTGTGAAACAACAACTTCATGACACGGTAGAACATCATCACCAATACTGAGTGTCACTGTGCCCGTTCCCAACGTCGAGAATCTCTCACCGCTCATGGTTACGACACTCACCTTTTTGCGCGCCCATTTTCTGCAGCAGGACACATGTGCTATGCTTTGACTGCAGCCCATGTCGACGAGCGCACGTCGCTCAAAACCGTCGATGGTCACATTCACCGTCGGTAGCGCCCTGGCTAGTTTTGTCTCGGAGAGGAGTCCGGCGCTGACGACGCCTCTCCGCTTTCGTTTCCCGACTTGCCCTGACTGTCTCGGCCGTTTTGTTTGTTGTGCTTGTCGTGATCAAATCTGCTGCGGTTGCGGTTGGATGGACAATGGCGCTGGATATGACCAATGCCTCCGCAACAGAAACACTTGATTTCTCGTTGTGCTGTATGAGCTGCTGTTGGTTCCCTGGCGGCCAGACACACTTCGTTGTGCTGGTTCTCTTGGAGCAGTATGCGAGCCCTAGCTGTCAGCTGTGGCAGATCCAGCGACTCAAGTCGCGAATTCGCACGTAACGTTGTGCGCACCTCTGCAGGCAAACCCGAGACAAATGCACACCGGAGAGCCATGTCAGGTACTCCACCAAACGCTGAAGCCAATCTCTTGAGATCGGCCAGGTATACATCGGGCGTCTCGTTGGGGTGTAGAGTGCGGGCATTAAACCGCCCGTATGCTGTGTACGGGTCAATTCCGAATGCCGCTTGCAGGGCCGACTTCACTTTCTGCACGCATTTTCTGTCAGAGATCGGTAGCTGCTGGTACACAGCAAAAGCACCGCCGGCCAAACGCAGAGCAATGACGGTTGCCACGTCAGTCACGCCTCGAAGTTCACATACGAGTTCCAATCTGTCCAACCACTCTGTGATATTCTGCGCGTCCGATCCACTGAACTCCGGAATTAGACGCACGTCCATGCTGGTCCCTTGTTCATCACCGTGCACCGACATGGCCGAAATAGCTTGTAGTTGTATTGGAGAACAAATGATGGACGATGAAATATATATAACACAATCACACAATCGCACAATATGACGCCGAGTAAATACACGTAACACTCGATATTCACACCGCGGAAACGAGTACAAACACCAAGAACAATGCACTCTGCACACCGCCGTACACTGTCACTCAAAGCGTCCGCGCACCGTTCACACTCACACCATGAACGCTCGATCTCGACTCCCCATGAAACTCAACGCGTCATCGAACCCCCTTTACACTGTCCATACTTCCCCCAGTTACATCGCCACCAAGACAGTACAGGATAGACGCACACGCGCACACCCACACATACACATGACTGCACACACACATACACGGCGTCTGCCAACGCGACCAGTGCTGCGCGTGTATACAGACACACAGACATACAAATGTTGAATGTCATGTAAGCAAACGTTCAATATATCGGAACATCTCGCGCATCACTCGCTCTGGCGCCTGGCGCCTGAAATTACATGTGTTGGTGTGATGTTTGGGAGTGCATGGTGTAAATAACACCTGTTTTGAAATGAAGAAAGATTAGTGGCTGTTAGCGATGTTTTTCGACCTGTCTGTCCGCTTATACCTTTATACAAGCGTATGTATATGAGCGTGTGGTCCTTTTGTCCATACATGTTCACCTTGCCAAAAGTGCCGAAGAATGCGATCTGACCTGTCAGTGACAATGATAAATCCGCACTTCCCCTGAATGTATATGTGTGTGTTTGTGTGTCCTTGTGAATATTTGTACATGTATGTGTCCGTTTGTACAATGCCGCATTGTAAATAGTGTACTGTCTGTGCATCTGAGACATTGTGTAGAGATTGCGCAATATAAATGTTTCAATACATGAAATGTGTGTGTGTGTATATATGTATGTATGTGTGTGTCTATCTGTCAGGAGAGCATGATTAGAAAGTTTGGTCGGCCGGTGCGGCTGGAGCTGATGGAGTCGATGGCGGTCAATGTTACCGAGCAACACCTCAAATTGCAGCTGCAACTCCGCACCGAGGAACTTCAACAACAACGACAACAACGACAGGCACAAATATATAAGCTTTACATACTTAACAACACTCACACCACTGTTCAGGCACAATATCACCCATCATCTCCAGACATTACATTCTGTTCAAGCAACCTGACTCAAACAACCACGTGGAAGGTGGAAAAGGGCAAACTGAGTTCGGCTCCGGCCACCTCCCAATCGTCATCAATACCAAAACCAGAATAACACCAAACACACAGACGCACCTACATTAACTATGTTGTTGTTGTTGCGAACGCGTTTCGGCCTTTCTAGACCATTTCACGCGCAAGACTGTCGTGGTTCTCTCCTCATGGATTATGAAATGGATTCAATAGAATGTACATGACTAAAATTTGCTCTCGAGCAAAAGGGAACGGTGCAAGGAAGACATCAAGATAACAAAACATGATTAAGATAATATTTAGATATCACCCAAATATTTGTCGATTGTAAAAAATTCACTAGTAGGTTCGTCAACCGCTGGTCTCTGTACCCCAGAATAATACTTATATCAAATTCCAGGCCTGTTGCCGCGCTATAAGCCAACATTGGCTGTCTGGCAATATTAAATTTCACGCAATCTATGACCGCATGTTTGACAGTGCCTGTCACATGTGCATGTTGGTTGTCAATTTCGGTCGATGATATATTGATGCGTCTGGCGCGTGTAGCCCATTTGACCAGGAGTTTTTCTGTTTTCCTGGATTGGTGTGTCTGTGGTATTTTGCTTGGGTAATCCCTCATATCGCCAATATGGTAGTGACGCGGGGTGTGGATGGTTGTTGTCTTGTGACCGCGCAAAGAAATACATTGTGTTGATATACACTACTCACAGTCTTGGTGAGTTACGTGAGATTGGCTGTCGGTCGATGAAGAGTGGACCATGTCCACCATAAATTTTCTCGGCGGTTGTTTTGCCGATTAGGCTGTCCAACAACTCCCGCATTTGTGCAGCTCTCGCTAATTTCCTCAGCTGTAATTTGGAAATCTGGCATATTCTTATCTCTGGCTGCGTATCTATTGGTTTCACAGACAAGATGTTGAAGAATCTCTTCAAATACTTTTTGAAACACAGTCCACTCAGAAGCCTCAATAATATCTGGCGAGATTTTCAGGAGCAATTTTTTTGCATTCGTTTTCTCATATTTTTTAAAGTCCACTTGTGCAGAAATATGACTCTTCGTCCATTTAGGTTCACTTAGCTTTTGCTTTTTTCTGGAAACATGACCGGTTGCAGCGTCTGCATCGGATTCTTCATACATGACATCAACCTCTCCTGCCACTTCTTCTGGCATTCCTCCAACATCTACAAGTGTGTCATCATCGACCTGTTCTATGTCACTGTCGTCACCTCCGCTTGGTGGACCAGTAATAACAATGTCCACATCTCCATCCCTGGTCTGAGCAAAATCGATGGCATCCCCAAGAAACTTGTGGGGTCTGATCCTTGGTTCATGAAACATTCCACTATCCAGACTGCTATCCTGAAAAAAATAAAATAAAAGGTTCAATGTACTTACATTGTAGGGAAAAAATCACAAACCAAACTACAAATTTCAAAATTCCAGCGATACCATTTCATGTATGTGATGTGATTTCACAATGTATATGTGAGTATATTATATATGCACTCATGTACAGCCGTTCACATTTACAATGCACAATGTACATATACATTACATGTACATATACATGCATTGCACATATACAATGTATACACACGCGTACACATACACACAAGCATGCACATTCACTGTGTGTGTTCATGTTGAATCGAGGGGTAGACAGTTTTAGTAAGTTCGCGTGTAATTATTTCACCATCAGAATGACTTTGGGTGCTAGAAATTAACACGAAACCATATATGTTAATGCGCTCGATCAAGAGCGACAGGCGGTTGAACTCAGTTGTTTTGTGTTGTCGACGACCACAGATGCGACTGGAGGCGTTGCGTGCAGAGCTGCACCGACTGACCCGCGACAACACCAACCACGCGGCCACTGTGCACGTGCTGAGTCAGCAGCGCCGCCGTCTGACCACAGTGCTGAACGCCGCGCGCTGTCGGGTAAGCACGCGCCAACGTTGCGCGTAATTTCCGCCCACATGTGGATGTGGTCATGCGTTTTAGTGATGTCTAGCGACAATCATGTCCATGTCATGTCAATTGAATAATTGCTCGAAACTTCCCAGCGAGAATGCCACCGCATCATTTCTGCTAATTGTACTATCGCAAGAGTGACACACATACACACACATCAGGATGGGATGAGTAGAAACGTGTATATTTGACGCTTGGATTTTGCTGCATTATGTGTGTGTGATCGTCCATGTGTGTTTTGTTTGTGGGTGATTCTGTACGCGTAAATCATACTAAAATATATTCTGTTAGACCGTATAAGAACGTTCTTTTTCACATTCACATTCTAGCGACAATAAACGCACGAAGTGCGGATTAAGTACATCGCCGTGCATGTACCTGTTCCAGATGCCTTTTTTGGGTGTATATGTTTAGCTTACCAATATTGGATTTGTAATTATCATTTATTTTTCAATTGGTGTTTATTTTTCACATTTATTCTACATTGCGTCATTCAGTTGAGCGATTGCTAGAAATTTGATACCACCTCATCTTTTCTGCGAACTGTTCTTGCATAATTTTCAGCAGAGGAGCGATCGCTGATACATACACACTCACATGCACACACACACACATACAAACAAGTACGCAGACCTATAGTGCGTCATCACCGTCATCATCATCATCATCGTCGTGGTCGTGTTCGCGTTACAATTGTGTGTGTGTGTACACTATAATTTTACTGTGTGAGCATTGTGTGTCTGTGTGGCAACACAAACTCTCTCTTTCTCTCTCCCTCACACACACATACACACGCACACACACACATAACATTACATTAACACATTTATATCGCGCTTTTCATCTGAGGGTCTCAAAAGCGCTCACACACACACACTCAAGCACAAGAGTCATACACATACACAATCACGAACACACACACTCACCTACATACACACACACACACACACACACACACACACACAAAACAGACCAGTACATATACGCACAAACACAAACATACACTTACGTTTACATACTCAGAAACACAAAAATACACACGCACACACATACATATTGAATATGATAGTACAGCAGACATACAGCACAGAAGACAACACAACATACAACAGCAAGGATACAACTACATACACTCAGATTGACAAATCACAACACAATGGACACACAAATACAAACCAGAAAACACAACATAACAGGCACACAAAGACATACACTCAAACAAATAGACAGATAACACACACAACAGACACACAACAGACACACAAACACAGATAACAGAGCTCAACACAACAACACACATACAGCATACAATGGATAAACATACATGCACAAGAATGGGGAACACACGCATGAAGCACATACACATAGAAGACAGAATTAGGAAACAATCAGACCTTATATTCAGTACTAATATATACAATATTATTAAGACAGTAATAAGACTTAGTGAGAAAGAATTTTTAGTATGTTTTTTTAAAAGAGATAGAGATTTGATTGAGCGTATTGAGGGAGATAGCCTATTGTAGATACGAGGTCTTAAGATAGAGAAACAACGACTGTAGTGAGAATGCCTAGAAGGAAAGGAAGGTTCAACTAGTAGAAAGGATCGTTAGAAGACCTAAGATATAGAGATGAGGTTTTATAAGAGAGGAGGTCAAACAGATACGCAGGCTTACGAAGAGAGAGATAGAGGAGGATGAGGGAGATAGCCTATTGTAGATACGAGGTCCTAAGATAGAGAAACAACGATTGTAGTGCCCAGAAAGGAAAGGAAGGTAGAAGGAACTAGTAGAAAAGGATCGTTAGAAGACCTAAGAGAAAGAGATGAGGTTTTATAAGAGAGGAGGTCAAACACATACGCTGGCTTACGAAGATGAAGAGCTGAATGAAAAATTAAACAAATACGATACTCAACAAGAGCCTTAATGGGAAGTAACCTAAGTTTTTGTAAAGAAGAAGAGACATGGGAACCCAAATGAAGATTATATATCATACGACAAGCTTTATTAATAATAGATTGAAGTTTCCTAAGCTGGCGGTAGTTGCGAGATAGTAGAAGAGAACAGCAGTACTGAGTTTTACTAAAGATGAATGAATTAGCTAACTTGAAAGCAGCAGAGATAGTTATATATCTACGAATGGAATAGATACGCCTTAGTTGAAAGTTACAGCACCCGGTAATGTCAGAGATGTATGGATCCATAGAAAGAGAGCTATCGAGTATGATACCAAAATTACGTATAGAGCAAGATAGAGGTATACTAAGAGAAGTAGTACTATTAGAAGATGGAAAGAGAATATACTTAGTCTTATCAGGATTAAGTTTGAGATGACGAGTGAAGTTTGAGATGACGAGTGATCTTTCTATATCCGATAGGATGGTACTGACTGAGGAGTGAGAAATAGACTCAGACGAGAGAAGGATTTGAATGTCGTCAGCGAATATTTGGAAGGACACATCGTGACGACGAAGAACTTTCCCTACAGATGTAAGATACATCTGATATTGATCTGTAAGATATTGAAGAGGAGAGGACCTAAGACAGAGCCTTGAGGTACACCGCAACTTAGTGGGCAAGCATCACTACAAGAATCAGCAGAGGTAGAAACAAACTGAAGTCTATCAGAAAGATAAGAGCGAAAGAAAGAGAGAGCTGTGCCGCTAATGCCTAAAGTCTAGTTGTATAAGTAGAACATCATTACCAGAGAGAGTAGATTTGAGAATAGAATCATAGATAAAAATTCGAGAAGTTTCTGTAGAGTGAAAGTGACGGAAACCAGACTGCTCAGAAAGAAACAAATTGTTAGATTCAAGATATTCAGATATCTGTATGTAGGCGGCCATTTAAAGAACCTTAGACAGCCAAGGAATTCTAGAGATTGGTCGATAGATAGAGAGCGTGTTAGTATCTAAATCAGATTTTTTAAGTATAGGGAGAATACTGGCAGTTTTAGATGCAAGAAATTCCCCAAGAGTGAAAGAAGCATTGATGAAATTAGCTAAGAAAGGAAGAAGTAATTCAATGGAGTGAGGAATCCTGGAAAGATCAATGGGGTCGAGAGATGAAGAATGAATATGAACACGTCTTAAAATAGTTCTACAATCAGAAAGGGTAACTAAAGTAAAAGAGTGAAATACAGGAGGGTAAGGGCGGAGAAGATAATGGTAGAGCAGCAGGAACCAAGCAGCGAATCTTATCGAGTTTAAACTGGAAGAAATTCATAAATAAAGAATCTGAGGCAGAATCTGGGAAAACATATTAGAGGCAGAATCTGGGAAAACAGATTAGAGGCAGAATCTGGGAAAACAAGTGTAACAAAACCAGAAACTAAAAATCTAAATTATATTTCAGACAGGCGCGCGTGGGCATCACCGCCCCACGCGCGCCTACAAGACGTCACACCACAATCGCACCACGAACAAGACTCTCCGCTCACACCGTATCACACGGGAGCACACACGGACACGGACACACACACACACACACACACAGTCCTCACCCGCCGCAACAACCAATCAGCGGCGAGCCAGTCATTCACTCGCCGCTGCGGGGCATGGACAATTCACAAACGCATACACACACACACACACCGAAACAACTGCACACACACACACCGAAACAACTAGACACACTCGCTCACACACTCTCGCACGCAATATACAATTCAACTATACACGATCACACATAGACACACTAACACGTTCACGCACTCACAATCTTTCACACACACACTCTCTCTCTCACTACACACGATTACACCACAACAAGACTACGGGAATTACCTAAACGACTGTCAAAAAGCTTCCAAAGTTTCCTAGAGTTATGACATGAGGAAATTTTTGAATTATAGTAAGATTTCTTGGCGGAGTCGCAAAGAAGATGATGATGACAGCGGGCAGAACAGAAAAATTGTCAGGAAGAGTCAGCCTTGAGACGACGCCACTGGCGCTCAAGCCGACGAGGGGAGGTTTTTGAATTTTTAATATCAGAGTTAAACCAAGGACAGTGAGTATTAGTGGAACGGAAGACTTCAACAGGAATATAGGTTGATTTGAGAGAATCGAGGGATGAGTTAAAGTATCCTAAGAGAGAATTAGGTGGTATATGAACGAAACATTCAGTAGCAAAAGACAAGTGCATATTGACATAAAGAGAGTCCAAATCAGCGTTGCGATAATCCGAGAAACTAATAAGTTTGGGAGATTTGTAAGTGATAGGGAGACGGACAGAAAATTCAACTAATGAATGACCAGAAATGAAGGAATCAATAGGAAAAACAGTGAGATCTCTAATAAGAATAGTAGAATCGGAGAAGGAAAAAAGGAGATCAAGTGTGTGACCGTGAACATGGGTAGGGCAGCAGATATGATTACGAAGGCCTAATGAATCGATGAATTGTAAAAATATAGAAGAACAAGACTTGAGATGGGTCGTATCAACCCAAAAGTTGAAGTCACCACAAATCACTATTCTAGAGGAGAAAATTGGATGAAGTGTGTCTATAAGAGAAGAAAACGCATCAAGAAAAATTGAGGAAGAGAACGAATCAAGACGGTAAATGTTGAGAATACGTACAGGCAGAGTAGTTTTACCTATTACTTTACAACAGATGTATTCAAATGACTTAATATGAATTTATACACTACATAGATAGACATTAATTATGTTAGAATTATAGACAAAAGAAACACCACCGCCAGAGCACTTAGTAGAATTAGTGACGTTCAAAGGGCGACAATTATGAAAAGCTGAGTAGCCAGCAGGAAGAGAGCGGTCAAAGAAGGATAAAGAAGGAAAGAAGGTCAAAGGAGAATATTGAATACAACAGATGTATTCAAATGACTTAATAGGAATTTATACACTACATAGATAGGCATTAATTATGTTAGAATTATAGACAAAAGAAACACCACCGCCAGAGCTTTTAGTATAATTAGATACATTCATAGCGCGACAATTATGAAAAGCTTAGTAACCTGATGGAAGAGAGCTGTCAAAAGAGAAATATCAGCAACAGAGAGCCATGACTCAATAACCAGAAAAATATCATACTTAGGAAGGATGGACGCAAAAGGTGATATTTAGACCTAATAGACCTGAAATTCAAGAAAACACATTTTAATAAACCAATTGCATTATTAGATTTAGAACGAGAATTGATAGAAAATGAATCAGAGAGAGAAGAAAGACACTTATCAGCGGATGAAGTGCTGATTGAAGGAAGCAGAACTGAAGATTCAGCATCTCTTTCCGAAATCGACTGCTGAGCACCATCAGTCAGGCCGGAGGTCACATCTAGTTTTCCGAGTTGGAATCATCGACGGTCTGAGTGCGGCTGATCAGATGAGTCCTCGATGACGTGAAGCCTCCGATGAGTCCTCGATGACACGACGGGTCGAATGACGCGTTGCCGACGTTCGCACGACCCGCACGTGCACAGTTGATACACTTGCGGGCATTCTTCGCCGGGCACGACTTGTTAGTGTGCTTTCCAGCACACCACCCACAAGTGGCCTCCTGGGCTCTACACTTGTCAGACTTGTGGCCATGTCGCTGACATTTGATGCAGCGCGTGACCCAGAAGCGATCGTATACCAGGCATCTGCTGTCACCCAAGTAGACGAATCCAGACTTCATGATGATGTCACGGATTGTAGGAGAGACAGCCACAACAACTTTTTTGGTGTGCTCCGACGACTTCTTGGAAAACAGCACACGAAAGTCAGCTGCGCGGTTGATTTCAGCTTTGACCAGGCTGTTTTTCCTGCTGACAAACTCGGTTATGTTGTCGTTGGTAATGTCAGAGCTGACAGAAGTGATTGTCAACTTGGGCAGAACTTTTCCAGGGCACGACGTTTTCAGATGGGCCACATGTTTGATTGCCTTCCAGGCGTGACCAACAGTCTTGCTGTCTGGCAACTTCACGTTGACAGCACCATGCTTGGTGGCCGTCATAGCCAGCACTGGTACAGATTGAAGTGCCTCTGACACGCGCTTAGAATTCACCGCGACTTCATCGGAAGACTTCACAATGATCTCGCGGGATACTGCTGACGAATATGTGCGCGGTTGCTGCACCGCACACGATGTCGGAGTTGGCAGGAGAGATGTGGGAGTTGGCAGGAGAGATAGAGGAGTTGGCATGAGAGATGGCGGCGTAGGAAGAAGCGGAGACGAGAGTTTTTGCTTGCAGACAAGTTAAAGCTGCTGCTTGATTTCATTGACAGTCTTAGTCAGATCTTGCAGTGACTGACTGTCAGCGGGCTTGTCAAGTGGGCATTCATCGGCTTTGGCGGAGGGTGACGAGTGAAAAACACTGTCAAGCCATGTGCGCAACTCGGCTGTGTTCGAGTCGCGAGCCAAAATGCAGCTCTCACAAGTGAAAGCGCATCTTGTCGTGAAGAAATTCATCACTACGTATCATGGAAGACGTGAGCATTTCACATGCACATATTGCTGCATTTTGAGCAGCACAGTGCAGAGACAGAGACGGCCGTTTTGCACACGCCACAGTTGGTGCCGGCAGGAGGGGAGGCAGCACGGGAGGGCTGGGGTCCGGCTGGTTTGTTTACCACGCTCATTACGATTGCGATAATATCACCGATCGAGACAAATCACAGGCAGACGCGCATACAAACAAACACACACACACACACACACACACACACACACACGAACGCTCACACACAGGAAGGGTCGGGCGGGCAGACGCACATACAAACACACGACCCACGCACAGAGACGCCGGCCGGTGTTTGAACACACACACACACACGAAGGGTCGGACCAGGCACAAAATAGCACCTAGCCGCGAAATCCTTAACCACGATCACAACACTGAACACCACGAAAACGCATATAGCAGGAGCAACACGAAAGCACATCCGCACAGGACAATCTCTCAAACAAGAGTGAACACACACACACACACACATACACAATTGCGAACAATCGTGCATAGTGGATAATGTATAATGGGCATCTGAAGGATTGCTCTGAGAATGGTATGAATAGAAACGGGGATATTTGACGCTTGCATTTTACTACATTAATCTAAATTAAAATCAATTCTGTTAGGCCCAATCACAGAGCCAATTTATTTTTGTGGATATCGAGTCGACATGTGTGCTCTCACACATGAGGTCTGAGAACTGTGAAAAATTCAACTGCTGTCATAAGCGGGATTAGTGAAGTTATCCTTGCTATTCAAACGATAACCTAGCCAACGATATGAAAGATGGGATGTCATATGGTCTGCAGGCCGGTGCATCCCTTAAACACCAATTATCATCATCATCATCATATGAAAGATGTTGACGTGTTGACCCTCAACGCCAATTTGGTTTAAGTTTGATCCTGGTTTGTGATAGCCGCTTACCGTTGATTCACGGTTAAAATAAGTTTACATTTTAGTACAGTCGACATTCCATATAACGTGCCTCCAAATAGTGGAGCACTTCATTGGTCCCGAACAAAAGCATTTCAAATACGTGTTCACTCCTCCAAAGCGCGGGATTTAAACATCCGAATAGCGGAAACATCCAAACAGCGGAATGATCGATTGGTCTCCACTTATCGGGATTTGTTTTCCACCACGATTGGTCTCCACACACACACACCTCCAAAAATCGGAAAACGTGGGTTATGTGTGATTCTTAAATATAGGATACATATCGGCACAATTTTGCAAGAGCGGATCAATCACATATACACACAAAAACTCACATACATATATAAACACTTACACACACAAACTCGCATACATATACAAACACATACACACACACAATGTACATTCGTGCATTCGTGCATAGTGGACCTCTGATAGATGCCTGTGAATGGGATGAGTGGAAAAGGGATATTTGACGCTTGCATTCTGCTGCATTTTGAGTGTGTATGTGTCTGTGTATGTGCGGGTGAGTCTGCGTATGTTAGTTAAGTTAAAACCCACATTGACAATGCACCATTAGCTACATGGGCGTTTGTTTGTTGCGCTTGATTTACGGTTCAAAAGTGCATTGAAATTTAATAGGTGTATAATATAAGTAAGTGAGTAAGTACATTCAGAAGTATTTCAAATAGGATGCCCACGAAGCTACGAGACACACGCAGTGCGGATCTACTAGCGACAATCACCGCACGAAGTGCGGAATATGTCGCTAGTCTCTTATATATCCATGCATGCATGTGTGTGTGTGTCCAGGGGGTAGGATTGTGTGACACGCTCAATATGCAGAATCAGGACACACAACGACTGATGGAAACTATAGCGCTGCAGAAGACCCAGGTACCTCACAAACACACACGTGGATTTGACAGCGGCGGCGGTGCAAATGCCAACGTGTTTGTTGTTGTTTGCTGGAACCTACTAAACACCTGGTGCATCTTACCTATACAGAATGTGCGGTGTGTGCCAATATACTGGCACATAGATATCCACGCAACTACCATCACTTTACAGTCAGCTATATTAAATGTAAATCATCTCATCGTGTAGTATCCACTCCTTTGTGTGTGCGTGTGTGTTTCAGCGCCCTAGAGACTCTAGGAGTAGGGCGCTATATATATATATATATATATACCTAATGTAATATAATGTGTGTGTTTGTATACGTTTATGTGGCAGATTGGCGAGATGAGAGAGGAATTGTGGCGACTGAATCTCAAGTGCAGGATTCACTCGGCCGAGACTTCCTCCCTGTCGACGTCGTCGTCAGTAACGTCGTCATCCACGACGACTGTCACGACGCAACGTCATTTTACCAACACTGGCAACGACCATTTGCGCCATGAAGTCAACACAGAGGATGATCTGCGGCCGTCGACGCTACAGGCAAGTATGTGTATGTGTATGCGTGTGTGTTTTGTTGTGTGTGTAACCTATGTGTGTGTGTGTGCGTGTGTTTGTTTGTTTGCATGTATTGCCATTCAACATCAAGTACATCATTAAACACTACAAAAAATGGCAAAGTCCGCCGAGCAGCGCTCCTTAGCTCGCTGTTTACATAATAAACAGCATATACATGGTGTGTAGTATGTAAATTTAATGTAGTTGACATTTGTGATGATGAATAGTAATATAGCAAACTAGAAGTATATATGATAATATACATGAGTATACACTATAAACTGAAGATACACTATATGATATACACTGAATATACGAACTCACACACATACACACATGCATACACACATACATACACTAACATATACATATACACATACAAATACACCAACACACACACACACACCTGTGAATACAATATATAAAAATGTTTAATTTCTATAAAAAATTGGTCAAAATTGTTTGTTTTTAATTTCTAATCGTTTTTTATTAATTCAATATTTATTTTACATTATTAATTGTTCTGCACAACGGGCGGGTTTTAATGCTAGATGGTGATGTTAAGTTATACATATATTTCTAAGACATTATGATGAAAAAGTTTAGTCATTTTTCATTGTTTCGTGTCTGAGCTTTGAAATATTCAGCACGACGGGCAGGTTTAAATATGAGATGGTTTAGGCAAACTATTTTGTCAAAAAAAAAATATAGACATTTTGATTTTTGATGGGTTCACACTTTTCTTTTTTCGTTCATATTCCTTTTATCTTATGAATTGAATACAAATTTAATAGTATGAACTGTTTCGCACGACGGGCGGGTTTACATGCTATAAGTTTCATTGTTTGCTGCGTGTTTGTGTTCTGAATTATTCCGCACGACGGGCAGGTTTATATATGAGGCGGATTGAGGGATAATATTTTGTCAAATTTAAAATAAAAATATTCACATTTATAATTTTTTATTGGTGAGCGTATTTATAGGTTAATTTTTTGCTTTTAAATTTGTATTCAGTTTATTTTATGGATTGAATATGAATTTGATTTTATGAATTGTTCAGCACGATGGGCGGGTTCAAATCTATATATATATATATATATATATATATATATATATATATATATCTATATATATAAAATAGATCCTCTGTCTGTGTGTGTGTGTGTGTTTGTCTGTCCCACCCTCATTGGTCCATTTTCTGCAAGCTGCTACTCGGTAACCACTTGGCCTACAAGCTAACAATTTATACCATCACGTTGGAAATTTTCTTGTCTACACGATATGCTAAATTTTAAATTTTAAAAATAAATCCAAAAAAGTTATCGCGGTGAAAGGACAAAATGAACCCTGAAAAATGCGAAAACTTTTGGTCATTGTTCCGCCATCTACTCCTCATAAACCAGAAATGGTACAGCCAAACAGATTATACCACTGTGTAGAGAATATTCTGTTCTACTCGGTAGGCTATAATTCATATCCAAAAATTAAATACAAAATATGTAAAAATGACAAAATTTCAGTATACATTCAAAAATATATATAAACTCCACGCGTCCGATTTTCTATACTTTTTTCTCTATTTCTCAACAACTAACTATGACACGTCTAAACCAATTGTATCATCATACTGGAAATTTTGTTCTCTACAGCACGGTAAAATGTTTAATTTTTCAAAGTTTATTTAAAAAAATTTACGGCGGTGTGAAGACAAAATGACAAAGTCAAAAAGGCAAAATTAGCACACAAAAACGCGAATATTTTGGTCAATATTCCGCTATCCATTTCTCATAAACCACCAAAGCTAGAGCTATAAAAATTATACTATTGTGTAGAAAATTTTGGGTTCTACAAGAAAAGATATAATTCATACCCACAAATGATACAAAAAACGTGTAAAATTGGCAAAATTCGCACATACATCCAAAATTACACTTGAACACCGGGCGACTAAAATTAATTCATTTTTTTACCTATTTCTCAGTAACTATTTGTCACACATTAAAATAAATTATACCATCGTGCTGGAAATTTTGTTTTCTACAATGCGGTATAATATTTAATTATCCAAAGTGTATTTGAAGGAAGTTACAGCGGTCTAAAGTCACAAAGACATATGGCCAATTTGACAGCTATTATGCGCACTTGCGATTAGACAGGAATATACCACTGTGTAGAGAATTTTGTGTTCTACAAGATAAGCTATAATGTATACCCACAAATGATACAAAAAATGTGTAAAATTGGCAAAATTCTCAAATACATCCAAAATTACACTTGAACACCGGGCGACTAAAATTAATTCATTTTTCTACCTATTTCTCAGTAACTATTTGTTACACATAAAAATAAATTATACCATCGTGCTAGAAATCTTGTTTTCTACAATACGGTATAATTTGTAATTTTCCAAAGTGTATCTGAAGGAAGTTACGGCGGTGTAAAGTCAAAAGCACATATTACCAATTTGACACCTATGCCAATTTGACACTATTATGCGCACTTGCGATTACACAGGAATATACACCGATTAAATTTCAGTGAAGCCCAATCACAATTAAGAATGCATCATATTAGCTCCAAGCATGGAAGGTGTGGTTTTATTATTTTATTTAAAGTTTAATTAATTAACTATACTGAATAGATTGGCTTTATTGTCCTCAATATTTACACATGAATTGTTCCGCCCGACGGGCGCGTAAAATACTCCTGGGAACAAAGTTATCTATTGAATTTTACTGTATAATTTAATTGGTTTAATTTCAAGTTGCATACGCTTGAGTTGCATAAGGATACGGATCGTAATATCATGCAATGCCAACTATATGCATCTGCTGTTTTAGCGGTTGGATTAATCTGGAATTATAGAGATGACAGAAAGTTTCATTGTTTTGATAGTGTTACACTTCTGAATTACTACACACGAAGGACGGGTGAGAATTTGAGCAGTGTTGAGGGGGAAAACATCGTCAATAATTAAAACAAGAATTTACAAATTTGACTTTTTCCATTGGTCGTTTTTCATCAATTTTCTTTGTGTTTGTTTCGTGTTTGAGTTCTGAATTATTCCGCACGACGGGCAGCTTTAAATATGAGGCGGGTTGTGGAAAAACATGTTTTCTAAATTGTTTTCTAAATTATAAACATGTTATATAAATATAATAATATATATACATAAAGAAGAAATGATCTGTCTGTCTGTGTATGTATGCTTGAATATGAGGTGACATAATTGCGCTGGTTCATGGTTCGCTGGTTCAATGATCAGGGGCTTCAAACGCAAACGAAGCGATGGCTCATTTTTATGAAATAAAAATGTCCCGCGGGCAGCAATAAAACGTTCAATTTCACCGTGTAGAATGAATTCATATACAAAACCAATGGATTTGACTTCAAGAACCAGAACGGATGGTGTTCGAGTTCTGAATTATTCCGCACGTCGGCCGGGTTTAAATATGAGGCTGGCTGAGTGAAAATATTTTGTCAAAATAAAATTAAAAATAATGAAATTTAGTCTTTTTAATTGATTAAGGTTTTTATGAGTTTGCCTTATTTATTTTTAATTTGCAATATTTTCATGAATTGCTCCGCACAACGGGCGGGTTTTAATGCTAGTATATATATATATATATATATTATCCGTCTGTCTCTGTGTGTATGCCTGAATATGAGGTGACATAATTGCACGGGCTCAATGATCAGGGGCTTTAAACGTAAACGAAGCGATGGCTCATGTTTATGAAATAAAAATGTCCCGCGGGCAGCAACTATAGATAATAAAACGATAAATTTCACCGTATAGAATGAATTCATATACGAAACTAATGGATTTGACTTCATGAGTCATTGAGTTCTGAAATATTCAGCACGACGGGCGGGTGTAAATATGAGGCGGTCTGAGGGAAAATGTTTTGTCCAATTTTAAATTAAAATAATTAAATTTAGATTTTTCAGTGGATTTAAGTTTTTATGAGTGTACACTTTTCCTTTATTAATTTGCGATATTTTTTATTCACTGAATATGAGTTTTATTGTATTAATTGTTCCGCGCAACGGGCGGGTTTTAATGCTAGAATTGCGGGTTTTAATACGTGAATTTGTATGGGTGCGGGAGCGTCGTGTGTGTATATATCGTATAATTTAGGAGCATATGAGTACTTTTGCATTTGCATTTGTAAAATTATAAAATATACCGCTTTGTATAAAACAAAATTTATATCACGATAGTATAATTTATTTTAATGTGTGACAAATAGTTACTAAGAAATAGGGAGACAAATTAAAACATTTTAGTCGCATGGTGTTCAAGGATTTTTTGGACGTAGATTAGAATTGTAACAATGTTTATATTTCATGCGGTGTTGTATATAACTTTTATTCTTATATCTCAATTCAGTAATCGTTTATTGTTTTGTACATTGTGTATTGCATGTTGTGCATTAAATATGGCATAGGATAGGATAGAAGTTAGGATAGAAAATAGAGGGTAAACACATGCATCACTGTCACACAGTACGTTAGGCAACGAGAAAGTAGTGGTCGCAAGCTCAATGCACATAAACACATACATCACCAGAGTAGGTTAGAATACAGAACACAGCATTGGTTGCACACACGTAGACACACACATACAACTGCAAGACATTAGGAGAAACCAGGGCAGCACGCGCACACGCATATATCACTCACACCAGAGTGTAAGGCTATGTACGTGTTGCCGGGCGTGTTGCATTGTAGCGACCTAAATGTACGTGATTAATGAGGCCGTACACCGCTTGGAGCTGGAGAATGTAGTAGGCGGCGCTAGCTAGCGGTATATAAGCACAGTGCTTTCACCATTCGGGGAATAGATAGATAGAAGCGGCAGCGGATGGAATAGAGAGATTGAGCAGCAGCAGTAGAGGAGATTCAGTAGAGAAGTGGAGTGGCTCAGAGGGAGAATGGAACGTAACAGAGTATAGCAACACCAGAGGATATAACGAGGGAGAGCAGTTAGGATAGAACACTGGATATAACATTAGGACAGATAGAGTTAGGAATAGCAACATTAGATATAATATCACGATGCAATACGTTGTTTTTCAATCAACTGTGTTTGGAATCGGCAACACAACGTCGCGAGCACACAACGTCAAGAGGTCTGCTCCACTTGAACTATCACGACATCAAACAACACTGTTACAAGAATTTTGCTAATTTGACATATTTGAATAATCATTTTTGGGTATAAATTATAGCCTATCTTGTAGAACATGCAATTTTCCACACAGCGGTATAATTCGTATAGCTGTGCCATTGCTGGTTTATGAAAAGTAGATGGCAGAATATTGACCAAAATATTCACGTTTTTCAGTGCAAATTTTGCCTTTTTGACTTTGCCATTTTGACTTCACACCGCCGTAACTTTTTTTGAATACACTTTGGAAAATTAAAAATTATACCGTGTTGTAGAAAACAAAATTCCCAGCTTGATGGTATTATTTATTTAGATGTATGATAATTAGTTTTTGAGAAAGAGTGAAAAAAGTATAGAAAATCGCTCGCCCGAAGTTGAAATGAAATTACGAATATAGATTCAAAATTTGTCATTTTCATATATTTTATATTTAATTTTTGGGTATGAATTACGGTCTATCTTGTAGAACACGAAATTCCCTACAGAGTGGTATAATTAGTATAGTTGTACCATTTCTAGTTTATGAGGAGTAGATTGCAGAATATTGACCAAAATTATCGCATTTTTCAGGCGTCATTTTGTATTTTCACCTATATAACTTTTTTTTATATTATCAAATTTAAAATTTAGCCTATCCTGTAGACAAGAAAATTTCCAACGTGATGGTATAAATTGTTAGAGAGTACACTATGTGTTTACCGAGAAGTAGCTGGCAGAAAATGGACCAAGGAGGGTGGAACAGACACACACATACACACACACACACAGATGATCTCTTTTATATATAGACTAGCATAAAAACCCGCCCGTTGTGCGGAGGAATAAATAAAATGAAATTCATATTTATAAAAATTGATATTCATCAAAAATATTATAAATTTAAAAAGAAAAAAATCTTGTGAATGTGAATCTTTATATATTAATTTTGACAAAATATTTTCCCTCCACCCGCCTCATATTTAAACCTGCCCGTCGTGAGGAATAATTCAGAACACAAACACGTAACAAACAATGAAAATTATAGCATGTAAACCCGTTATATCGTTTTCTCGTTTTCTGAGCATTAAAACCCGCCCGTTGTCGTGAGGAATAATTCAGAACACAAACACTGTTTTATTAGATACTAGCATTAAAACCCGCCCGTCGTGCGGAACAATTCATAAAATGAAATTTATATTCAATGCACAGAGTAAACTATGCCTATTGTAGTGTCAAACTTCACCCCTGGGTGTCCGTCAACATTTACTCTTCTCTTTCGCCTTCGTCACTTGTTATTACTCCACGTGAAATAAGAAGGAACTTGATGGTACAGGAGTGTCTTGACAAAGTTATCATGCTGACACAGCTCGAAAAACCCAGTCAGCGTCGTGTCTTTAGGATTTAAAGCTGTTTGTTCAGCAGTATCATTGGTGAAGTTCACTCTCTGGCCGTTCTCAAGGTGAACAGCCAGCTGCTGTATTGCAGGAAAGCGTTCGTGTATGGGAAAGCCGAATATCCGCCACAAGGCCTCATTGGTAATCAAGTATCGACCAAGCTGATACTGAGTTACTTCATCGTGCGTCGTTATATTTCCTAGGACAAACATTGCCTCATCCGAACCTTTGTTTATGTACTTGCAAACGTATTTTATTGATTTTACAGAGTTACAATATTCAACATTGATATGCGCGTCGAAAATTTTCGACAGTACTGTACTTCAAATAGCGGAAACCTCCAAATAGCGGAATTATTTCTCGGTCCGTTCGAGTCCGTTATTTGGAGGGCCGATTGTATATATATCAAGAACTACTAAATAATATTTAGTAGTCCTTGATATCATCAAATATTCATATAAACAATTTACATCACAATATCACATCTAAAATATTGGGATTTTCTATGTTGTGTACACGTTTTCCTAACTAGGCCACGATATCATCATCATGTATTATCATGAATTTTCTTACATTTTTTTTCTTATTTAAATTTAAATTTTAAATATTTCATCATACTCAATATTTGTACCTACTTTTAATTTATCAATTCAGTATTTCCCTCATAACTTATGATGTTTAAAAGTAGTAAACAGAAATGTGAATTGCAAATATTAAATATAAGAAGTTAAGAAAAGATATATAAATTATATACAAATACACATCATTTCTATCATTTCATTCAGAAAATCATTCAAATCATAATTAGCAGCCAATCCTTAGATTTAGATACTATTTGTTTTCATTTTTCAATTAAGGTTCAATTTTGTCCATAAGATTTCATTTCGCCAGTAGTGAGGCCACATCTAGGCGCGGTGGGTGGTTCAGGGTTGTAGACCGGACACACTGTATACAAATGAATGTTCCGTTGAATGACAACGTGATGATCTGTTTCATTAGGAATTCGCACCTTATTAGCGACAAGACGTGTGACGGTAGGTGGGAATCAAGAACATGTGGAAGATGCGCAAATTCTCGGTTCCAGAGCGACGGAGGCATCCGGAGAGAAATCCGATACAGTAAACTCGGCATATTCACAGCGTGGAAGAAGATGCCGGCGAACGCAAGTTCCACTGTGTTCGACGAGCCGATGCGGGGCATGGTGCATCGCAACAAGGGGTGGATGAGTAGCGGTATAGTAGAGTCTGACCGGAAAACACAGCATGCTCAGCAGGACGCACATACACATCGTTAGCTGTAATAAACGGAGTGCCAGCCAACACGTCAACATCGAGTCGATTAACAACGAGAGAAACGAACGTTAATTGAACAAAATCACGGCTAAGCATGAGCTGAGTTTCACCAACTACATCGAGAGGTGATTGACCGTCAGCCTGATAAGCTGACTGAGACGTCTTGGATACGCGAACCCCCAGGGACTTTACAACATCAGAACGGTTCAAATTTACCTCGGCCCCGGTATCTAAAGTTAAACGCAGATGCGTATGCTTATAAAATGCAAACATGTGAGGGGACGGTTTGACGGGAACAAGACGTGTCGAACACACACTGTCATCTACAGCAACAGGCAATGGACGAGCTTGAATGAAACCGGAACCGACCTGAGTAGAAGCGTCATTGATTGGCGATAGTGTGTACACGTAAGGGAAATCAGGATCGTCAGGTTATCCGTCATCGTCACAGAGAATGACATGAACACCGCCGAGAAAACGCCGATCCGCCTCGGGCAGGTAGCGACAGTGGCTGAGGTAGTGGTCGCTGTCAGTACGTCCGGCAGCCTTGCAGAGCGCGCAGGAGCGCCGGTTGATTGGACGGTGTAGCGGAGTTGACAGACGCTGTGGCCGAGAACGCTGAGGTGCTGGAACTGATCGGTTGTGGCTGCGACCGATAGCCATGTGACGGAGTTCGCCAGCGGCAGAACGTAGAATATTTGCGTCTTTCGAAGAACGCAGCTCAGCTAGAAGCGTCTCCAACGCCTGGCTGATTTCAGGACGAAGCGAAGCTAGAGTACGAGAGCGTAGCTCTGGACCGTAGCGTTGTTTGATGAGTCCAGGAAGAGCGGTGTCGATTAGGTGAAGCTAGTGGAAAACGATGAAGTTCTCCAGAGACGGAGACAACTCTTCGTCTTCCGTCGGTAAAGTGCCGTGATGCATAACATGACCGTCGACACGCAGAATACAATCATCAACACACGCCAATAAACGTTGATAAAGATCTTCGGGACGCTCTCCGGACTCCAACTTCAGAGAGGCCAAATCCAGAAAATGTGCACTGGATCTTTGGAATCCAAAATGCAAACGAATGGCGTGCCAGATTGAGGCCAGGGACGTCGAAGTTTTGGTGATAGCGTTCCGGGAGATGATAGGGCAGAAATTAGCTATCTGACCCAGCATCAAATCGAGCGAAGCGGCCTTTTGAACGGCTGATCGACGCTTGGCTTCGGGTACAGGGGCAACAACGTCGCGAAGCCCGCGGAGTGGCTCACGGGAGGACTTGACTTTCCACGCAAAATTCGGCTCCAGAAACGGCGAAAATGCAGGATCTAGTGATAAAGTGTAGATTAGATTTTGACGCCAGTTTTGGTAGGTAGTCACAGTTTCGGACTTGGTTAAACACCACTGTTTGGGTGCCCGAGAGGATGACATGACACTGAAAACATAGCACGTACCTCCGACTGACCGCAATAATGGGTATTGCGCCGCACAGAGACGTGGGAAGAGACGCTGCCACCACGTCAGTAGTGAGACACAACAGCCAGAAGCGTACGTGTATTACCCAACACAGCCAGGCATCAACTGAACGCACGCGCTACCCTTAACTAATACGCGCCGCTGTTCACGCCACATCGTGGCTGGCAGCGAAACACGACGCCGTCAGTTTCCGCGGGCAATGGCGGTACTACCTAGTGTCGTTTGGATCTAATTAAATTTCATTTGGATCAAATCAGATTTCATTTGGATCAAATCAGATTTCATTTGGATCAAATTATATTTCATTTGGATCAAATCAAATTGCAAATAGTATAGTGCCAATAGGAAATTCAACAAGCCACACATTTTCATGTGTTCCAAGGACTACTATTTAGTACACGGCCCGATGTCTAAGTCAGCGAGCGGAGGTCATTGCTTCCATTGTAACACATCGTTATATACTTGACAAATATTAAAAATACTCAATTAGTGTTGTAAATACGACAAATGTGTGCACAATTGACGTATTAAAGGTAGTATGAGCTAGAAAAAAGTAACAGTTATTTGTTGCATCAAACATGTATTATAGTTGCACAATTGTGATTGAAAGAGACCAAATATGGTATAATTAAACTGATAGGCATAGTTTATAGGCTTATGAGGAGTAGATGGCAGAATATTGACCAAAATATTCACGTGTCCAGTGATAATTTGTTCTTTTTGACTTTGCCATTTTGACTTCACACCGCCCTAACTTTTTACAGTATACTTAGGAAATTTAAATTTTATACTGCTTTATAGACGACGAAATTTCCAACATGATGGTATCATTTATTTAGATGTGTGACAATTAAATCTTGTTAAATAGAGAAAAAAGCTAAGAAATTCGGGCGGCCGAAGTTCAAGCACAATTTTGAATGTAATTAGAATTTTATGATTTTTGCATATTTTATTCATACTTGTTTGGTATAAATTATAGCATATCTTGTTTCGCTGTGCCATTGCTGGTTTATGAGGAGTAGATGGCAGAATATTTACCAAAAAATTTGCATTTTTAAGGGATCATTTTGTCTTTACACTCCTATAACTTTTTCTAAAAGTACACCAACTTTTTATAAATTATACAAAAGTGGTTGTGGAGTAGTGTCTGCAGAATATGGACCAAGGCTGATGGGAGACACACACAGACAGACACACACACAGATAATACGAAATATAGATAGATGTGCGTGTGTGTAAACACGTGCGCGTGTACGGTGGTTGCAGCAATGTAGGTGTAGCCACACAAAAGGGAGGAGTATCTTTTTCATTCATTTCACTCATATCTTTGGCTTCATTTCTGGACATGGTGTAGGCTGCAAAACTACCGCCGTGATGAATTGATGGCAATTGATGGCAAACACGTATTGGGGCGTGATAATATGTCTGTTTGTCATCGACCGCAGGAATCGTCGGCCAGAGCAGTGGACACAGGCGATGTTTGCGATGACGGAGCAGCGGACCCATCAACCACTGCCCAGTGAAGCCGCACAGCTCCGAAACGCTCGTCTTTACAACTTTTTTTCCAAACACAGCCTGCGTTCTGGCCCCAATTAGCTTTGATTGTCATCAACTGAGTGGTATTGTCAAGTTATTTCGCTCAGTCTAGTCTTTGGCTTTCAGTTGTGAATTCCCGCTTTCTCTGCTGAAATTGTTCAGTTGAGCCTCTCATTTTGACCGCCTATTCACTAGGATTGACTAAATTCATGCATTGTTTGTTATAGTTCGAAGTTTTCATTTCAGTTTGCAGCCATTTCCGGCAAATGAACATGATTCATGAGTTTGCCTAGTCGTTTCAATACACGGTTCACGAGTTCTGCCCGCCATTTTGCAGTCTAAAGTCATTCACATGACAGTCAATGGGACACATTATTGCATACAAACCAAACAAACAATCACCTGTACAAACGTACAATTTGACACGTGCAATGGTCAAGCATTCAGTTCACTCAAATATGCACTATGCATCTTACAAACATGCCTCATTAAAACAACTCACTCAGCCTGGACGATACTCATCAATACAGCCTGGACGATACGCAGCCTGGACGATACCCACTGACATCCAGCCATTTTGTTAACCAAATCACACAGCTTCGCCTTACATACACGTTGACGCTACGCAGCGCCCCCAGCGAACCCAGCTAAAGGGTCTGCTTGTGCGCCAGATAGATGAAGGCGATGCTGGACAACGCGCTCACCAGGAAGATGACGTCGAACCAGCGATGATAGAAGTGAAACTGCAGCTCACCGAGCACTTGACTGATGATGCGGCGATAATCGTGCGGCATGTTCATCCGCATCAACACCACCGACGACGTGAAATACATGCCCTGACCACACACACATACCCACACATGCATATACACATGCGCTTACACACACGGACACACATAATTATGTAAGGAACGTACAAAGCCAACACTAGATACGTCACTAAACACGCAAACATACACCCATACACAGAGAGAGAGTGAAAGGTATCAAGGTTAACTTAACAAAAACAAAATTAACATACATTTCCCGCGGACGAACCTCCAAATTTTTTCAATGGTGGTTCAAAAACAATTGGTTTGGAGGTAAAGAAGGTAAAGAAACAAATGGAACAACTATTAACGAATGAACGAAGGAAACAAATGATACCCAAGGAACAAACCAATTGTCCAATCGTGACTAGCGTAAGATTCAACAAAACTATATTTTCCCAACAGCAAGCTAACAGCACGAAGCACCGGAACCAAGAGACTGTTCTTGCGGAAGAAACTACAACTCTTCTCATTTATGCCGAAGTTGCTACAATTTAATCCAACATTACAATCATTAACTTGAGAATTTCCATAAATAACAATATAATTTATATAAAAGAAAACAACAATGAAAACCAAAGAAGAAATCAAATTTCTAAAATTATCCCCCCGACAAAGTACGACCGATCAATGCATAGTAAATGGATGCGATCGCGTACAAATTGGCGGAATTTAATAGCGGCAGTACGACGACCTCGCGGATTTACGGGAGCATCGTTATGATCAATCACATCGGAGTTTTCTGCAACAGACAGGCGGTCAGCATCGAGAAGAGTAGGAGAATCTACCTCATCAAAATTATCCGATGTTGTACCTGCTTCAACAACTGCAGTGACATCGACATGGTTGTGCGTAAGACTTAGTTCATGAGGGTATAACAACTTGACACTGTGCAAAAATTTCGCCCCGTCACCCAAACGCAAGTATACACTCCGAATAGAACCTTCGTCGCCAATTACAACGTCAACCACCACGCCTAGCTTCCAAAAGGTTCTACGAGGTTATAAGAGGCTGATTGACTAGAACAATATCGCCTCGACAAAATGTAGGTATCATACCACACACGTTTAAATTCAGTACCCATCTCCTCAAGCACCGATAACGACTCAACCGATTCGGAGCGCGAGACCGGGTTAATATCCACTGGAGGGCTTGAAGTGAGCGAGTTAGTCCCGAATCCAGCAGGTTTCAAAGAATGGTTAGGAGTGATCACTTCCAAATCAGAATTAGAACTACGATATGTGACGGGGCGCGAATTAACAACATTTTGGATCACAGATAGAATAGTAATTGCTTGATAATAATTTTATATCACAGAGGAATATCAATTTTCGAATTTTCTTCTGCATAAGATTTTTCACACATTCTTACCCATTTGGTCTTCTGAATCCGAATCTGAACTCGGTTTAGCTCTACATGCTCCAGTTTTAATGCAATTAGGAGTTTTCCATTCAGTGGCACACCCTAGTTTTTCCATTGTTATCACATTGGTATATTACCTGCGATGCTTATACTGGCTCACCCGCAGGTGCTTTGCTGCTGAAATGTTTCAAGATATTGTTGTGCGATGGTGTAAGGTGGGATAGAGTGAGATACTGTGTGTCAGTGAGTCACTCTCTCAGTATCTAGTATCTAGTCCCCAATATCCATATTGTTAGTACAACACAGGTATATATACCCACGACCACAGGTCGTCGGCTCAATGTGCCTCACTGAATCTCACCGGGCAAACAGTTCGGCTGCGCAACCTAGTTGCGAGTTATTTCTAAACACGATCTGACAGTACACACGCGTGTTACAACGAGATGCTCAGCCAATTCAGACACACAAAAAAGGTCATAAATTAACTAAATTTCATAACGTGGACTCTGTGGTGCAGTTGTTAGCACACCCGCCTCACAAGCGGGATGTTCGTGGTTCGAAACCCGGCGGAGCAGAATTTCATTGGGCGAATTCTACAATCCCACAGCCCCTGTCCACCCAGCAGAAAATGATGGTACCAGATTTCAGTCATGAGTTGTGCCATGCATTCTGGGTAGGTGGCCCTCTCTAATACGTCTTACGTCCTTGTGGCGCCATAGCGTGGAGAGGGTCGGTTCTGCGGTGGCAGCGAGCTGCACGGAGCACGCCTGTGTGTTCATAAGCTTCGGCTTCTTCCCGTGTAGCAGCTGCCACTTAGGCATTTAACCTTTAACCTTTTTACTGTCAAGCTACTTCGAACATTGCCAAGCATATAAGACACATTGCACTACTGACGCCACCCTACCACATAAATTAGCCTACATACAGCTGCACGAGCAGGCCGCGAAAAGAACGCGGGAATAACCAGAGAGAGAGAAAAAACTGAGTAAACTGACAGAATCACGGCCAAATCCCACCGGCTCTAATGAATCGTGATAGTTGCAATTATAGCCAAGTGACAGCCAATATTTGCCGCGTTTCCACATCAGGGTAGGACTGAGGCATAATTCTTATCAGTGATTATACAGCGCCATTTCTCACCATACACACATACTCCATAAGTACGTGCATACAGTATTGTGTGTCTGTAATAATCAACTGTCACATCGAGTCGACAGGGCCTTACATAATACACACAGGAACGGCATGTGTCACCAGCCAATTGCTGGTGTATTCTGGCACATTAACTGTCCTTTTTCGATGTTTGCCTCATCCCAATAATTTTGTGGTATCCCTGCCGCATTAATAACTGACAGCTCCAGCATCCAGTAATAGTCAAAATACTCGACAGCTTCATGAGTGATGTTTTAAAATTATTCAGACCAGTTATCTTAACATTTTCGTTTACAGATTATTAGCTAGGACCCAACTAGTCATTACGACCCATTTCACCTAAGTTTGTGTACTTATGACCCTTATGAAGCACATTGACAAACCTAAATACGAGAGAATTAATATTGACAGCTTTAGTGAAAGTCGAAAAACGAAGCAAATCTAACAGTGGTTCTGTGCAAGTCTCCTGAACCGCAACATTTATTTACAAGACACGGCGTACAGCGGACTCAGTAAGACATCCATAGACACGATCTGCCCATTGATCCTTGGGATACGACATCCACGAAGGACCATGTAACCAGAAGTCCACATTAAAGGTGAAAAAACAGAAGACGATACCCCTCGCGAAACCATATCCGCAGGATTGTGCTCTGAGGGAATGTAGTAAAAACTCAAGTATATATTGAAAGAACGTTGCACATCATCTACCAAGCCCGTCATCGTTGCACAATAGCCTCCACGAGCCGATTGTTGACAAAAACATTAGTGGATGACGACACCTTAGTGACTAGCCAATTCAAAACAATCTGGCTGTCAACCACCGACCGTCAAAGAATCGTCCGAAGAATCAACTACTGCAATTCTTTATATTTCCATGTACCTCGCTCCTCTCTGAAAATCCTGCAACATGTCATTAATAAATCTTGTCGTTTCGTGTTTTCTCCTTCCCAATTTCGTTATACCTCACCCTATATCTACAAACTGCGATGGCTTCCGATTATCCCTCGCATCCACTTTAAAATTTGATATCTAGTTTATAAACTTTTGCATGACCCCCGGCAACCTACATACCTCTCGCAGCTTCTTACACTATCCAATAACTTTCTTTCCCGTCATCCACTTCCTTTATCCTGTCCACGAGCCCTCAATGAACCTACCTGGTGTAGTAAATCCTTCCATTTCTATGCTCCACGTTTGTACAACTCTCTTCCCTCCCATGTTATCTCCTCCACATCCTTATCATCGTTTTCCTCTTCTCTGCGCAATCATCTCTTTGATAAATCTTTTGATCATAACTCTCACACTCTTACTCCTTACGCTTCGCTCTGAGCCGTCATACCGTACCCGTCTCGCTTGATATATTTACTAGAAGTTTTGTTTTGTTTATTTTTTGCTCTTTCTTAATGTCATGTTTCAATTTTGCGGTGTGTGTGCATGAGTATGTTTGTGTGTGTGTGTGTGTGTGTGTGTGTGTGTGTGTGTGTGTGTGTGTGTGTGTGTGTGTGTGTGTGTGTGTGTATGTGTGAGTGTGTGTGTGCTTGTGGTTGTGTGTATTGTCCGCATGTTTGTTTTCCCTAAGCGGCGTGTCTTACATATTTGTTTTTATTTTTGCTCCAAGATTTGTCTTTTCGCGCGTGTTTTAATGTGCGCTATACGGATACACGTTAATAATAAAAATAATAACCAAAATTTCACTTTAATTTTAAATTTTCATTAACCAAAGATCCCCTGCGGTAGGGGGGTTAGAATTCTGCCGCCGTAGCTGCCGCGTGTCGTAAAAGGCGACTAAAGGCAGACATGCCTGGTCAGGTTTCGGCCTGCTACTGGTAACATGTAACCCGGTACAACCAACCGCATGGTCGGAATGTCGGCGACTAATCCGGCCCCCCACTGGCTTATGCCAGTGAGAAGGGTGGCCAGACACCCAGCAGGAAAAAAACAAGACCTGTCAAAGGACGGATGAGCTGTTTAGCAGCCAACGGCCATCTGGAAACCCTCCCCCGTCGGATCGGCAAACAGGATTCTGGCCGCTGAGTGTCACGTCACCCGGGGTATAGTGGTGGCGTGACGCAACACTCGTCTTTGGCCTGCGCGTCGAACCCCGGCGGGGCCGCTGTTTGGCTCCTCGACAGTGGAGAGAATGGTCCGACGCCGGCACGGGTGGCCGGATAGGGCTCAAGAGGGTCAAGGGTGAGGTGCCTGGTGCTCGAGGGGGGTCCCGCCCGGTGTAGTGTCCGCCGTTTGCAGTGGGGCTGCAGTTGCTGGGTCAAGATGGACCGGTGGGGGTCACTGGTCCGGGCCCGGTGCTGTAGCTCCCGCGGACTCGTACCGGGCGGAGCTCGCAGCGAGCTCAGGGGTATTCGGTGCCCGTACAGCGCGCACCACCACTGGCGTAGCATCCCATGCTGGCTCTGCCCGTCCCCCCAGTAGGGCCCCGTGCAGAGGTGGGTGGTCGTGCGCGCAGAGACAACGAAACATCACATGGCTTCAAAACCCACAACCACCCCAACTGCTGGTCGTGCATCGAGCGATTAGCCACGGCCGCCGAAAGGTGGCCGTACTCTGAGCCACATGCACGACGAGAGTCGTGTTGCACCTGTGCCGATGGTGCTGGTTTTTACCAGCAACAATGAACACATGACATTGTCCTCGCTGAACCCATTCCGTCGTCTGGATGGGTTCAAGAACATCGGAGACGCGCCTGTTGAAGCCAGCCGAGAGAGAGACGGTTCTCTGCTGGTCAAGTACGCAACTGAGACGGCAGCAGCCCGCGCGATAAAGGCAACCACTTTCCGTTATCGCGTGGGTACGGGCGAAAACAAGCGTTGGGTGAGCACCCCCATCTCGGTGTGTGCGCACTCGACATTGAACCACGCCAGATGCGTTATGTTTTGTCGTGCGCTAGAGGGTGTTGATAACGAGGAGATATGCGACGGATTGGCATCCCAAGGTGTCATCCGCGTGGAGCGCATCGTCCGACGGCGTGAGGGTAGCGAGGTGCGAACGCACTCGTTTTTCCTGACGTTTGACGGTGTTGATCTGCCAGATGACATCGTTGTCGTTATTTGTGTTTATGGGGTGCACCGGCCTCTGGGACCATACGGCACCCCCCAGTCTATTCACAGCCCAAACACCCTAAAATGATGGACATGAGGAATGGAATGATGAAATAAATAAGTGTGATAGTGAACATAATGAATGTGGAAGTCAAGAAATAAAACTCAATAAATAATTCTAAAAGGCAAAAGCCGTAAAAACTAAAAAATGCGGTCCTCAATGACCGCCGATTGCTCCTGTCCGAGAACATCGTGAATAGTCCGAACGGATCCAAGAAAACGTTGACGCGCCTCTGAGAATGATGGGCATTCCACCAGGATGTGCTGCACGGAGAGACGTGCATTACATGCGCTGCACGTGGGTTCAGGTTGTCCGAGTAGAAGATGGCGATGCGTATCGTACGTGTGACCCAGACGCAGACGACAGAGTGCCACTTCCTCGGACCTCTTCCGGCGACAAGAGCACATCCAATGTCCCATTTCGGGCTTCACAGCTTTTAATTTGTTAGAACCACATTCGTCCCAGGAGAGCTGCCAGCGAGAACGGATAAAACGATGTATAATAGGATAAAAGTCCGAATACGGAATGGGAGAGTTAAAATAAAATGAATAAAAGTCTCGTTCAGCAGCTCTTTTTGCGGCTCTGTCAGCTCGCTCGTTGCCCAAAATACCAATATGGGCCGGAATCCAGCAGAACTTCACACGCTTGCCCTGGTGGTGGATGATGTCAAGAGAGATAAAAATCCTCTGTATAAGAGGATGTAAGGAGAAAGACGATAATGAAGTTAAAGCACTAAGGGAGTCAGATAAAACTAAAAACAATGAAAAAGAAGATGAGCGAATAAAAACCAGGGCCAGCAGGATAGCGTGAAGTTCAGCCGTGTAAATGGAGGCGCTCGGTGGCAGCGTGCTCGAGCGGCACGTACCTCCACTTACAAACGCACAACCCACACCATTGGCCGACTTAGATCCATCAGTGTACACGGCAGTATACCGTCCGTAAGAATGAATTCGCTCCAGTGTGTTTGAGCGAAGCACACTGGGCACTGTACGGTGTTTCGGCAGAGCTGCTAGCGAGACGTCAACCTCGGGTGTGACCAATTCCCAGGGTGACTCCGCCGTGTATTCTTGTCTGAGGATGTCGTTAGCACCCATCCCGCATGACTCCAGCAGTGCCTTCATTTGCTGCAAAACAGCACAGAACACTGAGGTCCTGGAAGGTGCTGCTGCTCAGGCACATGCTGGGAAAATACCACGTCATACGCGGGGTTTTCATGGGTGCTTGCCAGCTTGCAAGAATAACGCATGCCCAGCTCTTGACGACGGAGCGCCAGCGGAGCCTCATCAGCCTCAACGAGGAGGCTGACGATTGGCGACGTGCGAAACGCGCCGGTGGCAATGCGTATCCCTGCGTGGTGTACGACATTCAAACGGCTTTTTGCTGACTCCGAAGCCAGATCATATACAATGCTTGCGTAATCGAGACGCGACCTGACTAACGAGCGGTACAGAAGGAGAAGGGACTGTCGATCTGCTCCATACCGCATGCGGGAAACAGTCTTCAGCACATTCAGTGCCTTTAGACATGTGGTTCTCAGCTGTGAAATATGGTCGGTGTAGGTCAAGCGCGAGTCCAGCGTGACCCCTAAAAACCGAACAGTGCGTTGGAATGAGACAGCACTGCCGTACAATTCCACTTCCATGTCAGGGCAGGCACCTCGACGGCGGCAGAAGTGTACACCGACCGTTTTGGACGTCGAGAAGCGGAAGCCGTTACGCGTTCCTCAAGTCTCTATTTTATTCACCGCCAGCTGCAGTTGACGCTGGACAGCAACAGTGCTGCGGCAAGAACACCATATGGCAAAATCGTCCACAAATAGAGACCGTCCAATTGAGGGAGGCAAATGATTGTCAATGTCGTTGATCATTATGGCAAAAAGGGCCACGCTGAGCACACTACCCAGTGGAACGCCTTCTGCCTGATCTAACGGACGAGACAAGGAGTTCCCCACACGCACACAGAATGTTGGGTGCAAAAGGAAATTGTGTACGAAACTCCCCATGTTGCCTCTGACACCACAGCGATGCAGTTTGCGAAGAATACCATGTCGCCATGTGGTGTCATATGCCTTCTCGATGTCAAAGAATATCGCCCCGACGTGGTGACCTCGCGCGAAACTTGCACGTACGCGAGAGTCAATGGTCACCAAGTGGTCTAACGTTGAGCGACCTTGGTGAAATCCGCACTGAGCATCATTGAACAGCCGACCGCGTTCCAGAAGCCATACCAGCCGTCTGCAAACCATTTTCTCAAACAGTTTGCAGAGACTGGAGGTCAGCGATATCGGGCGATAGTCAGAGGGGTGATCGCCCGATTTGCCCTGTTTTGTGATGGGTATCACGATTGCCCGTCGCCATGAGGCTGGAAACTGTCCACCATTCCACAGATCATTGAAGACCTGCAGCAAAGTGGACAGCACTGCGGGCGACAGACGTTTCAGCATGAGGTTGAGAACCTCATCAGGGCCTTCAGCCACATCGCGAAGCGATCGCAAGGCTGTTCTCAGCTCAGATGCTGAAAAATCGCTGTTGATTGGCAGCTGACAGTTGGTGGAGAAATCAACGGGTGATCTCTCGCACTGCTGTTTGATCGCCGCAAAATCAGGGTCGTCTACGTTTGCACGACAGCGCTCCGCTAAATATCGGCCAATTACGTCAGCAACATGCTCCGGATTTATCACGTCCACACCACTGATCTTCAGAGAAGGCAGTGGAGTGGGACGGTACTTCCCAGAGATGCGCTTTATACGGTCCCATATGGTGGATATAGGACAATGCCGATTAATGCTGGACACATAGGACACCCACGAGGCCCGCTTCGCCTCGCGAAAGGTCCATCGAGCCTGTGCGCGAGCGTGGCGAAAGCAAAGCATGTTTGCCACCGTGCTGTTGCGCCGGAAGCGACCCCAGTAACGACGTCGCTCTCGCAACGCCGCAGAACACGCGTCTGTCCACCAAGGGACAGGACGCCGCCGGGGACGCGATGCCGTACGCGGAATGCTCTGTTTGGCACAGGTGACAATGGTCTCAGTAAAATCTTCGACGCTGGGTCGAAATGTGGGGTTGCCCATGGCTTACAGTGTCAAGCAATCATAGCGGACCCAATCAGCTCGTTTGAAATTCCATCTCGGTGGTCGTGTTCCCAACCTAGGTACCTCATTGAGACAGATCCATATAGGGAAGTGGTCACTCCCATACAGACTATTATCAACGGTCCAGCTCGTGGATGCCTGCAGACTGGCACTGCACAGACTGAGGTCCAGAGCTGACATGCTTCCCGATGGCACGGTGCAATGCGTATATGTGCCTGTGTTTAAAATACCTATGTCTAAAACAGTTAAAGTACAGTTTTTTACATCACTAAACACGACTACGTGGCGGTGATGACGCACTATATGTGTGCGTATGTGTTTGTATGTGTGTGTTTCTGCATGTGAGTGTGAGTGAGTGTGCATGTATGCGCGATCGCTCCTCTGCTGAAAAGTATGCAAGAACAATTCGCAGATAAGATGAGGTGGCAATCTCGCAGGGAAATGTCTAGCAATCGCTCAACTGAATGGCGCAGTGTGTAGAATAAAGGTGAAAAACAAACACCAATATAAAAATAAATAATAATTACAAATCCAATATTGGTAAGCTACACATATATACCCAAAACAGGCTTCTGGAACACGCACATGCACGACGATGTACTTATTTAAACGCTCAATTTTGCTACGCACTCTGTCCGCCACTGTGCATTTGCAAACGCTCGCTGCAAACGCTCGCTGCAATGCATGTGAGTCATGGAATATCAACACACATACACCCACACACCAATATACACCAATGTGCCGTTGTGGACACACAGGCACACAGGCACACAGGCACACAGGCACACAGACACATAGTCACACAGTCACACAGTCACACAGTCACACAGTCACACAGTCACACAGTCACACAGTCACACAGTCACACAGTCACACAGTCACACAGTCACACAGTCACACAGTCACACAGTCACACACACACACACACACACACACACACACACACACACACACACACACACACACACACACACACACATTACATTACATTAGGTAGATATTTATATAGCGCCCTACACCTAGAGGGTCTCTAGGGCGCTGCACACGCACACACACACACAAACGCACACGCACACACACACACACAAACGCACACACACAGACACACTTACACACACACACACACACATAGCCACACACACACAGAAAGTGAAAGGTAAAGAAAGAAGAGAGATAATTTACACCTTATAATCATCACTAATATAGACAATGTTCTCTAGAGTATAATACGATTTCACCACGAAAAATTTCTTTGAGTGTTTTTTGAAGACAGGGATAGAATTGATGGAACGCAGTGTTGGGGAGAGCTTATTGTAAATACGGGGTCCTAAGATAGAGAAACAACGCTTATAGTGAGTATGTCTAGAAGGAAAAGCATGTTCCAATAAGAGACGAGAATCATCAGTTGACCTAAGTGTACGAGTAGATTTCTTGAAGGATAGAAGTTCAAATAAGTACGAGGGCTTACGGATTATAAGAGTGGAATGAATGATCAAACAGATGCGGTAGTCAATAAGCGCCTTAATAGGAAGAAGTCCCAATTTTTGTAGATAGGGAGAGACATGAGAGCCAGCAGGGAGATTGTAGATTAGACGACAAGCTTTACTAATAACAGATTGAAGTTTGCGAAGCTGGCGGTGGTTCAGAGAAAGAAAGAGCGAACAACAGTATTGTACCCTACTGAGAATGAAAGAATTAGCTAGTTTGAAAGCAGCAGAGACAGTTAAATATCTACGGATAGAATATATTCGTCTAATGTGAAAGTTACATACCCTAATGATATCAGAGATGTGTGGTTCAAAAGAAAGAGAATCATCTAGCAAGACACCTAAGCTACGAACAGATTTAGAGAGAGGAACAGATAGACAAGTTAAACTTCTAGAAGATTGAAAAAGGATAAATTTTGTCTTATCCGGATTGAGCTTGAGATGGTGGGACAAAGACCAGGTTTCAATGTCATCCAAGAGAGAAGAAACAGAAGATTGGGAAATAGTATCAGATGAGAGAATAATTTGTATGTCATCCGCAAAGATTTGGAAAGTGACATCATGACGATGAAGTATTTCACCTATGGAGGTTAAATAAATATTAAAAAGGAGAGGGCCTAGGACGGATCCCTGTGGGACACCGTATGAGAGTGGGAAAGACTCACTACAAGAATCACTGGTACAAACAAGCTGAGATCGTGAAAGAAGATAAGAGCGGAAGAATGATAGTGCAGTACCACTAAAACCTAGGTTGGATAGATTATTGAGTAGAATTAGATGATCAACAGTGTCAAAAGCCGCCGAGAAGTCCAGTTGAATGAAAAGAACATCCTTAAAAGCAAGAGTAGATTTAAGAATAGAGTCATAGAGGAAGAGAAGCGAGGTTTCTGTTGAGTGAAAACTACGGAAGCCTGATTGTTCAGGGAGAAATAGATCATGGCGCTCAAGGTAGTCCGAAATCTGGACATAAGCGGCCATTTCAAGCGATTTGGATAGCCAAGGAATTCTAGAGATAGGACGATAGTTAGACAAACAATTGGGATCAAGGTTAGGTTTTTTCAGGATAGGGAGTATACTTGCGCTTTTAGACGCAAGGAATTCAGCGAGAGAGAAAGAGGAATTGATAAAATAGGTAATGAAGGGAAGAAGTAACTCAATACAGTTGGGGATTCGAGCAAGGTTAATAGGGTCCAGGGAGGAAGAACGAGTGTGCACACGCCTCAGTAGTAGCCTGCAATCAGAGATGGAAATCGGAAGGAAAGAATGAAAAATGGCGGAGGTGGTGGGAGAATAAGACAATGTAGCAGGAGGGAAACGACAGCATATATTCGAAATTTTATTCTCAAAGAAATGAGAGAATAGGGAAGGTAAGCGAGTTGGGTCACTATCAGGAAACACAAGGGTATTAGATTTACCTAAGAGTTTATTGAAAATATTCCAGAGGGATTTACTGTTGAGACAGGAGGAAATTTTATTATTATAATAGGATTTTTTGGCATCCTCACACAAGATATGATGGTGACGCCGTGCAACACAATAAGATTGCCATGATGCATCATTTTTCAGACGCAACCAATGGCGCTCAAGTCGTCTAAGAGAAGTTTTGGAGCTACGAATTTCACTATTGAACCAGGGACTATGAAGAGATGAAGAGGAACGGAACTTCTTAACAGGAACAAACTGATCTCTAAGAAATTCAAGACAGGAGTTGAAATATTTACAGAGATCATTAGGGGGTAAGAAACAAAACGAATCATAATTGAAAGAAGAAAATATCTGGTTACATAGAAAATCGTAGTCAACAGTAAGATAATCTAGAAACGTGACAGTTTTATGCGATCTTAAGCTGAGAGGAATAAGCGCGGAAAATTCAATTAAGGAGTGATCTGAAACAGAGGAATCAATAGGGAAGACAGTCAAATCCTTGATAGAAATAGGGGAGTCAATGAATGAGAGCACTATGTCGAGGGTGTGACCATGTTCATGAGTAGAACCGCATACATGATTTACTAAACCATAGGAAGAAATTAATTCAAGAAACGAAGAAGAACACGATTTGAGATGAGGGGCATCTAGCCAAAGATTAAAATCGCCGCAAAAGAGAATCCTAGAAGAAAACATAGAAATAAGCGTATCAATGAGAACAGTAAAATCATCTAAGAAAACAGAACTAGATACATAGTTACCACGATAGATTGAAATAATACAGACAGGGAGAGAGTAACGGCTAGTGATCTTACAGCAAACATATTCGAAGGAATTTATACACACATCTAGCTTACATTGAATAAGACGAATACAATCAGAATTAAAAATAATAGCAACACCCCCACCAACAGACTTAGAGGAATTAGAACTATTGATGGAGCGAGACTGGTGATAAGCGGAGTAGTTAGAAGGAAGACAGCTATTAAAGGAAGAGATTTCAGAGATAGAAAGCCAAGATTCATTCACAAAGAAAATGTCATAATTAACTAAGACAGAGAGAAAGAGAGAAATTTTAGACCTAATAGAACGTAAATTCCAAAGAGCACATCTTACATATTTACAATTAGCAGAAACAGATGGTGACATATTTAAATTAGGTTTAGGTGAAGAACACTTAGCGGTAAGACGAGAATGAGGATGACAAGTAGAATCGTTGTCGCTGGAGGAGGACGAGACTGGAAGATCTGGCTGGTCATTGGTCGGGTCTAGTTTCCCGGACGGCAGTCATCGATGGTCTGAGTGCGATGGAAGACCCGAGTTCTCGCCGAGATTAGGCACGGGCACGCCGGGTCGAAGGATGAGTGGCTGGCGTTGCTACGACCAGCTCGCACACAGTTAGTGCATTTGCGCGCATCCTTCAGAGAACACGATTTGGTGGCGTGTTTGCCAGCACACCAGCCACAAGTGTTCTCGCGGGCCTGGCACTTGTCAGCCATGTGACCGTGGCGCTGGCACTTGGCACAGCGAGTGACCCAGTAGCGGTCGTGCACCACACATCGACGGTCACCCAGGTACAGGTATCCTGACTTCATCACGGTATCCCGGATGGCAGGAGAGACGGCAACAACAACAGTCTTGGTGTGACCAGCAGACTTTCTCGAGAACAGCACCTTGAAGTTGGATGGGTGCGTCATAGCCGCTTTGACTCCGTCATTTTTGCGGCACACACAGTCAAAGATCTCGCTATCAGCGATGTCAGAACTGACCGATGTTATGGTCAGTTTTGGAACCATTTTGCCACGGCAGGAGGCATTGAGCTGTGTGTCAGTTTTCATGACCAGCATGGCATTGTCGGCAGCTTTAGAGTCAGGAAGACTCACTTTGATGGCGCCACGTTTTGTTGTTCGCATCTTGATTACAGGAACAGATTTGAGGGCCTCAGACACACGTTTCTTGTCGACTGGAGCAATGTCTTGGGAGTGAACGATTATTTCACGTGTCACTGCCTGCGCGTATGACCGCGGATGTTGAACAGGCATCAGAGGCCGAGTGGGCACCAGTGGCGGCTTCGGCAGCAGTGGCGGAGTCGGCAACAGTGGCGGAGTCGGCATCAGTGGCGGAGTTGTTGACAGCAGCGGAGGCTTTGGTTAAGTAATTCGTTGCAGCTGGGCCTTGATTTCGCTGACGGTCTTAGTCAGCTGCACCAGAGATTGCTTCTCGGTCGATGAAGATTGGAACATGTCCACCATGGTTTGTTTGTCGGCGGTTGTTATGCCGACAAGGCTGTCCAGCCACTCCTGCATTTCTGCAGTGTTGCAATGACGAGCAAGAGAGCAATCCTCACAAGTGAAGGATGCTCTGGTGGTGAAATAATTCATGGCCAAATATTTCGGCATTCGGCTGCATCTCACATGCACGTACATTGTGCATTGTGAACAACACAACGCACAGGTGGTAACGGCCATTTTGCACATGGCACAAGTTGAGTCGTCAGGAGGGGGATCAGCGCGGGAGGGTTGAAGCCCGGCAGGCTTGGTCATCGCGACCATGACGAGCGCGATAAGATCTCAGGCAAACGCTCACACACACGCACACACAGACACACGGTTCGAACACATACACACACGCACAAACACAGGCACACACGCACACAAACACGCACACACAGACACACAGTCACACGGCTCACACACGCACAAACACAGGCACACGCGCACACACACGCGACCCGAGCACTGAGGGCCCTCCCCAACACAGGGGGACGCGCCAGGCACACACGCACACACACACACGGAGAGTCGGGCCAGGCACAGAATTTAGCACCTAGCCGCGAAACCTCAACCACTATCAGCAGCACAAATCACCACGAAAACGCAAATAGCCGGAGCGACACAAAAACACATCCGCACAGGACAATCTCTCAAACAAGAGTGAACACACACACACACACACACACACACACACACACACACACAATGTTAATGTCAATGTTGGTCCGATAATGTTCTTGGTTTATATCAATCAAATGACGAAAGGAATAGGAAGTTATGTCAACATGTTTGCGGATGACATGAAGATGTTAAAAAAGTCACAGATCAAGCCAGCTGTGAGGAATTGCAGGAGGACTTGCACACACTTTCTGAATGGAGTGACAAATGGGGCATGGCTTTTAATGCTAGCAAGTGTCACGTGATGAAATTTGGCAGAAGTGAATGCAGAGCGTCGATGTGTTATACGTTGGGCGATCACAGTCTACATACGGTCAACGTTGAACGAGACTTGGGTGTCACAGTTGATCAAACACTGTCGCCGGAGAGGCATATTACAAGAATAGTGAATGCGGCCTTCAGAACAATAAAGAATGTTAGAGCTTCATTTAATCACTTGGATGAAGAGATAATAAGGAAATTGATGATGAGTATTATTAGGCCACCATTGGAATACGCTGTAGTAATATGGGCTCCGCACAAGAAAAATCATATAGCAAGAATAGAGACACACACACACACACACACACACAATGTTAATGTCAATGTTGGTCCGATAATGTTCTTGGTTTATATCAATCAAATGACGAAAGGAATAGGAAGTTATGTCAACATGTTTGCGGATGACATGAAGATGTTAAAAAAAGTCACAGATCAAGCCAGCTGTGAGGAATTGCAGGAGGACTTGCACACACTTTCTGAATGGAGTGACAAATGGGGCATGGCTTTTAATGCTAGCAAGTGTCACGTGATGAAATTTGGCAGAAGTGAATGCAGAGCGTCGATGTGTTATACGTTGGGCGATCACAGTCTACATACGGTCAACGTTGAACGAGACTTGGGTGTCACAGTTGATCAAACACTGTCGCCGGAGAGGCATATTACAAGAATAGTGAATGCGGCCTTCAGAACAATAAAGAATGTTAGAGCTTCATTTAATCACTTGGATGAAGAGATAATAAGGAAATTGATGATGAGTATTATTAGGCCACCATTGGAATACGCTGTAGTAATATGGGCTCCGCACAAGAAAAATCATATAGCAAGAATAGAGAAAGTACAACGAGTAGCAACCAAGTTAGTAGGAAAATTGAGGACATTAACTTATGAGGAGAGGCTAGAGAGAGTTGGGTTACCTACATTAGCGATGAGAAGATTTTAGGGGTGATTTAGTAAACGTTTTTAAGCATAACATTGGCAAAGACAAACTGGATAGAAAAGGTTGGGTAATTTGTAGTGAGAGAGATAGAAGGGGACACAATAAATGCCTTAGGCAGACCAGAGTGGTTAGGGATATAAATGAATATAGTTTCCCAAAAAGGTGTATCGACGTTTGGAATAGTCTAGAAAAGGAGGTAGTGAAATCAAGTAGTATTGGACAATTTAAGCGTAGATTAGACAATAGTGGGTGTGGCGTGTCATGCATATTATATTTATTATATTCATGTGTGTATATATAAATGTGTGTATATTTAAATGTGTATGCGTGCGCGTATGCGTTTATATGTATGTGCCGCACGTGTTTGTATGTTTGTGTGGCATGCCTTCCAGAATGTTCGGTGTAGGTTAGGTGACGTGTGTCTACGTACAACCAGCAAACACGCTTGTTGCATGTGTATACGTGTGCGTATGTGTCTCTATGTATGTGCCGCATGTGTCTGTATGTTTGTGTGGCATGCGTTCTAGAATATTCCATGTAGGTTAGGTGACGTGTGTGTGCGTGTTAGCTTGCGAAAATAGTTCAGCCAATCACAGTAGCCTACGTGCTGGCGTGATCACATAGCTACCAATCGGGTGGTTACATTTGTCTTTTACTATTGCCTGGCCAATTGTGTTCCAATGTTCATACGCGGTCCGGTCGATGCACACGCACGGCCAAGTATATTTAAGTCCCGTCGCCTCGGTGCGCGGGCAGTTGGACTGGGACTTTGGCAATAGCTTGACTGACAGGGCTACTCTCTGTGTCTCGCTCGCCTTGTGTCAGTTCGACCCGAGCATCGTCCGACACATTGTGTTGGACAACGTGCTCGTTGCGATTGCCGCGCATTGGCCTAGGATATTACCTGTATTACTTGTAACGGTGCAGTAGCTGTTTCAGTGGAGGACTCGCTACACCACTGTTACGGAATTCTGTGCCGCGGCCTTCGTGCCGAGGTTTTGCTGGTCTCCGGCCTTTGATATTTATTGCGCGATTATTACCTGTATTATTTGTAACGGTGCAGTAGCTGTTTCAGTGGAGGACTCGCTACACCACTTTTACGGAATTCTGTGCCGCGGCCTTCGTGCCGAGGTTTTGCTGGTCTCCGGCCTTTGATATTTATTGCGCGATTATTACCTGTATTATTTGTAACGGTGCAGTAGCTGTTTCAGTGGAGGACTCGCTACACCACTTTTACGGAATTCTGTGCCGCGGCCTTCGTGCCGAGGTTTTGCTGGTCTCCGGCCTTGTTATATTCTATGTACTATTGTTACTGTGTATTTATAATATATCTGCTGTGCTACACCGCTCTTTGTTATGTGCGCGCTCTGAATGAGCTTCGCGTAACAAGTGGTGACCCCGTATTTTATCAGTATTGTACTCGTATTATATAAGTACTGTATTATTATAGAGTCGTGTAGTTTTCAGTAGCGTTACGTACCGTTGATTAGCTCTCGTTCGTAGTTTGTAGCTAGTTCGCGGTTTGTAGCTAGTTCGCAGTTGTGGCTCATTCGCTTGCAGTTATTGCCGCTTACTCTCGCATACTAACCCAGCATGGACGGTGAAGTGAAATCAGACGCGGTGTCTGTTCCTGCCGTCATGGGTCCACCACCCCCATTCGTGGAAAACGACCCAAGTGTGTGGATAATTCAGCTGGATTTATATTTTGCCAGAGCAAATATTAGGCAAGAAACTCTTCGTTTCCAAACAGCCGCATCGCTTCTGCCGCCGCATCATGTCCGTGAGTTTATAGATCTCATTCGTAAACCACCTGCAGACGCCTATACGCAGTTGTGCAACGCTCTACAGTCGCGACTGGGCGCGACGAATGAGCAGAAATTGCGTACGGTGCTGGAACAGCAGGAATTAGGCGACCGGCGGCCCAGTCAGTTTCTCCGTCACTTGCATGACCTGACAGCGCCGTATATTTCTGACAGCGAATCGCCACTGGTACGGCAAATATTTTTGAAGGCGATGCCAGATGCTGTCGCTCCATTCCTGCAATTTTTGCCACCGGAGACGCCGCTAGAAACCCTGGCTGGCACAGCGGATCGAGTGTTGACTGCACTGCCGAGTGCTAGCCTTGCAATTAACGCAGTGAGTCCACCTGAGCACGGCTGCAATTGCGCTAAAGATCTGGCTGAAATGCGACAGTGTTTGAACCAGCTGCAGCGCCAAGTCAGCAAGCTCGCAGTGCGGCGGACTGCCTCGCCAGCCTCGCAACAGGTGCCGTCTCGCGTAACCAGGCACAAATCTCCGCGACCGGTAAAGTCTCGGTCGCACTCTGTGGCAAAAGACGAGGAATCCACCACAGATGGTGAGAGGACCAACCTTTGTTGGTATCATTACAATTTCGGCGAGAAAGCGCGCTCGTGCGAAAAACATTGCAGGCATTATTTAAACTGATCCCGAGAGGAGAATGTCTGCCAAATTCTTCTCTCGCAACCATCGCAGGCAGCCACAAAAATTCACTGTTTTTCATCCGGGACCAGGTATCAAGCATTTCCTTTTTGATAGACACCGGGGCGCAGTATAGTATCGTGTCAACGCGTCATTATCCATCCAGTGACAAGTCTTCATTGTGTCTGCAAGCGGTCAATAACAGTGCTATACGCACACATGGTTCTAAAACGCTCACAGTATCACTCGGTCTGCGTAGAAATTTTCCGTGGACATTTATCTTAGCTGATATTGACATATCGATAATCGGGTGTGATTTCCTTTCGCATCATGATATTAGCGTTAACCCAAGAAAGTGCGAGCTTATCGATAATACCACGCAGCTCAAGGTTCGCGGTTCTGGTTCACATGCGCCTTTGCTGATCTCCGTGTCCATGTCTGGTCACCATGAGAACTACCAGGCCATTGTCAAAGAATTCCCAGAGCTTTTGTCGCCTTCCGTCACTTCTGACGTTTCGAAACACGGTGTTTTTCACCGAATTCATACACATGGTAAGCCTGTGTTTTGTCGACCTCGAAAACTTGATTCTGCTAGGCTGAAAATTGCCAAAGCGGAGTTTGAAAAGATGCTGGCACAGGGTATAATACGACCGAGTAACAGTCCTTATGCATCGGCACTCCATCTTGTTCCGAAACGGGCATCTTCCGATTGGCGGCCTTGTGGAGATTATAGAGCTCTGAACAGAGTAACAACTCCGGACAGATACCCAGTGCCGTATCTGCAAGATTTTTCTGCAGCATTACATGGTTCGACTGTATTTTCGAAGATTGACCTGGTCAAAGCGTTTTTCCAGATTCCTGTACACCCGGACGACATACACAAAACGGCAATCACCACGCCATTTGGTTCTTTCGAAATGTTGCGGATGCCGTTTGGATTGCGTAATAGCGCGCAGTCAATGCAACGTCTGTTGGACTCAGTACTCCGAGGCTTAAATTTCATATTCGTGTACATAGACGACATCTTGATAGCCAGCAAAAACGAGGCAGACCACCGGTCGCATCTACACACAGTTCTCAGTCGTTTGCGCGCACACGGCATCAAAATAAACATAGACAAATGCGTGTTTGGCAAGCCGGAATTGACTTTTCTCGGCCACACGATAAATAAGGGCGGCATACTTCCACAGCACGACGCAGTGAAAGCTATAATCGAATTTCCTCTTCCAAAAACGCACGAGCAACTGCGTAGGTACTTGGGCATGGTAAATTTTTACCACCGTTTTTTGCCTCATGCAGCTTCACTTCTTGCTCCCTTACACAAGCTGATAACAAATCATGCAAAAAAATCCAAGGTTCCTGTCATATGGACAAACGAGGCTACAGATGCATTTGACAAGTCAAAAAACGCACTTAGCGAAGCCGCGTCGTTGCATCATCAGAATGACTCCGCGCAATTAGCTCTTTTCACAGATGCCAGTGATTCCGGGATTGGTGCAGTTTTGCAGCAATGTAGTCACGGTGAGTGGCAGCCACTGGCTTTTTGGTCGAAACAGCTGACTTCAGCTCAAGCCAACTACAGTGCGTTCGGTAAAGAAGTGCTAGCCGTGTATTTATCCGTTCGACATTTCCGTCAGTATCTAGAAGGTCGAGATTTCACCATATTTACCGACCATAAGCCGCTGACGCACGCGATCCGCACTCCCACACACAACCACTCACCGAGAGAACAGCGCCATTTAGACTACATACTACAGTTCACTGCAGATGTGCGTCATATAAGCGGCAAGGACAATGTGGTCTCTGATGCGTTATCTAGAGTAAGCGCCGTGTCTTCAACCATTGACATAGACTCGCTGTCAAAACAGCAGCAAGCAGATACTGAACTGCAAGAACTTTTACAAAACGAGTCAACCAGCTTGAAACTGGAGTGGCAGAATTTTCCTGCAGTTTCCAAAAACAAAATTCTGTGCGATATTTCAACCGGAACACCGCGACCCTTGGTGCCAACCAAAATGCGTCAGGATGTTTTCCGTATCTTGCACAGTCTTTCCCATCCAGGTCGAGCTGCAACTTTGAAGCTCGTATCCGAAAGATATGTCTGGCCCAACATGCGACAAGATATCGTTACTTGGACCAAACAGTGCGCACATTGTCAAACATGTAAGATCACCAGACATAATCGTTCACCAGTCGGACAATTTGAGCTGCCCTCGCGCCGGTTTCAGAATGTGCACGTAGACATAGTAGGCCCACTTCCGTGCTCTAATGGTCACCAATATATTTTGACAGTGATTGACAGGTTTACACGCTGGCCAGAAGCATGCCCTATTCCTGACATATCGGCCGATACGGTAGCACGATATTTTATTTCAACTTGGGTGTCACGTTTCGGTGTCCCCGAGAGTATTGTCTCAGACAGGGGCACTCAATTCACAAGCCACCTCTGGAGACAACTCAACAACTGCTTCGGATCTAACACGCGCTTGACAACGGCGTACAATCCGGCAGCCAACGGCCTAGTAGAACGGCTTCACCGCCAGCTCAAAGGCGCACTTCGGGGTTGTAGTGACTGGACAAACAGACTGCCAATAGTCCTGTTAGGTATTCGGTCCTGCATGAAATCACCTTTAAATTGTTCCTCCGCCGAGCTGGTATATGGTGCCAAATTGCGTTTACCAGGTGAATTGTTAAATAGACAACCACAATTGACTCACACATATTGTCAGTTTGCCAAACAATTGTCTGAACATTTCAGTGCTATCCGGCCACAGCAGACCCGTGCAGCTGAGACAGCAGTGTTCCACCTGCCCAGCTTGTCCGATGCAGATTTCGTGTTCGTGCGTCATGACGGCCACAGACGTCCGCTGCAGCCGGTGTACCAGGGGCCGTACAAGGTGGTGAAACGTACGCCAAAAACGTTCACTATTGAGCGGCATGGACACGAGGTGGTCGGCATTGATCGTCTGCGTCCAGCATTTCTGGAAAATGAGAATATTTCATCCGCTCCGGAGAACGACAGCTTCGTGCATCAGGCAAAACAAAACTCCACCAAGATCACTCACACTCAGACGCACACCACACCACAATCCATTTTGTACCGTACCCGATCTGGCAGAGCTGTCAAACCTCCGGTTCGTTTCTCGCCATGATCTAAGGGGGGGCTCATGTGGCGTGTCATGCATATTATATTTATTATATTCATGTGTGTATATATAAATGTGTGTATATTTAAATGTGTATGCGTGCGCGTATGCGTTTATATGTATGTGCCGCACGTGTTTGTATGTTTGTGTGGCATGCCTTCCAGAATGTTCGGTGTAGGTTAGGTGACGTGTGTCTACGTACAACCAGCAAACACGCTTGTTGCATGTGTATACGTGTGCGTATGTGTCTCTATGTATGTGCCGCATGTGTCTGTATGTTTGTGTGGCATGCGTTCTAGAATATTCCATGTAGGTTAGGTGACGTGTGTGTGCGTGTTAGCTTGCGAAAATAGTTCAGCCAATCACAGTAGCCTACGTGCTGGCGTGATCACATAGCTACCAATCGGGTGGTTACATTTGTCTTTTACTATTGCCTGGCCAATTGTGTTCCAATGTTCATACGCGGTCCGGTCGATGCACACGCACGGCCAAGTATATTTAAGTCCCGTCGCCTCGGTGCGCGGGCAGTTGGACTGGGACTTTGGCAATAGCTTGACTGACAGGGCTACTCTCTGTGTCTCGCTCGCCTTGTGTCAGTTCGACCCGAGCATCGTCCGACACATTGTGTTGGACAACGTGCTCGTTGCGATTGCCGCGCATTGGCCTAGGATATTACCTGTATTACTTGTAACGGTGCAGTAGCTGTTTCAGTGGAGGACTCGCTACACCACTGTTACGGAATTCTGTGCCGCGGCCTTCGTGCCGAGGTTTTGCTGGTCTCCGGCCTTTGATATTTATTGCGCGATTATTACCTGTATTATTTGTAACGGTGCAGTAGCTGTTTCAGTGGAGGACTCGCTACACCACTTTTACGGAATTCTGTGCCGCGGCCTTCGTGCCGAGGTTTTGCTGGTCTCCGGCCTTTGATATTTATTGCGCGATTATTACCTGTATTATTTGTAACGGTGCAGTAGCTGTTTCAGTGGAGGACTCGCTACACCACTTTTACGGAATTCTGTGCCGCGGCCTTCGTGCCGAGGTTTTGCTGGTCTCCGGCCTTGTTATATTCTATGTACTATTGTTACTGTGTATTTATAATATATCTGCTGTGCTACACCGCTCTTTGTTATGTGCGCGCTCTGAATGAGCTTCGCGTAACATGGGTTTGGAGACAGGACAGTCTGAGCCTTGCTCATCTCCTGTACACAACAACTAGTGAGTACAGCTAGTGAGTACAACTAGTGAGTACACACAAATACACACACTCACACACACACACACACACACACACACACACACATGTACGTTGAGCTTTATTATTATAGATAGATAGATATATACGCGTATGTGTGTTTAGTTCCAAATGTACTTCCAGGGACATCAACATATTAAATAATGCAAAATTATACAATCACAGGCATAGTCTGTCGAGTGAAAACTTTTTGACAGACCGTTTCCAAAACAATATAACCTAAACAACAAAAACTATAATTCATAGAAAGGATTACATGGTAGCGAAACCCTATGAATTATATAACTCCACATGTATTCGCTTGATTGGGAGACAACCCACCTGGCTGCCCTCTGGCTATACCAATGGAAACGCGCAATTTGTGCATAAATGTATGCCTGTGTGTATTCTGATCTCTCACTGACCATCATTTGTGAGAAGAGCAGGACAATCACATTTGACGACTTGCTGCTCGATATTGCATGAAAAAACTGAACTCCACAAGCGCGCATACATAGGCACACATAGGCACAAACACAAACACACACGAGTGCACCATTAATTGCACACCGAACATTCCTTGTAAATCGTCCCACAAAATAAGCACACTTCTAAAGTGGACTTCAAACACCACGTAACCCAGGATTCGGCAAGACAAAATCTTGAAATTGGAATAGAAAGGCAAACAAAATCGCCCGCAGTCGCAACATTTCTGGTATTATAATGAAGACAACACATGTTCCATTTATCCGTATTATCATTAATATCCAATCAAACAAATAAGTTGGTTATAAATATTGAATCATCGCAATGAAATATTTCCCTATAATGACGTGCATCCCTTAGCTCAACTGGGATACGATAGCGTTTAAATCAAATTGAAACCAATTACAAAATTGATTAATTAGTCCCTGACCTACATAGACCACATTAAAACTATTTTCAAACATTTAAAGAAACATCCAGTGAGCCAAACCCAAATCGCCTACACCTGAATTAATCTAAAATTGTAAACGACAGTCAGATACAGATTCAATAGGTTCTAGGCTGGCCTGATGCGTGACTGAAAAGGCCGCCCACCTTGGTGAGAGTCAAAAGGAGCCCGCGGATGGACGTAACAACGATGCAGCCGACCACGTAAAAGGAGATCTGCTGCGACCAGAAGGTGACGTCAATGCTGAAGCCAAGCCAGTTGACAACAATATGAATTGTCTTGGTGACAGGGTCGATTTTGCCGACACGATCAAACACAATGTTCACTGTAGACTGGCGCGAGCACACACATACACAAATACAGACACACATGCACGCATATCTAGACGTGTGTTATTGAGTAGACATCTTATTGTTGGCACACGCCCTATCCATAATATAATACGGAGTACAAAGGCCTGAAAAGCTAAGAACTCATATTTCCAATGAAGAATCAGTGTCTCACCAACACAGACTGTTAAGCACACACACAAACAGATACACATGCACATATGAATGCACATACACATACAAGTACATAGACACACATAAATACACACACATACACACAGTCAGTGTTTGACAGAGGTAGAGATCGGTTGTGTTGTCCTGGCGTCGTGTGTGAACCTGACCTTGAATGTGTTGTTTCATTGAAAGTGTGTTGTGTCACTGGTGTGCGCGTGAACACAATTGTTCTTCGCCGGCTGGTAACACCTTGTAGTGTGAGCGTGTGCAGTGAGAGAGTGTGTGTGTGTGAGATTGTATTTGAGTATGGCGTATGGCGTGCGAGTGTGTGTATGGCGTGCGAGAGTGTGTGAGCGAGTGTGTGTGTGTGTGTGTGTGTGTGTGTGTGTGTGTGTGTGTGTATGCGTGGCCGAAGCCATTTTTCATTCAACTGTGCAATCAAACTCTTTTGTATTGTCTGTTCTTTAGTTGGTTTGTTTCTGTAAAAACAGGTGGAGGTGTAGTGTGATCGTTTGCAGTGAGAGTTTGTGTGTGTGAGATTGTGTTTGAGTGTGTCAGCGTCTTATTGTGTCTGTGTGATCGTGTATGGTTTAATTGTGTATGGCGTGCGAGAGTGTACGAGCGAGTGTGTGTAGTTGTTTCGTTGTGAGTGTGTATGCGTTTAGTGAAGTGTTCATGCCCCGCGGCGGCGAGCGAGTGACCGGCTCGCCGCTGATTGGTTGTTGCAGTGGGTGAGGACTGTGCGTGTGTGTGTCCGTGTGTGCTCCCGTGTGTCACGGTGTGAGCTAAGGGTCGTGTTCGTGGCGTTGTTGGAGCGTGACGTCTTGTGGGCTTGCGTAGGGCAGTGATGCCCACGCGCGCCTGTCTGAATATAATTTAGATTTTTGATTTTATGTTACACACCTATAAGTGCAAGGGTGGAGTGAGCAAGGTAAGTCACGTCTCCAATCATGACTAGGGAAACTCAAAGGAAAGTAAATATCGCACAGATCGAGACAGAATTGACTGAACAGTAAAAAAATGGAATGAAATGAATGATCAATTGGATGATATAAAAGATGTAGCAAAACTGAAATGCAGATAGAATGAGGAGATTGCGGAGAAAGCTAACAAAATTACACTCAAGGTAAAGGAAATGGATGATCAAGTGAAGGAGTTGACAAAGGAGCTGAATGATCTTAAGCAGACGAACGACAGTGTTGTCGAGGAGAATAGAAGGCTGAGGGATAATATACTGGAAATGGAAAAGAAAATGACAATTACGTGAAGAGATTATCTGAGAATTGACAAATTGGAAGGGTACAGGCGGATAGTCTGACAGCATTGAGAAAGGAGCAAAATATGGACTAAGACGCATGAGTAAAAACTGGTTGATTTCGAAGAAGTGATGAGAGAACAGAAACAAGAACACAAAAAGAACCTCGAAAAAAACATGGTACAAGTTCTAAAAAGAAAGGAGAGTATGGTCAGAAACTTAGAGAAAAGAAGTGTGATTGTTTTTGGACTGAAAGAAAAAGTAATTAGGGTAAGAACGCAGAAATAAGGGAATAAATGGAATTGGCATGGGAATTGACAGCAGAAGTGACAGTTAATGATAATAACCAGGTTGATTCAGAGATTGAAGAAGTTTGCAGATTAGGCAAATACACAGGAAGCAAAGCAAGACCTATGAAAATCAGATATAGACTGCAAACAGCTCCTGAGCATATGTTGAGCCGAGCCTGGACATTGTCAAAAACGGAGACATATACAAATGTCTTTCTGAGGGAAGATTTGAGTGAATAGGAAAGGTATACGAGGAAGGTACTCTCAGCTGAAGCTAAGGACAGTTGGAAAGGAAACACGAAAGGACAGTTGTAGAGAAAACCCAGTTCTACTGAAGGACAATGGATAGATACTTGAGATAATGGTATATCAAGAAAGAAACCTAAATGATACAACAACGCATCGAAGACACTACTAGATGGGAGCACAACTTGAGGGTGGTGTATAAAAACATTGACGGGTTGAAGTCGAGAAAAACAACACATTATCTCAGGAGGATTATCTTTTTCAGGAGGATTTCAGAGGAGTTTCAGAGGAGGATTACCTCAGAAGAGGACAGCCTAACATAATGTTCTTAGTAGAAACGAAGCTTCCTCGGGATATAGATGTTAGGCTCCTTTCACACGAGGCAACTAGTGTCCGGCACTAATGTCCGCCACTAGTTGCTTCGTATGAAAGGCCAGGCAACCGCGTTGGGCAACTGATCCGTTGAGCGAAATTTGAAAGCACGTTGTTGGTAGCCATAGCAACCAATAACAAGGAGTCAGAAACTGACTTGTTATCGCGCAAGCACAGAAAATGTGGCACGCGTTCACTATGTATTTTTAGCACAGTCCAGTTGTCAAACGAGATTTAGCGTTGATAAAACGCCGTGCGATTAGTGCAGCGCGGGAGCAGAAGCGGTGCGTGAAGAGTCTCGCCACTGAATGACCAGTCTGCACGAGCGATATCGAATATCGCTCAGCTCACCGAAAGTTGCCCCCGGCAATAGCACGAACTTCACTCGTTGTGGTGGCAGAGCGTGTGTGTGTGTAGAGCGTGTATATGTGCAGAGCGTGTGTAGGTGCAGAGCGTGCTGCGCGTGGCTAAACTCAAAGGGGTATCCTGGAGCGCAACACGTACATCGAACAGATGGATACATACTAATATATACACTTACACACGCACACACATATATATACATGTATATATGTATATATACATATATATACACACAATACATTACAGTACATACACATATAGGTTGATACACATAAAACGAATAAGCGCTAACCACCAATGATACAAATGGACCATTATGCACAAAATATTAGCACTAGCACAAGACAAGACTATGTTCGCAATACTGTGTGTTCTCCTAACACATGATGCAATACATTACACATGTTTATCGCAGACATTACTCGGAAAATACATGCTACAACATTTGTCATCAATTTTAAACAATTACATTTCGTAACTTGCACATGTGAAACACAAAGTTGCGGCAGAATCAGCAAACAATATACATTCACAATTAAAGCGAATGCATGACGCCTACAGGGCCCTCCCCCTAGAAGTGTCGAGAAGAAACGAGACACGGCGATAACGCACAGGTAGGCGCACGGCACGACCGCTCCTAGTACGCAAAATGGACGGGGGATTTGTGTATGTGTCGGTGTGTGTAGCTGTGTTTTCATGACCTGACCTGATAGGGTCCGCAGCAGTTGTCGGTACCCGTGGCACGGTTGTTGGAGGCAAGATAAGTTCAGTACTGCCACCGTCGTCTCGATCATCTGGCGGGTCAGGGGTTGAAGCTGGCTGCACATCTTCGACGAAGGCTGGTTTGCAGCGATCGATGGAGACAACTGCACGCTCGCTGTTAGTCCGGATCGTGATCAGTTTGTCCGTACGATGAATGACGGGAAACGGGCCGTCATACGGACAGTCGAGCGGGTATCTGTGTTTGTCCCGACGGACAAACACGTGTGTTGCCGTCTTCAGTGCTGCCGGAACGAACGATGGCTGATTGACTGCTCGTGGAAGTCGTGGTCGGAGTTTGCGCATGTGATTGCGCAGCGATGAAGCGAATGAAGCCGGGTCGCTGGCTGTCTGTGTTGAGTCGCTGATCAACTCGCCAGGAAGTCGCAGGGACGTTCCGTAGACCAGTTCGGCTGAGCACGCGCCGACATCAGTTTTGTGTGTCGACCGTATGCCCAACAAGGCCATGGGCAAAACATCCATCCATGATGTGTGTTCAGCAGCGCGCAAACTTGCTTTGAGCTGCCGATGGAAGCGTTCAGCCATGCCGTTGCTGCTTGGATGATAACTGGTGGTGCGTATGCGCTGACAGCCAAGCAGTCGAGTGAGTTCGGACCACAGAGACGATTCGAATTGTGCCCCACGATCTGTTGTGATGGTTGTCGGCACGCCAAAGCGTGAGACCCACTGATGGAGAAACGCGCGTGCAACTGTTACTGCGCGAATATCCGGCAGAGGAATGGCTTCTGGCCAGCGCGAAAATCTGTCCACGCATGTGAGGAGGTATGACTGACCTTGTGACGGTGGCAATGGTCCGACGATGTCCACGTGCACGTGACTGAAGCGCTCTCCAGGTGGCTGAAATGGTTGCACCGCGCTCTTCGTGTGACGGGTAACTTTCGCTCGTTGACACTGCAGGCATGTTCGGGTCCACTTGCGCACGTCGCGGTCCATGTTCGGCCACACGAAGCGTGACGAGACAAGCTTCACAGTTGCATCGATGCCTGGATGTGAAAGGTTGTGCAGAGAAGACGTGTAAGGCCGGCGTAATGCTGTTGGAAGCACTGGGCGAGGTCGACCGGTGGACTCGTCGCACAAAACTTTCGCTTCGCCGAACATGACATCGCGTAGCTTCAGCGATGACGTCGAGTTGCGAAGCGTCTCCAACGAAGTGTCTTCTCGTTGAGCCGCAGCTAGGGAGACGTAATCGTCGACTTGGCACGACGGAACAGTCAGTACAGCTGCTGTTCTGGAAAGTGCATCAGCCACTGTGTTTTGGCTGCCAGGCAGGTGTCGGATCTCTGACACAAATTGGCTGATGAAATCCAGATGTCGTAGCTCGCGAGGCGAATATTTCTCCGACATGGAAGGCAAAGCATGCACGAGAGGGCGATGGTCGGTGAACACGATGACGTCACGGCCTTCGATCGTGTAGCGGAAGTGGCGAACTGCCGAGTACACTCCGAGCAGCTCTCTTCCGAATGTGCTGTATCGCCGTTCAGTAGACGTCAGAGTCTTGGAAAAGTAGCTGAGGGGCTGCCACAGACCATTGGTGTGCTGTTGTAATACTCCGCCAACACCAGTGTCCGACGCGTCGACCAGGATGCTCAAGGGAGCACCGGGGATTTGGTGTGCCAGCATACTGCTCTCTGCCAGGGCTGCTTTGGCTGCATGGAAAGTGTCGATGCTCTGTTGCGTCCATGCTACCGGAGCTTTGGAGCGTTTGGCGCGGTGTGTGAGAAGAGCGTGCAGAGGTTGTAATACAGCAGCTGCGTTGGGTATAAAGCGGTGGTAATACGCCACCATACCCAAAAATCGACGAAGCTGAGACTGGCTGTTCGGCTGTGGAAATTCTTTGATGGCGCGAACTTTGTCGTCGAGTGGGAAAATGCCGCCGGATGTAACGCGGTGTCCGAGAAAGGAGACAGAGTCGCGGCCAAACACACACTTGCTCTTGTTGATGACTACGCCGTAGGACTGCAGTCTCTGGAAGACGGCGCGAAGGTGTCTTAGGTGTTCGTCTTTGCTTGCTGATGCCACCAAAATATCGTCGAGGTATGCGAAGCAGCCGTCAGCACCGCGCAGAACTTCGTCGATGAAGCGCTGGAACGTGGAACCGGCGTTGCGCAGACCGAATGGCATTCGCACCATCTCGTACAGACCAAACGGCGTGGCGATGGCTGTCTTTGCGACGTCTGCGGACTCCACGGGAATTTGGTGGTATGCACGGACCAGGTCCACTGTGGAGAAGATGTTGCAGCCGCTGAGTTTCGCCGAAAAGTCTCGAAGGTACGGAAGTGGGTACCGGTCCGGAAGCGTTTGTGCGTTGAGTGCCCGGTAGTCACCACACGGTCTCCATTGGCCGGGTGATTTCTTGGGCACCATGTGGAGAGGCGATGACCAAGCACTCTTGGACGGACGAATGATATCCAAGCGCAGCATGTTGTCAAATTCGTGCTTGGCGATGTTGGCTCTGTCTGGGGCTAAACGCCGAGGGCGAATGTGGATCGGCGGGCCCTTGGTCACGATGTGGTGTGTCACATTGTGCTTGACTGAACCAGTTGTGCGTTCTTGCGTGATTTCGGGAAACGACGCAACTAGGCGCTCGTACGGGTCGGTGGGGTCATTGACCAATCGTATGCCAATCGAGGCTATGCGTGAAGCTGAACCCTTAGCACACACGTCTCCTTGATGTAGCAGCTGCTTTTTGGCGACGTCGACGACCAGTTGATTGGCTGCGAGGAAATCAGTGCCGAGGATAGGCATGCTAACGTCGGCCACAAGCACGCACCAGACGAAAGTTCTTGAGCTGAAAACAATTCTGGTCTTGTATGTCCCGAAGACTGCAATTTTTGAGCCGTTGGCAGCTTGAAGCATCTGATCTTGTCTGTGCGCTTGCAGCTTGATGTGTCTCGGCACGAAGCCCCTGGGAACCACACTGACTTGCGCGCCGGTATCAATCAAGAACCGCTGACCGGATGTTTCGTCTTCGATGAAGAGGAGAGATGCGCTTATACGTGAGCCACCAGTGCACTGCGCGATGTGTTGGTGGCTTGCTAGTTTAAATGCCACGAGCAAGGAGGCGTGCAGCGACGCGCTGATGAGCCGAACCGGGCATGGTAAAAGCACAGGCGCGGTTGGTTCGGGCTGCGGCGCGCTGGTGAGCCGTCTCGTGAGCGAGCATCCGGTGATGGAGAACGGCGTCGGGTTCTGTCGCGTGAGTTGCTCCTGTATCGTGTCGGAAAAGGTGCGTAATTTGACATCGTCGCGTTGTCTCGGGCTGCCATTGCCGATTCAAGGCGTTTGTGTGAATGTTCCAGCTGCTCAATTTTGGCGAGCAGGATAGCCATGTTGTCCTCTGTTGGTGGCGGCGGCGAAGAAACAGCTGTCACTGCTTGGGCCGCTTGTGTAGCCTCCAGGTAGCGGTCGGCGGCATTGGCGAGCTCATCGAGTTGAGCAGATGTTGGCAGAAGAGAGAGTGCTGCTCGTGTCCCTTGTGGCAGTCGCTGTAGAAACAGCGTGCGCAGCAAGCCGGTGTCTTCTGGCGTGTCGCCTGCCGCTGCCAGCTCGTTGCGCATGCAGCGCAGTAGAGCCGATGGCCGTTGGTCACCCAGCTGCTGTCGTGAAAGCAGCGCTTCCAGGCGAGACGTACGCGATTGTGCCAGACGAGACTGCAGGGCGGTACTCAACGCAGCGAACGATCTTGATGTGCGAATGACATCCTTCACTTGAGCTGCCACTGTGATGGGAAGATTTGCCACAATCATCTTGAAGCGGGTCTCGTCAGAGGAAATCCCAGCGATGTCGAATGCGCACTCAACCTGAATGAGCCACATCTCGGGTTCCTCGGCTGAAAAAGGTGGCAGGCGGAATGTAGCCATCGGGCGTACTTCGGAAGTAGCCGTTTGCGCAGCTGCGTCTGGGGACATGTCACTCTTGAAAGTGTCCGTAAGACGGGAGTCACCACTGTTGGTAGCCATAGCAACCAATAACAAGGAGTCAGAAACTGACTTGTTATCGCGCAAGCACAGAAAATGTGGCACGCGTTCACTATGTATTTTTAGCACAGTCCAGTTGTCAAACGAGATTTAGCGTTGATAAAACGCCGTGCGATTAGTGCAGCGCGGGAGCAGAAGCGGTGCGTGAAGAGTCTCGCCACTGAATGACCAGTCTGCACGAGCGATATCGAATATCGCTCAGCTCACCGAAAGTTGCCCCCGGCAATAGCACGAACTTCACTCGTTGTGGTGGCAGAGCGTGTGTGTGTGTAGAGCGTGTATATGTGCAGAGCGTGTGTAGGTGCAGAGCGTGCTGCGCGTGGCTAAACTCAAAGGGGTATCCTGGAGCGCAACACGTACATCGAACAGATGGATACATACTAATATATACACTTACACACGCACACACATATATATACATGTATATATGTATATATACATATATATACACACAATACATTACAGTACATACACATATAGGTTGATACACATAAAACGAATAAGCGCTAACCACCAATGATACAAATGGACCATTATGCACAAAATATTAGCACTAGCACAAGACAAGACTATGTTCGCAATACTGTGTGTTCTCCTAACACATGATGCAATACATTACACATGTTTATCGCAGACATTACTCGGAAAATACATGCTACAACATTTGTCATCAATTTTAAACAATTACATTTCGTAACTTGCACATGTGAAACACAAAGTTGCGGCAGAATCAGCAAACAATATACATTCACAATTAAAGCGAATGCATGACGCCTACAACGTGACATAGCAACCATGGCTCATCCAGTCTGTTGTTTCTTTGAGGTTTTCAAGGTGATTTTGATGAGTTTCTAGATATTTTTTGCAGAGGATGGACTTATTGGGTGTGGTCGTCTCTGTATGGTTGGCTGCTGCAATCTTGATGCCACCACTGAAGCTGTAGGGGCGTGCAAAATGAGCTATTTTCAGTTGGGCTAGCGGAATTTCCGAAGATTTTGATTTGAAATTGTGATATAGTTGAATGAAGTGCAACAAATCGTGCTTTCTTCCGATTAGCGACTCGCGAAATGCATAATTTCGAGTTAATGTTTACTTAATTTCGAGTCATCAGCCGTGTAGTAGCGGCGCTGATGGCTGCACGCACCACGGCTGAGCTCAGTGTGTGTGTTTGTGACGTGACGTTGTTCACTTCCTATAATGTAACTTTGAGTTGTTCTGTAATTTTGTATAATGTTCTATGATAACCCATCATAGTGCTCCAGTACTGGTGCCCTAGTGCTAGTGAAACCGGCAAGTCTTGTGGTCGCATACATTTATATTGGATACATACATACATTTCTTTTGGATGCATTTCGCAGCCTATACATGACAGTGTAGCGCTCTACAAAAAATCGGCGATACAAGTGAGAATATTTCTTCAAACTCGGCTGTCCTGGACTGTAGACGGCGCCGCACACGCCGAGGAAGACGTGCCAACTACCGCGGCTGTCGTGGCGGCCGAAGCCGACGAATACACGTCCAGCTAGGACGCAGACCGCAAAGGAAATATACGCCACGCACATCAACTGACCGACTGACTGACTGACTGGCTACCGCTTCTCGACGTCCAAAACGGTCGGTGTACACTTCTGCCGCCGTCGAGGTGCCTGCCCTGACATGGAAGTGGAATTGTACGGCAGTGCTGTCTCATTCCAACGCACGGTTCGGTTTTTAGGGGTCACGTTGGACTCGCGCTTGACCTACACCGACCATATTTCACAGCTGAGAACCACATGTCTAAAGGCACTGAATGTGCTGAAGACTGTTTCCCGCATGCAGTATGGAGCAGATCGACAGTCCCTTCTCCTTCTGTACCGCTCGTTAGTCAGGTCGCGTCTCGATTACTCAAGCATTGTATATGATCTGGCTTCGGAGTCAGCAAAAAGCCGTTTGAATGTCGTACACCACGCAGGGATACGCATTGCCACCGGTGCGTTTCGCACGTCGCCAATCGTCAGCCTCCTCGTTGAGGCTGATGAGGCTCCGCTGGCGCTCCGTCGTCAAGAGCTGGACATGCGTTATTCTTGCAAGCTGGCAAGCACCCATGAAAACCCCGCGTATGACGTGGTATTTTCCCAGCATGTGCCTGAGCAGCAGCACCTTCCAGGACCTCAGTGTTCTGTGCTGTTTTGCAGCAAAATGAAGGCATTGCTGGAGTCATGCGGGATGGGTGCTAACGACGTCCTCAGACAAGAATACACGGCGGAGTCACCCTGGGAATTGGTCACACCCGAGGTTGACGTCTCGCTAGCAGCTCTGCCGAAACACCGTACAGTGCCCAGTGTGCTTCGCTCAAACACACCGGAGCGAATTCATTCTTACGGACGGTATACTGCCGTGTACACTGATGGATCTAAGTCGGCCAGTGGTGTGGGTTGTGCGTTTGTAAGTGGAGGTACGTGCCGCTCGAGCACGCTGCCACCGAGCGCCTCCATTTACACGGCTGAACTTCACGCTATCCTGCTGGCCCTGGTTTTTATTCGCTCATCTTCATTTTCATTGTTTTTAGTTCTATCCGACTCTCTTAGTGCTTCAACTTCATTATCGTCTTTCTCCTTACATCCTCTTTTACAAAGGATATTTATCTCTCCTGATATCATCCACCACCAGGGCAAGCGTGCGAAGTTCTGCTGGATTCCGGCCCATATTGGTATTTTGGGCAACGAGCGAGCTGACAGAGCCGCAAAAAGAGCTGCTGAACGAGACTTTTATTCATTTTATTTTAATTTTCCCATTCCGTATTCGGACTTTTATCCTATTATACATCGTTTTATCCGTTCTCGCTGGCAGCTCTCCTGGGACGAATGTGGTTCTAACAAATTAAAAGCTATGAAGCCCGAAATCGGACATTTGATGTGCTCTTGTCGCCGGAAGAGGTCCGGGGAAGTGTCGCTCTGTCGTCTGCGTGTGGGTCACACGTACGATACGCATCGCCATCTTCTACTCGGACAACCTGAACCCACGTGCAGCGCATGTGATGCACGTCTCTCCGTGCAGCACATCCTGGTGGAATGCCCATCATTCTCAGAGGCGCGTCAACGTTTTCTTGGATCCGTTCGGACTATTCACGATGTTCTCGGATAGGAGCAATCGGCGGTCATTGAGGGCCGCATTTTTTAGTTTTTACGGCTTTTGCCTTTTAGAATTATTTATTGAGTTATATTTCTTGACTTTCACATTCATTTTGTTCACTATCACACTTATTTATTTCATCATTCCATTCCTCATGTCCATCATTTTAGGGTGTTTGGGCTATAAATAGACTGGGGGGTGCCGTATGGTCCCAGAGGCCGGTGCATCCCATAAACACAAATAACAACAACAACAACATCAACTGACCGAGTGCTTGTAACAGTGAGTCTCATAAAGTTTCATCTAGGTACAATAGAAAGCAAAGCGACTGAAAGCCACGAAACAGGAACCAGAGGGAGCTTTCAAGTGTACCATATCAATGCACAGTCTGCAATGCCAAAAGTTGACGAAATCAACATGCTGCTGAGTAGGAGTAGCATTGATATATTGTGTATCTCGGAGATATGGTTTACATCAGCCATCCTCACGGCATACATCGTAGTGCCAGGGTATTATGTGTGGCGCAGTTCGTTCGTTCGTTATTTGTGTTTATGGGGTGCACCGGCCTCTGGGACCATACGGCACCCCTCCCCCCCCAGTCTATTCACAGCCCAAACACCCTAAGTTTTTTGCCGCCCTGACTAACCGGCATCGCTGCCGATTTGCCAGCGCGGTCCATCGGCCGGTTGACCGGCCGATCGGCGACCCGCTGAGGTCGCCGCTCAGCAGCCTTTTCAGGCTGCTGGGGAGCGGTCGCCTTGGGCCGCTGGGTTGCGGCCGTCTGAGGCCGCTGGGTTGCGGACGCCTGGGACCGCTGGGGTGCGGCCGTTGGCGACCGCGGCACGGCAGTCCCCTCAGACCGCCGATCGACCGGTGTTGGTTCATTCTCAAGTTTGTCAGCCTCAGGTACAACCAGCTTCAATCCCATTCGTCCAGCCAGCTTGAGAAAATCGCCAACTGTCAGCTTCTCGAGAAACGAGTCGACAGACTGTGGAGGTTGAGCTGACAGTTTGACGGTGCCGGCAAAGGACGGGCCCGACGGATGCGAGCTGCGGTACACAGCACGCGCCTCGCCGAAACTGCAGCGCTGGGCAGCGCGAATGGCCAAAATCTCCTTCTCCTTCAGCCATTCCGGGCAGTCACGCGACGAAGACGCATGACCGCTGCTCCTGCAATTGACACAGAAATATTCCTCTTTGCAATCAGCAGCGGTGTGCCGTTCGGATGAGCAACGTCCACAGATCTCTGCACGATTACAGCGGGAGCTCATATGTCCGAAACGTTGGCACCTGTAGCACTGCATCGGGTTAGGCACGTAGGGGCGGACTCGGATACGCTGACGGATGTCACCGACCTTGATGTCATCCGGCAGATCAACACCGTCAAACGTGAGGAAAAACGAGTGCGTTGACACCTCGCTACCCTCACGCCGTCGGATGATGCGCTCCACGCGGATGACACCTTGGGATGCCAATCCGTCGCATATCTCCTCGTTCTCAACACCCTCTAGCGCACGACAAAACATAACGCCTCTGGCATGGTTAAGTGTCGAATGCGCACACACCGAAATGGGGGTGCTCATCCAACGTTTCTCATTGCCCGATCCCACGTGATACCGAAAAGTGTCGGCCTTCATCGCGCGGGCTGCTGCCGTCTCAGTTGCGTACATGACCAGCAGAGAACCGTCTCTCTATCGGCTGGCTTCAACAGGCGCGTCTCCAATGTTCTTGAACCCATCCAGACGACGGAATGGGTTCAGCGAGGACAAAGTCACGTGTGCATTGGTGCTGGTAAAAACTAGCACCATCGGCACAGGTGCAACACGACTCTCGTCGTGCATGTGGCTCAGAGTACGGCCACCTTTCGGCGGCCGTGGCCGATCGCCCGATTGACGACCAGCAGTTGGGGTGGTTGAAGTTTTGGAGGCCATATATATTTGCATTGTCTCTGCGCGCACGACCACCCACCTCTGCACGGGGCCCTACTGGGGGGACGGGCAGAGCCAGCATGGGATGCCACGCCAGTGGTGGTGCGCGCTGTACGGGCACCGAATACCCCTGAGCTCGCTGCGAGCTCCGCCCGGTACGAGTCCGCGGGAGCTACAGCACCGGGCCCGGACCAGTGACCCCCAGAAGATGCAGATAGATTCAATTCGTACTACTCGGGTATTGCTGACAAAATTGCAGAAGAATTGATGGTTCCGAATAAAGTGCAAAACAGGCCGCCAACAGTGGTATCAGATGTTATGAAGCTGCATCCAATCACACTTCCAGAGCTAGCGAAGGCGATGCGGTCAATCAAAGGCAGATCATCAGTGGGAAGTGACGATGTTCCGCTCTTTGCAGTGATAAACACCATGGAGGTGATTGGCCCAAAGTTACTACAACTCATCAACTCCTCGATAAAGACAGGTGTATTCCCTGACGACTGGAAAACAGCCATCTTGATACCAGTGCCAAAATCGGGCGACATATCAAAACCCGAGAACACAAGACCGATTTCAATCTTGAGTAGTATGAGCAAGATCCTTGAAAAAGTAGTGAGCAATCAGTTGGTCGAATATCTGGATCGATGTTCAATCCTCTTTCAACACCAGTATGCATACCGTCGACGGCGCTCCACTGAAGACCTCCTGCTAGTCATGACTGATCATATGGCTCAAGCTATGGACAGCAATCAACTCGCGGCAGTTATCTCTGTCGATACTAGCAAGGCATTCGACTGTGTCAGAAGACCGGAGCTGTGTTGCAGGCTGGAGTGATATGGTATCGAGTCTCGCTGGTTTGAAAACTAACTGAGTGGGAGACGGCAAGTTGTACGCCACTCTTCACGCGAACTACCAACAAAACATGGAGTCCCTCAAGGATCGGTGCTCGGCCCGTTACTCTATCTCTTAGCTGTGAATGATCTGTCATGCCATGTTACAGATGGAAGAGCCTTCACATACGCCGATGATCTACAGCTTGTACTCACAGCTCCATGTGATATGGCCTCACTGGATCTTCTTAATCACCGCCTCTGTGAAACGCTGAAATCCGTCGAAACCTGGTACGCGGCAAATGGGTTTAAGATCAATGAAAAAAAGACCCAATTGTTGCTTTGCGGCACTGAAGGGATGCTCACCAAGGCGAAGTCAGTAACACTAAAGCAAAATGACAACACGGTGGCCCCCCAGACGAAATTCAAAGAACTAGGAGTGATGATAGACAATCGCTTGAAGTGGTGCTATCAATTTGCATAAGTCACACGGCGGTGTAATGCAGTTCTGATCTCGATCGGCAGAATAAGACGAATGCTGACTGTGGACGCTATTAAAGCCTTGATAGCGGCACATGTCTTGCCGCTCCTGCAGTACTGTCTGCCAGTCTGGGGTGGCATATCAGTGGCGGATGAAGTAAGGATATGTCGAGTCATAAGATTTGCAGCTCGACTGATCGCCGGCATTGGTAAATATGACCACGTGACGCCAGCGCTACGGGAGCTGGAATGGCCGTCTTTTCAACAAATGGTCGCCAAAAGAGACGTCAAGGCTGTTCTCAGATTATTGGATGAAGACGTCCCTGGGAATAGCAGCAGAAACATGTTTCAGCTCCGCAGCGCAGTATCATCTAAATCAACAAGAGCGACCGGCGATGGCCAGCTGCAAATACCAAAAACACGTTTATCGTTGACAAAAAAAGCAATTCAAGAGCCAAGCTGTCAAAAATTACAACAAATACCTGAGCAACGTTTAACTTTTTATCTTAATTTTAACTTTTTATGTTTTATTTTCAACTTCAACTAGACATAGACTTTATATTTTTATGAATCGTATGTGTTTATGTGTAATCACTAGGGCTGTCAAAAGTTAATAAAGTTACTTTTTCACCTAAAGGTTACTTTTTCATAAGCTGCCTAAATCTGCATGAAAAAATGGTGTACGATAATTATTAAAAAAGTTATTAGGTTACCAAAAGTTACTTTTTCATCGTTAGGTTACTTTTTTGCTTTTAGGTTACTTTTTTATCGTCATGTTACCTTTTGTTATTTTTCTGGTTATTAGGTAAGTTTACCACGAAGTTTGGTGACTTTTTGCAGATATGAGGCACAAAAACTGTATATATGAGGATAAAATAGGAAAAGAGATGGAATATTAGGTCTGAAGATCAAGAAATGTCAAAGTTTCTGCTGTTAGGATTAAGCAATTGGTACTCACCTTAATATCTGTGCTACTCGATATTTATACGTTTTTCGGTACACAGGATAGCGTCATTCCATTTTAGGAAATGTCCACGAACCGAAGGGTGTCGTGAGATGTTTGGAGCGTGGTATAGTACGATGTGTGAGCTCTCTATACCAGATACTGCACTGTAGCACTTGACAGTACGTATTGACTTGAACAGGAACTAGCAGGTGATTTTCAGGGCGTGATATACCGCCATTCTCCACGTTTGACATGTATAAGACTGTGAGCACAGGGTGCTACATATGCTTGTAGTGTTTAGGCTCACACAAATATACAAGCTGTAGTACGTTCTATTTGATAACAAGTTCTATTGAAACATTATAAAGAACATTATTGCGACCATTACTAAGAATAATTACATTAGCAAGTAGTGTATTTCGCATTTGTATTAGCTTTCCACTTTAAATTGCATTTTGATGGTTATGCTCCTTTTTGCGATGTTAGCCAAATAATATTAAGTGATTTTTGGTGGTTTGTTGTAAAAATGGTACCAGATCGGAGAGAGGGTGGAAAAATAGTACCAACTCGGAAAGAGGATAGAAAAGAAGGACTGGTGTGTTTTCTTCCTTCAGAACTGCAAGCAGAAATTGACCTTTTTTGAAGGTTATTTTTGCGAAGGTTAGGTTATTTTAGGTTACTTTTTATAGGTTATTAGGTTACTTTTTATGTTCACAAACAAACAACAAACAATCCGTGTATTTGATATAGCGCACTAATCAGAAAAGGTGTGATAAACATGTGATAAAGCGATATAAAAGTAATAATAACATTACAACTCATACGTAATTTTTTAGGTTACTTTTTAGGTTACTTTTTTAGGTTACTTTTTCGCGAAAATATAGTTACTTTTTTCTGGTTTTTAGGTTACTTTTTTGACAGCCCTAGTAATCACTTTGAGTTTATCAGTGTTTTATGTGAATTCCTTGGAAATTTGTTGATAAAAACCATGAGTGGACAACAAATAAATATTGATTGATTGATTGATTGATTCTCACAGGTCTATTTATGTACCAACTGGACAGTAGGATAGGCAGATTTTTCATTGATGTCAGGTAGATTCTGCAGATATTTCGAAAATATGTATTGTATTGCGATTATTACAATAAGTTTTTCCAGGAATTAATTTAAATATTACATTTTTAAATCACTTCAGAGTGCGTGATGGGTATTTTACACCAGGTAGAATATTATATTAAATACGAATTTAATTAATTTTGTGTTATATGTGTGATTATGCCGTGGGCATGCACACAAATATAAACTCAACATGTAATACAATTGTAAGGCATAAACCGAAACGGATAGTTTCGGAACGTGTAGCCTGTATGCAAGGGAAAAGTCTATAATCCAATATTTTGTATTTGTATTTCGAAACGACACAGTAAACATATAATAACACCAAACAACATATTTTCATGTGTCGGGGAAGCCATAAAGGCTTAAATCCCTTGAAAAAAGCAAGAACAAATAAAATAAAAGAAGAAAAGGAAAAAACATATATATACAGTTTAGTTCAGTTGGAAATGTACAGTGGCAAGTAATAGACGCGTTGCTTGCTGTACCTTAAATTATCAGTTCAGCAAGAGCTCAGTTTCATAATGAGATCATAAAAAGATAGGCAATATCAACCAGGCAATTGAGTCAACATTGGGTTTTGTTATTTACATATATTTTAAGAGAATGGTGTTAAATAGGCACGTTGTGAATTTTTTCATAGACGTCATGTCACTCAGATTATTTCTTTGTTCTTCACCAATTCATTCCACAGCTTCACACCGTTTATGGTCAAAGCTTGATTTCTGACGTATGTTCTTCTGTGTTGAACTAGGAACAGGTCGGGACGACGAGGATTTGTTTCAAAACAAATACGTAGATTTTTGTGTAATAAAAAAAAACTTTGTACATTAATTTACATGTTTTGAAGTGTATAAGACCTGAAATATTCCATATTTTTCCTCTGGTGAAAAGCGTTTTGGATGGTGTGTTTCGTGGTAAATTGTATATGATTCTAACAATTCGTTTTTGCAAGACCTCTAATCTTTTCATGTATGATTTGCATGTGTGGCCCCATATTTCGCAAGCATATTCAAGATAGGGTTTAACCAGGGCATTGTAAAGCATTAAACTTTCTTCTCTTTGAAGTAAATGTCTCGCTTTACCAAGAATGAATGCGGCTTTTGATACTTTTCTTGCTGTGCAATTGATGTGATCTTTCCAGCCTATCTTGCTATCGAGTGTCACACCAAGAAAATGTATTGTTTCGACTCTGGATATGCTGGTATTATTGATAATAATTTCGCCGTCCGGATCCACATTGAGTATATACGAAGACGATAATAAGACAAATTAGTTTTTTCAATGTTTAACGACAGTTTGTTTTGTATAAGCCAGTCATTTAGAGCCCTTAATTTACTATTTGCAGTTTCGAAGGCTTCTTTCAACGTAGCGCCAGAGCAAACTAAGTTGGTATCGTCGGCAAACACTACTAGCTTACCGGAGCTAACTGCTTTAGACATATCGTTTACATATAGAAGAAACAACGTTGGCCCCAGAATAGATCCTTGTGGCACTCCGCATTTTACCGTTTCTTTTTCGTAATATACGTTGTTTAATGAGACTATTTGGGATATATCGCACAGGTAATCTCTAAATAGTGAAAGTGAAATGCCTCTAATGCTGTACATAGTCAATTGATTCCGCAGGATAGTATGGTCTAAAGTATCGAAGGCCTTTTTAAGGTCGATGAAAACACAATTTTCTGTCAACTTGCTTGGAGATCTCCTCGATCAAGTCTAGAATGGCGTGTGACGTATTTTTACCTGGGCGAAAACCGTATTGATTTTGATCTATAAGATTATATATATATATATATATATATATATATATATATATATATATATATATATATATATATATATATATATATATATATATATATATATATATATATATATTTACTCATTGATTCTGATGTGAATTAATTTTTCTAATAGTTTGGAGAATTGGGGTAGCAGTCAAATTGGCCTGTAATTTGCACACACATTTGTTCAAGTTGTAGTCAATGGTTAACCGAGACACGTCATATATTCTGAACTAAATAGCAAACGCAGGTAAGACACTGGTCCAATGGACCCACACAACACGCACGTACACACTCGAACACAATCCAATAGATACTGTCGTCAACGTCCTTCATACGCAGACCAAAACCCCCTTTGTCATGAGCTTCGGTTCAACGGGTTCATCGACCCCGCAATGCGATGACTCATCGAACTGCGCTCACTCACACACGCCCCCCTAGTCATGGACATGACTTCAATTAACCGCTGAGGACGACGGGTGTTTCTTGACGACCGCCGAAGTTGACCCTCTGCTTGTTCCTTTTCCGCTTCATCACTTGTTGGTGCAATGTGAGTACGTTGTCCATTTTCGGCTGAATCTTGATTGACGTGACCGTGTCTGCGACGTACATGTCGCCGGTTTCGAGCTACGACTCGTCCGCTAGCCATCTTGATTAAGTAGCGTCGGTGAGGTAGCTGCTCGATCACAATCCCATGCCGATTCCATTCATTGGTGATGTGGCATTGTATCGATATGTGACTTCCTGTCGCGATGTCACTTAGATCTCGAGCACTCTGGTTGTACTTTTCGTCTGTTTTCATTATTCTGTCCTGTTCACGTTTTTCGATCTGCTCATTTTATTGCTGCCACATGCCTTGAAATTGGCGTCGGTGTGCAGGGATGAAATCTCTAACGGGACGGCCATAGAGTATTTCTGCAGGTGACCTTCCATCTGGTCCAGGTGTGTTTCTTTGCTGCAATATCCCTCTGCACCAATCATGTTCGTTCAATTGTTTTTTGTCTTCACACCAACACTTTTTTATAAGAGCTTTTGCTGATTTTACTGCTGCCTCCGCCCTCCCATTAGACTGTGGATAGTGTGGTGAGGAGCGAACATGTGAGATTTTCCACTTGTTGACGAATTGATGGAACTCGCCAGATGTGAACTGACGTCCACCGTCTGAATACAATATCACTGGTACTCCCACCATGCAGAAAATTGTGCGAAGTGTCGATAAAAGTTCACTTGTGACGGATGTTTGTCCAAGGTCGTTGACAAATTGCCAGCCAGATCGATGATCCACCAACAACACGAATTTATGGCTTGCGTATTCGGCAAAATCGACCGAGACGTGTTCAAACGGTCTTGTAGGTTTCTCGTGATGGCGGATGGTCTCTTTTGGTTGTGATGGCAAGTACACTTGACACTTTTTGCAATGTTTTGTGATGTTGTCAATATCTACGTCGATCCCGGGCCAATAAACAATATCCCGCGCACGTTGTTTTGTTTTTTCTTTACCAGCATGACCAGCGTGTAGTTCTTGCAGAATTTCTTTTCGCATGCCCGCTGGTATGACGAGTCGTCTGCCATAGAATATGAAGTCATCATCAATATAGAGATGCTCGTGCACCGGCCAATATCGACTGATAATGGGGTCCACATCGCATTTGCGAGTGGGAAATCCTTCCATTATGTTTTTTCGCAGCATTTTAATCTCGGCGTCGGACGCGGATATGTCGTGCAATTTTCGTAATTCAACATCTGATATAGCTGCGTCTGTCGAAATTGTCGCTATGGTAGAAAATTCTTCACCCATTTCTCCGGGAGCAGCAACGGAAGATACAGGAAAACGCGATAACGCGTCCGCTGCGGCGTGATCTTTTCCTGGCGTCCATTGTGCCGAGAATGGTCCAAGCTCTTCAAGCCTCAATCTCAAGCGCTGAATTCGAGGGTTCGCTAGGTCATCGATAGATTTTGAGTTTAAAATCGGTACCAAAGGACGATGATGAGTGATTACTAGGGCTGTCAAAAAAGTAACCTAAAAATCAGAAAAAAGTAACTATATTTTCGAGAAAAAGTAACCTAAAAAAGTAACCTAAAAATAACCTGAGTTTTTAAGTTATTATCACTTTTGTATCGTTTTATCACATGTTTATCACGCCTTTGCTTATTAGTGCGCTATGTGAAATACACGGTTTGTTTGTTGTTTGTTTGTGTACATATAAAGTAACCTAATAACCAATAAAAAGGTAACCTCAAAATAACCTCCTTCGAACAAGGTCAATTTCTGTTTGCAGTTCTGAAGGAAGAAAATACACCAGTCCTTCTTTTTTATCATCTTTCCGAGTTGGTACTTCTTTTCCACCCTCTCCGATCTGGTACCATTTTATAACAAACAACCAAAAGTGACTTAACATAATTTAGCTAACATCGAAAAAAGGAGTATAACCATCAAAATATAATTTTAAGTGGAAAGCTCATACAAATGCGAAATACACTAATTGCAAATGTAAAGATTTTTAGTAATGGTCGCAATAATGTTCTTTATATTTTTTTAATGGAACTTTTTATCAAATAGCACGTACTACAGTAGCGTAAACACTGCATGTGTGAATGCCCCCCGTCCTCCCATATGTCAAACGTGGGATAATGGCGCTATCTCACGCCCTGAAAATCACGTGCAAGTTCCTGTTCAAGTAAATACGTACTGTCAAGTGCTACAGTGCAGTATCTGGTATAGAGAGCTCACACATCGTACTATACCACGCTCCAAACATCTCACGACACCCTCCGGTTCGTGGACATTTCCTAAAATGGAATTACACTATCCTGAGTACCCAAAAACGTATAAATATCGAGTAGCGCGGATATTGAGATGAATATCAATTGCTAAATCCTAACAGCATAAATGTTGATATTTCTTGATCTTCAGACCTAATATTCAATCTCTTTTCCTATTTTATCCTCATATATACCGTTTTTGTGCCTCTTATCTGCAAAAAGTCACCAAACTTCGTGGTAAACTTACCTAATAACAAGAAAAATAACAAAAGGTAACCTGAAGATAAAAAAGTAACCTTAAAAGCAAAAAAGTAACCTAACGATGAAAAAGTAACTTTTGGTAACCTAATAACTTTTTAATAATTATCGTACACAACTTTTTCATGCAGTTTTAGGTAGCTTATGAAAAAGTGACCTTTAGGTGAAAAAGTAACTTTATTAACTTTTGACAGCCCTAGTGATTACTTCAAAATGTTGTAGACCGGAGAGAAACATGCGACATTTTCTGAACGCCCAAACAATAGCCAACAACTCCAGCTCAATAGCAGCATATCTAGATTCCGCATCAGTGAGGAAGCGGGAGCCACACTGTATGACGCATAATTTGCCGTCATCTTCTTTCTGCTGCAGGACAAATCCCAAGCCGTGCAGTCGGCTGGCGTCCGTGCGTAAGAAAGTCGGAGCATCTTGCTGAAAATATTTCAGTATTTTCGGCGATGATAGAGCTTCACGAGCTCGTTTGAAGCACTCGGTGTGATGATTTTCCCAAACAAACACTCTTTTTGCGCTCAATAAGTCGCACAGAGGTGTGAGCCGTTTCGATAGCTCAGGTGAAAACGTTCCGATCTGATTGCACAATCCGAATAACGATCTCAGACCTGTTACGTCGGTTGGAACCGGAAATTGCACAATGGCATCATACAAGTCTGGGTCAATGCTGTACCCTTCTGCGTTCAGCACAAATCCGGCGAACTTGCACTGTGTTTGCATATACTGCACTTTAGTAATATTCAGTGTGATACTTTTTTCGCGACATCTCAACAAAAAACTACGCACGCGCGTCTGCAACTCCTGCTTTATGCGGCCGTATATTATGACGTCGTCGACAAGACGCTGGATGCCCGGCAGTCCTTCCAGTGATTCATCCATGCGCCGATTGTAATGATCTGATATGGAAGAGATACCATATGGAGCGCGCTTGAACATGTATCTGCCGTTCGGTGTAATAAACGTAGTGAGTGCTTGGCTGTCAGCATCGAGCGGACATTGATGATAACCTTTTTTCGCATCAAATACTGCGAAAAAATTTGCCTCTGACGCAATAATTGATGCAACGCATTCCGCGGGAGTGCCGGACTGAAACAGTTCACGTTTCACACATTTGTTCAATTTGGTGAGGTCCACACACAGACGAACACCTCCATTTTTTTCGGCGTGACTACAATTGGTGAGCACCAATCTGTAGGTTCAGTTACAGGTGATATAATTCCTTGTACTTGTAATTGCTGAATCTCGTCTTTCAGTCCTGCTTGTAGTGGAAGTGGTACTCTGCGTGGTGCTGAGACACTATGCGGAATTGCGTCCTCTCGCAATTTTATTTTGAATGTCTCGCCAGTCAGAACTTTAATTTCATCGCTGAACACATCTGCAAATTCACTGAATATGTCATACGACTGCGATTTCATTTGATTCACCTGATGTGTAGTTTCACACGGCATACACGGTGACATTTGTACAGGATTATCAATATCAGCATAATTTACCGGAATCAAACGTAGCTCACGACAAACATGCCAGGAGAGAAGGAGTCCATGAACGCCTTCTACGACAGTAATGTCTACCGTAGTCGATGCGTTGCCAATGGCGATGGTGGTTTGAAAGACACCCATCGAACGCATTTTGGTTCCGTCTGCTGAAATGGGGCTGTCAGTACTGGCTTTCAATCTGACATTCTTCAAATGTTTCATGATCTCAGTGCCGGCGACTGTAATGTCTGCTCCGGTATCTGGAAGAGCCCACACGAATTTGACCCCCAACCACGACGTCCACCTTTGGTGCTTTTGCAGTGGTTACGTTTGAAACGACTGCTGCAGAGACACGGTCGTTATCTGTACATTTCTGACGCGTCTTTTTGTTTGTGCTAATCACGCTACGGCACTTGATTTCGAAACGACCAAATTTACCGCACCGTTTGCATTGTTTTCCGAGCGCTGTACATTTTTCGCTTGCTTGGTGCCGACGTCCGCATCTTGTGCACTCGTTCGTGTCCCTTGCTGTGCGCCTATCATGCGTCACAGCGGGGTGCCTATGTTGCACTTTATTGACGTGAGTATCCCGACTGTTTTCGATCAAATCTGTGTCGCGGTTGGCTGCCTCTTCAGCTCTGCATATCTCAACGGCTGTAGATAGCGTTAGATTTTTCACGCTGCAAAGTTTTTTCACTGTTGCTGTGTCTCTGATACCGACGACGATGCGATCGCGGATCAAGGAATCCCGACATTGGTCACAGAAATTGCAAGTGGTGCTCATCTATCGGAGGCTGATAAAAAAATCTTCCAAGCACTCACCAATTTTCTGAGAGCGGCCGTTGAAGTTTTTCCGTTCGATGACTTCGTTTACCTGGCCTTTTGCATACTATGCCAGCATACGAACGATGACGTCGATGTTGTCTTTGTCGTTTTCATCTATTTGGAAATTTCTCACTGTTCTCAGCGTTTCACCGCTGAGGCACGATCGAAGTACTGCGGCCTGCATTTTTCTGGGTTGGTTTTGAAGACCGGTCAATAGCACATAATCTTCCCAACGATCTTTCCACACGAAAAATGACTCGCTCCGGTCAACACTCAGGTCCGGTTTTTCGGGCATAGGGACTCTCCCGGCCCATACTGACATTTGAGACGGCTGCATTTGATGAGACGAGCTTGCTGTATCAACTGTCGGCTGCGCCATGTTCAAGTTGTAGTCAATGGTTTACCGAGACACGTCATATATTCTGAACTAAATAGCAAACGCAGGTAAGACAACGACACTGGTCCAATGGACCCACACAACACGCACGTACACACTCGAACACAATCCAATAGATACTGTCGTCAACGTCCTTCAGACGCAGACCAAAACCCCCTTTGTCACGAGCTTCGGTTCAACGGGTTCATCGACCCCGCAATGCGATGACTCATCGAACTGCGCTCACTCACACAACATTTGTATCTCCACTCTTGCACAATAGAATCACTTTGGCAATTTTCATGAACATGATATTACCAAACCTTTTGTCAGCCAACTCTTCTATTTACGATGTTGAGCGTTTCTCATTTTGTATGGAAAATATTTATCGATGAGTGCGACAAATATTTCAAGAAAATTATTGAAACTAGATTCTGCATCATTTGTGCAAATAACATCCCAGCTGAGCTCCTGGAGGTCATTTACAAAATTGATCTTAGCTGAGTCCGTTATTTGTCTTGAGTACGACGAGTCTTCACCCTCAGGTGTGTTGTTTTTGTATGTTGCTATTGCGAACACTGGCAGGTGATCACTGATGTCACTTATGATAGTACCACTGTGTTTTTGGGTGTTGTAAATGAATGCAGTATCTAATTTAAATAATTTTCTTGAAATAGTTGTCGCACTTATCGATAAACATTTTCCATACAAAATGAGAAACGCTCACCATCGTAACTAGAAGAATTGGCTGACAAAAGGTTAGGTAATATCAGGTTTACAAAAAAATACCTCATATCTAGGGCTGTCAAAAGTTAATAAAGTTAGTTTTTCGCCTAAGGGTCACTTTTTCATAAGATGCCTAAAACTGCAAGAAAAAGTTGTGTACGATAAATATTTAAAAAGTTATTAAGTTACCAAAAGTTACTTTTTCATCGTTAGGTTACTTTTTTAGCTTTTAGGTTACTTTTTTATCGTCAGGTTACCTTTTGTTATTTTTCTTGTTATTAGGTCACTTTACCACGAAGTTTGGTGACTTTTCGCAGATAAGAGGCACAAAACGGTATAAATAAGGATAAAATAGGAAAAGAGATGGAATATCAGGTCTGAAGATAAAGAAATGTGAACATTTCTGCTGTTAGGATTTAGCAATTGATATTCATCTTAATATCCGTGCTACTCGATATTTATACGTTTTTGGGTACGCAGGTACGTAATTCCATTTTAGGAAATGTCCACGAACCGGAGGGTGTCGTGAGATGTTTGAAGCGTGGTATAGTACGATATATGATCTCTCTATACTATACCATTTACAAGTCAATTTGGCAAAAGTGAAAATCAATTTGGCAAAAGTGAAATTCAATTTGGCAAAAGTGAAAATCAATTTGGCAAAAGTGAAATTCAATTTGGCAAAAGTGAAAATCAATTTGGCAAAAGTGAAAATCAATTTGGCAAAAGTGAAAATCAATTTGGTAATTCTTACAAATTTAGGTGGTAGTCGCATTGATAATGCATAATCATATTGTTTATTAGTGTTTTAGTAACAAATTTATTACTCATGCAAATGATATCAATTAATGTTTTATGTTTAAGAATATATATAGTTTAAGAAGCTGCCATGTAGGGATATATTTGTTGATGAAGTCCCTTATATTTGCATCAAAATGATCTTTTAAGTGATTTGGATTAGCTCCGATTCAAGGTTAATAATAAAATAAACTATACAATTTACAATTTCATTCGTCCCAATTGAAATCAAAATTGTCCCAGCTAGAACCACAATGTATGTTATTGATTTTACATTAAATATCAAACTTAGTTGTTGTTAGTACATTTTATTGTATTTCACATGAACAATTTAGCATTAGTCGTAAAACACAGATATTTACTACTTACTATGTATTATACAATTATGTGCTATGGTATGTACTACAACTACAATGCAGATATGTACCGTAATTACTTACTTTATGAGGAACTCTATCAGCCAATATATCAATGTCAGCGTATATACCACCAGCGCGTGTACTTAAATTATAGCAACAAAGCAGGATATCTCAAATCAACACAATCACAACGCAACATGGCCCACTAAAACACCTGCACTAACAAACACGCACGAACGTTCTGCGCAAACAACTGCCCCATGGCGCGCACTGCCCTACGGCGCGCACTGCCCCACCCCCTGTATCCCCCTGCTCGCTCATAGCACGTGCATACAACATACACACTACCTACACTCACACTCACACTACCTACACTCACACTCACACTACCTCGCACACACAAATGGACACCATATACAAAAATATATACCGTACAATATTAAACATAGTACAGATGGCTAGCAACGACAAGCGCTATTCGCACGTGATGCCAGAACACTTGCCATAAGCTGGATTGTACCGTCTCTGAAAGTGTGATGTTTCTGTAGATGTGTGTGTGTGTGTGTGTGTGTGTGTGTGTGTGTGTGTGCACGATTTGCTCGCGAGTGCTCTCCGAGAACAGTGACTATACGCTGACATTGATATTGGCTGATAGAGTGCGCGCCATAGGGCAGTTGTTTGCACAGAACGTTCGTGCGTGTTTGTTAGTGCAGGTGTTTTAGTGGGCCATGTTGCGTTGTGATTGTGTTGAGTTGTGATATCTTGCTTTGTTGCTAGAATTTAAGCGCACGCGCTGGTGGTATATACGCTGACATTGCTATATTGGCTGATAGAGTTCCTCATAAAGTAAGTAATTACGGTACATATCTGCATTGTAATTGTAGTACATACCATAGCACATAATTGTATAATACATAGTAAGTAGTAAATATCTGTGTTTTACGACTAATGCTAAATTGTTCATGTGAAATACAATAAAATGTACTAACAACAACTAAGTTTGATATTTAATGTAAAATCAATAACATACATTGTGGTTCTAGCTGGGACAATTTTGATTTCAATTGGGACAAATGAAATTGTAAAATGTATAGTTTATTTTATTATTAACCTTGAATCGGAGCTAATCCAAATCACTTAAAAGATCATTTTGATGCAAATATAATGGACTTCATCAACAAATATATCCCTACATGGCAGCTTCTTAAACTATATATATTCTTAAACCTAAAACATTAATTGATATCATTTGCATGAGTAATAAATTTGTTACTAAAACACTAATAAACAATATGATTATGCATTATCAATGCGACTACCACTAAATTTGTAAGAATTACCAAATTGATTTTCACTTTTGCCAAATTGATTTTCACTTTTGCCAAATTGAATTTCACTTTTGCCAAATTGATTTTCACTTTTGCCAAATTGATTTTCACTTTTGCCAAATTGAATTTCACTTTTGCCAAATTGATTTTCACTTTTGCCAAATTGACTTGTAAATGGTATAGATTCATTCATTCTATCTAGATTCATTCATTCTATACCATTTACAAGTCAATTTGGCAAAAGTGAAAATCAATTTGGCAAAAGTGAAATTCAATTTGGCAAAAGTGAAAATCAATTTGGCAAAAGTGAAAATCAATTTGGCAAAAGTGAAAATCAATTTGGCAAAAGTGAAAATCAATTTGGTAATTCTTACAAGTTTAGGTGGTAGTCGCATTGATAATGCATAATCATATTGTTTATTAGTGTTTTAGTAACAAGTTTATTACTCATGCAAATGATATCAATTAATGTTTTATGTTCAAGAATATATATAGTTTAAGAAGCTGTCATGTAGGGATATATTTGTTGGTGAAGTCCATTATATTAGCATCAAAATGATCTATTAAGTGATTGGGCTTAGCTCCGATTCAAGGTTAATAATAAAATAAACTATACTTTTTACAATTTCATTTGTCCCAATTGAGATCAAAATTGTCCCAGTTAGAACCACAATGTATGTTATTGATTTGACATTAAATATCAAACTTAATTGTTATCAGTAAATTTTATTGTATTTCACATGAACAATTTAGCATTAGTCGTAAAACACAGATATGTACTACTTACTATGTACTATACAATTATGTGCTATGGTATGTACTACAATTACAATGCAGATATGTACCGTAATTACTTACTTTATGAGGAACTCTATCAGCCAATATATCAATGTCAGCGTATATATCACCAGCGCGTGTACTTAAATTCTAGCAACAAAGCAAGATATCACAACTCAACACAATCACAACGCAACATGGCCCACTGAAACACATTCACTAACAAACACGCACAAACGTTCTGCGCAAACAACTGCCCTATGGCGCGCACTGCCCCACCCCCTGTATCCCCCTGCTCGCTCATAGCACGTGCATACAACATACACACTACCTACACTCACACTCACACTACCTCGAACACACAAATGGACACCATATACAAAATATATACCGTACTATATTAAACATAGTACAGATGGCTAGCAACGACAAGCGCTATTCGCACGTGATGCCTGAACACTTGCCATAAGACGGAATGTACCGTCTCTGAAAGTGTGATGTTTCTGTAGATGTGTGTGTGTGTGTGTGTGTGTGTGTGTGTGTGTGTGTGTGTGTGTGTGTGTGTGTGTGTGCACGATTTGCTCGCGAGTGCTCTCCGAGAACAGTGACTATACGCTGACACTGATATATTGGCTGATAGAGTGCGCGCCATAGGGCAGTTGTTTGCACAGAAGAATATATATATTTTCTTGAACATAAAACATTAATTGATATCATTTGCATGAGTAATATATTTGTTACTAAAACACTAATAAACAATATGATAATGCATTATCAATGCGACTACCACCTAAATTTGTAAGAATTACCAAATTGATTTTCACTTTTGCCAAATTGATTTTCACTTTTGCCAAATTGATTTTCACTTTTGCCAAATTGATTTTCACTTTTGCCAAATTGATTTTCACTTTTGCCAAATTGATTTTCACTTTTGCCAAATTGACTTGTAAATGGTATAGATTCCATTCATTTCTACGTGTATTTCACTTTTATATTAGCTTACCACTTTAAATTTCATTTTGATGGTTATGCTCCATTTTGCGATGTTAGCCAAATAATATTGAGTCACTTTTTGGTGGTTTGTTGTAAGAATGGTACCAGATCGAAGAAAGGGTGGAAAATAGTACCAGCTCGAAAAGAGGATAAAAAGAAGGACTGGTGTATTTTCTTCCTTCATAACTGCAAACAAAAATGGACCTTTTTTGAAGGAGGTTAATTTTACGAAGGTTAGGTTATTTTAGGTTACTTTTGTATTTGCTATTAGGTTAATTTTTTAGGTTCACAAACAAACCGTGTATTTCATATAGCGCACTAATCAGCAAAGGCGTGATAAACATTTGATATAGCGATGCAAAAGTAATAATGTTATGAAATCTTGGCTATTTTTGTGCGTTCATCTGGCAGCGCTGTGGGTATTTTCTGTATAACAACAACAACATATTTTGTCTTTCACCATCGTGTTTTGCGTGCACATCTCCGGGTATATTTGTGTGTTAAATATTCTGTAAATAGCTCATTTTGGGCAATCATTTTGCTTAATTGTGTACTTACAATTATCCTGTATATATAACGTTTTATGGTTCACATATATATTTGTACTTTCTTTTGTTTCAGGAGATTTGTGTTTTGTGATGAATAAAGCCTATCGTTGAGGCCAATCTTTCATAACAATTTATTCATCACAAAAACAATCCGATAAGATGGAACGCTTTCTCAAACCAGAGAGGTTGGACTGTGACCCGTCCTCGTCTTCAGCGACACAAGAGTGGAAATACTGGTTCAAAACTTTAACTAAAAACTACTTGTAAACTCGAGTTTTTTCTGACAGTCGTTCCTCAAGGAAGCGCCAACAAGTTGGGACTACTAGTCAATTTTGTGTCCTCAAAGGTGTACGATACTATTTCTGACTGTGATACGTACGAAAAAGCTATAAAGTGTCTCAAGTCGCAGTATGTCAGACCGTCAAACGAAGTGTTTGCCCGTCACCGACTGGCCACTCGGCGTCAGCAGGTGGGAGAGTCTCTTGACGAATATTTTCAGGCTCTCAAAGTTCTCAGCAGAGAGTGCAATTTCCAGGCCGTCACTTCAACGAAATATTGTGAAGAGTCTATACGTGACGCATTCATTGCTGGACTTCAGTCGTCAGCTATACGACAGCGCCTCCTGGAGAATACAGCATTGGAACTGACTACCATGTTTGACCAAGCGCGACCTCTACACCATTTACAAGTCAATTTGGCAAAAGTGAAAATCAATTTGGCAAAAGTGAAATTCAATTTGGCAAAAGTGAAAATCAATTTGGCAAAAGTGAAATTCAATTTGGCAAAAGTGAAAATCAATTTGGCAAAAGTGAAAATCAATTTGGCAAAAGTGAAAATCAATTTGGTAATTCTTACAAATTTAGGTGGTAGTCGCATTGATAATGCATAATCATATTGTTTATTAGTGTTTTAGTAACAAATTTATTACTCATGCAAATGATATCAATTAACGTTTTATGTTTAAGAATATATATAGATTAAGAAGCTGCCATGTAGGGATATATTTGTTGATGAAGACCATTATATTTGCATCAAAATGATCTTTTAAGTGATTTGGATTAGCTCCGATTCAAGGTTAATAATAAAATAAACTATACATTTTACAATTTCATTCGTCCCAATTGAAATCAAAATTGTCCCAGCTAGAATGTATGTTATTGATTTTAAATTAAATATCAAACCTAGTTGTTGTTAGTACATTTTATTGTATTTCACATGAACAACTTAGCATTAGTCGTAAAACACAGATATTTACTACTTACTATGTACTATACAATTATGTGCTATGGTATGTACTACAATTACAATGCAGATATGTACCGTAATTACTTACTTTATGAGGAACTCTATCAGCCAATATAGCAATGTCAGCGTATATACCACCAGCGCGTGTACTTAAATTCTAGCAACAAAGCAGGATATCTCAAATCAACACAATCACAACGCAACATGGCCCACTAAAACACCTTCACTAACAAACACGCACGAACGTTCTGCGCAAACAACTGCCCCATGGCGCGCACTGCCCTATGGCGCGCACTGCCCTATGGCGCGCACTGCCCTATGGCGCGCACTGCCCCACCCCCTGTATCCCCCTGCTCGCTCATAACACGTGCATACAACATACATGCACTCACACTACCTCGCACACACAAATAGACACCATATACAAAAATATATACCGTACCATATTAAACATAGTACAGATGGCTAGCAACGACAAGCGCTATTCGCACGTGATGCCAGAACACTTGCCATAAGCTGGATTGTACCGTCTCTGAAAGTGTGATGTTTCTGTAGATGTGTGTGTGTGTGTGTGTGTGCGTGTGTGTGTGTGTGTGCACGATTTGCTCGCGAGTGCTCTCCGAGCACAGTGACTATACGCTGACATTGATATATTGGCTGATAGAGTGCGCGCCATAGGGCAGTTGTTTGCACAGAACGTTCGTGCGTGTTTGTTAGTGCAGGTGTTTTAGTGGGCCATGTTGCGTTGTGATTGTGTTGAGTTGTGATATCTTGCTTTGTTGCTAGAATTTAAGTGCACGCGCTGGTGGTATATACGCTGACATTGCTATATTGGCTGATAGAGTTCCTCATAAAGTAAGTAATTACGGTACATATCTGCATTGTAATTGTAGTACATACCATAGCACATAATTGTATAGTACATAGTAAGTAGTAAATATCTGTGTTTTACGACTAATGCTAAGTTGTTAATGTGAAATACAATAAAATGTACTAACACAACTAAGTTTGATATTTAATGTAAAATCAATAACATACATTGTGGTTCTAGCTGGGACAATTTTGATTTCAATTGGGACAAATGGAATTGTAAAATGTATAGTTCATTTTATTATTAACCTTGAATCGGAGCTAATCCAAATCACTTAAAAGATCATTTTGATGCAAATATAATGGACTTCATCAACAAATATATCCCTACATGGCAGCTTCTTAAACTATATATATTCTTAAACATAAAACATTAATTGATATCATTTGCATGAGTAATAAATTTGTTACTAAAACACTAATAAACAATATGATTATGCATTATCAATGCGACTACCACCTAAATTTGTAAGAATTACCAAATTGATTTTCACTTTTGCCAAATTGATTTTCACTTTTGCCAAATTGATTTTCACTTTTGCCAAATTGATTTTCACTTTTGCCAAATTGATTTTCACTTTTGCCAAATTGAATTTCACTTTTGCCAAATTGATTTTCACTTTTGCCAAATTGACTTGTAAATGGTATAGAGTCGGCTCGGAATAACTGTTGTCTACGGTGAAACTCATGCGGCATGTGTCCCGGCCGACTCACTCTGTGAAGATAATGACACCACTGCTGTTACATGTGCTGTGAGTGCGAAATGTTTCTTTTGTGGTTTACAAAGACACCCTCGCTCAAGGTGTCCTGCTCGAGAAGATGTCTGTCATTAATCTCGGAAAACTGGTCATTTTGCCAAAGTGTGTCGTGGAAGGCCGACAACAGCTGCTGCAAATACAGACGTGGATTCTGGCGGCAAAATGATAGCATCTACTACGTCGGCAGCCACTCCGAGCTCATTGTCAAAGGCGGCTGTGAAGGTTTTCATTGCTAACGAGGAGGTTGACGGTCTCGTAGATAGTGGTAGCTCGGAAAGTTTCATTCATCCGTGTCTCGTTAAACGCCACTCGCCAACTGTTCAGCCATCACCCAGTACTGTTTCCATGGCTTCAACTTCGTTCTCCACGCGAACGTCTGGACACTGTCTGGTCAATATCAGAGTTAATGGTCGACAATACGATAGGGTGCGTTTGACAGTCCTGCCTCAATTGTGTTCAGATATTATTCTGGGTCAAGATTTTCAGCAGATGCATGACAATATCGTTTTGAAGTACGGAGGAGATCTGCCACCTCTCGTTGTCTGTGGCTTCAGTGCCATGAAAGTGGACCCACCTGAACTTTTCAAAAACATGACAGAAGATTGTCATCCGATTCCAACCAAGTCCAGGAGGTACTCACATCAAGATCGGTTGTTCATCGAGAAAGAGACTCAGCGGCTGTTGAAGGAATGAGTCATTGAACCGTCAAATTCTCCTTGGCGTGCACAGATTGTTGTGGTCAAAGATGGCACGAAGAAATGACGCATGGCTGTTGATTATTCGCAGACAGTAAACAAGTTCACGCTTCTCGACAGCTACCCGTTACCACGAATTGACGATACCGTGGACAAAATTGCGCGTTACCGAATTTTCAGCACGATAGACTTGAGGAGTGCGTATCATCAGATCCCGATTCAGAATGAAGACAAGCCATATACGGCGTTTCAAGCTGGCGGCCGTTTATATCAGTTTACTCGAATTCCATTCGGAGTTACGAACGGCGTCGCCTGCTTCCAACGGATCATGGATTCTTTGATTCAGGAAAAACAGCTCTCTGGGACGTTTGCCTACTTGGATGACGTCACCATATGTGGTATGACTCAAGAAAAGCATGACTCAAACCTTGAAAAATTCATGGCAGCGGCGAAAAGAAGAAACATCAGCTACAACGATGAAAAATGCTCATTCTCGACAAAGTGTCTCAGTATTCTAGGCTATGTGGTGGAAGATGGCAAGAAACGCCCAGATCCAGAGAGACTTCGTCCTCTACGCGAATTATCTGTACCCAAGGACAGAAAGTCACTGAATCGAACATTGGGTTTGTTTGCGTATTATTCGCATTGGATCCACAACTACTCTCAGAAGGTTATCCGTTAAGGATCACCCGTTAAGCAGCACCACTACTTTTCCAGTCTCCAAGGAAGCTGAGATCGCTTTCGAAAAACTCAAGAGTGAAATGGAAAATTCAGTAGTGCGAGCGATTGATGAGACACTTCCTTTTGACGTGGAAACTGACGCGTCCGACGTGGCGATCGCCGCTGTACTGGCCCAGAATGGACGCCCTGCAGCGTTCTTTTCAAGAACATTTCAAGGGCCCGAGAAATTATACGCATCGGTGGAAAAAGAAGCGCAGGCCATCATCGAAGCAGTCCGTCACTGGCGTCATTATCTAACTGGAAGACGTTTCATCATAAGGACTGATCAGAGATCTGTGAGCTTCATGTTTGACAAGCAACATAGAAATAAGATAAAGAACGACAAAATTATGCGTTGGCGTCTAGAGCTGTCCTGTTACGACTACGACATCGTTTTCCGACCCGGTCACGAGAATGTAACTCCTGACATGTTCTCCAGGCCTCATTGTGGAGCAGCCTGCAGTGGTGCCGATGCGTTGAGGTCTCTCCACGAAGCTTTATGTCATCCTGACGTCACTCGCCTGTGTCATTTCATCAGGATCAAGAATTTGCCATATTCTGTAGAGGATGTTCGACAGGTCATCCGGTCATGCAAAGTGTGTGCCGAAGTCAAACCAAGATTTAATCAACCTGAGAATACTAGTCTAATTAAAGCAACACAACCATTTGAACGTTTAAATATAGACTTCAAGGGACCTTTACCAAGCACAAATAAGAATTGCTATTTTCTGAATATCTGTGCTTTTGATTCTTCCATGATTTGCTCTTCCAACACTGATAAACACTGAAATGTATATATTGCAGAGTAATGAAGATGAAGAAGGAAATGAACTTGCAGCAACACAATTCACAACAGTCAATGTACTACCACTAGCATACGCTCGCTATATCCCGTAAATCCCTGTCCCGTACACGTCACATCCTGCACACCCACTCCCTGTCACTTCCCGACGCCGATTCCCCAGGTCGCTGACCTTTACTTGCCCGCACACACGGCGCATGCACAACACCAGCCAATAGCAAGCAAGCACGCCTGTGACGTCACTAAGCACGCGCACGAACGCACAAAACACGCTCGCCAGCACAAACACACGAACATTCACTCCTCACTTAAATCACACAGCCAATGAAACAGCTAATTATCAAATACTTTCTCACACTGTATCAACAACAAAACATACAATATTCACTGCTGCCACACCTCCACCTGATTCTCAAGAATCACACAAGTAACACTGGCGCTGTTGACAAATTATTTCGCTTCTCCTTAGTAGATTTTTTCATCGACTGCCTTGCGCATCTATTCTCCATTTTTGGTATGCCGGCATACATACACAGCGACAGAGGATCGTCTTTCATGAGCAGGGAGGTTCAAGATTTCTTAATGAGAAAAGGAATAGCGTGCAGCAGAACAACGAGCTATAATCCACAAGGAAATGGTCAGGTTGAGCGTTTTAACGGAGTCATATGGAAAAGTGTTTTGATGGCTCTGAAGTCTCGTGGTCTTCAGACACAGCACTGGCAGACTGTTTTGCCGGATGTTCTGCATTCTATACGCTCGTTGTTGTGCACATCTATCAATTCAACTCCACATGAAAGATTATTCAACTTCACACGACGTTCTTCTTCAGGTGCGTCGGTTCCTTCTTGGCTCTGTCATCCAGGTTCTGTTCTTCTGAAGCGCCACGTACGGGCAAGCAAAAATGAACCTCTTGTTGAAGAAGTGAAACTCATACAGGCAAATTCACATTATGCTCATATTCGAAATCGAGCAGGTGTCGAAACGACCGTATCTACAAGACATTTGGCACCATCACATATTTCTACTGATCGTGAGTCTACTGTTATCTCCAGTGATGCTGTGAATGAACCGGCGACTCGAGGTGACGCGTCGAGCCCTACCACTCCGGCGAATACTGATTTTTCAAACTCAGATCCTTCCGGACCACAGGCATCCAGACACTCGGGTGAGACTGGTGGCGAAGCAAACGACGAAAGTAGAGTCGAAGCTGGTGATGAGGTTCAGACTGTCCGAAGGTCGAGTCGCGTCCGTAGACCGCCCAGTCGTTTTGGAGACTATGTTTGCGATTTATAGAGGGGGAGATTGTTATGAAATCTTGGCTATTTTTGTGCGTTCATCTGGCAGCGCTGTGGGTATTTTCTGTATAACAACAACAACATATTTTTTTTTCACCATCGTGTTTTGCGTGCACATCTCCGGGTATATTTGTGTGTTAAATATTCTGTAAATAGCACATTTTGGGCAATCATTTTGTTTAATTGTGTACTTACAATTATCCTGTATATATAACGTTTTATGGTTCACATATATATTTGTACTTTCTTTTGTTTCAGGAGATTTGTGTTTTGTGATGAATAAAGCCTATCGTTGAGGCCAATCTTTAATAACAAATAATAACATTAAAACTCAGGTTATTTTTAGGTTACATTTTTAGGTTACTTTTTCTCGAAAATAAAGTTACTTTTTTCGGATTTTTAGGTTACTTTTTTGACAGCCCTACTCATATCATTGGTGAAAATGTTATCTATCAGAGTAGTTGATCTTTTGTCTATACGTGTTGGAACATTGATCAGCGGTCTGAAACAGTGACTATAGACGGTATCTAGTATTTTTCCTGTTTGCTGCAACTCTATCTGTAACATATTGATATTGAAATCACCCATGACAAGCCAAGTTTTATTGTTGTTAATGTCCAACAGATTGCTGAGATGATCCACAAATACGTCAACTGATGAATCCGGAGATTTGTAAATACATGAAAATAGCATTTGATTGTTGTTGAACGTTACTTCCACTATTATTATTTCACATACGTCTTCAACTACATTGGATTTAGAGATAATTTTGGAAGCTTTCAAGCTATACCTGACGTAAAGAAGAACACCGCCACCTCTTTTGTGCTCACGTGATGTACAGACCATATCATAATTATCCAGTTTGAAGTAGTCGATGCTCAAACCTTGGTTGAACCACGTTTCTGAGAATCATATGACATTAAATTTGTACTCTATAATCTCTAAGGTAGTGTTCAATTGGCAGACATTTTTCTTTAGACTTCGAGCGTTGACATGCAACATTTTCGGTAAGTTGTCATTGGTGAAAGAAGAATTAAATTCCGCTTCTGTGTACTCATCACAGTTCGTTTGCGTGTTATTGAAAAACTCTTCCTGGTGGAGAAAGTGCTGATCATCTTTTACACCGATCATATCCTGAGCTGTGTACAGGGTGAAATTAACATTGACACATCATGAAAAAGTGTAACGGCAAAAAATTGCTGATTATGATTTGAGATATAGTTCATTTTGTTATTCATCGCAGTGTGATATGTGCTTGTGTTGAGCTTTGGAAACTGAGATTGACGGAAAACGAATTACTTCACCCACACTCATACGTGCACACTCATTCACACTCATACACACACATTTATACATATTCACAAAGATAATGCACACACGCGCGCCATTGAAGTCGGCAGGGGTTCCAAACACGGGTTCACAAACATACTACTATGTGATTATATCATTCAACCAACATTCATAAGACTGACTTCATAGAAAATGAAAATACTGATAATGGAAGCTGCTTGTTACGTTGAACATTAATCCATTTATGAAAGTGTACATAGAAAAGATACACAATGTGAAAAAGACAAGAACAAACAAGTGTTGCTGTAATTAGTAATATTAAGAGGTGCCGTTGTGATGTTTAGCACGGGAGTTGTTGATTTATGTGTAGTGTAATTTAAACTGTTTTGGCGTTATCGATTTAACAAGCAGGAGGAATTATGTGGAATGTGGTAGATTGAATGAAGTGTTGTTGTTCGTCAACTGTTTGCATCAAATAAATCATTTTACATTAACACGGCAAGCCCTCACAACAACAACAAAAAACATGGCTCACCGAAACACCTCCGTTTATCGGCATTCAACTTAGCATTGCTGTATTTTCATAGTACCTTGTTGCCTCGCACAGCGAATTTTCGTGATTTTTGGAAGTTGAATTTTTGTTTTTGCTTCGGCCAGCACCAGCACTTCAGGCCTTGGAGCGAGCTGGCAGCTGGAGAGAATGTTTAGATGGCAGTTCACCAGACGGACCTGTCTGTCGAATAACATCTTCCATGGAGTGGACGTGCACAGCTCGGGCATTTTCTGAGATCCGAATTTTGATCTGACCGAGATTAGTCTATACACTGTGAATTTTTCCCTCTCTCTTCATTTTCCTCAGTTCAAAGAAGAGCTTGGAATTTCCTTGAGTGAGATGATCATTCACGTAGATGTTTTTGCAGCGGGGATTTTTAAACGTTTTTCTCGAGCCAAAGAACTTGTTTCGCACAGCCATGTTTTCAAACTTGATCAGAAGTGGCCGTGGCTTATCGTTCTGGGTCATGCCAATGCGGTGAGCTTTCTCTATGTCTGTTGGTGCAAACGTGTCTTTGTATGCTTGTGCAATAGCTAACTGACCTTCGATGTAGAAATAGCTTGCATTGTGTGCTACTATATTTGTGCAGCCGATTGCGTATGACTGTATGTCTGTATGTTCGTGTGCATCTTGCTTGCATCTATCTATCTATCTTGAAGTCAAGTATGTGCGTGTGCAGTCGTGAATAGTCTTTGTGTTGATACGTTGCGTTCTATTACTGAGTACAGAGAATACATTGCCTCCATTATGACCACGCCTCTTACAGGTTATGGGCCCAGAGATAAACTATTTTTCGATGGAGATGAAGCCAAATATCAGCTGTGGGAGGTGAAATTCCTCGGCTATTTGCAGTTGCGGAAACTAAAGGAAGTGTTGTTCAGTGATACGCCTGATGAAGCGAAAAATGCCTCAGTATTTGCTGAGATGACCCAGCTACTGGACGACCGCAGCTTAATGTTGATTATGCGTGATGCAAAAGACGATGGCAAAAAGGCACTACAGATACTTCGAGAACATTACTCCTCCAACAGGAAGCCGCGCATAATAACTCTGTACACAGAATTGACGGAGTTGAAGAAAGCAACAAGTGAGTCTACTACAGACTATGTACTGAGGGCGGATAACACGGCTACAGCGCTGAAAACAGCAGGTGAGGTTATCGGCGACAGTCTATTGATTGCAATGGTCTTGAAGGGCTTGCCGTCAGATTTCCAGTCATTTTCGGCCGTGGTGACACAGAAAGACAAAGAACAAACATTCGCTGAATTTAAGGCAGCTTTGCGTAGCTTTGAAGAGACCATAAAACTGAATTGCAACAACGATGACAGTGTCATGAATATTGGTGACAAAAAGTTGGCAGCTAAGGTTGATCATCAAGACAGAAATCCAAAGACTTGCTTCAACTGTGGTAAAAGAGGCCATATAGCTAGATATTGTCGGTCTAAGAAAAGATGGTGTACAACCTGCAAAAATTCAAGTCACACTACTGTCAATTGTAGAAGAAATGTGCATTCAAAAACAGCGAAAACTTTACCAGCTGATGATGATAGTGGACACGACTTCATGTTCAAGGCAGACACAGTGGATACGGGTGAACGTGCAGCCATCAACAGCATACTGGTAGACTGCGGAGCAACAGCGCATATTATCTCCGAACCAACGTTATTTGTTGATTATGACGAGTCTTTCAACCCAGTGAAACATTCAATTGAACTAGCTGATGGAAGCAGACTGGAGAACGTTGTGAAAAATAGAGGAACGGCGCGAGTTCGCATCCACGATGAATACGGACGAGCTCAAAAGGCTTTGCTCAATAATGCTTTGTATGTGCCATCCTTCAAGCAGAACATATTCTCAGTTCAGGCGGCAATATCGAATGGGACATCTGTGGAGTTCAGCCCAAGATCATCTGCAGTAATCGCTCCTGACGGAACCAAATTCCCGATGAAGAAAAGAGGGCGTTTGTATTACCTCAATTCGGTGAGTGAATCTTCACACGCTTCTCACACATTCCAAAAATGGCATAATATCATGGGTCATTGTAATGAGAGAAGTCTGTTGAAATGTGAGAAAGCTACAGAGGGCATGAAAATCATGGGTAAACGAAAACTTGGCCCGTGTGAAATCTGTATAGAGGGCAAAATGTCGCAATATTTCAATCGAAAGGCGGACGTTAAAGCAACAAAAATTAGATCTAGTGCATTGTGATCTAGCAGGTCCTATAGATCCAGTCTCGAAAGATGGATTTCGTTATGCAATCAATTTTGTTGATGATTTCTCGGGATTGACGATGGTGTATTTTTTGAAACATAAAAACAACTCTACACATGCTCTAGAGAAGTATATAGCTGACATGAAACCGTACGGATCAGTAGCATGTATCCGCACTGATCAAGCAACTGAGTTTTGCTGTGAAGATTTTCAACATATACTCAAACGTCAGTCTATCAAACATCAAATGTCAGCACCGTACTCTCCTCACCAGAATGGTACGGCAGAAAGAGCATGGCGTACTATATTTAACACAGCAAGATGTATGCTTCTGAGCTCAAATTTGCCCAAGTCATTATGGCCTCATGCTGTGAACACGGCAGTTTATGTGAGAAACCGTTGTTATTGTGAACGCTTGATGATGACCCCATTCGAATCATTTACTGGTCGAAAACCGAAGGTGAGTCACATGAATGTATTTGGTTCCGTTTGCTATGCGTATATTCAGAAAAAGACCAAACTTGATGCCAGAGCAGAGAAAGGTGTGTTTGTTGGATACGACCGTGGTAGCCCGGCATATTTGGTGTATTTTACTGACGTGAACACAGTGAAGAAGGTGCGCTGCGTCAAATTTCTACCAGACGAACAGAAAAATGAACACGACAATCAGCAAACACAGCAATTAACACAGAATTGCAGTCCAGCCGAGTTTCCTGATGATGAAACGGTAAATTGTGAAAATGATACTGATTGTAAGAGTCCGAACATGTCCACTGATATATCAGCAGTGAGACAAAATCCTGCACGAAATAGAAAATTGCCAGTCCATCTACGAGATTACGTCATCAATGACCAGGTAGATGAGGTCAACAACAGTTTCATCCACTTCTGTTGTCAGGTGCAACAAGTTCCAGGGACGTATCGTGAAGCTGTAGACAGAGATGACTCAGAAAAGTGGAAAGAAGCAATGGAATCGGAAATAGACTCGCTGATTGAAAATGAAACTTACGAGATTATGAAACCACCACGTGACGCGCCTGTTGTAGCAGGTAGATGGGTTTTTACCACAAAACCAGGCAAAAATGGTATAGAATATAAAGCCCGATATGTCGCTAAAGGCTTCACACAAGTTAAGGGCATTGATTACGGGGAAACTTTCTCACCAACAGCAAAAATGACCTCCGTTCGAATGTTGATGCAGACAGCAGCTCAAAATGATTTGATCATTCACCAGATGGACGTGAAATCTGCATACTTGAATGCGCCTATAGACTGTGATATTTACGTGGACCAGCCTGAAGGATTTGTTGAAACAAACGAAAATGGAGAGAAACTTGTACTCAAGCTGAATAAATCTCTATATGGTTTGAAACAGAGCGGAAGAAACTGGAACATGCTGCTACACAATCACCTGTCGAATGTTGGTTTCAAGCAAAGTAGCGTAGATCATTGCGTTTACAATAAACAAGTTTTCAATGCTTATGTAATATTGATTGTTTGGGTCGATGATATAATTATAGCATCGAAATCAGATTCTGCTTTGACTGATGTGAAAAATAGTTTGAAGGAGAAATTCAAAATGAAAGATTTGGGAGAAATTTCGCGATTTTTGGGCATTCGTTTCACGCGTCATAATAATGCTATATCTATTAACCAATCTGACTATGTGGAAAAACTGTTGTGTGCTTTCAGCATGCAAAATTGCAAGCCAAAATCAGCGCCATGTGACGTGAGTTTACACAAACAAATTGATCAAACGTCAGAACTGACTGACCCACACGCGTATAGGGAGCTCGTAGGAAGCTTGCTTTATCTAATGACAAGCACGCGTCCTGATTTGTGTTATGCAGTGACCAAACTGTACCAGTATATGCACCAGCCGACTATTACACACTGGAACGCGGCCAAACATGTGTTGCGTTATTTGAGAGGAACTACAAATCAAGAGTTGGTGTACAGGAAGTGTAATATCAGTCATCTGATAGGTTTTTGTGATGCGGACTGGGCCAATTCAGCTGATCGACGCAGCATCAGCGGCTATTGTTTCAAGCTGAGCGACGACAGTGCGCTATTATCGTGGAGCAGCAAGAAACAGAGTACTGTAGCGCTCTCCACATGTGAAGCCGAATATATCTCACTATCAGCAGCGACACAAGAAGCCAAATATTTGTCCGAGCTAGTGAAAGACGTTTTGTTTTGTGATATTGGCTCAACTATTATTCACTGCGACAATATTGGTTCTATATCTCTCGCACAAAATCCAGTGCATCATAAAAGATCAAAACATATTGATATTCGTTATCACTTTGTGCGTCAAGAGGTAAATAATGGAAATGTTGTGTTGTCGTTAATTCCATCAGAGGATAATGTCGCTGATATATTCACAAAGCCTGTTGTATCGGTGAAGTTGCGTCGATATATCTGTGAAGTATTTGGGCGACAAATATGATTACACACGAATTTGATATATGCACACACATATTTGATGTTGAACAGTACTTATTAGTGTCTAGATATGCACGTTTAAATGTGAGCGTTCGTATCATTGTTTTGCCTATTTTTGCGTACAAAGAACTAACGTTTAGGAGGGGGTGTTGGTGCAAACGTGTCTTTGTATGCTTGTGCAATAGCTAACTGACCTTCGATGTAGAAATAGCTTGCATTGTGTGCTACTATATTTGTGCAGCCGATTGCGTATGACTGTATGTCTGTATGTTCGTGTGCATCTTGCTTGCATCTATCTATCTATCTTGAAGTCAAGTGTGTGCGTGTGCAGTCGTGAATAGTCTTTGTGTTGATACGTTGCGTTCTATTACTGAGTACAGAGAATACATTGCCTCCATTATGACCACGCCTCTTACAATGTCAGCTGATGAAATACTGATGTTCATATCATCGGCTATTTTATTCACGACTTCAATTGAGTCTTCATTAGAGTCCTCCTTCACACCCGACACACACACGATTTTTGTTCTTGATTTTTGGTCAATCTGGTTGATGAGACGTTTTGTTTGTTTCAGCTCTTTCTTCAGTTCTTCAATCTCTTCTTGCTTTCCTGTCAGTGCTTATGAGACTGCTGCACGAATAGCTGGCTCCACGATATCTCTTCTTGCTTTCCTGCCAGTGCTTCTGAGACTGCTGCACGAATTGCTGGCTTCTTTTATCACTCTAAGGATGTCTTCATTTCTAAGGCATTCAGCCATGGCGTTTCTCAATTATCCAGTTGGGACCATTGCCGTTACACTTGAGATAACTAATCAGAAATTATGATGAAAAGTTTCAAAGTGAAGTTGTATGAGAACAATATCGCTAAATCACGGGAGCAACGCACACGCGTCCACACTCACCGACCGCTGAAACTTTATTCATTTTAACATTAATATGTGGCAATGGAGCATTAACCTTATTCATTTGAACATTAAAATGAGGCAATGGATTAATGTGTGAGGAGAAATAAAAGTATTGTATACGAGCATGTTTTTTCAGATTATGAATTCAAGGTTCCAACAGTAATAATTAATTGATTATAGCTAGTAATACTACTTTTATTATTAAATTAAATTATTATTAATTCCCGTCATCCCTAGCCAACGAATTGGACATAAAAAGTCGAAATAAATAGTGTGATTTCAAGTCTGACTATACGATATTGAAGTCACTTTTATTCAGCTTGAATATACATTGAAAGTGTCGGAATCAATTACCAGGTGTTATACAAGTTGGTTTATTTTAGTTGTAAATATGGTATCAGTGGAGGCAGGGATGATTTTGGCGTTGATGGTGAAGAAATACGAAAAATCATGGAAAAAATGTATAGTGAGTTGAGAAATTACATTGAGATGTATGTGAATAAACACGGAGGAAAACTACCCTATTTATTTTATAGTATTAATTTCATAGTATTTATTCTATCAATTATATCACGTCAATCAACTTGCTCCATTTCTATTTCTCAATACACCCCTGAATTTCTCAACTACCCCTGAATACACAACACTCAATACACTGAATCAATACTGAAGGCGTGCTAGATCATATTGCACGCGTTGAATGAACGCTGAATGCACGCTGAATCATACTGAGTGGCGCCACTCAGTGTCCTCGTGTGAAAGCTCCCATTGGAAACAATGTTAACCGAGCAGTGGCGGCAGCTTCGGTGTCCGCCACTAGTTGCGCGAGCGAGCAACCGAAAAAATCGGTTGCCACCACCGACAACCGCAGTTGCCTCGTATGAAAGGCTACATTGCAAAGCATTGCGGGCAACTAGTGATTGCCTCGTGTGAAAGGGGCTTTATATTTGGTGATGCAAATGCGTACAAAATAGTAAGAAGAGATCGAGGGAAAAAATAGGAGGAATGATGGTTGTTTACAGGATGGAGATACAGGAGATACATTATGATGGGTAAGGGAATGGCCGAGGTATTAAAAATAGGTGCTAAACTCAGGGGAAATACAGAAATTTGTATTGGTATACGTTCCTCCGAAGTAAAAATCGTGGATCATCAATGAATATGACGGTCTATTGACTGATATTGTCAAGAACTGAGGAGATGATTTTCAAGAAATAAAAATAGCATGATGTTGGGAGACTTTAATTGTGGAGGGGTGGATTGCAGAAATGGAGAGGCGGGAAGCAATCCCAAAGCATAGGGAAATATATTGTTAAATTTTGTCATGGAACATGTTAACACAGCAAGTCGAAGAATGTACAAGATATAGAGATGAGGACAAGCCGTCAAAACTGGATTTGATATTGATAGAGGATATAATTGAAGAGATGACATACAGGAGTCCCATTGGCAAAAGTGATCATTCATTAATTGAAATAAAAAAGTAGCAGGAAAAAACTGATCAAAAGACCTTCTCGTATGGGTGGACCATGTAATTCCAACGGAATGATATCAGCTGGCAGAAACAAAATACACAATATAAGCCGATAAAAATAACTGAACACTTAACATCACTAGCGCCAAAGGATTATATACCAAAATAAACTTGACTATCGCTCGTAGTTATTGTTTACGATTAGTTGTTGTTTGCGATTCATACAGGAAGTTTTATAATACGAAAATACATTGAAAATATAAACACTTACTTATAAACAAAGCGACGCAAGTTTATACGTGCATAAACAACAAATCACATGAGTTGACCATCTAGTGATGGGCCAAGTATGGATATTCAAATGATATCGATACCACCTTCCGATTCCGATACTCACGTATACCGATACCAACATCCCCCCCAGTTTACGCAAGTAAATTCACAAATCAACCACATAATCTTGCAAGTATGCCGGCTTTCGGCGTAAATTCACAAATCAACCACATAATCTTGCAAGTATGCCGGCTTTCGGCGGCGCCGCTGTGGCCGTTCCGCGGGTGACGTGGACGGTGTCTCTGGTGTGGCCGCGTCGTTAGGTCCGTCTGGAAAGTCGGGGCCGTCCTCCTGAGGCGTCATCGACTCCGCGTCTGGTGTCGGAGACACCGATATAGAGGGTGACTGTCGTGGTGGCCGTGCGCGCGGAGACTGTGGTGACGACGCACGGGTTGGTGATGACGGTGTGCTTGGTGACGACGATGAGGGTAGCGGCGATGAGCGTTCGGCGGGCGAAGCGTCCAGCATCAGTGATGTGTGCGATTCGGAATTTCCGGATCGGGACAGCGCAATCTGTTGATCTCCGGTCTGTTGACTTTTGGAGTCCTGCCGGCTGCTCTCTGCCCGCCGACCTATCGTGATGTCCGGAATGCCGTGCCGACCACTGGAAAGCTCCCCGATGTGTCGCAAGAACTGGCGATTTCGGAGCGTAACCCTACCGGATCCGTCTACCTTCACCATGTACTGGTCATAAGGCATGGTCTCGACGATCGTGCCGGACCGGTCCCAGTGGTTGCGGTGGCGCCCTGTCTGGTTCTGGATTAAAACCCTGGAGCCGGGTACCAGGGGGCGCAGACATCGAGTACGCCGGTGGAGACTATCGAATTGCCTGGCAAATCTCACGCGTAGGGCGTCCTCTTGTTGTCGCCAGGTGTCCCGCCACACTGGGTGAACATTGTTTCGACTAAACACTTGTGTTCTTGGTGGAACAGGAAGCAGATCATTGGTGGGTCGTCCGAATACGATATGTGATGGCGACAAACCTGTCTCGGGATCGGGCGTGTTCCGATATTGCAGTAGCCCCGCTGCCACGGCCTCTGTTTGCACACAACCGTCGTTGTTCGTGTTGGTCAATAGCAGTCGTTTCATCGATTTAACCGCGACTTCCGCTCGTCCGTTGGATTGAGGGAAGTACGCGGAGGACAGTCGATGATGCACGCCCCACCTTGCCAGGAACTCCGTGGTTTCCTTAGCGGTAAACTCCGATCCGCCGTCGGTGCTTAGCTCTAGCGGGACGCCGAATGTGGCAAAATAATGGATGAGTGTCTTGATGGCACCTTTGGCACCGTCTGATGCTGTGACAATGTGCGGCCAGCCGCTGAAGCGATCAACTATCACGAGATATCCTGTGCCACGTATGGAAAAGAAGTCTGCTGCTATCGCCTGGAATGGCTGGTGTGGCGTTTGAGACTGTATTGGGGGCATTCGTGACTGCGATGGAGCTATGCGCCAGCATTGTTGACACTGGTTTCGCGTGCTCTCTATGTCCTTGGTGATACCTGGCCAAAATACGGTCTGTTGCGCCCGACTGAACATCCGGCTGTTGCCCTGATGAGCAGCATGAAGAATCTGGAGCACTTATTTGCGTAAAGCTTCAGGAATTAAAGCGCGAGACCCGTGCATGATAACATCGTCGACGACGGACAGGACGTCGCGGTGTTGCCAATAGGCTTGAAGGGTTTCAGGAAGATGATCGCGAGATGAAGGGAAACCCGACTGTATGATGGACATTAGCGTTCGCAAGTCGTCGTCTGCGGCCGTTGAAGTCTTAAGCCGCTCCCAGGTGATCGCACCAAGCTTGGCGGCTCCAGTCTTCACTATCGCTATCACGTCAGGCTCAACGGTCCAGTCGTTGACGTCATGCGTTCGTAGGGCGCACAACGCGTTGACTTCGTCGGTGTTCTCGTCATCGCGGTCGGCTCGAGCGGGGTACCGCGATGCGGCGTCTGCGGCTGGTATTTCTTTGCCGGGTATATACACCACGCGAAATTTCCGCATTAATGTTCGCGATTTTAAGCGAAACAATCTCGGATTCGGGATATCGTCCAGTGCTCTGTCACTGAGTATTCTCACCAATGGTTTATGGTCGGTTGCAATAACCAAGTCGTGACATCCCAGCGTGAAATATCGACTGTCCTCGAGGGCCCACGCGACGGCCAACATTTCTCCTTCGACAGGGGCATATCTTGTCTCGGCCGAGCGCAGGAACCGAGACCCAGCTAGTGTGATGCGCCATCCGTCCGGACAACACCCTGGAGTGACAGCCTCACAGTGACAGTGCTTCTGACGAAGCCAGTATCCGACGCTGGTCTTGGACCAGTCTGGATTTAGGCAAGTTCGCCTTTTGGGGTCGAAAATTTCTACCCCCTCAGTTATGGCGTCAATGATGTCTGCTTTGGATTTCTCGAAGGCCTCGTCTAGTGTGGGCCCCCATTGGAATGCTGTCTTTGGGCTTAGGAGGGCTTTAAATGGTAACATGAGCTCCTGTGTTCGTCCATAATGCGCCACCTGGTTAACCAAGCCAAACCACGCCCTGACGTCGGTGATGTTGGTGGGCCGTGGAAACTTCGCGATGGCGTTGATATATTTTGGTAGCGGTTTTACGCTATTGGCGGTAATCTTAAACCCGGCGAATTTAACCTCCTTTGACGAAAACTGCAGCTTATCGGGGTTTAGAATTATGCCGCACCTGCCAACTTTTTCCATGTACTCTATAACCCTCCACCAGTGTGTTTCCAGGTCGGCGTCCCACAACACGACGTCGTCAACGCATTTGGACTTTCTTGGTATACCGGCGATGATTCTGTCATACCTTTCGGTATAGGCATCCTGAGATGAGAGGAAACCCATAGGCGCTCTCTTGTACCGGAAACGGCCTTGCTCCGTGATAAAAGTCGTTTTATGGCGATCCTCCGGCGCAATCTCGATTGAGTGGAAGCCGTTCCACGCATCGGTTACAGTTTTGAATACCTCTGGCGGTACTGCTCTAGCCTGCTTCGCAGGGGGTACTGTATGATGTGTTTCTCTCACACTGTGTTTGTTTAGAGGCTGAAGGTCGATCGTACGCCTGGGTGTGCCGTCACTTTTCGATGTCACCACCATGTTGTGCAGCCATGTGAGAGGGGTGCTGGGAGGCACCTTCTCGATCACATCCAACGCTACGTCGTTCTCAAGTTGTTCGGCCACAGCCTCCTGCCAGTGCACCGGTATGTTCGGTGGACGACGAGTGACCGTGGGCTCTACACTTGGATCAACCCTGATTATCATGGGTGGGCCTTTCATAGATGGCAACGGTTGATGAGGACACGTATTAAGTGTGGAGGACGCATATCTCGACCTGAGCCACGATTCCATACGGTCTCTCGTGTGCATAGATGGATGGAACGGAAGTTGTCGAGGACGACCTGGAGGTGCGGTTCGCGCTGGACATCCGCATGGTGCTGTCGCTGTGGATATTGGAGCGGTCGACTGTGTCGTTGTGGCTCCCGCGATCGATGTTCCAACCTTTGGGAAGTCCGAACCGACAATGCCGAGATCGATCATTGCTGATCTGCTCAGATAGAAACGGTCTGTGGAATTCGTGACATAAGCTATGACTGACGTTTTAAATTGCCTGTTCTGATCGTCTTTGCCGGAAAGCTTTAGACAAATTGCCCCGATGATGTTGATATCGGCGCTGTTCGCGGCTATAATTCGCTTCGTTACTTGACTAAGATGTTCACGGCGCAGCCCGACCTTTTTTAACGCGGACATTCCCATCAAGCACACTTGAGCGCCAGAATCGGCGATGGCAGTAATGATCGCTGTGCGCTGCGGGGGCGGGTTGATTCGCGCCTGTTGGTACGCATCAGCGTCGATCGTCACTCTTAGTCTCACAGTTGGGTGTGGGCGAGCTTCGGCTTGCCACCATCCGGGTGTGTCAAACGGCGATTTGTCCATTGCCAGAGTGCCGCGATGGCGCCTACTGATGATACCCACCGTCGGAGCATAAGACGTTTTTACCACCTGTGCCGCGGATACATGGTGGAACAGCGCCTCTGGAGGCTCGGACTTGGCGGATGGTTGTGTAAGCGACCTTGCCTTTTTCCAGCACTCGAGACACGTGCTGAACTCTCTTATTTTTCCTCGAATCAGGCCATACTTCTGGGTGTATCGACCGCATTCGCACCTGAATTTACGCCGCAATTTAGCCGCGTCCTCCCGATTTGGCGAAGCGCATGCTGTTGGTGAGCGCTGAGAGGCCTGACGTTTGTAGGCACTTGCTGCTACTCCCGCGCTTTCAGTCATCATTGCCCTGTTGGCGATTTCTTTTCCATCGATGATGGCAATCTTCTCGTTCAGCGACAGATCGTCGACGTTTGCCGTGCTTAGTACATCTTTTTTTATCTCTTCGTCGGCGAGGCCGTTCATCAGCACCAGTTTTATTATTTCCTCGGTGTAGTCAACGTCCGTGACACCGCTGCATTTTGGCATGGAGCATGATGACGACTTGTGCCACTGACATACACCGGCCATGCCTCGGAGGCGCGCGACGTACTGCCGAACCGGTTCCGCGGCATCTTGACTCGACTGGAGTAGCTGCGTCCGTCTAACACTAAGTGCAACACTCAACACGGCCAAGCGTTTCATGGATGAGAGTATTCCTGCCTCAGTTTTGGTGGCGATATTCGGGTCCTCCCTGAATAGAGTCGCCTCTAGCTCTGGCTCGCAGCAAGCGATGAGTTGGGCTGCTGCGTTGGTTGGTGTAAGGTCAGTGCCCCTCCTGAAGACTTCCCATCTTCTGACAAACGCCATCCACTCGTCCTCGCTGATCGCCTGCTGAAGTGTCGGCCGGTTAATACGCGGAGGCTTCTGGCGTGCTTCCTCAGATGCATCATGTACATTTCGTTGGTGCAACTGCATAAGAGCCACACATGTAGCGATGTCGTCGGCCGACTTCACCTCGTTGCAACCGCTTGCCTCGCATTTGAGTGTGATCGGCATGTTGCAGATAGCGGGTGCGACTTGCGTTTCCTAAGTAGCAATAACTGATATCATGATCAAAAGACCTTCTCGTATGGGTGGACCATGTAATTCCAACGGAATGATATCAGCTGGCAGAAACAAAATACACAATATAAGCCGATAAAAATAACTGAACACTTAACATCACTAGCGCCAAAGGATTATATACCAAAATAAACTTGACTATCGCTCGTAGTTATTGTTTACGATTAGTTGTTGTTTGCGATTCATACAGGAAGTTTTATAATACGAAAATACATTGAAAATATAAACACTTACTTATAAACAAAGCGACGCAAGTTTATACGTGCATAAACAACAAATCACATGAGTTGACCATCTAGTGATGGGCCAAGTATGGATATTCAAATGATATCGATACCACCTTCCGATTCCGATACTCACGTATACCGATACCAACAAAAACACAAAATCGAGGACTATGACGAACAAACTTAATCAAACTTATAATAAAGGGAACTATGAGAGTCTAAGAGATTATTTCGAAAATAGAGATTGGAGCAGTCTCATAAAAGACGAGGATATGGAAAAGAAATATCAAATGTTTTAAATATATATCAGGAAGGACTTTCATGATATGTACCCAAGTATGAAGGCCGGAGGAAGGGTAAAATGAAATGGTACAACCAGAAATGTGAAGACGCAAAACTGAAAAAAGAGGCTGCGTGGAACAAGATGAGAAATAGAAATACTGAAAACAATAGAATGATATACAAAATTCCTACAAACAATTATGTGAAAATAAGGCGCCAAGAAGAGAAAAATATGGAAAAGAATATTGCCGAGAAGAGCAGGGACACACCCAAAATATTCTATACATTTATTGATAAAAAGGTCAGGCAGAGATGCCATTACTCGACTAAAGGTGAACGGAGAAACCGATGATGATCATTGGGATATAGCAGATATAATGAACAAGAAATTTCAGGACGTATTCACGGATGAAGGTGAGTTTGAAAATCCGGAAAATTCGAAGATGGAGGAGTTGTGTGGAGATGAAAGATTTCAAAGTGGAATTGAGAAGTGCTGAACAAGATGAGCATGTTAGATGGGACAAAATCTCCTGGCCCGGATGAGGTTTCTGGAAGGGGTTTGAGAGAATGTAAAGAGATGCCGCTTCTCCCAGTGCATGATATTATTGAAAATTGCCTAAAGTGTGGTAAAGTGCCAACAATTTGTAAGCGAGCGCAAATAGTACCCATAAACAAAGGATGCTGCAGTAAAGATCCAGGGAACTACATACCAGTGTCATTAACAAGCATAATATCCAAACTATGTGAGAAAAGTATCAAAGATGTTTGGACAAATCACCTCGACAGGAATGGACTTATAGCTGAAGGACAGTACGGATTTATAAAGCAAAGGTCATGTGCAACCAATCTGCTGGATTTTTATACGAGGCTCATTGATTAAACCCAAGAAAGACGGCTGGGCTGACAGTGTATATTTATACTTAATAAGACATTCGACAAGGTTCCGCACAATACATTGATATGGAAAATGCGACATCATGGAGTAGAGGGTAAATTGTTAGAATGGATGGATGATTATATGATACCTATAAGCAAGGCAAATGTGCACTGTTATTCATCGGAAAAAGTATGAACGGTTGAACGTGAAAAGTGGAGTGCCCCAGGGATCGGTACTAGGACCGATTATGTTCATCGTATACGTAAATGACATGGTTGATAGTGTGAGCAGCTACGCTACAGCTACTGGTTGATAGTGTGAGCAGCTACGCTACAGCTACTGGTTGATAGTGTGAGCAGCTACGCTACAGCTACTGTTATTCATCGGAAAAAGTATGAACGGTTGAACGTGAAAAGTGGAGTGCCCCAGGGATCGGTACTAGGACCGATTATGTTCATCGTATACGTAAATGACATGGTTTATAGTGTGAGCAGCTACGCGAGTAGGTTTGCTGATGACGCCAAGCTTATGAGGCGAATTGAAAATGACATGAGTTGTGCAACACTCCAAAACGATTTAGATAAAATGTACAAATGGAGTAAGTGCTGGAAAATGGAGTTTGGTATCGAAAAATGTAAAGCTATGGATGTTGGAAAAAAAGAAATAGACCGTCTGGAAAATACAAAATGTGAGAAAAAATATTGCAGAAAGTGACAGAAGAAAAGGATTTGGGAAATATAATGAGGGACACTTTATCACCAGAAGGACACATTAACAAAATCACAGCATATGCATACAGACTAGTTAAAAATATATATACTGCGTTTCGATGTATGGATTAGGATATGTTGAAGAAGCTGATGACGACAATGATCCAACCAAGACTAGAATATGCGGCAGTGGTATGGTCTCCGTCTTTGAGGAAGCATATCGACAAACGGGAGATGATACAGAGAGCAGCAACGAAAATCGCACAAAGTTTGAGAAGTTTAGAATAAACAGAAAGGTTGATGAAACTAGAACTGACTACGCTCGAAAAGAGAAGACATAGAGGGGAGTTGATATAATTTTTCAAATACATGAGAGGACTTCCAAAAACGGATCGGTAAGACTGGATTGTTTGGAATGAGAGGGATCAAAGGGGACATGGTATGAAATTGAAAAGATGCCGACAGAAGAGCAAACAAGACAGTTTTAAAGTTTATAGAAGTTTGTAGAAGCACAGAAAAGTGGAATAGTTCAGACAGCGGGATCATTGAAACCAGAGCAATTCAATCGATCAAGGAGCGTCTAGATAAATCAATATTTGGAGACGGGACAGATCGAGCGCAAGCTCATATCCCGTAATGCACAAATAGGTGAGCACACAAAGTGGAAGGGAGAAACACACAAATGAATATAAAGAGAGTGAGGGAGAGAGAGCGGCCAGCACTCACTATGAAAATCTTCCACGAGCAATAGAGCGAGAAAAAGTAGCCAAGAAAGTTGAAGTATTTTCCGCGCCACGTCTTGGACCACTCGACTCGCTCCAACATTGCGTGCAGATCGACGCTCTCCAAGAATAACTGACGAAATACTTCCTGTCGCGCCCAACACACAAACACACACGTACACACGCAAATAGCACACCAACATATACACACACGCACATACGCAAACATGAAAATATATACATAAACATACACTAACACACACACACGAACAAACACACACATTTTTCAAATTTTCTTTTGGATGAGATTTGTAACGCGCCTTACACCTGAGTCTCTAAGGCGCTCAATACATAAATGATACATGAACACAATGTTAGAGTCGAGTATGAAAGTAAAAGAGAAATAGTCGAATTACATAAGCAGAGAACATGAGTAAAGAACTCCCAAGTAATGAACAATAAGCCTAACAAATACAACATTACGTAAACGTAAGAACCTCTAAATAACACATGAGAGGCATACATATGAAGTAATGGGAAACCCCTGTAATAAACACACACAAGAGACAACGACCACCAACTGTGTATTCAACGCCCTGTCCGTCCTCGTTACATAATCCCACGCTAGGGGGCACTAGAAGTATGGACTAAGACACAGGACCATATTACCACACTCCTCTCCAAGATTACACACACTATCTATTGTAAGATAAACAATGAAATTGTTGGATCATACATAGAGAAGAAACAATATTTTACAACAACAATCGCGGTTAATAGTTGAATCACTTTTATATAACATGTGAACACAAGACTGGAATGCTAGACCGCATCAGTGACGTAGTCATCTAGGTAAGCTGGTCGGCGATGTTCTCGTTGGCTGCGCCGCGGACTAGCCGGTTGCACGTCTGGCGGAGGTGACGGTGTATGGTAGAAATATCCGCTGGCTTGGTTTCCGCCGTCGGCATCGTCAGCGGTTCCGTCGGCTTCGTCGTGTCCGTTGTCCGGAGTATGTTCAGATTTCGATGTCTGGTTCGCGGTAGTAACCGGCATCAGATGGCGGCGGTTACGCCACCAAATTCGACCGCTCCGAAGACGGATCGCATAAGCACAATGACGACCCACAGCAGAAACATCACCAACCCTATCCCATCTCCCGATGGACCGGTTCTGTATGTATACCCTCTGTCCGAGCCGTAGTGGTGCTAATGCTCGGGATATTTTGTTGTATGTGGTGATAACGCGCTCTCTAGTACTGACAGCACGCCTATCACATTCGTCTGCTTTTTCTTGTCATTCCGGAGCAAAGGACCGATGGTGAGCTGGCAATGCACTGCGCAGTGGATGACCGTATACGATTTGTGCAGGTGAACGTCTGCCGACTCCTGGGGCGTTTCTCAGTTCGAGTAGTCCACGAGCAAATTCGTCTGTGTTCATGTCGCCATGGTCTGTGCATTTATGTATGAGCCGTTTTGCTCGCTTCACTGCGGATTCAGCATGACCATTAGCATGTGGATAATGAGGGCTGGTGATGTTGTGGCGTACCACCCATCGCATCAGGAAGTCTCTGGTTCGATGAGCTACAAACTGAGGTCCTGCATAGCTGCGCATATACTCAGGAACGCCGGTACACGTGAAAATCTCGCGATTCAGTCTCTGACTAACCCTCGCTGAGTGTGCATGTGTAACCATCGCTGAGTGTGCATGTAACGCTGAGTGTTCCTTGAGTTATATTTCAGTTGTTTTATTATTATATTTGATTTAGCGTTATTTTGATTCTCCATTACTCGTTTTGTTCATTGATAATATTTGCCTTTTAAATGGCGGATATTTTCTTCTTGCGAGCTCATTCATTTACTTCTAAGACTGTTTTTTGTTTAAGTCAATTAATCTTTCTTTTGTTTCAGGTTATATATTTGAATTTTTATATTTTGTTTATGAATGTGATTGAGAATCAGGGTTCGCAGCCATAGTTGCTTTGCAATCTTCCTGCTGAATTCTCTCATCACATTCTTTTTCTTCAATTTTCAGTTCAGTTTGTATATTATTTAATTTAATTTAACTTTGTCTATAAATAGTGCTGTCCATGGATATATGTACTATTTTCTGCTTCATGTCTGTTTTGTTGATGTGGCGGGCTGAACATTTTAGCCCCGCCCCCACGGCTAACGGCCGGTATTCCCGTTTTCCGTCAACGCCCAGCCCTTTCCTCGCACTGAGGTGCCAACTAATTCTGTGTTGCTCTCATACTCTGTCTTTGTTGTCGCCCATTGGACATTTTGCTTTGCGATGTGTTTAACAATGAACTCTCAATAAATTTTTCTCACATGTGTTTTCTAGTGTTTTTCTTGTTGTATTGTATTGTATTGTATTGTACTGTTTTTCATTTCAAAACCTAAGTATGGTCGTTCGCATGCCGTTCTGGGTGTTTCTCCAGAGGTTCGACGGGCCATCAAAACTGCCGGAGACCGCCTGTTCGTGGATTTGTGCAGCTGCACTGTCTATGATCGTTTCTGGGTAGCGCGCTGCTCCCACTGCTGCGGCCTCGGCCACAAGAAGAACCGCTGTGCCCCCTCCAATGCCATCACATGCGGCCACTGTGCTGGGGCACACCATTCTTCGCAATGTCCGGATAAGACTAAAAAATGTTGCGCCAATTGTGTAAGACACGATCGCCCCGCCAATCACTCATTGTTTTCGCCTCAGTGTCCCTCCTTCGTCGCCGTGAAAAATTCGATCCGACAGCGCACCATTGTAGCTCCTCCAGCCCAGTCTCCTTCATTTTCCCATTGTTCTTCTGCGTGACTTCCTACAGCCCATTCTTCCACCTCACCCATCAAGCACCCGAATTGCTCATTTCCTCATCACGACTTTTCTCAACGTCTTCCCTCTCATAACTCTCTTCCTTTTAGTAAGCACATTTCTCTTGGTTTGTTCAATACCAGATCGGCCCGTAACAAATCCTTGTATATATCTGATGCACTACTCTCCAATCAACTTTCTCTCTTGTTCTTAACCGAGACATGGCTCCTGGAGAGCGACGTTCCCACGTTTAGAGCTCATCTTCCCCCGTCTTTTAATTTCTTCCATGCCTGTCGATCTCTTTCTTCATCATTGAAACCTTCGGGCGGTGGAGTTGGCGTCATTTTCAATGCCTCGCTTTCCCTCTCCACCCTCACAGAATTCAATTTTACATCTCCTGCTTTCGAATTTTTAGTACTCTGTCTGTCTCTACCAGCACTTCCCACCCTGGGTATTATAGTGGTATACCGTCATAATAATTCTGGTACCGCCTCACTCTTCCTGTCTGACTTTGACGAATTCATCTCACTACTTTCCCAACATTTCTCTGATAACTATGTTCTGCTAGGCGACTTCAACATCTGGGTTGATCGCCCTTCGTCTCAAACTCTCATACGTGATTTTATTTCTCTGCTCGACTCTTGGGATCTTCTCGTCTTGAACTCAGGTGCTACCCATACTTCTGGTCACACGCTGGATCTCATTATTTCCACTCCGACTTCTTCGAAACTCATTTCCCCAGACATACTCACCCACCCCCCAGATCCTCTTTTTTCTGACCATAGCCTTATCACATTTCAACTTTTTTCCCCTCGTTCTCCCAAATCTTCCTCTAGGGTTATTCTTTCACGCAACTACAAGAATTTCAATTCTTCTCACTTCTCCTCTCTTGTCGAACGCTTCCTATCTCCTCTTAGTTATGTTTTCCTCAGTCCTCTATCACTCCCAAACTTTATCTCAGATTACCTCTCAAATATAAATGATCTTATCTTTCCACTCCGTGAAATCAAAGTTATCTGCGAATCTCCACCCCCTCCTTGGTGGTCCTCAGATCTGCGCCTCCTGCGCTCCAAATGCCGTCGTACGGAGCGTCTCTGGAGGCGCTTTCGCTCTCCTTCGTCCTGGTCAACCTTTTGCTCGGCTCGAAATTCCTTCCTCGCCTCTCTTGCTTCCGCCAAATCCATTTATTTCACCTCTCACCTATCCTCACTGGGAAAGGGTTCACACTCTCGGTGGTCCACTCTGAAATCAATAACTGGTAGTGCCTCCCGGAGTCCAATAATGATTTCAGCTGATCAATTCTCCTCTTTTTTCACTCAAAAAATTGATACAATACTCTCAAATATTCCAAAAAGTCATTTTCCTCTATCATTTCCTACCTCCTCAAATTCTATTTCGGCCTTCGTACCAATTTCTCCCTATAAAACATCTCGTTTTCTCCTCAAACTCCGCAACAAAAGAAGCCCCTCGGATCCTATTAATTTTTCCGCTCTCTCTGATTCGATCCTCCTCCTTGCTCCCATTCTCACCCATATGGTTAATTCCTCTTTTCTTCATGGTCAATTTCTAGCTTCTAAGCATGCTATAATCACACCCATACTGAAGAAGCCTAATGTTGATCCTGCCATCCCCTCCAACTATCGTCCTATATCTATGCTTACGCTTCCTTCTAAACTTCTTGAACACGCTATCCTTGAACAACTTCGTCCGATTATTACTCCGGTCCTTGATCCTTGTCAATCAGGCTTCATGTCAAATCATTCAACTGAAACTCTCCTTATTCGCCTCACTAATGACATTTTTTCCAACTTTTCCTTCGGCAAATCTGTTCTGCTAATATCATTGGATTTTTCATCTGCCTTTGATCTCGTCAATCATTCCATTCTTTGTGAAGATCTCGCCCATATTGGCCTTTCTTCCTCAGCTCTTTCTCTTGTCTCTTCCTACCTTCATAAACGTTCCTTTTCTGTCCGCTGTAATTCCCGGATGTCTGTCAATGTTCCGTTGACTTCTGGCGTCCCACAGGGTTCTCTCCTGGGACCACTCCTTTTCAACCTCTACGTCTCGTCCCTTTGTTCTGTCCTCAGAGAATACCCTATTTCCTTTCACGTCTATGCTGACGATGTACAAATTTACTTTCCCTTATCTTTACATAATTCTTCTTTAGTATCTAAACTTCTTTCCCATATTTCGTCATGGGCTGCCTCCAGATACCTCCTTCTTAATCACGACAAAACTGTCTACTTAGCTTTTCATCCTCCAAGGATAACCCCTACCACTGTCTCCTTGCCTCTAGCTGCTCAAATTCGCAACCTTGGCATCACATTTGATCCAACAATATCATTTTCTCAACACTTTTCTCAACTCACTCGCTCTTGCCGCTTCATTCTGAGAAAATTGTATCCCATACGTTCTCTTTTGGACGAATCTTCGGCTGTTCTTCTCGTCAATTCTTACATTTTCACTCGCCTAGATTACTGTAACTCCTTGTTTTTTCACCTTCCCCTCAAAAGTATCCGCCATCTACAATCCATTATTAACCTTGCCTGTCGCTTCGTTCTTAAACTTCCTCCCAAAACGCCTACTTCAGCTCACCTTCACCGCCTTGGTTGGCTCACTGCTCATTTCCGAATTCGCTACAAAATTTGTTGTTTGGTGTACAAAATCCTTCACTGTCCTTCACCCCCGGCCTATCTACGCTCACTACTTCTGGTTCAAGAGAGTACTTCTGGTTCACGTCGCCATCCTACTCCTCTAATCTGTCCCCCTGCGTTGAACCAATCCACTTGGTCTGCGAAATCATTCTTTTTTTCTGCACCCCGCATTTATAATTCACTTCCTCCTCGCCTCCTCCGAATGAAATCCTACTCATCTTTCTCCTCTGAGCTGCACAAACATTTCCTTTCTTTAGCCTCAGAGTCTTCTTAAGTTTACTTGTTGGCAATGTTATAATTGATTTATTCTTCCTATTGATATTGATTTAATCCGTTTTTCCTTTTATTTAATGATTTATCTCGTTTTTGCACATTTTAGTTACATATTCCGGACTCATAATTGCTACATGTTTGTGTTTCTGTTCTGCGCTGCATGTTTTTACTTCACCCAACCTGCGCAATTGACCAAATTTCCCACTTGCTCCAGTATTATTTTGTGTGTCGCGCGCTTGTAACTATTGTGTGCGCTATATTAAATACATGTTTGTTGTTGTTGTTGTTGTTGTATCATTTATTGCCAAAAAAACAACATCACACAGGTAACACAAAATAACGAAAACATCAGAGGCAATATAGTCTGTCAAGCCATGGCTTGTTAGACAGACAATAAATATTTTTAATCTAGATTTGTGCAGTGCAACAAATTACTACAAAACATATGCTAAAACAAAACATGCAACAGAACAATGCAAAAACAGAATATATACAAAACAAACAATACAGTCATACTGTGAACGTACAAATTATGTGTTTGCCTGGAGGTTATACAAGTGGTGTTTAATTTTCGCTTTAAACGTATCTATAGACATAATGGTATATGCTGATTTAATACAAACCGGTAGACAGTTCCAAAGTTTAGGCCCAAGGTATAATATTGAATTTTTGAAGAGGCTGGTTCGGAAGGATGGACATACCAAATTCACATTATTTCTACGTGTTGTTAATGAGTGTCCTTGAATTTGAAATATGGCATCATTATTTTTCATTGATCTGTATATAGTAAGATACAAGAAATACTTGTGCACATTCTCAAGTTTTAACATTTTCTGGTTGGCGAATATCTCGTCAGCTGAATACCTGCTTTTCTTGAAGAAAATTAGTTTCAGGATGCGTTTCTGAACAGTGAAGAGACATTTTAAAAATGATGGCCATGTGCAGCCCCAGACTGATATGCAGTAAATCAATTTGGAATAGCAAAGGGCATAATACAAGGTTTTCATTGCTTCCGTAGTCAGAGTTCGTCTGGTACGGTATATGACACCTGCTGTCCTAGATAATGCCCTACATACACTGGCAATGTGTTCGTTCCAATTGAAATATTCATCTATTATGACACCTAAAAAGTGTGTGCTCTTAACCCGCTGAACAACATTATTTCCAAGTTTTAATGTGTGCAGAGTATGTGTCAGAGACCTGTTTTGAAATAACATGACATGTGTTTTTTTAACATTAAGTTTCAGCTTATTATGTTCTGTCCAAAGATTTATATCATCTAACGTTTGGGACAATTTCAAGTGAAGATTTTGTAGGTCGTGATCGGAAACAATGAAACTGGTATCGTCTGCATACATGGTGAAATAGGCATTGCTAGAATTTATTATATCATTTATATACACTAGGAACAAAATTGGGCCCAAAATGGACCCCTGTGGCACTCCGCTCTTGATCACACTGTACTGAGAGCATACATCATTACAGAATACCATTTGTTTACGATCGGCCAAATAACTTTTCATTAAATCTAGAGGGGGGCCCCTCAATCCATACTTTTGCAATTTAAACAGTAATATATCGTGATCTAGCGAGTCGAAGGCTTTAGAGATATCTATAAAAACTGATGCCACGTGGGATTTTTTGTCTAATTCAGAATAAATTTTTGACGCAAAGTGCAGCAGAGCCGACTGCGTGGACCTGTTTTTTCTAAATCCGAATTGACAGTTCGCGAGTAAGTTGTTTTTTTCAAGGAAATGAATCAATCTGTAAGCAATGGCCTTTTCAAATATTTTGCTTACCACTGGGAGAATTGATATTAGTCTATAATTATTGATACACGTTTTTGACCCCGATTTGTGCAGTGGTAGAGATTTAGCAATTTTCAGAGAGTCTGGGAATATTCCACAACTGAAGGAGAGATTAATTATATGAACCAAAGGAGGTACTATATAGCTTACCACCGATTTTAAGATATTTGCGTTTAATTTATCAAACCCCGCCGAATTAGATTTTAGGGACAATATGTAGCCTTTTATTTCACTCACAGTGCATGGGACTAAATACATGGAAAATAAAGGAGATGGATCTAAATACTGACTGAAATTGGATTTTTTTAAGGTGATGTTAGCGGTGGGACCTTTATCCACCAGATTAACAAAATGTCTATTGAAAGCATCAGCAACTTGATTGTCCGAAATACCATCTAAATTAATGGGTATATTACTTTCATTTTTACGTCCCAAGACCTGGTTAATCACCTTCCATGTTTTCTTAGGATTGCCTTCACAATCTTTTAACTGGCTCTTGTAGTACTCGTTCTTAGCGGCTTTTAAAATAGAAGTCAACTTATTTCTATACTGCTTATACCTATCCTTGTATGTGAGCGGCCACTTGTGAGCGAGTCTTGCTAATCTGTGCTTTTCTCTAATACTTTGGATTAAACCTGCGGTCAGGTAAGGAGATGTATTTTCGAATCTTCCTGATCTAGCAATCTTCAACGGAAAGTATCTTGAAAAGGCACTGCAGATCATATTTGTGAATTTATTATATGCGTCGTTTGGGCATATTGCTGAATTGACATTATTCCAGTTCATTTCTGCCACCTCGTTGGAAAATGATGTCATATTTATCTGGCTGAAATCGTGCCTCAATATCTGACGGTGTGGTTTTGAGGGAGCACCACTCTCTCGAAAGCAAGAGATAATCGGACAGTGATCAGAAATGTCGGTGAAAAGTATGAAATTGCTTGTGTTTGCAGATACCCTGTTATGCCAAATGTGGTCTATAAGTGATACAGAGTTGTTTGTTATTCTGGTTGGTTTTGTGGTTGAAGGAAGTAACGAATAGTTGTACATACTATTTTTAAACTCTTCCACGAGACTGCTGTTAGACAACAAATTGATGTTCCAATCTCCAAAAAAATAAACATGTTGATATGATCTGCGGCCTATAAAAAGCAAAATATCACTCATAATTTTGATAAATTCTGTGTGATTCCCATTTGGCGGTCTATATACAGAGATTAAAATACTTTTCTTGTTGTTGTTCATAATCTCTACACATACACACTCCAGTGCAGGATCACATCTACATAATTCATATAGCACAGTAGAGGGAAATACATCTCTCACATACATACACACTCCCCCGCCTTGTCTATTACGGTGGATTGCATGCATGGAATAGTTAGGAATTCTATAGAGTGAGGCAATATCATCATTTAATCTGGTTTCGGAGAAACCTATCACATCAAACTCTTTGTTGCTTAGACTCAGTACCTGATCAACAAAACTTTGCAAATTTGCGGGTACACTAGCAATATTCAGCGCGAGAATGGAAAACCCATCATTGTTGTATGTGTACTTATGTGTATGCTTGCTTTGTATTGTGTGTGTTGTATGCTTGTTTTTTGTTGTGACATTTCGTATGCATGTGTTATGTGTAGTGTATTTGTGCTTGCATGCGTCGTGCATTATGTGTTTATTTGTATGTTTGTTTTGCGTTGTGTGTATGCCTTCTCACACCTTGGATTTGTCATTTCTGGATGATGGATGATGATGATTCGTGGATGATGTGTGGCGATGTTGAAATGAATCCCGGTCCTGCTCGACCACAAAAACGATTTTCAAATATACTTTTCGCCAACATCAGAGGCTTGTATAAGAATATCCAATATTTGACAGCAGCCAGTCGCTCCAAGGTCATCGCTATCTGTGCCAAAACGCTTGTGTCCGATTATCGGGACCAATCTGAGCTAGTGATGCCAGGTTTCAGTAAGCCATTGCTAATCAAACGTGACTCAAAAAACAGGCGGCGTGGCATGGCAGTGTATGTACGCAAAGGCTTTTCAGCAACGAGAATTACAGCGCACGACTGCACTTGTCATGAAGTTATGCTGCTGCGTGTCAACACCGCCTTGATGAATTTTTACATCTTTGGAGCCTACTGAAATCCAGACAGTAACGACTCTATCTACGAATATCTCTTGTCAGCCATGTGAACAATTCAGGAGAAAGACATCAAGTCAGCGTTTGTATTTGTCGGGGACATGAACGCCCATCACCGTGAGTGGCTCTTGTCGACATCCCCTACAGACGCCCATGGTAGAGCAGCATATGATTTCTGCAACATTTCTGGCTGTTCCCAAATGGTGTCCGATCCCACACATCAGGCGGGAGACTGTTTGGACTTGGTTATGACAGACGTCTCAGATATCCTGAGTGTAAACGTGGAAGCTCCAATAGGAAGTTCAGATTACTCGTCGCTGTCCGTGAAGTTGACATTGAGACAGAAAGTTTCTCCTTACACGATTTCAAGGCTCGTGTACATGAAGAACAATGTTGACTGGGTGAAGGTGAATGATGAATTGAAAGCAATTAAAGTTTCAAATCTGCTGCAGAAGGAATGCCCCATCGATGCATTGAACAAATACATTACCGATGTCATCTCAAGGAGAGTGCCTACTAAAAAACTACGTTTTCGCTCTGATGAGAAAGCCTGTTTCACCAACGAATGTCGCGGCATCGGATATTGGCTGAGGCAAATACATTGTAGCTGCAAGCCAAACTCACCTAACTGCTGTTCAAGCGGATGGCGAGTGACATTGGCGGGGTCCAGGTTCCTCAGAAATACCGAACGGCGGTACGCTCCCATTGAAGGAGAGGCGTTGGCAGTGGCATGGGCGCTCGAAGACACGAGGTTCTTCACTATGGGCTGTCGTGATCTCACAGTGGCTACCGACCACAAGCCGTTGGTGAAAATCCTCGGGGATCAAACAATCAGTGCAATCACCAACCCCAGATTATTCCGGATAAAACAGCGCATACTTATGTGGCACTACAAAATTGTGCATGTGCCAGGAACCGCCACGCCAGCTGCGGACACCACATCCCGGTATCCAGTTGGCCACGATGACGTGTCTAACACCGATCATGACGTATTGGGGGTAATCATAACACCGCGAGAGAATTCTGACGAAATGGAACCCAACGTGGTGGCATCAGTGAGGTCGGCAATCACGCGTATGGGAGCGGTAACATGGGAGAGAGTCAAGGTGGCCACCTCGAACGACGACGCACTTAAAGACCTTATCAAAATGGTTGAAAATGGTTTTCCATCGTCCCGTACTAGAATCGCACAAGGGTTACAGCCGTACTGGCAATATCGGGAACGGTTATGCACAGTGGACGGCGTAGTCGTGCTGGATGGCAGGACCGTGATACCGAAGTCTCTTCGCCAAGAGGTATTGCGCAGTCTGCATTCAGCACATCAAGGCACAAGCAAGATGCTCGCCCGTGCAGCAACGTCGGTTTTCTGGCCCGGCATAACAACAGACATGAATAATCAGCGAGACCTGTGTATCGACTGCTGGCGAATGACACCATCACAAGCGCGAATGCCCCCGGTGGAGCCATGCGTGCCAACAAGACCATTTCAGGCTGTAGTGTGGCGTGTGCGGTGCATAACACATACATATGATAGTATTGCGATTTGAGTTGCATTATTGTTTGTATCTGGCTTCACTATGTACACGTTATTTAAACTGTATGTAGAATACGCGCTGCACATGTTTTGCAATGTTCACTGAAATCGCTTACGCAAGCACACACACACGCGCACAAGATTAGCTGACGGAGAGGGCGAGAGCTGTACACCGGGCGAGCACGGAGCAGCATCCACTTCACAGAACTTGCAGCAATACAACCAACCAGCGACGCCGGGGCGGACTATGGTGTCTACATCAACGCCCACTCATCTCGGGTATAAAAAGTCCCATGTCCGATGTTCATGCACGGTCTGGCAGGGCTACTCTCTGTGACTGTCCTTTTGTCTTATTCCCAGCATTTGAGCGCATTGCCGTTGGCATATACGCCGTTCACTGGGTTTATATACATAGCTGTGCTCCGCACGTGGTTTTATATACATAGCTGTGCTCCGCACGCTGTTTTATATACATAGCTGTGCTACGCACGCTGTTCTATATACATAGCTGTGCTACGCACGCTGTTTTATATACATAGCTGTGTTCCGCACGCTGTTCTATATACATAGCTGTGCTCCGCACGCTGTTTTATATACATAGCTGTGTTCCGCACGCTGTTCTATATACATAGCTGTGCTCCGCACGCTGTTTTATATACATAGCTGTGCTACGCACGCTGTTTTATATACATAGCTGTGCTACGCACGCTGTCCTATATACATAGCTGTGCTCCGCACGCTGTTCTATATACATAGCTGTGCTCCGCACGCTGTTCTATATACATAGCTGTGCTCCGCACGCTTTTCTATATCTATAATGTTCTGTATCTATAATTGAATTATAATCGTTGAGTGATTATAATATATCGTGTAAATTGTTGTCATAGTGTATTTTGGTAGCCTGCCATTAACGGCAGTGTTACAAATGGTGACCCCAGATGGTATTTGAATCGTTTTCTGTTGTTTTTGTGTGGTGCTTTTCACCTGGTGGTGTGTCTGTGTGGTTTTGCTTGCCTCTTACATATTAGTGCGTGCAGTATCATGGCGACTCAAAAACCTGTACATGCATCCGCACCACCCATCCTGGGAGCCCCTCCCCCGTTTGTGGAAGAAAATCCAAATATTTGGGTGATTCAACTCGACCTTTTCTTTTCGCGAGCGCAAATAACCGACGAGCGCTCCCGTTTCGAAACTGCCGCGTCTCTGCTGCCGGCACACCACGTGATGCAATTTATCGACATGATACGCGACCCCCCTGACGACTGTTATACAAAGCTGTGTGACGCCCTGCAAACCCGTTTGGGAGAGTCTTCGGAGCAGAAGTTGCGCGCAGTACTAGAATCGTAAGAATTGGGTGACCGACGGCCTACTCAGTTTCTTCGGCACCTACAAGAGCTTACTTCGCCCTACATAAAGGAAAGTAACTCACCTCTGGTACGCCAAATCTTCTTGAAGGCAATGCCGGACGCCGTAGCACCGTTTCTTCAATTTTTACCGCCGGAGACGCCGCTCGACACACTGGCAGGCACCGCGGACCGTGTCTTATCCGCCCTGCCTCGCGCCAGCGCCGTTGTCAGTGCCGTCGATCGCAGCAGCCAGTGTCATGATTGTGCGCAAGCCAGAACCAACGCACAAGAGCTGTTGACACTGAAACGGCAATTGAGCGGAATACAGCAGCAGCTGAAGAAGCTGACTACCTGTGCACAGCGCGGCCGTTCGCCACAACGCCCACCGTCACGTACCAGGTTAGTGACACCGCAACCACAGTCAGAACAGTCAGGGCGAGACGACAACAAACAACAACTCTGCTGGTACCACAAAAAGTTTGGTGACAAAGCACGTGCCTGCATCCAGCCATGTACGTATAATTTAAACTGACAAGGGGGTGCCAACATTCGCCGGTTGCTACCCTCGCATCCACCAGAAATGGCGATAGCTCAACCACACCATTCTTTGTGTGCGACCCCAAGACTGGTGTGAAATTTCTCATAGATACAGGCGCCCAGTACAGCTTGCTGCCAGTATCCAAATTTGTAACTTGCACAAGTCAACGTAAACCCGCACCATCGCCACTTCTCCTACAAGCCGCAAACGCATCCTCTATTGGCACATATGGTGACCACTCGTTGACAGTATCGTTGGGCCTTCGCAGAAATTTTCATTGGTCCTTTATACTGGCAGACATCGATATTTCGATAATTGGCTTGGATTTTTTTGTCGCATCATGACATTCTCGTCCTCCCGCGCCTTCGCCAGCTTGTCGATAATGCCACCGGTCTCAAAACAACAGGTCGTAGCAGCTGCACATCACTGCTAATATCCGTGTGTTTGCCCGATCACAGCAAGTCATACGAAAAAATGCTGGCGCAATATCCACGTTTGACGTCATCGCCGGTGCTCAACGAACCAGTGCGCCACGGTGTGGTTCATCGAATAGAGACTCGAGGTCAATCGGTGTATTGTCGTCCGCGCAGGTTAGACGCTTCTCGTATGGCCATTGCCAAGAAAGAAATTCAATCTATGCTTGACCAAGGCATCATTCGACCAAGTAGCAGCCAGTATGCATCCGCATTGCACATGGTGCCCAAAAGTACATCGGGTGAATGGAGACCATGCGGGGACTACCGGGCCTTGAATCGAATTTCAACTGCTGACCGTTATCCAGTGCCTTACATGTCAGATTTCACCTTGGGACTGCACGGCAAGACCATATTCTCACACATTGATTTGGTGAAAGCATTTTTTCAAATCCCCGTGCACCCTGACGATGTACATAAGACGGCAATAACAACCCCCTTCGGCCTTTTTGAAATGCTTCGAATGCCTTTTGGGTTGAGAAACAGTGCTCAAACCATGCAGCGTCTAATGGATTCCATTTTGCGCGGTTTGTCGTTCGCCTACGTCTTTATCGATGACATTCTGGTGGCAAGCACTTCGCGGGAAGAACATGAAGAACACCTTAAAGAAATTTTTCGACGTCTGAGCCACCATGGCATACGCATAAACACTCAAAAATGTGTTTTTGGCGCTAGCAAACTGCAATTCCTCGGACATGAAATTTCTGCCGACGGCATCTATCCCATCAAAGAGAAAGTGGAAGCCGTGAAAAATTTTCCCAAGCCAATAACCCATTGCGATCTACGTCGATTTTTGGGGATGTTGAATTTTTACGCCCGTTTCCTGCCCAACTCAGCAAGCATTCTACAACATTTGTACAACCTGCTGACTGACTGTCGACGCAAATCCAAAACCCCGCTGGTATGGAACACCGCTGCATCAACCGCTTTTGAAGACGCCAAAGACCTGTTGTGTAACGCCACATTGCTGCGACACCAGGATTCAGACGCCAAGGTGGGTCTGTTTACAGATGTGAGTAGCGTAGCTGCTGGTGCAGTACTGCAACAAATGCGTAACGGCCAATGGGAGTCGCTCGCGTTCTGGTCTCACAAGTTACCACTGGCTCAACAAAAATACAGCGCTTTCGGACGGGAACTTCTGGCAGCATATCTTGCAATTCGACAATTCCGGCCGTTTTTGGAAGGGCGAAATTTCACGCTGTTTACTGATCACAAGCCTTTGGTCGCCGCAATCAAATCATCGACAGCTAACCACTCGCCCAGGGAACAACGGCATCTGGATTACATAATTCAATTCACCACCGATGTTGAGCACATCAAAGGCACCGACAACATCGTCTCCGACGCACTCTCACGTATAACTGCTGTCAGCGAGCAAATCAATCTGTATCATTTATTTGCTTGACAATATTATTTGCTAGACACCCGACAGGAAAAAAAACAAAACCTGTTTCAAGGGCGGATGAGCTATCTGATAGCCAACGGCCATCTAGCATGTTCCAGTTTGCAAACGTGTTTTCATTTTTCTATTTGTGCCTACTCCCTGCTCGCTGTGATGTTCCTGTCGGTTGTCTCTTTCGCGCCTGTGTATAAATATGTGCGCTATATTAAATATATGTTGTTGTTGTTGTTGTTGTTATCAGATGGCGTTGCAGCAACGAGACGATGTCGAAATTCATTCATTCCGCAAGTCAGCTGCAAGTTCTCTGCAACTCACCCACAAACCTCTGCCTACGCACGCAGACACTACAATTGTTTGTGATATTTCAACCGGCACTGACCGACCTCTTGTTCCTGCAGCGGCCCGTAAAACGGTGTTCAGCACATTGCACAATCTATCGCACTCCGGCCGTGCAGCTACATACAAATTGGTGAGCGAACGATTTGTGTGGCCGAGTATGCACAAAGATATCGCCCTGTGGACAAAACAGTGTTTGCACTGCCAGAAAAACAAGATCCACCGACATACGCGGTCTCCAGCAGCCTCGTTTGCGCCACCAGGTGAGCGCTTTGGCCACGTGCACATTGATATAGTTGGCCCGCTGCCGTCATGTCGTGGTCAACAATATCTCTTAACAATGATTGACCGATTCACCCGTTGGCCAGAAGCCTGCCCAATTGCAGACATTTCCGCTGAAACCGTGACCAAGGCCTTTATAGCAACGTGGGTCTCAAGATACGGTGTTCCCCAGTGCATTGTGTCAGATAGAGGGGCACAGTTCAGCTCGCATCTCTGGAAAAACATAACTGCATCGTTGGGAGCAGACACATTGCAGACTAGTGCTTACAACCCAGCCGCAAACGGTCTTGTCGAACGGCTGCATCGCCAGCTGAAGTCAGCTCTGCGTGACAGCACTGTATGGGTCGACCGCCTGCCGATCGTCCTACTCGGAATCCGCTCCAGCATAAAAAACGAGCTGCAGTGCACGACAGTCGAACTAGTGTACGGCGCCAAACTGCGATTGCCCGGTGAGCTTTTTGCATCCACGCATGCTCAAACACATTCTGCGCTCGCTGAACAGCTATCTCGACATTTTGCAAATGTACGACCAGTACAGCCTCGCTCTCAGGCGCGCATCACGTACATGTTCCCCGATCTGCCGTCGTCATCGCATGTGTTTCTCAGACATGATGGCCACCGCAGACCATTGCAAGCTGTGTACAAGGGACCGTATCGCGTCATCAGTAGAACGCCAAAAACATATACTGTTGACATCAATGGCCGGCATGAGAGGGTATGCATCAATCGTCTGAAGCCAGCGTACCTTGAGAACGCCGACATCCGCGATACGCCAGAACCGACTACTCAGCTGACTGTCGGTGACACATTCCCCGCTGCAAACCCGCCGTCGGCAACACCCGGTCGCACTAGATCAGGTAGAGTGATTCGCCCTCCTGTGCGGTTTTCCCCATAATCTGAGGAGGGGACTCCTGTGGCGTGTGCGGTGCATAACACATACATATGATAGTATTGCGATTTGAGTTGCATTATTGTTTGTATCTGGCTTCACTATGTACACGATATTTAAACTGTATGTAGAATACGCGCTGCACATGTTTTGCAATGTTCACTGAAATCGCTTACGCAAGCACACACACACGCGCACAAGATTAGCTGACGGAGAGGGCGAGAGCTGTACACCGGGCGAGCACGGAGCAGCATCCACTTCACAGAACTTGCAGCAATACAGCCAACCAGCGACGCCGGGGCGGACTATGGTGTCTACATCAACGCCCACTCATCTCGGGTATAAAAAGTCCCATGTCCGATGTTCATGCACGGTCTGGCAGGGCTACTCTCTGTGACTGTCCTTTTGTCTTATTCCCAGCATTTGAGCGCATTGCCGTTGGCATATACGCCGTTCACTGGGTTTATATACATAGCTGTGCTCCGCACGTGGTTTTATATACATAGCTGTGCTCCGCACGCTGTTTTATATACATAGCTGTGCTACGCACGCTGTTCTATATACATAGCTGTGCTACGCACGCTGTTTTATATACATAGCTGTGTTCCGCACGCTGTTCTATATACATAGCTGTGCTCCGCACGCTGTTTTATATACATAGCTGTGTTCCGCACGCTGTTCTATATACATAGCTGTGCTCCGCACGCTGTTTTATATACATAGCTGTGCTACGCACGCTGTTTTATATACATAGCTGTGCTACGCACGCTGTCCTATATACATAGCTGTGCTCCGCACGCTGTTCTATATACATAGCTGTGCTCCGCACGCTGTTCTATATACATAGCTGTGCTCCGCACGCTTTTCTATATCTATAATGTTCTGTATCTATAATTGAATTATAATCGTTGAGTGATTATAATATATCGTGTAAATTGTTGTCATAGTGTATTTTGGTAGCCTGCCATTAACGGCAGTGTTACAGTAGCAGCGGATTTTTTCAGCATGCAATGGAGATCGTCGGTCGCTGGTATCTGGTGATCTGGTGATCTGGAGATATCTGGTGAACGTCGATCGCTTCAGTGGATGGCCCCACGTCACGGAGTCGCGATCTGGGTCTCAGGGTCTGGTAAACGCGCTGCTGTCCTACTTCGCCACATTTGGAATCCCTGAAGAGTTGAGCACAGACGGAGGAACAGAATTTACGGCTACAGAGTCTGTTCTTGAACGTTGGGGAGTGAGACACAGAAGGTCATCGGCGTACCACCTACAGTCAAATGGGCGCGCAGAAGCAGCCGTAAAATCGATGAAAAGGCTGCTCACATCGCACATCGACTTCGAGGGACGAGTCGATAACGAAGCGATTTCTGCCGGGATGCTGCAATACAGAAACACACCGGATGCGGACACAGGTCAATCGCCTTCGCAAATTATTTTCGGCAAAAATATGCGTATAAATATGTTTCCGATAAAACCAAGAGCACAGGTGTTCACTGAGCAACGGTACAGGTCAGCGCTCCGCCTATCATCGGCACAAACACAAACACCCGTCAACCGGCACTCACCGGAGCAGCCTCAGTCGTCGGAGGCGACCGCACCACCAGAGGGGCATATCACAGCAGAAGCGGGCCCTGAAGATCTCCAGATCGAGTCTGGGCAGAACGAGTCCAGAACGGTCCCGCTGGAACCGCTGAAAGCAACGCAGCCGCCGTCGCCACCTCGACAACGGCCGCAAAGACAGAGACGACTACCGACTCGCCTCAATGATTATGTGTTAGATTAAATTTTATCCGAGAACTGCGGAAAAAACTGGGGGGATGTGGAATTACAACCCGCGCATGCGCAGTAGCACCCACTGAAGGTCAACAACCGCAACTGCGCATTCGCTCGCGTATGTATTTGCCTGCGTATTCAGTGTGTGATAGACGCATGAGAAACACGTGCCTCTCTAGTCCGGTAAGTCTTTCGCGTGCACTGTCTGGTGACTTGGATTGCATTAGGTATAATATCGTGATTATATATAATGTAACTGTGTGAGCGTCGCCCTTTGCGTGATAGTGGAGCAATCATATTTGTTGTGGCCCTGTCCCACTGATTCGGGCGATGTTGTGAACAATGTTAATGTTGTGTACATTTGTTTGTGTTTAGATTGAATCATTCGTGAACTTAAATATAGTCCGTTCCGAATGTATGTTTGATCAATTGTTATGATTTATTGAAGAACGTGGGCGGAGTGACATTATGGAGTGTTATCGGATGATGGTTTATTATTTATTGTTATTCATTTATTATTTTCTTTCCAACTCTCTTTCTAGACCTTTTTCTTTTCGAACTCTCTTTCTCTCTGAATCTTTTGGGCGCTTCCGATACATGGGGCCACCTTAGGGTGGTAATAGTGCTTGCACTCTTCCCATGCTACTGGATTTGCCTGTAATTAATAATAATAATAATAATAAAGACAATGAATCAATGACCTTGAGTCGTTCTTCACCGATGCTTTTGAGCCGTAAATCACTGGCAAGTTAGATAAACAATCCACATACGATATACCATATACCATACCATAAACTCGTATACCATAAACTTCCTGTCTGCATGTTCGAAATAATAAACAGACACATAATGGAAGATTCGTTACGGTTGCTCAGCTTCGATGTACTGTTCTCGTTGTATGCTGTTGGAATATTTTCGACACATTTCGCATGCCGCAGTGATATTCTTGATGTCATTATTGATGCCGGGCCAATAGACGGTTTTTCTCGCTCTCAATGTGGTTTTCGTTACGCCCAGGTGGCCATCATGAAGACGCTGACATCACGCCGTAAAGCTCTCGGGATTATAAGTCGTCGGCCTAACAAAATCAGATCGTCATCAACAGCCATATCGTGCCGAACAAACCAAAATGGCTGCAGGGAAGAAGAAACGCGGCGTTTATCATTCGGAAACTCACTTCTAATTATATTTTTCAGCATGCAGTATTCGGGATCGTTCCTAGCGGCATCTCTAATGTTTTCCAATTCATGATCATTGATCGAAAGAACATTTGCAGAAAGCTGGACGGATTGAATGTGAGCTTCCGCTATATCGACGTCTTCTGGTTCAGCTGGGGCGCTAGGAGCTCGTGAAAGCTCGATTGATGGATGAGCAGTCTGCTTTACTGTACTGGCAGCGCGGATCGCCAAAATCTCATATTTGATCCGTTCGGGACAATCACAAGAGGAAGGCGATTGACCACTGCTTTTACAATTGACACACATGTCACTGAAGCACTCAACAGTGGTGTGCTGGCTCGACGAGCACCGAACCCAGATTTCTGGATAATTGCAGCGGCACCTGAAGCACCGCATCGGGTTGGAAACATAGGCGCGTAATTTGATGCGCTGACGGATGTCACCAACCCTAATGTCGTCCGGCACAGTAGCACTGTCGGACATCAGAAAGAATGAGTGTGCAGCAGCTCGCTACCCTCACGCCGGCGAAGAATGCGCTCCACACAAATGGCACCCTGGGATGCCAAGCCGTCACGCAATTAATCATTGTCAACGCCCTCAAGCGCGTGACAGAAAATGACGCATCTAGCATGATTTAGTTTTGCATGAGCTGCCACCGAAATTGAGGTGTTCACCCAGCGCCTCTTCTCACCTGGGCCCACGCAATATTTGAAGTTCGCAGCTTTCATCGCGAGGGTCGTTGCGGATTCACCGCCGTAATTAACCAGCAAAGAGCCATCTCTCTGCCAGCTGGCCTCGACAGGCACGTCACCAATGTTTCTGAACCCGTCAAGACGACTGAACGGGTTCAAAGCCGACAACTTAACATTCTCGTCCGTGCTAGCAAAAAGCAGCACCAACGGTATGGGTGTGAACAACATCACTATCAAAAGCAGGAACATCATCACTATCAAAAGCAGGAAGATACCCGAGATTTGAAATCACAAAATTATCGTACTGGAATATAATATCATGTATAAGAGATACTTTAGACCTAATAGATCTAATATTCCAAAAATCACAAGAAAAACACTTATCAGCGTGCTGAGTCAAAGTGTGGTAGGATATAGCCGGACGAGGTGGACTCTCTGAGACGTCATAGCCGACACGTTTGACAATGGACATAGCCATTGCAGGATCCACCGCGCATTGCGGCGGTGGTCACTGACGGCTTGAAAACGTTGCAGTTCATGTTGGCCTGGGGTGCAGCAGCACGGGATGACTGAATCCCCGCAATTTTCAGAGCAGAGGGCAAGAGCAGTCAAGCAGAGACGAGGAGAAAGGATAAAATTGTTCACTCACAATCGCACACAGACGCGCACGTACAGATGCACATACACACACACACACACACACGCATCCACACATACACAAAAACAATGCACAACACAAAACCGTAATCAGCAGGACGCCAATCCCCCCGATGACAGAGATAGTGGAGGAAGGGGGCGAATTTTCACACCTCGGGTCTAATCAGACGCCAGACAGGTGTGCACACGCGCATACAAACACAAGCACTTGGATGGCGTATTCGCAACCGCCTATAAAATAAGACAGATGGAGCACATAAAAACAAAATCCGACTACCACGAGAGCAGACAGACACACAGACAAGCGTCATTAAAACGCGCTGTGACCAAGCAAGTAATCAATCAACACCGCAAATGAGCTAGAAATACAGCAAGTTAGCGAGAAACAGTCAACACCTCCATGGCTGCGAGTTCTTGTCGCAGCTGCGCTACGCTGACACCAGATGTCGCTGTTATCGCGCCGCTCGCCGTTGCCGGCAGCCAGTCACTAACAGACCGCCACCAGCCACCACCGCCGACCCCTCTACCGCCAGCTGTGTGCAGCGTCGAAGGCAGCAGCGATGTCGACGAAGATGAAGTCATACACACTGATGACGTCATCGGCGAACCGGCAGTGACGCGGCGGTTGTACAAGGCCAGCGCCAGCCGTCGCTTCTTCACCAGAATCAGATCCATGCGCTTGCACAGCTCGCGCTCCAAGCCCAGCACGTCATTCACACTCACCGGCCTGCACACAGAGATACACACATATACACGATAATATATATATATGTGTGTATGTATGTATATATAATATAATGACGCATTTCAACACAGCAGTAGAGAAGGCTGTGTTCGCGTGTAATTTTGCGGGGGCAAAGCCTCACGGCCCCGGCTGGTACACCGCAGGTCCGGCCGCCACACGGATTTCGCAGTCACGGCCAGTACAGAAAACTGCACGGCTGCGCGCACACGAAACCCGCCCTGTGTCAATTGGGCTATTACTTTAAGAAACGAACCCAAACGTTTCACCTCGCCAGGGAATCGAATCCTGGACCTCTCGTGCACAAAACATGCGTTTTAGCCACTAGGCTACGAGGCGGACACGATAATACACGCAACGAAATACACATACACACATGCATAGCACGAACACATGAGTAGTGTGCATAGAAAACACAGTGCGGTTGGCGGTTGGTTGGCGGCTTGGCATCGTCAAGAGCCAGCAGCAAATAATCGACATTATTGCGGCAAAAGAGTGTGCGAAAAATTCGCATGAAATATTGGACGCATCTACTGCGTGTGTAAATGCACCTCAATCACAATACCAGCGCATGAAGCTGTAGGCGCTGCACGCTTGCATATTTTACTTATTTGTTCACGTGTCATGGTAATTAATGTATTGTATTATTTTAAAGGTGCACTGTTGTATATATTTATATGTGTGTTATGATGTATTAATGTTTTATTTAATATCACTATATAAACGCACAAGCATACATGTCTATATTTGCGGAACGTATGTTATTGCATGTATATGTTATTGAGTGTGTTGTGCATTGCTTGATGTGTGCAATTGTTGTCTCGCGTCGCGTTCCCTGTACAACATATCATTCTGCGCATTTCGCAAGTAGACCCATGCAGCGCGGATTTATGTGAGTATCGGACAACTTCCGGTGAGCGCGCTCATTGTCCGATACTGGCATAAATCCGAAATACACTTAGTCACGCGCAGAGCGCTGTGAGGGACCGCTCATCGCTCGCTGTTAAGTGCCTCAAGATCTCGCCCTTTTCGACCCGTTCATTTTTGCCGTGTGTATTATCATCCTGTGTGTATCGTCGATCTGTGTGTGTCATCGACGACTATTTGTATTGTTTGCGGACGGCGACAATATAGCGTTCGAGAAAACTCGTGTTTTCTGCTAATCGGCCAGATACATCAAGCTGCTCTTTTAAGAGCATTTAATTGGCGAATAATTTAACCCCGCCTTTTTAAAGGCGCATTGTCAGTTGCGAATTCAACGCATTGTACAGTCTTTGTAAAGACTAAGCGAATTTAACGCAATTGGCCGAGCGTTTCCGGTGTCGTTGACACACGCGTGTTTGTCAACCTTGGCGTAGCAATGTCTACCAACAAAGCGATCTAATCGGCAAGCGGATAAGAACTCACGATGTCATGGGTGTTGAAGCACTGACCACGGCAAGACATTCCAGGACAGAAAAGCGAAATGTCGGGTATGGGGAAAGCGAGGCCCAAGGTGTGGGGATATGGTCATTTGCCAGAATGGGTCAACTGCAAGGAAAAGGCCCACCATACACCTACCGCTGATTTTTCCCAACTAACAATGTTAGCGTGTGAACTTTCGAGCTCACTATCTTTCATGAATTTGAATACTGGCTCAAAATCAGTGCCGCATCTTGTGTGTGATGCGACAGGTGATTGGATTCGACGGAAACCATCTGAGCTTCCTAGCCTCGATGTGAGCGTGGAAGTGCTGCCACAAGCACATGGAGACGCGAGACATAGTCTTCCTCGTGGCATGACAATCAAACCTGTTGGCAGAACTCGGGCGGTAGCCGACACAGGTGCCCAAACAACCGCCGCCGGCCCTCGGCTCTTGACTTAGATGGGATTCCCGCGCAGGTTATTGGTGCCGACATCACAAGTCATCGTCAGCGCTGATGGGTCTCCCATTGACATAATGGGCGCGGTATTCATTCGCATATCTAGTGGCCGAAAACACACGCAACAAATATGTTATATTTCCAGCTCTTGTGTGAATTTGTTTATCAGTGCCGATGCCTGCAGAGAACTCGTTTCGATTACATCTGACTTTCCCAGAGTTGGTCTTTTCTCATCTACCAGCGCGAACTTGGATGTTGGTGGTGCAACGAAATAAGTGCATGTGGAATCAAATGAGTCGAAATGCAGCTGTCTTCCTCATCCAGCTGTCAACACTCCCGATCGTGACATCTGTTTGTCGCCGGCACAAATCGTGCATGGCCGGCAATTGCGCGATTTTGTTCCTGCCCATCCAACTAAATACAAGCAACGCAAGGAATGGCGGCTCGTTGGCAGGGACAAAGAAATTCCACTGGCTAAACGACATTGCCGGGAGATTGAGCGACTAAATCAAACAGGACCACATCCGCTGAGATGGGAGAGATGGGGACTCTGCAGCCATCGACCGTTCACGGGACATCATCTCGACGTTCGACGTTCATCGTGCGACGTTCATCTCGCACTAGGCGTTTACCGGTTCGGCTGAGTCCGCGCCGACATGGTGATTAGCATGGTGTGCGAGACTAATACTTCATTCGTCGGAGAAAATGGTGTCTTCTACCATTGTTCCACTTTACATTTTAGAGACAGTGTCTTGTGTTTATTGTATTTGGCGTTTGCGTTGGCGTCTGCGTACTTATATAATGCTTGTAAAGTTTGTAGTTTGTAGCGTTCATGTTACTATTGGGCAATTATCTAGACAGAGTGTTGTAGAAATGCAGTTAATAGTGAGCGAACTGTGCGTAGAGCAGTGTGACCTACGCAAGGTCACCAGCCAGCGTTAGGCACGCATTAGTGCGCGCGTGTCTGCACACACTCCTGTGATCATTCAGTGTTTGACAGGCGCGCTGATCGCATGTGCCTATTTCGTCCGGTAAGTGGCAATACCCGCTAAACCCATTGTGTACTGAGATTGTGTACTCGTATTTCCCAATGCGTGTGTACTGTGTCCCAGCGGGAGTATTTGCGGGCTATTAGAAGTGTTTTGTTGATATGTATATGATTGTTTTGTTTGCAGATGAAATCATTCGTGAACTTTAATATACGTGTATGTTCCTAATGTCTGTCTGCACATGATTTCATCGGGATCTCTATCAAACATTTTTGTAAATAATATCGCCGAGTGAATATGCCGGTGACACTGAAGTGCGAGGCCGCCGGTTGCGGTGAAATCAAGCGAGGCGACGACATGGCAACGTGCATTGCTCTAATGCAGCTTCATCAGCGAAATCTGCACGAACACTCGCAGCGTCAGCCACCGCCCAAAATATGTCGCCCATCGATGGAATAAGGCGTCGGTGAGGATGATTGGGCCGCTTTCAAACGACGCTGGAGCATGTTCCGTGACTGCACCGAGCTGACACCCAGCCAGATGAATGCACAACTGTTGGCATGCTGCTCACCTGAACTGGAAGCGGCCCTCTTCAGAGATGACCCGGACATTGCCTCCCGAAGCGAAGATGAGATACTCGCCGCAGTACATCGCCTGGCGGTCATCCACGTCGCTCTGAGAGTGCGTCGGACGTCGCTGCTCAAGTGCGTACAGGATCCAGCGGAGCCAGTGAGGCAGTACGTAGCACGCCTACGCGGACTCGCAAACGTATGTCAGTGGACAAAGACAGCTCCCTGCAGCGTAGCAAACTGCACGGGCCGCGCCATCTGTAACTACAGCGACGAAATCGTTAAGCTCGTGCTCATCAGTGGACTCGCAGACGACGATATACGGAAGGAAGTCCTGGGGACGCCGTTGATAGATGACCAGAATCTCAATGAAGTAACAGCACTCATCGACGGCAAAGAGACCGCCTCACGGGCAATGACGGCGGCGTCATCCAGCATAGCAGCCAGCAGCTACCGAAAACAATCGCGGCCGACTAATGTGCATAAGAACGCGTCGCAAACCCTTTCGAAGGAAGACAATACAGCGCAGGTATTCCAGTGCGCGTGTGGAACCACAACTCCACGGTTTGGCAAAATTCGCGGCAAGCTCAAAGAGTTTGAAACGTGCATCAACTGCTGGCGCAGAAAACGTGACCAGCAGAAGAAGTCGAATATTCGGGCCAGCGCTGTCGAGGAAACTTTATGTGTGAATTCCGCCAGTCTTGAATCAGGATCGTCAGAAGCGTCAAGTCTCTGGGACAGCTTGTTCGAAACCGCAGGGGCTGTCAACACCAACATTCACACATCGGATGTCAACATGGCACACCCAACACTCACAGTTGAGGTCACCGTGGACCAGGCTGCGTACTCTCGCATGAAGCTCCAGAGACCACCGAGCCGCCCGACTAGAGTGACAGTCGTAGCAGACTCCGGAGCCCAGACATGTCTCATGGGCAGCTCATTCTTGAAGCGACTTGGTCTCAATGAGCGGCATCTCCACGTCAACAATCGACGAATACTGGCGGCAAATAACAAGGAAATACCGGTTGTGGGAGTAATGTGTCTCAAGTTTTCGGGACTAAACAAACAGCGGGAGCAAATCCGGGCAACAGCCGAAGTGTTCGTCACACCAACAACGAACAAGTTCTACCTAAGTCGATCAGTACTGACACAACTAGGTATCATCGGTCTGGACTTCCCGACAATTGGCGCAGCGGATCACAAATTGGCCGCTCTCAGCTCAGCGAGCTGTAGCGGTGAGCCTCCGTTAGCAGAATGTGGATGCCCAAAGCGAAGTGAGCCGCCAGCCAGGCCCAAGCAGCTTCCAATTGCAACAACAATGAAGAATGCCGCCACAATGATAAGTTGGTTACTCTAGCGATACGGGACATCGACATTCAACGTGTGCCCACATCAACCGCTGCCAACTATGACAGGTCCTCCTATGGAGATCAGGGTGCAGCCAGACGCCCGACCAGTGGTGACACACCGATCGCCGCATGTGCCCGTACACTGGCGGCAGACCGTGTCCGAGCAGTTGCATCAGGATGAGAGACTAGGCGTGATAGAGTGTTCCACCAAACACGCCCACTACATGGCTGCACAACATGGTAATTACTCCAAAGACAGACGGGACACCAAGGCGCACCGTTGACCTGCAACAGCTAAACCGTTATTGCGACCGAGAAACGCATCACACAGTCCCACCAGCGAAGCAAGCCAGAGCTGTGCCACCAAACACAGTAAAAACCGTTACAGACGCGTGGAACGGGTATCACGCCATCCCGATTCGCCAAGAAGACCGTCACAAGACAACTTTTATAACGAAGGAAGGCCGTTTCAGATACTGCCGAGCACCCATGGGATTTATCGCGTCTCAGGATGCGTATACGCAACGGTACGACGCTATCATCGCGGACATTCCGCGGAAAACTAAGTGCGTCGACGACACATTGTTGTGGGACAGTGATCTGGAGGAGCACTGGTGGCGGGTGATAGAGTACTTAGAGTGGCTGGGTGGCAACGTCATCATTCTGAATCCGGCAAAGTTCCAATTTTCCTCACTCGAGGTCGATTTTGCTGGGTTTAGAATTACTAACAATGCGCTGCAACCACTGCAAAAATATTTCGATGCCATTGCGAATTTCCCGCGGCCGCGCAATATCACCGACATCCGAGCGTGGTTCGGCCTGGTGAATCAGGTCTCGCATTACGGACGAACAACGAACATGATGGAGCCGTTTAAACCGCTGCTGAGTCCCAAATGCGCGTTCAAATGGGATGCAAAGCTCGATGAGGCATTTGAACGCTCCAAAGCGGACATAGTCAAAGAAATTCGTCACGGCATTGAGATATTTGAACCAGGTCGACCAACATGCCTCCACACAGACTGGTCAAAATCTGGGATCGGCTACTGGTTGAGACAGAAACATTGTAAATGTAGCACGATCTCGCCAGACTGCTTCAAAAGTGGATGGCGCGTAACCCTGGCAGGATTCAGGTTTCTCAGAACCGCCGAGCGGCGCTACGCCCCCATCGAAGGCGAAGCGCTCGCAATCATGTGGGCACTGGAAGACACCAAGTTTTTTACTCTGGGATGCAGCAGCCTCACCGTAGTAACGGACCATAAGCCTCTGGTAAAGTTTCTGGGCGACCAAGCCATGAGCGCAATCACAAACCCTAGACTGTTCCGCATTAAACAGCGCACTATGATGTGGGGTTACAAGATTGTCCACGTGCCTGGCAAATCCGCTCTTGCCGCGGACGCCACATCGAGACATCCTACGGGCATCGCAGACGACGCGGATGACTACAGGCCAGATGATCTAGCAACGATTCGAACATCAGACGGCCTCTCCGATGATCTGGAAGTCAACGTCGTAGGGGCAGCCAGGCCAACCGTCCTAAACGCGGGAGCAGTAACCTGGGAGAGAGTGAGAGAGATGACTGTCAAGGACTCCACACTCCAAGATCTCATTAGAATGATCGAGAATGGATTCCCCACCTCACGCGACCGAGTCTCGAAAGTCCTGCAGCCATACTGGCAGTACAGAGACCGCCTGTGCACCATAGACGGTGTGCCCATGCTGGAGGACAAAATAATTGTGCCGAAGTCTTTGCGTGGAGAGGTGCTCCGCAGCTTGCACGCAGCTCACCAAGGTACGGGCAAGATGATGGCTCGTATGGCAAATACGATGTTTTGGCCCGGAATCACGGCAGACATTAACAACCAACGAGATGAATGCATAGAATGTTGGCGAATGACGCCTTCTCAAGCGTGGATGCCCCCAACTGAGCCAAGCGTACCGACCAGGCCTTTTCATTCCGTGGCAGCTGATTATTTCAGCACACGATGCAAGGACTACCTTGTCATAGTAGACCGCTTCAGCGGGTGGTCCCATATATCTGCGGCTCGGTCAGGGTCGCAGGGACTGATAAACACCCTGCTGGCGTACTTTGCCACATTTGGCATCCCCGACGAACTGAGTACGGGCCGTGGGCCAGAGTTTTCAGCCAAAGCAACGGAATCTTTCCTTGAACGCTGGGGAGTGAGACATCGACGATCGTCGGCTTACCACCCACAGTCCAATGGTCGTGCAGAAGTGGCTGTAAAGTCGATGAAGCGGCTACTCTCATCGCACTTGGACCGTAACGGCCGGGCAGACGACGAGGTCATCACAGCTGGATTGCTTCAGTATCGGAACACGCCAGACGCGGACACGGGAATGTCCTCCTCACAGGTAATATTCGGAAAAAATCTACGTGACCTCTTGCCAGTCGCACTTCGATCACAGGTTTTTACAGAACGACCAGTGCACCCGGTGTGGCGAGATGTATGGCAGCAGTGCGAGGCGGCACTTCGGCGGCGATTCATAGCACAGGTGGACGACCTGCAACCAACCACCCGCTACCTGCCGCCGTTGGCACCCGGCAGCCGCGTGCTGCTACAAAACCAAGCAGGTACGCCCAGCAAGAGGTGGGACCGGACTGGAGTGATCGTGGAGTCTAGGCCACACGACCAATACATTATCAAAGTTGATGGATCAGGCCGTCTGACGCGACGCAACCGCCAATTCATTCGGCAGTTCCGGGTTCTACCATCTCCAGCCACAGCAGCGCCCTCTTCGTACACAACAGCACCACCTGAGCCGGTTGTCACACATCAGCATGCTCATTCATCAGATAAAGACACCAGGAATCACGCATTACCAGGAGATGGCGATATATCGACACAGAGTCAGACGGGGGAAGCGACAACACAAGCAGCTCAATTAGAGACAGATGGCCTGGAGCCACCAGCAGTGGCAGCTCATCCCGGTGAGACTCGGATCACACCAGATGCACCACCAAGGTCACAGCCGCTGTCACTACCAGGGTCGCAAGCTCCGTCGACACCAGCGTCACAGCCGACACCACCACGACGACAGCGACGGGACCGACGACCCCCAGCTCGTCTGAAGGATTATGTCCTATGGTAAGTTTTTCGACGGCGAAAAACTTGGGGGGATGTAGAAATGCAGCTAATAGTGAGCGAACTGTGCGTAGAGCAGTGTGACCTACGCAAGGTCACCAGCCAGAGTCAGGCACGCATTAGTGCGCGCGTGTCTGCACACACTTCTGTGAGCATTCAGTGTTTGACAGGCGCGCTGATCGCATGTGCCTATTTCGCCCGGTAAGTGGCAATACCCGCTAAACCCATTGTGTACTGAGATTGTGTAATCGTATTTCCCAATGCGTGTGTACTGTGTCCCAGCGGGAGTATTTGCGGACTATTAGAAGTGTTTTGTTGATATGTATATGATTGTTTTGTTTGCAGATGAAATCATTCGTGAACTTTAATATACGTGTATGTTCCGAATGTCTGTCTGAACAAGTGTCCTCTGCCTTTGAAAAGGGAGGGCATTTATGATATTGCGCTACAATTGAGACCAACGTGCGGCAAACTTGGGTAAATATACTGCATTGATCGGCAAACCCATTTTGGAATCATAAAGTCATCATTTTCTTTTATCGTATCTATATCTACATTATTCTTCAATTTCCTATTCAAAAAAATTTAAAATGTAAAATAATTTGGGCTCATATTTGCTCTTGTCTACAATCCTTTTCTCATATTCTCTCTCTTCCTGTCTTCTCACTTCAACATAAAAGTTGCGTGTTTTTTTATATTGCTCTCTAGTTCTACGCGTGATTCTTCTTCTCATCCTCGTCCACGCTTTTTCCTTCAATGTTCGTGCCCTAGCACAATTTTTATTAAACCATTCTTTCCCAACTGTAGTATTTTCCTGATATTTGGGCACAAACCGCTCTACACCTGTTTTGTAAATATCTAGAAACATAATGTATTTTCCCTGCAAACTCTCTGTTGCCAGTAAGTACTCCCAATCCATTGCTGCAAAATATTTCCTCATACTGTGTGTGTGTGCGTGTGTGTGTGTGTATATGTGTGTTTGTGTGTGTGTGTGTGTGTCTTACTGGAACCTGCTTTTCCTTCTAGACATACTCACTATAATCGTTGTCTCTCTATCTTAGGACCCCGTATTTACAATAAGCTCTCCCCAACACTACGTTCTATCACTTATATCCCTGTTTTTAAAAAAAACAATCTGGAAAATCATAGAAATCTAAGAAATTTTTCATGATGAAATCGTATTATACTCTAGAGAACATTGTCTATACTTGTGATGATTATAAGGTGTAAATTATCTCTCTTCTTTCTTTACCTTTCACTTTCTGTGTGTGTGTGGCTATGTGTGTGTGTTTTTGTGTGTGCGTTTGTGTGGGTGTGTGCACGTGTGCAGCGCCCTAGGGACCCTCTAGGTGTACGGCGCTATATAAATATCTACCTAATGTAGTGTAATGTGTGTGTATGTATGTGTGTGTGTGTGTGTGTGTGTGTGTGTGTTGTTTCAGAGATTGTCCTGTGCGGATGTGTTTTTGTGTCGCTCCGGCTATTTGCGTTTTCGTGATGATTTGTGCTGCTGATAGTCGTTGAGATTTTTCGCGGCTAGGTGCTAAATTATGTGCCTGGCCCGACTCTCCGTGTGTGTGTGTGTGTGCCTGACGCGTCCCCCTGTGTTAGGGAGGGCCCTCAGTGCTCGGGTCGCGTGTGTGTGTGTGTGTGTGTGCCTGTGTTTGTGCGTGTGTGCACGTGTGTGAGCCGTGTGTCTGTGTGTGCGTGTTTGTGTGCGCGTGTGCCTGTGTTTGTGCGTGTGTGTACGCGTGTGAGCCGTGTATCTGTGTGTGTGTGTGTGAGTGTGCTTGAGATCTTATCGCGCTCGTCATGGTCGCGATGACCAGGCCTGTCGGGCTTCAACCCTCCCGCGCTGCTCCCCCTCCTGATGGCTGAACTTGTGCCATGTGCAAAATTGCCGTTACCACCTGTGCGTTGTGTTGTTCACAATCTTCAAAGTACGTGCATGTGAGATGCAGCCGAATTCCGAAATATTTGGCCATGAATTATTTCACCACCAGAGCTTCCTTCACTTGTGAGGGTTGCTCTCTTGCTCGTCAGTGCAACACTGAAGTAATGCAGGAGTGGCTGGACAGCCTTGTCGGCATAACAACCGCCGACAAAATACCCATGGTGGACATGATCCAATCGTCACCGACTGAAAGCCAATCTCTGGTGCAGCTGACTAAGACCGTCAGCGAAATCAAGGCCCAGCTTCAACGGATGACCAGCCCGAAGCCTCCGCTGATGTCAACACCGCCACTGATGCCGACTCGGCCACTGATGCCAAATTCTTCACTGATGCTGACTCCGCCACTGATGCTGACTCCACCACTGATGCCGACTCCGCCAACGCCTGTTCAACATCCGCGTTCGTACGCGCAGGCAATGTCACGGGAGATAATTGTGCACTCACATGATCAAGCTCCAGTGGACAAGAAGCGTGACTCAGAGGCGCTGAAATCTGTGCCAGTCGTCAAGATGACAAAAACCAAGCGTGGTGCCGTCAAAGTCAGTCTTCCCGACTCAAAATCTGCAAACTCTGCAATGTTGGCGATGAAGAGCGACAAACAGCTTAATGCGTCTTGTCGTGGCAAAATCGTGTCTAAACTGACCATTACATCGGTCAGCTTTGACATCTCTGATGAGGACATCCTCGACTGTGTGTGCAGCAAAAATACCGAAGTCAAAGCGACAATCAAGCACTCTTCAGACTTCAAGGTGATTTTTTTCAAAGAAGTCTGCGGGTCACTCAAAGACAGTTGTTGCCGCCGTATCTCCTGCCATCCGTGACACGGTGATGAAGTCAGGGTACCTGTACGCTGCAACAGGCCCTCTGAGCACCGTGATCACAACACCACAGCCCGGTGCACGTCATCACACGCGCTCGCGTCCGCAGAACGAGGACGCCGTTGTGTCTCGCAGCATGAGGGCCAAGTGCGCTAACGGCGATATTCGTGGGGCTCTGCGCATCCTCACAACGGACGATGCTGTCGCCGGCGTCAGCGATGACTTCAAACGGGCGCTGGAAACCAAACACCCGCCGTCAACCGAGGACGAGCCACAGTGGCCGCAGGACCAGTTGTCGGGCCGTCTTTCGATGACGTCAAAGCCGCCGTGCACGCGTTGCCGAAGAGCTCGTCGGGCGGACTGGACGGTCTCCGGCCCATGCACGTGCGCCAGCTGCTCGCCCCACAGACAGCGGAAGCCGGAAACCAGCTGCTAAAATAGCTCACTGCCCTCATCAACTGCTGCACACAGGGCCTAATTCCCGACTTCGCTAAGGGCGCATTTTCAGTGCACGCCTCGTCGCCCTTAGAAAAAAATCGGTGGGTCTGCGCCCAATAGCAGTGGGCAACATCTTCCGGCGTATCGCCAGCAAGCTGGTAGCCGGCAAACTGGCGCCGGCGGTGGCGCAAGAGCTACGCCCAGTGCAGCTGGGCGTATGCACAAGGATGGGATGTGAGGCAGCAGTGCACGCAACGCACCACTTCATTTCGGCGAACAAGGGGCGGCGCGGTCACGTTCTGGTGAAACAAGACGTGACCAACGCTTTCAATTGCGTCAACCGCCGCAAACTGCTGGATGAGCTCAGTCGCCGCTTCCCCGTCGCACTCCCGCTCGTCGCACAGGCATACGGCCAGCCAACACCTCTGTTTCACGGTACCACACGTATCTGGTCGTGCCACGGCGTGGAGCAGGGAGACCCCCTCGGTCCTGCACTGTTCGCCTTTGCGGTCGATCCGGTGGCTCAGCGGCTCGAGTCACCGCTGAACGTCTGGTACCTCGACGACGCCACAATAGGAGGGCCTTCAGACGTCGTGCAATCAGATATCAGGCGTCTCGTCCCAGCCCTGCACGACATCGGCCTCACACTGAACACCACCAAGTGCGAGGCCATCGGGCTCGGACCCTCCGATGACGACACGGCCGACACGATCATCCAGAGGCACCTGCCGGGATCCACATCAACACCAGCGGCAATGGCGACACTTCTGGGCGCACCCCTCGAGTCTGGAGGCATACCGGAAGCCCTGGACAACATCCATCACCAACTGGAGCTGCTCATCAGGCGCACCACCAGCATCGGCTCGCACCCGGCGCTGTCCTTCCTGAGCAGACACGCGTCGGTGCCGCGGGCCATGTACCTGATGAGAGCAGCACCAGTATACAGGGCGACCTCTCAGCTTGTCACCATCGACGAGAGCCTCCTATCGGCCATCGGCAGCTGCTGCAACGTCGACCTGGACGACGATCGATGGGAGAAAGCGGCGCTGCCCGTCCGTCTGGGTGGCATCGGGGCTAGGTGGCTGATTGGCGTGGCACTGCCTGCTCATATCGCCTCAATGGAGGCCGCTGGGGACCTGGTCGGTCATATAATTGACCGCCAACACGGTGACAGACCTGGTCTCCTGGCGCCCCCCGTAGAGGAGTTTGTGAGTAAAATGTGTCCGGCCTTCAGCCAAGATCAGCCCCTCACTCAGCGTCACCTTGACACGAGTGCGTCAGAGCTCAGCTGGAATAATCTGCTCCAGAGAGCTAACCAGGTCGACCGAGCTCGCCTTGTGGCTGCGGCCGCACCTCATAGCGGCGCCTGGTTGTCCGCCCTTCCGGTATCCAGCCTGGCCTGCTACTGCCTGACGAAGCCGTTCGCGTCGGCGTGGCGCTTCGCCTGGGAGCCGCCATCCAGCAACCGCACAGGTGCCGTTGCGGCTCAATGACCGACCGATGGGGCCACCACAGTCTGTCGTGCTGCCACAACGTCGACCGACTGCCGCGTCACACTGCCCTGAACGACATCGTCTATCGCAGTTTGGCGTCGGCAGGAGTCGCGGCAGTGCTGTAACCTCGTGGTCTGAACCGAGGCGACGGCCGCCGGCCGGACGGGATCACCATCTTTCCCTTCCGGCGTGGCAAATCATTGGTTTGGGATGCAACGTGCACCAACACCTTCAGCAGAGCACACCTGTTGGAGGGTGCAGTAGCTCCCGGGGCAGCGGCTCGGGCGGCCGAGGAGACTAAAAGACGGCGCTACATGGACCTGAGCCAGCGGTATGACTTCGCGCCGCTGGCCGTCGAAGCAACCGGCGTGCTGGGGTGCACATTCGACGACCTCATCAAGATCATCAGTCGTAGAATAACAGAGCGCTCGGGAGAGCCGCGCGAGACGGCCTGGCTCAGACAGCGGGTCAGTCTGGCGGTCGTGCGCGGCAACGCGGCAGCTATCACCGGGTTGCTGAACTGATGTGTATGTGTGTGCGTGTTTGTCAGTTTTATATCGTGTTTTGTATGAGTGTATGATTGTGTATATATAATATAAATTGTGTGTGTGTGTGTATGTCTATGTGTATGTGTATATGTATGTGTATGTGTATGATCTGATCTGATGTGAATGTGTATGATCTGATCTATTACTACACTTGATCTCCTCCTTTATTTTTCCGATTCTACTATTCTTATTAGAGATCTCAATGTTTTTCCTATTAATTCCTTCATTTCTGATCACTCATTAGTTGAATTTTCTGCCCGCCTCCCTATCACTTCCAAATCTCCCAAACTTATTAGTTTCTCGGATTATCGTAACGCTGATTTGGACTCTCTTTATGTCAATACGCACTTGTCTTTTGCTACTGAATGTTTCGTTCATATACCACCTAATTCTCTCTTAGGATACTTTAACTCATCCCTCGATTCTCTCAAATCAACCATTATTCCTGTTAAAATATTCCGTTCCACAAATACTCGCTGTCCTTGGTTTTACTTCCTTAACTTCCTTCCTTGGTTTAACTTCCTAACTTCCTTCCTTCCTTCCTTGGTTCCTCTTCCTTTCCTTTTAATGCTAGCAAGTGTCACGTGATGAAATTTGGCAGAAGTGAATGCAGACCGTCCATGTGGTGGCTCCGTCGATGTTGGCTCATTGATGAACGGAAAATCATAGAAAAACATTTTGGACCACTTATCCAGTTGGGTGCTATGCACACTGCTCATGTGTTCGTGCTATGCATGTGTGTATGTGTATTTGACTGTACCAATGGGCTGAACAAAACAATATGACCTTCAATAACAAAAAATTCGAGTGTATACACTACAGGTCAGGAGCAAGCACTAGCGATTCTCACAAATACTTGGCGTCGGACGGCTCACATATAGCAACAAAACTGCATGTGAAGGACCTGGGAATCACTCTGACTTCATATGGAAGTTTTACGATGCATATACATCATACAGTGAAAAAAGCAAGAAGCCAGGCTGGTTGGATACTCCGCACTTTCCGAACAAGGCAAAAAGCACCGATGCTCACACTGTACAAGGCATTGGTCATACCTTTGCTCGAGTACTGTTGCCAATTGTGGTGCCCATGGAGAGCAGGAGAGAAACATGTTCTTGAGTCAGTACAGCGATCCTTCACATGTAGAATATCTGACGTCCAACATCTGAACTATTGGGAAAGACTGAAGCAGCTAGACCTCTACTCACTGGAAAGACGGAGGGAAAGATACGCCATATTGTATATACAAAATATCCTCTCCGGAGAAGCTTTCAACAGCATTAATATACAAACCGTCATTCACACAAGACGAGGTCGTCTCTGTCGCATAAGAAACATCAACCTGGGTGCAATTACAAGAGTCAAAACAATGAGCGACAATACGCCTGCTATTAGGGGCTGCCGACTCTTCAACGCATTGCCAAGACAGCTGCGAAACTCAGTTGACATGCGATTGAACCTGTTCAAAACACATCTAGACAAATTCTTGCGGGAAATCCCCGATCAACCCAAGCTGCCGAGTTACCACACCAGAGCCGCCAGCAACAGCATCCTGGACCAGTTGGCGCTGAAACGAGCAGAAGGGGTGTACTAGTGGTGGCCCACCAGCGTGACCACGGGCAGCAATGGCTGCCTGAAACTATCATCACAGGAATCACAGGTGTGTGTGTGTGTATGTGTGTGTGTGTGTGTGTGTGTGTGTGTGTGTGTGTGTGTGTGTGTGTGTGTGTGTGTTGCATGATCAAGCTCCAGTGGACAAAAAGCGTGTCTCAGAGGCGCTGAAAACTGTTCCAGTGGTCAAGATGACAAAAACCAAGCGTGGTGCTGTCAAAATCAGTCTGCCAGACTCAAAATCTGCAGACTGTGCAATGTTGGCGATGAAGAGCGACACACAGCGCAATGCCTCCTGTCGTGGCAAGATCATGCCAAAACTGACCATTACATCGGTCAGTTCTGACACCTCTGACAAGGACATCCTCAACTATGTGTGCCTCAAAAATGATGGAGTCAAGACAGCAATCAAGCACTCTTCCGACTTCAAGGTGCTTTTCTCAAAGAAGTCTGCAAGCCACTCAAAGACAGTTGTTGCCGCCGTCTCTCCTGCCATCCGTGACGTCGTGATGAAGTCAGGATACCTCTACCTGGGCGACCGACGGTGCGTGGTACACGACCGTTACTGGGTCACTCGCTGTGCCAAGTGCCAGCGTCACGGTCACATGGCTGTCGAGTGCTCGGCCCGAGAGAACACCTGTGGCTGGTGTGCAGGCAAGCACGCCACTAAACCTTGTTCCTTGAAAGTTGTCAGCAAATGTGCCAACTGTTCGCGAGCTGGTCGTAGCAGCGCCAGCCACTCTTCGTTTGAACCCTCGTGTCCCTGCTTAATCTTGGCGAGAACTCGAGTTATATACCGCACCAAGACCAGCGATGACTGCCGTCCGGGAAACTAGACGTGAATTTTGACCAGACAGATCTTCCAGCCTCGTCCACCTCCAGCGTCAAAGAGTCTACTTCTCATCCTCAAACTCGTCGTACCGCTAAGTGTTCTTCACCTAATTCTAATTTCAATAATTTCCCACTCTTTGTTTCTGCTGATTGTAAATATGTACGTTGTGCTCTTTGGAACTTACGTTCTATTAGATCTAAGATTTCTCTTTTTGTCTCTGTCGTAGTTAATTATGACATTTTCTTTGTGAATGAATCTTGGCTTTCTCCCTCTGAAATTTTACTAGCTGAAACTTTTAATAGCTGTCTTCCTTCTAACTACTCCGCTTATCACCAGTCTCGCTCCATCAATAGTTCTAATTCCTTTAAGTCTGTTGGTGGTGGTGTTGCTATTATTTTTAATTCTGATTGTATCCGTCTTATTCAATGTAAGTTAGGTCTGTGTATCAATTCCTTCGAATATGTTTGCTGTAAGACCACTAGCCGTTACTCTCTCCCCGTCTGTATTCTCTCAATCTATCGTGGTAACTATGCATCTAGTTCTGTTTTCTTAGATGAGTTTAGTACTCTACTTGACACGCTTGTATCTATGTTTTCTTCTAGGATTGTTTTATGTGGTGATTTTAATCTTTGGCTAGATGCTCCTCATCTCAAGTCGTGCACATCTTCGTTTCTATAATTAATTTCTTCGTATGGCTTGTCAAATCATATGTGCGGCTCTACTCACGAACGTGGCCACACCCTTCATTAAGTGCTTTCATTTATTGACTCTCCTATTTTTATTAAGGATTTGACCATTCTCCCTATTGATTCTTCTGTTTCTGATCACTCATTAGTTGAATTTTCCGCATTTATTCCTATCATCATAAGATCTAAAAAAATGTCTCATTTTTAGATTATAAAAATGCTGATTATTACTCACTATGTAATAATATATTTTCTTCTTTCAATTCTGATTCATCTATTTGTTTACCCCCTTCTGATCTTTGTAAATATTTCAACTCCTGTCTTGAACTTCTTAGAGATCAGTTTGTTCCTGTTAAGAAGTTTCGTTCCTCTCTCTCTCTCTTCATAGCCCCTGGTTCAATAGTGAAATTCGTAATTCCAAGCTTTATCTTAGACGACTTGAGCGCCATTGGTTGTGTCTGAAAAATGACGCATCATGGAATTCATATTGTGTTGCACGGCGTCACCATCATATCTTGTGTGAGAACGGCAAAAAATCATATTATAATTTTAAGATTTCCTCCTGTCTTGATAGTAAATCTCTTTGGAATATTTTCAATAGACTCCTAGGCAATTCCAATACCCTTGTGTTTCCTGATAGTGATTCATCTCGCTTACCTTCCCTATTTTCTAATTTCTTTGAGACAAAAATCTCTAATATCTGCTGTCGTTTCCCTCCTGCTATATTGTCTTATTCTCCCGCTACCTCCTTCATTTTTCACTCGTTCCACCCAATTTCCATTTCTGACTGCAGATTACTATTGAGACGTGTTCACACTCGATCTTCCTCCCTGGATCCTATTGACCTTGCTCGAATTCCCCACTGTACTGAATTACTTCTTCCCTTCATCACTTATTTTATCAATACGGCTTTCTCTCTTGGCGAATTTCTTGTGTCAAAGAGTGCCAGTATCCTCCCAATTCTGAAAAAACATAACCTTGATCCCAATTGTTTGTCTAACTACCGTCCCATCTCTAGAATTCCTTGGCTATCCAAATCTCTTGAAATGGCTGCTTATGTCCAGATCTCGGACTACCTTGAGCGCCATGATCTATTTCTCCCTGAACAGTCAGGCTTCCGTAGCTTTCACTCCACAGAAACCTCGCTTCTCTTCCTCTATGACTCTATTCTTAAGTCTACTCTTGCTTGTAAGGATGTTCTTCTCATTCAACTGGACTTCTCTGCAGCTTTTGACACTGTTGATCATCTAATTCTACTCAATACTCTGTCTAACCTAGGTATTAGTGGTACTGCACTATCATTCTTCCGCTCTTATCTTCTTTCACGATCTCAGCTTGTTTGTACCAGTGATTCTTGTAGTGAGTCTTTCCCACTATCATACGGTGTCCCACAGGGATCCGTCCTAGGCCCTCTCCTTTTCAATATTTACTTAACTTCCATTGGTGCAATCCTTCATCGTCATGATGTCACTTTCCAAATCTTTGCGGACGATATCCAAATTATTTTCTCGTCTGATACTATTTCCCAATCTTCTGTTTCTTCTCTCTTGGATGATATTGAAACTTGGTCTTTTTCCCACCATCTTAAGCTCAATCTCGATAAGACTAAATATATCATTTTTCAATCTTCTAGAAGCTTAACTTCTCTATCTGTTCCTCTCTCTAACTCTGTTCGTAGCTTAGGTGTTTTACTTGATGATTCTCTTTGTTTTGATCTATACATCTCCGATATTATTAGGGTCTGTAATTTTCATATTAGGCGAATATATTCTATCCGAAGATACTTAACTGTCTCTGCTGCCTTTAAACTAGCTAATTCTTTCATTCTCAGTAGGATTCAATATTGCTGCTCGCTTTTTCTTTCTCTTAACCACCGCCAGCTTCGCAAACTTCAATCTGTTATTAATAAAGCCTGTCGTCTAATTTACAATATCCCTGCTGGCTATCATGTCTCTCCCTTTCTACAAAAATTAGGACTTCTCCCTATTAAGGCAATTATTGACTATCGCGTCTGCTAAATTAATCATTCTACCCTAATTCTTCGTAAGCCCTCGTATTTATTCGATCTTCTGTCTTTTAAAAAATATACTCGTACACTTAGGTCATCTGATGATTCTCGTCTCTTACTGGAGCCTGCTTTTCCTTCTAGACATTCTCACTATAATCGCTGTCTATCTATCTTAGGACCCCGTATTTACAATAAGCTCTCCCCAACACTGCGTTCTATCACTTCTATTCCTCTTTTCAAAAAACACTGAGAAATTTTTTCTGTTGAAGTCCTATTATATCTTAGATAACATTGTGTACACTAGCGATGAATATAAGGTGTGATTTTCTCTCTATTCTCTCCCTCTCCATCTTTTACCTTGTGAATGCATGCATTTGTGTTAGTGTGTGTGTGTGTGTGTGTGTGTGTGTGTGTGTGTGTGTGTGTGTGTGTGTGTGTGTGTGTGCTTTCTATTTCTTTTACTATTTCTGCTGCTTTCAAGTTAGCTAACTCATTCATCTTTAGCAAAGTTCAGTATTGCTGTTCTCTTCTACTATCACTCAACCACCGCCAGCTTAGGAAACTTCAATCTACGAGGGGTGTATGAAAAGTTTTAAGCATCGCATATATGGAGTTTCGGTGTATAGCCAAATTTATGTTTCCATAAAAGTACAGCCAATGCTGAGTGTGAGTGCCAATTTTTAAGGCTCTTACATATTTTATCATTTTTTGGCAGATTTTTGGATAGACAAGGGTCAAGGATTTTGTGAAAAATGGAGAAAACCGAGTACCGTGCAGTCATTAAGTACCTGCATTTGAAAGGCATGACTTCCTCAAAAACTCATGAAGACATGGTAGGAACATTGGAAGAGAGTGCCCCTTCCTATGCAACAATCACACGTTGGGTCAGAGAATTCAAGCGTGGCAGTGACAGTGTTGAAGATGACCCAAGGTCAGGAAGACCTCCAACTGCAACAATCAAGGACAACCTTGACCTTGCTCTGCAAATGGTCCTGCAAGATTGTCGTCTATCATGTCGTCAGATAGCAGAGGCTTGGGGTATCCCTAGAAAGAGCTGACAAAATTCTGACCAAAGAGCTGAAATTGTCAAAGGTTTCTGCAAGATGGGTCTCCCGTCTTTTGACGCCTGAGTAGAAGCGCACAAGGCGCACCATGTCCAAGGACAATCTTCAACTGTTTGAAGCTGACGAAGATAATTTTTTAGCTCGTTTCATTACTATGGACGAAAGCTGGGTTCACCATTATCAACCGGAGCAAAAGAACAATAAAAACAATGGAAGCACACGTCATCTCCGACCCCCAAAAAAGCCAAGGTCATTCCTTCAGCTGGCAAGGTCATGGCTTCCGTTTGTGGGATTCGCAGGGGTTCATTCTTATCGAATACCTTCGAAAGGGCCAAACAGTAACTGGACAGTATTATTCTGGACAACTAAGGCGCTTACGGGAACAATCAAGGAAAAAAAGCCAGGAATGTTGATAAGAGGGGTTCTGTTCCACCAGGACAATGCTCCAGCCCACACCTCAGTGGTTGCCATTGCAACAATTCATGACTGTGGTTTCAATCTCGTTCCCCACCCTCCTTATTCGCCAGACCTGGCCCCCTCCGACTTCCAGCTGTTCCCACAACTGAAAAAAGCCCTGGCTGGTCGCCATTTTCGCAGTGATGATGACGTCATAACTGCAGTTGAGGAGTTCCTGGGGTCCCAGACAAAAGAGTTCTTTTTCACTGGGATAAATGCGCTGCGGCACCGCTGGAACAAGTGCTCAACCCTTGAGGGAGACTACGTTGAAAAATAAATCATCAAAAATCTCCAAGCCCTTATAGTTTTTCTGATGCTTAAAACTTTTCATACACCCCTCGTATTATTAATAAAGCTTGTCGTATGATATTTAATCTTCCTTCGGGTTCTCATGTTTCTTCTTCTCTACACAAACTTAAGTTACTTCCAATCGAGGCTCTTATTGAGTATCGTATATGTTTAATTATTCATTCAGCTCTTCATCTTCGTAAGCCTACGTATCTGTTTGACCTTCTGTCTTATAAAACCTCATCTCTTTCTCTTAGGTCTTCTAAGGATCATTTTCTACTAGTTGAACCTCCCTTTCCTTCTAGGCATTCTCACTACAATCGCTGTTTATCTATCTTAGGACCTCGCATCAACAATAGGCTATCTCCCTCAATACGCTCAATCAAATCTCTTTCTCTTTTCAAAAAACACACTAAATTTTTTTTCCTAAGTAAGTCTTTTTACTGTCTTAATAATAATACGTATATTAGTAGTGATTACAAGGTCTGATAGTTTCCTCTTCTTGTCTACTAGGTCTAATATGAATTGTTTGTGTGTGCATCTATGTGTCTCTCTATCTTTTTTATGTATGTCTTCCCATTGTATGTTCTGTCTGTGTATTGTTCTGTGAGTTCCGCTATCTGTGTTTGTGTGTCCCTTTCTGTCTATGTGTGTGTTGCGTTCAGTTTTGTTTGCATTAATGTGTCTATTGCATTGTGTGTTGTCAATCTGAGCTTATGTCCTTGTATGACTGATTTGTTGTCTAAATGTGTTATCTGCTGTGTAGTTTTAATATGCTATCTGTAAACGTGAATGTATTGTTTATTTTGTGCGTTTATGTACTTATCTATTGTGTTTATGTGCGTGTGTGTGAGTGTCCTTGTCCCCCCCTTTCTTTTTTTCTCTTTGTGCGCGCGTATGTGTTTCCTGTTCTTGTGTATGTTTGTTGTCCCATTCTATGTCCTGTCTGTGTATTGTTTTGTGTTTTGTGTTTTGGGTTTTTATTTTTTATTTATTTTTTTTACTGTTTTCTTTCTGTCTGTGTGTATGTGTGTGTGTTGGTGTGTGTGATTGTGAATGTGTATGTACTTTGCTTGAGTGTGTGTGTGTGTGTGCAGCGCCTTAGAGACCCTCTAGGTGTAGGGCGCTATATAAATATCTTAATGTAATGTAATGTAATGTGTGTGTGTGTGTGTGTGTGTGTGTGCAGCGCCTTAGAGACCCTCTAGGTGTAGGGCGCTATATAAATTTTTCCATAATTTAATGTAAAATGTGTGTGTGTGTGTGTGTGTGTGTGTGTGTGTGTGTGTGTGCAGCGCCTTAGAGACCCTCTAGGTGTAGGGCGCTATATAAATTTTTCCATAATTTAATGTAAAATGTGTGTGTGTGTGTGTGTGTGTGTGTGTGTGTGTGTGAGTGTGTGTGTGTGAAGACAAGATGAAGTTCCACTATCACCATGACAGATCAGATAAGAGACAAAGTCAGTGTGTAGAGAAGAAGCGGTGAAGCAAGAAAGACAGACAGGAAGGGATGCAGAGCTTGTGAGCCAGCAGAAAACCCACTTCATGAAAACGGCCATCGACTGGTAGGGGTAGCTGACAGCGCCGAAGCCTGACAGCAGCGCCATCACTGTCACGCCGACCACGCCCACGCGACTCACCAGCTGTTCCATACTGAACAGACCATGGCGCGAGCTCAGCAGCGGAAACGAATCGCCCACCTTCCAGAAGGCGTACAAAAACACCACCCAGATGGCGATACTGAACGGCCGCAGTAAGTGCGAAGCCACTGTCGCACGCACACACAGGCATACACACATACACACATGCACGAGTACAGATCATGCGACAAGTGTAAATTCAATTAAATCCACAAGCATACGCCTGATAGGAATATAATAATTACGCATTCGAACACAGCATTGGGGAAGATTTGCTTGCAAGAATTTTTCGGGCACAGGTGAAATTCTAAAACTTATTGCCTCGTCATTCCTCACCGAAATTACACACATGATTAACTTATGTATCACACAATCATGCTTTCCGAGTTCTTTCAAAATTGCGCGTGTTATTCCAATTTTCAAACAAGGTAACAAGCAAAACTTTATTAATTACAGACCTATATCAATTTTAACGCCTATGTCTAAAGTACTAGAGAGAATTTTATATAATCAGCTCATGGATTTTTTTACTACCAATGATCTCCTATTTGACTTTCAATTTGGTTTTAGAAAACAACGATCTACATACATGCCCATCGGTCTTTTAACTCAACTAATTAACAAAGCACGTGGTTCTAACTCAATCGCGCTTACAATTTTCCTTGACATAAAAAAGCTTTTGATTGTGTAGATCACGCTATCCTGCTGGACACACTCCGCTTCTACAACTTGGCCGATTCAACAATAAAGCTTCTCAAGGCATTCCTGTCAAAGCGCCTGCAATTTCTTGAGTTTAATGGTTGTTGTTCAAGTACAAAAGAAGTCAAAATGGGAGTACCTCAGGGTTCAATTTTGGGACCATTACTGTTTTAATCTATGTTAATGACCTTTTTAAATGTAGCACTTCATCGCAATTTTTTATGTTTGCTGACGACACTGCTGTTTTTATCTCAGCCTCTACACAGGATGAATTGACGAGTAAAGCCAACAATCTTTTAAGTAACATATCAGATTAGTTCAAAGCAAATAGACTACGATTAAACACTTCTAAGACGAAATATCAAATATATAATTTCACCAAAAATGAGCTGAGTGATTTAAACTTATTAATTGACAATGATCGAATTGATCACTCGCCAGTGGTGAAATATCTGGGGGTGATGTTAGATAATGACCTCAAATTCCGTGCTCATATCAAGTATACAACTTCAATAATTAACAGGCACATTGGAATTGTTTCGAAGGCTCGTAAATTTTTAACCTCTGAACACGCGCTTTTATTATACAATGCCTAAATTCAACCTTTCTTATCGCATTGTAATTTAAATTGGGCATTGGGGTATCCTACCCATTACAATCCTTTAATTGTTGCTCAAAAGAGAATTATGAGGATTATCGACATGGCTCCATATGGTTCACATACAAGCCCAATTTGTAAAAAATATAAGGTACAAAAATTTCGTGATCTCGTCAAATCAAACTGTATGGTTTTAATGCATAGTTTTTTAACCAATTCACTTCCCCCATGTATTTCTCACAATTTTATTTTGAAACTCTATACAAGAAACCTAAGAGAAAAACATCATTTTGAGGAGTTAAGAGTAGACAACAATTTATTGTTGTTGTTGTTTATTGAATCATATTTATTGTTGTTGCTGTTTATTGAATCATATTTATTGTTGTTGTTGTTTATTGAATCATATTTATTGTTGTTGCTGCTTATTGAATCATATTTATTGTTGTTGTTGTTTATTGAATCATATTTATTGGTGTTATTGTTTATTGAATCATATTTATTTGTGTTGTTGTTACTTATTGAATCATATTTATATTTATTGTTGGATGTTTCTTTTTTGAATCATATGTATTGTTCTTGATTGTTATTAATTACTTATTTATTAATATTTATTCTTATTTATTGATGGCTGTTTTTTAATGAATCACATATTTATTGTTATTATTATATTATTTATTGAGGAACGTGGGCGGAGTGACATTATGGATTGTTATCGGATGATGGTTTATTATTTATTGTTATTTATATATTATTTTCTTTCCAACTCTCTTTCTAGACTTTTTTCTCTTCGAACTCTCTTTCTCTCTGAATCTTTTGGGCGCTTCCGGTACATGGGGCCACCTTAGGGTGGTAATAGTGCTTGCACTCTTCCCATGCTACTGGATTTGCCTGTAATTAATAATAATAATAATAATAATATGAAGAACATTGCATGTTTATCAAGGCACCCAAGTAATGGAATCAGTTAGTTGCCAAAAATATTCCGTCTCTCGTGAATGTTCCTCCTTCTAAACGTAAACTCAAACAAGTTACGAACAAGCTGATTATGGACAATTACTGATTAGTGACTCAGTGATCTGGTTGATGGTGACAATGTTGACAATGTCGATGGTAATGATGGCTGATAGCACCAATGCTGATAGTTAATTGTGACAATAGCACGTGTACTTGGCTCGGTTTATTTCCTCGGCTCATCATCTCCTTATTTTTATTATTTTTTGTTATAAATTTTTATTAATTTGATCTGTAATGATCTACTTTTGTTGTGGTTGACCAAAAATTGAAACGACGACTTTATCTTTTCTTCAATTCACAATTGTTCCTAGTTGCATGATTTATAATTATTATATATTAATTCAGTGGTTGAGACAGGATTCTTCCTTACACCCTGAAAAATATCATTTTTGCAACTGTTTTTTGTGATTAAAAAAAAGCCTCACTGCTCCGGCTGGCACACTGCAGGCCGGCCGCCACACGATTTATCGCAGTCACGGCCAGCACAGAAAACTGTACGGCTGCGCGCACGCAAAAACCGACTTGTGGCAATTGAGCTATACATTTAACCTTTATCCTCAGTGTTCCCATATGGGAACAATCAATTTATAGGAGATTTCCTCCCGACATGTGCATCCGATTCCAAAAGTAAGACTGTGGCGCCTGCGCAAATCAAGGTCACCAACATACACCACAAATACACACCCTACCAGCACTCCTGCGACACGCGTTCCCGTGTACGTCCCCTGCACACGGACATACACCAGCTCAAACACCACCCAGCGCGCACCAACTCCACTAACCCTCTACAGTGTCAGGGTCAACATCTAGTTCGCATCCGTCTGACCTCAGCTACACCCAGAGATGCAGCAGCCATCGAGGGCAGCATCTGGTTCACAACCGTATGTCCCCCAGAACACTCGGAGATTACATACGCGCATGCACACACATTCCCAACCACACACACCAGCGATGTATATAACGCCGTCACATACATTCTTCCCCAGACAGTCCACAAAAGTCACCCTGTTGCTGGTTCGCTCTGTTGCTCACCGCTTTGTTGCAGTCCCTACACTGGCGGTCCTAACTAAAACCATTTAGAAGCGATCACAGAAAATCCAGAGTCGGTTACTTACACAGTTATGTACAGTGGCAAAACAGTGGCGGCAGCAAAGCAATGGGGTGGAACTGAAACTTGCAGACAACAATACAAGTCCAGTGACACACACCAACAAAGATGTATAATCGCACGAATGGGCGAACACAAACGCGAGCAGGGTAAGCAGCAGCACGAGCTCTGTTGACTGTCTGCCAGGGAGTGTGTTTGAGGGCGTTATATACATTGCTGGTGTGTGACTGAAAATGTGTGTGAATGCGCGTATGTCATCTCCGGGTGTTCTGAGGAACATAGTTTTGGTGCATATGGATGTGAACCAGATGTTGCCCTCGATAGCCGCTGTATCGCTAGATGAAGTTGAGGTCAGACGGATGCGAAACAGATGTTGGCCCTGACACTGTAGAGGATTGGTGGAGTTGGTGCGCGCTGGCTGGCGTTTGAGTTTGTGTGTGTCCGTGTGCAGGGAACGTACAGCTATATTGTTTATACGAGGGGCGTTTAATAAGTAATGCCCCTAACCCACTTACATTTGTCTTATTTATCTGAAATTATATATGTACGATGATATATATATATATATCTCTATGGGATAAGTGGCAAATTACAGCTCTTAACTAATTGTAGTTTTCGAATTATAGGTGTTTGAACTGAAGTAGGTGAGAAATTGAGCCTATTGAGTGCCGCGCAGTGATCTGGTTTTTGTATTTGAAAGGAAGCACACCACAGAAGACATTTGAAGAAATGAAAGAAACGTATGGTGATGATGCCCCATCATATGCCCTTGTAAAACGCTGGCATCGTGAATTTAAACATGACCGGAATTATGTGGAAACAGCTCCCATACCTGGTCGCCCCCCTTCTGCCATTGATGAGGCATCTGTCCGTCAATTGGAGGCTACCATGTTAGAAGATTGACGCATTACTATTCGCCAAATATCCCAAGATGTCAAGATTAGTACAGGGTCTGTGGAAACTATCATTCATGACTATTTGCATATGCATAAGGTATCTGCCAGATGGAGTCCCAGGTTGATCACACCTTTCCAGAAGCGAGAAGGCGTCGAGTGCTCGAAGGTCAATTTGGAGATGTGCCCAGAAGATGAGTCAAATTTTTTCAAAAGACTGATTACACAGGATGAGACCTGGGTCTATCACTATGATCCAGAGACCAAATCCCAGTCAATGCAGTGGAAGCACTTGGACTCACCACCTCCAAATAAGGCAAGGGTGCAACCCTCCACTTGCAAGGTCATGCTCACAGTCTTCTGGGATCAAGACGGTGTAGTGATGACAGATTTCCTGGCAAAGGGTACAACAATCACAGGATCCTACTATGCTTCACTTTTGAATCATTAAGAGAAGCTATCAAAATCAAGAGGCGGGGCAAGATCAGCATAGGTATCCTCCTCCAGCAAAACAACGATCCGGTCCACAACTCACATGTGGCCAGATCAGAAGCACGGGCGTGTGGATATGAAATCCTCCCTCATCCCCCCTCCTCTCCTGACCTTGCACCCTCTGACTTTCACCTCTTCCCAGCCAAGAAGTTGTTTTTGAAAGGAAAGCGTTTCCTAGATGATGCACCTTGATTTATGAAGTCACATCGTGATTGGAGGACAAACCTGGGGTGTTCTACAAAAACGGTATCCAGAGCTGCATCAAACGATGGGATAAATGCATAAATCTGGGTGGTTCCTATGTAGAGAAAGACTAATCAATGTTCAAAGTTCCGTTGCTGTATTTCTATGGGAAGTGAGTTAGGGGCATTACTTATTGAACGCCCCTCGTATGGCCAGTAAACAGCATGTACACACACAGAAACTACTCATCGTGTGAAAACAGTGACAAGCATCAAGGTGAAGCAGTCACTTTTTGGTAACCAAATGTAACAAAGAAGTGGATGGTGTTGATATATGGTAAGAGGTAAGGGGTGAGGTAAGAGGTAGGTAATGAGGTAAGAGGTGAGGTGTATAAGAGGTGTAGGATGTGTGTGGGCTCAAATTATATTGATCATTGCTCTCTAAAACTGTCGGCTTGGCTGTAACTGTTGTGTGGCTCTTGTTCTATCAATTCGTAGGAAACTCCATTCCCCATATGAATTTCAGAATGGAAGTAACACCCTGTCTGCTGAATAGTGCAACGGCACGTACACATATGGCTGGAAGTACAGTAGCATAACTTCCGGTAGAAGTTCAATGGCTATATTTAGGCAAATGGAAGGTAGGTATGTAGATGCAGGGTATCAATGCAGCAAGTGCTTATCGTTCGTTATCTGCGTTTATGGGGTGCACCGGCCTCTGGGGCCATACGGCACCCCCCAGTCTATTTACAGCCCAAACACCCAAAATTATGGACATGAGGAATGGAATGATGAAATAAATAAGTGTGATAGTGAACAAAATGAATGTGAAAGTCAAGAAATAAAACTCAATAAATAATTCTAAAAGACAAAAACCGTATAAACTAAAAAATGCGGCCCTCAATGACCGCCGATTGCTCCTATCCGAGAACATCGTGAATAGTCCGAACGGATCCAAGAAAACGTTGACGCTCCTCTGAGAATGATGGGCATTCCACCAGGATGTGCTGCACGGAGAGACGTGCATTACATGCGCTGCACGTGGGTTCAGGTTGTCCGAGTAGAAGATGGCGATGCGTATCGTACGTGTGACACACACGCAGACGACAGAGCGACACTTCCCCGGACCTCTTCCGGCGACAAGAGCACATCAAATGTCCGATTTCGGGCTTCATAGCTTATAATTTGTTAGAACCACATTCGTCCCAGGAGAGCTGCCAGCGAGAACGGATAAAACGATGTATAATAGGATAAAAGTCCGAATACGGAATGGGAAAGTTAAAATAAAATGAATAAAAGTCTCGTTCAGCAGCTCCTTTTGCGGCTCTGTCAGCTCGCTCGTTACCCAAAATAACAATATGGGCTGGAATCCAGCAGAACTTTACACGCTTGCCCTGGTGGTGGATGATATCAAGAGAGATAAAAATCCTCTGTAAAAGAGGATGTAAGGAGAAAGACGATAATGAAGTTGAAGCACTAAGAGAGTCGGATAGAACTAAAAACAATGAAAATGAAGATGAGCGAATGCAAACCAGGGCCAGCAGGATAGTGTACAGTTCAGCCGTGTAAATGGAAGCGCTCGGTGGCAGCGTGCTCGAGCGGCACGTACCTCCACTTACAAACGCACAACCCACACCACTGGCCGACTTAGATCCATCAGTGTACACGGCAGTATACCGTCCGTAAGAATGAATTCGTTCCAGTGTGTTTGAGCGAAGCACACTGGGCACTGTACGGTGTTTCGGCAGAGCTGCTAGCGAGACGTCAACCTCGGGTGTGACCAATTCCCAGGGTGACTCCGCCGTGTATTCTTGTCTGAGGACGTCGTTAGCACCCATCCCGCATGACTCCAGCAGTGCCTTCATTTTGCTGCAAAACAGCACAGAACACTGAGGTCCTGGAAGGTGCTGCTGCTAAGGCACATGCTGGGAAAATACCACGTCATACGAGGGGTTTTAATGGGTGCTTGCCAGCTTGCAAGAATAACGCATGCCCAGCTCTTGACGACGGAGCGCCAGCGGAGCCTCATCAGCCTCAACAAGGAGGCTGACGATTGGCGACGTGCGAAACGCGCCGGTGGCAATGCGTATCCCTGCGTGGTGTACGACATTCAAACGGCTTTTTGCTGACTCCGAAGCCAGACCATATACGATGCTTGCGTATTCGAGACGCGACCTGACTAACGAGCGGTACAGAAGGAGAAGGGACTGTCGATCTGCTCCATACCGCACGCGGGAAACAGTCTTCAGCACATTCAGTGCCTTTAGACATGTGGTTCTCAGCTGTGAAATACGGTCGGTGTAGGTCAAGCGCGAGTCCAACGTGACCCCTAAAAACCGAACCGTGCGTTGGAATGAGACAGCACTGCCGTACAATTCCACTTCCATGTCAGGGCAGGCAACTCGACGGCGGCAGAAGTGTACACCGACCGTTTTGGACGTCGAGAAGCGGAAGCCGTTACGCGTTCCCCAAGTCTCTATTTTATTCACCGCCAGCTGCAGTTGACGCTGGACAACAACAGTGCTGCGGGAAGAACACCATACGGCAAAGTCGTTCACAAATAGAGACCGTCCAATCGAGGGAGGCAAATGATTGTCAATGTCGTTGATCATTATGGCAAAAGGGCCACGCTGAGCACACTACCCTGTGGAACGCCTTCTGCCTGATCGAACGAACGAGACAGGGAGTTCCCCACACGCACACAGAATGTGCGGTGCAAAAGGAAATTGCGTACGAACCTCCCCATGTTGCCTCTGACACCACAGCGATGCAGTTTGCGAAGAATACCATGTCGCCATGTGGTGTCATATGCCTTTACGATGTCAAAGAATATCGCCCCGACGTGGTGAACTCGCGTGAAACTTTCACGTACGCGAGAGTCCATGGTCACCAAGTGGTCTAACGTTGAGCGACCCTGGCGAAATCCGCACTGAGCATCATTGAACAGCCGACCGCGTTCCATAAACCATACCAGCCGTCTGCAAACCATTTTCTCAAACAGTTTGCAGAGACTGGAGGTAAGCGATATCGGGCGATAGTCAGACGGGTGATCGCCCGATTTGCCCTGTTTCATGATGGGTATCACGATTGCCCGTCGCCAGGAGGCCGGAACTGCCCACCATTCCACAGATCATTGAAGACCTGCAGCAAGGTGGACAGCACTGCGGGCGACAGACGTTTCAGCATGAGGTTGTACATCTCATCAGGGCCTTCAGTCACATCGCGAAGCGATCGCAAGGCTGTTCTCAGCTCAGATGCAGAAAAATCGCTGTTGATTGGCAACTGATAGCTGGTGGAGATATCAACGGGTGATCTATCGAACTGCTGTTTGATCACCGCAAAATCAGGGTCATCTACGTTTGCACGACAGCGCTCCGCTAAATATCGGCCAATTTCGTCAGCAACATGCTCCGGATATATCACGTCCACGCCACTGATCTTCAGAGAAGGCAGAGGAGTGGGACGGTACTTCCCAGAGATGCGCTTTATACGGCCCCATATGGTGGATATAGGACAATGCCGATTAATGCTAGACACATAGGACACCCACAAGGCCCGCTTCGCCTCGCGAAAGGTCCATCGAGCTTGTGCGCGAGCGTGGCGAAAGCAAAGCATGTTTGTCACCGTGCTGTTTCACCGGAAGCGACCCCAGCAGCGACGTCGCTCTCGCAACGCCGCAGAACACGCGTCTGTCCAACAAGGAACAGGACGCCGCCGGGGACGCGATGCCGTACCTCTGTTTGGTACAGGTGACAATGGCCTCATTAAAATGTTCGACGCTGGGTCGAAGTGTGGGGTTGCCCATGGCTTCCAGTGTCAAGCAATCATAGCGAGCCCAAACAGCTCGTTTGAAATTCCATCTCGGTGGTCGTGTTCCCAACCTAGGTAAGTCATTGAGACAGATCCATATAGTGAAGTGGTCACTTCCATACAGACTGTTCTCAACGGTCCAGCTCGTGGATACCTGCAGACTGAGACTGCACAGACTGAGGTCCAGAGCGGACATGCTTCGCGATGGCATGGTGCAATGCGTATATGTGCCTGTGTTTAAGATACCTATGTCAAAAACAGTTAAAATATCCACCATAATACAACCACGGCTACAATATGCATCACAACCCCAAAAAGGATGAATGACAGTGACCAAATAAATAAAGAACAAGGTAATGAAAATGAATACAATTAACACAAGACGCAGTAACGAATACACCCGAATCTACACACAACTGCACAACCGCAAGATATCCGATCCACATATCAACTGTCACACGCTTACATAGCCGGCCTTTGACCCACAAAAAAGGTCAAGGCAAGCCCATTTGAACACAACACAAGCCAGCCACACACACACTCACACACACACACAGACACACATACATATATACGTATACATATGCACACCAAAACCATGCGTTCACAGACAAGCGCTTTCTAATTACATCACAACTACTTAATGCTTTTGAGTATTCTCGAGCATAGTATATATGTTTGGAGAGACGTACTAGAGATGCCAGCCTGTTTCGGTTTGTTTACTTGGTTTGAACTGACTGACTACGCGTCTTTATGAACCATCTATATAGTTTGATTTTGGTTATACACGATTTTTCCGATCCCTTGTTTATCCAAAAGCATACTATTTTTCGATTAATTCTTGTCCAAATGGAAAAAAACAATTGTCAACACAATTTTTTAATTGATCATGAAAACTTCCAAAAGCGTCATTAACATCACTAAATTCAGTGCACGTCCATATGGTGTTCCTTATAAGTGGAGAACATTTAATTTCTGATTCGATCGTGTACCGCCTTAACCACCTGTATTCCTTCGTTTTACTATTTCGATGGAATTTTGCAATCGCAAAAACTGGAAGGTGATCGCTGATACCGAGGCTGACTGCAATTTTATGCGTTTTTTTGCGCAACAAAATGTCACCCCTGATTATCCCCAGTGAGGTGAGAGTTTAAGCTGATGAATCATACAATCCTTGAACAGCCGCGAATGTTCAAAAAGTATCGTAATAATAGTTATTTTAAGTGAAAATTACAAATATTTGTCACATAAAATATGTTTCTCAAAATCAATTCAAGTTTACTACGTTTTTTACGATTTAGTGAGATTTCTGCAAAATTGTAATTTTTTCAACGCAATTCATAAGATTTTTAGCACAATGTTTCTTGAACTCAAACGATCACTCTAGTTATAACAGAAGCTGTACACGGCACACTATGTTTACACGAACAAGTGCAACGCGTTACAGGATTCGCACACGCTCACAATCACACACACACACACACAAACATATATATATATATATATATATATATATATATATATATATATATATATATATATATATATATATATATATATTTATACCCGCCCGTTGTGCGGAACAATTCATAAGATGACATTCATATTTATGAACATTCATGTTCATAAAAAATTATTTAAAAAATGTAAACTCACAAATATCTTACTGAATAGAAAAGTCTAAATGTGAATATTTTTATTTTTATTTTGACTTAATATTATCCCTCAATCCGCCTCATATTTAAACGTGCCCGTCGTGCTGAATAATTCAGAACTCATACATGAAACAATGAAAAATGACTACACTTTCTCATCATAATGTTTCAAAAATATATTTATAACTTAACATCGCCGTCTAGCATAAAGACCCGCGCGTTGTGCGGAACAATTAATAAAATGAAATTCATATTTGATTCATAAAAAATATTGCAAATTAAAAAATAAGTAAGGTAAACTCATAAAAACCTTAATCAATTGAAAAGTCTAAATTTCATTATTTTTAATTTTATTTTGACAAAATATTTTCACTCAGCACGCCTCATATTTCAACCCGCCCGACGTGCGGAATAATTCAGAACACGAACACGATCCGTTCTGGATCTTGAAGTCAAATACATTAGTTTTGTATATGAATTCATTCTATACGGTGAAATTGAACGTTTTATTGTCTATAATTGCTGCCCGCGGGACATTTTTATTTCATAAAAATGAGCCATCGCTTCGTTTGCGTTTGAAGCCCCTGATCTATACCATTGAACCCGCGCAATTATGTCACCTCATATTCAAGCATACATACACACACAGACAGACAGATAATTTCTTTTATATATACATAATATATATATATATATATATATATATATATATATATAGATTTGAACCCGCCCGTCGTGCTGAACAATTCATAAAGTAAAATTCATATTCAATCCATAAAATGAACTGAATACAAATTAAAAAGCCAAAAATTTAACCTGTATATACGTTCACCAATAAAAAACACTAAATCTGAATATATTTTTTTTAATTTGACAAAATATTATCCCTCAATCCGCCTCATATTTGAACTTGCCCGTCGTGCGGAATAATTCAGAACACTAACACGTAACAAACAATGAAAATTCTAGCATGTAAACCCGCCCGTCGCGCGGAACAATTCATGCTATTAAATTTGTATTCAATTTATAAGACAAAATAAATATGAATTAATAAAGAAAAGAGTAAACCCATAAAAAGTCTAAATTTCTATATTTTTATATTCTATGTATTATTTTGACAAAATAGTTTGCCTAAACCACCTCATATTTAAACCTTTAATTAAACCTCATATTAAACCATTAAACCTGCCCGTCGTGCTGAAAAAATCAGAACTCAGACACAAAACAATGAAAAATGACTAAATTTATTCATCATAATGTTTTCAAAATATATTTATAACTTAACATCACCATCTTGCATTAAAACCCGCCCGTTGTGCAGAACAATAAATAAAGTAAAATGAATATTGAATTAATAAAAAACGATTAGAAATTGAAAAAGAAAAAGTACACCCATAAAAAGTCTTAGCCAATAGAGAAGTCTAAATATGAATGTTTTTATTTAGATGTGGCAAAATATTTTCCCTCGAACAGCCTCGTATTTAGACCCGCCCGTCGTGCGGAGCTATAAAAAATATAATGAATCAAAAAGTAAAAAGCTTATCCAATAGAAAAATATAAATTTGTAAATTATTGTTTTAATTATTGACGAAGTGTTTTCCCTCAACACTGCTCAAATTCACACCCGTCCTTCGTGTGTAGTAATTCAGAAGTGTAACAATATCAAAACAATGAAACCTTCTGTCATCTCTATAATTCCACATTAATACTTCCGCTAAAACAGCATATGCATATAGTTGGCATTGCATGATATTACAACCCATATCCTTATGCAACTTAAGCATATGCAACTTGAAATTAAACCAATTAAATTACACAGTAAAATTCAGTAGTTTACTTTGTTCCCAGTAGCATTATACCCGCCCGTCGTGCGGAACCATTCGTGTGTAAATATTGAGGACAATAAAGCCTTCCTATTCAGTATAGTGTAGCATTAATTAAACTGTACGCAATAAAACCACACCATCCATGCTTGGAGCTAATATGATGCATTCTTGATTGTGATTGAACTTCAGTGAAATTAAATCGGTGTATACTCCAGTGTAGTCGCAAGTGCGCATAATAGCTGTAAAATTGGCAATATGTCCTTTTGACTTTAAACCGCCGTAACGTCCTTCAGATACACTTTAGAAAATTAAAAATTATACCGCATTATAGAAAACAAGCTTTACAGCACGATGGTATAATTTAATTTTATTGTAACAAATACTTACTGAGAAATAGTAGAAAAATGAATTAATATTAGTCACCCGGTGTTCAAGTGTAATTTTAGATGTATTTGAGACTTTTGCCAATTTTACACGTTTTTTGTATCATTTGTGGGTATAAATTATAGCTTATCTTTTAGAACACAAAATTCTATACACAATAATAAAACATAACATAACACCTCTGGCATGGTTAAGTGTCGAATGCGCACACACCGAGATGGGGGTGCTCACCCAACGCTTGTCACTGCCCGATCCCACGCGATACCGGAATGTGTCGGCCTTCATCGCGCGGGCTGCTGCCGTCTCATTGCCGTATTTAACCAGCAGAGAACCGTCTCTCTGTCGGCTGGCCTCGACAGGCGCGTCTCCGATGTTCTTCAACCCATCCAGACAACGGAATGGGTTCAGCGAGGACAATTTCACGTGTTCATTGGTGCTGGTAAAAACCAGCACCATCGGCACAAGTGCAGCACGACTGTCGTCGTGCAAGTGGCTCACAGTACGACCACCTTGCGGCGGCCGTGGCCGATCGCCCGATGGACGACCAGCAGGTGGGGTGGTTGAAGTTTTGGAAGCCATAAATATTTGCATTGTCTCTGCGCACACGACCACCCACCTCTTCATTGGGCCCTAATGGGGGGACGGGCAGACCCAGCATGGGATGCCACGCCAGTGGTGGTGCGCGCTGTACGGGCACTGAATACCCCTGAGCTCGCTGCGAGCTCCGCCCGGTACGAGTCCGCGGGAGCTACAGCGCCGGGCCCGGACCAGTGACCCACCGGTCCATCTGGACTCGGCAGCTGCAGCCCCACTGCGAACGGCGGACACTGCACCGGGCGGGACCCCCCTCGAGCACCAGTCACCTCACCCTTATCCCTCTTCAGCCCTATCCGGCCAACCGGCGTATCCGGCACTGCCGGCGTCGGACCAGTCTCTCCACTGTCGAGGAGCCAAACAGTGACCCCGTCGGGGTTCGACGCGCAGGCCAAAGACGAGTGTTGCGTCACGCCACCACTACACCCAGGTGACGTGACACTCAGTGGCCAGGATCCTGTTTGCCGATCCGACGGGGGAAGGTTTCCAGATGGCCGTTGGCTGCTAAACAGCTCATCCGCCCTTTGACAGGTCTTGTTTTTCTTCCTGCTGGGTGTCTAGCCACCCTCCTCACTGGCATAGGCCAGTGGGGGGCCGGATTAGTCGCCGATATTCCGACCATGCGGCTTGTTGTACCGGGTTACATGTTACCAGTAGCAGGCCGAAACCTGACCAGACATGTCTGCCTTTAGTCGTCTTTTACGACACGCGGCAGCTACGGCGGCAGAATTCTAACCCCCCTACCGCAGGGGATTACCGCAGCAAGTGCTTAGTCACACATTTTGACAAGAATGCCAATTGCGTGAAAAAAAAGTTTTATACCATTATTAAGCAATGTAACACCCGATGTGATGTATATGTGGTGTATATGTGTATGTGATGTGTATGTACAATGAGTGTTGTATTTTGCTTTACGCATTTCAATTATTTGCTTTGGAGCGTCCCTGTGATGCACAATCCGTCGAACGCGTGGCGCGTTGTGTAACTTGTGCAACTCAACTGTACCTTGTGCGAATATGACACCGTGTGCACGCTACATGGGTCGTGTTACACGACCCATGTGTGGCAATGATAGTGTGGCGAAGAAGTGTGTGTATGTGTGTGTGTGTGTGCGTGTGTGTGTGTTTTTTTTCTCTTTTTTTTCCGCACACACATGTATTTACAATCACGTATTCATTTTATAATAATGTACAATTAAGCACGCACACATGCGCGCGTTGTATATGCGAGTCAGTTCGGCGACCCGGTGATGGTTGCCGCGTTGCCGCGCACGACCGCCAGGCTGACCCGCTGTCTGAGCCAGGCCGTCTCGCGCGGCTCTCCAGAACGCTGTGTTATTCGACGACCGATGATCTTGATTAGGCCGTCAAATGTGGACCCCAGCACGCCGGTAGTTTCGAGGGCCAGCGGCGCGAAGTCATACCGCTGGCTCAAGTCCGAGTAGCGTCGTTTCTTCGTCTCATCGGCCGCCCGAGCCGCTGCCCCGGGAGCGACTGCACCCTCCAACAGGTGTGCACTGCTGAAGGTGTTGGTGCCCGTCACGTCCCAGACGAGCGATTTGCCGCGCCGGAAGGGAAAGATGGTGATTCCGTCCGGCCGGCGGCCGTCGCCTCGGTTCAGACCGCGAGGTTCCAGCACTGCCGCGACTCCTGCCGACGCCAAACTGCGATGGACGATGTCGTTCAGGGCAGTATGACGCGGCAGTCGGCCGACGTTGTGGCAGCACGACAGACTGTGGTGGCCCCATCGGTCGGTCATTGAGCCGCAACGGCACCTGTGCGGCTGCTGGATGGCGGCTCCCAGGCGCAGCGCCACGCCGACGCGAACGGCTTCGTCGGGCAGCAGCAGGCCGAGGCTGGAGATCGGAAGGGCGGACAACCAGGCGCCGCTATGGGGTGCGGCCGCAGCCAGAAGGCGGGCTCGGTCCACCTGGTTGGCTCTCTGGAGCAGACTGTTCAGGCGGTGCTCTGACGCGTTCGTGTCGAGGTGGCGCTGAGTGAGGAACTCGGGCACATTTTACTGGCTGAAAGCCGGGCTCATTCTGCTCACAAAGTCCTCCACGGGGGGCGCCGGGAGACCAGGTCTGTCACCGCGTTGGCCGTCAATTATATGACTGACCAGGTCCCCAGCGGCCTCCATTGAGGCGATATGGGCGGGCAGCGCCACGTCGATCAGCCGCCTAGCCCCGATGCCTCCCAGACGGACGGGCAGCGCCGCTTGCTCCCATCGGTCGTCGTCCAGGTCGACGTTGCAGCAGCTGCCGATGGCCGATCGGAGGCTCTCGTCGATGGTAACGAGCTGAGAGGTCGCCCTGTACACTGGGGCTGCTCTCATCAGGTACATGGCCCGCGGCACCGACGCGTATCTGCTCAGGAAGAATAGCGCCGGGTGCGAGCCGATGTTGGTGGTGCGCCTGATGAGCAGGTCCAGTTGGTGGTGGATGTTGCCCAGGGCTGCCGGTACGCCTCCGGACTCGAGGGGTGCGCCCAGAAGTGTTGCCGTTGCCGCTGGTGTGCAGGTGGCCCCCGGCAGGTGCCTCTGGATCAGCGTGTCGGCCGTGTCGTCATCGGAGGGTCCGAGTCCGATGGCCTCGCACTTGGTGGTATTTAGTGTGAGGTCAATGTCGTGCAGGACTGGGACGAGACGCCTGATATCTGATTGCACGACGTCTGAAGGCCCTCCTATTGTGGCGTCGTCGAGGTACCAGACGTTCAGCGGTGACTCGAGCCGCTGAGCCACCGGATCGACCGCGAGGGCGAACAGTGCGGGACCGAGAGGGTCTCCCTGCTGCACGCCGCGGCACGACCAGACACGCCTGGTACCGTGAAACAGAGGTGTTGGCTGGCCGTATGCCTGTGCGACAAGTGGCAGTGCGACGGGGAAGCGGCGACTCACCTCATCCAGCAGGGTGCGGCGGTTGACGCAATTGAACGCGTTGGCCACGTCTAGTTCCACCAGAACGTGACCGCGCTGCCCCTTGGTTGTTGAGATGAAGTGGCGCGTTGCGTGCACAGCCGCCTCACACCCATTCTTGTGCATACGCCCAGCTGCACTGGTCGTAGCTCGTGCGCCAGCGCCGACGCCAGTTTGCCGGCTACCAGCTTGCTAGCGATTCGCCGGAAGATGCTGGCCACTGCTATTGGGCGCAGACCCAATAGCAGTGGTCTGCTATTGGGCGCAGACCCCTATGCTATGCTATTGAGCGCAGACCCCCGATTTTTTCCTAAGGGCGACGAGGCGTGCACTGAAAAATGCGCCCTTAGCGAAGTCGGGAATCAGGCCCTGTGTGCAGCAGTTGATGAGGGCAGTGAGGGCCTTCAGCAGCTGGCTTCCGGCCTCCGCTGTCTGTGGGGCGAGAAGCTGGCGCACGTGCATGGGCCGGAGACCGTCCAGTCCGCCCGACGAGCTCTTCGGCAACGCGTGAACAGCGGCTTTGACGTCACTCGCATCGAACGATGGCCCTTGTTGCAACTGGTCCTGTGGCCACTGTGGCTCGTCCTCGGTTGACGGCGGGTGTTTGGCCTCGAGCGCCTGTGTGACCTCGTCGCTGACGCCGGCGACAGCGTCGTCTGATGTGAGGATGCGCAGAGCCCCACGGATATCACCGTCAGCGCACTTGGCCCTCACGCTGCGAGGCACAACGGCGTCCTCGTTCTGCGGCCGCGGGCGTGTGTGATGACGTGCACCGGGCTGTGGTGTTGTGATCCCGGTGCTCAGAGGGCCTGTTGCAGCGTAGGACAGAAGCCGCCACCAAGCAGTGGGTGTGCGCTGCTGCAGAGCCGCCGTGATACGCTCGGTGAGGTCGGCTGCAACACGGTGACGCAGGGCGCGGGGCACAAGCTGCCGCACGTGGCGCTGCTGCCGCAGAGAAGCCAGTGCCGTGGCGAGATCGTCCGGTGTGTTGTCGTTGGTGTCAATTCCCTCCGGTGAGTGAATGTCGCCGCACTCCGCCTGCTGCCGTAGACAACCGCGGCAGTGCCACACCGGCAATACATCGGCTTGCGAGCGAGTGACTCCCACACACGTGAGGTGGTAGATTTGCTCGCAAGCCGCGCACGATATCGTGCGTTTGTTGGCACTGGGCGTGTTGCAGTGGGCGCACAGCTGCTGTGAGGATGTGGAGTCGGGTGTCTGCTGGTCCACTCCAACGGCCAGGCAGCGGGCCAGGCGGCATCCAGCGCAGCTTCTGTTCGTCGGTGTTAGTGGACAATTACCGCCGCGGTTGCAAGACATGTTGCGGTCCTTATTTCTCGAGAAAAAGATCTTGCACGAAGGGCAGATTGGTGTGCTGGGGCCGGCTCTCGCAACAGCATTGCACACACCGCAGACCGCATTTGGTGTTGCCATATTTACTGATATATACACGCGCGGTATTTACGCATGATTTGGTGACCAAAATATGCAAGGGTGGTGGATGACTAGAAATGGTGACTATGGCACATAACAAAGACACACGATGTAAACGAACGAACACAAACACGCAAAGGTATATACACGCTTACTCGCCTAACCGTCTAACTGTCGCCGCAATGATGAATAATGACTAGGGGCACACTATACGCACTGTCGCGCTGGGATATATACACGTACACGCCTATGACACGCACACCGCTCAGCCGCCGCCGCGATGTACGATTATGACAGGTGTCGCGGGCGAGCGTGTAAACACGTGACCGGACACTGACAAAATCTCACGGGCAAGTTAAAATGTACACGCGGGCAAGTTTAAATGTACACACTGGGGAATTGCGGGAGCCAGGGCAAAACACGACCTTCTTCGACGAAGGATAAAACACGACTGTGTGTGTGTGTGTGTGTGTGTGTGTGTGTGTGTGTGTGTGTGTATGTGTGTGTGTGTGTGTATGTGTAAAGTAAAGTAAAGTAAATTGCATTTATTGCACATCCATCAAGATATACATCATCAGGCTTTTCAGTACAATATGAACATTCACTCACTCACACACACACCCAAACACGCTCACACACACACACTCACTCACCCATGATTAACTACATATATATGTACATTCATAACATAATCATATATACATACATACGCAACATATACACATATATCATAACTCAAACGGTTTGTGTATATGAAATTTTCGAGTTGTGTTCGTGACAAAGTGTGTTTCATGTAAATGTTCCGTATGCGTATCGGGCGGCGTCGTAATTGATTCGTCTTCTGCCAGCGTCTGTTGTAATCCTCGGGTAGATGATGTCGCTGCGTCTTGTCGTTCTGTATTCGTCTCGTCGGTCTATCGTGTTGTATAGGAGGTTCGGAGTATTAGTTCGCAGAATCTTGTATATAAGTCGTTTTCGGTTGGTCGTGAAGAGGTCGCTTATTGTCGGGATTCCCAGTTTTCTTAATGCGTCAGATATGTGGTCGCGTTTTCGTCTGTTCGTTAGTATTCTAGCGCAGAAGTTGAGGACTTTTTGCAGTTTGTTGAGCTGTGTTGGTCCTGTTGTGCCGTAGATTGTGATACAGTATGAAAGTGTAGACATGATGAATGCATTGATGAGAAGTCGATGTGTTATGTCAGGTAGAGATGATTTGGCGTTGTTCAAAGCGATGAGCATACCAGTCGATTTACGAGCGAGGTTATCGATATGCTCTTCGAAGTGGAGGTGTTTGTCCAGGGTGATACCTAGCAGCTTGATAGTGTTCTGTTCGGCAATTGTTGTATCCAAAAACCGTAGTGTGATAGCAGGAAATGTTTTAAGAAGGTATTTGGTTCCAGCTAGTAGGATTTGTGTCTTTTGAGGGTTTATTTTCATTTTGTTTGTGGTATAATAGGAATAGATGTGCTGAAGATGTTGTTCCAGGTAATGTATTGTTGTGTTCAGTTCAGATTTGTTGGTCGATATCATGAATGTTGTGTCGTCTGCGTATTGGACAACCTGCAATATTTCTGGTGTATGAGATAACAAATCGTTCGAAAATAACAAAAATAGCACACAACTGAGACTGCCTCCTTGAAAGATGGACATGTTTGGTGTGGTCGCTCTCGTAAATGATAATTGATGCCTGCCCGGCTGTTGTATTCTCACTTGCTGAGTGTGATTACGCAGATAGTGTCGGAACCACCGTTCATCAATATTATACGATCGTATTTTATCAAGCAGCAGGTCGTGGTCAACTATGTCGAAGCATTTCGACAGGTCGATGGATGTTACAATGGTCGCTTTTCGTTCTTGCATGGCTTCGTAGATTGTATCGCAGACAGTTGCGAGCGCAGTTTCGCATGAATGGTACTTTCTGTAGCCATGGTGAGTATCGCTCAGAATGTTGTGGTCTTCGATGAATTCTATCAGTTGCAGTTGAACTACCTTCTCAATGATCTTCATGACGGGGGGTAAAATGGAGATCGGTCTCGTGTCGTTTTTGCCTTTAGGTACAGGTACAATGATGGGATGTGTGTGTGTGTGTGTGTGTGTGTGTGTGTGTGTGTGTGTGTGTGTGTGTCTGTGTGTCTGTGTATGTGTGTGTGTCTGTGTGTGTGTGTGTGTGTGTGTGTGTGTGCCTTTTGTGTGTGTGTGTGCTTTTTGTGTGTGTGTGTGTGTGCCTTGTGTGTGCTCTGCCAAGTAACACTGTGTCAGCTAAGTCATTTGCTTCTGCTGTCAAGGCCACAGTAGCGCCCAGGTACGACGTCATTGTGAAGCCAAGCAGTGGAAACGCTGTGAATAACACAGCCGTGGCTACAGCGTTGAAAAAAGTTCCAGTAATGAATATGACCAAACTGCGTAATGGCAATGTGAAGCTTACGCTACCTGATGAAAAAGCCGCCAGCGTAGCTATAAGTGAAATTGAATGCTCGTCACCACACTCAGCTGCTGCGATGCCATTGATGAGACCAAAACTCAAAATATCATCCGTGGATCAGAACCTGAGCGATGATGACGTCATGGCTGATATTGTGTCGAAAAATCATCATCTTGCCGAGCTGCTGAAAGATGAAAATGACATGAAAATTCTGTTCTCGAGGAAGATTGGAGAATTTGTCAAGACTGTTGTTGTCTCTGTCTCTACGAAAGTGCGTGATGCGATCATGAGCGACGGTTTCATTTTCATAGGATTTCGCCGGTGCAGGGTTTATGACCGATACTGGGTTGCACGCTGCTCACACTGCCTCTCTTATAATCATAAGACTGCCAATTGTCACTTCAAAGAGAACTTGAAATGTGGATTCTGTGCTGGTTCTCACAAATCATTGTCGTGTCATATCAAAGCTTTTTTGTACATGGTGTTCATAATTTTATCAACAATTTTCCTTTTGAGGAGCCGCATAACACCTCTTTACGGCTCTGTATGCTTTAATTTACAACTTTTATGTAAGTTGCATAAAACATATATGAGGGTAACAAGTGATAAGAGACGATTGAGCTTGCGGTTCATACACACATGGAAGACAAATCATCCTGGTTCTGTGAAGTGATTATCATCAGTGGCAGCGCCAAGAATTTTCAGGAGGGAGGGGGGTTATGCAAAATAACGAGGGGTATGGCAAGCACAGTAGTCAGGCCAAATATATCCGTGATTAAGTTATTGGGGGGCTGTGGCGGTCTTGACCGTTTTTTGCGAGGAGCTTCAGCCTACCAAGCCCACCCACATATTTGACGCTGCCCCTGATTACCATGGACTATAAGGAACAATTATATATAAAATTAAAAACAATTGAGAGTGGAATGTTGATACTGGTATGATTGCAGATTTTGGCGTTGTACAATGTGTCATCTCGCGATCGTGATGTTGGGAGGTTTTATGCGAGTGGATCTCAAAAACGAAAATAGAAACTTTAAGAACAAGAAAATATAATCAAAGACACATGAAATTTTAGGAAGATCAAAGATATGCTGACGAAAAAAGTTCCTGAGGCCATACGCACAGTCGAATTCCCAAATGGGTCAGGAGCTCCTGAAAGCTCTTGCATAATTTCAGAGCCAACATCTCCTCTTTCCAATATGACAGACATTTCATCGCCAGAATTTGTCTTGGAAAATCCAGCCTCATGGCCAAATATATTCCCAGATTCTCTACGAGATGACCTTGTAGCAGAAAATTTAAGTCAGCCTGAATATTGACTTTGTGAAGTCAGTGAGGATTTATGATGATGGAAGTCGTCATTACTTGACAGCGTCTTTGTTCTATAGGAAGCTGGCGAATTCCGAAACAGTTCAGATATCATGGATGGTGTATTCTGAAACCTCAGGAAAGGTATATTGTTCAGCATGCAAGCTGTTTTCTCCGAAAGGAAATTCTTTTACGCAGGGTTTCAACGACTGTAAAAACTCCAAACGATTTGAGCACCATGAAAAGAGTGCCTCTCACAGGAGTGCAATTTTGGACAGTGTGATCCGTGCACAGAAAAAAGGATTAATGGACACACATTTGGAAAATCAGACTGAAAAAGAGCGGACATACTGGAGAAGAGTTCTAGAAATAGTTGTGGCTGTGATAAAGTTAATATCTGTGAAAGGACTTGCTTTCCGTGGAGACAATGCAATTTTTGGTTCGGAAAACAATGACAACTTCTTAGGGATAATTCATTGAGCGGTGCGATGTATCGCACGGTGTCTGACACCGCCAGAGATGTTGTTTCCATGAAACCTGATAAGACTAGATACACACGCCGTTGCATGTCCATCTACGGCAGTGTTTATTAACCTTTCTCAGTGTTCGCACCCCTTTCAAATTAGCAGTCAGTTATCTCACCCAGATTATACCCACAATAAGTTCTCGCATCCCCTAGATTTTGTATAGGTATACGAATATATAAAATATAAAATACAAACGAAGTAATAACACAACTTTTTTATTCAATATTCATTCATACAACTCCTTTAAGAGGATTCAGTAAAACTACGTTTTCCAAGAACAGCATTAAGCATAAGTTAGACATATATATTTTCAAAAACTTACAGGAGTCCTCGTACACCCTAGGAACCAGTCTCGCACCCCCTAGGGATGCAAACACCCCAGGTTGAGACCACCGATCTACGGCCTGGTGACTGTCGGTAGACTCAAGCCGATACACGCCGGCATAATCACAACCGGCTTACACGAATAAATATTCCTTCCCTAAATAATGATAATAATCAGCATAATAATAATGATAATAATAATGCAGCAGTTGGAACAAAACATAGCACTGACCGCGACCACTGTTGAACAGAATAAAGTAACCGATGTAGAACGGAATGACGACAACGACCATGAGCAGCATCAGGAACAAGTTGAGTTGCCAGTGAAAATAACGAGAGCTGCCAAGCAGACAACAACGCACAACTAACATATTCCAATGACAAAACAACAAAGACATACTCAATTAACAGAACAAGAAAGACACAGACTCAACTAACCTAACAACAAAAACACAGACTAGACAAGCTGCTAGACATGCTGAAGTCATGCGGGATGGGTGCTAACGACGTCCTCAGACAAGAATACACGGCGGAGTCACCCTGGGAATAGGTCACACCCGAGGTCGAAGTCTCGCTAGTAGCTGTGCCGAAACACGGTACAGTGTCCAGTGTGCTTCGCTCAAACACACTGGAGCGAATTCATTCTTGCGTACGGTATACTGCCGTGTACACTGATGGATCTAAGTCGGCCAGTGGTGTGGGGTGTGCGTTTGTAAGTGGAGGTACGTGCCGCTCGAGCACGCTGCCACCGAGCACCTCCATTTACACGGCTGAGCTTTACGCTATCCTGCTGGCCCTGGTTTTTATTCACTCATCTTCACGCTCATTGTTTTTCGTTTTATCGGACTCCCTTAGTGCTTTAAATTCATTATCGTCGTTCTCCCTACATCCTCTTATACAGAGCATATTTATCTCTCTTGACAACATCCACCACCAGGGCAAGCGTGTAAAGTTCTGCTGGATTCCGGCCCATATTGGTATTTTGGGCAACGAGCGAACTGACAGAGCCGCAAAAAGAGCTGCTAAACGAGACTTTTATTCATTTTATTTCAACTTTCCCATTCCGTATTCGGACATTTATCCTATGATACATCGTTTTATCCGTTCTCGCTGGCAGCTATCCTGGGACGAATGTGGTACTAACCAACTAAAAGCAGTGAATCCCGAAATCGGACATTGGATATGCTCTTGTCACCAGAAGAGGTCCGAGGAGGTGGCGCTCTGTCTTCTGCGTGTGGGTCACACGTACGACACACATCGCCATCTTCTACTCGGCCAACCTGAACCCACGTGCAGCGCATGTAATGCACGTCTCTCCGTGCACCACATCCTGGTGGAATGTCCATCATTCTCAGAGGCGCGTCAACGTTGTCTTGGATCCGTTCGGACTATTGACGAGGTTCTTGGACAGGAGCAATCGGCGGTCATTGAGGGACGGAATTTTTATTTTTACGGCTTTTGCCTTTTAGAATTATTTATTAAATTATATTTATTGACCTTCACATCCCTTTCTTTCACCATCACCCTATTTATTTCATTGTTCCATTCTTCATAGTCATTATTTAAGGTACTTTAGCTTTAAATAGACTGGGGGTGTCGTATGGTCCTAGAGGCCGGTGCACCCCAAAACGCAAATACACAAACAAACAGACTAGACAGACACAGACAGATAAACAGAACAAAGACACAGCCTCAATTAACAGAACAACAAAGAAACAGACTAATTCAACAGAACAACAAAAACAGGCACAATTAACAAAAACAAGGATCTCAATTAACCAAACAAACAGACTCAATTAACCAAACAATGTGCACAAATTCAATTCAAAGAAAATAGCTCGACTGTACACACAATGCATGATATTCAATAAAAATTTGCTTAAACAGAACATAATTTTAACAGAATCAGTACAATGTATTACAGGGTACGCAGAAAAGCGTGTCCAATGAATACAAAATCTAAATCATATCTGTGAGAAAACATCAGAGGCAAGCTGATATGGTTAATTCGATTCAATATGTAATCGGGCAGTACGAACTGAGTGTACCACAGACCGTCATGGTGTCTTTTTGTGCGGTCACATATTTGAATTGGTATATTATGTTCTTCAAAGTTGTGTGCAACCAAATATATATATATATATATATATATATATATATATATATATATATATATATATATATATATATATATATATATATATATATATATATATATATATATATATATATATATATCAAAGACATCCTCTGTGTGTCTGTCTGTGTGTCTGTCTGTTTGTGTGTCGATTACACAGGAATATACTATTGTGTAGATAATTTTGTGTTCTACCAGATAAGCTATAATATATACCCACAAATGATACAAAAAAAACGTGTAAAATTGGCAAAATTCTCAAATACATCCAAAATTACACTTGAACACCGGGTGACTAAAATTAATTCATTTTTCTACTATTTCTCAGTAACTATTTGTTACACATAAAAATAAATTATACCATCGTGCTAGAAATCTTGTTTTATACAATACAGTATAATTTGTAATTTTCCAAAGTGTATCTGAAGGAAGTTACCGCGGTGTAAAATCAAAAGCACATATTACCAATTTGACAGCTATTATGCGCACTTGCGATTACACAGAAATATACACCGATTAAATTTCACTGAAGCCCAATCACAATTAAGAATGCATCATATTAGCTCCAAGCATGGATGGTGTGGTTTTATTGGGTACAGTTTAATTAAAGCTACACTATACTGAATAGAAAGGCTTTATTGTCTTCAATATTTACACATGAATTGTTCCGCCCGACGGGCGGGTAAAATACTACTGGGAACAAAGTTAACTACTGAATTTTACTGTATAATTTAATTGGTTTAATTTCAAGTTGCATAAGCTTAAGTTGCATAAGGATATGGGTTGTAATATCATGCAATGCCAACTATATGAATATGCTGTTTTAGCGGAAGCATAAATCTGGAATTATAGAGATGACAGAAGGTTTCATTGTTTTGATAGTGTTACACTTCTGAATTACTACACACGAAGGATGGGTGTGAACTTGAGCAGTGTTGAGGAAAAAAACTTCGTCAATAATTAAAACAAGAATTTACAAATTTATAATTTTCTATTGGATAAGCTTTTTGCTTTTTGATTCATTATATTCTATTTATAGTTCCGCACGACGGGCTGGTTTAAATAAGAGGCAGTTCGAGGGAAAATATTTTGCCACATATAAATAAAAACATTCACATTTTGACGTTTCTATTGGTTAAGACTTTTTATAGGTTTACTTTTTCTATTTTAATCTCGAATCATTTTTTATTAATTCAATATTCATTTTACTTTATTCATTGTTCTGCACAAAGGGCGGGTTTTAATGCTAGATGGTGATGTTGAGTTATAAATATATTTTGAAAACATTATGATAAAAAATTAGTCATTTTTCATTGTTTTGAGTCAGAGTTCTGAATTATTCAGCACGACGATTCTATTTCAATTCATATTCCTTTTCTCTTATGAATTGAATACAAATTTAATAGTATGAACTGTTTCGCACGACGGGCGGGTTTACATGCTAGAATTTTCATTGTTTGTTACGTGTTTGTGTTCTGAATTATTCCGCACAATGGGTGGGTTTATATATGAGGCGGGTTGAGAAAAAATATTATGTCAAAATAAAAATAAAAATATTCACACTTGGACTTTTCTATTGAGTAAGACACTTATGAGTTCTCATTTTCTTTTTTAATTTGGAATATTTCTTATGAACATGAACTTTTATGAATATTAATTCCATTTTATGAATTCCTCCGCACAACGGGCGGGTTTTAATGCTATATGAGAACTTAAATTAAATAATATATAATTAAATCGCAATATACAATAAATGTGAATTAATCTGGCTTACAGTTTGGTTTCTATATTATATTGGCGGGCTGCGAGAACATTATTGGTGGGCCGCCTGTTTGATACTAAGAGGGGATGAGATGATATAAGATAAGATGGGATGGATGGGTTGGGTTTGGTAGGATTGCGTCAGGTTATATTGGGTTTTAATGATAGCGGAAAATATATAAATTTTAGCAATAAATATTATAGCGGTAAAAGTAAAATAGTACTTGAGCAAATGATGTTGGGGAATGATGTTAAGTAATAAATATAGTTTGGAAAATTCTGATGAAGAGATTTCATCATCTTTCATTATTTGTTTCGTGTTTGTGTTCTGAATTATACCACACGACGGGCAGATATATATATCAGGCGGGTTGAGGGATAATATTTGTCAAAATAAAAACAAAAATATTCACATTTAGACTTTTCTATTGGTTAAGATATTTATAGGTTACATTTTTGCTTTTCAATTTGTATTCATCATATTTTATGGATTTAATATGAATTGTTCCGCACTACGAGCGGGTAAAAAAATGTTTCCATTTTTTAGTTCATTTTTCAACTGATTAATTTGGAAAAAGGTTTTTTTTTAAATAAAAATGCTCCGCGGGCAGCAACTATAGACAATAGACGTCCAATTTCCCTGTAGAATTAACCCATACACAAAACCAATGGAGTTTACTTCCATATCCAGAACGGATCGTGTTCGAGTTCTGAATTATTCAGCACGACGGGCGGGTGAAAAAATGACTAAGACGGACTGAGGGGAAATATTTTGTCGAAATATGAATAATTAAACTTATACTTTTCAATTGATTAATATTTTTATGACTGTACCCTATTTCATTTTTAATTTTCCATATTTTTTATGAATTGAATATGAATTTCATATTATGAATTGCGCCGCACAACGGGCGGGTTTTAATGCTAGTATATATATATATATATATATATATATATATATATATATATATATATATATATACTATATATATAATGGTTTTAATGCTAGTATATATATATATATATATATATATATATATATATATATATATACTAGCATTAAAACCCGCCCGTTGTGCGGAACAACTCTGATGAACTCAACTCAACTCAACTCAACAACTGATGAATTTCATTTTGAGAATGAAATTCATGTTTAATCCATAAAAAAATTGAAAATTAAATAAGAAAAAGGGCACAGTCATAAAATTGTAATCAATTGAAAAGTCTAAGTTTAATCTTTTTTTCTTTTTTTGACAGAATATTTTCCATCAATCTCCCTCATAATTGAACCCGCCCGTCGTGCGAAATAATTTATAAGTCAAACACGATCCATTGTAGATCTTGAAGTCAAATCCGTTAGTTTTGTATATTAATTCATTCTACACGGTGAAATTGAACGTCATATTGTCTATAGTTGCTGCCCGCGGGACATTTTTATTTCATACACATGATCCATCTCTTCGTTTACGTTTGAAGCCCCTGATCTATACCATTGAGCCCGCGCAATTATATCACCTCATATTCAAGCATACATACACACTGAAAGACATATATATTTATATATATAGCATTAAAACCCGCCAGTTGTGCGGAGCAATTCATGAAATAAAATTCATATTATATTAATAATAAAAAATCAAATTAAAAAATATTATATTAAATCCATATATATCCTAATCAAATGAAAATTCTAAATTTCATTTTTTATGTTTATTTTGACAAAATATGTTCCCTCAACCCGCCTCATATTGAAACTCGCCCGTCGTACGGAATAATTCAGAGCTCGAATACGATCCGCAAAAAGTTCAACCTGTAAATACGTTCACCAATAAAAACTGTAAATGTGAATATTTATGTTTTTACTTTGACAAAATATTATCCCTCAATCCGCCTCATATTTGAACCTGCCCGTCGTGCGGAATAATTCAGAACACAAAGACGTAACAAACAATGAAAGTTCTAGCATGTAAACCCGCCCGTCGTGCGGAACGGTTCATACTATTAAATTTGTATTCAATTCATAAGAGAAAAGGAATATGAATTAAAAAATAAAAGAGTAAACCCATAAAAATCCAAATTTCTATATTTTTATATTATTTTCACAAAATAATATCCTCAACCAGCCTCATATTTAAAACCGCCCGTCGTGCGGAATAATTCAAAATTCAGATACGAAATAATGAAAATTTACTTAACTTTATCATAATGTTTACAAAATATATTTATAAATTAGCATCATCTAGCATGGAAACCCTCCCGTTTTGCAGAACAATTAATAAAGTAAAATAAATATTGAATTCATAAAAGAATACGAATACAAATTTAAAAATAAAAAAGTAAACCAATAAAAAGTATTAACCAATAGAAAAGTCTAAATATGAATGTGTTTATTTTAGATGTGGCACAATATTTTCCCGCGAACAGCCTCGTATTTAAACCCGCCCGTCGTTGTGGCGGGTAGGTTAGGTTAGGTTAGGTTAGGTTAGGTTAGGTTAGGTTGGGTTAGGTTAGGTATCATAACCTACGTTTGGAAACTAAATAAAATACGAAAATATTATGATTATTATGAAATTTATACCCACAAATGATACAAAAAAATTCATATATATATATATACTAAGTTCAGAAGTATACTAAGTTCCGCCCGTCGTGCGGAACGATTAATAAAATGAATCAAAAAGCAAAAAGCTTATCCAACAGAAAAATGTACATTTGTAAATTCTTGTTTTAATTATTTACGAAGTGTTTTCCCTCAACACTGCTCAAATTCACACCCGTCCTTCGTGTGTAGTAATTCAGAAGTGTAACACTATCAAAACAATGAAACTTTCTGTCATCTCTATAATTCCAGATTAATGCTTCCGCTAAAACAGCATATGCATATAGTTGGCATTGCATGATATTACAACCCATATCCTTATGCAACTTAAGCTTATGCAACTTGAAATTAAACCAATTAAATTATACAGTAAAATTCAGTAGTTAACTTTGTTCCCAGTAGTATTTTACCCGCCCGTCGGGCGGAACAATTCATGTGTAAATATTGAGGACAATAAAGCCTATATATTCAGTATACTGTACGCAATAAAACCACACCATCCATGCTTGGAGCTAATATGATGCATTATAAATTGTGATTGGACTTCAGTGAAATTAAATCAGTGTATATTCATGTGTAATCGCAAGTGCGCATAATAGCTGTCAAATTGGCAACATGACATTTTGACTTTACACCGGCGTAATTTCCTTCAGATACACTTTGGAAAATTAAAAATTATACCGTATTGTAGAAAACAAAATTTCTAGCACGATGGTATATTTTGTTTAAACGTGTGACAAATATTTACTGAGAAATACGTAAAAAATGAATAAATTTTAGTCGCCCGGTGTTCAAGTGCAATTTTGGATGTATTTGAGAATTTTGCCAATTTTACACTTTTTTGTATCATTTGTGGGTATAAATTATAGCTTATCTTGTAGAACACAAAATTATCTACACAGTAGTATAGTCCTGTGTAATCGCAAGTGCGCATAATAGCTGTCAAATTGGCAATATGTCCTTTTGACTTTACACCGCCGTAACTTCCTTCAGATACACTTTGGAAAATTACAAATTATACCGTTTGTAGAAAACAAGATTTCTAGCACGATGGTATAATTTATTTTTATGTGTAACAAAGAGTTACTGAGAAATAGTAGAAAAATGAATTAATTTTAGTCGCCCGGTGTTCAAGTGAAATTTTGGATGTATTTGAGAATTTTGCCAATTTTACACGTTTTTTGTATCATTTGTAGGTATAAATTATAACTTTTCTTGTAGAACACAAAATTATCTACACAATAGTATAATTTTTATAGCTGTACCATTGCTGGTTTATGAGGAATAGATAGCGAAATATTGACCAAAATATTTACGTTCTTGTGTGCTAATTTTGCCTTTTTGACTATGTCATTTTGACTTCACACCGCCGTAACATTTTTTTAATACACTTTGGAAAATTATAAATTATACCGTGTTGTAGCAAACAAAATTTTCAGCATGATGGTAATATTTATTTAGATGTGTCATAGTTAGTTGCTGAGAAATAGAGAAAAAAGTACAGAAAATCGGACGCGTCGAGCTTAAATATAATTTTGACTGTAGACTGAAATTTTGTCATTTTTACATATTTTATATTTAATTTTTGGATATGAATTATAGCCTACCGAGTAGAACAGAATATTCTCTACACAGTGGTATAATCTGTTTGGCTGTACCATTTCTGGTTTATGAGGAGTAGATGCAGGAATATTGACCAAAATTTTCGCATTTTTCAGGGTTCATTTTGTCTTTTCACCGCGATAACTTTTTTTGGTTTTATTTTTAAAATTTAAAATTTATCTTATCGTGTAGACAAGAAAATTACCAACGTAATGGTATAAATTGTTGGCGGGTACACCAAGTGGTTACCGAGTAGCAGCTTGCTGAAAATGGACCAAGGAGGGTGGGACAGACAAACAGACAGACAGAGGATCTCTTTTATATATATAGATATATATATATACATATATATATATATATATATATATATATATATATATATATATATATATATATATATGATAATGATGATGGTACCTGGCCTCGAGAAAGCCGAGAATCTCAAAGATGATCAGCTCGAACATGGTGCACGACAGCGCGAACGTCAGCGAGAAGATGAGCTGAACGAGAACGTGACGTACCTCGTAGTCCTTGAACAACATCTTAATGAAGAACACCCAGCCTCCCGAGAAGAACATGGCCTGCCAATGAGCCGGCACAATTCAATGCAGGGCAACACAAGGTGCCAGCGATTACATCAGGAATGCTTGACATGTCATTATCTCAGAACTCCGCGCACAACTTGCGCAGCAAGACTGCATTGAAAATACCGTGAGCGCTTGATCGGTGGGACAACAAATAAGATGCAATGAGCATGAGCGAGATCATATAATCACCTCAAACACAAAACTAACACTTCAACAATCGCTCCAGACTATGATTCATGAGTCGCGTGGATAAAATTGACACATGAGAGATGGTCTTGTTGATACTGTACTGGATATGTGTGTATTACAGTGTTTTGGAAAGTAAATATATGACACTGCAAATACAATGAGAACATTTAAGATGGTTACCAAATCAGAAACGCACGTTAAATAGTGGCCGTGGAGGCAGTTCTGAGTGAGAATCACACTACTGTACGCCATGCCAGCTTGCACGCAACCTCAGTGACATCTGCATTACATTAACTACGTAACATTATGCAAACCTGCCGGATACTATCAAAAAGATGATCAGTTTTTGTAAGTTCTGCTTCGCCTCCGCCATGGTGAGCAATCACATATAATTATATATATACAATGGATGATGATGACGATGATATATTTGATGCAGTACCAAACTATATATACATTGAATACCCGCACGCACAATCACACAACGCCCGTTCACACAACGCCCAATCCACACAGCCAACACGATAACACCACTTATTCACACTGATAACCGCTGACACACACTGACTATTGCTCACAGTGCTTGATACATACACGCTTCAACGACACACGCGCACGCAAACAAACACTTCAACGACACACGCACACGCACACAAACACGACGATTCACACTAACACAACTACAACTGTAGAACACACAGACCGGAATCTATATATATATATATATATATATATATATATATATATATATATATATATATATACCCATATACTCACTCACGCTCAAACGCCATAAACTACGCAAACATAAACACCCACACCTGAATCTTAAGATTCACACAAATGATATACTCTCCTCTGCCTAATCCTTTCGCTTCGTCGCGGCTCAACGTGCGATTCATAGTCTGTTGGATCCGGACTCCTGCGAAATTGAAGGTGCATTGGTGACTCGTCCGAACATTCATAGTGATGGTGTTGACATTCAGGTTCCAACCTCCGACGAACATCTTTTAGATGATACGGCATGCCATCTACTTCAACCGCATGCTCAGATATATCCGCTGTGACAACACCTTTTGCCGATACCTGGTCGCATCTCGTGCCCGGTTTTCTGACCCACACTCTCTCTCCTGGCTTGTACCCACTAGTTCCTCGTCGTCCTGTTGTTTCTTCTCTACGATCGATGTCCTTCACTCTGGGAGTGTAACGATAAATACGAGCCATGGGAGTGGTTGACTCACGGACATCATCGGTAGGAGACAAGTTGTAGCGGAACACCGCTTCCTCCACACTGCACTGACTCCGTGCCGCTATTACCTTCACCGTGCGATGACATCGCCCCACTATGTCATTTCCGTGAGGCTCGTAGACACATCGGTACTTGGGAACCGCACCCCAATCAGCTAAAAAAACCTTGAACTCGCGACTTCTGAATGCTGTTCCATTGTCCAGTAACACCTCACTCGGGGCTCCTCGTTCCAAGAAAACTGTTCTGAGCAGTTCGATGATGTTCCTGCTGTCCTCTTTCTTCAGCATTTTCCACAGCGCGAAACGGAACGGTCCACAGTCTATTACAGATGAATAAATATTGTATCTAACATGTGTGGCATCCATCGCAAGCCTCTCCCAGTTATTTTTCACCGACAAATTTCCATGCCTCCATTTAAGTGGGGCTGGGTCGATGGAACGACACATCTCGCAAGATTGAACGACGGCTTGAGCTTCCTTTCTGGTTGCCGCTCGATTGGATCTACGAGCGAAATACAATGTTCTCTCCTGATGCCGGGATGACCTGCTGATTCGAGGATCTTTTTCATTTCCTCCGTGCCCATTTGACCAGATTGACCTGCACAGTAAACTGTTTGGAGTCTGTTCTGCTTCTCGCATATCGCCAGCCACTTTTCCGGTACGCGGGTTATCGCGTCAGAGTGATTTTCAGCAGAACCAACCAATATCACTTCCGTATTCAAACCAAGGTCTTCTTGAATCGCCTTCAGAGTACCAAGACTTCGCCGAATCAGCAGCTCTCCGCTAGCACGGGTTTTAACACGAGCTTTCCCCGTGAGAGCATCACGGACCCAGTGGCAAGCTGTTTGGGAATCTGTGAATATTCGAATCTCTGTCATGCCCCAAGCTGCTGTCAGATTGATGCCCTTCAGAATGGCGTCTAGTTCGCCTAAATTTATATGTTGGTCGTCCTTGCGCAGCCAGCTAGCGTCCTCAATCACCATTCCATCAATCTCCGAAACCACGCCTATTGCCAACTGACTAGCATCTACCCAAACGTCAACTTTTCTCCCTTCAACTCTCCACACACCATGCGCAGCGTCCTCTTTCTCAATTTTCTCTTTAAAAAGGCAAAACACGTTCAACGTACGGTTGTCGACTTCTTCATCCCATGATTTAGTCGATTCGCTTGCCACTCACTTGACAAATGAGGAAGCGACTCTCATCCAGCCACAGACAGAAATGTGCCCAATTGCTTGCCCGCAGAATGAAAAATCTTCCGCTTCGTGATTGGCTCCTCAATGTCATTCACATCATTATCCCTCCTCCAGACCAGTTGTCCTTGATCTTGAGGTAATCGTAAACCTAGTACCCTCAATGATGGATCAGGTCGACTCACGGGCTTGCATGACAGACCACATCTCAGCAGGTGGCTGCTGACTTTTTCTGCACTCAGAATAGATTCATCTACGAGAATGTCGTCAATGTACGACAAGGTGGCCGTTTGGACACCCTGATCTTGCACCAATGCAAATTCCACAATGGACTTCATAATTATGGGACCTGCACTGAGACCAAACCCAAGTCTGGTTAAGCAGTATCTAGTGCCTCTGACAATAACGGTCTGATATTTCCACAACGACGGGTCCACTTCTATTTGCGAATACGCTCTCTTGAGATCCAAAAGAGCCACATTATCTCCTCGTCTTCTCCAATCGCGAAATTTCTGATGACAAACGTCCGACTCTGCTGAGTGCACCTCAATGTATATATTCAGCTGGCGAAAATCCATAACTGGGCGAACTTTCGATTTGTTTTTCTGCGTTACCGCCATTAGCGGAATCAAACCCTTTGCTGGTCCATGAACGCTCTCATCGAATTCAACCAGCCAACCCTCAGCAATCCACGCTTTCAATTCTGCGTCAAACTCTTCTCGGGAACTCGAGGCAATCGCATACTCTGAAATGAGATTGGGGAGCACTTCCGGGTTCGCTATCCACTTCCAGCTCACACGCCAAGCTTTTTAGGTCCCACTAAAATGCGCCACAAAATCTTTGCCCTGAATTTCAGCAGTAACATCTGACACGGCCGCTAATTCAGTTCTTGTCCCACAATCCGGTGGCACACGACCTGCGCCGCCCTTGTCAATGCTGGTAACGCAGAGTGTCTTGTCAATACAAAAGCCTCCCATGACAGCCACACTATCAAGTCCTAGGACAAAATCAGCTCCAACAGGTCGATGATTCACTACAATAGCGTCAACGTAATAGCCGGGACCGTCTTCCACATATACATGCACATTGCTGATACCGGCACACAACATCTTGTCCCCGCTGATGGTCACGAGCGAAACCTCACACCGTCTCACTCGACCCCGAGAGAGCCGCTCATCCACAATACTCCTTGTGCATCTAGTATCAAGTAGAGCATGACACCTTACACCATTCACGGTTATCTTCAGCATCACTGGCGCCAAACTCGTACACGCGGAGAAGAGACTGGCGCTGATGACTCTTCTCCTTGTTCGTTTCCCGGTCAATGTGACTGGTAGTGCCCACGAGCTCCACATCTGAAGCAGACAGGTCCGACAATTCCTCTTTCTAAGTTTCGTTGATCATTGCGAAGTGAGCAGTCCCGCGCAACATGACCGAGGCTGCTGCATACGAAACATCATATTTGAGAACGACTTCGTGGTCGACGCAACGGCTCTGACGCTAACAACCCTATTGTAGCGCCCCCATTTTCCGCTAAAACAACACGCGCTCTGTTGACGACGTCTTCGATTGGCATATCGTCCAGCTTGGCATTTGCCCGCAGAGTGTGCCGAGCCGGTTGTGGTAATGCTGCCACAAAGGCGCATCTGATGGACACTGGATCTGTGATATTACACCTGGCACCAAACTTTCGCATATCTGACACCAACACACTCATTGGGAGCAAGCCGCCGATTGATGAATTGATCATAAGCCGCAAAAGCGTCCATACCAAAAGTTCTTTGCAGGGCCCGCCCAATCTTACTCATATCCAGCTGGTCTTCATCTGATAGCCCGTCAATTACGCTATAAGCATTCCCTGAGACCCTCATACCTGCAACTTGAGCCACATCTCTCACACCGCGCAACCGGCATAGCTTCTTCACTCTGCTGATCCATTCTGAGGGATCCTGGCTTCCGTCGTATTCCGGAATGAGCCTCATGTCCATTGTTGACTCAGCGATGGCCGAAATAGCTTGTAAGTTCTGCTTCGCCTCCGCCATGATGAACAATCACAGACAATGGATGATGACGACGATGATATATTTGATGCAGTACCAAACTATATATACATTGAATACCCGCACGCACAATCACACAACGCCCGTTCACACAACGCCCAATCCAGACAGCCAGCACGATAACACCACTTATTCACACTGATAACCGCTGACACACACTGCGTATCGCTCACAGTGCTTGATACATACACGCTTCAACGACACACGCGCAAGCACACAAACACTTCAACGACACACGCGCACGCACACAAACACGACCATTCACACTAACACAACGCACAACTACAACTGTATAACGCACAGACCGGAAACCATATATATATATATATATATATATATATATATACGCATATACTCACTCACGCTCAAACGCCATAAACTACGCACACATAAACACCCACAGTTTTATAATCAAACGGAAAATTATAAAACACAGCGACTTAAACACGTTCGCACTCTATCAAATCAAAATTCAAACTGTCGTGTGACAGACGGTCATTTTTGGTGGTTTGTCGTAAAAATGACACCATTGCGGAGCGAAAGTGCAAACCAGGGTAGTAGGGTCTGGGATATTTACTTCTTGCAGAACTGTAAAAACAAAGTGGCTTTTCTAAGGCAGCATATTATTTTAGGTAAATTTTAGTTTTTTTCTCAAAAATAAAGTTATTTTTTCTTATTTTCAGGTTACTTTTTGGATAGCCCTAGTGATGAATTGATTCAAGCTCTGACAAATGTAAGAATTATGTAGAAGAGTGTCGGAGAGTGGCTGTTGCTAACACGGACCTGGAAAAATCAGATCTTTCAAGTATTCAAGGTATTGTAGATGTTTGGGAAACAAATCTGTAGGCGAGAGCGTATTTATCATATGCTCCAATTACATGGCTGGAGGTAGACAAATATCACACCCTCATTTTTCAATCATGTCATGCCAAACGCAAAACAAGGGTTCAAAATGTATGCCATTAAGAAAACAGTGGTCATTTTGTGGCCTGGCACACGTGGACACGTCTCATACGACTGACTTGAACCCGTCAGCTAGCTTCAGTGCATCAGTGTTTTTGTATGGCATGTAAATTTTGATGTCTATGACACTAACAACTCCCTATATCTACTAGTAAAACATTTATATTTGTCCGCGTGTATTTATCCATCTGTATGTGTCAATATACATGTGTGTCTATCCATTTGGTGGAAGAACATTCCTTTACATTCCTAAAACATTGCTTGCCCCGGTGACATTCATTATCCTTGCCCCGGTGCCAGTTCAAATTGGAACATTTTCCAGTTGTGTGGGATGTCAGGCGTAGGTAATAGCGTCGCATTTTGAGTGGACTGACACTGAGGGTCTGAATGCTCTACTGGTGTAACTTGACAACTACTGTAACCCGAGGGAAAATGTGATCATTGATCGCCATAATTTTTTATCAGCGCGTGCAACAAGCAGGTGAATCTGTCAGTGATTTTGTTACAACTCTGAGATGTCAGGCGACCAATTGTGGGTTAGCTGATGCAGACGAAATGATAAGATATCGTCTAGTAATGGTTGTATCGGACAAAGGCACTCAATAGGCATTGTTGAGAGTACCGAAGTTGACACTAGCTCACGCATTAAAAGCGGATTTGGCGGAAGAAGCAGCCTGGCGAGATCAGCAAGTGATCAATGTCGACATGGCAACCAACCAACAGGCGGTGTGTGTCTTAAAACAATGACTGCAGTGACTCAGCAGCATTGACTGGGACAGAGCGTGGGCGGTACAGATTTTGTTCGCGTCAGCTTCGTATGCAGCGTACAACCTGTTCTGCATACAACCGTTTATGTCGAGCGTGCGGGCGAAGTCGCCACTTTGCAGGCAGTGACGAATACAGAGCAACAATGTGACACCTGGATCGAGCAGCAGAGGAACACTCGTGCAGTGGTAGAGAGGCGGACCGAGCAGAGTATCGCCATCTGGTCGACAGCAAGGACAAACTTGCATTCTGTCGAAGGCGGAGCGCCCAAGCACTAAAACAAGCAGCAGCTACAGAGGCGGTGAAAGGCGTACCAATCTGGTGGAAAATTTCGATCAGATCGAAAACTCGCTAGCACATTCAAGTATCCAGACCAACAAAAAGCCTTCAAACTTGTTCCACCCTCAGAAGTGAAACCGTCAAACAATTTGCGTGCGGGTGCTGAAAGTAGAAATTGTGTTACTTTGACACGGGAAGGGATATTTCAGGAGTTTCAGGATGTGTCTGATGAAACTAGAGTGGGCCTCGATTATTGTATTTCGATGCTAGACGTGCTAGACGTCTTATTGTGGTCGATTCGTGCTAGACAATTATTGTATTTCACGCAGTTATTATCACGCAGTTATCAGTCAATTATTATAGCTCACGCATTAAAAACGGATTTGGCGAAAGAAGCAGCATGGAAGAAGAAGATCCAAGAATATGTGTGAGATCCAAGAAGATGTCTAGCACGAATCGACCACAATAAGACGTCTAGCACGTCTAGCCGTTGTGACGGCCCAAGATGCGACCTCGACGCTTGCGACGCGTTTAAGGCATTCAATTCCTTCACTGAACATTAATCCCTTCACTGAAACGTGTAGGGTTTGTTATTATCTGCTATGAAATCGCATTTGTTGTTTGAATAGTTTCTTGCTATCATATTCTAAGTTCACATTGATTTAATAAGTCTTATTGGGGCCTTTATTTACTTGAGTGCTGTGGCGGATTGTTGATGATTGCGTGGCAGCCCTCATAATTGTTGTTTATAAATATTGCGGTTGCGCCAGTTGCGCCATGTTTGAATATGATAATGTCCACGTAAGTAATTACTATTATTTTATATATAATATTTAATATGTAAGGTTATGAGTATGAGGGTTTATTATGACCTTCTTTGTCTTCAATTGTATTGCCTGTAAATTATGTTTTTGTATTCCTTGTACGACCTACGTGTGCTTCCGAGATTTCTTCTAAGGAATCGTTTCTAATATACACCCTTATGTTCCTGACTCTCCTGGTGTGAGTACCTCTCTGATAGCGCTAAAGTGGTGCCCCGAGTGAGGATCTGAATTCTAGACGTAATTGTTTGATATTGGTGATTTTTTGTCCTCTCATCGTTTCATCGTTGTTCATATTGTGTCATGGCATCAGAAGATGTCAAGGCGTCTAACGTTGGAGCTGGCAGTGCGCAGTCAACTACCGACCCCTTTATTTCCGCCCACGTCTCCATCAAGCCTCCAGCGTTCTCTGAGAAGTCTGTGAGTGGGTGGATCGCCATTCTGGAGGCGCAGTTCCGGTTGGCGAGGATCACCGCGGAGGACACTCAGTTTTTCCATGCGGTGGCCTCGTTGCCGTCTGAGGTGGTGTCACGGCTGAACCCCGAGGTGATTTGGAGTCACCGATTCTCGCAGCTGAAGGCGGCACTTGAAGGAGCCTTCTCAAAATCTAAGGCTGAGCTCTTCGAAGAGCTTTTTTCGAAGACTACCTTGGTTGGCCGCCCCTCCATTTTCATGGTGGAGCTGCGCCAGACGGCGATGAAAGCGGGAGCAGGAGAGGACCTGGTGCGCCACCGGTTTTTGCTAGCGCTGCCACCGGCCATCTCCACTGCGTTGGCAGCGCAAAGAGATTCAACACTGGAGCAGTTGGGCTCTCTGGCGGATGAGCTGGTTCCTCTGACTCGGAGCCAGCACTGCTTCGCAATCGCCGATCACCGACAGTTTCATTCACAGACTCCACCAAGGACAGCAGGACGCCGCCCTCTCAGCACTGGAAATTCGAGCGGTGTGCAGCCTTTCCACGATGGTCAGAGGCCGCAGGTTTGCCGGGCGCACCTCTATTATGGACCGGCTGCACGAACATGCCGCACGTGGTGCAGGTGGCCCACGAAGTCGAGGGGGTTGAGGGTTCTTCCGCCATCCCGCGATAGTTCTCGATCCAGTTCGCCTGCTCCTCTTCCTGCTGAGCAGGAAAACTAGCGCGGCAGGCGATCTCCACTGCGACAGGTCGTCTGCCACTGCTCGAAGTCGCTGCAAAGGTCGGTTGCAGGTCAGTGAGTTTTGTGGTGGACACTGGTGCAGCGGTATCGATTGTACCCCTTGCACTAGTGTCATCACTGACTATCAATCCTACCGCTGTCCAGCTGAGCTCTGCCACCGGTCAGTCAAATCCTGTCCACGGAGAGGTGCACCTGACGCTAGCGCTACGGCGCTTGCGTCGACAATTGGAGTGGATTTTTGTTGTTGCCGACGTTACGCGCCCTCTCCTGGGACAGGATTTTCTGGCATATTACGGTTTAGTGGTTGACTGCAAGCAGCGAACAGTGAGCGATGCCAACACCAATATTATCGTCAAGTGTGCTCCCTCGGAAGTATCGTGTGGCATAGTGGTCAATGGTTGGCCAAATCTGCCCGAGCGCGTGCAATCTCTCTTCGATCGGTTTCCGTCGCTGACGGCACCGTCTAGTGTGGAGAGCTGCAGCGCTGACAAAGTGACCGCCAGTGCTGTACATCACTTTGTGGATACAGAAAGTGCGGCGCCGACATTCGCAGCTCCTCGTCGGCTCGATCCTGAGCGACTCGCTGCTGCAGAACGTGCCTTTTCGGAGTTGCTGCGGCAGGGCGTGGTACGTCCTTCGAGTTCCCCTTGGGCCTCACCACTTCACATGGTACCGAAGCGGTCTCCAGGTGAGTGGCGCGTCACTGGAGACTACAGAGCCCTCAATGCTCTCACCACGCCTGATCGGTACCCTCTGCCGCATATCCATGACGTCTCATCGAATCTGCACGGGAAGACGGTGTTCAGCAAGATTGATCTGGTTCGGGCCTTCTACAACATCCCGATGGCCGACCAGGACATCCCGAAGACTGCAGTAACGACGCCTTTTGGTCTCTTTGAGTACAGGTGCATGCCTCTGGGACTACGCAACAGTGGTGCGACGTTCCAGAGGTTCATGGACGGTGCCTTCAAGCATCTCTCATGCGCATTTGTGTACCTGGATGATGTGCTTGTATTCTCAGATTCAGAAGAGCAACATCAGGCCGATCTTGCTGCAGTCTTCGCGGTTCTTCATGAGCACCGTCTTCGGCTGGCGATGGACAAGTGTCGGTTTTTCTGCCCGTCCGTGCAGTTTCTTGGACATCAAATCACCCGCAGTGGCATCGGGCCTCCTACGGACCGTGTGGCGGCCATAGCCGATTTTCCGCGTCCACAGAGCGTCGCTGGCCTCCGCAGATTTTTGGGTATGGCTGGCTTTTACCGACGAATGGTCCCGCACTTTGCTGATGTTGCGTTTCCGCTCACCGAAATTCTGTGCCTGCACCAGGGTAAAAAGGATCTGGAGTGGTCAAAGGATGGCCAAGGGGCATTTGACGCACTGAAGAGTGCTCTGTCCAGCGCCTGCTTGCTGAGTTATCCGGATCCCACCAGTGATACCTATCATCTCGTCACTGATTGCTCCTCTCAAGCGGCAGGGGCAGCTCTCCATCAGGTTGTTGGTGGTGTCCCTCGTGCCATTGCCTTCTACTCTAAGAAGCTGTCCCTCGCTCAGCGCAAGTACGCAGCCTTCGACCGAGAGCTGTTTGCCGCACAAGCTGCCGTGCTTCACTTTCGGCATATCTTGGAGGGCAGGAATGCGGTGCTGTTTACAGACCACAAACCGCTGGTAGGCGCCTTCTACAGCTCCAAGCCGGCCAAGTTGGACAGAAAACAGCACCACCTGTCACCACTCGCTGAATTCGTAGCTCGGGTGGAGCACATAAAAGGCGAGTCGAACATCGTTGCCGATTGCCTCTCACGGCCAGCCTGCAGTGTCAGTGTTGACATCTGGGACCTACCCGCTTTGGCGGCAGCCCAGGCGGAAGACAGGGAGACGCAGGCTGCGCTGTCTCGCCTCAAACCGTACACAATCAGCGGCGAGCATCTACTCTATTGTGAGACGTCAAACACGATGCCGCGTCCATTTGTACCGGTCAGCCATCGTCAGACGGTCTTCCACCATCTGCACAACATCTCCCATCCTGGTGTGCACGGTAGTGTCGTCTTGCTAAAGCAGCGGTACTTCTGGCCGACACTTGAGCGAGACGTCAAAGCATGGGTCCGGTCCTGTCTCTCCTGTCAGCAGGCCAAGGTGCACCGTCATACCAAGCCGCCGCCGACGCCGTTTGTGGGGTCTGCCGGTCGGTTTGAGACGGTGCACATCGATCTTGTCGGCCCTCTGCCTCCACAGTCAATGCCAGGACACCCATTCGCCAACCCCATGCGGTTTGTCTTGACTTGTGTAGATCGTGCTTCAAGGTGGGTGGAAGCCTGCCCTCTGGCGGAGATAACGGCGGAAGCGGTGTCGCGCGCCTTCGTGGAGACCTGGGTATCTCGTTTCGGGGTGCCCCTCTGCATCGTCTCGGATCGTGGAGTCCAGTTCGAGGCCGATCTGTTCCGGTGTCTCGCGGCAACGATTGGCTTTCACAGGCTCCGTACTGCTGCCTACAGACCTCAGGCCAACGGTATGGTCGAGCGCCGGCACAGGGTGCTGAAGACGGCGATCATGGCTCGCCGCCAGGAGTGGCTACCTGCACTGCCTGTGGTGTTACTGGGCATTCGTATGCTGCCGACAGAGACAGGTACGTCACCGTTCAGCGCCGTGACTGGTACAGAGCTGTTGTGTCCGCGTGTGACCGTCGAGGATACCTACTCTACCAGCATGCAGCACCAGTTTGTTCGTGACTTGGCGCGTCGCATGTCCGAAATCGACTTCCGTCGACTGTCAGCTGGCTCTGCCCATGGAGAGACGGCATCGTACGTGCCCAAGGAGCTGGAGGATTGTACACACGTATGGGTGCGAGTCGACCGGGTGCGGCATTCCCTCGAGGCACCGTACCGCGGTCCGTTCCGAGTTGTGGACCGCACCCCTCGTGTGTTCACCATCGAACTGCCATCTGGTGGTAGAGACACGGTGTCTATTGCCCGGCTAAAACCGACCATACCCGTGTCTCCTCCACTGTCGCTGCCGAAACCACCGGATGACTCCGCCGCCGATCCGCAGCTGTCAGCACCAACACCCGCATCGTCCGCTGATCCCGCGGTCACCAGTCAAGACAACGGTCAAGGCCCTGTGAGAGCTGAATCAAGCGTCCGAACCCGCAGAGGGCGCACTGTTCGTTTCCGGCGGAAGCCTGATTTTGTATATTTTTGATTCATGTATATTTGTATATTTTTGATGCATGTAATCCATAGTGTTGGTAGCTGCTTCTTTTGTGTGTTTATCTTTTTTACCATGTGTTTATCTTTTCATCTCCGATTCTGGTGGGGGAGTCTTGTGGCGGATTGTTGATGATTGCGTGGCAGCCCTCATAATTGTTGTTTATAAATATTGCGGTTGCGCCAGTAGCGCCATGTTTGAATATGATAATGTCCACGTAAGTAATTACTGTTATTTTATATATAATATTTAATATGTAAGGTTGTGAGTATGAGGGTTTATTATGACCTTCTTTGTCTTCAATTGTATTGATTGTAAATTATGTTTTTGTATTCCTTGTACGACCTACGTGTGCTTCCGAGTTTTCTTCTAAGGAATCGTTTCTAATATACGCCCTTATGTTCCTGACTCTACTGGTGTTAGTACCTATCTGATAGCGCTAAAGTGCTTATTCTGGTGTCTTATTTTCGTTGCAGTGGAAGTTGTACGACCAATTCCATTGTTTGTTGTGTTTTGTTGTGGGAATGGTCTCTGTTCAGGAAAATAGCTGCAGACGTTTAGTTAGTATCTAATTCAGTTTAAATTTTGACTTGACGCAGCAGAATTAGCTGCAGACGTTGAAGAATTAATTGTCTCACTCCTCTACGGGAATACTCTACGGGAGCTTGTAGGAGTTGTTATAGTTGTTATAAGATTCTAGTGGGTATTGTGATATATATTGTATTGTAATATTGTAGTGATACAGGAGTATGGTAGCGCGACTTTTGTAGTGCGGTTGTAGTTGCGTATTTGTGATATTTTTGGTCCTAACTTCATGTTGGCATGGGTTCGCATGTATGCTGTGTTTTGGGTTATCTGCATACATTTAATGGGTTTTGTTATGTTTATTTACATGCATTTGTATGTTTCGGTCTACTTTTGAGCGTGTATAGGCGCGTATTGTGTAACATTGGCTGTAAGACGCTGCTTAATCGTTGGAAGGACAATTGTGTAGCGTGAAGGGCGCAAGGTGTTACATCGAATTACATGCGTGGTACACGCGTAACTACGCTATACGCATATATATATATATATATATATATTGCTCGACTGGTTTGACACTTTGTTTTAATGGTTGTTTGTTGCACGTTTGTTTTGATAGCTGCTTGGTTTGTTAATACCCCAGGTGATTAATTGGTTAAACTGACAAGCGCACGTTTATTTTCTTTTGCCTGTTGTTTTCGGCAATCTTTTAGCTTTCTCTTGTGTGCTTGATCTGGTTTTGATGTTTCTGTATATTGTGTGTGTATACGTGTTTGCTACATTGGATCCATTCTATTTATTCTTGCCGTTGATTATTTGTGCTCGCATATGTGGTTATATGCGCTAAACGAAATATATTATTGCTTGATTGGTCTTGTTGCTTTGCTGGTTAGTACACGATTTAAAATGTTTTCCCTGGTGGTTGGCTTCATGTTGGTCAAACGGTGACGTGATTGATACGAGTGTCGAGAAAGTATTTCTGACTGCAAAACCCGTATGTGGCGGCCGGACCTGCCGCGTGCCAGCCGGGGCCGTTAGGCTTTGCCCCCGCAGAATTACACGCGAACATAGCCTTCTCTACTGATGTGTTTAAATGCGTATGGTCAACAATCTAAATATGGTCAATATGTGGATAAAGTAGACTACACACACTAAAAACTATTGAAGTTCATTTAATTCAAAATCACTACTCTGGGGGATGTGAGGGTATATTTACAAACATCACTGTCCTCTTCAATAATCAAACATCAGATTCTCCAGTGGGCGTCCAAGTTCAAACTACATGGTCAGTATAACACTTGTTCAGCATCAACCATTCTGATTCCACTCAGATTAGTGTTGAACACAATGTGTGTGTGTATGTGTATGCTCGAATTCCGTCCATGAAAAGCAGGTCACAGCGAGCAGCGTGGACAGTATGAGACACCGCCTCTGAGCGGATAATACTTTCCATAGTGAAGGGGGACTTGTAGTCATTGTGGACATGGACATCTGCATTCCACTCTGCTAGCCCCGTGGCAAAACAAGATTTGATTCAGTAAGAAATGGTAATGATTTGATTGTAAGGCGAGTTGTAAATCAGCCATGCATTGTCAGAAAACAGTCACTCAAGAGACACTTCGACAGTCAACAATGAACTAAAAAACTGCATAAGAATCTAAGGATGAACCGAGCCTGTGGTTCACTACAAATGACCCCTATGTGAATTCGCGTGTACACCTACACACATTTAAATCCCGTGTAGGTAGCTTCGATTAGTACAGTCACCAATCGAAAAATGGGCCTTGAAGCGTTTCTCCTAAATATGCACATGATCACGCGTAGAAAAACAAACCACCGATCAACGCATTTATTCGGTTTAATTGCCAAACAAAACTCGTAAAAATAGTAAGAAATACAGGGCTGACAACATCAGATATTAAAAACGGGAAAAACGAAAACAGATGGAGCATGCAATGAACACATGTGGAAAAGACGCTCAGAACGAAATCCACAAGAAACTCATGTTAAAATACGATACAATACGACTACACCACAAACACAGTAATGCAAGGTTCCTCAAAAGTTATATTACTAAGAAATTACTCACTGAAAAATAACATTGTACACAAATACAAATATCACTTAGATAAGAGCTCAACGTCTGCAGCTATTATCCTGAACAGAGACCATTCCCACAACAAAACAAAAACAATGGAATCGGTCCATACAACTTCCACTGAAACGAAAATAAGACACCAGAATAAGCAAACAAGTAAATAAAGACCCCAATAAGACTTATTAAACCAATGCGAACTCAGAAAATGACAGCAAGAAACTATTCAAACAACAAATGCAATTTCATAACAGATGATAACAGACCCTACAAGTTTCAGTGAAGGAATAAATATTCAGTGAAGGCATTAAATGCCTTAAACGCGTCGCAAGCGTCGAGGTCGCATCTTGGGCCGCCACACCGTCACACCGGATAATTTGATAACGTGAATATAATTTGTATCCGAATGCCTGTTGTTGTGCTTCTCAACTCGTCTACACAGAGTATTCACGTTTCCATGCGGAGTTTCTCGCCACTAAGCCGCCATAAAAAATCCCCTACATCACACGTGAATCAAGCCTACATTTTTGCAACTGAATGTCTATTCAAGCAACTCTACCGGAAAAATAAATCAAAGAGGCAGGATGTTGTTATTGTCGTTTTAAGCGCGCACCAGCCAGTTTGGACTATATGGCGCGCACCACTGTGTGCCCATCTACAGTGGTGACTCCCGTTAGACTCAAGTGGAGGTGTTTATGAACGAAAGAGGCAGATCAACGCATAAAAACAAGATATCCAATTTCCAAACAACAAGACATAATCAAGCGTTATACAGCACACAAGGAACTATATTAACTCACCTGGGAGAAAAACATAATGAAAGAATCTTCAATAAACATATTCAATCAAATCTGATCTTACATTTGAACACAATATCGCTCAATCGTAAGCAAAAATTATCGTTGTTGCTGTTAGTGGTTACTAGGGGTGGGCGAGAATCGACATCAAAATCGATTCTCGCGACTCTAGTCAGCGGGCTGCAGAATCGAGTCTGATTCGTCAAAATCGATTCTAACTATCTCCATATTGACTTTATTTGAAGATTCACTCCAACAAAACACTGAAATCGAAGAATGCATATCAATATAACTTTTTTTAGTATTCAATTGATTAAATTTCACTGGGATATACTGTATAAACACTGGGAGTGCCCAGAGTTTGACCGCTGGACCACTAGATGGCAATAGCAGTCATCAATGCATATACATGGATATATATGTGCGAGTGTGTGCATGTGTCTGTATGTATGTATGTGTGTATGTGTGTGCGTGTGTGTGTGCGTGTGTGTGCGTGTGTGGGGGATGACTCGATTGAACGGTGTCAGTAGATCCGCCCACGCTGTATGCATTGAACTTTGTATTATGGATGCGCCATTGTAGTCTTTTAGCACTACTGACAGTGAAAGTATATTTGCGTTCCTCTTGTTGTTGTGCCACGATAACCCAATTTTCCGGTTCAAGATTAATGTATTGTCCACACACATGCAATCCGAACAACTAAGTGAAACGATATCAATGCTCACAAGCCGCTATACTTGTGTCGCATAAAGTCCTAGTCAGACACTAACAGCCAACAGCTCCTATCTGTAAACCCGACTATCAACGTCCTAAACCCATCCTAGTCTCCTAACGCCCTACTACGCTCCTACGGTTACATCTCGAATGTTTCTGTTCCAATCCTATAATGCTCTAATCCCACTGCCTAGTCAGCACCGTTTTTTATACGGACCCCCGGGCATTTGCACGCACGCACGCAGTGCACGCAGTGTGGGTTGGCATTACATACACACATACAACAATGCCAGCCACCTGGGTCCAAGGCTACCTCAACTGGTGATTTAGTGATGTTTTCACTTCTGAGGATGCGCAGGTCTACGACCTGTTTCAACACATGCTCAGTAGCAAGCGCTCAGAGCATGTTTTCATATATACACCTATTCCAACGTTAGCTCGACACAAGTCGATTTATGATACCACTTTACACAACCATCAGTCTCGCTTTAAAACAATGTATGTTTTTGTACAATGCAACACACAAGCACATACACACCTGCACGCCCACACCTAAGTCCGAAATACGCATATGGTTAGTTTAAACATTTGGATGCAACACGAGTGTGACAATATATATCATCGCTGCTAAACTTGCCTAACAGAAACAAAACACAAAGCAGAAAAAAGAAAGAGAAAATCTGGTGTAATACCCAATTGACACTCTGGATATTTTCATACAACAATGTAATTAATTATCTGCACGATAGAATATCAAATATAACGATACAAGCACAACCAAAACTACACGTTGTTGTTGTTGTTGTTGTTGTTGTTGTTATTGGTTACTGCATATAGCACAGGTTAGGCTCAGATGCAGGGATCACACAATGCAACTCTTTTGTTACACAAGCATCATAGATGCATGCTACTCGTGTTGCCTTAACCTAAAGCTAAAAAAATAACTCAAGTTAGAGGGAATATCTAGAGCAGTAATACGATTATCCTTATGTGTATAGATACTAGATATTAGTTGAAATGAAGATATAATTGAATTGAGTTCATAGTGAGAAATAAACAGATACATGACGCAACGGCGTTTTTTTTTTTTTTTTTTTTTTTTTTTTTTTTTTTTTTTTTTTTTTTTTTTTTCTATTATTCAATCAAGAAAGAAGCACAGGGAAATAAATCAGAGAAAGTAATGTATTACTTATTGTAGACAATTTGCAGTGATGACAATGTTATGAAGTAATCATATTTCGTTTGTGAGTTCAGTGTCTGTCAAGAACTTCAAGGTGTGAGGAACATATCTAGGGTTGTACAGAAGCAGATCCAGAGATATGGATGTATTTTGAGGAAAGCTGTGTAATAGGAGGTGACGTTGAGTTCTGTATTTGGGACAGTGGAGCAGAACGTGTTGTATGTCGAGCGTAGTGCTGCATATGGCGCATAGTGCAGGAGGATTGTGTCGAAAGATGTGGCTGTGTGTTAGAAGAGTGTGTCCGATGCGGAGTCTGGTGAGGGCTGTGTGTAGTCGGCGGTGACACGGATGATCTTTGTGGCCGCGTGTGATGTAATGCCTAGACTGATGAGAAAAAGGTGCTGATGGATAAGGCATGGTATGAAGACAGTAGGAGGAGACGCAGTGAAAAAGATAATTCATGAGATCTGATGGAGATAGAGGAGGATAGGTGATGTGTGTGTGTTGTAAAGCCTGTTTGGCAACGGAGTCGGCCAGGTCGTTGCCAGTGATACCGGAGTGACTGGGGACCCATAGGAAGGAGATGTCAAATTGGGATGCCAAATCAGTGTAGAGAGTAGCCGATTTAATTGATAGAGCGTTGTGAGGATCTATAAGAGATTTAATTGCTGTTTGCGAGTCAGAGACAATGATTGAACGGTTGAATTTTTCAGTTTGGACAATTTCGAGGGCCTGATATATGGCAAACTGTTCAGCAGTGTAAATAGTAGTGTGGTCTGGCAGACGGTGAGAAATTTCGATGGAACGGCGAGGTACAACTGCAGCACAGGCCGACAGGTTGGACTGCACCGAGCCGTCGGTGAATATGAACGTGGAATCAGAATGAGATGATTTGAATTCATAGTAATTTTGCAGAATTTCGGTTGGAATTGCAGATTGTGTGTTGTGAATAAGGTATTTCACACGAGGTGGAGTGTAATTGAGCGGTAAATTTTGATGCAAAACGAGTGAGTTCGGGTAGAAATTTAGAAGCTTGCATGCGGTTCTGTAGGCCAGTCCTAAGCTGAACCCACATAACCGGTTAACAAGAGCCGGCCGAAAGTTGTCGAAATTTTGGAGACTGAGAAGAATGTGAGAACATGGATGGTCAGGATCTGCCAGATTTTCAAACAATATTTGATAATTTGTTGTAATCTGCGAGAATGAAGAGAAGTGACACCGAGCTCCAGGTGTAGTTTTTGTATAGGGGAGGAACGTAGAGCACCAGTCGCCAGACGAAGACAGGAATTTTGTAAAATATCGAGATTGACTAATGTTGAATTAGGAGAAAATATAAAGACGCTGGAGCAGTACTCTAATATTGGGCGGATTAATGTATAATATAGTTTGATGAGAATTTTGTGATTTGTGCCATAAACAGGATGTGATATACATTTGAGAATGCTGATGCGCTGTAAGACTCGGGATTTTATATGTTGGATATGGGATCGAAAGGAGAGTTGTGGATCAAGGATAATCCCCAAGAATTTGGTGTATTTTTGGAATTTAATGGGGTGGCAAGACAGAGTCAGTGAATTTTGAAGGTTTGGTTGTGTAGAACAATTTTTCTGAAAGAGAGTGGCTGTTGTTTTCCCAGGTGAAATGAGGAGACCGAAACGGTAACAATTTTGTGACACAGAGTTTATGGCCAGCTGAAGTACACTTATCATGGAGGATATGTGCACTCCAGTAGTCCACAACACTATGTCGTCGGCGTATGTGCAGAATTTTACGCCAGAGGGAAGATTCCTAGTGACCTGATCTATAACTATGTTGAAAATGGTTGGCGAGAGGACTCCTCCCTGGACGACTCCGTTTTCTTGTGTGAATGTGTCAGATAGTTGTGTGGTGCGTACCTGGAAAGTTCTATTGGAGAGATACCCTTTTATGAAGTTCAGCAAATGCCCCCGTAGTCCATGTAATTTTAATAGATGGATAGTAGCAGTTTTGGAGACTTTATCAAAAGCAGAAGATAGGTCTAAGAATACGGCCAGAGTGGAAAGTTTGTTTTGGAAGCCGATGCGAATGTGTGATGTTAGAAGATTGACATTGTCGGAAGTGGAGCGATTTTTGGTGAAGGCAGTCTGTTCAGGAGAAATGAGATTTGTGATAGAAGCGAAATGATTGAGGCGAGGAAGTACAAGTCTTTCGAATAATTTCGAGAAACAAGAAGTGAGTTGGATAGGACGGTAGGATGACAGGTCTGATTTAGACTTTCCTGGTTTGAGTATGGGTACAATTATAGAGTGCTGCCATGATGGGGGGAAGAAGTCATTGATCCAAAGTTGATTAAAACACGACAGCAGGATAATTTTGTTTGATGAGTTCAAATTTTTGAAGAAGGCGTAATGAATGCCATCCGGCCCAGGTGATGTAGAATGACATTGAGAGAGACCTTTAGATAGCTCCAGAATAGTAAAAGGATTATTGTAGGATGATACGGCAAGAATAGAGGATCCGGTAGTAACAGAGGTGGTAGGTGATACAGTGGATGGAGGACTTGAGGTGGATGAACTTTTTGAGATTTGTGAGTAGTGTGTAGCAAGTTGATGGAGTACTAGTGGCTGGTAAGTGATGAGTGTGTTACCTATATATGTTACTGGAGGGGAGGTTGGTGGTCGGTGTATTTGGCGGAAAGAACGGACTATGTGCCATAGTTTAGTAATGGGTGTTCTGTGTGTGAAAGAGTGAGTGAGGTGAGACCAGCTGTCACGTTTAGCAGCGCGGATCGTCTTGCGCGCCATTGCTTTGGCCCTCTTGTAGGTGTCAAGAGATGATGTGATGCGGTGGGACCGGAAGAAACGCAGGGCTCTTTTGCGTTTCAGCACTGCATCTCTGCAGGCTTGGTTCCACCATGGACAACTACGTCGGGCTTTGTGATGGGTCTTGGAAGAAGGAATAGAATGTGTGGCAGCGTAAAGAAGAGAAGATTCTATGTTAACGGCTAGTGTAGTGTAATCGGATTCAGTGTATTGTTGTGCGAATATACTGTTGAATAATGTCCAGTTGGCGTGTGCAAATTTCCACCTGATCTGCGGTGAAGGTATGATTGAGCAAGGTGATAGGAGAGAGGTAATAACAGGACAGTGATCACTAGAGAGGAATGAGTCGTGACTCTGCCAGTGCAGTAAAGGAGCTAGAATTGAGGAGCAAAGTGTAATATCGAGATGTGTGAGTGTGCCGTTGTATTCGTGTAGACGGGTTGGTGAGCCATCGTTGAGAATATTGAGTGTGTGATTGGTGATGGAGGAGACCAGCTCGCGACCTCGAACGTCAGAGACGGCCGAGCCCCAGAGCGGGTGTTTGGCGTTAAAATCGCCACAGAGGATAAAAGGATGCAGAAATTGTTGGATAAGAGAATCAAAGAAGAAAGAATCTACAATTTGTTGTGGTGGGATGTATAAACTGCATATAATGATTGTTTTGTTATATATAGTTATTTGAACGGCTACAGCCTGATATGGTCCGGTGAGTGTGATGCGATGATGTGGAAGAGAAGACTGAACGAAGACGCTAGCACCGCCCTTACGCCTGACGTTATCAGCATAGAAGTGGTGTGCGTGGTAACAGTTGGGCATGAAGTGTAAGTTGTCTGTTGGAAGGAAGTGTGTTTCTTGTAAGCAGACTGTGTGTGGTAGTGTAGAGGTGAGATGTTGTTGGAGTTCGGGGCGCTTGTTTTGAAAGCCCCGACAGTTCCACTGGAAAATGAGAGGATACATATCGATATATAAGTGAAGTATGTAGTTCTGATAAGTGATGAGTTGATTTTCTTTTATTTTCTATTTTTTCCTACCGCCGGCTGTCCTGCATTTTTTGGAGGCTCTTGGTGGGGATTTTGGTGGTAATTTCCGTTGTGTGTAGGAGTGATCGTCGTCGATGTTTGAAGTACGCTTCCGGTCAGTTTCGACCGGCTCGTCATCGTTTGGTGAGCGCTGTGCAACAGCAGTGTCACTACTTGTGTTGTCAGCAATCGTATGACTGGTGTTGTCAGGATGGTCGTTGGTTTTTGGTTGTTCTGTTGTCTCCACCTGATCTTCGTCGGTGGAGACGGCGTTGGTGAAGACGGGTAACGCGGCAGGTGTGAGAGGAGACTTCAGTTGACAGAAAAAACTACACGCCGTCCGAACACACCACCAACGTCCTCATTGCGGCGTCACTGCCGCACAACGGATATTACATAGATAAATAATAGTAGTCACGACATTACATTCACTCCCCTTTTGAAAAGAACTCTCTATATCTCTCTGGAGGGCGTCGTGGTCTTGTAGATCGACGTGGTGCAGGGACAGTCTCCTCCGGCCCGACTGCTTCCTCCGTCGGATGGTCAGGAACTTGTTCAGCGCTTGTTGGATAACCCGGAACGTGGCCGGCACTGGTCGGAGTCACAAGTCCTTCCTCCTCCTCTTCATCAGACGAATCTGTGGTGTTGTTCAGGTTGACGTTTGGACATGGCTTGAAGAGTGAACTGTTTCGCGTCACTGTATGATGTTTGCGTCGAGCGGTTATCATTGTACCCTTCACTCGATCGACAGTATACGGTGTCGGTTTGAAATTTGGAGTCAGCTTGTCATTTTTGGCTGCTGGTACTAGGACTTGATCTCCTACTCTCAGTCGTTAATGTTTGCTTCTTTTGTCGGCATAAAATTTCATCTTGGTCTTCGCGGAGGTGTCGTGATCGCGAACTTCCATTGGTCATCCATTGGTGGAAAACTTTCAGGTAACATAGACCTCACAGACCTACCAAACAGCGACTCAGACGGTGACTTTCTAGTCGAAGGATGGGGTGTAGATATGTACTGCCGTAGAAACGTATTCAAGGCTTGTTGGAGAGGTTTTTGCTCTACAGATGCTGCAGACAAGGCTCGTTTCAGTGTTTTCATGAATCGTTCAACGTACCCATTTGCTCTAGGCCACAAGGGAGTTACTTTACGGTGCTGAAAACCGAAGTAGTTGGATAGTTGTTCGAATTGATGACCATTAAATGGTGGACCATTGTCTGTCTTGACAATCTTTGGTGTACCAAACATGGCGAATGCTGAGTCCAGAAGTGGTGCGTTGGCTTTGATTGAGGTACTTGATGTGGGATACACTATCGGGTATCGAGAATAGTCGTCAATGAGGACAAACAGATATATGCCGTTCGGTAAGGGACCCATAAAATTAACGCTCACTTCATGCCATGGTCGGATTGGCAGGTTGCTCATTGAAAATGGTTCAGGTATTATTGGGGCTGCTGGTTGATTGGCATGCCATGCATTTGCTGATGGTGTCTTCTACTTTCTTATCTATACCTGGAAACCATACTTTCTCACGAAGTAGACTATTGGTTTTCACAACGCCTTGATGTCCAGCATGAGCCAGGCTGATCACTCGGTCTTGTAGACACGGTGGTATGATGATTCTGTTGCCTCGAAGAAAGGTACCCCGGTCAGACGATAAGGTAAGTTCATCTTTGACTTTCTGCATGCTCTTCAGGAAGTGCTGATTGACATCAGGATTTGATTGGTCAATCTTCCAGTAATCTGACTCTATCAGCTCTGTCAGACGAATCATGGTAGGATCACGGGCGGCGTGATACTGCACTTCTTCGAGCGTCATCGCCTTCGGGATTACGTTTTGGATGATGTAGTTCACATATTCTTCAGCATTCTCTGATTCAGATGAATTGGTGACGTCGTCGATAGGGTGGCGGGACATATAGTCAGCTGGATTAGATTTTCCAGTCTTGTACTTGATGTGGATGTCGTATGGCTGAAGACGGAGTCCCCATCTCTCGATTCTTGCTGGTGGCTTAGATTTCGGGTTGTTCCATATGAGTTCAACTGGTTTGTGATCGGTTACAACGGTGACAGGTTGACCACAAATGTAGATTCTGAAATGTTCACATCCCCATACGATTGCGAGGGATTCTCGTTCGAATTGAGAGTTCCGCTGTTCCTCGGGTGATAGAGATCGACTAGCATAAGCTACGATATCGGTGACTTCATCATGTGCCCCACTGCGCTGAGATAAGATAGCAGCTATGCCGTGTGGAGTAGCATCAACATTTATTTCTGTGTGCTTGCTCGGATCAAAATACGACAAAGTTGATTGACTAAATAATTTCCGCTTGATCGTCTGAAATGCCGATTCTTCTTCACTGCTCCATTTCCACGGTGTATCTTTTCGTGTAAGAGAACGTAGAGGTGTAGTGATGTCAGCATAATAATTGATGAAACGTGAAAGGTAGTTGGTCATACCCAAGAAGCTTCGTACTTCGCCGACGTTTGATGGTGCTGATGTAGCGTGAGTTCAAGAACAGCGGATGTGAGAGCACGTGCGTATATTTGCGTCGGCACCCAGAAACGGAGACAAGCACACTGAAGGACGCCGAGACAACGAAAGAGAGCTCTGGCGGTAAAACGACAGCTCATATACCCACAGGAAATCAGCCTCGCGGCTTACGCGCACCGCGAAAAACAAGAACATTCTTAGAAATTATAAAATATGGCAAAAATAAACATTACCCAAACAAAGTAAAAAAAGAGGTTTCATTTCCGATAAGAACATATTTTTCACACAAAAAAAACATTAAAAACACTATAACATGAAAGCTGCGCACGGCGCAGCATAAGGTTCACGTGTGTCAGGCGAAGCTAACTCAAGAGTTTTCATAAAGCGCGAACCAATATTTTTGTCACATATCACAAACAAATTATATAAAAAACCGCAACGCCATACGCAGAACAAAATGTGCAGGGAAACACAGATGCTACAGATACTCCCCTACCAGATGCGGAGCATACAAACAACGAAGCAAGGCACTGGCAGCATACATGAACAAGAAAATGACAATAACAAGACATAAGAAATCGTGTGCAATATGCCGTCATAGAAGCAAAACACAAAATTGAACACGACACACTCAATAATAATGATACTCAGGGCGACCACGGAATGTAACTACCCGCCCGGATCTGGTTTGTGCCGACCCTCTTGCACTTGCTTGTGATGCATCGACAGGTGGTGTCAGTGTGTCTTTAGATGGCGGTGGTGTAGTAACAGGTATATCACTGAAGTGTCGTGGTGTAGTCATAGACGGCGCCACTGGTTCAATAGATGGCGACGGTGAGGTGATAGATGACGATGTTGGTGAATCAGATGATGCAGACGGCTGCTGTCCAGAAGTTAGACGACCGCTACTATCACCTTTCTCACCAGCCAGCAGGTTCTCCGCCAGATATGCCGGTTTCACCCTGTCAACAGAAACACACTCCTCACCACCGGTTAGCGTCTCTATCACAAAAGCCTTAGGTGAGCGCTTCAAGACTTTACATGGTCCGCGATACGGGGCCTGTAACGGGCGCCGCACACGATCCACACGCACCCATACATGCGTGCACTTTGCCAGGTCTTTAGGCACATGAGTCTTGAGTGGACCATGGTGAGAGCCTTCAGAATGGTGGAAGAAGTCGATCTCGGTCATCCGTGTCCCCAGCTCCTTCACGAACTCTTGCTGATCGCGTGATGGCGCGTCTGGCTCCACAAGCGGTTTGGGACACAGTAACTGACTGCCCGTTACAGCTGTGAAAGGTGCGACACCGTCACGAGCAGGAACCATCCTCATTCCCAGCAGCACAACAGGCAGAGCAGACAACCAGTCTTGACGACGCGCAGTGATGGCAGTTTTCAGCACTCGGTGACTCCGCTCCACCAAGCCGTTGCCCTGTGGATGATAAGCTGTCGTGTGAAGACGGTGAAATCCGACGAGCGAAGACAATTCCCGGAACAGCTCAGACTCGAATTGGGATCCTCGATCCGTCACCAGATAAACTGGGACACCGAAGCGAGATATCCACGTGCTCATGTATGCCCTGGCGACTGATGCTGCAGTGATTTCACAGAGAGGAGCTGCTTCGAGCCACCGGGTAGCACGATCAATGCACGTCAGTATGTACCGATACGGGCGTGCGAACGGCTGACCAGGTGGCAGCTGTGGCGGCAGAGGACCTACTAAATCAATGTGCACGATTTCAAATCGTGCTGCGGCTGGTGTGAATTCACTCAGTGTGGTTTTTGTATGTCGGTGAATCTTCGCTTGTTGACAGTTCTCACAGTCTTTTACCCACTGCTGGATGTCTCTGTCCATGTGAGGCCAGATGTAACGCTGCTTGATGAGCTTACATGTTGACAGTCGACCGGGATGTGACGGCTGATGAAGGAGATCGAATACACCACGGCGGCATGTCTTTGGTACATACGGTCGAGGATGGGGCGTCGACACGTCACACCACAACACTTGATCTCCCGAGATTTTGATGGCCTTCGGTCTGTCAGTGGCGGCGATGGTTTCCTCGTCAGATGCCTGTGCTGCTGCAATTGCAGGTAAATCAAAAACATCGACGTGGACACTTTTGATAGATCGTGACAGACAATCCGCGACCACATTTTCACAGCCACGAATGTACTGCACGTCGGCTACATACTCAGTGATAAGTCCCCAGTGGCGCTGCTGGCGATCCAGCTTAGCCGGTCGCTGACTACGGAAAGCTGTGATCATGGGCTTGTGGTCTGTCATGAGTGTGACTGACCTGCCTTCAATGCAATGGCGGAAATGTACAACGGCCAGATACGCCGCCAACAACTCTCTGTCGTAGGTGGAGTAGCGCTGTTCTGTGGCAGACAATTTGCGAGAGAAAAACGAGATCGGTTTCGCCTCGCCGTCCACCATCTGGTGGAGTGCGGCCCCAACCGCTCGACTTGATGCATCAGTCACTAGGATGAAATCCTGTGACTGCGGACATGGATGAGGAAGCTGGCAAGCATTGCTCAGCATGACTTTACTGGCCTCGAACGCGTTGTCAGCAGCCTCATTCCAATCCAATTGTTTTGATTTGGGCTGTGTTCGCATCAGCTCAGACAACGGAAACACAGTATCGGCGAAGTTCGGCATCATTCGTCGATAGTACCCCAGCATGCCAAGATACCGCCGAAGACCCTGGGAGTCCGCCGGTCGATCCATTTGGATGATAGTGTCGACTCGTTCTGGCGGCGGTGAGACACCATCAGGTGATACATGATGGCCGAGGAAGGTGACAGAGCTGACGCAGAATCGACATTTGTCCACCGACAAGCGTAGCTGGTATCTCTCCAAGATGCTGAACACTACATGTAGATCTTTATATTGTTGGTCCTCCGTCTCTGAATACACGAGTAGATCATCCAAGTACACGAACACACAGGAAACATCGCGAAAGATCGTATCCATGAAACGTTGAAACGTAGCGGAGGCATTTCTAAGCCACAGTGGCATGTACATGTACTCGAATAAGCCAAAAGGTGTTGTTACGGCTGTTTTTTTTGTGTCTTCAGGGGCCATCGGGATGAAATAGAAGGCCTTGAGTAAGTCCAGTTTGGAATATACACGCTTACCTCTCAGCTTGTTGGACAGGTCGTGTATATGCGGCAATGGGTAGCGGTCCGGTACAGTTTTCACATTGAGCGCGCGGTAATCTCCTGTCACTCTGAATTCGTCTGGAGTATTTTTAGCCACCAAATGCAACGGTGATGACCACGGACTGCTTGATGGCCGTATGATACCCTGCTGAAGTAATTTATCGAACTCCCTTCGGGCAGCTTCTTCGCGTTCTGGAGTGAGACGCCGTGGTGAAGAGAAAACTGGGCAAGAATTACCGGTGTCAATCACGTGTTTTAACCCGTGCTCAGCTGGTTCGTCTAGCATTTGACGCGGCGCCGTGAGTGATGGATGAACATCGAGTAGCTGACGTAAGCGACGCGGACTATCATCGATGTTTTTCACCACCAGACTACAGGCATTTCCCTTCGTGAATGTTATGGGTGTACAACAGTTTGTGGTACCATCACGTAGTTTACCGGCTCGACAGTCTACCAGAAGCCTATGGTAAGCCAAAAAATCCTGCCCCAACAGGGGGAAGACAACGTCAGCCACCACAAACGTCCAATAAAACTTTCTTCTCAAATGCGGTATAATAATGGTCATGTAAGTCTCACCGTGAACTCGGATATGTTGACCAGAAGCGGATGACAGGCGAACTGCAGTCGGCTGCACGGTAGTATGACTCATACACGATGGAGGAACGACAGACAATCCTGCACCTGTGTCGACAATGAAATTCTTTTTTAACTTGTCGGCCTCGACTGCGACTCGTATGAGTGGCAGACCGGAGGCCGTAGCGACTCCGACCTCGTCAATTTTCCGCCGGCTGCGGAGATGAAGGACGAGAATCTGGCTGCACACGCGCTCGGTTTTTATCAGGCCACGTGCACCAATGTCGGCAGGTGCGAGCATTCGGTCCAAAATATATGTGCGCCCGACACACCAATGGTCGCTGATTTCTGTTGAACGGTCGCACACCTCGCGGTACTCCAGTGTCACCTTCAGGGCGCGTGTTTGAACCAGAGTTATATCGCCGGCGGTCACTTGGCGCAGCTGGCTGAGCATCTGGACCAGCACTATACTGCAACGTCCTGGCAGTCGACGACGGTACTTCCCGAGATGCCCGCACTGAAAAACACTGCGACTCACGCTCACACTTGTTTAGCAGCGGTACTAAATCATCTGCCAATTTACCCAACTTGGTGAGGGAATTGTCCTGTTGGGCCGCCAACACCACGCCGGCAGTTGATGGTAGAGCTTGCACAAATTCTAACTAGGTCTTCACCAACCCCAACTTTAGCGGCTACACTCATTAGCTCTTAACTTTAGCGGCTACACTCATTAGCTCTTGCAAAAATGCAGTCGGACGACCGACCATCTGAGTGCGAGAGATGAGCTGCTCAAAAAGCTCGGGTTTCGATCTCTCGTTGATGGCGATAACAGCGGCCTTTAACGCCTCGTAATCTTGCAAGCTCATAACATCTCTCGGGAGCTTAGTCACTACCTCTGGAGGGAGGTTGACCAGTGCGTGAAAGAATTTGGACGCGCTACTCGATACCCGGTTGATGTAAAATTGGGCTTCAAATATAGCAAACCAAGCATCAGCGGAAGCGTCCATGAATTGCGGCGCACGAATCTGAACAGCAAAAATGCTCTCACCTGATTCAGTCATTGTGATAAACGACCAACAGTCGAACTCCTCACTCGGGGCACCAGTTTGTAGCGTGAGTTAAAGAACAGCGGATGTGAGAGCACGCGCGTATATTTGCGTCGGCACCCAGAAACGGAGACAAGCACACTGAAGGACGCCGAGACAACGAAAGAGAGCTCTGGCGGTAAAACGACAGCTGATATACCCACAGGAAATCAGCCTCGCGGCTTACGCACACCGCGAAAAACAAGAACATTCTTAGAAATTATAAAATATGGCAAAAATAAACATTACCCAAACAAAGTAAAAAGAGAGGTTTCATTTCCGATAAGAACATATTTTTCACACAAAAAAACATTAAAAACACTATAACATGAAAGCTGCGCACGGCGCAGCATAAGGTTCATGTGCGTCAGGCGAAGCTAACTCAAGAGTTTTCATAAAGCGCGAACCAATATTTCTGTCACATTTCACAAACAAATTATATAAAAACAGCAACGCCACACGCAGAACAAAATGTGCAGGGAAACACAGATGCTACACTGACATGGTTGATAATGCTTTCGCCTTAGCGGGATCTGCAGATATGCCTTCTTTGGAAAAATTGAATCCATAAAATGTCAGATATGGTATATCAAACTCGCATTTCTTCGGTTGAATAGTTAAACCACTCTCATGAAGACGACGAATTACATTGCGTGATGCTATGCAAGCACGTGATGCATTGTGGCATGCATTGTGATGCTATGCAAGCACGTGATGCACGCTATGGTGTGCATTGCGTGATCGAGTACGCCCTGTAATGGACTTTCGCGAGCTCAATGGTCATGCAAGCACGCACACCGCCGACTCAGAGGTTTGTGCCGAACAACTGCGTAAGTGGCGCCGTCACGGTGCCAATACAGCTGTTGTAGACCTGCGCCGGGCATACCTGCAACTGCACGTTGACCCCAAGTTGTGGGCTTACCAGACGGTGGTGGTGCGTGGACGCCGGTACTGCCTGACACGACTGGGTCTAGGACTGTGTGTGGCGCCCGCCATAATGCAGGCCGTGGTGCGCGCTGTATTGGCGCAAAACCCTACCATGGAGAAGGCCGTACTTCCCTTCGTAGACGATTTGCTCGTAAATGAAGACCTTGTGTCAGCTGAGCAGGTGATAGCACATTTTCAGGCATTGGAGCTCGAATGCTCGGCCTGCGTGTGCGCTACGTGGACCACTAACTGGCATGGCATCGGGACCAGCCGGTTGACGCGCCGCCCGCACAGCTCACACGCAGGTCGCTGTTCGCGTGGTGTGGACGTGCAGTGGCGCATGTGCCTGTGTGTGGCTGGCTGCGCACCGCAACCGCTTGGCTCAAGCGGCGTGTCAACGCACTGACATCGGGCTGGGACGACGTCACAGAAGACCCCAAGCTGCGGCATCAGCTTTCGCAAGTAGTTGAGCGTGTGGCGCGCAGTGATCCGGCTCGAGGCCCCTGGTCGGTTAGTGGTGACCACGCCATCGTGTGGTGCGACGCCAGCTCTCTGGCCTTCGGTGTAGCCGTGGAGGTGCCTGGCCGCGGTGTAATAGAAGATGCTAGCTGGCTGCGCAAGGAAACTGACTGCGGCCATATAAACATGGCGGAACTGGACGCTGCCATTCACGGGCTCAACCTCGCCATTCCGTGGCAGATGCGCCGCATTGACTTGCGTACGGACTCGGCCACTGTGCATCGCTGGTTGAGTGACGCGGTGAGCGGCCGTGCGAGGCTGCGCACCAAAGCAAGTAACGAGATGTTGATCCGTCGGCGTGTAGATGTGGTCCGTCAGCTGGTGAATGAGTTTGATCTTCAGTTGGATGTAACTTTGGTGCGCACCGCTGCAAACAAAGCCGACGCACTGACCAGAGTGCCGCGTGAGTGGGTGACTGAGGCCACAACCGAACCGGAACATCGTGTGGTTGCGGTGGCTACTAGCTGGTCCAGGCAGCAGTTAGATGACGTGCACAGCCAAGCCGGTCATCCAGGAGTACGGCGTACGCTCCATTTTGCCAAGCGTGAGATTTTTCCGCGCGTTACTCGGGCTGAGGTTCAGGCAGTAGTCGGCAGTTGTGATGTGTGCCGATCAATGGATCCCGCACCAACAAAGTGGCGGCACGGTGAACTTAGCGTGTCAGAAACCTGGTTCCGTCTTGCGATCGACATTACGCACTACGGGCGACACGATTTTTTGTCGGTGGTTGATTGCGGTCCGTCGCGCTTCTGTGTGTGGCGTCCGCTCCGCAGACCGGATGCCGCGGCCACTGTTGAGCAGTTGCAGCAGGTGTTTTTTGAGCGTGGTGGGTGTGCTGAACTGTTATGTGACAACGACACTGTCTTCCGCAGTCGTCATTTTTCCGCTTTCGCAGCCAGCTGGGGCGTCACCCTACGGTTTCGCGCTGCTCATGCACCGAGCGGCAATGCCATCGTGGAGCGGAAACACCGAACCATTAAAGTGCTGGCGGCTAGGAAGCAGTGCTCTATTGCCGAGGCTGTACATTTATACAGCATTACACCCCGCGAGTCGGCACTCGCGCCTGCTGCTGGCGTCTATACCTATCCGGTACGTGATTGCGTGCGTGTGGCTCAAGCAACATCAGAGAGCAAGCTTCCATGTGCAACACAGGAGGCCATTCATGATCAGCAGAGCAGCGCTGCACCACCGTATCTCGCCGGCGATAAAGTGTGGGTGCGGCAGCGTGGCACACGTTGCACTGACCTGTCGCGTGCTGGCGAAGTCACCAGTATTGTTTCCGACCAAGTGGTCAATGTGGACGGTGTACCCCGCCACGTGCGTTACTTGCGGCCACGACACAATGCCGGCGAGCGCGACGACCCTGATGTTAATCGCGATAGAGCCGAAGACGAGGACGTGGCCCTGCTGGTGTCTCCGTGCCCACCTGTTAATGTGGCCGAAGCGTCGACGGACTTGGACAACATTGATGGACCGCCTGTCCAAGCTCCTGATGGCGAGTTTGGCCTGCCTTGTGTTCGTCGCAGTGAGCGTGCTCACCGCCCGCCGGGGCGATATCGCGACTGCTTCATGTGTACGTGAATGTGTTGTATGTAAGCTAGTTGTGCCTTATGGTGGTTTGTGTGATATGTATATCATGGGGAGGTGTGGCAGCGTGGCTGCGTTTGTTTCGCGCATTATCGTTGAGTACAGTGTATTTATGTGTGTATGTGTGTGTGTGCGGATGTTGTGCGGTCAAGGTCGTGTAAAGGTCACGGTGTGTGCGTGTGCGTACGCTGCTTGGTCATGAGTTAGCACGCTGGACATATGTGGTTGAGTGAGTGAGTCTGTGCGTAACCGTGGTTGTGATCAGGTGTGTCCGCCTGGGAGTGCATTGGCGTATTGTTATATTGTTTCTTCTGCCGTTGTTACAATTTCAGTAAGATTGATCTTCGCAGCGGATATCACCAGCTAGAACTCCACCCAGAGAGCCGATAAATCACCACATTTTCTACCCATGTTGGAAATTTCCGATACAAACGACTGAATTTTGGCATCTGTTCTGCAGCAGAAGTTTTCCAAAGAACGATCGAGCAAGTTCTCGCCGGAATTCAAAACGTACGAAATTTTGCAGACGACATCATCATCTATGGCAAGACTGTGCTTGCTATGCGTGATGTAGCAATGCTATATGTGATTGCTATGCGTGATATAGCAATGCTATATGTGATTGCTATGCGTGATACATTGTGCTATTATGCTTTATTCCTCCCAGACGCCACCTTCATTACTTCAACAGTCAAGTCGTACTCGTCCAACAATCCACCAATGATCTCTAGTCGGCGCCTGATCAACAACTCACTACAGGCAGTTGTCCTGACACGTTCTTTTGCCGTTAGAAGTCCTCTGAGCCATAAATGCACCATGGATGAATCTGTGAAAACCCGAATTTTTCGAAATTTGAGCTTAATCGCCAGGCCAAGCCCCTTTATCACGGCCTCTAGCTCACTAAGGCTTATGTGGTGGCTGTCCCTTCTCAACCAGCAAGCATCTTCCACTGTCTCGCCATTTACCTCAACCAACGCACCCATGGCAATGTTGCTAGCGTCCACCCATACATTCGCCAAATCATCATCGATCTTCCACACGCCTCTCACGGGATCGCTATGCTGCAGTTTCGACATCACCTCGTTCACATGACTATTGATTGCTGAGTCACAAATCGGTTCGTCCCAGCTGTTTGTCGCTTCGGATGCAAGTCGCTTGATGTACGAAGCGGCAACTCGCAACCAGCCACCGACAGGATAATGCGACACCAAAGAACTGCATAAAGAAAACACGACTCGTCTCGTGAGCTGTTGCGGACACTCACCCACAACATTGTCCCTTTTCCACATCAACTTGCCAGACTCTGATGAAAACACGTGTAAGCCGAGCACACGTGTTCCGTCAGAGAGCTTTTAAATCTCCTTCGATTCAAGACCGTACTTGGCAAAGTGCTCCTTCACTGCTTCGGGTGACACAATGTTTCCATCAATGATGTCATCGTCAACATATGCCGATGTACCACGCCTTATATGGTCGTTTTGTGCCCTCACCGAGTCAACCACCGTATGCATGATCATGGGCGCCTCACTCAACCCGAATCCAAGCCTGGTCAAGCAGTACAGCACACCATTGAACTTCACCGTCTGGAAAGGCCACAACGAACTGTCCACTGATATCTGCAGGTAGGCTTTCTTGAGGTCCATGATAAGCACATTGTCTCCCTTCATCCGCCATTCCCTCAGCTTCTCATTGCATACGACAGCATCTGCAGAACGAGTGTCAATGTGTTTATTTAATTCTCGGAAATCAAGGACCGGTCTCACTTTGTTCTTGTTCTTTTGGGTCACCGCCATCAGAGGAATTAAACAGCGAGCAGGCCCATGTACACTCTCATCATAGGGAGTCAACCATTTGTTGCTGATCCACTCATTGATCTCTCTGTCAAATGCCTCCTTGGCGTGTTGCCGCACATGATATTGTGCAGTTTCGTTTGTCAAACGATGAGGCTCGTGGTCGTCAAGCCACTTCCACTTGCAAGTCCACATGTTTTTCACTGCATCAAACCGTGCCTCATGCCCAGGTTTTGACTCAACAATATCACCAGCCGCAGCACAGTATGCGGCCTTGGCACTCACTTGAAAACGCACCCTACCGTCAGCACTTACACAAACACCCCCCCAGCGCTGATATGGCGTTCATTCCCAGAATCGCATCATATCCCATCGGCTTGTGCTGCACAACAAGGGCTTTCACCACAACTGACTGTTCCTCGACACTCACACAACATTCACCAACACCCGAACAGTCAAAGCTCATGCCACCCAGAGTATTCACATGAGTCGTTACTGGTGTCCATGTTTTACAAACACCACTCCACACAATACAGCGAGAACAACCGGTATCAACAAGCACATAAGACTCACGTTGATCAATAAACACAGTGACTGAAGGAAGCGCCTCATTGCTCACTGAGGAGAGGGTGCTGGCGCTGACGAGCCCTCGCCTTCCTCGTTTCCCTGACAGTCCTTCGCCATGTGACCCAATTTGGAACAATTATAACATCGTATCCGATATTTCCTTTTGGGGCAATCTCTACTCAAATGACCAGTCTGATTGCAAATATAGCATTTTCGGGGTGAAAGCGACCTGGCATTGGCGGCTAGACAGTTTGATGGGCTTTTTGTCGTTTGTAACACCATGCGAGTTATGCTAGTAATATCACTCAACGACAGAGACTCTGACACTGTGCTTGCACGAATAATGGTCGCCACGTGATCGGGTAGGCCATTTACAAATGCACATATCAGCAGATTATCGGATACGCCACCGAATGAAACAGCGAGTTTTTTCAAATCTGCTAAATATACGTCAGGCGACTCACCTTCTTGCAGACGACGACTGGTGAACAGAGCGTATGCACGTAATCTGTCCACTCCAAACGCCGAGAACAAAGCGCTGCGAGTCCCTTTCGCACAACGGCGAAGTTCATTCGGCAGTTGGGACCACACAACAAACGCGCCTTTTGAGAGACGTAGTGGCACTACGCTCATCACATCGACGCCTTTGAGCTGACACATCATCTCCGTGCGAGTCCACCATTCCACAATGTCACTCTGACCATCAAATTCTGGTATCACGCGAGCGTCGAAACCACATGAAGACTCCATTTTTCGGAAGGGCCGGTTAGCTTGCATTTGAATGTAAGCACGAAAAATAAAAAAGAACAAGAAAGCACAATTCCACACGTTCACACCGCAACACAATGCACTAAATACTACTCTCTCCACTGAACAACACTAAACCACCGCACACACACCACACTCTCACTTCACCAGTAACGCACTGCCCAACATGCACGAGCGAGCGTTGACTCAGGGCGGATACCACCCGCACATGCATGCACTCATAGCTCGCGCTTATGCAACGCAGCTACCTGCGCGCGCATACAACAACGTACACAAAAATCACACTCCCACGTACGCACACAAATACACATGCACGCACACACAATTATATAAAGTACAACAACAACAACAACAACAACAACAACATATATTTAATATAGCGCACGATAAAATGCAAAGGCGCGAAAAACATGATAAAAGATAATAGCTAGCGGAAAAAACAAACGTAAAACAGCACGCACAAGAAAAGATATACCGTGCACAACATGAGAAAAGCAAGAGCAATCAGAGGTAACAACATAAAAACTGCAAAGAGTTTAAGAAACGCATTTATTCAGAAGAAGAAGCAAGAAGATGTTTGTGGATAGCAGATGAAAAGGAAGCAAAGGAACTAATTTGATGAAGCTGAGGAGGTAGAGAGTTGTAGAGGCGAGGGGCAGAAAAGTAGAAGGACTTGGCCGACCAGGTGGACTCGTTGATGGCGGGAGGGCAGAAGAGTGGCACAGGGTATCGAGATGAGGGTCGTACTTGAGGTGACAGGAGTTCACGTAGGTAAGATGGGGAAGATGGAGACTTAATAATTTTGAAAACTAAACAGCAAATTTTGAAGCGAATTCTGAGGGGAGCAGGGAGCCAGTGTAGCGTGAGTTCAAGAACAGCGGATGTGAGAGCACGTGCGTATATTTGCGTCGGCACCCAGAAACGGAGACAAGCACACTGAAGGACGCCGAGACAACGAAAGAGAGCTCTGGCGGTAAAACGACAGCTCATATACCCACAGGAAATCAGCCTCGCGGCTTACACGCACCGCGAAAAACAAGAACATTCTTAGAAATTATAAAATATGGCAAAAATAAACATTACCCAAACAAAGTAAAAAAAGAGGTTTCATTTCCGATAAGAACATATTTTTCACACAAAAAAAACATTAAGAACACTATAACATGAAAGCTGCGCACGGCGCAGCATAAGGTTCACGTGTGTCAGGCGAAGCTAACTCAAGAGTTTTCATAAAGCGCGAACCAATATTTCTGTCACATTTCACAAACAAATTATATAAAAAACCGCAACGCCATACGCAGAACAAAATGTGCAGGGAAACACAGATGCTACAGATACTCCCCTACCAGATGCGGAGCATACAAACAACGAAGCAAGGCACTGGCAGCATACATGAACAAGAAAATGACAATAACAAGACATAAGAAATCGTGTGCAATATGCCGTCATAGAAGCAAAACACAAAATTGAACACGACACACTCAATAATAATGATACTCAGGGCGACCACGGAATGTAACTACCCGCCCGGATCTGGTTTGTGCCGACACTCTTGCACTTGCTTGTGATGCATCGACAGGTGGTGTCAGTGTGTCTTTAGATGGCGGTGGTGTAGTAACAGGTATATCACTGAAGTGTCGTGGTGTAGTCATAGACGGCGCCACTGGTTCAATAGATGGCGACGGTGAGGTGATAGATGACGATGTTGGTGAATCAGATGATGCAGACGGCTGCTGTCCAGAAGTTAGACGACCGCTACTATCACCTTTCTCACCAGCCAGCAGGTTCTCCGCCAGATATGCCGGCTTCACCCTGTCAACAGAAACACACTCCTCACCACCGGTTAGCGTCTCTATCACAAAAGCCTTAGGTGAGCGCTTCAAGACTTTACATGGTCCGCGATACGGGGCCTGTAACGGGCGCCGCACACGATCCACACGCACCCATACATGCGTGCACTTTGCCAGGTCTTTAGGCACATGAGTCTTGAGTGGACCATGGTGAGAGCCTTCAGAAAGGTGGAAGAAGTCGATCTCGGTCATCCGTGTCGCCAGCTCCTTCACGAACTCTTGCTGATCGCGTGATGGCGCGTCTGGCTCCACAAGCGGTTTGGGACACAGTAACTGACTGCCCGTTACAGCTGTGAAAGGTGCGACACCGTCACGAGCAGGAACCATCCTCATTCCCAGCAGCACAACAGGCAGAGCAGACAACAGTCTTAACGACGCGCAGTGATGGCAGTTTTCAGCACTCGGTGACTCCGCTCCACCAAGCCGTTGCCCTGTGGATGATAAGCTGTCGTGTGAAGACGGTGAAATCCGACGAGCGAAGACAATTCCCGGAACAGCTCAGACTCGAATTGGGATCCTCGATCCGTCACCAGATAAACTGGGACACCGAAGCGAGATATCCACGTGCTCATGAATGCCCTGGCGACTGATGCTGCAGTGATTTCACAGAGAGGAGCTGCTTCGAGCCACCGGGTAACACGATCAATGCACGTCAGTATGTACCGATACGGGCGTGCGAACGGCTGACCAGGTGGCAGCTGTGGCGGCAGAGGACCTACTAAATCAATGTGCACGATTTCAAATCGTGCTGCGGCTGGTGTGAATTCACTCAGTGTGGTTTTTGTATGTCGGTGAATCTTCGCTTGTTGACAGTTCTGACAGTCTTTTACCCACTGCTGGATGTCTCTGTCCATGTGAGGCCAGATGTAACGCTGCTTGATGAGCTTACATGTTGACAGTCGACCGGTATGTGACGGCTGATGAAGGAGATCGAATACACCACGGCGGCATGTCTTTGGTACATACGGTCGAGGATGGGGCGTCGACACGTCACACCACAACACTTGATCTCCCGAGATTTTGATGGCCTTCAGTCTGTCAGTGGCGACGATGGTTTCCTCGTCAGATGCCTGTGCTGCTGCAATTGCAGGTAAATCAAAAAAATCGACGTGGACACTGTTGATAGATCGTGACAGACAATCCGCGACCACATTTTCACAGCCACGAATGTACTGCACGTCGGCTACATACTCAGTGATAAGTCCCCAGTGGCGCTGCTGGCGATCCAGCTTAGCCGGTCGCTGACTACGGAAAGCTGTGATCATGGGCTTGTGGTCTGTCATGAGTGTGACTGACCTGCCTTCAATGCAATGGCGGAAATTTACAACGGCCAGATACGCCGCCAACAACTCTCTGTCGTAGGTGGAGTAGCGCTGTTCTGTGGAAGACAATTTGCGAGAGAAAAACGAGATCGGTTTCGCCTCGCCGTCCACCATCTGGTGGAGTGCGGCCCCAACCGCTCGACTTGATGCATCAGTCACTAGGATGAAATCCTGTGACTGCGGACATGGATGAGGAAGCTGGCAAGCATTGCTCAGCATGACTTTACTGGCCTCGAACGCGTTGTCAGCAGCCTCATTCCAATCCAATTGTTTTGATTTGGGCTGTGTTCGCATCAGCTCAGACAACGGAAGCACAGTATCGGCGAAGTTCGGCATCATTCGTCGATAGTACCCCAGCATGCCAAGATACCGCCGAAGACCCTGGGAGTCCGCCGGTCGATCCATTTGGATGATAGTGTCGACTCGTTCTGGCGGCGGTGAGACACCATCAGGTGATACATGATGGCCGAGGAAGGTGACAGAGCTGACGCAGAATCGACATTTCTCCACCGGCAAGCGTAGCTGGTATCTCTCCAAGATGCTGAACACTGCATGTAGATCTTTATAATGTTGGTCCTCCGTCTCTGAATACACGAGTAGATCATCCAAGTACACGAACACACAGGAAACATCGCGAAGGATCGTATCCATGAAACGTTGAAACGTAGCGGAGGCATTTCTATGCCCCAGTGGCATGTACATGTACTCGAATAAGCCAAAAGGTGTTGTTACGGCTGTCTTTTTTGTGTCTTCAGGGGCCATCGGGATGAAATAGAAGGCCTTGAGTAAGTCCAGTTTGGAATATACACGCTTACCTCTCAGCTTGTTGGACAGGTCGTGTATATGCGGCAATGGGTAGCGGTCCGGTACAGTTTTCACATTGAGCGCGCGGTAATCTCCTGTCACTCTGAATTCGCCTGGAGTATTTTTAGCCACCAAATGCAACGGTGATGACCACGGACTGCTTGATGGCCGTATGCTACCCTGCTGAAGTAATTTATCGAACTCCCTTCGGGCAGCTTCTTCGCGTTCTGGAGTGAGACGCCGTGGTGAAGAGAAAACTGGGCAAGAATTACCGGTGTCAATCACGTGTTTTAACCCGTGCTCAGCTGGTTCGTCTAGCATTTGACGCGGCGCCGTGAGTGATGGATGAACATCGAGTAGCTGACGTAAGCGACGCGGACTATCATCGATGTTTTTCACCACCAGACTACAGGCATTTCCCTTCGTGAATGTTATGGGTGTACAACAGTTTGTGGTACCATCACGTAGTTTACCGGCTCGACAGTCTACCAGAAGCCCATGGTAAGCCAAAAAACCCTGCCCCAACAGGGGGAAGACAACGTCAGCCACCACAAACGTCCAATAAGACTTTCTTCTCAAATGCGGTATAATAATGGTCATGTAAGTCTCACCGTGAACTCGGATATGTTGACCAGAAGCGGATGACAGGCGAACTGCAGTCGGCTGCACGGTAGTATGACTCACTCACGATGGAGGAACGACAGACAATCCTGCACCTGTGTCGACAATGAAATTCTTTTTTAACTTGTCGGCCTCGACTGCGACTCGTATGAGTGGCAGACCGGAGGCCGCAGCGACTCCGACCTGCCTCGTCAGTTTTCCGCCGGCTGCGGAGATGAAGGACGAGAATCTGGCTGCACACGCGCTCGGTTTTTATCTGGCCACGTGCACCAATGTCGGCAGGTGCGAGCATTTGGTCCAAAATATATGTGCGCCCGACACACCAATGGTCGCTGATTTCTGTTAAACGGTCGCACACCTCGCGGTACTCCAGTGTCACCTTCAGGGCGCGTGTTTGAACCAGAGTTATATCGCCGGCGGTCACTTGGCGCAGCTGGCTGAGCATCTGGACCAGCACCATACTGCAACGTCCTGGCAGTCGACGACGGTACTTCCCGAGATGCCCGCACTGAAAAACACTGCGACTCACGCTCACACTTGTTTAGCAGCGGTACTAGATCATCTGCCAATTTACCCAACTTGGTGAGGGAAATGTCCTGTTGTGCCGCCAACACCACGCCGGCAGTTGATGGTAGAGCTTGCACAAATTTGTGTCTAACTAGGTCTTCACCAACCCCAACTTTAGCGGCTACACTCATTAGCTCTTGCAAAAATGCAGTCGGACGACCGACCATCTGAGTGTGAGAGATGAGCTGCTCAAAAAGCTCGGGTTTCGATCTCTCGTTGATGGCGATAACAGCGGCCTTTAACGCCTCGTAATCTTGCAAGCTCATAACATCTCTCGGGAGCTTAGTCACTACCTCTGGAGGGAGGTTGGCCAGTGCGTGAAAGAATTTGGACGCGCTACTCGATACCCGGTTGATGTGAAATTGGGCTTCAACTATAGCAAACCAAGCATCAGCGGAAGCGTCCATGAATTGTGGCGCACGAATCTGAACAGCAAAAATGCTCTCACCTGATTCAGTCATTGTGATAAACGACGAACAGTCGCTCCTCACTCGGGGCACCAGTTTGTAGCGTGAGTTCAAGAACAGCGGATGTGAGAGCACATGCGTATATTTGCGTCGGCACCCAGAAACGGAGACAAGCACACTGAAGGACGCCGAGACAACGAAAGAGAGCTCTGGCGGTAAAACGACAGCTCATATACCCACAGGAAATCAGCCTCGCGGCTTACGCGCACCGCGAAAAACAAGAACATTCTTAGAAATTATAAAATATGGCAAAAATAAACATTACCCAAACAAAGTAAAAAAAGAGGTTTCATTTCCGATAAGAACATATTTTTCACACAAAAAAAGATTAAAAACACTATAACATGAAAGCTGCGCACGGCGCAGCATAAGGTTCACGTGTGTCAGGCGAAGCTAACTCAAGAGTTTTCATAAAGCGCGAACCAATATTTCTGTCACATTTCACAAACAAATTATATAAAAAAACCGCAACGCCATGCGCAGAAAAAAATGTGCAGGGAAACACAGATGCTACACCAGCCAAGTTGACGGATGTAAGAGGAAGTCGGCGTTATTGGAGGAAGTCTCAGAACAAAGCGGCATGAAAGATTAATGACAGATTGAAGTTGGCGAATCGTCTTGAGAGGCAAGTGAAGAAATAACGAATTACAGTAGTCCGGACGAGAGAAGATATATGCGTTAACGAGAAGAATTGCAGATGATTGATCGATGAGAGACCGGATAGGAAAAAAATTCGTAGAACAAAGCGACAAGAGCGAGTGATGAGTGAAAAATTTCGGGTGAAAGAGAGTGTGGGGTCAAATACTACACCCAGGTTCCGAATGTGTGAGGCGAGTGATAAATTGAGAGTTGGAGGAGTGAGCCTGGGGGGATGAAAGACCATGAACTCAGTCTTGTCCGGGTTCAAAAGGAGCCGCCTTGATGAGGCCCAAGATGAGATGTGCGAGATTAGGTCATGAGCAAGAGAGGAAGAAGTATGTGAGATAGGGAAGTATATTTGTACGTCATCCGCATAAATATGAAAGGACAGAGGATAAGAACGAAGAAGAGGGCAAAGTGAAGATACATACAGGTCGAACAAGAGAGGACCAAGGAGAGAGCCTTGTGGAACACCAGAAGTCATATTTACAGAATCAGACAGTGCGGAGTTACAGCGAACAGAGTAGGAACGGTTACTTAGATACGAAGATAGAAGAGAGAGTGCAGTAGAAGAGAGACCGGCATGTGCGAGATCCCGACAAAGAATAGAGTGATCAACTAGGTCAAAAGCGGAGGAAAAATCAAGTGATATGAGGAGAACAGAGTTACCGAGAGCAAAATTAGAGAAAATATCATTTTGGAGACAGAGGAGGAGTGTTTCCGTGGAATGTTTGGCAACAAATCCTGATTGGCACGTATCTAGAGCACCAGAAATGATAGGGAGGAGTTGATCGCGGATGGCGGATTCGAGAAGTTTGGAAGCAAGTGTAAGGATAGAGATAGGGCGATAATTACAGGGAGAAGATGAGTCCAAACCCGGTCTTTTGAGGATAGGGGAAATGACAGCATGTTTAGAGGCCAAAAATTATCCGTGAAGGAAGGACGAATTAATTAGGTGTGTGAAGAATGGCGCAAGTGGAATAATGGAATCGGAGAGGGCAGAGTATTTAATGGGGTCAGAAGGACAATTAGTGTGTTGGAGTTTGGATAGGAGACGAGCGACTTTGTACGGTGTAAGAAAATAATAGGATGTGAGTGCATTACCAGAGGAGGAACAGGAAAGAGGTTGTGAGACTACTGGTATTTTGGTGTGTAGAGTGGCCATTTTCTGAGAGAAGAAGGACGCGAATTGATCAGCAGTGATTTGGCAAGACTCCCGGGTGTTACGGCCTGAGAGGGCTTTCAGTGTGGACCAGCGAGAATGAGGGTGAGTTTTTAAGTTGTGTAATTTATATTGGAAAAACGAGGATTTAGATGAAGCTACTTCAGTGAGAAACAGTTTACGAGTAGTACAGAAGTGATTCCAGGAAGAAGAGTTGCAAAGGCGTCGCCAGGAGCGCTCACGCGCGCGACACTCCGCTCGCAGGCTTTGCAATTTAGAAGACCACCAAGGAGGAGGAGGGTTCATAGAGCGCACAATATGTTGACACAGGGGAAAAATTTGATCATTTATACAAGAGAGAGTGTCAGTTAAGAATGTGTGAAGAGAGGACGGAGAGAGAAATTGATAATGGTAAGGAGATAAAAGGGAGTTAACGAGAAAGCTAAATTTGGAGGAGTCAAAGTTTTTGAAGTTTCTGGATAAGTGGTATTTTCTAGAGGGCGGCTTGGGTGCAGATGTGATATTAAGTTGAGTTGTGATAAGACTGTGGTCCGATAGAAGAGAGTCAGGTGGATAAGTAAAAATTCTAGGTGAGAAACATTTAGCAGAAGTTGGTGTGCAAATTACAAGGTCAAGAGTGTGGCCAGATAAGTGCGTAGGTTCATCATTGACTATATTTAGATCCCATGAACTCAGAAGGTGGATGAAATCATAGGCAAGATCATGAGAGGAGGGAGAGTCTACCCATATGTTGAAGTCGCCAATAATCACAAAGTTGTCCGAGAAAAGCTCATTAAGTCGTGAAACTGAAGCATCAAAATCCGATAAAAAATGAGGAGCTGAGCCGCGGTGATTATGGCGATAAATCAGAGCTATACCCAATTTGGGAAGTGAAGGGAGAGACAATGAAAAGCCAAGAAATTCAAAAGATATACAAGAGCACAAAAAATCAGGAATCATAGATAGATTCACAGAAGAATAAAAAATAACACCGACACCACCACCATTAGCTTTAGAAGAACTGGCCGAGCGAGATTTATGAAGGAATTTCATGTTGGAAGGCAATTGTGCATTAAAAATGGTTTCATCACTCTCCAGTATCCAGGTTTCGGTCAAGAAGAGAGCAGACAGGTTATGGAAAGAAAGGGCTTCCCTAAGAAATATAACCTTATTACGGGCGGAACGAATATTTAAGAGGCCAAAAGAAATAGTAGAGGGGTCTGAGTGACGATGATGATTTCGAGAAATATTGCAAGAGGAATAGAAAGAATTAGGCGAAAGTGGGCCTGAGATACTTGAGAGTGAGTGAGACGGTGGATTATATGGTGGATATACCGCAGGAGGGAAGCGGCTCGACATGTCAGGAAGAGAGTGAAGACGAACAGACCATGGTGCGCTGGCGCAGAGAATTTCGAACCGCCACAAAAGACGGACACTCAGGGGAGAACGACGAGTGACTTGACGCACGACCGTGTTTTTCGCAGTTCACGCACTGTACTTTAGATCTGTCAGGGCACGTAGACGAACGGTGGGAGCCAGCGCAATGTCCACACGTCTCCTTGTTTGAAGACGAGCACCGGCTCTCGCTGTGGCCGAGTCCAGCACAACGCGAACAGCGTGATACCCAATAGCGGTCACGCACTGGACAGCTCCGCAGATCGACGAACACACACAACATGATCGATCACTGTCACGCGCAATAGAGGCAGCCATACCGGAAGGGACGACCATACGCTCAGACGCAACGGGGCAGATAGGCAGATAGGCAACGGGGCAGGCACAACCTCACTCGGTAAGCGCGGGGAGAAGACAAGTCTGGTGTTTTTTTAAACAAAATACAATACCATGCAATACACAATAAACACAATACAGTTATATATTTGATTTTTTTTTCGTTTCTGAATGTGATTGAGAATCAGGGTTCGCAGCCATAGTTGCTTTGCAATCTTCCTGCTGAATTTTCTCATCACATTCTTTTTCGTCACTTTTCAGTTCAGTTTGTATATTTTTTAATTTAACTTTGTCTATAAATATAAGTGCTGTTCATGGATATATGTATTATTTTCTGCCTCATGTCTGTTTTGTTGATGTGGCGGACTGAAAATTGTAGTCTCGCCCCGACCGCTAACGGCCGGTTTTCCCGTTTTCCGTCAGCGCCCAGCTCTTTCCTCGCACTGAGGTGCCAACTAATTCTGTGTTGCTCTCATACTTGTGTTATTCTCATGTTGCTCATGTGTTATTCTCATGTTGCTCTGTCTTTGTTGTCGCCCATTGGGCATTTTGCCTTGCGATATGAGTTTAACAATGAGCTCTCAATAAATTGTTCTCACATGTGTTTTCTAGTGTTTTTCTTGTTGTGTGTGCATTTGTGTGTATGTTTGCTGTTTATTGTGTGTGTTGTATGCTTGTTTTTTGTTGTGAAATTTCGTATGCATGTGTTATGTGTTGTGTTTTTGTGCTCGCATGCGTCGTGCATTATGTGTTTATTTGTATGTTTGCTTTGCGTTGTGTGTGTGCCTTCTCACACCGTGGATTTGTCGTTTCTGCTGATGATGTGTGGCGATGTTGAAATGAATCCCGGTCCTGTTCGATCACAAAAACGATTTTCAAATATACTTTTCGCCAACATCAGAGGCTTGTATAAGAACATCAGAGATTTGACAGCAGCCAGTCGCTCCAAGGACATCGTTATCTGTGCCGAAACGCTTGTGTCCGATTATCGGGACCAATCTGAGTAGTGAGAGTGGCAAAAATCTATTGATTTTTCCCCAGCGCCACCTACCGGTCAGATGTGTAAGTGAACTATTGATTTTCCCCCCTCGCGGCCGGTCAGGTGTGTATTGATTTTCCCCCCTTTACTACTGGTCAGGCGTATATTGATTTCTCCCCCCAGCCCCCTTTACTACCGATCAATACGTGTGTGGTGCAATTAGTGTATGTCACGCATGGTACAATTAATACCCTAATTGACCGTCACACATATTAAACATTGTATTGTTGAAAAAGTTTATCTGCATACAGGTTTATGAAAAATACATCATTTTACATGGCCGGTCACAATTGTACAGTTTGAATATTTTCACCCACAATTGACACTTGGTAACGGCACAACTACGCTCGTTTCTATAACTATGATAATGTTTGGACAATTCATGTTTAACACTTAAACACTTGTAAATATATTTGGTGTGTGGCGGCAGGACAGTTTCAATGTTCGATATGTTCAGCGCCAATATACTTGATAGGCGTTTGTCCATATCTTGTCCGACGGTGTATATCGTGCCATCGGACAGTTGCCGCAGCATATCACCGACACTTTTCACTTTTGTTCTGTAGCATTCATTGTTGTAGGGATTGTACGCATAGTCGAGTCCGTGTATGTTGCTTTTGAGAAAATCGAAGTGTTTCCGCAGTGGTTCGTCTATGCGTAGATCATCGGGCGGTGGAAACACGGTGCACCAAAACACACCGCTCACGGTGTCATGTACACACAACTCTTTTACGATCAGAGTGCTCTCTTTGTACTGAAAACACTCACACTGTAGAATCAGTACCATAATGTACGTAATATTTGTTCGTTACGTTCGGTGTTGCCACAGACAAATCGCGACACAAACTGTGCCAAAGTTTCACCTTGATCGAATAGTTTAACAAAGAGAGCACAATAGTGTCCACACGTGTCTGTGCCTGGGTTTTCATCGTGGTTTTCACGTTGACCCTACATTGTCGTGCGCCCCCGTGACGGTCTATAAATCGTTGAAACAGGGGGGTGTCAGTCGGGTGTGAGACCGCTCGAGTCAAAATAGCTCAACATGTGTGTGTCCCATGCAAACACCACCAAATGTAAGTCTGGCTGCCATTGTGGCTGCGTATTTACAATTACAATTTAACACACTGAAAGAAAACATTTTCGTGTACCTAAAAACGCTACGAAGAATTCCAAATGAGTAAAACTGATTTGTTATTGACAGTTACCGCATACGGCCAACCAGTCTACCGTAAGATCAAATAAATGCCACACTCATTGCACAATACACATGTGTATCGATAGCGAAGCGGATACCATTTATCGAACACTATTTTTTCTCGTCTCTTACGACATCCACCTACTGCTACACATATGTGCACGTATGTCAAACTTTGTATGTCTGTGTGTGTTTGAAATAAAATTTGATGTTTCAATACGTTCATGTAGTGAATGGAATCGTAACACATCTCTAAACAATATATGTTCACGCACGCACACACACACACACACATACACTATGTCAGGATGACCAGGTGTAAAATGTGTGTCAATACAGAGGGAAGGGTGTCCACACACACACACACTCACACAGATGTATGTGTGTGTGTGTCCCATGCAAACACCACCAAATACCGAACTATTGCAGCAGTTTGACCCATTTTGCCATGTGATGTTTGTTAATTGCACACACACGCACGCACACATACATACACACCCACACACACACACACACACACATCTCTGTCAGTTTTTTCAGTCTGTTTCAATACGTTTCAATACGTTTTCTTCTTTTTTAGACGCATAACACACTCTAGGGTGACACAATGTGCACGGACACCCTTCCATCTGTATTGACACGCATTGTACACCTGGTCATCCTGACATAGTGTGTTTGTGTGTGTGTGTGTGTGTGTGTATGTGTGGGTGTATGTGTGTGTGTGTATGTGTGTGTGTGTATGTGTGGGTGTATGTGTGTGTGTGTGCGTGTGTGTGTGTGTGTGTGTGTGTGTGTGTGTGTGTGTGTGTGTGTGTGTGTGGACACCCTTCCCTCTTTATGGACACGCATTGTACATCTTGTCATCCTGACAGAGATGTGTGGGGCGCTGATGCCCACGCGCGCCTGGATTCTATACCATGACGTATAAAATTTTGCTGCCTACACGATAGATTAAATTTAAAATTTTAAAAATGAAACCGAAAAACGTTATAGCGGTGGAAAGACAAAATGAACCCTGAAAAATGCGAATATTTTGTCAATATTCTGCCATCGAGATCTCCAAAACCAGAAATGTTACAGCAATACAGATTATACCACTGTGTAGAAAATGTTTTTTTCTACAAAATAGATTTTAATTCATATCCAAAAAATAAACATAAAACATGAAAAATGTAAAAAATTCAATCTACATTCAAAATCTTATTTAAACTCCCCGCGTCTGATTTTATATATTTTTTTCTCTATTTCTCAAAAGCTAATTATCACACATATAAATATATAATACCATCATGCTGGGAATTTTATTGTCTACAACACGGTATAATTTTGATTTTCCAAAGTGTATTAAAAAAAATTACGGCGGTGTGAAGTCAAAATGACAAAGTCAAAAAGGCAAAATTAGTACTAAATATCCTAAATATTTTGGTCAATATTCCGCTATCAATTCCTCATAAACCAGCACAGGTAAAGCTATACAAACTATTCTATTGTATAGATAATTTTGTGTTCTACAAGATAAATTATAATTTATACCCACAAATTATAAAAAACGTGTAAAATTGACAAAATTGTCAAATACATCCAAAATTACACTTGAACACCGGGCGACTAAAATAAATTCATTTTTCTACTATTTCTCAGTAACTATTTGTGACACATAAAAATAAATTATACCACCGTGCTGAAAATTTTGTTTTATACAATGCGCTATAATTTTAAATTTTCCAAAGTGTATCTGAAGGAAGTGACGGCAGTGTAAATTCAAAAGGACATATTGCCAAGTTGACAGCTATTATGCGCACTTGCAACTACACAGGATTATACACTAATTAAATTTCACTGAAGCCCAATCACAATTAAGAATGCATCATATTAGCTCCAAGCATGGATGGTGTGGTTTTATTGCGTACAGTTTAATTAATGATACACTATACTGAATAGAAAGGATTTATTGTCCTCAATATTTACACATGAATGGTTCCGCACGGCGGGCGGGTAAAATGCTACTGGGAACAAAGTAAACTACTGAATTTTACTGTGTAATTTAATTGGTTTAATTTCAAGTTGCATACGCTTAAGCTGCATAAGGATATGGGCTGTAATATCATGCAATGCCAACTATATGCATATGCTGTTTTAGCGGAAGCATTACTCTCGAATTATAGAGATGACAGAAGGTTTCCTTGTTTTGATAGTGTTACACTCCTGAATTACTACACACGAAGGACGGGTGTGAATTTGAGCAGTGTTGAGGGAAAAAAATTCGACAATAATTAAAACAATAATTTACAAATTTGACTTTTTCTATTGGTCGTTTTTCATCAAATTTCTTTGTGTTTGTTTCGTGTTTGAGTTCTGAATTATTCCGCACGACGGGCAGCTTTAAATATGAGGCGGGTTGTGCAAAAATATGTTTTTTAAATTGAAACATAAATTTCACATTGAGACTTCTCTATTGGCTAAAACTTTTCTATGTTTTTTTCCAATTTGCACTAATTTTTTATGAATTGAATATTAATTATATTTTATGAACTGTTCCGCGCGATGGGCGGACTTATATCTATATATATATCTATATATATAAAAGAGATCCTCTGTCTGTCTGTCTGTCTGTTTGTCTGTCCCACCCTCCTTGGTCACATTTTCAGCAAGCTGCTACTCGGTAACCACTCAATGTACCCGCCAACAATTTATACCATTACGCTGGAAATTTTCTTTTCTACACGATAGGATATATTTCAAATTTTAAAAATTAAACCAAAAAAGTTATCGCGGTGAAAAGACAAAATGAACCCTGAAAAATGCAAAAACTTTGGTCAATATTCCTACATCTACTCCTCATAAACCAAAAATGGTACAGCCAAACAGATTATACCACTGTGTAGAAAATATTCTGTTCTACTCGGTAGGTTATAATTCATATCCAAAAATTAAATATAAAATATGTAAAAAGGACAAAATTTCAGTCTACATTCAAAATTATATTTAAGCTCGAAGCGTCCGATTTTCTGTACTTTTTTCTCTATTTCTCAGCAACTAAGCATCACACATCTAAATAAATAATACCATCATGCTGGGAATTTTGTTTTCTACAGCACGGTATAAATTTTAATTTTCCAAAGCGTATTAAAATAAAGTTACGGCGGTGTGAAGTCAAAATGACAAAGTCAAGAAGGCACTGAAAAACGCGAATATTTTGGTCAATATTCCGCTATCTATTCCTCTTAAACCAGCAGAGTTACAGTTATAAAAATTATACTATTGTGTAGAAAAATTTTGTGTTCTACAAGAAACGTTATAATTTATACCCACAAATGATACCAAAAACGTGTAAAATTGGAAAAATTCTCAAATACATCCAAAATTACACTTGAACACCGTGCGACTAAAATTAACTCATTTTTCTACCTATTTCTCAGGAACTATTTGTTACACATAAAAAAAAATTATACCATCGTGCTAGAAATTTTGTTTCCTACAATACGGTATAATTTGTAATTTTGCAAAGTGTATCTAAAGGAAGTTACGGCGTTGTTAATTTAAAAGGACATGTGGTGCTCCACGTGTAATTACGTCTCACGCCACCTGGCGGTACCTGCCAGAAGCGCAGTGACCTGTGCAGCCATGTGTATGTTTGTGTGTCGTGTTGCGTTTGACCATCATTGTGTTCGTGTTTGACCAATTGTATGTTTGTCTGTATATGTGACCTGTTCGTTTCGTCCTCTTGTAGTGAATACAGTCGGTCCATAGAACTCGTCCTGTTTACGTGTAACGCTCCGTGGCGAGCCAACCGCTACATTGGTGACCCCGACGTGATGATGGTGTGATGCTGATTGAGATTATCTACGGCGCGGTAGCATGTCGACTACATACGCGTCGCCCACATCTTCTGCATACGCGTGAACTACATACGTGTCAAATACATACGCGTTATCTACATCCGCCTACGCCTAGATATGCCTTCTACCTGCGCCGCGCCTCTGTCAGCAGCCGTCTCTGCCTCACCATGAAGGGCGACGCACCATAAGCTGCTGACATGAGTAACCAGCATCACATCATCCAGGACCGACTCCGTCCGGCACGTACGCAATCGCTCTTCTGATACCGCTGGACGTTAAACCACCGACGAGCAAACCTCTGAGCAGCAAGAAGACGACACAAAGAATATTGCCTCGTCTTTTTGCTGGATGCAGTTTCTGCCAATCTACGTAGAATCGAAAGTTGTACCGGAATCTACCGAGAACCTACTACAAAGTCTTACCAAAAATTCTACCCCAGAAGTTCGAAACTACAAAAATAGTGAAATTTGCCACCGACTGCGCAACACGACGTCGACTCTATTATGACAAATTCAATTGGCCTCGTGTTGCCGTGCAGTATGGCACACCAGCATATCACACAGCATATTCCGCAAACCTACGAAAACTTCGCCTCACGGAAGAAGCAGCCGTCTGCGCAGCGAGAAGACAACTCAATCAAGATTGGCTCGACTTCTTGCTGGCTGCAGTCTCTGCAATTACTACTCGATTCGCCAACGGACTGCGCAGCACGAGGACGACTTGATTGTGCAAAATTCACTTGACCTCGTGCTTCGGTGCAGTATGGCGCCCTGGTGTATCAAATCAACGAAAAAGGAACTCACCGACACCGATTTCTCCATTACCGCTCCGCTTCTGGTGGGGGAGTCCTGTGGTGCTCCACGTGTAATTACGTCTCACGCCACCTGGCGGTACCTGCCAGAAGCGCAGTGACCTGTGCAGCCATGTGTATGTTTGTGTGTCGTGTTGCGTTTGACCATCATTGTGTTCGTGTTTGACCAATTGTATGTTTGTCTGTATATGTGACCTGTTCGTTTCGTCCTCTTGTAGTGAATACAGTCGGTCCATAGAACTCGTCCTGTTTACGTGTAACGCTCCGTGGCGAGCCAACCGCCACAGACATATTGCCAATTTGACAGCTATTATGCGCACTTGCGATTACACAGGAATATACTACTATGTAGATAATTTTGTGTTCTACAAGATAAGCTATAATTTATACCCACAAATGATACAAAAAACGTGTAAAATTGGCAAAATTCTCAAATACATCCAAAATTACACTTGAACACCGGGCGACTAAAATTGTCATGTTGCCAATTTGACAGCTATTATGCGCACTTGCGATTACACATGAATATACACTGATTTAATTTCACTGAAGTCCAATCACAACTTACGCACTTGCGATTACACAGGAATATACTACTGTGTAGATAATTTTGTGTTCTATAAGATAAGCTATAATTTATACCCACAAAGGATACAAAAAACGTGTAAAATTGGCAAAATTCTCAAATACATCCAAAATTACACTTGAACACCGGGCGACTAAAATTTATTAATTTTTCTACTATTTCTCAGTAACTATTTGTTAAACATATAAATAAATTATACCATCGTGCTAGAAATCTTGTTTTCTACAATACGGTATAATTTGTAATTTTCCAAAGTGTATCTGAAGGAAGTTACGGCGGTGTAAAGTCAAATTGTCATGTTGCCAATTTGACAGCTATTATGCGCACTTGCGATTACACATGAATATACACTGATTTAATTTCACTGAAGTCCAATCACAATTTACGCACTTGCGATTACACAGGAATATACTACTGTGTAGATAATTTTGTGTTCTACAAGATAAGCTATAATTTATACCCACAAATGATACAAAAAACGTGTAAAATTGGCAAAATTCTCAAATACATCCAAAATTACACTTGAACACCGGGCGACTAAAATTAATTAATTTTTCTACTATTTCTCAGAAACTATTTGTTAAACATAAAAATAAATTATACCATCGTGCTAGAAATCTTGTTTTCTACAATACGGTATAATTTGTAATATTCCAAAGTGTATCTGAAGGAAGTTACGGCGGTGTAAAGTCAAAAGCACATATTACCGATTTGACAGCTATTATGCGCACTTGCGATTACACAGGAATATACACCGATTAAATTTCACTGAAGCCCAATCACAATTAAGAATGCATCATATTAGTTCCAAGCATGGATGGTGTGGTTTTATTGGGTACAGTTTAATTAATGCTACACTATACTGAATAGAAAGGCTTTATTGTCCTCAATATTTACACATGAATTGTTCCGCCCGACGGGCGGGTAAAATACTACTGGGAAAAAAGTTAACTACTCAAGTTGCATAAGGATATGGGTTGTAATATCATGCAATGCCAACAATATAAATATGCTGTTTTAGCGGACGCATAAATCTGGAATTATAGAGATGACACAAGGTTTCATTGTTTTGATAGTGTTACACTTCTGAATTACTACACACGAAGGATGGGTGCAAACTTGAGCAGTGTTGAGGAAAAAAACTTCGTCAATAATTAAAACAAGAATTTACCAATTTATATTTTTCTATTGGAGAAGCTTTTTGCTTTTTGATTCATTATATTCTATTTATAGTTCCGCACGACGGGCGGGTTTAAATACGAGGCAGTTCGAGGGAAAATATTTTCCCACACATAAAATAAAAACATTCACATTTAGACTTTTCTATTGGTTAAGACTTTTTATGGGTTTACTTTTTCTTTTTTAATTTCTAATCATTTTTTATTAATTCAATATTCATTTTGCTTTATTTATTGTTCTGCACAAAGGGCGGGTTTTAATGCTAGATGGTGATGTTGAGTTATAAATATATTTTGAAAACATTATGATAAAAAATTAGTCATTTTTCATTGTTTTGTGTCAGAGTTCTAAATTATTCAGCACGACGGGCAGGTTTAAATATGAGGCGGTTTAGGTAAACTATTTTGTCAAAATAATATGAAAATATATAAATTTAGACTTTTTATGGGTTTACTCTTATCTTTATTAATTCATATATATTTTCGCTTATAAATTGAATACAAATTTAATGGTATGAATTGTTCCGCACGACGGGCCGGTTTATATGCTAGAATTTCCATTCACTGTTATGTGTTTGTGTTCTGAATTATTCCGCACGACGGGCAGGATCAAATATAAAGCGGATTGAGGGATAATATTTTGTCAAATTTAAATTTAAAATATTCACATTTTGAGTTTTTATTGGTGAACGTATATACAGGTTAATTTTTTTGCTATTGTATTTGTATTCAGTTTATTTTATGGATTGAATATGAATTTTACTTTATTAATTGTTCCGCATGACGGGCGGGTTCAAATCTATATCTATATACATATAAAAGAGATATGTATATAAAAGAGATCCTCTGTCTGTCTGTCTGTCTGTGTGTTTATCTGTCCCACCCTCCTTGGTCACATTTTCAGCAAGCTGCTAATCGGTAATCACTTAATGTACTCGCCAACAATTTATACCATTACGCTGGAAATTTTCTTGTCTACATGATAGGATAAATTTAAAATTTCAAAAATAAAACTAAAAAAAGTTATCGCGGTGAAAAGACAAAATGAACCCTGAAAAATGCGAAAATTTTGGTCAATATTCCTACATCTACTCCTCATAAACCAGAAATGGTACAGCCAAACAGATTATACCACTGTGTAGAAAATATTCTGTTCTACGCGATAGGCTATAATTAATATCCAAAAATTAAATATAAAATATGTAAAAATGACAAAATTTCAGTCTACATTCAAAATTATATTTAAGCTCGACGCGTCCGATTTTTTGTACTTTTTTCTCTATTTCTCAGCAAATAAACATCACACATCTAAATAAATATTACCATCATGCTGGGAATTTTTTTTTCTACAGCACGGTATAAATTTTAATTTTCCAGAGCATATTAAGAAAAAGTTACGGCGGTGTGAAGTCAAAATGACAAAGTCAAAAAGGCACTGAAAAACGCGAATATTTTGGTCAATATTCCGCTATCTATTCCTCTTAAACCAGCAGAGTTACAGTTATAAAAATTATACTATTGTGTAGAAAATTTTGTGTTCTACAAGAAACGCTATAATTTATACCCACAAATGATACAAAAAACGTGTAAAATTGGAAAAATTCTCAAATACATCCAAAATTACACTTGAACATCGTGCGACTAAAATTAATTCATTTTTCTACCTATTTCTCAAGAACTATTTGTTACACATAAAAATAAATTATACCATTGTGCTGGAAAGTTTGTTTTCTACAATACGGTATAATTCTTAATTTTCCAAAGTGTATCTGAAGGAAGTTACGGCGGTGTAAAGTCAAATGGACATATTGCCAATTTGACAGCTATTATGCGCACTTGCGATTACACAGGAATATACTACTGTGTAGAGAATTTTGTGTTCTACAAGAAAATGTATAATTTATACCCACAAATGATACAAAAAACGTGTAAAATTGGCAAAATTCTCAAATACATCCAAAATTACACTTGAACACCGGGTGACTAAAATTTATTCATTTTTCTACCCATTTCTCAGGAACTGTTTGTCATACCTTAAAATTAATTACACCATCGTGCTAGAAATGTTGTTTTCTACAATACGGTATAATTTTTAATTTTCCAAGGTGTATCTGAAGGAAGTTACGGCGGTGTAAAGTCAAAATGTCATGTTGCCAATTTGACAGCTATTATGCGTACTTGCGATTACACATGAATATACACTGATTTAATTTCACTCAAGTTCAATCACAATTTACGCACTTGCGAATACATCCAAAATTACACTTGAACACCGGGCGACTAAAATTAATTTTTTTTGTACTATTTCTCAGTAAATATTTGTAACACATAAAAATAAATTATACCATCGTGCTAGAAATCTTATTTTCTACAATACGATATAATTTTTAATTCTCCAAAGTGTATCTGAAGGAAGTTACGGCGGTGTAAAGTTAAAAGCACATATTACCAATTTGACAGCTATAATGCGCACTTGTGATTACACAGGAATATACACCGATTAAATTTCACTGAAGCCCAATCACAATTAAGTATGCATCATATTAGCTCCAAGCATGGATGGTGTGGTTTTATTGGGTACAGTTTAATAAATGCTACACTATACTGAATAGAAAGGCTTTATTGTCCTCAATATTTACACATGAATTGTTCCGCCCGACGGGCGGGTAAAATACTACTGGGAACAAAGTTAACTACTGAATTTTACTGTATAATTTAATTGGTTTAATTTCAAATTGAATAAGCTTAACTTGCATAAGGATATGGGTTGTAATATCATGCAATGCCAACTATATGAATATGCTGTTTTAGCGGTCGCATAAATCTGGAATTATAGAGATGACAGAAAGTTTCATTGTTTTGATAGTGTTACACTTCTGAATTACTACACACGAAGGACGGGTGTGAATTTGAGCCGTGTTGAGGGAAAAACATCGTCAATAATTAAAACAAGAATTTACAAATTTGACTTTTCTATTGGTCGTTTTTCATCAATTTTCTTTGTGTTTGTTTCGTGTTTGAATTATTCCGCACGACGGGCAGCTTTAAATATGAGGCGGGTTGTGGAAAAACATGTTTTCTAAATTGAAACATAAATTTCACATTTAGACTTTTATATTGGCTAAAACGTTCCTATGGGTTTGTTTTTCTTTTTCAATTTTCACTAAATTTTTTATTAATTGAATATTAATTATATTTTATGAGCTGTTCCGCACGACGGGCGGGCTTAAATGTATCTATAAAGAGTGGGTTTAAATGATAGCGAGGTATATGATATTTTGCTAGCAGTAAATATTCTAGCGATAAAAGTAGAATAGCTATTAAGCAAATGATTTTGGAGAATGATGTGAACCTTTAAATATATTTTGCGATCTGATGATATATGTATTAGGAACAATACGTAGCAGAATATAGATTGCATAATATAATATCGGCTGTAATATCAAGGGCTTTAATATCGGTGTAATCCAAAAAATAACAACTGTATGAATATGATGCATTAGTGGAAGCATTAACCGGGAATTATGAGATAATATGATAATGGTGTATAATTATATCGCATTATGCAACAAATGTGAATTTAGCTGCCTTACAGTTTGGTTCCGATACTATATTGGCGGGTTGAGAGATAAGTATTTGTGGGCCGCGTGTTTGGGACCCCTGGGGTAGATAATCTCAGTCTTCTGATTACAAATTATTATCGCATCAGTATATTTTGTGATCACAAACTAATAAGTTAAATCACCTCAGACTAGGCTAAGTGCGGTCAAGATTGGATGGTTGGGTTGGGTAGGTTTGACTCAGTTTATATTGGGTTTTAATGATAGCGGAAATATATAAATTTTAGCAATAAATATTATAGCGGTAAAAGTGAAATAGTACTTAAGCAAATGATATTGGGGAATGATGTTAAGTAATAAATATAGTTTGGAAACATTCTGATGAAAAGATTTCATCATCTTTCATTGTTTGTTTTGTGTTTGTGTTCTGAATTATACCACACGACGGGCAGATTTATATATCAGGCGGGTTGAGGGATAATATTTGTCAAAATAAGAACAAAAATATTCACATTTAGACTTTTCTATTGGTTAAGATATTTATAGGTTACATTTCTTGGTTTTCAATTTGTATTCAATATATTTTATGGATTTGATATGAATTTTATGACGATTGTTCCGCACGACGGGTGGGTTTAAAAAAGTGTTTTTAGTTCATTTTTTCTAATGGTTCATTTAAAAAAAGGTAATTTTTTTTTAAATAAAAATGCTCCGCGGTCAGCAACTACATAGACATGTATAGACAATAGACTGTATAGACAATAGAACGTTCAATTTCCCCTGTATAATTAATCCATACACAAAACCAATGGATTTGACTTCAAATATGAATTTTATTGTATGAATTGTTCCGCACGAGGGGCGGGTTTAAGAAAAGTGTTTCCATTTTTTAGTTCATTTTTTCAAATGGTTCATTTGAAAAAGGTATTTTTTTTAATAAAAATGCTCCCCGGGCAGCAACTATAGACAATAGAACGTTCAATTTACCCTGTAGAATTAATCCATACACAAAACCAATGGATTTGACTTCAAGATCCAGAACGGATCGTGTTCGAGCTCTGAATTATTCAGCATGACGGGCGGGTTTAAAAATGACTCAGGCGGACTGAGGGGAAATATTTTGTCGAAATAAAAATAATTAAACTTATAATTTTCGATAGATGAATATTTTTATGAGTGTACCTATTTCATTTTTATTTTTCCATATTTTTTATTAATTGAATATGAATTTCATGTTATGAATTGCTCCGCACAACGGGCGGGTTTGAATGCTATATATATACATAAAGAAGAAATTATCTGTCTGTCTGTGTATGTATGCTTGAATATGAGGTGACATAATTGCGCTGGTTCATGGTTCGCTGGTTCAATGATCAGGGGCTTCAAACGCAAACGAAGCGATGGCTCATTTTTATGAAATAAAAATGTCCCGCGGGTTGCAATAAAACGTTCAATTTCACCGTGTAGAATGAATTCATATACAAAACTAATGGATTTGACTTCAAGAACCAGAACGGATGGTGTTCGAGTTCTGAATCATTCCGCACGTCGGCCGTGTTTAAATATGAGGCGGGCTGAGTGAAAATATTTTGTCAAAATAAAATTAAAAATAATGAAATTTAGACTTTTTAATTGATTAAGGTTTTTATCAGTTTGCCTTATTTGTTTTTAATTTGCAATATTTTTATGAATTGCTCCGCACAACGGGCGGGTTTTAATGCTAGTATATCTATATATATATAAGAGATCCTGTCGCTGATGGGCATGATGCCGATAGCGATCAGTCCCAGTGGCTGTGGCAGCAGGTGTGCCGTGAACCAGTGGCGTAGTGTACGAGTGACGGAGGGTGTGAGACCCAGTCACTCACTAACGCCAACTGCAGCGCACTGGAACGACAGGCTGTGCCCTGTCTGTCGACCCGAAATCGACTACCCTACAGCGCGACGCTCGGTATAAAAACCTTCCGTCTTTCTAAGAGACGTCCGAGCTGGGAGTGCACCGCTAAGTGACACTAGCCAGACTCGACGGTTTAAAGCGAACGTCTGATGCCTCAGAATCAAATGTGCTCAAGCCCACCTCTATGGGTGTCTGTCTCGGAGGAATAACCGGCTACGGTATTCAGTCCAAGACAGGCGGCAGAGCACAATCTATCCTTGGCAAAACGCTGTGAGGGCGATGTGGTCTTTAAAAAGACCGAAATGTATATTGCGTAGGTTAACTCGCTAATTTTACAGGGAGCGGGAGCGGTACCGTGGAGACCAGTCAAACTCAGAGCCGACGACGTGAAAGAGACCTTTATTGCCGAAAGTGCACGCTTTATATACCGCACGTTGTAACCGTACGGTGTGGTGTTACACGTGACGTCACTGCTACCGTGTGCAACATGATGAATGTGTATGTGTGTGTGTGTTTGTCTGACGCGCATGCGCGTCTAACATTTTGCGATAAATAAAACAGCAATAACAATCAAAAGCATATACAAACACCGTGCACACATAATTGTTATATAACGGAATTAATACGTAATGACACTCGCGGTAATACAGTGACAGTGATATAATTGGCAAATGCAAATACAATAAAACAGTGTACACATTTGACATACATGGAACAGAATTGATGCGTGTGGCTACACTACCCCCTCCCTAGACTGTCGAGTACAAAGGCGACATGTCGATATCTCTGTGGGGCACGTACAATGCGTCCACTGCGTGTTCTGATGCACGACTTACTTGTAACCAGCGGTGGGTGTGTGTGCTGTGAAGTTCTGTGCGTGCTGCTGTCTGTGCACTCAGATGTCCGGTGAACAGGCGCGTCGGTTCTGACAAACAACTCGGTAGTGTCAGGTACTGTTGACGTGGAGTCGTTTATGATCGGCGATGAAGCAACACGTTCTTCAGCTATTTCGACAAATGCCGGTTTGCAGCGATCAATGGAGATGACGTCGTCTTTGCTGCGTCGCATGATGGTAATGGTCTTGCCAGTCCTGGCCTTCACCAAGAAGGGACCGTCGTACCGACTCTCCAGGGGATAGCGATGACCATCTTTGCGCACGAAAACGTGAGTGCACGTTGACAGGGCACTGGGAACGTATGAACGCTGCTGAACCGGACGTGGCAGAGTTGGCCTAAGTTTCGCCATATGACGTCGCAGTCTGTTCACGTACGAAGACGGGTCAGAAGCCGGTGCTGAAGAGTGAAAGAACTCTCCGGGTAATCTCACCGTAGAGCCGTACACGAGCTCCGCTGCTGTGGCACCGATGTCCGGTTTGTGCGTGGCTCGGATGCCTAGCAGAACCAGAGGCAGAGCGTCTGTCCAGGAGGTGAGATCGTGAGCCCTCAGGCCCGTTTTCAGCTGCCGGTGCAGCCGTTCCACCATGCCGTTGCAGGCCGGATGGAAGCTGGTTGTGCGCTTTCGTTGACAACCAAGCATGCGCTGCATGTCACTCCACAACGCCGACTCGAATTGAGCACCGCGGTCACTTGTGATGGTGGTTGGCACGCCGTACCTCGCGATCCAGCTGCTGATGAACGCACGTGCGACTGTCTCGGTGCGTGAATCTGGAATGGGGATGGCTTCCGGCCATCGAGTGAAACGGTCGACACAAGTGAGGATGTAAGAACAACCACGAGACGGGGGTAGAGGACCCACGAGGTCAACATGGATGTGGTCGAAGCGTTCTTTTGGTGCGTCAAATGTTCCGATTGGTGATTTGGTGTGGCGAGTCACTTTGTTTTTCTGGCACTGGATGCAAGCTCTAGCAATGTGCCTCACTTCTCTATCCATATTGGGCCATGCGAAACGCTTGCTCACCAACTTCACAGTGGCGTCGACACCCGGGTGAGAAATGTCGTGGAGAAACTTCGTGTAAGGTTGCCTCAATGCCACCGGTAATACTGGACGCGAAGATCCGGTCGATTTGTCACACAGCAGTGTAGTGTCGTCTGTCAATTTGACGTCCTTGAGCTTCAGTGAGCCAGGTGAACGACGGATTTCCTCTATGGACGGATCCTCCACTTGAGCGTGCGCGAGTGCGGTGAAATCGTCAATGGGTACGCTTGGTTGTGTCAGCATAGTCACAGTACGCGATAGAGCGTCAGCAGCTGCGTTGTCCTTGCCAGGAATATGCCGAATGTCTCCGATGAATTGGCTGATGAAGTCAAGATGTCTCAGCTCACGGGGAGAATGACGATCGGATGCGGCACCGAGTGCACTCACGAGCGGCTTGTGGTCGGTGAATACACAGGGATGCTGCCCTTCGATTATATGTCGGAAGTGTTTCACTGCCAGGTACACACCGAGAAGCTCACGTCCAAAGGTGCTGTACTTGCGCTGCGTTTTGTCGAGTGACTTTGAGAAATATGACAGCGGTTGCCACTGATGGTTGACTTCTTGCTGCAACACTGCTCCTACGCCAGTGTCTGATGCGTCCACTACGATGCTGAGCGGAGCACCAGGCCGTTGATGGGCGAGCTGAGTTGCTTGTGACAACGTGTGTTTGATCGTTTCGAACGCATCTTGTGTTGACACAGTCCAGGCGACGGCAGCTCTGGAGCGTTTGGCGCGGTGTGTGATGAGCGTATGGAGGGGCTGAAGCATATGGGCGGCGTTCGGAATGAATCTGTGGTAGTACGCTACCATACCCAAGAAGCGTCGTAGTCCGGACTGGATGGATGGCAATGGGTAGTGACGTATGGCGTCCACTCTCTCAGGAAGTGGGTGGACACCGCCAGAGTCTACCATGTGTCCCAGGAACTTGACGCGTTTGGCACCGAGTACGCACTTGTCCTTGTTTACGACGATGCCGTACTGTTGAAGTCGAGTGAAAACGGTTCGCAGGAGGTTCTCATGATGTGTTTCGGACGGGCTGGCCAGTAAAATATCATCCAGGTATGCAAAACAATGAGGAACTCCGCGCAACACCTCGTCGATGAACCGTTGAAAAGTTTGTCCCGCGTTGCGAAGGCCAAATGGCATACGCACCATTTCGTAAAGCCCAAACGGCGTTGTTATTGCTGTTTTTGGAATGTCCGCCGGTTCGACAGGAATCTGATTATAAGCGCGTACCAAATCCAGCGTAGAAAATAACGTGCAGCCGTGCAGGTGCGTTGAAAAATCTCTGAGGTACGGCAGCGGGTACCTGTCAGGCACTGTGCGTGCGTTCAACCCACGGTAATCGCCGCATGGGCGCCACTCACCTGGTGTTTTCTTCGGCACGAGATGCAGTGGTGATGCCCAGTTGCTGGACGATGGGCGTATGATGCCGAGTTTCAACATCTTGTCGAATTCGCGTCTGGCAATGACATCGCGACCCTGTGGCAGACGTCTGGGCCTGAAGAACACTGGCTGGCCGGTGGTCACGATGTGGTGTGTGACTGAATGCTTCACCTGTGACGGTGCAGTGGGAGGAGCTGTCAGGTCCGTAAACTCGTCCAGGACGTGTTGGTAGGCGGTGAGCGGCATTGCAATCACCTGAATGCCGGGTGCTGTCAGCTGTAGAACCGAGCCCGTATTCAGGACGACGCCATCTCGTAGTAGCCGTTGCTGGTTGATGTCCACGACCAATCTGTGTGCTCGCAGAAAATCCGCGCCGATAATAGGCATATTTACGTCAGCGACCAGAAATGTCCACGGACACGTTGCGCCGTTGCCGAAGGTAACGGTGCGGTGTCTGGTGCCGTACATCTCAATGGCAGACCCGTTGGCGGCTCGTAGTCGTGTCTGATTTGCGGTGCGTGAAAAGCAATGTTTGTTGCTTTTGTATGGCAAGACACTCACTTGTGCGCCAGTGTCTATGAGATATTTTTCATGTGTTGCCCTATCACTCACGAACAATAATGGCACTAACCTTGCATTGCCTCCCAAACACTGCGCCACGTGCTGGGGGCTCTTCAGTTTAACGCCCATGAGCACGGAGGTGAGCATTTACGAGCATCGGCACCGAAGCGCGCGTGGTAATGGCAGATCCGCCGCCGCTGTGAATGTGCTGGCTGTTGTGGTGAGCGTGATGCACTGTGGTGCGTCTCACCTCTACTGAAGGATTGACGATGCCGTGTAGGTCGTGGTGACGGTGATCGCCGGCGATTGTTGTACGCGACGGACTGCTGCCGATCACGTGACGTCGGGCGGTCATGCAGCGCTGTGCGTAGCTCCTTGTTGGACGTCTCCAGGCGTTGCACTGCTTCCACGAGTGTAGAAAGCACTTGCTCCAAAGCAGGTGGGTGCTGCTGCTGGATGGCCGTGACGTGCTGAGCTGCTGTGGGTCGAGATGAAAGACCGCTGGCCTCCAGGTATCGATCGGCGGCGCCGGCGAGCTCGTCCAGTGTGCTAGAAGCTGGCAGTAATGCCAGAGCAGCACGTGCTTCCTGTGGTAAGCGCTGAAGAAACAGTGTGCGGAGAAGGCCTGTGTCTGCAGGAACATCGCCAGCTGAACGTAGCTCATGCCGCATAGAGCGCAGTAGGGCGGTGGGCTTCTGGTCGCCCAGTTGTTGGTTGGACAGTAACGCATCCAGTCGACTGGCGTTTGACTGCGCGAGCCGTTCCTGCAGGGCGGTGCTCAAAGCAGCGAACGATTTGGGTCCGCGTAGCACGTCCTTCAATTGCGTGGCGATGTGTGGCGGCAGGTTTGCCACAACAAGTTTGAAGCGCGTCTCGTCGCTCTCGATGCAGGCCACATCAAACGCACACTCCACTTGTACCAACCAGACTTCAGGATCCTCCGGTAGGAACACTGGCAGTCGGAATGTGGTGCTGGGTCTGGGTACCGCTTGCTCGGAGCCATGAGGCTGAGCGCCATGCGCTGCCGTGCTCTGCACGGGGTCACCAGTGTCGCTGATGGGCATGATGCCGATAGCGATCAGTCCCAGTGGCTGTGGCAGCAGGTGTGCCGTGAACCAGTGGCGTAGTGTACGAGTGACGGAGGGTGTGAGACCCAGTCACTCACTAACGCCAACTGCAGCGCACTGGAACGACAGGCTGTGCCCTGTCTGTCGACCCGAAATCGACTACCCTACAGCGCGACGCTCGGTATAAAAACCTTCCGTCTTTCTAAGAGACGTCCGAGCTGGGAGTGCACCGCTAAGTGACACTAGCCAGACTCGACGGTTTAAAGCGAACGTCTGATGCCTCAGAATCAAATGTGCTCAAGCCCACCTCTATGGGTGTCTGTCTCGGAGGAATAACCGGCTACGGTATTCAGTCCAAGACAGGCGGCAGAGCACAATCTATCCTTGGCAAAACGTTGTGAGGGCGATGTGGTCTTTAAAAAGACCGAAATGTATATTGCGTAGGTTAACTCGCTAATTTTACAGGGAGCGGGAGCGGTACCGTGGAGACCAGTCAAACTCAGAGCCGACGACGTGAAAGAGACCTTTATTGCCGAAAGTGCACGCTTTATATACCGCACGTTGTAACCGTACGGTGTGGTGTTACACGTGACGTCACTGCTACCGTGTGCAACATGATGAATGTGTATGTGTGTGTGTGTTTGTCTGACGCGCATGCGCGTCTAACATTTTGCGATAAATAAAACAGCAATAACAATCAAAAGCATATACAAACACCGTGCACACATAATTGTTATATAACGGAATTAATACGTAATGACACTCGCGGTAATACAGTGACAGTGATATAATTGGCAAATGCAAATACAATAAAACAGTGTACACATTTGACATACATGGAACAGAATTGATGCGTGTGGCTACAATCCTCTGTCTGTCTGTCTGTGTGTTTGTCTGTCCCACCCTCCTTGGTCACATTTTCAGCAAGCTGCTACTCGGTAACCACTTGGTGTACCCGCCAACAATTTATACCATTACGTTGGAAATTTTCTTTTCTACACGATAGGATAAATTTCAAATTTTAAAAATAAAACCAAAAAAAGTTATCGCGGTGAAAAGACAAAATTAACCCTGAAAAATGCGAAAATTTTGGTCAATATTCCTGCATCTACTCCTCATAAACCAGAAATGGTACAGCCAAACAGATTATACCACTGTGTAGCGAATATTCTGTTCTACTCGGTAGCTTATAATTCATATCCAAAAATTTAATATAAAATATGTAAAAAGGACAAAATTTCAGTCTACATTCAAAATTATATTTAAGCTCGACGCGTCCTATTTTCTCTACTTTTTCTCTATTTCTCAACAACTAACTATGACACATCTAAATAAATATTACCATCATGCTGGGAATTTTGTTTTCTACAGCACGGTATAATTTTTAATTTTCCAAAGTGTATTAAAAAAATGTTACGGCGGTGTGAAGTCAAAATGACAAAGTCAAAAAGGCAAAATTAGCACTAAAAACGCGAATATTTTGGTCAATATTCCCCTATCTATTCCTCATAAACCAGCAGAGTTACAGCTATAAAAATTATACTATTGTGTAGAAAAGTTTGTGTTCTACAAGAAATATTTTAATTTATACCCACAAATGATACCAAAAACGTAAAATTGGCAAAATTCTCAAATACATCCAAAATTACACTTGAACACCGGGCGACTAAAATTAATTCATTTTTCTACTATTTCTCAGTAACTATTTGTTGCACATAAAAATAAATTATACCATCGTGCTAGAAATGTTGTTTTCTACAATACGGTATAATTTGTAACTTTCCAAAGTGTATCTGAAGGAAGTTACGGCGGTGTAAAGTCAAATTGTCATGTTGCCAATTTGACAGCTATTATGCGCACTTGCGATTACACATGAATATACACTGATTTAATTTCACTGAAGTCCAATCACAATTTACGCACTTGCGATTACACAGGAATATACTACTGTGTAGATAATTTTGTGTTCTACAAGATAAGCTATAATTTATACCCACAAATGATACAAAAAACGTGTAAAATTGGCAAAATTCTCAAATACATCCAAAATTACACTTGAACACCGGGCGACTAAAATTAATTAATTTTTCTACTATTTCTCAGAAACTATTTGTTAAACATAAAAATAAATTATACCATCGTGCTAGAAATCTTGTTTTCTACAATACGGTATAAATTTTAATTTTCCAAAGTGTATCTGAAGGAAGTTAAAGCGGTGTAAACTCAAAAGCACATATTACCAATTTGACAGCTATTATGCGCACTTGCGATTACACAGGAATATACACCGATTAAATTTCACTGAAGCCAATCACAATTCAGAATGCATCATATTATCTCCAAGCATGGATGGTGTGGTTTTATTGCGTACAGTTTAATTAATGCTACACTATACTGAATATAAAGGCTTTATTGTCCTCAATAACGTTCCGCACGACGGGCGGGTAAAATGCTACTGGGAACAAAGTAAACTACTGAATTTAACTGTGTAATTTAATTGGTTTAATTTCAAGTTGCATAAGGATATGGGTTGCAATATCATGTAATGCTAACTTATGCTGTGTTAGCGGAAGCATTAACCTGGAATTATAGAGATGACAGAAAGTTGCATTGTTTTGACAGTGTTACACTTCTGAGTTACTGCACACGAAGGATGGGTGTGAATTTGAGCAGTGTTGAGGAAAAAAAAATTCGTCAATAATTAAAACAAGAACTTACACATTTATATTTTTATGTTGGATAAGCTTTTTGATTTTTGATTCATTATATTTTATTAATAGTTCCGCACGACGGGCGGGTTTAAATACGAGGTTGTTCGAGGAAAAATTTCTTGCCACATCTAACATAAACACATTCATATTTAGACTTTTGTATTGGTTAAGACTTTTTATGGTCTTGCTTTTTTAATTTGTATTAGTAATTTTATTAATTCAATATTTATTTTACTTTTTGTTCTAATTTTTCCGCTATACGGGATGGTTTCAATGCTAGATGATGTTAATTTATAAATATACTTTGGAAACATTATGATAAAAAATATAGACAATTTTCCTTTTTCGTGTGTGAATTTTTAATTATTCCGCACGACGGGCAGGTTTAAATATGAAGCGGGTTGAGGGATAATATTCTGTCAAAATTAAAATAAAAACATCCATATTTGGACTTTACTATTAGTTAGCATATTTACAGCTTTAATTTGTTTGCTTTTTAATTTGTATTCATTTTCTTTTATGGATTGAATATGAATAGATTTTATGAATTGTTCCGCACGACGGGCGACTTTAAATATATATATATATATATATATATATATATATATATATATATATATATATATATATATATATATATATATATATATATATATATATATATATAATGAATTATCTGTGTGTGTGTATGCTTGGATACGAGGTGACATAACTGAGCGGGTTCAATGATATAGATCAGGGGTTTTAAACGTAAACGAAACGATGGATCATTTTTATGAAATAAAAATGTCCCGCGGGTAGCAACTATAGACAATAGAACGTTCAATTTCACCGTGTATAATGAATTCATATACAAAACTAACGGAGTTGACTTCAAGATCCAGAACAAATCGTGTTCGAGTTCTGAATTATCCCGCACGACGGGTGGGTTTAAATATGAAGCGGTATGAGGGAAAATTTTGTCAAAATTAAACTGAAAATCATTACATTTACACTTTTCAATTGATATCCTTTGTTTTATTAATTGTTTTGCACGACGAACGGGTTTAACTGCTAGATGAGAACTTGAATTAAATTATATATAATTAAATCGCAATATACAATAGATGTGAATTAATCTGTCTTACAGTTTGGTTACTATATTATATTGGCGGGATTTGAGAACATTATTGGTGGGCCGCGTGTTTGATACTAAAAGGGGATGAGATGATATACGATAAGATGGGATGGTTGGGTTGGGCTTGGTAGGATTGGGTCAGGTTATATTGGGTTTAATATGAATGCGGAATAAAATGTATGTATATGAATTTTTTGGCAGTAAATATTGTACTGGCAAAAGTATAAGAGTACTTGTGCAAATGATGTTGGGGAATGATGTTAAGTTATGCATATATTTTGGAAACATCATGATGAAAATATTTCATTTTTCATCATTCTTCATTATTTCGTGTTTAAGTTCTGAATATTTCCGTACGACGGGCAGGCTTAAATATGATGCTATTTGAGGGAAATATTTTGTCCAAATATATAAAAAAAATATTCACCTTCATACTTTTCTATTAGATAAGACTTTTAATGGGTTTACTTTTTTCTTTTTAATTTTTATCTCTATTTGTAATTTGTCATATTTTTTATGAATATCAATTTTTATAAATATGAATTTCATTATATGAATTCCTCCGCACAACGGGCGGGTTTTAATGCTATATGAGAACTTAAATTAAATAATATATAATTAAATGGCAATATTCAATAAATGTGTATTAATCTGTCTTACAGTTTGGTTTCTATATTATATTGGCGGGCTGCGAGAGCATTATTGGTGGGCCGCGTGTTTGATACTAAAAGGGGATGAGATGATATATGATAAGATGGGATGGTTGGGTTGGGTTTGGTAGGATTGCGTCAGGATATATTGGGTTTAATATGAATGCGGAATATAATGTATGTATATAAATGTATATGAATGTATGTATATGAATTTTTCGGCAGTTAATATTATACTGGTAAAAGTATAATAGTACTTGTGCATATGATGTTGGGGAATTATGTTAAGTTATAAATATATATTGGAAATATTCTGATGAAAATGTGTCATTTTTCATCATTTTTCATTATGTCGTGTTTGAGTTCTGAATATTTCCGTACGACGGGCAGGCTCAAATATGATGCTATTTCAGGGAAATATTTTGTCCAAATAAAAATAAAAATATTCACCTATATACTTTTCTATTAGATAAGACTTTTAATGGGGTGACTTTTTTCTTTATAATTTGTATCTCTTCTATTTTTAATTGAATATTAATTTTATTCTATTAATTGCTCCGCACGACGGGCGGGTTTCAATGCTAGATAGTGATGTTAAGTTATCAATATATTTTGGAACCATTATGATGAAAAAGTGTAGTCATTTTTCATTGTTTCGCGTCTGAGTTCTGAATTATTCAGCACGGCGGGCAGGTTTAAATATGAGGCGGTTTAGGCAAACTAATATGAACATATATATTACAATATATAAATTTAGACTTTGTTATGGGTTCACTCCACTCTTCTTTAATTCATATTCCTTTTCTCTTATGAATTGAATACAAATTGAATAGTATGAATTGTTCCGCACAACGGGCGGGTTTTAATGCTAGTGTATTTATAAAGAGTGGGCTTAAATGATAGCGAGGTATATGATATTTGGCTAGCAGTAAATATTCTAGCGATAAAAATATATTAGCTCTTAAGCAAATGATGTTGGAGAATGATGTGAACCTTTAAATATATTTCGCGATCTGATGATATATGTATTAGGAACAATACGTAGCAGAATATAGATTGCATAATATAATATCCGCAGTAATATCAAGGGCTGTAATATCGGCGTAATCCAAAAATTAACAACTGTATGAATATGATGCATTAGTGAAAGCATTAACCGGGAATTATGAGATAATATTATGGAAAAAATTCATTTATATACTAAAAAAATTCAGTATTATTTTGTGTTTACATTTCGAAATTATTCCTGACGACGGGCGGGCTTAAGTATGAGGCGGATTGACTGAATAATATGTCGTCAATTATATGAATAAGAATATGCAAATTCAGAACCGGAATTTTCTATTGGTTTAGATTTTACTATTTAGAGTTTTCAATTAGACGGGCTGTTTGCATTTAAATATGTATTACTTTTGTTTTATTAATTGTTCCGCACGACGGGTGGGTTCACATTCAATTTTACCGTGTGGAATGAATCCATATACAAAACTCACGGGCTTGACTTCAAGATCCAGACTCACTAATGTAAATGTGACTTGAATGGTGTATAATTATATCGCATTATGCAACAAATGTGAATTTAGCTGCCTTACAGTTTGGTTCCGATACTATATTGGAGGGTTGAGAGAAAAGTATTGGTGGGCCGCGTGTATGGGACCCCTGGGGTAGATAATCTCAGTCTTCCGATTACAAATTATGATCGAATCAGTATATTTTGTGGTCACAACCTAAAAAGTTGAATCACCTCAGACTAGGCTGAGTGCAGTCAAGATTGGATGGTTGGGTTGGGTTGGGTAGGTTTGACTCAGGTTATATTGGGTTTTAATGATAGCGGAAAATATATAAATTTTAGCAATAAATATTATAGCGGTAAAAGTAAAATAGTACTTAAGCAAATGATGTTGAGGAATGATGTTAAGTAGTTTGGTTATAGTTTGGTTGGTTATAGTTTGTATATAGTTTGGAAACATTCTGATGAAAAGATTTCATCATCTTTCATTGTTTGTTTCGTGTTTGTGTTCTGAATTATACCACACGACGGGCAGATTTATATATCAGGTTGAGGGATAATATTTGTCAAAATAAAAACAAAAATATTCACATTTAGACTTTTCTATTGGTTAAGATATTTATAGGTTACATTTTTTGCTTTTCAATTTGTATTCATTATATTCTATGGATTTTATATGAATTATATTGCGCCAGTATGTATGTAGTGTCAGCACGCCCATGACGTTTGCACGTGCGTGAGTCATTGATGTACTTGCGTCGCGTTAACATTGTGTGAGCGTGTATGTATGTTGGTGTGTAACTGTGTGAACGTTCATGGTTCATTTCCGCAAGCACAGAGGCACAAATGAGCAGATTGCTGCACTTCGTATCGTTCTAGACGACTGCAGAACCCGAAAGAAGCAGATCTTCGTGGTGTTTTTGGATTTTTCGAAGGCGTTCGACCGAGTGGACCGAAGAGCACTGCAACAAATACTGTTGATTTACTGTGACTCCAAAATTTTTGTCGACGCCGTGATGAGCCTCTACACGGACACCACCGCTCGTGTGCGGACACCCTGCGGTCTGACGAAGCCATTCGACACAAGCATTGGCGTTTTGCAGGGCGATACTCTGGCGCCATATTTATTCATCATAGTCATGGACTACGTAATGCGACGCAGTCTGCTGGACAGTAGTGCCTACACAGTGCGCCGCCGACTGTCATCACGATATCCTGCAGTTAGACTCTGCGCTCTGGCATATGCTGATGATATCGCCATTGTTGCCGACAGTGCAGCAGACGCGCAGAGTCAGCTGGACCGGTTCGAGGACGTTGCATCAACGGTCGGGCTGCATTTAAATGAAGCCAAATGTGAATACATGGCGGTAGGCAGTGAAGACACAGCCACCATCAAGACGAAATCGGGTGCTCTGCTAAAACTCACCGCTGACTTTTCCTATCTCGGTAGTGAAATGTCGAATAGCCGAGCGGCGTACCGTCGACGCCGACAGCTGGCCTGGCTGGCCGCCCGCAGACTTTCCAGTGTTTGGACTTCAAACGCATCAATACAGGCCAAAATTCGTCTGTTCGCTGCCTGTGTGCAGTCCACACTGATTTATGGTGGCGAAACGTGGATATTGACAGAGACGCTGAGTGAGGAAGTCAATGCGGGACATCGTGCTCTCCTACGGTATTGCGCTGGTATCCGCTACCCAACAATTGTTACCAGCAGCAGCCTCTACGCTCAGACTGGCACGGTGCAGGTGTCTCGTACTCTGCGCACGAGGAGACTGACACTACTGGGACATATGCTGCGCCGGCCTGATGTGCCGCTGGCTGTCGTGTTGTCCAGTCCGCCTACCGAGCCACGACGTCGAGGCGGTGCCCTGCGTTTCACTTACCGGCAGCAGATGGAGGAAGACCTGCAGTGGCTCGGTCTGACGCTTAGTAGTGCAGCTGCAACGGCTACTAATCGCCAGCAGTGGAACCGGCTGATACACCAGTGATTCATTTTGAATGTGGCTATAGCGCAATGCACCTCCTGCTCCAGCTGGGTGTAATATATGCGTACATCATCATCATCATCATGGTTACACGCGGTGAAGCTCGTGACACATGATCCTTGTGTAAGCGTGTATGTATGTCCGTGTGCTAGAGTGGGGTGTATGAACGAGTGTACCATTGTCAGCGGTTAGCATCGTGTTGTGTCCACGAATACATGTCCACATACATTGCAGTTCAGCCAACGTGTTCATTACTGTCGTGGTGGCAGCGCTTTACCCACTGACCTCTTGTTCGCGTTTTGTCTATTCTGTGGCTGGCTAATGCTGTAAATACCGGCACTTCACGACAATGGCGACTCGGGCACCGAAACAATGGTGTCTTACAAGAATCGAAACGATCACCAGTTTCGAAAACTGGAAGCAGAACACCGAATACACGCTGTCTCTTGACAGCAATTTTGCCGGATTTCTGCTACCAAGCAGTATTTGGGAGAAGAAGACTCGACAATCACCGCTGCGAGGATTCTCTGATGACACAGCAGATGTTCCAGAGTTATCTCGCCGTACTGCAGCATAAAAAGTGGCCCAACTAGAGTTAATGCTGGGCCAAATCGCCAATTATTGCCCAGTGATCTCACGCAACACGATTGTCAAAAATTCAACATCGATAAAGGACATATGGCAGGCGATTCGTCTCCACTGCGGGTTCTAATCTTCAGGGTCTCATTTGCTGGACTTTGCGAACATCAAGCTGGAGTCGAACGAACGCCCAGAGTATTTGTATCAGCGGCTGATGGCGTTTGTTGAAGATAACTTGCTCCAGCCTGACGGGGGAATCAATCACCATGGAGTCGTCCCGGTCGAGGAGGAAGAGCTTTCGCCTTCAATGGAGAATTTCGTAACGCTCACATGGTTGCAGCTGATTCACACGTCACTGCCAGCTCTAGTCAAGCAAAGATATGGTCCTGAATTGCGAAGTTGAACACTTGCTTCGCTGAAACCTAAGATTAGTCAAGCCATGGATTCTCTACTGTCAGAGATCAGGTCCTCAGAAGATGTAAATATTCTGCGCGCCGCCACAGGCAGCTTGCAGCTACAAGGTTCATCTCAGCGTGTCTCAACAGCGCCACGAAACAGAGGGACGTCTTCAAGTATGCGCTTCATGACGGCACACATAACTTTAGGACCAATGCTCAGGCCGAAGCCCAGGTGTGTCATGACATATTTTTCAACTTGAACTTCAACCACCTGAAAACGGTAAAGATCCTTGGCAACAAACAACTGGAGGTACGCCTTTCTCAGATCTACAATTACCACCTGATCACCCATAGTACGCCAATACCGCAGTTTTTCATCACACACTGCTGCATCTAGTCCTGGCGCACTGTGTATATGTGAATTCAGCCGCCTATAACCAAGCACAGGTCTCACTTTCCCTTTTTTGTCCTGTCTCACTGCCATCAGTGGTATGGTCGCACCGATGGGTCCATGCTCACTCTCCTTGTATGGGATCAAAATTTTCTCCTCAATCCACGTCTGCACTTCCCTGTCAAACTCAGCTAGATCTTGCTGACTTGCAGTGTAATTGCGGCCAAATATTCTTTGTTCAGGACCGCCTTGTTTCCAGATCCACCGGATAGTCCAGTGCTTGCCATCAAACTCTGCAGTGAAATCCTTTCTCTTGATTGATATCACTGGTGAGGGTGGCAATGTACAGGCTGCTAGACTGGCAGGAGTGCGAGCAATTGACGTCATCTTCGTTTTTTGACCTCCCAACAAAGCATCGCCGTTGCCATCCACGTAAAGACCACCGGCTGCCTTTATAGCGTCCATTCCAAGAATAACATCAAACGGAGGATTCACATCTGACTCAACAATCCACGCCACAATAGAGTGAATAACGACTGGTCCAGACAACGATAGACTGATATTTTTCATTTTGACATACTTTCGCAAGCACACCATTGTACCATCCATTATCCGCATGTTCAAATATCCGCTGTGGATTTCATCAGTTGGCATACGCTTGAAGACAAGTGATTCCGAGCTGCCCGTATCAATCAAAGCAATGCAGGACTTTCCATCTATATACAAGTTGACCACTGGTCCGTGCTGGTACATTACGGGGGGCCGACTTACAGCGCCGCTGAAGCTGATCCGGCCGACCCCCCACGGGCGTTTCCCGAACGGGTACAATTGTTTGACATGTGTCCACGTTGACCACATGCGAAACACAAGACACCTTCGTTTCGAGATTTTCTGGTCCTGCAGTGCCTAGCTATGTGCCCCTCTTCTCCGCATTAAAAAAATCACTTTTTTGACTTTGGACACAGCATAGGCGTGTACAGCACCCGAAAGAGGGTCTCCTCTTTCGGGTGCTGACGATTTATCGACAGTTCCCTGACTAACAACAACTTGCTTGGCGCAGCTCAACACGTCATCGAGCTTGAGCGTTGAGCCATGCATCGCCCGAACAGTCTCCTGCACAACGGGTGGCAGTCCACAAATAAATTGGCACGCAATCCATTGGTCATTCTCAACTGCAGAAATACACCGACCAAGAGAACGAAGATCCGACATATACTCATCCAGGCTCTCTTCCTTTCTCCAGCTACGTGCAACAAACTGCTCATATGCCACATACGGAGTGAGTCCAAAAGATTGACGGAGCGCCGCCACAATGGCTGTCTCATCCTGCTTGTCTCCCTGAGATGGCTGCTGGTACACATGAAATGATTTTACGACGAGAAAAAACGGAATGACACTCGCTACATTATGCACACCTTTAAAACTGCATGCCAACATGAGTTTGTCCAACCAGCTGTCCAGTTAACCGTTACCATCAAACTTTTCCACAATCTCGGTCAACTTCAACGTCTTCATAGCAGTGGCCGAAATAGCTTGTCGAATCGTGGAACACGACTGATACAAATATATATATTTACGGTATAAAGTACACAAAAGCAAGATATAATGCCACACTGATATGCAAACACGATTCACTCACTCGCTACGCACTACGCGCACAATCACTCACTACGCACGTACAACTAGAGATGCGACCTAAAAAAACGACGATTTTTAAAAAAAAAAGTTTCTGCCAAAAAAAACACGACAAAAAAAGCACGTTTGATGTTTTTTTGAAGAGTCATGCAAATAATTCAAATTATGGAAATGATATATTTGGGATGTTAGATCAATTATTTTTATCAACACATGAGTTATGTATGCTATTAGTGACCCTATCAAATTGAATTATCATTAAATATGCACAATAAAAGTGATATAATGTGTCTGAAAGCCCTAATAGCATTGTTTGCACGGTACTGTGCGGCACTTCTATGTAAAGTAAAGTTTTGCATTCAATTATTGACTTAATCATTGCGTAAGAAAGCGGGGTTTGAGAGCCGTTTTATATGCAAAAACCTGAAACTGTTTAAAAAAACAACAAGTTCCATAATTTTGTTATATTTTTTACATATTACCTTTTTCCTACCAGAAATTAACTACGTTTGTAGTGTGTGGTTACACCGCCAGAGGGCGCGAGTGTATTAGGCGTGGGTGACGCTAACGGCCGTCAGCCAGTGTGTGTTCAGCAGTCTTTGTGTGTGTGTCGCTCCTGTGTATTTGGGTATCGTGTATCGGCAGTCAGATCGCGACGATGGCTCCGCCTCTTGTGTGCGGTGTGGGCAGCATCACCAGTCGGCCCCGTGCCGCGCCGCGGAGAGCTTGTGTCGTCGGTGCGGAAAACGCGGGCACTACGCGCGCGTCTGCCGCTCATCACAGCCCCGTGCTGGCCGTCGTCGGGACAATTTCGTCAGAGACGTCGCCGATGGCACTGATGATGATGTTGACGATGTTGTGAATGTCAATACACCTGCTTTGTGCTGGTATATCGGCGATGTTATTGATGACATTAAACACACGCGCGTAACCGCTATTAGCATCACCGTTTCTGCAGAGGGCCGCGCGCCGCGCGAGATCAAGTGGCGATGCGATTCCGGCGCCGATGTGTCGGTAATTGACGCTGGGATTGCGCAGCAACTTGGAGTGGCCAACAATAGTTTGCGCCCACCGCGGTCCCGCTTGCGGGTCGCCAACGGTCAGTTACTGCGGTGTCTGGGCACGTGCGAGGCAGTCTTGCGACTCGGTGATGCCTCCTGCCGCTCCACTCTGTACGTGGTGCCGTCAGTGCGCTGTGCTCTGCTCTGCTGGCGAGACGTAGTGGAGCTGCGTCTACTGCACCGCGCATTCCCTCGGCAGATGTCTCGCGAACAGCACCTGCAGCAGGTGACCGCTGGACCGGCAGCCACACCTCAACAATGCCCGCGCTGGACCAACACAGCTCAGCCAACAGCGGCGGATCGTCGTGCGCAAAGCGAGCAGCTTATAGCGGCCTTCCCTCGTGTGTTCTCCACGGACGGTCCTCTCCGGGAGATGAAAGGCGGGGCAATGCGGATCGATCTGCGCGATGAAGCGGTGCCGTACAACGTGACGGCTCCCCGCTCCGTGCCGTTCTGTCATCGCGCCCAGGCACAACAGCAGCTGGAGCTGCTTCAGCAGCAGGGCGTCATCGAGCCGGTCTCCCACCCGACAGACTGGTGCTCACCCATCGTCGTTGTCGGCAAGCGCAAGGCAGATGGCACGCCAAACGGCTGCCGACTCACGGAGGACTTCACACGCCTCAACCGCTTCGTTCGACGGTCTACGCATCCGGTTCGCTCGCCTGTGGAGGCTGTGAGCAGTATGGGTCTCGGCAATCGGTGGTTCACCCAGGTGGACGCATTACAAGGGTACCTTCAGGTGCCCTTGTGGCGCGAGGACCGAGACCTCACCACCTTCATCACCCCGTGGGGCCGATTCAGGTTCTGTCGCGCGCCGATGGGCCTGGTCTCCAGCGGCGACGAATTCAACCGACGCGGCGACGTCGCCTTGGCTGGACTACCCGACTCCTGCAAGATCGTGGACGACGTGCTGGTATATACCGCCAACTACGACGAGCATCTGCAGCGAGTCTGGCAGCTACTACAACGCTGCGACGATGCCGGCGTCACGTTGAACCTGCAAAAATATATGTTCGCCGCCACGTCCGCCGATTTCTGTGGATTCCACATCAACGCATCTGGATTCACCGTCGACGAAAAAATTCGGGCCCTGGCTAACTTTCCTACAACGATGGACCTGACCTCACTGCGGTCGTTCTTGGGCTTGGCGAATCAGTTTGGCGACTTCTCTGACACCATCGCTTCTGCTGCCGAGCCCCTGCGTCAGCTGCTCCGCAAAGGCGTCGAGTGGCAGTGGTCGTCACAACACGACGCTGCTTTCACGGCCGTAAAACGCGCGTTGGCCAGCCCGCCCGTGCTTGGCCACTTCGACCCGACAAGGCCCACCATGTTGGAGACGGACGCGGCACGACAGAAAGGCCTCGGGTTTGTGCTCCGCCAGCGGGACGACCAGGGCCGCTGGCAGCTCATCCAGTGTGGGTCGCGATTCGTCTCCGACACGGAGAGCCGTTATGCCGTCTGCGAGCTGGAGATGTTGTCCGTGGTGTGGGCCTGCCAGAAATGCCACCAATATCTGGCTGGCCTGCCCACCCTCAATGTGGTCACCGAACACAAGCCGATGGTGCCCATCCTGAACGAAAGGGCGCTCGGAGACATATGCAATCCTCGTCTGCAGCGCATGCGTCAGCGTCTACTGCACCTGACCTTTGTCGCCAGCTGGAGGCCAGGAGCACAGCACAACATCGCCGACGCCCTGTCACGCGCACCCTCCCAGCCTGCTGATGCTGACGCGGACGTTGACGAGTGCTCGTCTGGATTCTTCGTCCAGACGTTGGACGCATTCACAGATGCAGCCGACCTGGGTCATCGCACGTCACCGATTGACACCACCCTGGAGGCGGTGCGAGCTGCGTCTCTGGCCGACGACGAGTGTCGCCAATTGATGACGTACGTGCTGGGCGGTTTCCCTCAGCACAAACATCTGCTGCCCGCCAGTCTTCACCCATTCTGGGGCGTGCGCGATCAGCTCACTGCCGACCATGGCCTGATCCTGGTCGGCTGCCGCCTGCTTGTGCCTAGGTGTTTGCGGAAGGACACTCTCCGTCGGCTTCACGACAGTCACCAGGGGCAGGCCAGGACTGTGCAACGCGCACAGCAAACTGTCTTCTGGTCGGGCCTGAACAATGAGATCGCCACTGCTGTAGCATCATGTTCGAGATGTCTAGAATACAAAGACAGCCAGAAAAAGGAGCCGTACCTGACGGAACCGCACCCGACACGTCCTTTCGAATCGGTGTCCGCGGATTTCTTCCAGCACGCAGGGAAGACCTACCTCGTGTACGCGGATCGGTTCTCCAACTGGCCACTGGTGTTCGACTGTGGCCGTGATACCTCCTCTCACCAGCAGGTGAAGCTGCTCCGGCAGGTGTTTGCAATGACGGGGGTCCCGACCGTACTGTCGTCAGACGGCGGCCCACAGTTCACGGCGCGCCACACCGCCGGATTTCTGCGACTTTGGCACATACGCCATCGTGTCTCCAGTCCGCACTTCCCGTCTTCTAATGGGCACGCTGAGTCTGCCGTGAAACGGGTGAAGCGGCCCATTCAGAAGGCGGCGCACGACGGGAATATCGACACAGACGCCTTTGTCGCCGGTCTGTTGGAGCTGTGTAACGCGCCGGGTGCCGACGGTCGCTCTCCCGCGCAGCTTTTGTACGGCCGCCCCGTGTCGTCCGCCGTTCCCGCGCATCCACGCTCGTTCCTGCCGGAGTGGCAGCCGCCCACCGCTGAGTGCGACCGGCGAGCGGCGAGCTTGCACAACAAGCAGGTCGCCCAATACAACCGGTCGGCTAAGGTGTTGCCGCCGTTGCGGCCCGGCACTACGGTGGCTCTCCAGGACCCGACATCCGGTCGCTGGGACCGGACTGGCGTGGTCGCCATGACTGGCCGTCGCCGCCAGTACGCTGTGCGCCTGCCACACGGCGGTCTCTACTGGCGCAACCGTAGACACCTGCGACCAGCAGCCAACACACCCTCGCCCGTGGTACAGCCGCCGCTCGAAGTGCAGCCGCCGCCATCTGTTGGTACAGCGCCGCTACCGTCGCAGGAGACAAGAAGCAGCCCCACATCACCACCGCCGCCGCCGGGGGAGAATGTGGGTGGTACATCGGAGGCCTCACGAAAACTGCAACTCCGCCGGAGCGCCCGACCACGCAGACCACCGTCGCATCTGAGCGATTACGTCTGCAGAGCCGACAGCGCCCCCTCCACCACTTGAAGGGGAGATATAGTGTGTGGCTACACCGCCAGAGGGCGCGAGTGTATTAGGCGTGGGTGAGGCTAACGGCCGTCAGCCAGTGTGTGCTCAGCAGTCTTTGTGTGTGTGTCGCTCCTGTGTATTTGGGTATCGTGTTCCCTATTATTGTATTGTTGTGTTGCATAATATATCGTACAACGTTGAGCATTGAATATTGAATATTGAATATATATTGTAGTGTCGACAAAATGATATATATATATAAATGTAGCAACGAGCTACGGAAAGCAATACTAAAGCCGTGGTCACACGAGGCCAATTGTTGGCTTAGCCAACGATTGGCTTGGCCAACTGTTGGCTTGGTCGAGTGGTCACACGAGGCCAATTGTTGGCTAAGCCAACTGTTGGCCAAGCCAATCGTTGGCTTGGCCAACAATTGTCCCGAAAACCGAAGTTGAACATGTTCAACTTTTCAAGCCAATTGGCCTGCATTTCAGCCGCTTGCCTCAAGAGGGCGCTACGTTGCCGTGCAATGAACGCGCACTCTCACGCTGAAAATGATTGAATTCTCGCGCAAGGCAAATATTCGATCCACCGTTTTTCACCACATGGCGCTAAAGCAACGCGTACATTGAATGCAATTCAGTTTGAGGGCCTATGTTGTGTTGTGTTTTCGTGTTTTGTTTGTCTTAAATTTTTCGTGATGAAGTGGTCAACTAAGGAAACCATTGCTTTTTTGGATATCTTCAAAAAGTATTCCGCGTTGTGGGATGCAACAAATAAGAATTACATGGACAAATTTTTAAGAGAACGTAGTTTTGTGGAGCTGAGAGACGAGCTGATTGGGGCGGGAATCGACGTTCCCAGTCTGGATATGTTAAAAAGAAAAATTAAATCCCTCAAGAGTGTCTACCGCATTCGATCGCAGGACACACGATCTCTAATAACTCGTTAAACTTATCTTCGTCCATGCGTAGAACATTTCTGTACGACAAAACGTCTTCGCTCAACAGTTCTTGAATCAAGTTGTCTGATGCCCCAAATTTGTTTCTTGCGTAAATCCATGGTTTCACCCATATTTTCGCGCTTGTGCCTCGCTCTTCCTCTTGTAGTTCGTTTTCAATTTCATCGCACACAATTGATATGCAGTGCTTTAAAAAATTCCTTTTTATTTTTGGCATGATCGGCAAAGCACCACCACCACTGAGAGAACTAGTCAGGACAGCAAGACAAACCACACTGAACGTACTATGCACCACATCTATTGGCTTGGACAATTACTGGCCTCGTGTGACCACTCGCAAGCCAATTGTTGGCCAAGCCAACTGTTGGCCTAGCCAACGATTGTCCGCTGCAAGCCAACAGTTGGCTAGGCCAATCGTTGGCTTGGCCAACAATTGGCCTCGTGTGACCGCGGCTTAAGACTCAAATACACTATATATTGAGACACAACCAGCCAGCGTCACGACCACAACGGAAAAAAAGGGGCGAGAGTGAGTGTGTGTGTCCCTTTATAGGGTCGGCCTGTGGTGACGTGGGCCAATGGGGTACCACGCCAGCGACCCAGGTCAGACGTGGACCAATCAGAAACAAGTGTGGCCCACGCAGCAATAAGAACATAACAATTTCTAAATACATAACTTATATAAACAATGCTAAAACATAATACAGCAAACAATTAATTTAAATACACGCATATAAAAATCACTCACAAAATACAAGCAGAAATAACAGTGTGAAACGCAATCGCCGCAAACTGCTCACATACGCCGCAGCAATATTATTTACACATGATATTAAACCGCAGACCACCACACGACTCCCTCACCCAGAAGCGGAGCAAGAGAAGGATACAAATGGAGGTGAAGAGTGAACGGTGACGTGATGACGCTTCACACCAGGACACAGAAGAAACATGGACGAGGTCGTGCGCAAAACGAATATGTAAGAGGACCTGGAAGAAAAAAAAATGTGAAAACAATTAGAAAAAACTAACAATAAGTGCATCTACCGACACGCTGAACATACCAAACAATTCACGCGCAAGACAACTACACGCAATAACTACACGCAAGACAGCCGCTAGCAACACAGCAAATCCCAAGAAACCAATTAAATATCCGTACAGATCACCAACCACTGCAAAAAACCAATGAGGACACATTAGCACGCACACACACGTATACGTTCATGTACACACAAACATATATACCAGTAGACACACGCGCAGACAGGGTCATCAATAAACGTGTCTCTCCGTGTGTAAATGGGTACAACATGAGCACGATTGTAGAGTGAACAAGATAAACACGTAAGCAATAATATCAAATGTGTAAATATCAAATGTGTGTTGTAATACATACAACATCAAAAGTATAAATACTGTGGATCTCGCCGAAAATGCACGGTGCGACCACTGCGAGTCCTCGTCTGCCCGCTGCGCTGCCTGGACGGTGCCTCAGCCGGCGCGGTCGACGCAGGAGAGCCGGGCGATGTCGCAGGATCAACAGGAACCTCGGATGTCGCCCCAGAAGGACCAGCACGTCTGTGCGGCCTGCCGGGCAACACAGGACCACCAGACAGTGAAGACGACGTAGGATTGCTGATGACAGCTGCTTGTGGTGGCGTCAGTTTCGACCATACTGGGAGAACGGCCAGCTTTAGCCGGGCGACTGATACAGTCTTGGTCGACCCTGACGGCAACTCGATGCTGAAAACTGCTGGTCCGCGGTGCTCAACACGAAATGGCCCGCTGTACGGAGCCTCCAACGAGTGGCGAACCCGATCCACGCGTACCCACACATGGGAAAAACGGTCTAAGCTGGGCGGAATGTACACCGGAGAATCACCATGCGCGGTTCCGGCAGCCATTGACCGGAAATCGACCTCTGACATCCGTTTAGCCAGCTCGCGCACGAAACCACGCTGATCATCGTTGGTAGCCGAGTCGTCAACAACGATCCGCGGGCTCAGCAACTCAGTGCCCGTCACAACAGTGAAGGGAGATATTCCGTGGCACGACGGGAGCATTCTCATGCCCAAGAGCACCAACGGCAAGGCAGTTAGCCAGTCTTGCTGGCGAGCACGAATGGAGGCCTTGAGCACTCGATGGCGGCGCTCTATAAAGCCATTCCCCTGAGGGTGATACGCCGTTGTTCGAAGCCGGTGGAATCCGATCACGTTGGCCAGTTCTTGAAAGAGTTCGGATTCGAACTGGGGTCCTCTGTCAGTCACGATATACAACGGCACGCCAAAGCGTGCAACCCACGTGTCCACCAATGCTCTGGATATCGTCTCTGCTGTGGTGTCCACCAGCGGCACGGCTTCTACCCAGCGTGTAACACGATCGACACAAGTCAGCAAGTAACGAAATGCGTTGGAGAAAGGATGTCCCCGCATGATTTAAGGCGGAAGCGGTCCCACCAAGTCAATGTGGACCGTCTCAAAACACCCACCTGACGCAGAAAATGGCGTGGGAGCTGGTTTGGTGTGTCGGTGGATCTTATTCGCCTGGCACGACAAGCACTCTTCTACCCAGCACTGCACATCGCGCCCCAAGGACGGCCAATACTAGCGAGCCTTCACCAGAGTCACGCTGGCTCGCTTGCCAGGATGTGACGTGTTGTGTAGAATATCAAAGATAGCGCGTCGATGTGATGGCGGCACGTATGGTCGCGGCTGAATCTGGGACGTCTCACATAGCAGAGTGCGGCCGCCGCTCACCGGAAAAGGCTTTAGCGAATGCCGAGCGACACACATTTCGGCATCGTCAGCTTGTGCAGCGGCCAATGCCGGTAAGTCCCAGACGTCCACAGTCACACTGCAGGCTGGGCGAGACAAACAGTCCGCGACAATATTCTCTGAGCCTCGGACAAACTGCACATCACACAGAAATTCAGCAAGCACCGCAAGATGGCGCTGCTGGCGATCAAGCTTGGCAGGGCGCCGGCTATAAAATGCACCGACCAACGGCTTGTGGTCCGTGAAAAGGATCGTGCGCCCGCCCTGCAGAATGTGCCGAAAGTGCAAGACGGCCGTGTACGCAGCCAGTAATTCGCGGTCAAACGCGGAATATTTCCGTTGTGCCTGTGAGAGCTTCTTTGAGAAGAAACTAATAGCGCGCGGAACACCATCTACCACCTGATGCAATGCGGCGCCAACATCGTGCGCGGAGCAATCTGTCACCAAGTGGTAATCCGAAGAAGATGGGTGGTGTGCGGCCAGCAAACATGCTTGTGACAGCGCGTGTTTAACCGCGTCGAAAACGTCTTCGCCCTCTTTTGTCCACACCAACGGTACATTTTTCTGACAATTGCGCAGCATATCAGATAGTGCATGCGTGATATCAGAAAAATGCGGAATCGTCTGACGGTAAAAACCCGCCATACCAAGAAATCGCCTCAGTCCAGCGGCGTCTTTGGGCAGAGGAAACGTCATGATGGCCTCAACTCTCTCCTTAGGAGGACGAACGCCCTCGCCGCAAACAGTGTAGCCGAGAAAATCAAGACTTTTACGAAAAAATTGGCGCTTGTCAATGGCCAGACGAAGTCGATGCTCGTGGAGCACACTGAAAACCTCAGCAAGATCGGCGTGATGTTTCTCCTCTGATTCTGAAAAAATCATAATGTCGTCAATGTAGATAAAAACACAAGATAAGTGACGAAAAACAGAATCCATAAACCGTTGGAACGTGGCTCCGCTATTGCGTAACCCAAGTGGCATGTATATATACTCAAAAAGTCTGAACGGCGTGGTAACCGCGGTCTTTGGTATGTCGTCAGGCGACATTGGGACATTATAATATGCGCGCACTAGGTCCACCTTGCTAAATACACACTTACCATGCAAGCGCGACGCGACATCCTGCATATGCGGCAGCGGATAACGGTCGGGCACCGTGAGACTGTTGAGTGCCCTGTAGTCTCCCGTGACTCGCCACTCGCCCGGGTTACGTTTAGGAACGAGGTGGAGCGGCGAAGCCCACGGAGAACGTGATGGGCGTACGATACCCTGAGCCAGCAACTGCTCGAAAACCTGCCGCGCTGCTGCTTCGCGCTGTGGGTTGAGACGACGCGGAGACGCAAAAGTGGGTGCGGCGCTGCCCGTGTCAATTGTGTGCGCCACCTCGGATGCACATGCCGCAGGTGGAGCATGAGACGTCGAGAAAAGTGCCGGAAACTGTGCCAGCAGCTTCTGAACACGTGTTGAAAGGCCAGTCTCGTTACTGACGATAACACCGCACGGGTCAACAGCTGCTGAAAGACACCTCGTGGACACGTCAGTGCTAGTGTCAAGTATGCGCCGGCGACGACAACTCACGATAAGACCAAAATGGGCCAAAAAGTCTTGGCCGATAAGCGCTTGCGTGACATCAGCCACGACAAACGTCCACTGCAATTGGCGACGTAAACAACGCAGCCCAAGTGCAAGCCGGACCTCGCCGTGCACGCGGATCATCTGGCCACCTGCCGATTTGATTCTCACAGCGGTTGGATCGATTAAATAATAACGCACCAGCGACGGGGGTAACAAGGATACCGCCGCACCGTTGTCGACAATAAAACGTACCGTTTGTCCGTTTACGACGGCTGTGAGCTCTAAGAGCGGCAAGCGCGCGTTCACAGCGTTACACGCCTGCCGTCCTAGTTTTCCGGCGGCTGACGGAGTGGTGAGGCCGCACGAGATGATGCCTCCATGACCAAGTCGCGATTCTTCTTGGGTCAGCGGCACCAGTGCTTGCAGCTTCGCGCCTGCGGTCCGTAATATAGGTGTGCGCGACACACCTGCGGCTTTTGTCCAACATGATACGGCTGGAGTCCTCTGCCGACGGATGAAGATGCGCCAGACGCCTTCTCACGTGACGGATGTCGCGCTCGAGTCGATGCGGCATCAGCGACAGGCGCCGCCATGCAAGGCGCTGCGGGCGCAATAGCACCCGATGAAGTAACCGCCAGCAGCGGGACCAATTCGTCAGCAAGCTTGGCAAGGCCAGTGAGCGACAACTCTCTCTGCGCCGCCAGCGCCGGCCCAATACTCGGTGGCAGACACTGTACAAATTTGTGGCAAACCAAATCGTCAGATACGCCCACCTTGCGCGCTATGGCCTGCAGCTCCGCCATGAATATTGATGGCTTGCCCGTCATATGTTGTTTGGAGATCAGCTCCTCAAATAATTCGGGCCTGGAACGCTCATACAGATCGACCACCGCTGTCTTAATAGTAGCATAACTGTGCGATTGGAGACAGCTGGGTGGCAGCTGCATGAGAACGTCCGCCGGAAGCGACGCCAGCACGTGGTCAAACTGTGTGGCTTCGACTGAAATGTTTTGCAGCCTAAACTGCGAATCAAGAATGAGGAACCATCCCTCGGCAGCCTTGGGCAGGAATACAGGGGCCTTGATGGCCACCCGGTTCAAACTGGCTTCAGGCGCAACGCACAACTTCTCATCGAGAGACATGATGGATTGAATCAATAAAACACTGAGTCCTCACTCGGGGCACCACTTGTAGCAACGAGCTACAGAAAACAATACTAAGACTCAAAGACACTATATATTGAGACACAACCAGCCAGCGTCACGAACACAACGGAAAAAAAGGGGCGAGAGTGAGTGTGTGTGTCCCTTTATAGGGTCGGCCTGTGGTGACGTGGGCCAATGGGGTACCACGCCAGCGACCCAGGTCAGACGTGGACCAATCAGAAACAAGTGTGGCCCACGCAGCAATAAGAACATAACAATTTCTAAATACATAACTTATATAAACAATGCTAAAACATAATACAGCAAACAATTAATATAAATGTGGCGTTGTTGTCGAGTGGCGTGCGGTGTGACGTCATAGCGGCTCACTTGAGTCGACTGGTGCGAGGTATGACGTCGCACGTTGCTGCGCGCTGATTGGCCGCGATTTGAGCCTAGTGCCGGAGGCGTGTATCAGCTGGCGTGTGTATCAGCTGGCTTTGCGAGCGGTGGAGCGTCATTCGGTTGGTGGCCTGTGCGTTGTAAGCATCGTTGCCGTGTGTTCGAGAATATTTCTGCTCGAGTGGACGAATTCTCGTCGTGGTGCGCGGTTTACCTGCGCGAAGGTGAGAGGGCTTTGCCCCGTTGTTTCTTTGCTTGATCACAAGCTATTTCGGCTTTATGGCTGAGGCCGTTGGCGGGGGCAAACGTGAGTTTGTCGAAGGGGGTTCCGGTAGCGAATCCGATGACTTCGGTCAGGAGGGTCAGAGACCCGAGCAGCGGGCCGCAGGACCCGTGGTAGATGTTGGCCAGTTGGCCAGCATCTTAATGCAGGCCCGAGGGCCGATCCTTGACAGGATAGGGCGGGCTCTACCGCGTTTCGGTGGTGACGTCACCCTTGACGTCACTGAGTGGCTGGCCGACTTTGAGCGGCTATGCCGTGTCCAGCAGGTCGACCCTTGCGAAATGGTCGACCATATGCTGGATGGGAGCGCGCGCCGGCTTTACCGGCGCATGCTCGTGGGCGACGCCTCACAGTGGGCCGTGGTGAGAGCCACGCTGGTCGCCGAGTTTGGCGTGCCTCGCCAAGAGGCGTGGAGGCGTTTCTCGACTCGTCAGCTTCGATCTGGCGAGTCAGTGGACGCCTTTGTGGACGACCTAGAGCGTCTAGGTCGCCGTGTAGGGTTAACACCCGAGAGCTTGGCGTTCCGCGTCAAGTTTTATGAGGGCCTACCCGACTCAATCTATGAGTGGGCTATGGCGAGAGAGGGGGCGTATACCTCCGAGTTCGACAGCGTGCTGTCGGCGGTGCGCGCCAGAATTGGTGCGCGTAGGGCTGCTGCAGCCAGACACCGCCCATCTGGGGTGGTGGCTGCATCTAGGCAGCGAGTCAGCTACGCCCAAGTAGCGAGCAGCTCGAGGGACCGCTCTCCTGGTCCTCAAGCGTCGGACGAGCGAGACGGCTCTGTGTCTCGGTGGGCGGGCCGTCCGGAGCGCTCTTCTGCGCGCTCTTCTGCGCGCCGGACGCTCCGCTGCTACCGATGTGGCGGCGACCATCTGGTCCGCGAGTGCCCGGGAGCGCAATGCTACCGGTGTGGCAAGCACGGGCATTTCGCTCGTGATTGCGAGGAGCCGGCGTCGACGTCGACGTCACGCCGCTCGCGAGCTCGGACGAGCTCGCATTTTCATGCGGAGGGCGCAGCACGGGGCGCAGCGTCCTCCGACATGGAAGTCGACCGCAATTAAGCGGCGGCCCCTGTAAAGGGGCGACGGTGAGTCCCTGCTCTGCGCGTGGACTCATCAGCGGAGCACATTTGGTGCGTCGGGCCCGCCGGGCGATTCGAGGGACGGCCGGTGTATTGACTTCGCGTCGTATGCCGGTCGTTGAAGCTGTTCTCAACGGTCGTTGCTCCCGGTGTCTGGTTGACACGGGAAGTGAGTGCACAATTGTTAGTGCACGGGTGGTGGCGGGTTCACTTCCCCGTCGGGGACGACCGTTGATTACAGCGGATGGTAGGACTTCTCATGAGACGAAGTCCTGTGACGTAGTAATAGGGCTGCAGGGACACTGTTTTAGAGTTCCCGGGCTCGTAGTTAAGGGATTAGAAAACCTTGGGGTGGAGTGCCTCCTGGGCAACGATGTTATCGACCATATGGGAGGCGTGACAGTGAAAAGGGGTGTTGACTCTAAATACACCGTTGAGTGGGGGAAACCTTACCCCGAGGGGTGCTGTCGTGCACCGGCGCGTAAGAGTGTGTCTAATAAATCGACGAAGTGTGTGAGGTTTATGTTGGCAGGTTCCACGGATAGTCCGCAGCCGCTGGAAGTTGTCGACAAGGACTTCGTAGCGTCATTCGCTGAGGGCCGATGGACGGTGAGCTGGCGGTGGTCTGACAAAGAGCCGGACCAGCTACAGAACAGCGTGGCGGAGTACAGATGTACGAGAGCTCCCGGAGTGAGCGAGAGGTACAATGCCGAGATCCGGAGCTGGATCGAGAAAGGCTGGTTAATCACATGGCACGGCCCAATAAAGGGGATCATCCCGCTGTTGGCCGTCGTACAGCCGACGAAAGACAAAGTTCATCCTGTTATGGATTACCGTGAGCTGAACGGCTTTGTCGAGTGTCACACAGGAGATGACGGTGTGTCAGTGTGTGCTGACAAGATCAGAGAGTGGAGGCAATGGCAGGGGGAGATCAAGGTAGTTGATCTCAAGTCGGCGTACCTGCAGATTCACGTGAGCCGAGATCTGTGGAAGTATCAGGTCGTGAGGTATAATGGTGTGCATTATGCGTTGACGCGGCTGGGCTTCGGCCTGTCATGTGCACCAAGAATAATGACGCTGATTCTGCGAAAGGTCCTGTCATTGGACGAGAAGGTGCGAAAGGCGACAGATCATTATGTCGACGATATCATCGTGAGGACGTCCGATGTGAGCGTGCAGCAGCTTCGGGAGCATCTGCGAAGGTATGGCTTTGAGACTAAGGAGCCGGAGGGCCTAGATGGGGGTCGATTATTGGGAATTGCTCTGAGGAAGGGACCCGATGGGTGGTTGAATATGTCGAGAGGGACAGCTCTTCGTGACGCTGCACCCGAATTGACAGGGCTGACCAAGCGTGGGTTGTTCTCCGTATGTGGTCGTTTAGTCGGCCATTACCCCGTTGCCGGGTGGTTACGCCCCCATTGCAGTTTTTTGAAACGGTTGGGGTGTGGCGGGTCGTGGGATAACCCGGTGGAGAATGTTGTGTGTGTGCTTGTGTCTGAGCTGTTGCAGCGTGTTCAGAAGGCGGACCCGGTAAGGGGTCGATGGGACGTGAACGCAGCTGGAGACGTCACTGTATGGACTGACGCGAGCACGTTGGCGCTTGGCGTGGTGGTCGAGGTGGACGGCTGCATCGTTGAGGATGCTACTTGGCTCCGTAAGAAGACCGACGTTCTACACATTAATGTGTCCGAACTGGAGGCAGTCGGTCGTGGCATCAATATGGCGATTTCGTGGGGGTTCAAGACGTTTACCGTCGCGACAGACTCGAGGACAGTGCTTAGTTGGATGGACAGCACTGTCGAGGGGCGCAACCGTGTCCGCACTAAAGGTTCTTCCGAGATGCTGGTGAAGCGCCGACTGGCGGTGATTAAGGAGACGATCGCCGAGCATGGCCTGACAGTTTCTCTCCGGTTTGTCACGACTGTGGAGAATAAAGCTGATCAGATGACCAGGGTGGCCAAGAAGTGGCTTGTTCATCGTGACGCTGGTGAGGAGGAGGTGGTAATATCAGCAGCTATTGCTACGAAGAAGAGCATTAAGGACACCGTTTGGGCGGCTCATCTGCCCCATCATTTAGGTGTCGAGAGGACGCTGTACCTGGGTCAACAATTGCGGAGTGATTTGACGAGAGCCCATGTGAAGGCGGAGTTAGCTGGATGCGAGGCTTGTCAACGTATCGATCCAGCGGTGAGAGAGGAGAATCTCGTAGGTCAGGGTAGTCTGGCCGTGGACAGGGACTGGTATCGAGTGGCAGCGGACGTCACTCATTACGATGCCGGCGTTTACCTGTCGATGGTGGATTGTGGTCCATCACGTCTTGCCGTATGGCGCAGATTGCCGAATGAGACGGCGTTGTGCATTATAGCTCAGCTGCGGCAGATTGTGATTGAGCGTGGGCCGTTTGAGGAGCTGTTACTGGACAACTCTACGGCGTTCCGGTCGGCGGCGATGGAGCAGTTCGCCGACGAGTGGTGCATTTCTTTGCGATTCCGAGCCGCATACGCCCCGGGCGGTAACGGGATCGTGGAGCGAAATCACCGTACGATCAAAAGGATCGCAGCGAGGGGACATATTTCCCCGGAGGAGGCGACGTTCTGGTACAACGTTACGCCGCGCAAAGAGACTCAGGTGAGCACTATTCCCTCGAGGTGTATTTTCAGATACGAGTGGCGTCTTCCATTTGAGACCGGCCGCAGGGACGCTGATGACCAGACAGCAGCGTTTGCCGTTGGTGACGAGGTGTGGGTGAAACCGCCGATCCCGTCATGTACAACGCCGTGGACCCTCGGGAAGGTGACCAGGGTCGTCTCACAGCACGTTGTGTGCGTAGATGGCATGCCGCGCCATGTGCGCGACCTGCGCAAGCGTCGCTGTGCCGGCCATAGTGGAGCCATAGACGAGACCGGCACTCATGGCGACGTGGAACCGACCAGCGGCGGTTGGGATGTGGATGCGACCGGCAATCGCGGAGATGTGGAGCCACCCGGTGGAGCCACCCGGTGTAGCTTGGACCTGAGCGGTGATGGCGGACGGGACGAGGCGGCCGATAGTCCCGGCGGTGACAGAACACCTGACAGCCTGCCACCTGAGCGACTGGCTACTGGCGAGGGCGTGGATGCGGACCGTGTGTCTGTGGAGCAGGAACCTGGTGAGCCCTCAGAGGGCGTGAGTGTACATACTGCTCGACAGAATGTCGGAGAGGGCGTCGCGGCTGAGAGAGTCGAGGATGAGGCTGCAGTCGAGCAGCCGAGGCGGTCAACGAGGAGACGTCGACCGCCGGCATGGTTAAACGAGTACGTGTGTCTATCCGATGATGAAGTTTAACCGTGCGTGTTTGCAAGCGTGTTTGTTGTGAGCTTTCAGGTGAAAAGCTGGGGGAGATGTGGCGTTGTTGTCGAGTGGCGTGCGGTGTGACGTCATAGCGGCTCACTTGAGTCGACTGGTGCGAGGTATGACGTCGCACGTTGCTGCGCGCTGATTGGCCGCGATTTGAGCCTAGTGCCGGAGGCGTGTATCAGCTGGCGTGTGTATCAGCTGGCTTTGCGAGCGGTGGAGCGTCATTCGGTTGGTGGCCTGTGCGTTGTAAGCATCGTTGCCGTGTGTTCGAGAATATTTCTGCTCGAGTGGACGAATTCTCGTCGTGGTGCGCGGTTTACCTGCGCGAAGGTGAGAGGGCTTTGCCCCGTTGTTTCTTTGCTTGATCACAATAAATACACGCATATAAAAATCACTCACAAAATACAAGCAGAAATAACAGTGTGAAACACAATCGCCGCAAACTGCTCACATACGCCGCAGCAATATTATTTACACATGATATTAAACCGCAGACCACCACATATATATATATATATATATATATATATATATATATATATATATATATATAAATATATATGTATATATATATATATATATATATATACATATATATATATATATACATATATATTTGTGACAATCATGGCGCAATGGGCTCAATATGTAGAGGCTACTTCAATCTTGTGGTGTCTTTTGCCGTGTCAGCATCGTTCCTGATTGCCTGATTCGACCTTGCTACCAGTGACTGCTATATCATCTTCTTATAATATCATTTATCACTCGGTGAGATCTTTCCGTTTATTCTACGTTTTTGTTTGGTTTTTAGTGTGGGTGTTTTTTTGTTTTTTTTTCTTATTGTTTTTTTCTTTTCTTACTTTACTTGTCTCTCTCCTCTGGTCGTTCTTCCTTCAATTTTCTTCTTTTTTTTCTCCTAATATTAATCTCAAGTTGATTATCAGTGTAACTAAACATATTTGGATAGTGGTCTCGCATGACGAGACACAAAGAGGGCGAGCCGCCCGGGTCTTTAGGACCCGGGCATGGCCGCAAAAGAAGAAGGGGACCGAAAACAACTGTAGACCCGGATAAGGTCACTGAGGAGTCGTGTGGCAGCGACGACTCGGTGTGCTTGACCCAAAACCGAAACAGGAACACGAAATTGCCAACTCAGAACGGAAGTGAACAAACGGATAAGACAAATGACTCGGCTCGGAAATCGGAAAACTCATTGAATTCATCTCAAGTTACAACTAAAAAACAAACGCCGTATTTGGATTCACAGGGCTCCCATGTGATGATCAGGCCAAAATCGGATTGGTCTTTCCGAAAATGTGGTCCTTTTTTCATCTGCAAACAGCTCAGTGTGTATTTTGGCCAAAAGAAATTGCAATGCGACACTCCTCCAGATGGTTGCTTGATCGTCAAGACAGAAGACAAGAAACAAACTCAAAAGCTTCTCAGCATCAAAACGTTCTGTGACAGAGAAGTTACAGTTGAACTGGACACAAAGCGCAACAGCTGTAAAGGCTTGATATTTGCGCCAGAATTGCGTGACCTCAGTGAACAGGACATTCAGAGTGGTTTAGAAACAGAGGGCGTGAGCGAAGTTTACAGAATAACATCCAACAGAAACGGACAGAGAACTCCCACGCCTCTGCTGACCTTGACTTTCGACCGCAGTGTACGACCAACACATATATATGCCGGCTACATCAAGTATGAAGTTCGTGTATATGTAGCAAACCCATTGAGGTGCTTTAATTGCCAGGCGTTTGGCCACGACGCGCGCTCATGCAAACAACACGCTCTGTGTTTCAAGTGTGGCATGACGTCACACGAAGGTCGACCGTGCGAAACACCTCAACGCTGTGTCAACTGCAAAAGTGAAGATCACGTAGCGACCTCTATAACTTGCCCTGTATACAAGAAAGAAAAGGAAATTTGCTTCATCCAAGCACACGAAAATATCACATTCAGAGAGGCGAGGAAAAGGCACCAGCAAAGGCAAAATATGAAATCTTTTGTTGCAGTTGCTGTTGCATCGAGTACATCCTCACGATCACCGGTGACGACAAGGTCAATTGCAACGCAAACAGACACAGTTCCTCAACCCGCATTGAGTAAAAAATCTGCCTCTGTCGATTTTGTTCCTGCGAATTCACAGGAGGAAGTTTCCATACAAACTGTGAACATCCAAGCTGCCGATAACCTGCGGAGATACCGATCAAACTCGCAACATCGCACATCTGTGCCCAGTGAAAAATCAATGGATGAACACAACTACAGTGTTGTGCACCGAAAAAAATCAAAATAAAAAACAAACCAAAATTCCGGCGTGCCGGAAATACAGATCATCCGCGAGGATAACACGGAATCGAGCAGTGAAAACGATTAGCGGGAACATTTTAGAACAATTTTATCTTTTTATCTGCCCCCTTTTATAGATAGAAATCATATTCAGCGAAATGGCAACAAACAATAGTAAATCGAACAATTTTCTTTTACAGTGGAATTGTCGCGGCTTATTAAACAAATGGAGCGAATGTTTACAATTTTTTACATCATTATCGCCAGCAATCATCACATTACAGGAAACGTGGTTGCTGCTGAGTGATAGATATAATTTCGCAATGAGAAGATATGAAATGTATCGGGCCGATTATGCGGGAACAGGCAGACGCCGAGGAGGTGTTGCAACTTACGTAGCAAGCCATATCCCTCAGAAAAACATACATTTCAATTTCGGAGACATAGCGACTGTCATATGCACAATAGAAGTGGATTATAAAGCCATAGACATTGTCAACATATATTTTCCGCCGAATACGTCTGCAGCGGCTATCAACAGCCATCTTGAACATGTTGAAAACACTTTGAGCAACAGTTTTATCATTGTGGGGGATTTTAATGCTCATAATAATTTATGGGGCAGCGAACACACAAACGAGAAAGGACGCATTGTTGAAAATTTTATACGCAGACATCACCTGATATTGTTGAATGAAGGATCACCGACACATTTCGATCTTCTATCAGGTAGAACGTCCTCGATAGACTTAACTATCAGTTCGCCTGATATTGCCCACAAATATACGTGGGCCACTCACACCGACGTCAACAATTCTGACCACTTTCCAATAATTTTATCTTCTACTTTTAAAATCATGGCAAAGGAATGGAACCGGAAATATATCCTCAGGAGAGCTCAGTGGGAAATGTTTGAGAAAAATTGTGTTTTCCCTGAGTATATCTCGAACAGGTCAATTGATGATATGCTGGAAGTTATAAACAGAAAATTATCAAGTGCCGCAAGCCAAGCCATACCTGTCAGCGTCCGGCCAACACGGCGAGCTCCCGTGCCTTGGTTCGATGACGAATGTCGTAAGGCTATCGCTCGCAGGAAAAGAGCCTTCCGAGCTCACGCACGACATAAAACGTCCACGACTCGCATTGAATACTGTCGAGAGCGAGCCAAAGCTCGAAAAATACTGCTAAAAGCAAAGACTGAAGCCTGGAGAACATTTCTCAGCTCTTTCAACTCTCATACACCTTTGTCGATTATATGGAGGAAAATCAAAGCACTAAGTGGAAAATTTTCACGTACACCGACGCCCATTCTACAAATTAACGGTGTACAAATTGGAGATCCAATTTTAGTGGCGAACACGATGGCCACCCATGTTGCCACAGTTAGCTCACTCTCAAGCCAACCAAATCTGGATCGAGTAGCTTTATCAAAATTTCACCTCCCACATCAAGCATTTCTGGTTGATATATTTTATTGTTTCTTGATGCTGTTACATTAATACGCTATGTTTACGTGTGTGGTGTGTTTGTTTTGGTTTGGTGAATCAGTGAGTTATGCCAGTGCTTAAACGTTGAATAAAGCCTATGTTCGGGTATGTTTGAGTTATTGATTCGTATTCATTTCAATTTATTCAACGTATAATTATATCAGCGATGGATAAGTTTTTGAAACCTGATCGATTTGATGTTGAGCCTAGTGCACCGGATGCGTCGCAGAAATGGCGACATTGGTTTCGAACGTTTACGAATTTTCTCGATTATTCCGTTCAACAACTTTCATCGTCTGAATCAACAGAGCAGTTAGAGACTCTCAAATTCAATCTGCTGCTAAATCATGTCTCTTCTTCAGTTTATGATCACATATGTGACTGTGATGCGTATCAGTCAGCTATTTCAGCTCTGCAGAGTCTATACATTCAACCGAAGAATGAGATTTTTGCTCGTCATGTACTTGCCACTCGCAGGCAAGAGTCCCACGAATCTCTCCATGACTATATGCAAGCATTTAAGCTACTCAGTCAAGACTGCAATTTCTGTCCCCGTACAGCTGAGGAGAGCAAAACTGACTTCATCAGAGACGCTTTCATTCGAGGTATCAGCTCTCAATATATACGCCAAAGACTTCTTGAAAATATAACTTTGGACATGAAAATGGCCTTCGAGCAAGCAAGAGCCCTAGAACTTGCCCAGAAACAATCCGACGCTTTTCACACTATCGACAGCCAGCCTGGGTTCATCAACGCGGCCACTAGCAAAGGTATTACTGATTCTGGTGAAGAAAACACCGAAATTGCAGCGGTTTCTACCGTGAAATGTTATTTCTGCGGATTACCAAAACATCCAAGACACCGGTGCCCTGCTCGAGATGCAAAATGCAATACCTGTGGTGAAACCGGACATTATGCTAAGGTGTGTCGCTCTAATCGTGCTAAATCCAATGTATCTTCAGCCACACTCGCTTCGCTTCCTCCCGTTTCTGCAGCTTCACCTCAGTGCCTTTCGAGAGCAATTCGGTTCGCAGAAGTCAATGACAAACTGGTGGACGTTTTAATTGACACGGGTAGCTCACAGAGTTTTATCAGCTTGGATCTCGTCAGGAAGCACAAATGGCGATACTCGACCGTCGAAGGGATCTATATCTATGGCATCCACTGACCTCGAATCTACTATTATCGGCCATATCACTGCTGACATGGTGCTTTGTGGTCACACTTACAAAAGAGTGAAACTGACAGTCTTAAAATCGCTTTGCGCCGATGTCATTGTCGGACATGATACCCTGAAACTTCACTCAGATGTCAACATCAGTTTCGGAGGCTGTCGACCGTCTCTCTCTGTGTGCGGTTTAACCAGCGCTGAAGTACCTGCTCCTGCTTTGTTCATTAACTTATCAGCGAACTGCAAACCCATTGCTGTCAAATCTCGGCGCTACTGTGATTCAGACTACCGCTTCATCAAAGAAGAAATCAAGCGCCTCATCGATGAAGACGTCATTGAGCCAAGCAATTCTTCTTGGAGAGCTCAAGTGTTAGTTGTAAATGGTGAAAATCACAAGCGGCGCATGGTGGTCGATTACTCCCGAACGATCAATCGCTACACTCAACTGGACGCGTACCCGTTGCCTAATATTGACACTATGGTAAATGACATTGCCAAGTTCATATTTCAGCACTCTGGACCTTCGTAGTGCATATCATCAAATCCCCATCAGAAGTGAAGACAAGAAGTACACTGCGTTTGAAGCTTGTGGAGGTCTCTATCAATTCAAGAGAATCCCTTTTGGAGTGACCAATGGAGTCGCGGCGTTTCAAAAAATGATCGATCACATTGTCAAAGTATCCGGTGTAAAAGATACGTTTGCATACGTAGACAACGTCACTGTTTGTGGACAGTCCAAATCTGAGCATGATGTCAACTTGCAACATTTCTTGGATACTGCTGAAAAGTACAGGTTAACATTGAATATGGACAAATGCACGTTCGGCACCTCGTCGATCAGTTTGCTAGGTTACAACATCAATAATGGTCAGTTGCAACCAGATCCTGAGCGGTTGAAACCTTTAATGTCGCTGCCTCTTCCCTCTGATATGAAGGGTTTTCGGAGAGGTATGGGCATTTTCGCACACTACTCTAGATGGATACCGCGTTATTCTCTGAAAATCCGGCCTCTAGTTCATGCATCTTTTCCACTCAACGCTGTGGCGGCCAAAGCATTTGAAGACATCAAATCTGAAATAGCCGAAGCTGTGGTCATTGCTGTCGACTATTCGAAACCCTTTGTCGTAGAGACTGACGCTTCAGACTTCGCTATTGGTGCTACGCTGAGCCAGAACAGCAGGCCGGTTGCATTTTTCTCCAGAACGTTGTCTCGTAGCGAACGTCATCATTCAGCTGTTGAGAAGGAAGCATACGCGATTGTCGAATCTCTTCGTAAATGGAGACACTATTTACTTGGTCGTCATTTCCAATTCGTCACAGATCAGAAATCTGTTTCATTTATGCTCGATAGCAAACAACACGGGAAGATCAAAAACGACAAGATCACTCGGTGGCGTTTGGAATTATCTTGTTACTCATATGATATTCTCTATCGTCCCGGTAAAGATAACAATATCGCAGACGCCCTCTCCAGGAATATCTGCTCTTCTTTACCTGCTGATCATCTGAAGGAACTGCACATATCCCTATGTCACCCGGGTATAACAAGAATGTTTCATTATGTTCGCAATAAAAACTTGCCATACTCAATCTCTGACATAAAAAATATGACATCTTCTTGCTCCGGGTGTGCCGAAATCAAACCGAAATTCTTGAAGCATAGTCCTGGTCAATTAATAAAAGCCACTTAGCCCTTTGAACGCTTGAATGTGGACTTCAAAGGTCCATTGCCGTCAACAGGAAGAAATCGTTATTTCTTAACCATCATTGACGAATTCAGTAGATTTCCGTTCGTTTATCCTTGTAAAGACATGACTGCGTCTACTGTTATTGAATGTTTTCGACACCTGTTTTCTGTGTTTGGCATGCCGGCTTACATCCATTCTGACAGAGGAACAACTTTCATGTCTGATGAATTGCGACTTTTTCTGGTTAATCACGGGGTAGCGTGCAGTCGCACCACAGCGTATAATCCCCAGGCAAACGGTCAGGCCGAACGCTATAATGGCATTATTTGGAGGACTATATCTCTGGCTCTCAAGTCTAAAAATTTGCCGAGTAGTATGTGGGAAACAGTGCTGCCTGATGCTCTACACTGTATTCGAAGCCTCCTCTGCACCGCCACTAATCAAACACCTCATGAGAGAATGTTTCATCACATGAGAAAGTCTGCAAACGGGTTGTCTATCCCCTCATGGCTGTCTACTCCTGGTATAGTTCTGATGAAGCGGCAAAATAGGAGCAGCAAATACGAATCGCTTGTTGAAGAAGTGGAGTTGATCGAGGCTAACCCTGAGTATGCACATGTTCGCCTTCGGGATGGTCGTGAAACCACTGTCTCATTACGCCATTTGGCTCCTGCTGCTGCTGATGACCGCCAGTCTTCGTACAGTGAAACTCCGGTTACTCATGAGTGTCAACCAGATGATTTGCCCAATATAATTCAGGCTCCTGAGTTCGTGGATAGTGTGGACGAACAAAGTGTGGCGCAACTGTCATCTCGGAATCCTGAAGCCTTCTGTCGTTCTGGTTTATCTCCCGAACCATCACCAGTAAACGGCAAGAACCAGGTACTGCGACGCTCTTCACGTGTGTCGAGAAGACCTTCATACCGGAAAGATTATGAGTGATATGCTTGTTTATGTCAGTTCTTGTATGTACATGTGTTTGATCTTAGCGGGGGTGAATGTAGTATTTCTGGTTGATATATTTTATTGTTTCTTGATGCTGTTACATTAATACGCTATGTTTACGTTTGTGGTGTGTTTGTTTTGGTTTGTTGAATCAGTTAGTTATGCCAGTGCTTAAACGTTGAATAAAGCCTATGTTCGGGTATGTTTGAGTTATTGATTCGTATTCATTTCAACGTTTTATACAATCATGACTTCAGCCACATTGAAGTACGAATGGCCATTAAATCGTCTGGTGAAACAGCAGTGGGTCCAGACGGTTTACATTACGATTTCTTCCGACACATCCCTAGCTCGTGTTTTAATTACATTCTTAATTTTTTTAACCACATTTAGAAGTCGCAGGTATATCCTAGCCGGTGGAAGCATCACACGATCATACCGATCTTGAAGCCCGGAAAAACACGCCATGCCGTGACGTCTTACCGTCCGATAGCAATGAGCAGTTGTTTCGGAAAATTATTAGAACGTATGGTCGGAGCGAGACTGAAAAATGTTCTCGAGCTCAACAATATCATAGATGAACACCAATGTGGATTCAGACCAAACAAATCCACAATGGAACACGTCGTAAGGCTCGAGACCATCATCAGAGAAGGCTTTAAGGATATACTGTGCACATTGGTGGTATTCCTAGATCTTAAACAGGCATACGACACCGTTGTACCGCAAATTCTTTTATTCAAACTTCATCGAATGGGCTTCAGAGGGAATTTAGCAGGTTTTTTAAGGAATTTTATCTCATCAAGAAGGACATTTCGAGTGAATCTGAATGAACATTTCTCAGATATCCACAAAACAGATATAGGACTACCTCAGGGGAGCTGTTTGTCACCCATCCTTTTTAACATAATGGTGAATGATATGTTTGACGCCATTCCTGATGGAATTCAGTTTGCCCAGTATGCGGATGACTGCGCTCTTTGGATTCAGGGAAGCGATTCTAAATTGCTGGGCGAACATATTCAAGACGCCTTGAATATCCTCACCGACTGGGCAGAATAAAACGGGATGAGATACTCAGGAAGCAAATCCACTGCAGTTCTATACACAGTGGATAACCATAAACATAGGAGCTCACTCGAAATTTCACAAGAGTTTATTCCCTATGAGAATTTTCACTAATTTATCGGTGTGATTTTAGATAAATCCTTGACCATGCGCGAACATATTTCACACATGAAGAAAAGATGCGAACAAAGGTTGAATGTTTTACGAGCAATTGCAGGAAATAATGTAGCAGGAGCCAATCGCGTCATTCTTCAAAAGGCATTCAAGTCCTTGATCTTGCCAGTGCTGGACTATGGAGCTCAGGTGTACATGTCGGCAAGCCCTTCTGCACTGAGCACCCTGGAGCCCGTACAAAACGAATGTCTCCGCATCATCACTGGAGCGTTTCGTACAACACCAGTGGAAGTGTTACGGGCTAGTACAGGTATTGCTCCTTTATCAACGCGTCACAAAAAAACTGGCTATCAGATATGCATTGAAAGCGTACTACAACAACACGCACATTTTGAAGCCACTATTTAATTTTCACCCTGAACATTCGGACATCCCATCTGTTTTTACGAGAAGAAACTGCATTTTAGCAAAAACATTTAGCAGACGTGTTTTATCCTACATTGACGAATTCAGTATCGCTCTACCGTCGGCTGACTGCGCTGCACGGGAACACATTACGCATGCCCCATGGAGCCTATCAGTACCGAGGGTCAACCACTTGTTTTCAGAGCCAAAAGACTTCGTACCACCTGTTGTCGTCCAATCCTTGACAACAGAGCTGCTTCACAAGTTCCGTGATTTTGTTCACATTTATACCGACGGTTCGAAAGACAACGACAGAGCCGGATGTGCCGTCTATATTGCAAATACAACCGATGAGACAACACACCGATATAGACTTCCATCCTACGTCTCCGTATTTCATGCTGAGCTATTTGCCATTTCCAGGGCTCTATACATAGCGGAAAAATATCATTACAGCAAAACACTGATTTTGACAGACTCCAAATCTTCACTGGAATATATCTCATCTCATGGACCATGATCCAGTGCACGAGCGAATCCTTAACTTATATAGTCGGATCGTACGCACAGGCAACTCTTGTCAATTTGCATGGATCCCAGGGCATATGGGGATAAGTGGGAATGTTGAGGCCGACCTCCAAGCTAAAGAGTCGTTGCAAGAACCCGTCATCACTCCATATCCATTCAACAGGACCATGGTGAAGCAATTGGTGGAACCATTCTTCATTAAACATAAAAAATGCGAATGGGAATCAAAAAGAAAACGATATTTTTACGGCAAGATGGCTGACTCAGGTCACTGGTTAGATAATCGAATACCCCGTGAGCTAGAAATGAAGCTAGCGAGATTACAGTTTGGCCACTCATACCTGACCCAAGCTCATCTTTTAGAGGGAAGACCACCTCCACAGTGTGAGAGATGCGGTGTTCGCCTAACAGTGGAACATATCCTGTTGGAATGCGGAAAATACGCTGTGGGCCGCAGACCACTGATTTCGTATTGCGACTCCCGTGCCATCGATTTTAGCATCTCAAGCATTTTAGACTGCACTCAGCTTGACATTATAAAATTGGTATTAAGTTTTCTACAGGAATATGATCTGCTAATGAAAATATAGCATTTGTATAGTGGTCGATATTTTATTTATTTTACCATTTGAGCTTCATTTATTTCTGTTCGGCATATTTATGAAATTTTGCTTGGTTCTTCCTTGGTTTTACCAGAGATTTCCGCTATAACTATATCCTTGATAATCATTTTCTCGAATCCAAAATCCGTCTGAATACAATTGTGGCGCGAAGGAATCACGTTCCGGTTCGTCATTGGAGGGCGTGAAATGGTCGTGATCGGCCGAAACGCCAACAACAACAACAACAGGCTACAGTGCGATTGTGATCAGCTGATTATCGGACGATTGTTGTATGATTTGACGTCGGCTACGCCCTTTTGGCGAGCTGACCAGGTAATGAGATTGATTCTAGGCTTTAGTCAGGTTAGGACAGTTGTAGTGTGAGGTTCTGTTGTTGTAATATACGTGTTGTTCCAGCTGGTTGCTTGGGCGACGCTACATAATTTGGCGACGAGGATTAATTGGTTAATTGGGTATTTCTGTATTGTGTATTCACACATGAATATGGAGGGCGTTCCACCACCACCAGCATTCCTTCCCAGTCCAGGGCGACCGGGTATGCCATGGGCAGAATGGCGGTTCGCATTTGAGAACTATATTCTTGCATGAGGTGGGGAGGCGTTTTCTACGGCAAGAAAACGAGCAATGCTCTTGCATTGTGTCGGGACGGAGGCGCAACGAGTCTTCATTTCTCTGCCGCCACTGCAGAAGATCGAAGGGGAAGATGACTTTGAGCACGCCATTCTTTATTCTTTCTACAGACCGCAGGTCAACGTCATTGCGGAAAGATACGCCTTCCGCCAGCGACGCCAAGCATCACACGAAAGTACTGCGGAGTACGTAGCAGCGCTGAGAACACCGGTGGTAAACTGCAACTTCGGCTCACTGGAAGCTGAAATGATTCGCGACATGGTTGTCGAGTCAACCATTCATCTGGCGCTACGGGAAAGGCTTCTGTAAGATCCGAAATTAACGTTGGACTCAGTTTTGTCACAGGCGCAAGCGTTCGAGAGCTCCAGACACGAGGCGCGCCGCATGCGACCAGAAGCCGACGCCACAGCCGAAGTGGTACAGCAGGTGCTATCAAAGCCACCGACGCGCAGAGCTCCTCCACACCGCAGGATGGCATGCTCGCACTGCGGTCGACAACACGACTCTCCGAGAACCGACTTCTGTCCGGCCCGCACCAGCGCGTGCAATAACTGTGGCCGTCAAGGTCACTGGGCTAAAATGTGTAGGTCCAAGAAGGCTCCATCGAAGCCGAAAAACGTCAAAGAGGTGACGATTCTTACTTGCGAGCAGGTACACACCAGCAAGTTGATGTGCGACGTCCTCATTCGAGTGGACAGCGGCAAAAGCGCCAACGTCGAACTGCAAGTGGACACTGGCGCCAGCGTGTCGGTGCTGAGCCTGCCGCTGGCGAGGACGCACTTCAAGGGCTCCGCCGTGCTGCCTACAGACACCCGTTTGTTCGGCGTGGGTTATCGGCCGATAAACGTCATCGGTACACTGCGCGCCGACGTCACGGTAAGGGGTCACACTGCATCGACAACTTTTTACGTTATCGACACCCCGTCATCGGAAGGACTATTGGGCCTCGCTACGCTGGCAGATCTGGACCTGTCTATTCACCCGGGCGGCGGAATTGTGGCGAAGGTCGCGGCAGAATCGCACGACAAGAAACTGCCTGCAATCCTTATACCGTATTCGTATACGATTGAACACATGCCAGGACACCGCATTCCCGGCGCCGATGCTCTGTCACGCCTTCCACCGCTCACCGCGGTAAGTGTCGACCGGAATATGACGGGGACAATGGCGAAGTCATCGCTATGCTGGAGAGCTTCACCAGCATATATCAGCAAGATGTGCGCAAAGCAGCGCGTGACGACCCAGAACTAGTGGGGTTACGCAACTCGTTGGTCAACGGATTCCCCAGGTCAGCAAGGCATTGTGACGCGTTGACGAAGCCTTATCATGCAATTCGGCACGAACTCTCATCAGATGGCGACCTGGTGCTTCGAGCAGGATACCAGCTGGTCGTGCCGTCCAGTCTCCGCCCATCATTCCTCGCACGCGCGCACTGTTCACACGACGGCATCATAAGGACAAAACAGTACCTGCGTAGCATGTCCTGGTGGCCGGGGATGGATTCGGACGTCGAACGTCTCGTCAATGAATGTCCTCAGTGCCAATTGAGCGACAAAGTTTTGACTACACAGCACCGACCGACGCCACTTACACCAGTGAGTCTGCCGGCAAAACCGTTGGAGAAAATCGGCATCGACGTCGTGGGTCCAATTAACGGAGCACCGCACGACTGTCGCTTCGCTAATACATTGATTGACTATCATTCGAAGTGGGCCGAAGTTGCGTTAACATCGGACGTCAGTACACCACAGGTCATTCAATTCTTGGACCAGATATTCTCCCGAGAAGGATATCCTGACGCCCTGGTGTCGGATAACGGGCGCCAGCTTGTCAGCGATGAATTTACGACGTACTTACGGCACCGAGGTATTCAACACTCTCGTTCGGCGGCCTACTGGCCACGTGGCAACGGGGCGGTCGAGCGATTCAACCGCACGTTCAAGTCTTGGCTGCAAGGGTCACATCTCGGCGTTTTGAAGTCTCGCGTGCGTCAATTGTTGGCGGTCTATAGAGCTACTCCTCACTGTAGCACCGGGGAAGCACCTTCTGTGTTGCTACACGGCCGACAGATGAGGTTTTTGCTGCCGGTGACAGAGAAGCCTTCACGTCTGGACGAAGTACGGCAGAGGGTGACTCGCCAGCAACGACGCAACTGTCGCAACTACAATCGTCGTCAGGCGGCCCGTGATACGCAACTGAAGCCGGGAGATCGAGTCTGTGTACGTGTACAAGGTCATCTGCCAAAGACAGCACGCAGTTTTGGACAGCCACAGACCATCGTGGCTCGTCGGGGATCATCGTTCCGGTTGGATGACGGGTCCGTCAGAAATCCTGCCCATCTGGCCAAGACGGAATGCGACGCGCATCGCGACGGTGACGTGACGACGACGGACGACGTTCTTCGGTGGCCACCGGAAGATTACGCTGTTGTCACGAATGGAGACGCGGACGACAGGCACGCCGATTATGACAGACGACAACAGGCCGACGCTGGAGATCGGTACGACGCCGGGTCCGCCGAGGACGAGTCGACGGATGCCACCGGTGCGGCCGAGATCGTGGAGCCGCCGCAGCCAGCGCCAGATCTTCCGCCATCACCGCGAGGACGCATCCGCCGACGCCCCCGTAGATTCAACGATTATGTGATGTCAGATATATAGTTTGAATTTATGTAAGGGGGTATATGTAGTGTCGAAAAATGATATATATATATATATATATATATATATATATATATATATATATATATATATATATATATATATATATATATATATATATATATATTTGTGACAATCATGGCGCAATGGGCTCAATATGTAGAGGCTACAGTGCGATTGTGATCAGCTGATTATCGGGCGATTGTTGTATGATTCGACGTCGGCTACGCCCTTTTGGCGAGCCGACCAGGAAATGAGATTGATTCTAGGCTTTAGTCAGGTTAGGACAGTTGTAGTGTGAGGTTCTGTTGTTGTAATATACGTGTTGTTCCAGTTGGTTGCTTGGGCGACGCTACATATATATTGAATATTGTATATTGAATATAATAAGTTTCATCATTTCATTCAGCAGATCAATTATTTGCAGATATAAAAGTACAAACACTTCAAATATTTACACAAATACTACAAATATGCACACAAACTTAGTGTCCCTAATGAGACTACGAATGAAAGCGGGTCGCATTATTCAGAGTGGTAATCCTGACCAGAAAAACGGGCAATATTTTCGTGTAGGAAAAAAACGACTGATGAAATATATTTAATGCACAAAAAGGTATTTGAACACAAATAAATACATCGAAGAAACCATCATCCATGAAACCAGTTCTTAAAAAAGGCTACTAATAGAAGACCAATTAATTTGGTTCAACTTTCCTTGATCTGCCGCCAATTTGTTTCTAAATCTCTACATCTGCGAAAACATTAAAAAATTATTATGAATAAAACAATTGTTTAAAAAAACTGTTTAAGTCAAGTGGCTTATAGCCGCTTATACGTAACAGCAGGCTACTTGCTATTGTAGTGTCTGTCTATGCTTTTATTAATTAATCTTTTGATCATTTTCATTCCTCATTCAATATTCATAAATAGTATAATTTCTGTATTTTACTTTGTATTTGCTTGTTTAATTTTCAGTTAATGACAAATGAATGTCGTTAAAATCAAGACGTTTAGATTTGTTACTTGTTTCGTCAAGGCATTAACTATTTTCGGTTTATTGCTATTTGTATTACATTTTATGTCATGTTAATTAATTTCATTGTAAACTTACTGATTAATTTGTTATATGTGATTTATATTAAATGTTTATATATATTTGCATCAATAGACGCCATCGCTGATTGGTACGCCAAAGCAGAAAATACTAGAATGTTCCGAGGCGTCAAGTATGTTGTGTGTGGACGAGAATACACTCTCTCTTGTGCGTCCGAACCTTGTCTCATGTGTTTCATGTTATGTTATGTGTGGTAAAATTGATTTAACCAGAGTGAACCACCACATTGGTGACCCCTTCGTTTTGAATACTGCATTTTATATATTATTCTGCATATTTCGATTTGGCAATATGTCTACCGATGATACAACTATGTGCGCTTCTTCTGTGAATGGAATTGGTATCAAACCACCGCCGTTCATGGAGAGTTCTATAGAGGGATGGTTTACCATCATGGAAGCACAATTTCGTCTTTCAAATATCACGGTTGAGTCCACAAGGTTTTTTCACGTCATCGCTGCTCTTCCTCCCAACGTCGTGGGTAAGATTGCTCCTACGACAATCAGTAAGCAGTCATATTCTGAGCTGAAAGAAGAGGTACTTCAAACATTTGAAAGGTCGAAGGCAGAGTTGTTTGACGAGCTCATATCTACCACGGTAATGACAGGTAAGCCGTCATTGTACCTGGGTGAGCTATTGTCACGAGCGCGGAGAGTGAATGTCACAGAAGACCTGGTACGCCATAAATTCACTCAAGCGTTACCAGCATCGATTGGACCTGGACTTGCAGCGCAAAAAGAAACGCCACTGGTCCAATTAGGGAAACTGGCAGATGAGTTGATGCCACTCGTGCAGTCGCAATGTCTCGCCGCACCCTCCACGTCTACTGCAATGCTGCCAGGTCGTCGTCGAGAACACAGGAACTACTGGATAACAGCAGCCAATCGACATCGTGGTCTTCAACCATTCCATGACAATCAGTGGCCTAAGATCCGTCGTGGCCACATATTTTACGGCACAGCCACGCGGACATGTAAACCATGGTGTCAATGGCCGAATAAGTCGCCAAGCTTGGAAATCCAGCCGACCTCCAGGAGCTCGTCGCCTTTGCCGGTCAACCGCTCAAGTGTTTTCACTTCGGCGGAAAACTAGAGCGGCAGGTCATGGTAGCTGCACCATATGGCCTGCCGTTTCTAAGAGTCGCAGCCCGTATCAACGACAAATGGCTGAATTTCATAGTCGACACTGGTGCCGGCGTGTCTATTATACCCCGGAACGCAGTAAACATGCTGATGCTACAACCAACATCGATACGCATATCAGCAGCCAACGGCCAGCCCATGTTGGTGCATGGTGAAGTCCGTTTGGATATTGTTCTCCACAAATTGCGTTGAAAGTTTACCTGGACTTTTATTGTCTCTGACGCAGTTTCACCGTTGCTGGGACACGATTTTCTCAGTCATTTCAAGCTCGTGGTAGAATCTACCACGAGCTGGATTCGTAGCTGGATTGAAGAGCAGGTTGTTCTTTTAGCCGGAATCCAAATTTTGGAAGTGTCGCTTCACGGTCGTACCGTGCTCGTTTCGTAGACAGGGCATCAATATTATCATATTTCCTTTGGGCATGAACCTTGTCGCGATGGTTTGAAAGTTTGGAAGGACGTAGTGATGCATTTGACATCACCACTTGTAATGCATATACATATATGTGTATATGCAAGTGTGAGTGTATTGGTGTGACTGCCTGTATGTGTGTGCGCTGACTAATCAATCCTGCAGAACGATGAGATTGTGTTACGGTTGTGTATGTATGTACTCACATAGTTGTACTCACATAGTTGTTCTACAGGATATGAGCTAAGCTCGTGCTGTCCCGTCTCTTTTCCATAATTTATCTAACATATTTTTGAAGGAACTTAAATTTCTAGCTTCAACTATTTTGCTGTCTAATTGGTTCCACTGATCTACGCTCCTAAACGGGAAACTATAATTTTTTACATCTTTTCGACAACGTGTTTTCCTCAGTTTTTTTAGTGTCCTCTACGCACATTTCCTTGAAAAACTAATCCGATGTCGTCTGTGTTGACCGTGTCATTTATGCATCTATATATGTTTATTAAATCACCTCTTTCTCAACTCTCATCAAGCCTGGGTAATTCAATTTTCCTCAATCTGTCCTCGTAAGACATGTTTTTCAAGTTTGGTACCAAATTTGTGGCTAGTCTTTGAATCTTTTCTATTTTATTTATACGTCTCACTTCGTGTGGAGACCAAACTACAGCTGCGTATTCGATCTTTGGCCTAATTAGAGCTATCAGGATTTTTCTGAACATATTCTCATCCATGTAGTTGAATACTCCTCTCGTTTTTGAAATAATTGCATACGACTTGGCGAAAAGGTCATCAATGTGCGCCTGCGGTGACAGATCATTCTGGATAATCACACCAAGATCTCGTTCCTTGTCCACCTCTCGCAGCGTGACGCATCCCAGTGCATAGTCCACAGATGATCTCTTCCCGCTTTTGCCAAATTTCATGACATGACACTTTGTTTCGTTGAGGCTCATTAACCATTTTGGACACCATTCTTGAATCTTGTCGATGTCACATTGCAATTGTTCACAGTCTCTCTTACTCGTTATGACTCTCATCAATTTGGCATCGTCGGCAAAAAGGTGAACGATGCTGTCCAGATCGTTCGTTATATCATTGATATATATCAGAAACATTATTGGTCCGAGCACAGAGCCTTGTGGTACCCCACTTTTCACCCGCTTCCACGAAGAAGCCGCTCCCCTCACAGTTGTACTCATTTTTCTATCGGTCAAGTAATGTTCCATCCATTTCAATAGTGGTCCTTGTATTCCTCCACAATACTCCAGTTTCCACAGAAGCCTCCTGAATGGGACCTTGTCGAAAGCTTTGCACAAGTCCAAGTATATGCAGTCCACCCACTTGTCCCTCTACTGTACAGCATCAACAATTTTGTTGTAAAAGAATAAAAGACTCGACACACATGATCTTGATTGTCTAAATCCGTATTGTGCATTTGACAAAACCTTTTCTCTCTCCAGGTGTTTTACCCAATGGTTCCTGATGATTTTTTCACACACTTTACATATCACGCTGGTCAGTGATATAGGCCTGTAGTTGGATGATTCCTCTTTCGAACCCTTCTTGTGAATTGGAACAATGCTCGAACATTGCCATTGTGAAGGAACTTCACCCAGGCGCAAGCTAGTACATATGACGTCATACAATGGCTCCGTCAACTCTTCCCTGCATTCCCTGATAATGCTCCCCTCAATTCCGTCTGGTCCAACCGATTTCCCATTCTTTAACTTCGACAGTCTCTCGATCAGATCTTTCTTAGATAAATACACATCTCCCATAGGCCTACATTTCGGCAAGATTCGACTTCCATCAAAGGGACTTTCATCGGTGAACACCATGTGAAATCTATAATTCATAATTTCGCAGATTTTCTCTGGTTCAGTAACGGTCTCGCCTTCATGTTGAATTCTTTCGATGCCCACGTAATTTTTCATCTTTCCGTTGACATACTTGTAGAACATCTTCGGTTCTTTTTCACATTTTTCAACTATACTTTTTTCATAATTCATTGTTTCTTCTCGTCTTATTTTCACGTAATTGTTTCTGGCTCTTTTGTACTCTTTCCAGTGCTCATAAGTATTTCTCTTTCGCAATATGTTCCATGCTTTTTCTTTGTCCTCTCTTGCTTTTTCACATCTTTTGTTGAACCAAACATTTTTCTTGGTGTATGATATTTTTATTCTTGGAACATATCTTTCAACACCGAGCTTGTACACGTCAACAAAATAATCAAAATTTTTTTGAACATCCGTCATTGTCAACATAGCGGTCCAGTCGACCTCATCAAAGTATCTCTTAAGCTGTTTTATGTTGGCTTTGTCATAGTTCAGTTTATCAACGTAGTATTTACGGGTACCTTTTGCAGGTTTTCCATACTCTAAAACTGCCTCTATCAGCACATGGTCGCTTTTGCCAATTGGACTCTTATACGTCAACGATTTTATTATGTCCATTTCATCAGTAAAAACCAAATCTAGTTTTGATGGCTCGTCTGAACCCCTGAATCGAGTATTCTCTTGAACCCACTGATTCATGTAATTTTTCATCATCAGTGTCATAAGTCTTGAATTCCATGAGTTCGGTGATCCGTTTGCGTTCCAATTTTGCCAGTCAACTTCCTTACAGTTAAAATCTCCTACAATTGTTAAGTTTTTGTACTTGTTCATCAGATAGCATAGTTCATTCAGAGTATCATTGAGCATTTCTTCAAACTCGTTCAGCTTCCATGAACTACTTCTTGGCGGCACATAAACCGCCATGAAGTGTTTCACACTGTCCAAGAGTTTTATCTCTAACATTATTAATTCCGCCTTCATTCCAATATACACCACGTTTGCATTAATATCGTCTCTTGTCAACACCATCACTCCCCCTCCCGCTTTTTTATTTCTATCCCTTCTGTATATGTTATACCTGCTATGAACCAAGCCTTGAACTACAATATCTTCTTTGAGTTTTGTTTCTACTATAGCAACAATGTCAGGGTTTTTTCCACACAGGTATTCATTGAGCTCGATTCTACTCGACATATACCCGTCGATGTTTGTGTACATTAAGCTTGTGTGTGCCTTTCTGTCTGTTCCTTCGCATCCGTTGCTGCCATACGATACCATTTCTTGATTTTTCCGTGTACCAACTTCCAATGAAACTCCTTTTTTTCTTCCTCTGTCAGTTTCTCGTTTTTTTCTTTCATTAGTTGGACTTTTTCCTTGATTAATGCTCTTTCTTCCTGCGTGGAGTCTGGTTTGATCCAAACCTTGCTGTATTCGGCATGGTCTTTCAGCTTCCATGTGTTGTTCAACACTTCGTCAGCTGCTTCCTTTGACCTGTACTTGATTCTCATGGGTCGCGAGTTTTTAGCGTCGTATTTTCCAATTCGATGCATATCTGTCATATCATCTTCCTTCACTTCTACATCTAAAGCACTTAGCAACTTTTTCGCCCTTCCTCTTTCCTTTTCCTCCCTCTTGGATTTCGAGGCGATAGTTTCTTCTTCAATGCCAAATATTATGACATTTTTATCTTTTTCAACCATTTGTTTCACCATCTGCCTCTTCTTATTCAACACTTGAACACAAGCCCTCTCCATCTCGGCCTGTTTATTTTTTTGCTGCTCTTCCATGACATGTTCTAAATCATGCACTCTTACTTCATGACTCTTCTTCCATCCTTTTTGCTCAACTTCAATTTTTTTCAGGTCCTCTACTTGTCTTTTGCCATTTTCTTCGATGTTACTCAACCTCTTTTTTAGATCTACGTTCTCATTTGTCAATGATGTCGTCTGCTCCCTCAAGCATTTGTTTTCTTCAATAATATCCTCATTGATTTGTCGAACATTTGCCAACTCTTTTTCCAATAGTTCTGTCATCTGTTCTTTCAATTGTCTCTTTTCTTCTTCAATCGTGCCTTGGTTTAAACGCACTTGTTCCAACTCACTCTCGAGTGATCCCATAGTTTCCTTCAGTTGGTGGAATTGTTCTCGCAGTTCATCGATTTTCGACGTATTTTTCTCAACGCTCGACTCATAGGTCTCACCCTTCTTCTCTCTCAGTTTTGGGCCTTTCCCTGACATTGTTTCTACTGAGACAGGACAGCACTCACCTCACCCTGAACCCCGAGAACACCCGAATTGACGTTTGAGGCAATCAATGAAGACTGTTCACAGCTCACTCACTGGTTCACTCACTTCCTCTATCTCACGCACGCACACAGACACACACACTCACACACACACCCACACACACACGCGCCATCACACACCCACGCTCACACACACACGCGCCATCACACACCCACGCTCACACACACACGCGCCATCACACACCCACGCTCACACACACAGTTTGACAAACGGACAACCGTTCGCAGCAATGTGTACACACCAAACACTCAAACACCAAACACTCAAACACGCGTCACGAAATCAGACATGATCAGCTCAAACACAACCGCACTCGCTCACGACAAATCACAGACTGATTCACAGTGCTTGTGTGTGTGTGTGTGTGTGTGTGCATGAATGCGGTATTGTCTTACGTATGTGTGTATGATTGCATGTGTGTATGTGTGCAGTGGCAATGCTCAGTGACAATAAAGCGCAGTTTGCTGGGAGACGCGCTCGTGTCTGTTGACTACAAGCTATTTCGCACGTATTAGCATGGATTCAGTTAAGCTATCGGAAATAATTCGTACGTTCGATGGAACTACGGATTTGTCAGTGTGGATTGAGAAGCTCAGATACGCTGCCAAATTGAAGAAGATTGAGGATTTGGCGTCACTATTCCCTCTTTTTCTCGAGGGGAAAGCGTTTCAGGTTCTCCAGCAGCTCTCAGAAGAATCAAGACAAAATGAGAAGAGTATTGTGAAAGCCCTTCAGCTGTCGTTTGGCACGACTCCGTGTTCTGCCTACGAGCAATTCAGAATGTGCAACAGTCGTAACTTTGAGTCGCTGGATTCGTTCATGGCGGAGTTGAAGAAATTGGCATTATGTGTCGCAGAAAAAAAAGTGTGTGTGTTTGTGTGTGTGTTTGGGCTATGATGTTTCCGTATGCAAGTGTGTATGTTAGCGCGAGTGAAAGTGTGCGCGTGTTTGTGTGGCTGTGGTCCTTGCGCGAGCGGTAGATGATTGTTTGTGGATGCGTACGTGTCTGTATGCGCAGCACTGGTTATACAGGCAGATGGTGTGCACGTGTGTGTATGTGTATGCATGGAGTGTGTGTGTGCGTGTGTTGGTGTGCGTGTGTGCTGAACTTTGTTGGTGACTGTAACTAGGGGAAAAGGGGAGTCGGTCTTGAAGCGTGTCTACGAGTGGTGTGGTCTTGTAGGCGCGCGTGGGACATCGCCGTCCCACGCGCGCCTGTCTTTCAATACATGTTTCTGTGTACGTTGTGGAGTTGGACTTCGGCATCTTACAAGCTATTTCGGCATCTTGTTGTTTTTGGATGGTTTTATTGGAGAGTTTCGGTGTGGTGGGAGCTTTGACCCGGTTTCGGCACCAGTTGTGGCGATCATCAGAGGCGGACAGGCATAGAGCGATGTTCAGCGACGTGTCAAGAGTGTTGCAGGGGGAGACTGTGGAGCAAGGTGCCGGCTGAAGACAGTAAGGGGGAAACTGTGGCCGATGGTGCTCGTCGGCCCGCCTTCTCGATGCGTCGCTGACCCGTCAGAGGAAGCTGCTGGAGGGTTGATGAATTGGGACTACCGAAGCCGGAAGATCTGAGCGGAGGACGGGACGGAGCGGCTTGTGTGGACGGTGGATCACGGCCGGCTGCGACAGGGTGCTGAGGAGCACGGGTGTTTGCTGAGGAGCACGGATGTTGCTGGGGCCGAGGAGTGTTGTGCCCTGTCGCGGCGGCCGGTAATAGAGAAGACGGCAGGTTACGGCGGAGCAATGAATAGCACGGGCGAGGCGGGAGCGCAGGGGGTCGCTGGGGCCTAACGTGTTGTGCTTCGCCGTAACCATGGAGTGTGTTTCTGGTGAAGGTTGTGCTGGATGGATCGGAGCTGGTTGTACTTGTGTATTTTGGTTTGTGTTTTTTTTTGGTTTCCGTCATCGGTTTGACTTGAGTTTTACCTGTATGTTACCGTATCTGAAACTTTGATATATATATCACGGCGGCGTGTGGTATATTGCTGAGCCATTAGTGTGTGTGTTTGTGTGTGTGTGTGTGTGTGTTTGGGCTATGATGTTTCCGTATGCAAGTGTGTATGTTAGCGCGAGTGAAAGTGTGCGCGTGTTTGTGTGGCTGTGGTCCTTGCGCGAGCGGTAGATGTTTGTTTGTGAATGCGTGCGTGTCTGTATGCGCAGCACTGGTTATACAGGCAGATGGTGTGCACGTGTGTGTATGTGTATGCATGGAGTGTGTGTGTGTGTGCGTGTGGTGGTGTGCGTGTGTGCTGAACTTTGTTGGTGACTGTAACTAGGGGAAAAGGGGAGTCGGTCTTGAGGCGTGTCTACGAGTGGTGTGGTCTTGTAGGCGCGCGTGGGACATCGCCGTCCCACGCGCGCCTGTCCTTCAATACATGTTTCTGTGTACGTTGTGGAGTTGGACTTCGGCATCTTACAGTGACCTCGCGCCGTCTGATGAGAAATGGGTCGCCTGTCAGTTTCTGCACGGACTTCCACCAGGAATACAGCAAACTGTGAGGGCTACCAGTGGCGCAGAGCTCAGCCTAGAACAGCTTCTCGTCTGCTCGAAACAAGTTGAAGCTGGAATTCGCTCGGCGGACATCCAATCTGTAGACAAAGTTTCTAACGCTTTTGCATACGGTGTATCTACCAACGAACAGAGAACGGACTGTACCTGTGTGCGCAACAAAAATCAGGTGAGCTCTGACACGACCACATCCATGTCAAGACGCAAATTAATATGTTTTAACTGCGGTAAATCTGGTCACTTTGCTCGTCATTGCAGAACCAACGTAAAATATGTTAATTCGGGAAACGGCAAACGGGGGACGCATAGGTGTCGGCTTCCTCTCGTCGTCTAATAATGATGCCGTGTTGTCAATTGATATGGAGGTGAACGACAAAACAATGCCGGTTTTGGTTGATACTGTCTGTTTGAGTTGTCTTCTTAGTGTATCGTGTTGTGTATATTGGAAAAAATGTGATGTAAGCATTCTAACAATGAGTGGTGTTAGTCACCGATGTCTTGGCTCTACCACTGTCTGTTTGAGAGTTCCTCGTCAACCACCGAAATTTGTTGAAGCATTGGTGGTGAACTTTTGTCCTCTAAACTTCAATTTTGTCCTGGGAATGAACGGTGTATCGGCTCATGGCGGAGCGGTTATTATTGGCGAGGGGGAGATATTATATCGTTATTGATATCGATACTATATCGTTATTGTATGACTCGTCTGGGTTTTGGGCTCAATGTAGCAACAATAATAATGCAGACGATTCTAGAAGCTGTGCTCAAACGAAATTCACTGATACATTCTGCCACTTCATCTTATATTGACGATGTGCTTGTAGATGAGTCGATTGTCAGCACCCAAGTTGTTGTGAATCACTTGAGAGCGTATGGTCTGGAGTGTAAGGCACCTGAACGTTTGGATGGTGGTGCTCGGGTGCTCGGTGTTCGTGTCGAGAAAAAACACGACCATCTGCACTGGCAGCGAGATAACGACTTCGGTGTGATTCCCGATAAGCTCACTCGCCGGTCGGTCTTTTCACTATGCGGAAAACCCACTGGTCATCTGCCAGTGTGCCAAACGGAGAGCCAACGCCGTCACTAATGGCTGGGATGCAAGATGACAACAAAATCAGGCAAATGTTGACGGAGACCATTGATCGTGTCAGGAAGTCTGACCCAGCAACTGGTCGTTGGGACGTGGGTGTCAAAAATGTCAAAGTATGGACAAATGCCAGCTCTGTGGCACTAGGCGTTGTTCTGGAAATTGACGGCTGTGTTGTCGAGGACGGGTGTTGGTTGCGCACTGACGATGCTGCGCACATCAACCTAGCGGAGTTGGATGCTGCCGTTAAAGGCGTGAATTTGGCACTCATGTGGGGTGTCACAGAATTTGAACTGCTCACAGATTCACAGACAGTTTATCACTGGGTTCGTGATGCTCTGAGTGGTCGAGCCAGACTGCAAACTAGAGCGATCAGTGAGATGCTGATACGCAGACGCCTGGCAACACTGGTATCGATGGTGCGAGAGTATAACCTCAAGCTGAGTGTTAAATATGTATCTTCTTCGGGCAATATTGCAGATCAGCTCACACGTGTACCTCAACATTGGTTGAAATCCGTCGGCGTGAGAGAAGAAGTTGTTTGCTGCACCAAATTGGAGAGAATTCATGAGTTGGTGAAATCAGTGCATGAGTCGTGCGGGCACCCGGGAGTGCGCCGAAAGCTGTATTATGCGAGGAAGCGTGATCCAACCATCAGGCGACGAGACGTGCAAACATCAGTGCGGTCATGTGAGGCTTGTCAGTCGGTGGATCCAGCGCCAGTGCGGTGGAAGAAGGGGAAAGTTGATATTTGTGGACTGTGGCAGCGCGTTGCTATTGACGTCACACACATTGGCGCGCAACACTATCTCACACTGATAGATTGCGGTGCGTCGCGGTTTGCTGTATGGCGCCAATTGGGATGTCAAAGCAGCAACAACATCATCAGTCAGCTGGAAAGCGTGTTTTTTGAGCGAGGTGCACCTGCAGAAATTCTAGCTGACAATGCAGCCGTGTTTCGTGGAAGTGATTTCAGCGCCTTGATGAGAAAATGGGGAATTCATCTTCGCTTTCGATGTGTTTATGAAGCCGGCGGCAATGGCATCATAGAGCGCAGCCATCGCAGTGTTAAGACAATCAGAGCGAGGTCTAATTGCTCAGTTGCTGAAGCTGTTTTTGGCACAATGTGTCTCCCACAGATAATTGTCGAGAGTCTACACCAGCAAGTCAAATATACAGGTACGATATTCGACCACCTCGTATGCTGCCTAAACAAAGCGGTCAAGAAGCAGTTCTTCAGCGATCACTCGGCTATAAACCAGGCGACTCTGTCTGGGTTCGAAGAAGGGGTAGCCGCTGTGATTCACGATCTGCTGTTGGAACTGTTACGCGTGTTGTTTCTGACCAGTGTGTAGAGGTTGATGGTGTGCCTTATCATGTTCGCAATCTCCGATTGAAAACATCGAGAGTACAGGCACAATCGCCCCGTCGAACAACACAATCATATATTGAGATCGCACCAACTAGATCATGTGTGTCAGTGTCACCGACAGTTTTATCGTCATCGGTGATTGCCGGGCCGCTGAATCAGACCGCACCAGTGGTCGAGCAAGCTGACACGCTGCCCAGTCGTTCTGGGACTCGACTGTTGCGAGCCAACCCTGTTCCTCGCCACTTGAGTTTATGATGTGCTTGTCTGTATTTGCTCTCATTGTGTATGTTTTTTGTTTTTCTATTTCAGTGTTCGTGTGAACTGTAAGTTGTTGCGGTGTCAGGTGGGGATATTTTATATGTATGTGCACGATTTGCGTATGAATATGACTTATAAGTCAGGTGGGGATGTAATGCATATACATATATGTGTATATGCAAGTGTGAGTGTATTGGTGTGACTGCCTGTATGTGTGTGCGCTGACTAATCAATCCTGCAGAACGATGATATTGTGTTACGGTTGTGTATGTATGTATTGTATTGTATTGTATCATTTATTGCCAAAAAAACAACATCACACAGGTAACACAAAATAACGAAAACATCAGAGGCAATATAGTCTGTCAAGCCATGGCTTGTTAGACAGACAATAAATATTTTTAATCTAGATTTGTGCAGTGCAACAAATTACTACAAAACATATGCTAAAACAAAACATGCAACAGAACAATGCAAAAACAGAATATATACAAAACAAACAATACAGTCATACTGTGAACGTACAAATTATGTGTTTGCCTGGAGGTTATACAAGTGGTGTTTAATTTTCGCTTTAAACGTATCTATAGACATAATGGTATATGCTGATTTAATACAAACCGGTAGACAGTTCCAAAGTTTAGGCCCAAGGTATAATATTGAATTTTTGAAGAGGCTGGTTCGGAAGGATGGACATACCAAATTCACATTATTTCTACGTGTTGTTAATGAGTGTCCTTGAATTTGAAATATGGCATCATTATTTTTCATTGATCTGTATATGGTAAGATACAAGAAATACTTGTGCACATTCTCAAGTTTTAACATTTTCTGGTTGGCGAATATCTCGTCAGCTGAATACCTGCTTTTCTTGAAGAAAATTAGTTTCAGGATGCGTTTCTGAACAGTGAAGATACATTTTAAAAATGATGGCCATGTGCAGCCCCAGACTGATATGCAGTAAATCAATTTGGAATAGCAAAGGGCATAATACAAGGTTTTCATTGCTTCCGTAGTCAGAGTTCGTCTGGTACGGTATATGACACCTGCTGTCCTAGATAATGCCCTACATACACTGGCAATGTGTTCGTTCCAATTGAAATATTCATCTATTATGACACCTAAAAAGTGTGTGCTCTTAACCCGCTGAACAACATTATTTCCAAGTTTTAATGTGTGCAGAGTATGTGTCAGAGACCTGTTTTGAAATAACATGACATGTGTTTTTTTAACATTAAGTTTCAGCTTATTATGTTCTGTCCAAAGATTTATATCATCTAACGTTTGGGACAATTTCAAGTGAAGATTTTGTAGGTCGTGATCGGAAACAATGAAACTGGTATCGTCTGCATACATGGTGAAATAGGCATTGCTAGAATTTATTATATCATTTATATACACTAGGAACAAAATTGGGCCCAAAATGGACCCCTGTGGCACTCCGCTCTTGATCACACTGTACTGAGAGCATACATCATTACAGAATACCATTTGTTTACGATCGGCCAAATAACTTTTCATTAAATCTAGAGGGGGACCCCTCAATCCACACTTTTGCAATTTAAACAGTAATATATCGTGATCTAGCGAGTCGAAGGCTTTAGAGATATCTATAAAAACTGATGCCACGTGGGATTTTTTGTCTAATTCAGAATAAATTTTTGACGCAAAGTGCAGCAGAGCCGACTGCGTGGACCTGTTTTTTCTAAATCCGAATTGACAGTTCGCGAGTAAGTTGTTTTTTTCAAGGAAATGAATCAATCTGTAAGCAATGGCCTTTTCAAATATTTTGCTTACCACTGGGAGAATTGATATTAGTCTATAATTATTGATACACGTTTTTGACCCCGATTTATGCAGTGGTAGAGATTTAGCAATATGTGCTTGTGTGTGTGTGTGTGTGCATGAATGCGGTATTGTCTTACGTATGCGTGTATGATTGCATGTGTGTATGTGTGCAGTGGCAATGCTCAGTGACAAAAAAGCGCAGTTTGCTGGGAGACGCGTTCGTGTCTGTTGACTACACCACTGAACAATGCAGACATTGTGCGCAATCCACAACGTCTCGAATGACCTTCGTAAATCCAAACTTGGCGTAGCTATCGTTCCATTTTTGAACCTTCGACATCTGAAAAACAACAATAACACGACACTCGACAACAATCACACTACACAAAATGAAAATGAAATGTTTAAAAAAATGAATGTTTGAAAAAATGAAATGTTTGAAAAATGTTCTTTCAAAACAAAACAAAAATATCAATCGTAGACAAAATTGACTTGTTACGATTTTTCTTTTTGTGGTGCACTGAAGCATACGATAATATAAACGTGAATTCGAATTTCGAGTTCGAATTTCTCCTCACTCTATCAACCTTCCGCTAGCCAATCAAATGCGCAATTTGGGTGTCTTGTTCGATCCTAACCTTTCTTTCTCGACTCATTTTTCTCAGCTTATCCGCTCGTGCCGCTTTTTACTCCGACAATTTTACCCTATTCGTTCGTCGATTGATGTCTCATCCGCTAGTCTTCTGGTAAACTCCTATATCTTTTCTAAGATCGACTATTGCAACTCGCTCTTCTTCCATCTTCCCTTGAAATCTATCCGCCAACTCCAAGCAGTGATCAACCTTGCTTGTCGGTTTGTACTGAGGCTTCCTCCGCGAACCCCTACTTCGGTGCATATCTGACAGCTCGGTTGGTTACCTGCTCTTTCTCGTATCCGCTATAAGGTATGTTGTCTGGTCTTCAAACTTATCCACTCTCCCTCTTCTCCTTCATATCTCCGTTCCCTATTGACTCTCAATAATCGCACTTCTTGTCGCATTCCTGTGCCATTAGTCTGTCCTCCTGCTCTTAATCAATCCTCTTGGTCATCCAAATCTTTTTATTTCTCTGCTCCTCGTATCTATAACTCGCTTCCATCTTACCTTCACCACAAGTCTTCATTCCGATCCTTTTCTGCTGATCTTCATAAATATCTGCTCACTCGTTCTCTTGATGACTAAATGTATGATTTGTCTTTGGTTATATGTGTGTTGTTCGTGCTGATCGTCCTGTGTTGTACCATCGTTGTTCTTGCTTGATATTTGTCTTTTTACTCACTGTGAATTATCTGTTTTCGTTGCTGCGTCCCGTTTTTGCATCTCTTGCATTCGTCGTTGTCTGGTCAGGCTTCGCCCTGCTACTGGTAACCGTGTAATTCCAGTACAACCAGATTCATGGTCGAGTCGTCGGCGACTAAACCGGCTCCCCCACTGTTCTGCAGTGAGGAGGGTGGCTAGACACCCGACAGGAAAATAAACAAAACCTGTTGCAAGGGCGGATGAGCTATCTGATAGCCAACGGCCATCTAGCATGTTCCAGTTTGCAAACGTGTTTTCATTTTTCTATTTGTGCCTACTCCCTGCTCGCTGTGATGTTCCTGTCGGTTGTCTTTTTCGCGCCTGTGTATAAATATGTGCGCTATATTAAATATATGTTGTTGTTGTTGTTGTTGTTGTTGTTGAAGTGAACATGTATTAGTGTGGAAATATTATATCTCAAAACTTAGCGAAATATACGGAAAACCAATACGTCATGAGAACACGCACCTTTTCTTCCTCTGTCCAGTCCAGTGGGATACTGGCGCCAAGGAACGTGGCCGTGCCATGGTAGTGATAGCGCATGCGCACAATAGACACTGTTAGATATTCCCTCCTTCCTAAAACTCTTCCCTTATGACCGTGGGTTCACCACTTTGTGCACTCCAGGCCTTTGCATTCTGAATTACATTTTTCGATGTCAGCTCGTGGCCCCCCGGTCGAAGGCTCGTGGCCCCCTTGGGGGGCCACGGGCCCCCGGTTGAGAAACGCTGTGGTATATTGTCACCAAAGATGTCTCCGTGACACTGTTACATCATTATGCGTTCCTGCAAAAATAAGTACTGAGCAAACTGTTGGACTGGTTGTGAACGACGTCAGTCAACTCCCGGCGCCCGTGTGGTCTTTGTTGACCCAGTGACCCGGTTCGTTGATGTCTCAATCTCACACAGCAGCCACCATGCCTGTGCAGCACACCATCGACACTGGCAGTGCAGCGCCTGTGTTCGCCCGCCCACGCCGTCTATCATCTGACAAGGAAAAAGCCGCCAGAGATGTGTTTGAAGCCATGCTGCAGTCCGGCATTGTCCGCCGTTCCAATTCACCGTGGGCTTCTCCACTGCACATGGTGGCTAAGAAAACACCTGGTGAATGGCGCATCACAGGTGATTATCGCGCGCTGAACGTGAAGACAGTGCCCGACAGATACCCGCTACCACATGTCCAGGACCTGTCGGCGCATCTGCACGGTATGCGTGTGTTTTCTAAAGTGAACCTTCTACAAGCGTACCATCAGGTTCCCATGAGTGAGTCTGACATCGCCAAAACTGCAGTTGTCACGCCCTTTGGTCTCTATGAGTACGCATTTATGCCCATGGGTCTTCGAAATGCTGGAGCAACGTTTCAACGCATGATGAACACCATTTGGTCTCACCTTCGCTGTACATTTGTCTACCTCGATGATATACTGGTGTTTTCGGCCGACGAGGAGCAGCACACACGTGACTTAGCAGCCGTGTTTGACATATTAGATAAATATGGTCTGCGTCTGTCAATAGAGAAGTGTGCCTTTTTCCAGAAAAGCGTTGATTTTCTCGGGCACAAGATCACAGCTGATGGAGTACAGCCACCTGAAGATAAGCTTTCCGCTATTCGCGATTTTCCACAACCATGTGATTCAGCTTCTCTTCGTCGATTTCTTGGAGTTTGCAATTTTTACCGTCGCCTTGTGCCGAAGTTCGCGGATATTGTTCATCCTCTATCTGAGCGCACTAGACTGCAGCCCAACGCCAAGCACATTGAGTTTAATGAAGCAGAAACGGTAGCGTTTGAGGCCGCTAAACAATCGCTGATGGATGCATGTGTACTGCCTCACCCAAGTTCAAGTTGCCAGCATCTGCAGTTGGTAACCGACAGTTCTTCTGTTGCCGTCGGTGCTGCGCTGCATCAAATGGTTGAGGGTGTCGCACAATCGATATCAATCTTTTTAAAAAAAATATCTGCCGCCCAGTGTAAATACTCTGTATATGATCGCGAGTTACTGGCGGCATATTACGCTGTAGTACACTTTCGGCACTTCCTAGAAGGTCGATCGGTGACTCTGCTGACTGACCACAAGCCGCTGGTTTCGGCCTACACCAGTCCACATGTGGCCAAATCTGACCGTCAGCAGAGGCACTGGTCGTATATAACTGAATATGTGTCGGATGTACAACACATTCGTGGAGCGGATAACGCGGTCGCAGACTGTCTGTCACGCAGTGTGAATGCTGTCAGCCTGGACGTCTATGACCTGCCAGCCATTGCTCGTGCACAAGCAAACGATGCAGAAACACAAACTGCTGCAACAGCACTTAGTGCTTTCAAAATGTGCGGAGATGTACCACTGTTGTGTGACACTTCTACGCCACACCCAAGGCCATATTTGCCTGAAAAATGTAGGCATCCTGTGTCCATGCAATTGCACAATCTGAGCCATCCTGGGATTCACGGCAGCATCAGGCTGATTAAGTCTCGTTACGTGTGGCCGCACATCGATCGCGACATAAAAAATTGGGTCCGCGCCTGCGTCGCATGTCAGCAAGCCAAGGTCACTAGACATACTAAGTCACCGCTAGCTGATTTTGCTGTGCCCAGTGCGCGTTTTGAATGTGTGCATCTGGACCTGGTTGGACCATTGACACCAGCCGTAACGCGCAATCATCCGTTCGCAACACCGTATCGATATATCCTGACCTGCATTGACAGAGCCAGTCGTTGGCCAGAGGCCATTCCACTGACCGACATTTCCGCCGCGTCCGTCGCCGAGGCATTCTTTGCTCATTGGATTTCGAGATTCGGGGTACCACTCTACGTGGTGACCGATAGAGGACGTCAATTCGAATCGGAGCTATTTAATGAATTGTCTCAAGTGGTCGGGTTTCACCGCGTCAGAACAACAGCATACCGACCACAATCCAATGGACTCGTGGAGCGACTACACCGGGTCATAAAAACCGCCATCATGGCTCGGCGGCAGTGCTGGCTTTCTGCACTTCCAGTAGTAATGCTGGGCATCAGATTGCTTCCAACTGAGTCACATGTGTCTCCGTTCACTGCCGTTACTAGTGGATACTTGTTGTGCCCTCGCATGCCGACTGGTGACACAATGACTATCAAGACGCAGCATGAATTTGTCTCAGAGCTGGCGAAAAAGATGTCCGAGGTGGATTTTTACACCATGTCTTCTGGCACGTCCCACTGTACACCAGCATCATACGTTCCATCACAACTCATGACCTGCGAACAGGTGTGGGTGCGCGTGGACAGAGTCCGCCGGCCCCTTGAAACACCATACCGTGGGCCATTCCGTGTGGTTTCCAGATCACCCAAAGTATTTGTGATCGCTTTACCTGCCGGAGGATCGGATACAGTCTCCATCGACCGACTGAAGCCGGCGGTAATCACAAATACGGCCATCTTGCAGAAGTCGTCACGCAGAGCCGCTGCGTCGCCATCACCTCCAATTCCCGCTCCCCGTACATCGCTGGTTGAGCGTACTACCACCACCACCAGGTCAGGCCGTACAGTGACGTTCAAAAAGCAGCCTGATTATCACTTTTTTTGATAGTTTACACATTTACACCCATTTCACTCATTACTTGTGCGTGTTGAATTCCGTGTTTATCGTATTGTATTGTATAATTGCGGACAAGGTCGTCCTAAATGTATACATTCTTCAATGCGTGTTTTCAATGTACCAATGTTATTGTGCCTGTATAATGTATGTTGCAGTTTCACTATGTAATTTCAACATACGGAAACGCCATTGTATTGCATTATGTGTCGTTTATGTGAGACATAATACTCCGTTAGTATGGTGATTAGTGATTATGGTCGTATATTTGTTAATGTATCGGTATGAGTGGTTAAGTAAGTATGCGTGGTTTTATTGTGTGAATGTGTTAATTGTTGTTTGGTGTTCTACTGGTCCCATATGACCTCGTTGTTATGACCTTGTTCCATTACTGGTCACGACTTTTCTGAAGCTCCGCTTCTGGCGGGGGAGTTCTTGTAGTGTCTGTCTATGCTTTTATTAATTAATCTTTTGATCATTTTCATTCCTCATTCAATATTTATAGATATTATAATTTCTGTATTTTACTTTGTATTTGCTTGTTTAATTTTCAGTTAATGGCAAATGAATGTCGTTCAAATCAAGACGTTTAGATTTGCTACTTGTTTTGTCAAGGCATTAACTATTTTCGGTTTATTGCTATTTTGTATTGTGTTTATTGTGTATTGCATGGTATTGTATTTTGTACTATATATAATTGTGTGTGCGTGCATGTGTATTTGTGTGCGTACGTGGGAGTGTGATTTTGTGTACGTTGTTGTATGCGCGCGCGGAGGTAGCTGCGTTGCATAAGCGCGAGCGATGAGTGCATGTATGCGCGGGTGGTATCCGCCCGGAGTCAACGGTCGCTCGTGCATGTTGGGCAGTGCGTTACTGGTGAAGTGAGAGTGTGGTGTTTGTGCAGTGGCTTAGAGTGTTGTTCGGTGGAGAGAGTAGTATTTAGTGCATTCTTTTGCGGTGTGATCGTGTGGAATCGTGCTTTCTTGTTCTTTTTTATTTTTAGTGCTTACATTCAAATACAAGCTAACCGGCCCTTCCGAAAAATGGAGTCTTCATGTGGTTTCGACGCTCGCGTGATACCAGAATTTGATGGTCAGAGTGACATTGTGGAATGGTGGACTCGCACGGAGATGATGTGTCAACTCAAAGGCGTCGATGTGATGAGCGTAGTGCCACTACGTCTCTCAAAAGGCGCGTTTGTTGTGTGGTCCCAACTGCCGGATGAACTTCACCGTTGTGCGAAAGGGACTCGCAGCGCTTTGTTCTCGGCGTTTGGAGTGGACAGATTCCGTGCATACGCTCTGTTCACCAGTCGTCGTCTGCAAGAAGGTGAGTCGCCTGACGTATATTTAGCAGATTTGAAATAACTCGCTGTTTCATTCGGTGGCGTATCCGATAATCTGCTGATAAGTGCATTTGTAAATGGCCTACCCGATCACGTGGCGACCAGTATTCGTGCAAGCACAGTGTCAGAGTCTCTGTCGTTGAGTGATATTACGAGCAGAACTCGCATGGTGTTACAAACGACAAAAAGCCCATCAAACTGTCTAGCCGCCAATGCCGGGTCGCTTTCACCTCGAAAATGCTATATTTGCAATCAGACTGGTCATTTGAGTAGAGATTGCCCCAAAAGGAAATATCGGATACGATGTTATAATTGTTCCAAATTGGGTCACATGGCGAAGGACTGTCAGGGAAACGAGGAAGGAGAGGGCTCGTCAGCGCCAGCACCCTCTCCTCAGTGAGCAATGAGGCGCTTCCTTCAGTCACTGTGTTTATTGATCAACGTGAGTCTTATGTGCTTGTTGATACCGGTTGTTCTCGCTGTATTGTGTGGAGTGGTGTTTGTAAAACATGGACACCTGTAACGACTCATGTGAATACTCTGGGTGGCATGAGCTTTGATTGTTCGGGTGCTGGTGAATGTTGTGTGAGTGTCGAGGAACAGTCACTTGTGGTGAAAGCCCTTGTTGTGCAGCACAAGCCGATGGGATATGGTGCGATTCTGGGAATGAACGCCATATCAGCGCTGGGGGGTGTTTGTGTAAGTGCTGACGGTAGGGTGCGTTTTCAAGTGAGTGCCAAGGCCGCATGCTGTGCTGCGGCTGGTGATATTGTTGAGTCAAAACCTGGGCATGAGGCACGGTTTGATGCAGTTAAAAACATGTGGACTTGCAAGTGGAAGTGGCTTGACGACCACGAGCCTCATCGTTTGACAAACGAAACTGCACAATATCATGTGAGGCAACACGCCAAGGAGGCATTTGACAGAGAGATCAATGAGTGGATCAGCAACAAATGGTTGACGGAGAACGGTGGCGGTACGAACTCATTGGTCGAGGCGAGCGGTGACGTGGCGGACGACGGCGAGCCTGCCGTCATGGTGTACGGTGAGAGGACTGCCGGGACTGATCCGGCGAGTAGCGGTCAGCAGCAGACGCCACCACAGCGACAGAGCCAGCGTCCGGCGCGGTTCAATGATTATGTTGTGTATAATTCGAATCGGGCATAGTGATTCTTAGAATCAGGGGGATATGTATTGTGTTTATTGTGTATTGCATGGTATTGTATTTTGTACTATATATAATTGTGTGTGCGTGCATGTGTATTTGTGTGCGTACGTGGGAGTGTGATTTTGTGTACGTTGTTGTATGCGCGCGCGGAGGTAGCTGCGTTGCATAAGCGCGAGCGATGAGTGCATGCATGCGCGGGTGGTATCCGCCCGGAGTCAACGGTCGCTCGTGCATGTTGGGCAGTGCGTTACTGGTGAAGTGAGAGTGTGGTGTTTGTGCAGTGGCTTAGAGTGCTGTTCGGTGGAGAGAGTAGTATTTAGTGCATTGTGTTGCGGTGTGATCGTATGGAATCGTGCTTTCTTGTTCTTTTTTATTTTTCGTGCTTACATTCAAATACATATTTGTATTACATTTTATGTCATGTTAATTAATTTCATTGTTAACTTACTGATTAATTTGTTATATGTGATTTATATTGAATGTTTATATATATTTGCAGCAGAAAATATTATAGCAGAAAATACTAGAATGTTCCGAGGCGTCAAGTATGTTGTGTGTGGACGAGAATACACTCTCTCTTGTGCGTCCGAACCTTGTCTCATATGTTTCATGTTATGTTGTGTGTGGTAAAATTGATTTAACCAGAGTGAACCACCACACTATACAAAAGGTATTCGAACGCACATCAATCAAACCTATCTTCCATAGAGACTTGTGGCGTTACTCCGCGAATGGTAACATCTCACTGAATATGGACACTATATTGAAGACAAAAATATAACACAAAGTAATACACACACACAAAAATGCAGACACGTCCAGTCATAACGAGTACACTTCTCACACCGCTCACTGAGTTGAATCTATCAGTGATACATGCCATATTATATCACTCATGTAATCGGATCTGTCAGCTGACGCTGCAAGCACTGCCAGGTTGCGCTGTACCTTTCTTGGAATGCACGCGTCGGGCAGTGCAAGCCATACATGCACGCAGAGGAACACACACTGTAGCAAAACTGAAGAAACTAAATGTAGCATCGAATGTCGAAAAAAACGACAATGTATTTCTCGATGCACAGACAAAGACAGACAGGCGCGTGCGGGACAGCGATGTCCAACACGCGCCTACAAGACTACACCACACAGCGAGCACCAAGAGACAATCCCCGATTCCTCCCCGTTAGCGCATTATATAGTCAAGCTATGTTCGAAGAATATGTGTGTGACAACAGCGGTGACACATGCAGATTCATACACACATGCAAGACAAAGACAGACAGGCGCGTGCGGGACAGCGATGTCCCACACGCGCCTACAAGACTACACCACACAGCGAGCACTAAGAGACAATCCTCGACTCCTCCCCGTTAGCGCATTATATAGTCAAGCTATGTTCGAAGAACATGTGTGTGACAACAGCGGTGACACATTCAGATTCATACACACATGCACGCATACCAATATACAACAGATACATTGCCACATATAGATGCATGGCAACAGTGACGATGACGCGATCACACCCACACACACGCACACATACACACTCACGCATATACACATACTCATATACACACATACGTTCGCGTGTACAAATAGTGCTTAGCAACAATGATGATTACGTGACCATACATACACACGCACAAGAATACACACGCATACAGACACGCATACAGACACGCATACACGCACTGACTCACATGCACACACGCGCCTATATACACACTCAGGCTAGCGCGCTTGTTCTACAAACCTGCAGCGTGCGATTGCAGTTCGGACTATTCTAGCTATGTGTGATTCAACAAGGGTGACATCATCGCAATCGAATGATGGCATCGCAACGCACACTGTTACTACACTCCCCCCTGATCATCAAGATCATTAAGCTAACATTCATGAGCAATAACATAATGCATTCCAAATTGCCACCAGCAAGATACATTCGCAACACACTAACACTCTCGCACTAGCAATCTGCGTCCCAGTATCTTCGTGTTGCTCAACCGACGGGTCGAGCATACTCTTGTCGACTTGTCTCTCGCAACATCCTCATCGCCTATGTGAACAATGAGTGGGTCATCGTTGCCGACGTTGCTCACGTTGTCCGCACCAACAACGTATTCGAACCGCTCCGATGCCGCCAATCTGATGTCCCGTACGTGTCGCGGCATACCGTCTGCACCTCAGCGTCTTCGCCGGCCGCACACGTACGTTCCCACTGGCCCCACCTATGCGTTCCCACTGGCCGCACCCGTGCGTTCTCTGCCGGCCGCACCTGTGCGTTATCTGCCGGCCGCACCTGTGTGTCTTTGCCGGCCGCACCTGTGCGTTCTCTGCCGGCCGCACCCGTGCGTTTCCGCCGGCCGCATCCGTGCGTTTCCGCCGGCCGCACCTGTGCGTCTCGCCGGCCGCACATCTGCGCTCCCAGCGGCCGCAGTTCTGTGTCTTCGCCGGTCGCACCTCTGCGTCTCTGCCGGCCGCACCTCTGCGTTCTCTGACGGCCGCACCTGTGCGTCTCGCCAGCCGCACCAGTGTGTCTTCGCCGGCCGCACCTGTCCGTTCTCTGCCGGCCGCACCTGTGCGTCTCGCCGGCCGCAACCGTACGTTTCCGCCGGCCGTACCTCTACGTTTCCGCCGGCCGCACCTGTGTGTTCCCACCGGCCACACCTGTGCGTCACTGCCGGCCGCACCTGTGCGTCTTCGCCGGCCGCACACTACGTTCCCGGAGGCCGCGCCTGTGCGTCTCGCCGGCCGCACCCGTGCGTTCTCTGCCGGCCGCACATGGGCGTTCTCTACCGGCAGACGAACGTCTGTCGGACGAAGTCCGACAGACGAAGTGGCAGCACAGCAGGCAACTCACTCCACGCAGTCTGCAGACCATCTCGGCCTTCTCCAGCCACTCCGTTACTGGCACGTTCCGCCCATAAAACTCGGGCACCAGACGAATGTCGAAGGGAACCACACTGCCCTCACTCACCTCCGGCATCAAGACATCTCTTGTACCCACTTCCAATTCGCCGAAATAGCTTGTAGCATCGAATGTCGAAAAAAACGACAATGTATTTCTCGATGCACAGACAAAGACAGACAGGCGCGTGCGGGACAGCGATATCCCACACGCGCCTACAAGACTGGCGTGCGGGACAGCGATGAGGATGTTGCGAGAGACAAGTCGACAAGAGTATGCTCGACCCGTCGGTTGAGCAACACGAAGATACTGGGACGCAGATTGCTAGTGCGAGAGTGTTAGTGTGTTGCGAATGTCTCTTGCTGGTGGCAATTTGGAATGCATTATGTTATTGCTCATGAATGTTAGCTTAATGATCTTGAAGATCAGGGGGGAGTATAGTAACAGTGTGCGTTGCGATGCCATCATTCGATTGCGATGATGTCACCCTTGTTGAATCACACATAGCTAGAATAGTCGGAACTGCAATCGCACGCTGCAGATTTGTAGAACAAGCTCGCTAGCCTGAGTGTGTATATAGGCGCGTGTGTGCATGTGAGTCAGTGCGTGTATGCGTGTCTGTATGTGTGTGTATTATTGTGCGAGTGTATGTATGGTCACGTAATCATCATTGTTGCTAAGCACTATTTGTACACGCGAACGTATGTGTGTATATGAGTATGTGTATATGCGTGAGTGTGTATGTGTGCGTGTGTGTGGGTGTGATCGCGTCATCGTCACTGTTGCCATGCATCTATATGTGGCAATGTATCTGTTGTATATTGGTATGCGTGCATGTGTGTATGAATCTGCATGTGTCACCGCTGTTGTAACACACATGTTCTTCGAACATAGCTTGACTATATAATGCGCTAACGGGGAGGAGTCGAGGATTGTCTCTTAGTGCTCGCTGTGTGGTGTAGTCTTGTAGGCGCGTGTGGGATATCGCTGTCCCGCACGCGCCTGTCTGTCTTTGTCTGTGCATCGAGAAATACATTGTCGTTTTTTTCGACGTTCGATGCTACACTAAAATATATTCAGACAGGCGCGCGTGGGGTGGTGATGCCCACGCGCGCCTACAAGACGTCACACTCCGATCGCACCACAAACACAAATCCAAGCTCACACCGTGAAACACGGGAGCACACACACACACACACACACACACACACACACACACACACACACACACACACACACACACACACACACACACACACACACACACACACACACACACACACACACACACACACACACACACACACACACACACACACACACACACACACACACACACACACACACACACACACACACACACACACACACACACACACACACACACACACACACACACACACACACACACACACACACACACACACACACACACACACACACACACACACACACACACACACACACACACACACACACACACACACACACACACACACACACACACACACACACACACACACACACACACACACACACACACACACACACACACACACACACACACACACACACACACACACACACACACACACACACACACACACACACACACACACACACACACACACACACACACACACACACACACACACACACACACACACACACACACACACACACACACACACACACACACACACACACACACACACACACACACACACACACACACACACACACACACACACACACACACACACACACACACACACACACACACACACACACACACACACACACACACACACACACACACACACACACACACACACACACACACACACACACACACACACACACACACACATACAAGTACATACTCAGAAACACAAAAATACACACGCACACACACATACATATTGAATAAGATAGCACAACACAACATACAACACATTAAGACAACACAGCAAGCATACAACGACATACACTCAGATTGACAAATCACAACACAATGGACACACAAATACAAACCAGAAAACACAACATAACAGACACACAAAGACATACACTCAAACAAATAGACAGAGAACACAACACAACAGACACACAAACACAGATAACAGAGCTCAACACAACAACACACAGACAGCATACAATAGAGAAACATACATACACAAGAACGGAAAACATGAATGCGCATGATAAACGCGCATGAAGCACATACACATAGAAGACAGAATTAGGAAACAATCAGACCTTATATTCAGTACTAATATATACAATATTATTAAGACAGTAATAAGACTTAGTGAGAAAGAATTTTTTAGTATGTTTTTTGAAAAGAGATAGAGATTTGATTGAGCGTATTGAGGGAGATAGCCTATTGTAGATACGAGGTCCTAAGATAGAGAAACAACGATTGTAGTGAGAATGCCTAGAAGGAAAGGAAGGTTCAACTAAAAGAAAAGGATCGTTAGAAGACCTAAGAGAAAGAGATGAGGTTTTATAAGACAGAAGGTCAAACAGATACGCAGGCTTACGATGATGAAGAGCTGAATGAATAATTAAACAAATACGATACTCAATAAGAGCCTTGATTGGAAGTAACCTAAGTTTTTGTAAAGAAGAAGAGACATGAGAACCCGAAGGAAGATTAAATATCATACGACAAGCTTTATTAATAATAGATTGAAGTTTCCTAAGCTGGCGGTGGTTGAGAGATAGTAGAAGAGAACAGCAGTACTGAATTTTACTAAAGATGAATGAATTAGCTAACTTGAAAGCAGCAGAAATAGTTATATATCTACGAATGGAATAGATACGCCTAAGTTGAAAGTTACAGCACCTAATAATGTCAGAGATGTGAGAATCAAAAGAAAGAGAGCTATCGAGAATGATACCAAGACTACGTACAGAGCAGGATAGAGGTATACTAAGAGAAGTAGTACTATTAGAAGATGGAAAGATAATATACTTAGTCTTATCAGGATTAAGTTTGAGATGACGAGTGAACGCCCAACTTTCAATATCAGATATAATAGAACTAACTGAAGAGAGAGAAATAGACACGGATGAGAGAAGGATCTGAATGTCATCAGCGAATATTTGAAACGACACATCGTGACGTCGAAGCACTTTCCCTACAGAGGTTAGATAGATATTGAAGAGGAGAGGGCCTAAGACAGAGCCTTGAGGGACACCGCAAGTTAGTGGGCAAGCCTCACTACAAGAATCGGAAGAGGTAGAGACGTATTGAGATCTATCAGAGAGATAAGAGCGAAAGAAAGAGAGAGCTGTGTCGCTAATGCCTAAGTCTAACAGAGTATCAATAAGAAGCAGATGATTAACAGTGTCAAATGCAGCAGAAAAGTCTAGTTGTATAAGTAGAACATCCTTGCCAGAGAGAGTAGATTTGAGAATAGAATCATAGAGATATATTAGAGAAGTTTCTGTGGAGTGAAAGTGACGGAAGCCAGACTGCTCAGGAAGAAACAAATTGTCAGACTCAAGGTAGTCAGATAGCTGTATATAGGCAGCCATTTCAAGAACTTTGGACAGCCAAGGAATTCTAGAGATAGGTCTATAGTTACAAAGCGTGTTAGCATCCATATCAGATTTCTTAAGTATAGGGAGAATACTGGCAGTTTTACATGCCAGAAATTCCCCATGAGTGAAAGAAGCATTGATGAAATTAGATAAGAAAGGAAGAAGTAGTTCAATGGAGTGAGGAATCCTGGAAAGATCAATGGGGTCGAGAGATGAAGAATGAATTTTAACATGCCTTAAAATAGCTCTACAGTCAGAGATGGTTACTAGAGCAAAAGACTTAAAAACAGATGGGGTTGAGCACGGAGAGGATAATGGTAAAACAGAAGGGAACAAGCAACGAATCTTATCGATTTTAGACTGGAAAAAATTCATGAATAAAGGAGGTAATTGGTTAGATGCCAAATCAGGAAGGATGAGACTACGGGAATTACCTAAAAGACTGTTAAAAAGCTTCCACAGTTTCTTCGAATTGAGACAGGAAGAGATTTTAGTATTATAGTAAGATTTTTTGGCGGAATCACAGAGAAGGTGATGATGCCGACGAGCAGAACAGAAAGTTTGCCAAGAAGAGTCAGTCTTAAGACGACGCCATTGACGCTCAAGACGACGAAGGGAGATTTTAGAGTTTTTAATATCAGAGTTAAACCAAGGACAGCGAGTATTAGTGGAGCTGAAGACTTTAACAGGAATAAAGGTGGACTTAAGAGAATCAAGGGATGTGTTGAAATACCCTAAGAGAGAAGCAGGCGGTATATCAACGAAACATTCAGTAGCAAAACACAAGTGCATATTGATATAAAGAGAATCTAAGTCAGCATTACGATAATCCGAGAAACTAATAATTTTAGGAGATTTGCAAGTGATAGGGAGGAAAGCAGAAAATTCTATTAATGAATGGTCAGATATGGAGGAATCAATAGGAGAAACAGTGAGATCTTTAATCAGAACAGAAGAATCAGAAAAAGAAAGGAGAAGATCAAGTGTGTGGCCGTGAACATGAGTAGGACAGCGGATATGATTACAAAGACCAAATGAGTCAATTAATTGTAAAAACATAGAAGAACAAGACTTGAGATGGGACGCATCAACCCAAAGGTTGAAGTCACCACAAATCACTATTCTAGAAGAGAAAATTGGAAGAAGTGTGTCTAGAAGAGAAGAAAATTCATCAAGAAAAATTGAGGAAGAAACAGAATTAAGACGGTAAATGTTGATAATACATACAGGAAAAGCATTTTTACCTAAAACCTTACAGCAAATATACTCAAATGACTTGATAGTTATATCTACACTACAAAGATGGGCCTGAATAATATTTGAATTATAGACAAAAGAAACACCACCACCAGAACATTTAGTAGAATTAGAGACATTCATAGGGCGACAATTATGAAAAGCTGAGTAGCCAGCAGGAAGAGAGCTGTCAAAAGAGGATATTTCAGCAACAGATAGCCACGATTCTATAACCAGAAAAATATCATACATAGGAAGAATGGACGCAAAAAGTGAAACTTTTGACCTAATAGACCTGAAATTATATAAAGCACATTTTAATAAGCCAATTTCATTATAAGACTTAGAACGAGAAATCACTGGAGAAGAATCAGAGAGAGAAAAAAGACACTTATCAGCGGATGATGAGTTATCAGCAGAACGACGAGAGTGAAGATGAGATGTAGACTCGTTGTCGCTGGATGTGGACGAGACTGGTAGATCTGGCTGATCATTAGACATATTCAGTTTCCCGAACGGCTGTCATCGCTGGTCTGGGTGCGATTGAAGACATGAGTCCTCGCCGAGATGAGACAGGGGCATGCAGGGTCGAATGACGAGTGGCTGGCGTTGCCACGGCCAGCTCGCACACAGTTGGCGCATTTGCGCACATCGTTCAAGCGACACGACTTTGTGGCGTGTTTGCCTGCACACCAGCCACAAGTGTTCTCGCGGGCCTGGCACTTGTCAGCCATGTGGCCGTGGCGCTGGCACTTGGCACAGCGAGTGACCCAGTAGCGGTCGTGCACCACGCACCGTCGGTCACCCAGGTACAAGTATCCGGACTTCATCACGATGTCACGGATGGCAGGAGAAACGGCGGCAACAACTGTTTTGCAGTGGCCCGCAGACTTTTTCGAAAAAAGCACCTTGATGTCTGATGCATGCTTGATGGCCGCTTTGACTTCAGCGTTTTTTCGGCACACAGCGTCACGAATTTCAGTATCTGCGATGGCAGAACTGACTGATGTTATCGTGAGTTTGGGCACGATCTTGCCACGGCAGGAAGCTTTCAGCTGGCTGTCAGTCTTCATCACCAGCATCGCATTGTCGGCTGCTTTTGAGTCAGGGAGACTCACTTCGATTGCACCACGCTTTGTTGTCTTCATCTTGACGATGGGCACAGACTTGAGGGCCTCAGACACTCGTTTTTTGTCGACTGGAGCCTTATCATGGGAGTGCACGATAATCTCGCGTGTCACTGCCTGAGCGAACGAACGCGGATGTTGAATAGGCACTGCCTGCGCGTATGAGCGCGGATGTTGAAAAGGCATCAGTGGCGGAGTCGGCATCATTGGCGGAATTGACATCACTGGTGGAGTTGACATCAGTGGCGGAGTTGGCAGCAGCGGAGGCTTCGGGCTGGTCATCCGTTGCAGCTGGACCTTAATTTCGCTGACAGTCTTGGTCAGCTGCGCGAGAGATTGGCTCTCGGTCGAAGATGATTGGCCCATGTTCACCATGGTTTTTTTGTCGGCGGTTGTAATGCCGGCAAGGCTGTCCAGCCACTCCTCCATTTCTGCAGTGTTGCAGTCACGAGCGAGAGTGCAACTTTCACACGTAAAGGAAGCCCTGGTGGTGAAGAAATTCATGGCCATATACTTGGGCATACGGCTGCATCTCACATGCACATGTTTTTTGCATTGTGAACAGAACAACGCACAAGCAGTTACGGCCATTTTGCACGTGGTACAAATTGAGCCGTCAGGAGGGGAAGCAACGCGGGACGGTTGAAGCCCGGCAGGCTTGGTGATCGCGGCCATGACGGACACGATAAGATCACAAGCACACGATCTCACACACAGACACACACACACTCACAGACACACGCGCACACAGACACACGGCCCGCACACGCACACACATACACACAGGCACACAAACACGCGACTCACACTGAGGGGCCGTCCCCAACAAGGGGGGGGGGGGCGCCAGGCACGAACGCACACACACACACACGCACACGGAGGGTCGGGCCAGGCACGGAATTTAGCACCTAGCCGCGAAAACCTCAACCACTATCAGCAGCACAAATCACCACGAAAACGCAAATAGCCGGAGCGACACAAAAACACATCCGCACAGGACAATCTCTCAAACAAGAGTCAAAGTCCTTACACACACACACACACACAGTCCTTACACACACACACACACACACACACACACACACACACACACACACGCACAGTCCTCACCCGCCGTAACAACCAATCAGCGGCGAGCCGGTCAATTGCTCGCCGCCGCGGGGCATGCATACTCGACAAACACATACACACACACACACACACACACACACACACACCGAAACAACTGCACTTACTCACCGACACAGCTATACACACTCGCTCACACACTCTCGCACGCAATATACAATTCAACCATACACGATCACATATAGACACACTAACACGTTCACGCACACACAATCTTTCACACACACACACACTCTCTCTCACTGCACACGATCACACCACACCTCCACCTGTTTAAAAAAAATATAAATCAACAAAAGAACAGACAATTAAAAAACGCGAACCAAGCAAACCAGGAACCAATAAAAAAACCTCACTCGACGACGGCCTCCACCATATGCACACACCGTGGCTGCGGCGAAGCACACAAGTCAGGCCCCAGCGTCTACCGCGCTTCCGCCTCCGCCCGTGCTCTTCGGTGCTTCGCCGCAGCCTGCCGTCTTCTTCATCACCGGCTGCCGCGACAGGGCACAACACTTTGACCCCAGCACCCACTATGCTCCCGTCGACTCCAGTGCTCTTCAGCACCCTGCCGCAAACAGCCGGGACGTCGCCGTTCACACAGGCCACGCCGTCGCCGTCGTTCGTCATGTTTTCCTCCGGCTTCAGCAGCCCCTCTCTGTCACCTGCCGTCCAGCACCAGCATCCTCCACGAGCGATCGTTGCCTCCACTGACAATCCTGTAGTTGCCCGGCGACGTGCCTTACACCAGTGCAGGCGAGACGACCAGCATCCCTCGGCCACAGCTCCTCAGCTGCCTCCCGCCGGTATCATGCTGCACTGCCGTCCCCCTGCACACCAACCTGACACGCCGCCCAGCACCTCCATCGCTGTTCTCCGCTGGTAGGCCGCTACTGATGATGGAAGGCACCATCTCCGCTGCTGAAGCCGGGTCGCAGACAAAAATAATTCCAAAACAAAAAGGCTGAAATAGCTTGTAGCAAAACTGAAGAAACTAAAATATATTCAGACAGGCGCGCGTGGGCATCACCACCCCACGCGCGCCTACAAGACGTCACACTCCGATCGCACCACAAACACAACTCCAAGCTCACACCGTGAAACACGGGAGCACACACACACACACACACACACACACGCACAGTCCTCACCCGCCGTAACAACCAATCAGCGGCGAGCCGGTCAATTGCTCGCCGCCGCGGGGCATGCATACTCGACAAACACATACACACACACACACACACACACACACATACCGAAACAACTGCACACACTCACCGACACAGCTATACACACTCGCTCACACACTCTCGCACGCAATATACAATTCAACCATACACGATCACATATAGACACACTAACACGTTCACGCACACACAATCTTTCACACACACACACACTCTCTCTCACTGCACACGATCACACCACACACACACTCGCATATGCACCAGCACAGAAGATTCCACACACACACACACATACAAACAATGCAAAACATGATACACCACAGACTGTTCTAGAAAGCATTGTTTCATTAAAAAAGCATTAGTTTAATTAAACGTTTGTCAAAAAAACACTTGACCAACCAATTAACTTGTCTTGTTCTGCTGTCAACATTTTCTAATCTGTACATTAATAAAACGAATTTAAAACCAATTTGAAAAAAATCTTTTCATTTTTTCATAAAAAACATGTTTTATTAAAAAAAAACACATGATTACTCAATGAATCTGTTTTGTTCTGCTGACGAATTATTTCAAATACCCACATCATTAAACCATCTTTAAAAACATAAAAAAACAACAATAAAAAAAACCCAAACCACCGGACCCGAATGCACTTTCAAAGAGTCTTCTGAGGTATTTATTGATAAATATTTTTGTTTTTTTAAACTATTATCAAATTATCTTTGAAATAAGACACGTAAAGATGTACAAAACGTCAATTAAACTCGATTCTATGTACTAAAATCCAACATCCGATGACAATTGGGGCTAATTCTAAAAAAACAAAAAAACCTAAAAAGCATGTTTTTTGCAAAAAAAACCGCAACCAAAAAAAACGTTTTTCTTGCATCACTACGTACAGCGCACAATGGTTCACTCGCATCGCACAACGTCGCTCACTTCACTCTTCAACCAACACTCATGACATAGAAAGGGCTAGTAATAAATTCAAATTCACAATCTATGCGGACGATACTAGTTTAATTTTATCTAATGAGAACAAAGAAAAGCTGCATGCAAAATGCCAAACTGAACTTGTAAAAATTAATCAATGGATTGAGAGCAATTACCTGAAACTTAACATTAAAAAATCACACTTCATTTTCTTCCAGAATCGCTCTAGACATGAAACATTTCCTGATCTAAAAATTAAAGGACAAGTCTTGTTACAATCACAATATACTAAATTTTTGGGCATATTAGTAGACGACCATATGAGCTGGAACAACCAAATTGAATATGTGTGTAACAAGATTTGTCGAACATGTGGAGTTTTATACAAAATCAAACGATTCCTTACCGATAATGCAATGAGAAGTATATATTTCACCCTGGTATACCCTCACCTAATATACTATGTATCCATATGGTCCTTTACCTGGCCCACGTTCGTTGCAAAACTCTCAGTAGCACAAAACAAAGTAATTAGGTGTATAATGGGTTTGAAAAAATTCGAATCAACCAGAAGTCTCTATCGTTCCACTCAAATTATGCCATTCAATTATATTCGTAAATACTTTACAAGCATCCTGATACACAGATTTCTCAAGCAACCCCATATAAACACATTTTTTATTCCTTCTAACAGCTCTAAACGCATTATGAGAAATAGATATGATATTATGCTACCAAAATTTAGAACTACTTTGTTTCGAAATAGCTTTTTGCATGAAGGCCCTGAAATTTGGAACAAACTTCCACAAAGCCTAAAATGTTTTAATGAAACAAGTTCTCTGGAAGGGTTCAAACTTGCTCTGAAAAAAACACTTTTTAGCCGACATGATTTCAAACATCTAACGATGTATGTTGATAAGACCATCTTATTTCGATGTAATTCATGTAAATTGCATATACTTAAATGCAGTGTCTTTTGTTGTTTCATATATAGCCTCGATATGATTTTCGTTGTTTGCTGCATGATTTGTCCATTGAAGTATATAAATATCACACACAAATGAGCACATTCACATGATTGTACAACTGAATGCACTCTAAACTATCCATTCGTCTAAGAGCCACGGCTCGACGAATTGTTGCCTTATTCATCTGTGTTTACTGTATAACTTGTTTTGTTGTCTATTTGTGGCAATACATCAAATTGACATTGACATTGAAATTGACTCAACACACCGCCCGAGATGATACTGACTGCCCGGCGTCAGCGACATGAACTTGCGTAGACTCCGCCCACTTGCACTTGCACTTGCACTTGCACACACACACACACACACACATACACACACACACACACACACACATTACATTTTTACATTATGGAAAAATTTATATAGCGCCCTACACCTAGAGGGTCTCTAAGGCGCTGCACACACACACGCACACACACACACACACACACACACACACACACACACACACACACACACACACACACACTAACACAAATGCATGCATTCACAAGGTAAAAGATGGAGAGGGAGAGAACAGAGAGAAAATCACACCTTATATTCATCGCTAGTGTACACAATGTTATCTAAGATATAATAGGGCTTCAACAGAAAAAATTTCTTAGAGTGTTTTTTGAAAAGAGGAATAGAAGTGATAGAACGCAGTGTTGGGGAGAGCTTATTGTAAATACGGGGTCCTAAGATAGATAGACAGCGATTATAGTGAGAATGTCTAGAAGGAAAAGCAGGCTCCAGTAAGAGAAGAGAATCATCAGATGACCTAAGTGTACGAGTAGATTTTTTTAAAGACAGAAGATCGAATAAATACGAGGGCTTACGAAGAATAAGGGTAGAATGAATAATTAAGCAGACGCGATGGTCAATAAGTGCCTTAATAGGGAGAAGTCCTAATTTTGTAGAAAGGGAGAGACATGAGAGCCAGCAGGGATATTGTAAATTAAACGACAGGCTTTATTAATAACAGATTGAAGTTTGCGAAGCTGGCGGTGGTTAAGAGAAAGAAAAAGCGAGCAACAATATTGAATCCTACTGAGAATGAAAGAATTAGCTAGTTTAAAGGCAGCAGAGACAGTTAAGTATCTTCGGATAGAATATATTCGCCTAATATGAAAATTACAGACCTTAATAATATCGGAGATGTATAGATCAAAACAAAGAGAATCATCAAGTAAAACACCTAAGCTACGAACAGAGTTAGAGAGAGGAACAGATAGAGAAGTTAAGCTTCTAGAAGATTGAAAAATGATATATTTAGTCTTATCGGGATTGAGCTTAAGATGGTGGGAAAAAGACCAAGTTTCAATATCATCCAAGAGAGAAGAAACAGAAGATTGGGAAATAGTATTAGACGAGAAAATAATTTGGATATTTGGATTGGACACACACACACACACACACATTACATTACATTACATTAAGACATTTATATCGCGCTTTTCACCCGAGGGTCTCAAAAGCGCTCACACACACACACTCACACACACACAACACACACACACACACACACACAAGCACAAGAGTCATACACATACACAATCACGAACACACACACTCACCTACATACACACACACACACACACACACACACAAACATACACACAAAACAGACATATAGATAAGTACATATACGCACAATCACGAACATACACTCACGTTTACATACTCAAAAACACAAAAATGCACACGCACACACACATACATATTGAATAAGATAGCAAAGCCGACATACAGCACATAAGACAACACAACATACAACACATTAAGACAACACAACAGGCATACAACGACATACACTCAGATTGACAAATCACAACACAATAGACACACAAATACAAACCAGAAAACACAACATGACAGACACACAACGACATACACTCAAACAAATAGACAGAGAACACAGCACAACAGACACACAAACACAGATAACAGAGCTCAACATAACAACACACATACAGCATACAATGGAGAAACATACAGACACAAGAACAGAAAACACACGCATGAAGCACATACACATAGAAGACAGAATTAGGAAACAACACACACACACACACACACACACACACACACACACACACACACACACACACACACACACACACACACACACACACACACACACACACACACAGTCTCGGTCCCGCACTGTTCGCCCTCGCGGTCGATCCGGTGGCTCAGTAGCTCGAGTCACCGCTGAACGTCTGGTGCCTGGACGACGCCACAATAGGAGGGCCTTCAGACGTCGTGCAATCAGATATCAGACGTCTCGTCCCAGCCCTGCACGACATCGGCCTCACACTGAACACCACGAAGTGCGAGGCCATCGGGCTCGGACCCTCCGATGACGACACGGCCGACACGTTGATCCAGAGGCACCTGCCGGGGGCCACCTGCACACCAGCGGCAACGGCAACACTTATGGGCGCACCCCTCGAGTCCGGAGGCATACCGGCAGCCCTGGACAACATCCATCACCAACTGGAGCTGCTCATCAGGCGCACCACCAACATCGGTTCGCACCCGGCGCTATTCTTCCTGAGCAGATACGCGTCGGTGCCGCGGGCCATGTACCTGATGAGAGCAGCCCCAGTGTACAGGGCGACCTCTCAGCTCGTCACCATCGACGAGAGCCTCCGATCGGTCATCGGCAGCTGCTGTAACGTCGACCTGGACGACGATCAATGGGAGCAAGCGGCGCTGCCCGTCCGTCTGGGTGGCATCGGGGCTAGGCGGCTGATTGACGTGGCGCTGCCTGCTCATATCGCCTCAATGGAGGCCGCTGGGGACCTGGTCAGTCATATAATTGACCGCCAACGCGGTGACAGACCTGGTCTCCCGGCGCCCCCCGTGGAGGAGTTTGTGAGCAGAATGTGCCCGGCTTTCAGCCAGCAAAATGTGCCCGAGTCCCTCACTCAGCGCCACCTCGACACGAGTGCGTCAGAGCACCGCCTGAACAGTCTGCTCCAGAGAGCAAACCAGGTCGACCGAGCTCGCCTTGTGGCTGCGGCCGCACCCCATAGCGGCGCCTGGTTGTCCGCCCTTCCGATCTCCAGCCTCGGCCTGCTGCTGCCCGACGAAGCCGTTCGCGTCGGCATGGCGCTGCGCCTGGCAGCCGCCATCCAGCAGCCGCACAGGTGCCGCTGCGGCTCAACGACCGACCGATGGGGCCACCACAGTCTGTTGTGCTGCCACAACGTCGGCCGACTGCCGCGTCATACTGCCCTGAACGACATCGTTCATCGCAGTTTGGCGTCGGCAGGAGTCGCGGCAGTGCTGGAACCTCGTGGTCTGAACAGAGGCGACGGCCGCCGCCCGGACCGGATCACCATCTTTCCCTTCCGGCGCGGCAAATCGCTCGTCTGGGACGTGACGTGCACCAACACCTTCAGCAGTGCACACCTGTTGGAGGGTGCAGTCGCTCCCGGGGCAGCGGCTCGGGCGGCCGAGGAGACGAAGAAACGACGCTACTCGGACTTGAGCCAGCGGTATGACTTCGCACCGCTGGCCATCGAAACTACCGGCGTGCTGGGGTCCACATTTGACGACCTAATCAAGATAATCGGTCGTCGAATCACAGAGCGTTCGGGAGAGCCACGCGAGACGGCCTGGCTCAGAGAGCGGGTCAGCCTGGCGGTCGTGCGCGGCAACGCGGCAACCATCACCGGGTCGCCGAACTGACTCGCATATACAACGCGCGCATGTGTGCGTGCTTAATTTTACATTATTATAAAATGAATACTTGATTGTAAATACATGTGTACGTGTAAAATGAAAAAAACAACACAAAAAAACACACACACACACACACACACACACACACACACACACACACATTACATTACATTACATTAAGACATTTATATCGCGCTTTTCACCCGAGGGTCTCAAAAGCGCTCACACACACACACTCACACACACACACAACACACACACACACACACACAAGCACAAGAGTCATACACATACACAATCACGAACACACACACTCACCTACATACACACACCCATACACACACACAAAACAGACATATAACAGACATATAGACAAGTACATATACGCACAATCACGAACATACACTCACGTTTACATACTCAAAAACACAAAAATGCACACGCACACACACATACATATTGAATAAGATAGCAAAGCCGACATACAGCACAGAATACAACACAACATACAACACATTAAGACAACACAATAGGCATACAACGACATACACTCAGATTGACAAATCTCAACACAATAAACACACAAATACAAACCAGAAAACACAACATAACAGACACACAAAGACATACACTCAAACAAATAGACAGAGAACACAACACAACAGACACACAAACACAGATAACAGATCTCAACACAACAACACACATACAGCATACAATGGAGAAACATACAGACACAAGAACAGAAAACACACGCATGAAGCACATACACATAGAAGACAGAATTAGGAAACAATCAGACCTTATATTCAGTACTAATATATACAATATTATTAAGACAGTAATAAGACTTAGTGAGAAAGAAATTTTTAGTATGTTTTTTGAAAAGAGATAGAGATTTGATTGAGCGTATTGAGGGAGAAAGCCTATTGTAGATACGAGGTCCTAAGATAGAGAAACAACGATTGTAGTGAGAATGCCTAGAAGGAAAGGAAGGTTCAACTAGTAGAAAAGGATCGTTAGAAGACCTAAGAGAAAGAGATGAGGTTTTATAAGACAGAAGGTCAAACAGATACGCAGGCTTACGAAGATGAAGAGCTGAATGAATAATTAAACAAATACGATACTCAACAAGAGCCTTAATGGGAAGTAACCTAAGTTTTTGTAAAGAAGAAGATACATGAGAACCCGAAGGAAGATTAAATATCATACGACATGCTTTATTAATAATACATTGAAGTTTCCTAAGCTGGCGGTGGTTGAGAGATAGTAGAAGAGAACAGCAGTACTGAGTTTTACTAAAGATTAATGAATTAGCTAACTTAAAGGCAGCAGAGATGGTTATATATCTACGAATGGAATAGATACGCCTAAGTTGATAGTTACAGCACCTGATAATTTCGGATATGTGTGGATCAAAAGAAAGAGAGTTATCGAGTATGATACCAAGACTACGTACAGAGCAGGATAGAGGTATACTAAGAGAAGTAGTACTATTAGAAGATGGAAAGAGAATATACTTAGTCTTATCAGGATTAAGTTTGAGATGACGAGTGAACGCCCATCTTTCTATATCAGATAGGATGGTACTAACTGAAGAGTGAGAAATAGACTCAGACGAGAGAAGGATTTGAATGTCGTCAGCGAATATTTGGAAGGACACATCGTGACAACAAACCAAACAAACAACAAACCATGTATTTGCTATAGCGCACTAATTTGCAAAGGCGCGAAAACGTACAAAATAGAGCAAACTAAGGTATAAACAGTGATAGGGGCTCAAAAAGAACAAAATTATATGAGCTGAAGTGACAAGGCGCAAAAAATATCAAAAGCAGGAAATATATACAACAATCAAGAAAATCAAGAAAATATACACAGCGAATGATCAGAGGCGAGAACAAATGAAAGAATGGGATCAGAGAAGTGTAGCTGACAGAGAAAATATTTAAATTTGGTGTTGAGAGATAAGCCAAAAAAGAGTATCAACAATTTCTATAGGGGTAAGTGGGCGGCGACGGAAGAGACAGTAAGTATATATGAAGGGAAGCCGAAAAGGAAGAGTAGGATTTTTTCTGTAGAATGTGATGAGGAAGAGAGTTAAAAAGTCGGGGAGCAGAAAAGTAGAAGGATTTGGCTGACCAGTTAGACTCGTGGTCAGCAGGAGGACATACGAGGGGCACTGGACGGCGACATAAAGGACGATCAGAGGGAGTTAGAAGCGAATATAGGTAAGAAGGTGGAGAAGGAGTATGGAGAAGTTTATAGACAATGCAGCACAGCTTATGGTGGATTCTGGACAGAGCAGGCAACCAGCCAAGTTTACGAATATGGGTGGATGTGGGTGACTTGGGGGGAAGACGAAGGACAAAGCGACAAGAGAGATTTATTATCGACTGGAGAGAGCGGATGGATTTTAGAGGAAGGTGAAAAAATAAAGAATTGCAGTAATCGATATGCGAAAAAATATATGAATTAACTAGGAGTAGAGCGGATGCCTCATCAAGATGAGAGCGAAGAGTGACGACGAAGAACTTTCCCTACAGAGGTAAGATACATATTGAAGAGGAGAGGGCCTAAGACAGAGCCTTGAGGTACACCACAAGTTAGTGGGCAAGCCTCACTACAAGAATCAGCAGAGGTAGAAACAAACTGAAGTCTATTAGAAAGATAAGAGCGAAAGAAAGAGAGAGCTGTGCCGCTAATGCCTAAATCTAACAGAGTATCAATAAGAAGCAGATGATTAACAGTGTCAAATGCAGCAGAGAAGTCTAGTTGTATAAGTAGAACATCATTACCAGAGAGAGTAGACTTGAGAATAGAATCATAGATAAAAATTAGAGAAGTTTCAGTAGAGTGAAAGTGCCGGAAGCCAGACTGCTCAGCAAGAAACAAATTGTTAGATTCAAGATATTCAGATATCTGTATGTAGGCAGCCATTTCAAGAACCTTAGACAGCTAAGAAATTCTAGAGATTGGTCGATAGTTAGAAAGCGTGTTAGCATCCAGACCAGATTTCTTAAGTATAGGGAGAATACTGGCAGTTTTAGATGCAAGAAATTCCCCAAGAGTGAAAGAAGCATTGATGAAATTAGCTAAGAAAGGAAGGAGCAATTCAATGGAGTGAGGAATCCTGGAAAGATCAATGGGGTCGAGAGATGAAGAATGGATTTTAACATGCCTTAAAATAGTTCTACAGTCAGAAAGGGTAACTAAAGTAAAAGAGTGAATAACAGAGGAGGGTAAGGGCGGAGAGTATAATGGTAGAGCAGCAGGGAACAAGCAACGAATCTTATCAATTTTAGACTGGAAGAAATTCATAAATATGGAAGGTAACTGATCAGAAGCAGAATCTGGGAAAACAAGACTACGGGAATTACCTAAAATACTGTCAAAAAGCTTCCAAAGTTTCTTAGAATTGAGACAGGAAGAAATTTTAGAATTATAGTAACATTTTTTGGCGGAATCACAAAGAAGATGATGATGACGGCGGGCAGAACAGAAAGATTGCCACGAAGAGTCAGTCCTGAGACGACGCCATTGGCGTTCAAGACGACGCAGGGAGGTTTTTGAATATCTAATATCAGTTTTAAACCAAGGACAGCGAGTATTAGTGGAACGGAAGACATTAACAGGAATAAAGGTTGATTTGAGAGAATCGAGGGATGAGTTGAAGTATCCTAAGAGAGAATTAGGTGGCATATGAGCGAAACATTCAGTAGCAAAAGACAAGTGCATATTGACATAAAGAGAGTCCAAATCAGCGTTACGATAATCCGAGAAACTAATAAGTTTGGGAGATTTGTAAGTGATAGGGAGGCGGGCAGAAAATTCAACTAATGAGTGATCAGAAATGAAGGAATCAATAGGAAAGACAGTGAGATCTCTAATAAGAATATTAGAATCGGAGAAAGAAAGGAGGAGATCAAGTGTGTGACCGTGAACATGAGTAGGACAGCAGATATGATTACGAAGACCTAATGAATCGATTAATTGTAAAAACATAGAAGAACAAGACTTGAGATGGGGCGCATCAACCCAAAGGTTGAAGTCACCACAAATCACTATCCTAGAAGAGAAAATTGGAAGAAGTATGTCTATAAGAGAAGAAAATTCATCAAGAAAAATTGAAGAAGAGAAAGAATTAAGACGATATATGTTGACAATACATACAGGCAGAGTAGTTTTACCTATTACTTTACAACAGATGTATTCAAATGACTTGATAGGAATTTCTAAACTACATAGATAGGCATTAATGATGTTAGAATTATAGACAAAAGGAACACCACCGCCAGAGCATTTAGTAGGATTAGAGACGTTCATAAGCCGACAATTATGAAAAGCTGAGTAGCCAGCAGGAAGAGAGCGGTCAAAGGAGGATATTTCACCAACAGAGAGCCACGATTCAATAACCAGAAAAATATCATACTTAGGAAGGATGGACGCAAAAAGTGATATTTCAGACCTAATAGACCTAAAATTCAAGAAAGCACATTTTAATAGACCAATTTCATTATTAGATTTAGAACGAGAAATAATATAAAATGAATCAGAGAGAGAAGAAAGACACTTATCAGCGGATGAAGTGCTGATTGAAGGAAGCAGAACTGAAGATCCAGCATCTCTTTCCGAAGTCGACTGCTGAGCACAATCAGTCAGGCCGGAGGTCACATCTAGTTTTCCGAGTTGGAATCCTCGACGGTCTGAGTGCGGCACACACACACACACACACACACACACACACACACACACACACACACACACACACACACACACACACACACACACACACACACACACACACACACACTACCGTACACAGGCACACACAGACAGACATACACTAAGCGCGCGCATGCAGCCGAATGGTGTGCTGCCTTCATTTCACTGACACCTTCACGTGCAGATAGGGTGGCGGTCGGCTTGTGCGCCAGTCTGCTGCTGCTCTTCTTGGCAGGTGCTCTTCTTACTGCCCTTCCCGTATAAAAATGGCTCAAAATAATCTAGCAGTGGAAGAGATAAGAAAGATTCTCGCAGAAGATAATGCTGATTACAGCAGTGAATCTGAGATGGAAGATGACAATTATATACCATCCGATGATGACGGCGAAATAGATTAAAATCTTCCAGCTCATGATATTTCTGATGAAGAAGATGATGATGATAACCAATGCAATTGTGAGCAAACCCTAGGTGCGAATGAAAGTTATGTGACGATTTTCGTATAAAAAATATAACTGAAAACTGGACGTCTGATTCGCAATCGGTTTCGACAGGGAGACTTCGTGCTCATAACATTGTGCATGAAGGGAGTGGTCTAACTAGGTACGCTAGCCGTAATGGGACGACATCGCTTCAACATTTTTACTATTTTTTCGAGATTCACTTCTCCAGGAGTGTAGTGGCTTCGTGTAATTACGATAATCATCCACAATAACCGATAATCATAAACAGAGCAGAAACATAAACGGAACACAGTTAATACAATCAACGTTAATCGCGCGTACAAACAGCACACCTTGACACTCGTGCCCAGACTGCCTGACCCAACACGGTCAAGTTCCGTGTCACATTCTAGTTACGTCATCTAGTGTCGGCCAGGGAGATTACACAGTACATTTCAAATAAAGCGACCGTATAGGTGGCGATACTACACATCCCCTCACTTTAAAAGTCAACATAATCATCAAAGCGAACGGGACGGCGGCGGTTACGCACATTCCGCGCATTAGATGGCTGAGGCGCTGCTCCTGGTTCGGCCACCTCCGACTTATCTGATGTCACAGCTCCTTCTGCCTCGATCGCCGGTGCCTCGCATTCTATAGCGCTTTCGTCTCGAGCACCAACAAAATCTTGATTTTTGTCGAGCGGTGGACATTGGAAATCCGTGTCCCTGGTTCGAGCCTTGACCAGATGAGCCGGGTTCCGAACGGTTCCGTCTTCCAGCCGAAATGACGAGCCCCGCCTTTTGACTATTTGCAGTGGCGGGCTGAAACGCGGCGACAGCTTTGCGGGTCGTCCGGGTGTCCGTACATGCACCCAGTCTCCTGGACACAGTGTTGACTCTCGCACAGTGTGTCTGCGATTGTAATTTCTTCGGTTACGATCCTGTTGACGTTGAACCTGATCATGAACAGCGCTGGTCGTCGGTACAGCTGTAACAGGCAGTACCAACCGCATGTTTCACCCGTGCAGCAAAACTGACGGTGCGACGCCCGTTGTGCAGTGAGGTGTCGCCCTGTACCCAGCTAATAGCTGACGGATGCGGTCCTTGAATGCTCCACGATGATGGTTTTGGAACCACGTCTTCAACGTCCTATTAAACCGCTCTACGACACCATTGCCTTGTGGCCAATATGCAGCCGATCGTCGATGGACGATGCCACGGTGTCGGAGGTATTCTTCGAATTCCTGGCTCACAAACTGTGTACCATTGTCGCTGACTAGCTCGTCCGGATATCCCTCGCGCGCAAAAACTGAGTTGAGGAATTCAATCACGGTGCGTGTATTTGTCGATGCAACAAGACCGACTTCGGCCCACTTGGAGTGATAATCCACGACAGTGATTGCGTAACGACAATCTTCTTCTGTCGTATACACAGGACCGACAATGTCAATGCCAAGTTTCGACCACGGTTTAGTAGGCAACTTTACGGGTTGGAGTGGTGCCGTCCGAAGTCGAGCACTGAGGGTCTTGTCGCTACTTTGACATTGAATACAGTTATGGATGCAAGCCCTTACGTCTTCGTCCATATTCGGCCACCATGCTAGATTTCGCAGCATCTGCTTTGTCCGCATGATGCCGTCGTGTGATGCGTGCGCCCGACTGATATACGCGGATCTCAGCTCGCGTGGCAATATAATTTGTTGTCCTGCGCGCAATACTAGATCACCCTCCGTAGATAGTTCGTGTCGAACCGGAAAATACGGCTTTATCTGCGACTCACATTGCTTGATATCTCTGGGAAACCCAGTCCGTATCAGCTGACGTAGATCGTTGAGTTCCGGATCATCCGAGCTAACTTCTCGAACCGTAGATTCTGAGATACTCGGATGATCGTCAATCGTTGCGATGATTTCCCAGTCATGTTCTTCCACGTTGTCGCGGTTCTCATGTTCGGTGTTGGGTGTTGAGTCGGTGTTGGGTGTTAGCCGGGACAAAGCGTCTGCCACTGTCAAGCGATTACCAGCGACGTGTTCCACTACGTATGAGTAGGGTATCAACCGAGCCTGCCACCTCGCGACTCTTGCTCCCGCTCGACCGCTGAAATTGGCCGAAAGGATCGACTTGAGCGCAGAATGATCAGTGCGAAGTGTGAAATAGCGTCCCCAGAGGAAGATTTTCCATTTTTCGATAGCTTGTACCGCGGCTAGCGCTTCCCGCTCTGTGACTGAATATTTTGATTCTGCAGGAGAGAACTTCCTGCTCCAGAATGACACAACATGCTCCTGGCCACGATCATCACTTTGTGACAACATGCCACCTGCACCTTTTTCACTGGCGTCTGTGGTAACGTATGTTCTCCAGTTCGTCTCAAAGCGGCTGAGAGGATTTGCGTCTTCGATTGATTGCTTCACCTTCTGGAAAGCTGTAGTGTGCTCTGATGTCCAATTGAAGGCAGTACCTTTTTTGAGAAGGTTATAGAGTGGACTCACTACCGTTGCATAATCTGGCACAAAGTGTGACAACCAACTAGCCAGACCCATAAAACTACGAAGTTCTTGAGCGTCAACGGGACGCTGTGCACTCCTGATAGCCTGCAGATGGTCGTCTGAGGGCGAGATACCGGCCCGTGATATAGAAAATCCGCAGAACTGCAGCGTTGGCTGTGCGAACGATGATTTTGAGAGATTGAGTGCGACATTGGCCTGTCTCAGTCGGCTCATGAGTAGTCGTAGACGCTTGTCATGCACTTCTTTTGCAGGTCCAGCACAAACAATGTCATCCATGTAATGACAACATCCTGGAATGTCTGCCAGCACACGATCCAATAGTCGCTGAAAAGCTGCTCCCGCTGAGACTAGTCCGAAGGGTAATCGTTTATATTGAAACAATCCGTCATGCGTGATGAACGCAGTGACATGACGCGAATCTGGATGTAATTCTAATTGATGGTAGGCCGAATGGAGATCTAGTTTACTGAAAACGCAGCCTTTGAGTTGACTCGAAAGCTCCTGAAATGTCGGCAGCGGATGAACGTCGCTCACTATTTGCGCGTTTGGTCCTCTCAGGTCAACGCAGATTCGAATATTTCCATTCTTCTTGCGAGCGACCACAATTGGGCTCACCCACTCAGTTGAGTCGACACGCTCGATTACTCCCGTGTTGACCAGTTTGTGCGATTCTGCCGACAACTCCTCTCTGATTGCCAGCGGTAGTCGACGCAGCGGATACGCTTTAGGCGTGGCACCTGGCTTGAGTCTGATTTTGTGACAGAAACCCCTCAGTGCCGGCAGTTCCTGAGAATTTGCTTCGGTCTCGACTTTACACACAACTCCGTTTTGTGGAGAAATGGTGAGACCCAATTCGGCCAGAGTAGATAGTCCGAGGAGACCTTCTGACGTCGGAGTGTTAATGACAACAAACTTTGTCGACGTTGTGTGTGCACCAACTGATATACGTGCTTGTAATTCTCCGACAACTTGAAGAGGTCGACGTCCAACTCCGTACAGTTGAGTGTCCGTGGGAGTTACATGTGCGCCTTCAAAATGTTTCCTGGCAAGAGGAAGACTCAAGACAGATACACTCGCACCTGTGTCAATTTGCAACGTCACATTAGCTGTTTTCCCTGTGTCGACAGTTATGATCGACTCACACGTGAGTTTCTTCTGCTGTGAAGATGTACAGTTCAAGATGGTGACTCCCTTGACATTTTTAGTCTGGTTCTTGTGTCTGCTCTGCGGTTTGGGTTTTCGTTTTGCTGCTGCTGAACGACAAACAACTGCCCAGTGTCCTGAATGACCACATATGTTGCATGTTGATTTGAATGCAGGGCAGAACTGTGCACGCGGTGCTCCATGACATCGTCCGCAGTTGTCACATATGTATGTAGATATATCCCACTGCCGTGGAAGTGGCTTGACGGTGCGCACGCGGGTGCTCGGGAGTGTGGCGCAGGACAGTGTGCAATACATGGTTGTATGATCAACATGTTACATGATGTCAGAAGGGCCCAGTAGATTTGTGAGTTATTTGTGAGTGTGTGTGAGTGGTGTCGTTTCTCTGTGAGTTTTGTTGTGCGGGTTTCAAGGATGGCAGCTAGACAGCCTCCGGAGCTGGAGTTGACCTCACCTGTGTTAGCGTCGGAGTGGAATGCATGGAGGAGAGACTGGACATACTTTGCTGCGGCAAACGAATTGTGCACAAAGCCGGTGGCCGTGCAAGTGGGCACATTTTTCAATTGTGCAGGGCGGCAGGCTCAAGAAGTGGCGTCTCATTTCAGTTGGACGGAAACGGATGGCTTGGACGCGCTAGTTCAAGAATTTGAGAAGTACTGTGCGCCGCGCAAGAACGAGGTGCTCGAGCGGTACCGCTTCTACCAGCCGGTACAGCAGTCGGGAGAAACGGTGAGCGCGTACGTGTCGGCATTGAGAAAACAAGGAGCCCCATGTAATTTCAAAGATCTAGACAGCATGCTGAGGGACCGGCTAGTGATGGGTATAGCAGATAAGGCGGCCCAGCAAGCGCTGTTGCGCGAGACCGAGCTCACTCTGGAGTCTGCACTGAAAATTGCCCTGTCGGAAGAAGCGGCCAAGCGGGACCAGCAGGTCATCAGCGGCGATGTGGTGGTATCGGCGACTCAGTCCAGCGTCTGTGAGATCAGTGACATGGCGGAGGTGGAGGCGCGCCAGTGTCGTTTTTGCCGGCGTCGCCACGCAATGCGGCGTGAGCTGTGTCAGGCCTGGGGGCGTCGCTGCAATGCGTGCGGTCGGATGCATCATTTTGCTCGTAGCGAGGCGTGCACCATGGGTGCGGGTGCATCTGATGGGCAGCAACAACAACAACAACAGCAGCAGCAGCGGCCGCAGCCGACAGGAAGACCGTCCAGCCGGTATGGTCCGAGTCGATTTCACAGCAGAAGAGATGTGAACGTCAATGAAGCGACTGCGGGGGATTGTCAGGATGTCTTATCCATTGCTGAGGGACATAACTGTAATGACAGTAAAGTATTCAAGACCTTGTTTACAGTTTGTGGTAAGCCATTAAAATTGCTCATTGATTCAGGGTCGGAGACGAATGTTTTGTCTCGCAGTGACTATGTTAAAATTTCAGGTGATGTTGAGTGTACTGATCTGAGACCATGTAAGATGATGTTACGCATGTACAATGGTCAGCTTGTGTCGACTGTGGGGAAGGTCACGATTGTCTTAATTAATCGTACGTGTAATTTTCGTCACTCATTGTTATTTCACGTGTTGGATCTTGATGTGAAGCCCATTTTGAGCTTGCGGTCGTCGGTGCACATGAACCTCATTGCTGTTAATGATTGTGACCCCCTTGAGTATGTGCCAAAAGTGCAGGCTGTGACTCAGTCTGACGCAATGTTTGCTAATATGAGGGTTAACGACAATGCTCGCGATTACATCGTTTCTCAATATCCAAGTGTTTTTACTAAAGAAGGGGTGGGTCTGGTAGCCTCTGATGTTAATATTGAATCTGATCCGAAGGTGAATCCCGTTGTAGAAAACCCTGAAAGAGTTCGTATCCACCTGCGTGAAAAATTGCGTGTCAAGTTGAGTCAACTGGAGGAGCAGGGTATTCTAGTACGCGTAACTCAGCCAACGGATTGGGTGTCAAATTTGGTGATTGTACCGAAACCCGATGGCGATATCCGAGTGTGTATCGACCCGAGAACCCTTAATAAAGCAATAAAGCGTGAGCACTATCCTACGCCAACTTTTGATGAAGTGAGTTATCGTCTATCAGGCGCAAAAGTATTCACCATGCTGGATGCTCGATCGGCTTTTCATCACGTTGGTCTGTCAGAAAAATCATCGTTGCTGTGTTGTTTTCATACCCCATTTGGTAGATACAGATGGACTCGTTTGCCATATGGAGTGTCGTGTGCGCCAGAAATTTGGCAACGCTTGATGCATGAGATGGTAGCGGATCTAGAGGGTGTAGAGGTAATAGCCGATGATTTTATAGTATATGGAAAAGGTGAGACCCGCGCAGAGGCAATTGCCGATCATGATGCAAAATTGCGAGCATTTCTTGACAAGGCTCAGAAATGCAATTTACGACTAAATCAGGACAAATTACGTTATCGTCTTCAGGAAGTTTCGTGGTTGGGTCATGTGGTAAGCGAAGCAGGAATTAAAGTGAGTCTTTCTAAAGTGGAGGCTGTAGTTAAATTTCCGGCGCCAAGCAAAAAAATCGAGCTGAAGCGTTTCATGGGTATTGCATCCTATCTCTCGCGATTTATTCCCGAATTTTCAACGGTAACAGCTCCGATGCGTCATTTGCTCAGTCAAAAATACGATTGGTTATGGAGTGACTCGTGTCAGACTGCGTTTGAGCGAATCAAGCGATTACTAACAGAGGCTCTGTGGTGTATTACTGTGGTATTAGTGCGTGTGTGTGCGTTAGGGATATGGTGTTTGCATAAGCAAGTGTGTATGTGTATGTGAGTGAAAGTGTGCGTGTTTGTGTGGCTGTGATCCTTGCGCGAGCGGTAGGTGTTTGTTTTGTGAATGCGTGCGTGTCTGGTTGTACAGGCAGATGGTGTGCATGTATGTGTTTGTGTGTGGGAGCGCGCGTGTACTGTACTGTGTTGGTAACTAGGGGAAATGTGGAGCGTTCGAGGGCAGTTGGTTTAGTGGTGTGAACTGGGAGCGTGGGGCGAACGAGTGCGTTGGCAAGAGGGTATCTGTGTTGTGTGGAGTTAACGCTTTGTCGCGGGATCGTGTAGATTCGTGCGTGGATTCGTGGTCATTAACATATCGCAGTTTTCATCACGTTATTTTTTCTGTACATCGTTGTTGAATACATTCACAAGCTATTTCGGCACAATGGCAAATATGAAGCTTCATGATATCCTGCGACAGTTCGATGGAGGGCAGGACGTCGTTCAGTGGATAAACAAGCTCGAAAGAGTTGCAAAACTGCAGAAGATCGACGATTTGGCCAACGTGCTGCCGCTTTTTCTTGACGGAAAAGCCTACGATGTGTATAATGAGATGAACGAGCAGAAGAAGGAAGTGTACGAAGACGTCAGAACGAAACTCCTCGATGCTTTTTCCGCCAATCGGTTCACCGCATACGAAAGATTCGCATGTAGCAAGTGGAGCGGTGAAACCGCGGACGTTTATATGTCCGCTCTGAGGAAACTTGCAAAACTGGCCGAAATCGAGAACGAGGACGTTCTCAAAAATGCTTTCGTGGTCGGTATGCCGCGAGATGTGTCTCGGGAGCTTAGAACAATGCCGAACATAAAGACGATTGGACTGGATGCCGTGATAGAAAGAGCCCGGGTATTGTTGGAGGATGAGAGAGGAGACGCGGCGATGGTTTCAAAGAACGCGCAACCTAGACCGGTCGAGGACAAGAAGCTGTACGGCGGGTGCTTTTTGTGCGGAGGACCGCACTTGGCGAGGAACTGTGGTCGTGCCGTTCGTAGAGGACGTCGCCAGGTGGAATGCTTCCGATGTGGAGGACCGCACTTTAGGCGATACTGCCCGCAGCCTTCAGACGTCGTTGACTGCTCGGGAAACGACGAGGGGAGAACTGGTGCGCCGGCAGTTCTCCCGGCTCCCAACGGGCAGTAGAGGCGTTACCGTGTGTCCCAGCCACTGTCAACGGACATCAACTGAGTGCGGTTGTCGATACGGGATGCACCAAAACGATGGTACTGCGACAATACGTTGGTCGTGCTCATGGTTCTTGTCGTGTTACCAGTGTTGATGGTCGGAGTGTCGAGTGCGCGGGTACCGCGACGGTGCTGTTGTCCGTTGGAGGTGAGCTTTTTCGTTTTCATGTTATTGTAGTTGATAAGTTGTTGGGTGACGTCAGAATGATTCTTGGGATGGACGCGATCATGAGGCTTGGGGGCGCTTATATTGGAGCAGGAGGAGTGGTGTTTGGTGCGAGAGGTGTTCAGCGAGGTGTTTCGAGCGAGGGCAAATTGGTAGGCCCGGTGAAAGATGCTGTCTGCGTAGTGAGCGAGAGTACACGGCGTGACTGCGGGGAAACGCCCATTGAGAATGCGACACGTTGTATTTTCATTGATGACTGTGACTTTGAGGCGAAATTTGACGGCAACGGCTGGGTGGTCAAATGGAAGTGGAGAGACGGGCCGCCTGTTTTGAGTAATACTGTCGGTTGTTACAACAGTGTTCGTGATCCAAAACTGAAGCCAAGATTTGACGAAGAGATCAAACGTTGGATCTCACTTGGTTGGCTGAAACCATGTAACTCTGCTGGAGGTGTTTTGCCTTTGATGGCAGTTGACCAATCCAACAAGAATAAGGTGAGACCTGTGCTCTACTTCAGGGAACTTAATGCGCACGTACAATGCCACGCAGGCTACGACGCACCGGTATGTGGTGAAACACTCAGAAGATGGAGGAAATGGACAGCCCCTCTGAAATTGGTTGATTTAAAATCATCTTACCTACAGATTGGAGTGGATGAAAGTCTTTGGAAGTACCAACAAGTGGAGTACGGGAATTCGAGATTCTTTCTGACAAGGCTTGGATTTGGGCTCAACTGCGCACCCCGCATCATGACCAAGATTCTAGCTAAGGTTTTGAGCCAAGACGAACGCATTCAAAGTGCCACTGACTCGTACATCGACGACATACTGGTGAACGAAAGCATCGTCAGTGCAGATGAAGTAGTTCTCCATCTCCGGAAATACGGGCTAGTCGCAAAGGATCCCGAAAAATTAGACAACGGGCGTGTGCTCGGTTTGCAACTAGTTACCCACGGAAGTGGTGAGTTGATGTTTCGGCGAGGTAACAAGGTGCCAAAATCCGTTGAAGCTGGGCTTACTAAACGTGGCCTATTTTCGCTATGTGGGAAGCTGGTGGGGCACTACCCTGTAGCGGGTTGGTTAAGGGTGGCAACCAGTTTCGTGAAGAGGTCATCACAGGAGTGTGCATGGGAGGACGTTGTCAGTGAGAGCACATTGAAAATGGCGAACTCGATGCTTGGAATGGTTGAAGAATGTGACCCTGTTCGAGGAAAGTGGTATGTACCCAAATCAAAGAAAGGAAAGGTGTGGTGTGATGCCAGCAGTTTGGCATTGGGTGTTTTGCTGGAAATAGACGGATCAGGAGTGGAAGACGCATCATGGTTGCGCAAAACGAATGACGCCAATCACATTAACCTTGTCGAGCTGGACGCCGTACTGAAGGGAATCAATCTAGCTGTCAAGTGGGGATTGGACGAGATTGAGGTGATTACTGATTCAATGACAGTTATGGGGTGGCTGAGGTCTACGCTTAGTGGTGAGCGCAGAGTGAAGAGTAGCAGTGCGGCTGAAGTGCTGATTCTGCGCCGGCTGGGCCTCCTGAGCGCCATGGTCACCGAGCTTGCGATCACAATCAAACCCTCATTCATAAGGTCTGAAAGTAACAAAGCGGATAGGCTAACGCGTGTTCCCAAGTCATGGCTGGAACTACGCCGTGAGAACAGTGACGAAATATGTGCATTGACACTTCATGAAATGCATGCACAACATTATTTCGGAGTGGACAGGACTCTCTCGTTGGCGAGAATGGTGGACCCAGATACGACGAGGTCCCAGGTAAAAAGATGCGTCAGAGAGTGCGTTCAATGCCAGTCGATTGATCCGGCGCCGTCCAGCCATCAACCTGGATATCTGAGTGTGGACGAAAACTGGTGTCGACTGGCGGCAGATGTGACCCAGTACAGAGGCCAGTCTTATCTGACAATCGTGGATTCTGGGCCTTGTAGGTTCGCCGTGTGGAAAAGAATACGGTCGGAAAACGCTGACGATATCGCGAGGGTAATTCACGAGCTTTTCCTCGAACGTGGACCGGCTGCAGAACTTCTCCTAGACAACAGCCCAGCTTTCAAATCATCAAAGCTTGCGGATGTTTGCGATAGATGGGGTGTGAAGCGCAGATATCGTGCAGCATATAGACCCTCAGGTAACGGAATCGTCGAGCGGCACCATAGGACGATCAAGCGTATGGCGGAGCGGTGCAGAACAACACCTATCGAGGTGTTGTTTTGGTACAATATGGCCCCAGCAGATTCCAACGAGGCGACGGTGTCCCCCGCGCATGGCATTTATAAGTACCAGTGGCGACATCCGTCGGCGAGGAAGGATCTTCCTGAGGGAGATGGTGGTGTTTGGCGTGTTGGTGATGACGTCTGGGTGAAGCCGAAGGATGCACGTTGCACGACGCGCTGGAGAAGAGGTCGCATCACCGGAGTAGTTTCGCCCAACAACGTCGAAGTTGACGGTGTGTCACGCCACGTTCTGAACATTCGGCGAGTATTAGGGAGGGAGTCCGAGGACGAGAGCGAATGTTCACAGGACGAGACGGATCCGGTGATTTCCCAAGGACGTGTTGAGAACGTGGATCAAGAGACGGAACCCGAGTTTGTGCCAAGGTCAACGCGAGAAAGACGAGCACCGGCGTGGCTCGACGACTACGTATAACTTTACCTGTATGTTAATATGTCTGATAATTTTGATGTGTACATCATGGGGGCGTGTGGTGTATTACTGTGGTATTAGTGCGTGTGTGTGCGTTAGGGATATGGTGTTTGCATAAGCAAGTGTGTATGTGTATGTGAGTGAAAGTGTGCGTGTTTGTGTGGCTGTGATCCTTGCGCGAGCGGTAGGTGTTTGTTTTGTGAATGCGTGCGTGTCTGGTTGTACAGGCAGATGGTGTGCATGTATGTGTTTGTGTGTGGGAGCGCGCGTGTACTGTACTGTGTTGGTAACTAGGGGAAATGTGGAGCGTTCGAGGGCAGTTGGTTTAGTGGTGTGAACTGGGAGCGTGGGGCGAACGAGTGCGTTGGCAAGAGGGTATCTGTGTTGTGTGGAGTTAACGCTTTGTCGCGGGATCGTGTAGATTCGTGCGTGGATTCGTGGTCATTAACATATCGCAGTTTTCATCACGTTATTTTTTCTGTACATCGTTGTTGAATACATTCACAGGCTCCTCTGCTGGCGTTTTATGATAAGGATGCCCCGGCGACTGTTCAGTGTGATGCGTCTTCATCCGGTCTGGGTGCTGTGCTGCTGCAGAAGGGGCGTCCAGTGGTGTACTGTTCCAGAGCGCTGACCGAGTCGGAGAAAGCTTACTCGCAAATAGAGAAAGAGTTGCTAGCGGTTACATTTGCAATGAAAAGGTTAGACCAGTTTGTATACGCTCGGCACGTAACAATTCAGACGGATCATAAGCCGCTGGTTGCCATTCGTGAAAAGCCTCTTGTGGAAGCACCGCTTCGCTTACAGAGAATGTTGATGACCTTGCAACGATATCAATTTGAATTAAAATACACACCTGGATCGGAAGTTCCTGTGGCTGATGCTCTGAGCCGTGCACCGATGTCGAACACTCTTGAGAGAGCGACGTGGGCGGTGGAAATGAATGAACTCAGTCTGTCTGATGAGTTAGCGGTAACGGATGCGCGCTTGGAAAAATACAGAGAAGCGACGTTGGCAGATCCAGGCTTACAAAAAGTGCGTGAGTACGTAATAAGTGGGTGGCCGGAACAACGAAGCAGTGTCGATCAGGTAGCGGCCCCTTACTGGTCAGTGAAACATGAGTTGTCTGTTCAGAACGGTCTGGTTTACAAGTCAAACAGGCTGGTCATTCCATCGTCAATGAGACTTGAATTGTTAAATAGGTTTCACAGAAGTCACATTGGAGTGGCTTCAATACTCAGGCTGGCCCGGGATAATGCCTTTTGGCCCGGAATGACGGCAATGGTGAGGGACAAGATATTACGATGTGAAATATGCATTTCATACCGTCCCCAACAGCCTCCAGAGCCATTAACGCCGCACGAGGTGCCAAGTCGGCAGTGGCAAAAAGTTGGCACGGATATATTCGAATTTCGCGGTGCTCATTATCTCGTTTTAGTCGATTACTTCAGTGGATATATTGAAGTTGAACGATTGTCGCCTGTAACAACGACGGCTTTGACAAATATTCTCTCCCACCAATTTGCTCGTTATGGTGTGCCGGAAGTACTTGTGTCTGATAACGGGCCACAATTTGCCAGTCTTAACTTCAAAGAGTTTGCGTTATTTGTGGATATGTTGCATATAACGTCAAGTCCGAGGTATCCGCAGTCGAATGGTCGTGCAGAAAACGCTGTCAAGCTAATCAAGGGGATCTTCCGAAAAGCGCACGATACTCGGCAGAATCCCATATGGGCGCTCATGCTTTGGCGAAATACACCCATTCAATATACAGCCTTCTCGCCGGCGCACGTTATGTTCGGACGTCGGTGTCGCACTCTAATGCCCACAACCCGACGTTCATTAGAGCCGGATCCTCCTAAAGGGGTTCGGGACAATTTGCTGAATAGCAAAGCCGATCAAAAACATTATTATGATCATCAGGGAGTGCGGTCATTGCCGCCGATTCGTCCAGGGACAGCAGTTCGGGTAAAACGGCCGGATCAAAACTCGTGGTCACGGGGAGAATGTGTAAGGAAGCTACCCTATAAGTCGTATTTGGTAAAAGTGGGTAGCACACTGTATCGACGAAATCGCCGTCATATTTTGATGACAGGGGAAGATAATCCCGTGCAGTCGACCCGTAGCTACCAGATGATCCAAGGGCTTCCCAGCCCTGAGGTCCTCCCGTCCAACAGGTCAAACACAACAGGCAATGAGGATCGTGTGTTACCGCGGCGGTCTATGCGTATTCGTCGACCGCCGGCGTATTTGAATGATGATGTGCCGTGAACGCGTGTTATGCAATGCCATTTCATGTGGTATGTATGTTGTGATTAACTTGGAGGGGGAGGTATAACGTGTGTATGTATGTGCGTGTATTTTATTTCATGTTTTATATAGGTTGTGATTGACTTGGAGGGGGAGGTGTCACATATGTATGTAGATATATGTGCGTGTGTGTTATGAACAGTGCGTGACGTCACGCGTCACGCCACTGTCGTGGGAGTGGCTTGACGGTGCGCACGCGGGGGCTCGGGAGTGTGGCGCAGGACAGTGTGCAATACATGGTCGTATGATCAACATGTTACAGCAGTGTGAACATGATTGAGTTGCATTGTTTTGTGCAGATGTTTCTCGCGGTGATTGCTTGCGTGAATTGTAAACAGCGTTAGTGTGTTCTATTGCCGACAATTCCGCCGTCAGATGAGGAGCGCTCATCATGGCTGATTGCTGCTTTGCAGACTCATAGGCTTCTGCCATTTTCATCAGCGAGTCTAATGTGAGCGAAGCATCTCGCAAAAACCGCTCACGGAGGTTCGGGTAGATGGTGTGCTCAACCACCTGGTCGCGTATGATTTCGTCGGTCAAATCACCGTACTTGCAGTTCATCGCTAGACCCCGTAATGCTGATATGTAGTCGGCCGTTGTCTGCTGCCTCCTCTGTTTTAAACTGAATCGTTCAGCAATGACATTGACTTTTGCACCGTAGTAGTCAGACAACTGTCGCATTGCCAATGCGCTCTCTGATTCGTTCTCGCGCTTCACAGTAGGTGGGAGTGAGCGGAAAACACGTAGAGCTTCAGCTCCGATTGAGTGCAGAAGTAGAGCACGCTTTCGATCCTCGGCGAACTTGTTTCCGTCTACAGCGAGCATGTAATTCTCAAAGGAATATCTCCACTCGTCCCATGGAATCAATGGTTTGCCAGGTTGAGGCAAAAACGGAAGCGGCGGCGTAATACTCTGAATACTCATATCAACTTTAGTGGGTTTGACACGAGCCAAAATTACCTGTGGGTCCTCGTCGCCAATTGTAGTGGCTTCGTGTAATTACGATAATCATCCACAATAACCAATAATCACAAACAGAGCAGAAACATAAACGGAACACAGTTAATACAATCAACGTTAATCGCGCGTACAAACAGCACACCTTGACACTCGTGCCCAGACTGCCTGACCCAACACGGTCAAGTTCCGTGTCACATTCTAGTTACGTCATCTAGTGTCGGCCAGGGAGATTACACAGTACATTTCAAATAATGCGACCGTATAGGTGGCGATACTACAAGGAGATTTGCACATATACGAACATTGAAGGAAACGCGATACTCAAAGATGAGTGGAGGCAGCTAGATATTGAAGAACTGAAGAAATTCATTGGAACTCCTCTGCTCATTGGTGTTCATAAATCCAGACAGACAGTTTATAAATAAGATAAATCAACCGTGCATTTTTTAGGTGGGTCATTTTTGGCCTTTTTTCGTCGGCGCATTTGCCTTATGTGGTTTGAGACACCTGGCAACCCTGCCCCACATCTGGCAGTTCAGGTGTGGTGTTTGATTGGTATGAGAATAACGCTTCAGACGTGTATCTATGTTTAGTAAACATGTCTGTTGAATATTTCCATGAACATAGCATGGTTTGTAAGTATGTTAGGTTGTATGGTTGATGTTTAGTATGTAAGGTTGTACCTGGAAACCAAATGTTTATCCTAGGTTGTGTATATTGCTGTTCTTTTTTGGGTAGCTCTTCGGTTGATGTCGATCATTTAGCGCTGCACTGCACCTCGGTTGTTCTATGCTGTCGTACATCACGTGTCAGTTAGTTTTCTGTAAAGCACAACTGTGTCATGTAATTAATGTACTGTATGTTACCAAATCAAACGGATCTGAATACAATTAATTTACAAACAACCGTGCACCTGATAGTATTGACATGATAGAGCACAATATTGCACTTCCCTTCAAAGCCCGGCAAGCAAATGTATATCATTGAAGTACTTCAGTAACTGTCGAATCGCGCTCGGATGGTCAGTATGTGAGACATTAGCGAGATTTAAATGCATAGTTGTGCAGTGGCAGTAAGATAGACTTGCTGTGAGACCTCATACAACCCGCGTGACGTGGTTTCTAGTTGCATTTGTTATGTCTCATCACTCATCACTTGTCGCATCTGTCCCGAAGACCACCCCAAGTAGTTCATCGATACATAGGGTCCATATGCTTCCGCACCGGGTTTACGATAATAAAGCTCAAGGTTAAAATATATTGTAATGTCAGGTGTACGGCTAGCCATCGTAAGGCACCTTTCACACTAGGCAACTAGTTGCGCCAGCCAGTTGCCGCAACTAGTTGCCTAGTATGAAAGGACAGGCAACCATCGTTGGGCAACTGGTTTTCATATTGTGTTGCTCGCGTTTTCAAAGCACGTGACATGACGGTGATGGATCCTGCGATCTGTAAGCTCGTAACTCATGTGTGTTATTTAAGTTCATCAAATTCAGTTGTGAATATGGTGTCATTGGAAGAAGAGCTACTTTTGACATTGATGGTCAAGAAGAATCAAGTGATTCTTGGGTACGTAAAGACAATCCCGCAAGAAAAATGCATGGCATTATATGCTATCCTCACCTGTAACCGAGTAAAGCCAATTTCGTTCCTCGAGGTGACCGAGTAATTATGGATAGAAACATCGACACGGTTTTACGAAAAAAACAAGTTTCCGCCTTGGTGCTTTGGATGGAAAGCACATCAAGGTAATCAAACCAGAAGCAAGTGGATCACTGTATTATAATTACAAATATTATTTCTCCGTATCACTTCTTGCTCTTTGTAACAGAAATATAAAACTCGAATAGATTACAGACAGTCGCGCGTGGGCATCACTGCCCCACGCGCGCCCACAAGACGTCACACCACACTCGTACCACCAACCAGACTTCTAGCTCACACCGTGACACACGGGATCACACACGTACACACACGCGCACAGTCCTCACCCGCTGCAACAACCAATCAGCGGCGAGCCGGTCATTCGCACGCCGCCGCTGGCATGGACAATTCACAAACGCATACACACACAGCTATACACAACTATACACACTTGCTCACACACTCTCGCACGCAATACGCAATTCAACTGTACACTCTCACACATAGACACATTAACACGCACACACACTCTCTCACTGCACACAATCACACTACACATCCACTTGTTTTTATAGAAACAAATCAACTAAAGAACGTACAATCATAAAAACGCAAACCAAGCGAAAATGAACGAATTAAAAAGCCTAACTCGACGACGGCCTCTACCAGACGCACACACATTAGCTGCGGCGAAGCACAACACTTTGGGCCCCAGCATCCACCACGCTCCCGCCTCCGCCCGTGCTCTTCAGTGCTTCACCACAGCCTGCCGTCCTCTTCATCGCCGGCTGCCGCGACAGGGCACAACAACACTACCCCAGCATCCAACATGCTACCGTCGACACCCGTGCTCTTCAGCACCCTGCCGCAGACAGCCGTGACGTCGCCGCACACGCAGGCCACGCCGTCGTCGTCGATCCTTTCCTCCTCCGGCCTCAGTAGCACCTTTCTTTCGCCTGCCCTTCATCACCAGCAGCCTCCACCAGCAAACTGCCAGCTGCCCGGCGACGAGTCCACCACCAGTGCAGGCGGGACGACGAGCAACCCTCGGCCACAGCTCCACCGCTGCTTCCTGCCGGCACCATGCTCTCCTGCCGTCCCCCTGCAAACCAACCTGACACGCCGCCGAGCACCTCCACATCTTCCAAGCCACTCCTAATACTGGAGGGCACTATCTCCGCTGCTGAAGCCGGATCGCAGAATAACAATACTTCCAAAACATAAAGGCCGAAATTGCTTGTAACAGAAAAAAAACTCAAATAGATTACAGACAGGCGCGCGTGGGCATCACTGCCCCACACGCGCACACAAGACGTCACACCACAATTGCACCACCAAGCAGACTTCTAGCTCACACCGTGACACACGGGAGCACACACGGACACACACGCGCACAGTCCTCACCCGCCGCAACAACCAATCAGCGACGAGCCGGCCATTCGCTCGCCGCCGCGGGGCATGGACAATTTACAAACGCATACACACACAGGTATACACAACTATACACACTTGCTCAAACACTCTCGCACGCAATACGCAATTCAACTGTACACGATCACACATTAACACGTTCACGCACACACAATCTCAGTCAACGTAGACACAATCTCTCACACACACTCTCTCACTGCACACAATCACACTAAACTCTTTGTGATGCATCGTATAATTTCCGCTTCAATGATGTGAGCTCGTACGGAAAATCTTCAGACTTAACTGTGTTAAAAATAGTGTGTTCTTCAAGAGATTGTCGAACAAAACTTTTAATATTCCTCCGCCAGTTGAGTCACACTGTGGATTTGAGACTCCAATGCCGTTTGTGTTTGTGGCTGAGGAAGCATTTGGCTGGGCAAGAAAGCATGCGGTCATATTATGGTGAGTTTTTGAGTTTTTATATATGTTTTTATTGTTTATGTTAGTTTTTTATATATGTTTTTATATATGGTGAGTTTTTGAGGGATAAAAATCGGATATTCAAATACAGACTTACACATGCGCGTCGATATATTAAATATTCTTTCGGAATTCGTTCGAATATATGGCGCATATTTCACCGTCACTTTGAATTTCACTACGTCAATCCACGCATTTCTCCGGTCGTTTTTACTACTGTATTTATCTTTAGATGAATCCCACAATTCAGTATGTTTTTTTATTTGGAGAATAATCTCCTCCGTGTTTTTTTTTCTACTATATTTGCACAATTCACCTTCTCCATATCAGTCTTTCAACGCACACCGGCTCTATACTGCACACAACCCCCGACTACAAATGAATGAACACTGACAAACATGGTTGATCATACAGTTGACGCAACTCAGTGTCCTAGTGTGAAAGGCTCCATATGAAACAATGCTCCACAAGCAGTTGCGGCAACTGATAGTTGCCTCAACAAGTTGTGCGAATGATCAACTGACGAGCTCAGTTGCCGCAACTTGGAACTGCAGTTGCCCAGTATTAAAGGCTCCATTGATAAATATAGCGGGCAACTAGTTGCTTAGTGTGAAAGGGGCCTAAGGTTAATGGCATGACACGTGTAACTACTGACCGTACAGTGGTTGGCATGGTACATGTAACTATATAAATAATAATAATTTATAAAGAATTATATAATTGATGATATATATATATATAATAATATATAATTGATATATATATATATATATATATATATATATATATATATATATAGATATATATATATAGATATATATATATTCTCATTCAGACAAACGAGATTAAACTTGATTGCCGCTTTGCAGTTTTCAATCTTCTTCTTCGTCGTCTCGATCGCTCGTGCGAGTTTTTGATGATCGCTGTTGAGCTTGTGCAGTAATTCGTCGATGTGTAACGTTTCGGAGCAGCCGGTCTCCATCCTCAGACATTGTGGTCAACTAAATGCCGTTTGTTTGTTGTCGATTGTGTGTTTATATAGGACGTCAATTGTATGCGTTATTTTCACGCCTCGTGTATGCGCGCGGTGTGCGAAATTCGCACCTATGGTCGATGACACCTATGACTCACGCTACTGCGCGCCGTTTGTGGCACCTAGCGCATGGGCGCGTCCAGCTCACTGTTTGATGGGGGTCTTTGGGTGGGGAGAACACCATTTTCCTCCAATTGCACGTTGATTTTTGGCCGCATTGTTGTTATGTAAATCGCTTCCAAAAGTTTCAAGCGCCTGTTGTCCGTTTCGTGCGCCAATATATCTGTTCTTGCCACTATTTCTTCTCGACTTATCTTTGTGTTATGCGCCGATGCATTGTGTTTTTTGATAGCGCCGTTGCTGAGATGGCAGGTCAAACGGCGCGACAGCGTTGTTGTTGTCATCCCGATGTAGGAATGAGGTCCGCACCCCTCATCGTTTTCACAGGTGTACCGGTAGACAACATGATGTCGCTGCAGCTTGTCTGGCCTGTCATTGTATGCTTTGTTGCGCAATATCAGACTTGATGTTTTTTGTGAACGATAATAAATTATCAATTTCACCTTTTTTATGTTTCAGTGGGTCTCACATTCTTCTCAACAATCTCCTTCATGACGCGTTCGTCGACTTTGTGCGCAGAAGACATAACATTTATGTAGTATAAAGTAATATGCTGTTGTGCGTCGCTTAAACAGCTGCTCTCGAAATGCTTGTTCAGCGCTGCAGCAATCACGTCTGAAATTTGCTCGTTCGGATAGCCGTTGTTGAGCAGCACCTGTGTGACACGCTCGAGCTCTTTGTGGGTTGAAGCCCAGCTTGAGCAGTGTGTCAGTGCCCAACGGATGTATGCGCTGATTGTGGATCGCAGATATCTTGTTGGACATTCACTGATGCCATTCAGACACAGTCCCAGATTTGTCGGCTTGGTGTATACGTTTGCGCTAAGCTCTCCGCTATTCAGCTGTACTAGCACATCGAGAAATGCCAGCCGACCGTCGAGTGCGTTCTCGTGTGTGAATTTTAGTGACGTTTTTTCTTCGAAAGCACGCTTGAGAGTGTCAATTTCGTCAGATGACTTCACTCGGATGAAGATGTCGTCGATGTATCGGCAGTAGGTCGCTGGTTTGTTGGACGAGTGCACTTTAGTTTCAGCGGAACCCATAAAGAAGTTTGCGAACAAAACGCCGAGCGGGCTGCCCATAGCCACTCCGTCAATCTGTTGGTATAATTGGCCGCTTGGACAAGTGAATGGGGCCTCTTTCGTGCATATACTCAGCAGTGCACGCAAAACATCCTCTATCACCTTCAAAGGTGTTGTATCTTCACAGCGGTACACACGATCCATTATAAGGTCGATGGTCTTGTCGACAGGCACGTTGGTGAACAAGTTTTCAACATCCAAAGATGCAATTAAATCACCGTCATCTAAGTCTTGCGCGCGCAGCAATTCCAGAAAGTCGTGTGCACTGCTGATGCTGATGCTGTGCATACTGCTGCAAAATTGCGTTCAGGCGCTTCGCCAAGTTGTACGTCACCGTGGGAATCTGTGAAATGATGGGCCTCAATGGGTTGCCGTCTTTGTACGTTTTCACATTGCCGTACATATAGCCTGGCGAGTATTCACCTGCAATCCTTGAAAGTTTGTGCGTGTCGTCGCCGTTGTTGAACTCTTCTATCAATTTGTTCAGTCTTTTTTTTATCGCCTCCGTCGGGCTCCGGCGAATTTTATCGAATTTGCTGCTGTCGCTGAGTATAGCGTTTATTTTGTCGAGATACTCGCTTTTGTTGAGCACCACAAATGAAGCGCTTTTGTCGGCTCGACGAATCGCTATTTTGTCGTTGTTGCGTAGCTCTTTGGCTGCTTGTTTGAGTCTGTTGTTCATTAGTTTGCTCTGAAATGAGCCTCTCGATTTGCTTGATTCGGCTAGAAGCAATGGCTGAAGCTCGCTTGTTGTTTTGACTTTTCCTTTGCGTTCAAATTGCTGAATGTCATCAGGTAGGACTTCGATTTCTAGCCGCTTCTGATGATCTTTTGGTTTTGACATATAGTGGCAGTTCAGTCCCATGTTGAGTAGCTCGGTCTGATCGGTTGAGAGATGTTCATCAGACAAGTTGATAAATCCTTCTCGCAAATGGGGCAACTTGATTCGACCGCCGTTTAGTCGGATGAGCTTCTTCTGTATTTTCGACAGGGCTCCCTGACTGTGTTGCTTGATGAGCACGTCTTGCTTATTTTCTATGACACGTTTGAGCTCACCTGAAATGTCCAGTTCAGTCCAAATATTATGCAGCCTGGCAAGTTCACTCTTCAAATCCTGCAGAGTGCTTTGCTTTTTCTCCAGCTGCTGCTTGACCAGTTCCATCCGGAAGCGGCGCGTGCTGTCAGCATTTTTGGCTGTCTCGTCGTGCAGTTTGATATTGGTGTAGCCTGGAAGAATATTCTCATTCAGACAAACGAGATTAAACTGGATTGCCGCTTTGCAGTTTTCAATCTTCTTCTTCGTCGTCTCGATCGCTCGTGCGAGTTTTTGATGATACATTGATAAATACAGTGGGCAACTAGTTGACACAACTAGTTGCTTATTGTGAAAGGCCTAAGGTTAATGGCATGACACGTGTAACTAATGACCGTACAGTGGTTGGCATGGTACATGTAACTATATAAATAATAATAATTAATAAAGATTTATATAATTGATGATATATATATATATAATAATATATAATTGATATATATATATATATATATATATATATATATATATATATATATATATATATATAGATATATATATATTCTCATTCAGACAAACGAGATTAAACTTGATTGCCGCTTTGCAGTTTTCAATCTTCTTCTTCGTCGTCTCGATCGCTCGTGCGAGTTTTTGATGATCGCTGTTGAGCTTGTGCAGTAATTCGTCGATGTGTAACGTTTCGGAGCAGCCGGTCTCCATCCTCAGACATTGTGGTCAACTAAATGCCGTTTGTTTGTTGTCGATTGTGTGTTTATATAGGACGTCAATTGTATGCGTTATTTTCACGCCTCGTGTATGCGCGCGGTGTGCGAAATTCGCACCTATGGTCGATGACACCTATGGCTCACGCTACTGCGCGCCGTTTGTGGCACCTAGCGCATGGGCGCGTCCAGCTCACTGTTTGATGGGGGTCTTTGGGTGGGGAGAACACCATTTTCCTCCAATTGCACGTTGATTTTTGGCCGCATTGTTGTTATGTAAATCGCTTCCAAAAGTTTCAAGCGCCTGTTGTCCGTTTCGTGCGCCAATATATCTGTTCTTGCCACTATTTCTTCTCGACTTATCTTTGTGTTATGCGCCGATGCATTGTGTTTTTTGATAGCGCCGTTGCTGAGATGGCAGGTCAAACGGCGCGACAGCGTTGTTGTTGTCATCCCGATGTAGGAATGAGGTCCGCACCCCTCATCGTTTTCACAGGTGTACCGGTAGACAACATGATGTCGCTGCAGCTTGTCTGGCCTGTCATTGTATGCTTTGTTGCGCAATATCAGACTTGATGTTTTTTGTGAACGATAATAAATTATCAATTTCACCTTTTTTATGTTTCAGTGGGTCTCACATTCTTCTCAACAATCTCCTTCATGACGCGTTCGTCGACTTTGTGCGCAGAAGACATAACATTTATGTAGTATAAAGTAATATGCTGTTGTGCGTCGCTTAAACAGCTGCTCTCGAAATGCTTGTTCAGCGCTGCAGCAATCACGTCTGAAATTTGCTCGTTCGGATAGCCGTTGTTGAGCAGCACCTGTGTGACACGCTCGAGCTCTTTGTGGGTTGAAGCCCAGCTTGAGCAGTGTGTCAGTGCCCAACGGATGTATGCGCTGATTGTGGATCGCAGATATCTTGTTGGACATTCACTGATGCCATTCAGACACAGTCCCAGATTTGTCGGCTTGGTGTATACGTTTGCGCTAAGCTCTCCGCTATTCAGCTGTACTAGCACATCGAGAAATGCCAGCCGACCGTCGAGTGCGTTCTCGTGTGTGAATTTTAGTGACGTTTTTTCTTCGAAAGCACGCTTGAGAGTGTCAATTTCGTCAGATGACTTCACTCGGATGAAGATGTCGTCGATGTATCGGCAGTAGGTCGCTGGTTTGTTGGACGAGTGCACTTTAGTTTCAGCGGAACCCATAAAGAAGTTTGCGAACAAAACGCCGAGCGGGCTGCCCATAGCCACTCCGTCAATCTGTTGGTATAATTGGCCGCTTGGACAAGTGAATGGGGCCTCTTTCGTGCATATACTCAGCAGTGCACGCAAAACATCCTCTATCACCTTCAAAGGTGTTGTATCTTCACAGCGGTACACACGATCCATTATAAGGTCGATGGTCTTGTCGACAGGCACGTTGGTGAACAAGTTTTCAACATCCAAAGATGCAATTAAATCACCGTCATCTAAGTCTTGCGCGCGCAGCAATTCCAGAAAGTCGTGTGCACTGCTGATGCTGATGCTGTGCATACTGCTGCAAAATTGCGTTCAGGCGCTTCGCCAAGTTGTACGTCACCGTGGGAATCTGTGAAATGATGGGCCTCAATGGGTTGCCGTCTTTGTACGTTTTCACATTGCCGTACATATAGCCTGGCGAGTATTCACCTGCAATCCTTGAAAGTTTGTGCGTGTCGTCGCCGTTGTTGAACTCTTCTATCAATTTGTTCAGTCTTTTTTTTATCGCCTCCGTCGGGCTCCGGCGAATTTTATCGAATTTGCTGCTGTCGCTGAGTATAGCGTTTATTTTGTCGAGATACTCGCTTTTGTTGAGCACCACAAATGAAGCGCTTTTGTCGGCTCGACGAATCGCTATTTTGTCGTTGTTGCGTAGCTCTTTGGCTGCTTGTTTGAGTCTGTTGTTCATTAGTTTGCTCTGAAATGAGCCTCTCGATTTGCTTGATTCGGCTAGAAGCAATGGCTGAAGCTCGCTTGTTGTTTTGACTTTTCCTTTGCGTTCAAATTGCTGAATGTCATCAGGTAGGACTTCGATTTCTAGCCGCTTCTGATGATCTTTTGGTTTTGACATATAGTGGCAGTTCAGTCCCATGTTGAGTAGCTCGGTCTGATCGGTTGAGAGATGTTCATCAGACAAGTTGATAAATCCTTCTCGCAAATGGGGCAACTTGATTCGACCGCCGTTTAGTCGGATGAGCTTCTTCTGTATTTTCGACAGGGCTCCCTGACTGTGTTGCTTGATGAGCACGTCTTGCTTATTTTCTATGACACGTTTGAGCTCACCTGAAATGTCCAGTTCAGTCCAAATATTATGCAGCCTGGCAAGTTCACTCTTCAAATCCTGCAGAGTGCTTTGCTTTTTCTCCAGCTGCTGCTTGACCAGTTCCATCCGGAAGCGGCGCGTGCTGTCAGCATTTTTGGCTGTCTCGTCGTGCAGTTTGATATTGGTGTAGCCTGGAAGAATATTCTCATTCAGACAAACGAGATTAAACTGGATTGCCGCTTTGCAGTTTTCAATCTTCTTCTTCGTCGTCTCGATCGCTCGTGCGAGTTTTTGATGATACATTGATAAATACAGTGGGCAACTAGTTGACACAACTAGTTGCTTAGTGTGAAAGGCCTAAGGTTAATGGCATGACACGTGTAACTAATGACCGTACAGTGGTTGGCATGGTACATGTAACTATATAAATAATAATAATTAATAAAGATTTATATAATTGATGAATATATATATATATATATATATATATATATATATATATATATATATATATATATATGATATAAGATGAAGTTGAACTTCTTCAGACACAATATTTATTTTTGAAAAAAAAAAAAAAAAAAAAAAAAAAAAAAAAATATTGTGTCTGAAGAAGTTCAACTTCATCTTATATCATTTATCCACCAGACACGTGAGTACATCATACATTTTGGATCTAAATATATATATATATATATATATATATATATACGAGTGGCAGCTGATAGAATATGGACCAAGAAGGGTGGGACAGACAGACAGACACACAGACAGAGGATATATATATATATATATATATATATATATATATATATATATATATATATATATATATATATATATATATATATATAAAAGAGAAAAAAGTATAGAAAATCGGACGCGTGAAGTTTAAATAAAATTTTGAATGTAGATTGAATTTTTTTCCATTTTACATGTTTTATATTCAATTTTTGGGTATAAATTATAGTTCGTTGAGTAGAACAGGAAATTTTCTACACAGTGGTATAATTTTCTACACAGTGGTATTATTCACTGTATATATATATATAAGAGAACCTCTGTGTGTCTGTGTGTGTGTGTGTGTGTGTCTTTGTGTTCCACCATCCTTTGTCCATTTTCTATCAGCTAATACTCGGCCACCACTTGGCGTACCCGCTAACAATATATACCATCACGTTGGAAATTTTCTTGTCTACACTTTAGATTAAATTTTAAATTTCAAAAATGAAACCAAAAAAAGTTATAGCGGTGAAAAGACAAAATGAAACCTGAAAAATGCGAAAATTTTGGTCAATTTTCTGAAGACTACTCCTCCTAAACCATCAATGGTACAACTATACAAATTATACCACTGTGTAGAAAATTTCCTGTTCTACTCAACGAACTATAATTTATACCCAAAAATTGAATATAAAACATGTAAAATGGAAAAAAATTCAATATACATTCAAAATTTTATTTAAACTTCACGCGTCCGATTTTCTATACTTTTTTTCTCTATTTCTCAAAAACTAATTATCACACATCTAAATAAATAATACCATCATGCTGGAAATTTTGTTTGCTACAACACGGTATAATTTTTAATTTTCCAAAGTGTATTAAAAAAGTTACGGCGGTGTGAAGTGTAAATGACAAAGTCAAAAAGGCAAAATTGGCACACAAAAACGTGAATATTTTGGTCAATATTCCGCTATTTATTCCTCATAAACCAGCAATGGTGCAGCTATAAAAATTATACTATTGTGTAGATAATTTTGTTTTCTAAAAGTTATAATTTATACCCACAAATGATAAAAAAAACGTGTAAAATTGGCAAAATTCTCAAATACATCCAAAATTACACTTGAACACCGGGTGACTCAAATTAATTCATTTTTCTACTATTTCTCAGCAACTATTTGTTATATATGAAAAAATAAATTATACCATCGTGCTAGAAATCTTGTTTTCTACAATACGGTAAAATTTGTAATTTTCCAAAGTGTATCTGAAGGAAGTTACGGCGGTGTAAAGTCAAAAGGACATATTGCCAATTTGACAGCTATTATGCGCACTTGCGATTACACAGGAATATACTACTGTGTAGATAATTTTGTGTTCTACAAGATAAGCTATAATTTATACCCAAAAATGATACAAAAACGTGTAAAATTGGCAAAATTCTCAAATACATCCAAAATTACACTTGAACACCGGGTGACTAAAATTAATTCATTTTTCTACGTATTTCTCAGGAACTATTTGTCACACATTATAATAAATTAAACCATCGTGCTAGAAATTTTGTTTTCTACAATACGGTATAATTTTTTATTTTCCAAAGTGTATCCGAAGGAAGTTACGGCGGTGTAAATTAAATAGGAAATATTGCCAATTTGACAGCTATTATGCGCACTTGCGATTACACAGGAATATACTACTGTGTAGATAATTTGGTGTTCTACAAGATAAGCTATAATTTATAACCACAAATGATACAAAAAACGTGTAAAATTGGCAAAATTCTCAAATACATCCAAAATTACACTTGAACACCGGGCGACTAAAATTAATTCATTTTTCTACTATTTCTCAATAACTATTTGTTATACATGAAAATAAATTATACCATCGTGCTAGAAATTTTGTTTCCTACAATACGGTATAATTTGTAATTTTCCAAAGTATATCTGAAGGAAGTTACGGCGGTGTAAAGTCAAAAGGACATATTGTCAATTTGACAGCTATTATGCGCACTTACGATTACACAGGAATATACTACTGTGTAGATAATTTTGTGTTCTACAAGATAAGCTATAATTTATACCCACGAACGATACAAAAAAACGTGTAAAATTGGCAAAATTCTCAAATACATCCAAAATTACACTTGAACACCGGGCGACTAAAATTAATTCACTTTTCTACTATTTCTCAGTAACTATTTGTTACACATAACAATAAATTATACCATAGTGCTAGAAATCTTGTTTTCTACAACACGGTATAATTTGTAATTTTCCAAAGTATATCTGAAGGAAGTTACGGCGGTGTAAAGTCAAAAGCACATATTACCAATTTGACAGCTATTATGCGCACTTAGCTATTATGCGCACTTAGCACACAGCTATCTTGCGCAGCTATTATGCGATTACACAGGAATATACACCGATTAAATTTCACTGAAGCCCAATCACAATTAAGAATGTACATATTAGCTCCAAGCATGGATGGTGTGGTTTTATTGGGTACAGTTTAATTAATGCTACACTATACTGAATAGAAAGGCTTTATCGTCCTCAATATTTACACATGAATTGTTCCGCCCGACGGCGGGTAAAATACTACTGGGAACAAAGTTAACTACTGAATTTTACTGAATAATTTAATTGGTTTAATTTCAAGTTGCATAAGCTTAAGTTGCATAAGGATATGGGTTGTAATATCATGCAATGCCAACTATATGAATATGCTGTTTTAGCGGAAGCATTCATCTGGAATTATAGAGATGACAGAAGGTTTCATTGTTTTGATAGTGTTACACTTATGAATTACTACACACGAAGGATGGGTGTGAACTTGAGCAGTGTTGAGGAAAAAAACTTAGTCAATAATTAAAACAAGAATTTACAAATTTATATTTTTCTATTGGATAAGCTTTTTGCTTTTTGATTCATTATATTCTATTTATAGTTTCGCACGACGGGCGGGTTTAAATACGAGGCAGTTCGAGGGAAAATATTTTGCCTCATCTAAAATAAAAACATTCACATTTAGACTTTTCTATTGGTTAAGACCTTTTATGGGCTTAATTTTTCTTTTATAATTTCTAATCATTTTTTATTAATTCAATATTCATTTTACTTTATTTATTGTTCTGCACAAAGGGCGGGTTTTAATGCTAGATGGTGATGTTGAGTTATAAATATATTTTGAAAACATTATGATAAAAAATTAGTCATTTTTCATTGTTTTGTGTCAGAGTTGTGAATTATTCAGCACGACGGGCAGTTTTTAATAGGATTTTTTTGGGTTCACTCTTTTCTTTCCAATATTCTCAATCCAAGTCCAGATGTTCCGATACGGACCATCTGGACTTGGATTGAAAATATTGTATATACTCGAAGGCAGTGACGGCGCCAGGACTTTTACGGTAGGGGACTGAGAGGGGCTAAGGAAAAAGATGCGGGGGCTTTGGGAAACATGAATAACTACTCTCCAAATGTTGATGGTCAGGAATTTTGGTGTGCTCAAGGGGGTTGGCATATTTTGAGGAATTTTAGTCCCTCCAAGTCCCCCCTTGGCACCGCCGCTGCGCGAAATTCTTGAAAAAAACGACAGGAACGCATGTTTTCATTATTAGACTAGTTATTCTTATTTTTGTGTTAAATTTCGTGCGATGAACCTATTTCCTGTAAGACATTGAGTTGATGCAATTATAAGCGTAAACCGGCAGTGATCTATTTTTAGATCACTGAATGTAAATCGCTCCTATACAAAAGTTATAATTATTAGAGCATTGAAATTTGTTGTGAAGCAGCATGAGGTAATAGATATATTATTAAAACCTTCTTTTTTTTCTACTCGAGGTCGTGTGTCTATGCTGTGGGTCAACAAAGAGAACCACCGAAAAAAGGGTAAAAATGGTGAAAGGGTAAAAATACTTCAATGCTCTATTAGGACAAGTTAAAGACTCCAAAGTAATTATTTAAAATATAATATCATAAGTACAAGGTCCAAATATTATAACAAATAAATTATATTCATCATATCAAAAAACAATTCTGAGAAAAAAAGAGTTGATATTGGTGATCTATTTTTAGATCATGAAATGAAATTAGATTATGAAAAAAATATAGTCATTTTTCATTGTTTTGTGTCAGAGTTCTGAATTATTCAGCACGACGGGCAAGTTTAAATAGGATTTTTTTGGGGTTTACTCTTTTCTCTATTAATTCATATTTATTTTCTCTTATGAATTGAATACAAATTTAATAGTATGAACTGTTTCGCACGACGGGCGGGTTTACATGCTAGAATTTTCATTGTTTTGTACGTGTTAGTGTTCTGAATTATTCCGCTCGACGGGTAGGTTTAAATATGAGGTGGATTAAGGGATAATATGTTGTCAAATTTATAATTAAAATATTCACATTCAGAGTTTTTATTGGTGAACGTATTTACAGGTTAAATTTTTTGCTTTTTAATTTTTATACAGTTTATTCTATGGATTGAATATGCCTTTTATTTTATGAATTGCTGAGCACGACGGGCGGGTTTCAATATGAGGCGGGTTAAAGGAAAATATGTTGTCAAAATAAAAATAAAATTAATTAAATTTAGACTTTTCAATTGAGTAAGATTTTAATTAGTATATCTGTTTTCTTTTTAATTTGCAATATGTTTATGAATTAAATATGAATTTCATTTTATGAATTGCTCCGCACAACTGGCGGGCTTCAATGCTAGACGGTGATGTTAAGTTTTATATATATTTAGGAAAAATTATGATGAAAAAGTGTAGTCATTTTGCATTATTTCGTGTCTTAGTTCTGAATTATTCAGCACGACGGGCATGTATAAATATGAGGCGGTTAAGGCAAACTATTTTGTGAAAATAAATATGAAAATATATAAATTTAGACTTTTTTATGGGTTAACTCCACTCTTTTTTAATTCATATTCCTTTTCTCTTATGAATTGAATACAAATTTAATAGTATGAACTGTTTCGCACGACGGGCGGGTTTACATGCTAGAATTTTCATTGTTTGCTACGTGTTTGTGTTCTGAATTATTCCGCACAATGGGTGGATTTATATATGAGGCGGGTTGAGGGAGAATATTATGTCAAAATAAAAATAAAAATATTCACACTTGAACTTTTCTATTGAGTAAGACACTTATGAGTTTAAGTGTAAAAATAGATAGATAGATATTGCATTGCTCATATGGCGTGTTATATATAGTTGTGTGTGCACGCGTGCGTGTGTGTGTGAATGCTTACAGTAACATCTACAGTAACAAAGGGGTAACATGCTTAATATGGGATGCTAAATTGGGTAACAAGCTGAAAAAGGTTGGGAACCACTGCCTTAACCAAAAACGGTACAGCAATACAGATTATACCACTGTGTAGAAAATTTGTTGTTGTGTGGCCGATGTATTCAGAATTACGGAGACTGCAGTCTCCAGTTTGGCATTTATGTGAATACACGACGTATGTATGACCGGATGTATTCACATAAATGCCAAACTGGAGACTGCAGTCTCCGTAATTCTGAATACATCGGCCACACAACAACAACTTTGCACAAGCGACTCACTGCTCACTTGCACGACGGCGCTATTTTTCGACACTACGCGCAAGAGCATAACATCAAGCTCAACAGATCAGTCCTCACTGACAATACATCCGTCATTTGCCAGGAGCATAACATCAGAAAGCTCAAAATGATAGAGGCAGTGTTGATTTGTACGAGGAAACCAACTATAAACGTCCAACAACAGCCTGACGTAATTCTTCCATCTATTAGACAAAACAACATCAACAACCAACAGAGAAGCGCATCACAACATCCTGCACCTAGCCAGAATTTAACTACATCAAACGGCAGTGCAAATGCGCACTCGGCATGAATTTTATATACTTTTATATTGTAATTTTCCAGAGTATTTAACGTCTCATTCAAATTTGATTTTCAGTTTAGTGTATATTTACGATTGATTTTCGAATTTTACGATTTTCAGTTTAGTGTATATTTACGATTGTTATGTGTATATATATATATATATATATATGCCCCTGAAGATGACATTAATATATGTCGAAAGGTGCAAAAATGGCAAAATGGCGAAAGGGCAAAAATGATTTTTTCGGTACTACTGGGAAAGCTCTCTGAAAACCAGAGGAAGCTGGTGAGATGTATTGAGAAATGTACATACAAAAGAAACAACACAAAAAATGCTGTAGAATTCAACAGAGCATGCATTACAAATGGCTTACTTCCAAGATATACCCTTCGTCGAAAGGCTAAAAGCAGAATTTCTCCGGATGAGAGATGTTTATACCTCAAAGAAGAACTCAGCAGGAAACAAGAACAGCTTGTACAGCATGAGCTCGAAAGACTACAAGATGAGTGGACAAGGACTGCGCCTGATAATCAGACTACAGTTCTCATCCACAGAGCCATTGAAAGGTTATCACAAGACCATCTTTTCTCAGAGAGAAAACGGACGGGATATATACGGGATATATACGCTGGGTCAATTGAATTAGCAGATTACAACAGATTAAATTAGCGAATTTACAACAAGCTGCAAAGGAGTTGAGAGATGATTCAAGCATTGTAATTAGGAAAGCCGATAAATCTTCATCATATGTCATTTTAGGAAGCGAGCAATATCACAACAAGCTGCGCCAAATACTAAATGATAACAGCAAATTCAGGAAAATCGCGAGAAATCCAACTGCTTCTCTCAAAACTGAACTAAACAAACTCATAAGAAAGTGCAATAGTAGAAGCGCAACGAAACTTTCACTTAGAGAAGGAGACCATAAACTTGCATATATATACGGAAATGTCAAAACACACAAGTCAGAATATCCATTACGTCCTATCATTAGTCAAGTACCATCGTTGACGTATAAATTAGCGAAACAATTGAATGGGTTGATTTCGCCGCATATTCCATCATCATTCAGTCTCAGATAATCAACTGAGCTAATAGACATCTTGAGAGCTGCAACACCATCTCGCCTTATGTGTTCTCTTGACGTGGAATCCTTATTCACGAATGTTCCGGTGGATGAGACGATTAATATCATTTGTGATTATATATATCATAAACATGCTGCAGTACTGGACATTCCTGAGCATCATCTTCGTAGGTTATTAAGTGCGTGCACCAAAGAATCACCTTTCCTCTCACCTGACGGAGACATGTACGTACAATGTGACGGAGTAGCTATTGGCTCACCCCTTGGAGTAACTTTTGCAAATTTCTACATGGGTCACCTAGATGAAGAATGCTTTAAAAACCATCCGGACATGAAACCATCTATATATGTACGGTATATAGATGACATTTTTGTAAACACAGAAGATGAAATGAACTTGCATGCAATTAAGGACTACTTTGAAAAAACTCCGGTTTAAAATTTACCATCGAAAATGAAGCAAACAACCAACTCCCATTTCTGGACATACTGATTCAAAGAGACGTAACATCATTCATAACATCGGTGCAAGTGAAATCCACAAATATAGGTTTTTGCTTGAATGCAAAGAGTGAATGCCCAGAGCAATACAAACGCAGTGTAATTAGCTCATACATCAAGAGGGCGCTAACTCACTGTTCAACATGGACTAATACAGACGCGGAAATCAATAGAGTCGTCAAATTATTGACTAATAACGGCTACACACAAAAAGACATCGATGACGTAGTCAGACAAAAACTACATGACCTCATGATTAAGAATGAAAACAACCGAGACAGAGACCAAGATACACTCAAATTATATTACAGAAACACTATGAGCTCAAATTACAAACAAGACGAGACTGCACTTCAGAAAATCATTAGGAAACACGTTACTCCATGTCAACCAGAAACAAAAATATAACTAGTCATTTACTACAAAACTTGAAAAACATATCAGTCGATTGTCAAGAATAGCTGCCTACCAAGAACCGAAGAGACGCAAAAAGTGAACGTCGTGTATTCACATAAATATCAAACTGGAGACTGCAATCTCCGTAATTCTGAATACATCGACCACACAACATCAAATTTGCTCAAGCGACTCACTGCTCACTTGCACGACGGCGCTATTTTTCGACACTACGCGCAAGAGCATAACATCAAGCTCAATAGAACAATGCTCACTGACAATACATCCGTCATTTGCCAGGAGCATAACATCAGAAAGCTCAAAATGATAGAGGCAGTGTTGATTTGTACGCGGAAACCAACTATAAACGTCCAACAACAACCTGACGTAATTCTTCCATGTATTAGACAGCAAAACAACATCAACAACCAACAGAGAAGCGCATCACAACATCCTTCACCTAGCCAGAATTTATCTACATCAAACGACTGTGCAAATGCGCACTCGGCATGCATTTTATATACTTTTATATTGGAATTTTCTAGAGTATTTAACGTCTCATTCAAATTTGATTTTCAGTTTAGTGTATATTTATTTACGATTGTTATGTGTATATATATGCCCCTGAAGATGACATTAATATATGTCGAAAGGTGCCTCGGGCAAAAATGAGTTTTTCGGTACTACTGGGAAAGCTCTCTGTGAACCAGAAGAAGCTGGTGAGACGTATTGAGAAATGTACATACAAATGAAACAACACAGAAAATGCTGTAGAATTTAACAGAGCATGCATTACAAATGGCCTACTTCCAAGATATATATATATATATATATATATATACTAGCGACAAATTCCGCACTTCGTGCGGTGATTGTCGCTGGTAGACACATATTAAATTTCAATGCACCTTTGAAGCGTAAATCAAGCGTAACAAACAAACGCTCATGTAGCCAATGGTGCATTGTCAACGTGGGTTTTAACTTAACTCACATACACGGACTCACCCGCACATACACAGACACATACACACTCAAAATGCAGCAGAATGCAAGCGTCAAGTATCCCGTTTCCACTCATCCCATTCACAGGTATCTCTCAGAGGTGCACATTGTATGCCTGTGTATGTGTTTGTATATGTATGCGAGTTTGTGTGTGAGTTTGTATGTGTGTGTATGTGATTTTGCTCCGGTATAGTGTTTTTGCTCCGGTATATATAATCCATACCCCCAATGGTTTGTCGAGTATGGTCCCATACCCCCTACTTGACTGTTCAAATAATTATCAGCATTCTTATTTGCCAGTACGTCTTCCAGATCAACCAGTATTTCAATCGCTTGGATTTACTGTCGTTTGGATACGAATTGCTAGGAAAAATAACTTGATAATTTTACTATTTATAAACCATTTTTATTTATATACCAGTACCCAGAAATTAAGTCCCAGACCCCCGATCTTTGGTTACCATACCCCCAAGGGGTATGGATACCCCTGGTTAAGAACCCCTGATCTACGGCCTTCTGCATGATCAGATTGATCTGGTGTGCTGCACAATGAAAGTACATGGCTAGTGGCTGCTGCTGCAATATTCTCCTTGGCATCCATGGCGTCATTGCAGCACCATTGTATGTTTGGGATATTAAAGCTGAGAGCGGAAGGCTGAGTTTGGTCAGTATGTCTAATACCACTTTGCAGACAATCTCACCTGTGGTGTTTGGAGTATTGTATATTCCGACAAATGACTCGCTGATTGCCAGGTTATCATCAACATGGATGCAGATGTACTCTTGATCTATGCCACTTATGTCCTGCGTTCCGTCAACAATAACTCCAAATATTTGGTCCTCTTTGATTGATTTTGCCAACCTCCTCAGTATATGATGACAGAATATATCTATTATTTCAATTTGTACTTTGGGAGATACGAAGCTGGGTGTCCTCTGCATGTGCCACCTCATATCATTGTCGTCAGCAGCAAGCATACTTGCAAGCTGGTAAAATTTCCTTCCAGCTTATCCTTGCCCCGAAACGACAGTCCTTGACGCAGCAGGTAACGAGCACAAGTGAACAGTTTTGTCAGACAAGTGTATGCTGTTTGCTGCTGCTTTTCTTTGCCGTCATAAATGAAACTGTTCACCGGTTTTGTCTCCACAGCACACAACTGGGAGGTGGCAAATCTATGCTAATGGGAAGCCTCGTGCTCACGGAACTTGCACAGTGTTTTTTTCCAGTTTCCAGTTTTCAAACTTTCCGGTTTTATCCACTGATCGCCCACACTTTACAGTGAATAATCCCATACTGTGCGCCTTGGCACAGGTGAAACATAATCTTTTTCAAGCTTGTCTCGTGATGTATCCAATTGTACATTGCGTTTTGACAATGGCTTAATGCAAACTTTTTTTCGTAATTGATTCTTTTCTAATTAATAAATACAGGAATATAGAAAACATACCTGTGCACCTTGCGACAAAGGCAGAGCTTGCCAATTGACTGCTAACACGCCCACAATACAATACCGAGTACACATACATAGCTGCAATCATTCGCTGTCAAAAACGGAAGCTCAATCGACGTTCATTTAATGAAAACTCACGCTCTTGATGCAGAAAACAGCTGGACAGGCCATTGACCCATCCGCGTCCACCAGATGATATTGGTGTATTGCCCTTCGATCATGTCTTGGGTTGGGCTGGGTTCTTGTATGTATGCGTGTGTGAGTAATAGTAGAGTCGATCGTGGGTGAGCGCACGTGCCGTGATGCATAAGGATACCCTTTGCAAAGCTAAACACTATACTGTTCCACTGTGAGAGTAACGATATGCAATGTTTGCACGGCCTTTTTGCGAGCAGTCATAGATATGAATACATACACTCTTTTCGTGGGCATTTATAGATAACATTTCACGAATTCTCAGCAGGATTATCGGGGGGTATAATTGCATATTCTTCCCCCCGGCCAATTTGTCGGGGGATATATATATACCCCCATACCCCCCAGTATTTCCGCCCATGCTTCCAAGTGCGCTTTTAACGGATTCACTTGGTCGCATTCACAGTTACGACGGGTATACTACCGTGTACACCGATGGCTCGACACTGTCGAGTGGTGTTGGAGGTGCATTTGTTAGTAGAGGTACATGCCGCTCCCGTCCGCTGCCACGGAGCGCCTCCATTTACATGGCTGAATTATGCGCGATCATACTTGCTCTGATTTTCATTGGCTCATCGTCTCAATCATGTTTTTTCATTATCTGACTCTTTTAGTGCAATATCATCCATCTCAAGCTTTAATATTCACCAATTTATGCAACGCATTCACAAAATGCATAACCGGCTTCGTCAGCAGGGCAAGCGCGTAGTATTGTGCTGGATTCCGGCCCACGTTGGTGGTGTGGGTAATGAGCGAGCTGACAGAGCCGCAAAAGAGCTGCTGAACGAGACTTTTATTCATTTTATTTTAACTTTCCCATTCCGTATTCGGACTTTTATCCTATTATACATCGTTTTATACGTTCTCGCTGGCAGCTCTCCTGGAATGAATGTGTTTCTTCTGGGCGAATGTGGTTCTAACAAATTAAAAGCTGTGAAGCCCGAAATCGGACATTGGATGTGCTCTTGTCGCCGGAAGAGGTCCGAGGAAGTGGCGCTCTGTCGTCTGCGTGTGTGTCACACGTACGACACGCATCGCCATCTTCTACTCGGACAACCTGAACCCACGTGCAGCGCATGTAATGCACGTCTCTCCGTGCAGCACATCCTGGTGGAATGCCCATCATTCTCAGAAGCGCGTCAACGTTTTCTTGGATCCGTTCGGACTATTCACGATGTTCTCGGACAGGAGCAATCGGCGGTCATTGAGGGCCGCATTTTTGAATTTTTACGGCTTTTGCCTTTTAGAACTATTTATTGATTTTTATTCTTCTGACTTTCATATTCATATCACTCACCCTCACGCTTATTTATTTCATCGCTCCATTACGTTCATATGCATAGTTTTAGTTTAATTTAGCTATTAACAGACTGGGGGGTGCCATATGGTCCTAGAGGCCGGTGCACCCCAAAAACTCAATAATGAATGAATGAACCATGGACCAATCATACATTCAATCATCAAGGAACGAGTGAGCAGATATGTATGAAGATCAGCAGAAAAGGATCGGAATGAAGACTTGTGGTGAAGGTAAGATGGAAGCGAGGTATAGATACGAGGAGCAGATATATAAAAAGATTTGGATGACCAAGAGGATTGTTTACGAGCAGGAGGACAGACTAATGGCACAGGAATGCGACAAGAAGTACGATTATTGAGAGTCAATAGGGAACGGATATATGAAGGAGAAGAGGGAGAGTGGATAAGATTGAAGACCAGACAACATACCTTATAGCGGATACAAGAAAGGGCAGGTAACCAACCCAGCTGCCGGATATGCACCGAAGTGGGGGTTCGCGGAGGAAGCCTCAGTACAAACCGACAAGCAAGGTTGATCACTGCTTGGAGTTGGCGGATAGATTTCAAGGTAAGATGGAAGAAGAGCGAGTTGCAATAGTCGATCTTAGAAAAGACATAGGAGTTTACCAGAAGACTAGCGGATGAGACATCAATCGACGAACGAATAGGGTAAAATTGTCGGAGTAAAAAGCGGCACGAGCGGGTAAGCTGAGAAACATGAGTCGAGAAAGAAAGGTTAGGATCGAACAAGACATCCAAATTGCGCATTTGATTGGCTAGCGGAAGGTTGATAGAGTGAGGAGAAATTCGAGGAGGGTGAAAGACTAGATATTCTGTTTTGTCAGGGTTGACAAAGCAAAACACTTACAATTCATGACCAATTTGCATTTAAATGTATATCAACATTCGTGCGTCTAAACTGTTGGCGGCTACTGTATAATTGTAGGTATGAAAATACAAACATACAGCAAAATTAGCGTAATACAAACCAACAATTTGAACACTTAACACATTTGTTTTTTTTTAAATTGTCATTTCTTATTGTACGGAAATTTTATGTATATTATGTTCAATCCGATACATTTCATAAACCTTTTTATTGCACTTTCAGAATTGCAGTTTTTCGCTGCATAGAATACTATCAGAGTTTAAACGCACTCAATGTAATCTGAAAATTAATTCTGTTACAATGACACGAAGCGATATAGCAACAACCTGACAACCGAGACAGCGGGTTGTGATAACAAAAATTCGCCACATACTCACTTCTAACATATCACAGATGTATCCACTACAACCACTACGATTTCTGACGCTTTCTGATTCTTTTCATGACACCATTAGATTGGTGTAGCTCATATTGTGTTGTTAATCAGCGGCCAGCGACCCTTTTGGTTGATTCTTCACAGGAAACTGTCACTAAAAATTAACTGTCATATACGCGGCGAAAATTACACGTAGAGTATAGATAGGCCAAGAGAAATACGCTCATTACAGGTCTCTTAGACCCGGTTCTTATACACGGGATTAATTCGTTCACTTTTATCCAGGCTCTAATCCGGACTTGAATTCGCTTATATCCGGGGTACACTGTATTTCTATCACTTTCATTCTACCCTATATATTGTCTTTCGATTTGTGCTTCTGTTTGATTATTTGTTGTGTCTATTGTTTCATTCTCTATTTCGCTAGCATTACTGGACTGTTCGTTTTTGTCTTATCAAAACTATGCGTATCCCGTAGTCATATGTTGTACTGATGATCGCGTTTTTCTACTTACGTCGTGTCAAACATGTTATTCTTGTTTTCAGCTAGAATGTCGCCACTTCGCCCAGGTTTGTTGCTTGTCCTCGCGACGCTGGTTTTGTGTATGACTGTAGTGCGCTGTGAAGATCTCTTCTGCTACAGCTGTCGGCCGTCGATGGAGTCCACGTTCAAGATTGTTCCCAAGCTGCGGACCGAAGCAGTTAGCCGTCTGTCTGTGTGCCCGCAGCGCAGAGGCGTCAACTCGAAGCGGTTTGGTCTTTCGTTTGAGACCAAGTGCGGGCCGACCGACAAGTTTTCTTGTTTTATGGCTGATTTTGATTCCGGTGACGAAATGCGTGGCTGCCGCGCGAAAGCTGCCGACGCCCGCTCAATGCAAAAACTCTACACATTTCATACGTGCAATACGAATCTATGCAACCACGCGGCCGGCCTTGCCTTGGGTCGGATCAACCACGTTGCATTGCTCATAGCGTGCCTAGTGTATCGTCAGCTGTTTGACTGAAGTGCCGCTGTGAGGGCTGTCATCCGGCCTTACCTCAACATTTGATACATGCATTGGTTTTGTGAATCGTATGATTTGGATGATGCTCTCCTGATGTGAGTACCTTATTTTGGTCTTTGGCTTGTTTTATATCCGCAATCGATGATTTTTCCAATACTCAATGTGGTTCTCAAAAGACCCTGATTATTCTTATTCTATGCAATGATGTGTTGCATTGTTTTCCTCAAGGTTTAATCTACTAGTTATGCTGGCATTTGTGTGCTTAACGACGAGCTCATACCAAATATTGAGTAAGGTAGTATTTTTAAGATCAAATACCAAAATATTGCACTACACTTTACATATATGGTCAAGTTTACTTCCATGGGTTTTCGCTGCTATTGCTCAACTAACACTGGGACTATTGCAACTGCGACTATTGCAAGTGTGACTATTACAACTGTGACTATTGCAAGTGTGACTATTGCAAGTGTGACTATTGCAAGTGTGACTATTGCAACTGTGACTGTTGCAAGTGTGACTATTTCAACTGTGACTATTGCAATTGTGACTATTGCAAGTGTGACTATTACAAGTATGACTATTACAACTGTGACTATTGCAACTGTGACTATTGCAACTATGACTACTGCAACTGTGACTATTGCAACTGTGACTATTGCAATTATGACTACTGCAACTGTGACTGTTGCAGCTTTGTTGTTTAACCGCTGGACAAATCCGACATGTCACACCCTATCACACGACAAACAACGTTTGTGTCTCTTTTGTGCTTCGTGGGATACTTCAAGTTTTGTATATACTTTATAAGTGTTTTTGTAGAAATATATAATGAGTTTTGGAATTAATATAGCATGAGTTCCATGAAAGTGTTTATGAGCGCGCTGTTCCTGCGTTGAAGAGGGTTATGCATTGATTCAGTCAGTGGTCGTCAACGTTTGTGATAACTGATATGCAAATTGGAATTACTGTATTATTTTGGTTGGGTGGGATAATTCGCTTGTGTCTGGATTGTATGTGACCATTATGCAACAGTCGAAATAATTTCTTTCCGCTATGTATACACCCAGTATCCGACTTACAACCATTCTTACTAACGACCACTTTCAACATATGCGTAAGTGCAATAAATTATGCCGATAAATAAGTGAATTTTAATGTTGATAAATAAATAATATCAATCATGTATATAACCGTAATTAAAAGAAAGAAGCTACTTAAAACAACAGGTTAATATCATGCTCCCCAGATGATAACTTTTGTGGGTATGGCTAGGGACACACTGGGCGTTTTTGTGCCGAGCGTTTTTTTTCGTAGCCGTCGTATCAGTCAGTAGTGGCGTGTATGAAGCTATTGCGCCGTACACATCGTGCGGCAAGCTTACCTAGCGTTTTTTTGTTGTCGTCGACGACAGCATTTTTGCCGCTCGCTGCCACTACTTTCACGACGGCAAAAATGTCGTCGGCGTTTTTTTGCCGCCCAAGTGGGGTGGTGGCCCACGTGATTAAATGCGCCGATACACACTTGTCGTGCAGCTTGCCGCTGACTAGGTGTTCTTAGTGTTCGTGTTTCATCTTATTATTGACATGACTGCAGAGGACCAGGTTGACAATAAACTATTGATACGTCAAGAAAGGCCCGTGCTATGGGACTACACTTTAGAAACTTTTGAAGACAGGATTGTAATGAAGAATGAATTGTCAGGTGTTTGTGGAAATATGATAGTTGGTTTTAATTAGCTGGAAGATAGTAAAAAGAACACTTTCCTCAAGTACGACACGATTGATTTCTTAAAGTTGTTAATTTATATATTTTCATTGTTCTTAATTCCATTAATTGTTGTTGAACATATTTTTCGCTTTGTAATTCAAATTTTGCTAATGTATGCAATTATTTCATTGTATAAAATTTATTAAATATCGTATAACATATAATTTGTGTTGCACCATCGTTTCTCAAGTCACGAATCAATGTTTAAAAGACTCCCAAATAATGAACCCAAATAAGTATGTTTTTCGCCGTCTCAGCTTGACGACGACATGGGAAAAATGTAAGCAATTGTGTTATATCCAAGTTATCTTCAAATGATCGGGAACACGCAGTATTAGTACACTTCACACAACACTGGAACACACCCATGCACTGTGGTCAATGATCAAGTGAGTGAGCGGGTGAGAGGACGGCAAAATAAACGCCAAGTGTGGTCCCACTTGAGCGGCGACGTGAAACAAACACTCGGCACAAAAACGCTCAGTGTAGCAAAGCGGGGCGGAATCTGTACATCAACCAAGCTCACACAACACAACATTGAAAGTTACATGATTCAATAAGTCTGACTTGATGGAGCTTTATAATGTTTCAATTGTCTTTTTTCATTGTATTTCTTGTTGTAATCCGGCTGTTAACATTAGTATAATTGACTAATTGTATGTATGCGCTGTTCATGTTGATCGTGTGTGTTGGTGGTTATGCATGGCCTGGACGGTCAATCGGTTTTCGGAGTATTTTTGTTTAATCCGGGTAGAATGAGTAAAAATGTTGTGCAGAGGCACCAACCCAGAAGGATCATCGCGCCAGAAAGTGTGAAGTTTTGGAGTGTGTGGCGTGTTAGTGTATTGTCATTGTTATTGTCAGTGCTATTTAATATATTGTACAGTGTTTGCAATTGCAGTGCTATTCAGTATATTGTACAGTGTTTGCAAGTGTCGTGAGCGGTTTTTGTGGTGTATTCGTGTATGTTCACTTCAGTTAATTTATACGCTTATTTAACTTTGTCTTATTATAACTTTGTCTTATATAATTTTGTCTAACTTTATATTTATTGTTGTTGCTGTTTATTGAATCATATTTATTGTTGTTGTTGTTTATTGAATCATATTTATTGGTGTTATTGTTTATTGAATCATATTTATTTGTGTTGTTGTTATTTATTGAATCATATTTATATTTATTGTTGGATGTTTCTTATTGAATCATATGTATTGTTCTTGATTGTTATTTATTACTTATTTATTAATATTTATTCTTAATTATTGATGGCTTTTATTTACTGAATCACATATTTATTGTTGATTGTTATTATTTATTGAGGAACGTGGGCGGAGTGACATTATGGATTGTTATCGGATGATGGTTTATTATTGATTGTTATTTATTTATTATTTTCTTTCCAACTCTCTTTCTAGACTTTTCTCTTCGAACTCTCTTTCTCTCTGAATCTTTTGGGCGCTTCCGGTACATGGGGCCACCTTAGGGTGGTAATAGTGCTTGCACTCTTCCCATGCTACTGGATTTGCCTGTAATTAATAATAATAATAATAATATTAATATTGTGTTTTCCTAAATTTGCATTAACAATTGTGTGATCAGAAATGTTTGTTTTTGTTTAAATGTCGCGCATATGGTTCGTGTTTGTGCCTAGCGAGCGTCACTTTGTATTTGCATAGCGGTGCATATGTACACAGATGGTCTGTGGCTGCGCCTAGCCGGCATCGGTGTTTTAGCATAGCGGCGTATTCGCGGGGGCAATGCACGATAGATGTTACCCCGCGCACGCATGGCAACGACCGCGATGAGTGAGTAGTCTTTGTCCTGTGGCACGGGATCACCACCGTGGTTCACAGTGTTTGCTGGTGATATCGTGACTATCACGTGACTGGGGGATCGATAAAGCTGCGGGTTGACAGCAAGCGAGGGCAGACGTGTATTGTCAACCGTGTGAATCGTGTGGCTCGTCTGAACTGTCCACTTGGTGAAAATCGTGTGTCAAAACGCTAGAGCAAGGTTTGTATTTCTGCTGTTCACTCGTTCCTTGCCCGCTATTGCCCATTATTACACGCATATTATACTATTAGTTAGGCCGCGTTTATGTAGCACCGTTGCCGGCTGCGCATTGCCCCACTTGTGTTTTCTGTTGTGCGTGTCTGTATTTTATATATTGCACTTGTATTGTGTATATAATTGTATTATGTCATTGTGTTCTCGTGTGGTAAATACAACTAAAACTCTGATCGGTTATTGCCTGTGGCGAAATTAACCAGCCACCCATAAGCGCTGACAGTGACGTGGTTAAAAACAGCAACCGGCGTCACAACAGTTTCATTGCTAATTGGTTGTTGTTATTGTTGTTCCTCAAGTTGTCTGGCCGAGCAACCTCGAGCTCCTGAGGAAAGACACGGCACCGACCGGGTTGTTCCACAGGTCTCTGACTGAATTTATTTTGTGTTGGCATCTGAGTTGTGTGTGTGCTGTGCAGTGTTGCATGATGTGTGTGATGGTGTGTGGTGCTGAATTGCAATCAGGACAGGTGTCATCGATTGAGTCATTCAACCTTTTCTGATATGACAGAAGGGCAGGATGATGACCGCATCTCAACCTGGCCAGATGCACCTTGTGTTCCCTTGTGAGTGTGTTTTCTGATTTGTGTATGTCCGGTGGGTGTCTTTGTAGGAGTGTATTGTGTTGTAGTGAGTGTATGGCTTTCCGTGCGATCTCTGTGTGTATGTGTTTCTTGATTGATGTGCGTGGGGGAGCTGGTGGAAGTGATGTGAAAATTTGTCTGTGGTAAAGTGTGCTTGGTGTTGTTTTTATGTCTCTGTCTGTGTTGTCTTGTGTTGTGAGGTGATGTAGTGGATGTGCTGTGTTGGTGACTGCTGCTGCGAGTGTTTGTGTGCCTCTCATGTCTAGGTGGTGTGTCAGTTTGAGTATTTTGGTTTCGTGATGAAGGTGGTCTGCTGGTGTGGTAGCTGTGCATCCTGTGATTGTTCTGAGTGCGGTGTTTTGAAGTGTTTGAAGTGTGTTTGTGTGGCGTGTTGCGAGATTGCTAGCCCATGCGGGGCTAGCATATTCTATCACGGGTCGGATGTACTGTTTGTATATGGTGGTTGTGGTGTCTTTGTTGTGTCCGAAAGTTGTGTGTGAGAGTGCTTTCAGTGTGTTGAGGCGTGGAGTGACTTTAGTTTTAATGTTGGTGATGTGCTGTTTGAATGAGAGTTGTGTGTCGTATGTGACGCCTAGTATTTTTGGTGTGTGCGTGTGTGGGATGATCGTGTTGTTGATGGTGATTTGTGGTGTGTAGTTGTGCTCGGATGTCCAGTTGGTGATGAGTGTGGCTGTGGATTTGGCCGGTGCAATGTTCAGTTGGTTTGTGCTGAACCATTGTTGTAGTGTGTTGATGTAAGGTTGTAGTGTGTGCACTGCTGTGTCGGCATGTCTGTGTGTGCTTGTGATTGTGATGTCGTCTGCATATGATGATATCTGTATGGATGGAGTGTTGGGTGCTGGCATGTCATGTAGGTATAAGTTGAAAAGTGTTGGTGCTAAAACGGAGCCCTGAGGGACTCCGTTTGTTATGTGGCGTGTGTGAGATGATTGTCCATTGTACCTCACATGGGCGCATCTGCCAGCGAGGTAGTTGGCCAACCATCTCTTAGTGTTATTGTGAAGTGTGGTGTCTAGTATTTTGTTTGTGAGATTGTGTCGTGGAACTCTGTCGAAGGCTTTGCTGATGTCGAGTGTTATGAGTAGTGTTCTGTGTGGTGGTTTTGTTGTGTTTATGTTAACCATCATGGTCTGTGTGAGTTTTGTGAGCAGTGTGGTTGTAGAGTGCAGTGATCTGAAGCCGTGTTGTGATTGTGATAGTGGGATTTGTGGTGTGATGAGTTTGAGTATGAGGCGTTCTGTGGTTTTTGATGGTGTGCAGAGCAGTGTGATTGGACGATGTGAAGAAGGTAGCGTGGGGTCCGTGCCTTGTTTGTGTAGTGTGATGATGATGCCCGTTTTCCAGATGTGAGGTATTGTGTTGTGTGAGTAGCTGTAGTTGGATATGTTGGTGAGTGTCTGTATGCCTTGTGGTCCAAGATGTTTCAGATGGATGTTACTTATTCCATCTGGGCCACAGGCTGATGATTGTTTGATGTTGTGTATGATGTGTCGTGTCTGCGCATGCGTGAAAGGTGTATATAGTGGATCTGTGCTGAATGTGTGTTTACGTCTGATGATTGTCCTGTCTTTTTGTGTAGGAGTGATGTGGCTGATGTGTGAGTAGTGATTAATGAGTGTGTTTGCTTGTTGTTTATTTGATGGTACAGATGATGTGTCGGTCGTGATGGCTGCGTGTGTGCGTGTTATATTGCTGTTTGAGAGTGTGATGCTTTTCAGTGTGTTGTATAGTTTTGTGGTGTTTGATCTGTGATCTAGTGTTTTTATGTAGTTGTGCCAGTTCAGTGATTTTTGTTCATGTATCTTGGTGTTGATTGTGGTGTTGAGTGCGTGTATTTGTTCGGATGTATTGTGTGAGTGTGGTGTCGGAAAGTGTTTCAGTGTGTCGCGTTGTTTGATGAGTGTGTGTATTTCTTGGGTAAAGTTTGGGTTGTGGTGTTTTCTGTGTCCTTTTGGGATGTGTTGTTTGTCTGCCTTGTGTATGATGCTGTTAAATGTTTGGACTGTTTTGTTTATGTCTGTGATGTATGTTGTGTTGAGTTGTGTAAATGCTAGTTCCGTGTCATGTGTGAATTGTGACCAATTGGCTTTTGTGTAATTTGTGTAAGTGCGTCTGGGTGTGTTTGGTGCAGTTCTGATTTTGGTGGTGATGACGATTGGAAGGTGGTCTGAGCCAAGCTCTTTGACCACCTTCCAAGTGGTTGTGTGGGTGAGATTCGGTGTGCAAAATGTGATGTCAGGTGATGTCGAATGATAGTGTGCCTGATGTGTGGTGTGAGTGTGTTGGTGAGTGTTGTTGAGTATGTAGAGGTGTTCTGTTTGTTGAAGTATGTCTGTGCCTCTGTTGGTGAATGGATTGTGTCTGTACCAGGCAGGATCTTTGGCGTTGAAGTCGCCACCCAGTATTATGTTAGGTGTGTTTGTGAGGTTGCGTATATCTGGTGTATAGTTGCGAGGTACTGTTGGTGAAGTTTGTGGTGGAATGTATACGTTGATGATTGAAATGTGTGAGTGTGTGCGAGTGCGTATTTGTATCGATTGTAGTTCTGTTGTGGTGTCGTTTGGTGATAGTAGTGCTTGTGTATGTGTGCTGGTGTTAGTGTAGTTGATAGTTCTGTGTATAAGTGTGATGAGGCCACCGCCTCGACCGCTAGTGCGGTCTTGGCGGATGGTGGTGTAATTGTGAAAGGTGGGTGTTCTGTGGTGCTGTTGTAACTTTGTTTCTTGTATGAGTGTTATGTGAATGGAGTGACGTGTGAGGAAATGTGTTAGTTCGTGTTTTTTTGTGTTGATGCCGTCTATGTTGAGCTGTAGAATGTTGATGTTGTGTGTGCGGTGTATGTTGGTGTTCGTGCGAGTGAGAGTGTTGTTGATGTGTTGAGTTGTTGATGGAGGTGGTGGTGGTGGTGAGTGTGATGATGATGGCAGAAATGATGGTGCTGATAGTGAGGATGGTGCTGATGGTGATAGTGATGCTTGTGAGGAGGACGAAGTTGTTGGTGAGTGTGAGGATGAACGAGTAGTATGAGAAGATGGGAATGATGGTGATGTCGGTGGTGCTGATGACCGCGATGATGTTGATGGTGATGAAACAGAGGTGACTGATGTTGGTGAATGTGCCAGTGTCGGTGTACGTGCAGGTGTTGATGAGATTGGTGCGCATGATGAGCAGATGAATGAGCGCGTGTATTGTGTGATGTTGTGTAGTGATGTGCATGTGGTGTGCCACCAGTTCAGGCAGGAGTTGCACTGGACTGAGCCTTTTGTGTGTCGGCGTGTAGTGAGTGGCTGTGTACATATGTGGCAGGTGTATGTGTGTCTCGGGCCTGGATGTGGTTCTACGTCTCCTGCGAGTATGAGCATACGAGAAATGATCGCGAGCGGATCATATCTCGACGCCCCCGCAGGAGACGGTGACATGAGTGGAAATGAAAGTGTGAGGCGAGCGGTGTTGGTACTGTGTCTGTTGTTTGTGTATGTGTAGCGTGGCGTCACGATTTGTGCCAGTTGCACTGAGCTGAAAAAAAAGACCTGTGGAACCCGGGTGACCGAAGCCGATCCCAGGAGCTCGACAGCCCCGTCGTTTTGACGAGGCTGGAAGGGTTGTGCTGCGGTTTGGCCTCCAGATTGGAGGGTGGTCCCACGACGTAGACGTCGCAGCTCCAGGACCTTTTGCTAATTGGTTGTTTGCTAATTGGTTGTTTGCATTGCTATTTATTTTATATATACCTCTTGTTTACTCTCACTGCGGCTTATCAATTACATATTCTACGCAGAATGACTAAGTAGAACAGAGCGAATGTAAATTATAAATTGTGATTTATCGCTCGATGGTGGCGCCACCTGTATGATTACAAACTAATTATAGAGATTTAATGGAGACCATGCGGTAGATAAGATAGATAGATGCGGTATTAAGGGAAATTTCCACAAAAACTATATCATCAGATAGAGGTCATTGAGTTCTTTCTAATGGTTGTAGTTAAATGGCTGTACAGATTGTCAAACAGAAGTTACTGAGCGAAATATGCTGTAGAGGACACACGAGAACACGATACGATGTATATTGTTAACCGTCATATGCGGATGTAAACAAACGCATATGAGACAAAGACAATAAGTGTTGCCAATCCCAGGACATGTCCACAACCCCCCCTCCAAGAACCTGACACCTCGGGAAGGTAATGACACAAGAGGTTCGTGATTACATGGCAAACATACAGGTAAACACACGGATACAAATATACAGATCTCACTCTACTTTGCGCAAATTCTGTGTAAGTCGTTGAATTAGAAACACCGGATACACACAAACAGGAAACTCTCAACATTATACACACTCGCAATAAGAACATTGTTAAATGTAAGATACTTTCCCATTCCGTATTCGGACTTTTATCCTATTATACATCGTTTTATCCGTTCTCGCTGGCAGCTCTCCTGGGGCGAATGTGGTTCTAACAAATTGAAAGCAGTGAAGCCCGAAATCGGACATTGGATGTGCTCTTGTCGCCGGAAGAGGTCCGAGGAGGTGGCGCTCTGTCGTCTGCGTGTGGGTCACACGTACGACACGCATCGCCATCTTCTACTCGGACAACCTGAACCCACGTGCAGCGCATGTAATGCACGTCTCTCCGTGCAGCACATCCTGGTGGAATGTCCATCATTCTCAGAGGCGCGTCAACGTTGTCTTGGATCCGTTCGGACCATTGACGAGGGTTTGGGACATGAGCAATCGGCGGTCATTGAGGGCCGCATTTTTTAATTTTTACGGCTTTTGCCTTTTAAAACTATTTATTGATTTTTATTCTTCTGACTTTCATATTCATATCATTCACCCTCACGCTTATTTATTTCATCGCTCCATTACATTCATTTGCATAGTTTTAGTTTAATTTAGTTAACAACAGACTGGGGGTGCCATATGGTCCTAGAGGCCGGTGCACCCCAAAAAAACTCAATAATCAATCAATCAAATGTAAGATATGTGCGTGAAGGTCAAATGTAATCCGCCAGCCTGTGAGGTCGCCTCTCTTCCGGCTCTCTCTTCCAGTGCGAGTGGTCACAGTGGAGGGTTCAGGTGGCGGAAGATACTCTGTTTCGCGATCCGACTCCGGTGCTGTCGTTTGAGAAACGGGACAAGATACCGGGGGTAGGTTGTCAGTGCGAGAATCCTCGTTTGCCAGGAATGCCGGTTTCAACCTATCGATGGCGACATTGTCAGTACGATGGCCCAAATCGAGAAGGAACGATTTTTGTCCTCGACTCATAACCGGGTAAGGACCCTTGTATGGCCTGTCTAGTGAGCCGCGGTGAGCATCCACACGAACAAACACATGACTGGCTTGTGACAGGTGAGGAGACACAAAAGTAGAAGGAGGTTCCTGTGTCTGGTGCCATGATGTTGGGACAGGTCTCAATGTTCCTCAGGCCTTATTCCTCAGGTCTTGTATTTCTTCCTGCTGGGTGTCTGGCCACCCTCCTCACTGGCATAGGCCAGTGGGGGGCCGGATTAGTCGCCGACATTCCGACCATGCGGCTGGTTGTACCGGGTTACATGTTACCGGTAGCAGGCCGAGACCTGTCCAGACATGTCTATCTTTAGTCGCCTTTTACGACACGCGGCAGCTACGGCGGCAGAATTCTAACCCCCTGCCGCAGGGGGCAGGGGTAGCGGGTGAAGCGGTCAATGATGTTGAAGAGATAACGGTGCCCATTTGCCGGATCTAGGGGGCCAACAATGTCGACATGCAATGCTTCGAAGCGACCTGAAGGAGTAGCTGGGCGTTTCAACGGCGTATTTTGATGTCGGCCCACCTTAGAATTATGGCAGTGAACACACGTGCGAGTCCACTTGGTTATGTCGACACTCATACCCTTCCACACAAATCGTTCAGTGATTAGGCGCTTTGTAGCCCGGGTGCCGGGGTGGTGGATACCGTGAAGGCGGTCAAATGTGGGTCGGCGAAGTGAAGTCGGAACGAGAGGACGACGAAAACCAGTGGACACATCAACTACCAGTGGGTGTTCGGTTCCTGCGACTTGTAGTCTTCTGATGTTCAACGATGGATTCGTACACAAGGCAGCTACTTCAGGGAATTCGCTTTGTCGCTTGGCCAATTCAGTGCTGTTTACTTCTTGCTGAGCGATGTTGAAGCACGTTGAGACTATTGGGGACTCCGATGGTTCACTGACTTGATGTGGTCGACTTAGACAATCCGATACTGCGTTGGCTGCCCCACTCACATGCCTGATGTCTGTAGAATATCCGCTGAGGAAGGCTAATTGTCGAGTCACACGTGTTGAACGCTCAGTTTTCGAGGTGAATGCGTAGATCAGTGGCTTGTGATCTGTTACGAGCTGGACGTCCGCATGGCCTTCAAGAAGGTGACTAAAACGCCGGACAGCACTCACCAACGCAAAAAGTTCACAGTCACCGGCGCTCCATTTCTTCTGTGTGATTGAAAACATTTTTTAATGGAAGGCGAGAGGCACTATCTTGTTGTCGAACTCTTGTTGGAGAACGGCACCAATGGCTGTGGACGATGCATCAGCGACGACTTGACGACGGATGGGAATGTCCTGGCGTGGAAAAGCGAGTGTTACTGATGATCCTAACATGGATTTCGACTTGTCGAAGGCAGTTTGATGCTTTGGTTCCCATGTAAATTCGTTTTTCTTTCGATTTGCTAGTTCATGTAGTGGTGAGAGTACCGCGGCGAGGCGTGGAATAAAGCGATGGTAATAGTTCATCATGCCTATGAAGCGGCGATATGAAGTGACGTCTTGTGGCGACTTTACAAGCTTGAGTGCATCTACTCTGTCGTGCATCGGAGCCAAACCCTCGCTGGAGACTTTATAACCGAGGAATTCAATGGAGGATGTACCTAACTATGTACCACACTTCTCGGGAGAGATGACAAGGCCGTGAAGTTGCAGAAGGTCGAGCACAGCTGTTAGGTCTTTGATGTGTGTTTTCGCATCAGGCGAATACACAAGAATATCGTCTCTGTAGGCGAAAATCCGCGGAGGTCCACGGAGCACACCATCGATAAAACTCTGAAATGCCTGCGTGGCATTGCATAACCCGAACGGCATGCGGGTGTATTCATACAGGCCGAATGGCGTAATGATTGCAGTTTTGTGGCGGTGTGCCGGATGGACTAGTATTTGAGAGAAGGCTCGTTCCAAATCCAGTTTGCTGAAAACCGTGTAGCCACTCAACTGGTCGGCAAATGACTGAACATCCGGAACAGGATATCGGTCTTTCACTGTTATAGCGTTGATACGTTCGTAACAACCGACTGTCCTGAAGCTGGAATTATCCCCTTTCCGGACCAAATGGATCGGGCTGGCCCATTCAGAGGACGATGGCACGAGGATTCCGCGTGACAGCAGGTCATTGCCTTCCTCTTTAGACGTACGAAGTTTGTCTGGAGGGAGTCGGCGGGCGCACAAACACACGGCGGCCGTTTGTGATGATCATGTGTTCGGTGACAGATGTCGACGTATCTACATTAGCGTTGGACGGTGAACATAGCAATTTGAATTGAATTAAATGGGCGAAGTGAAGCAAAGAGTTCGCAAGCAGGTAATGAGTTGTCTCCAGCGGATTTCACTGCCGCTATAGTCATGGGTGGTTCACTCTACAATGGACTTGCGTGACAACATGAAACGGAAAGATGTGTCGAGCAGTCGTGGAGACGTGAGTTTTTGATATCTGGCACAAGGCCGTGCTCTCGAAGGAAATCAGCGCCCAATATAGGTATTGGGACGTCGGCGACCAGAAATTTGAATTCATAATTTCGGCCAAGTCCCAGGTCGAGAGTTATTTTGTGTCCTACGGAGAACACTGATCGGACGGCCGTTGGCCGCACGAAGACGAGGGGTGCCGACGTGTTCAGTGAGAAATGCTGACGAGGACGGAGGTAATATAGATACCTCGCTTCCACTATCCACCATCCATCGATGACACGTGGAGTCGCGCACGTAGTCGCTTGGCAACAGTTGTGGCAGCCCGCAGCAGGCGACGCCGGGGGCTGCCCTGCTAGTTTTCCGAACGATGCTTAAAGTCGGCATCGAACGAACAGTTTCCAAGACAATTTCCGGCAGCTGGGCCATACCGGCGATGTATACGGCACCAACGGTCGACAAAGTTGGTGGCTGAGTTGCGTTGTGTCTCTTCCATGCAAGCGCGGATGCTGCGGGTCACGGCGGCTGCTGTCTCTTTGGCGGTGAGCAGTGGGTGGAGCAGTTGATCGGTGTGCCGCAGCCACCAAACCTTCGGCGGGACGCTCGGCGCAGTCGTCACCATCGGCGGTGTTTACCGCGAACACCTCGTTTGTGGAAGCTGTCACATAACTGTCTGACTTCAGGGCGACTTCTGACAATTTTGAGGTCAGTAGGACTTCTCTGCACTGTACCTGCAGCGTGTCGGGAAGCCGCCTCAGGAAGTGCTCCTTGATGATGCTGTGTTCTGTATCGTGCGGGTACAGTACCTCTATGTCCGCGTACAAAGACGAGGAATTTCTCGTTCCAAGCATGGGAAGAGCCTCGGGCCGTCGGAGCCTTTCGGCGTCTGATATTGTTAGCCGGGTCTTCAGTGTCGATCGCAGCTTGTCGTAACAATCGGCTGGTAGCGGGTTGGTGACGGCCAGATTTTTCACCAGACGAAAATACTGCGGCGGAAGTTTTGCCAACACTTTTCGGAATTTTGTCGTGGCCTGCGTAACTCCTCCATCTATGAGTAAATTCTCACACATTGCAAGCCATGTGTCGATATCTGCGGCGTCAAACGCGGGCAGTTCAACACGGACGACGAACGACTGTGACTGGTTTACTACGGCTCTTTCCTCGGACATGTTAAAAGTTGAAATTATGATCAGGCGGATCAATAATATATACACGCTCTAAAGAGAGGAAATTTGTGCAACATACGATGAAATATTTCACAAAAATAGCGGGGTCACCATTGTAGCCGACACACGAGAACACGATACGATGTATATTGTTAACCGTCATATACGGACGTAAACAAACGCAGGTGAGACATAGACAATAAGTGCTACCAATCCCAGTGTCAGGCCTTTATTGCAATCTGCATCGAGAAAACCAAAATATTGACCAAAACAATAGCCTGTAAAACAGCAAAAGGAATATAAAAGTAGGGCGCATATTAGGAATACATAAGAAGGGCGCTAGACGATCCCATAAACATGAAAAACCCCAAGAAATGGACTAACGTGAGATACAATATACAAGCTTGACCGCCAATATTATTTATACATAATTAGCGACCCACCCGCTCGCCAACTACCGCTCGAGCTGTAACGCAATAGGCACAAAGTAAACATGAACACGCCCCAAGCTCCGCAAACGTCAATTCCGCGTCACATCTTAAAACCGCCAGGATGTTTTTGAAATACCTCACATCACTTTCCCCCATGTTACTTTTACGCATACCGCGGATTTCTTCTAACGACCCGTCCCGAGCGTGATCGGTACGGCAGAAATTGTAGAGGGTCAGATGCATGACCGTTCTCATCTCCCTCGGTGCGTTGGGAGTCCGAACACCTCGGTCGGTCGAGGCCAACGTCCGCGGGAGTCGATTGGCTCACCGCACCGCCACCATGTTCCACTTCGGTGTCCGGCCTGCTCTGCCAATGGCCCGTGGGAGGTGCCAACGTCCGCCCATTTACCTCAACGAGAGGGATCGCTTGATGCTCTGGGTCTTCAACCGATGGGACCGTCTTACACCGATCAATATGCACGCAGTGTGGAGCTTCGCCGCTGTCTGGCTTTTTGACGAACACATTCACCCCACGGGTTTGCACCACTTGGAATGGACCGACGTACGTTGGATCCAGTCCGCTGCGCTGCTCGTTCTTCGTTAATACCCAATCTCCAACTCTAATTCCTCGCTCCTGAGCGTCGGCTTTTCCTTTGTCGAACTGTCTTTTGTATTCCCGTCGAGATTTTTCACTCTTGTCGTTTACCTCGCTGTACAATTTGAGTTGAGTCGCTTGCAAGCTAGTGACAAAATCGTCCAAATCACACGGGGCCTCTTCGTCGACTTTAGTCGTTTCAGGCGACCGCAAAACAGTTCCAAACATCACTTTGTTGGAACTGAGTTTCGTGGTCTTGTTTTCCACATTATTGATGTGAAAAATGGTCTCTCGAAGAACCTCCGGCCACTCACTCACGCTCTTTACCTGCTCCAACAGAATACACCTCAGTGTCTGTTTCAAAGTCTGTATCGCTCTTTCGGCCAGCCATCACCCTATGGGTGGTAAGGACTCGATCTTCGCTTATTTATGCCAAATTCTCTGCATACCGCTCTATGGAACTCACCGTCCACGTTGCGACCTAGATCTGAGAGCAGAATTTCTGGGCAACCGTGGCGGTAGATCCATTCCGATTTTAAAGCGGAGACAACAGATTCGGCAGTCTGGTCCATCATTGGAACCGCCTCAACAAATCTGGAGAACATGTCGACGATCACCAAGACGTACCGCAGGCTATCTCTACTCCATGGTAACGTGGCGATATCCACAGACGATTTACCTGGATGATCGGGGTCTCCAATCTGACTTTAGGGTCGTACGACCGTTTGTTTCCGGCAGATATTGTACACGCCTCGCACACTCTCCGTATCTTCTCTTCCATACCGATCCAGTAAAATTCATTCTTGGCCGCGGACAGGGTTTTGCGGACTCCAGAATGCCCCGCTCTGTGCATTTTCATGGCCGTGTCAGACTGGACGTCAGTGAGCACTACGATGCGGACATTCTTTATGAGAACTCCTTGACTTATTCCGAGCCCCGCTACATGACAAAATTTTCCATTTGTTATAGCCTCTTTGCTCCTGAGCTGTCTCTTGGCATCCACAAGATCATCATCTTTATCCTGCCTGGCAATCCATTCCTGACGACGGCCAATAGCGTCATGTACAGTGTAAATATGCCGCTCCAGGTGTTCGCCTTCGTCGTTCAGCTCATGGTTCACTCCGGCTTCGGATCGGCTAAAAAAATCCGCGGCTAGATTCCTTGTGCCCGGCGTATGTACTATCTCGTATGATGATAAACTTTCCAACTCCATTATCCAGCGGGCAAACTTGTTCCTCGGATCCCGTTGCTTTCTCATACAAACCAGTAGATTATGATCTGTTTGAATGACTACTTTCGGAGCCGCTTGAAGGATGTGCCAGAATTTGCGAACCGCGGCTACCACGGCCTAAGCCTCCAACTCTCCCGCGGAGTAGCACGATTGTGCGGTGGTGAGGCCGGAAGAGAAAAACTTTATTGGCTGTACCTCCCCTTTAATGTTCTTCTGAGCCAGGATTGCACCAATTCCACTTTTACTCGCATCTGTGCTCAAATAGAAGGCATTGCGCCATCGAGGGAACGCCAGTGTTGGGCACTCGATCAATTTGTCCTTGATATTCCGAAAACATGTCTCGCACTCTTCCGTCCCTTTTCATGACGCGGCTTTCTTGGTCGGTACAAAGGAGCACAAACAGCACTCATGTTCCTTATGAAATGGCGGTGTTCACAAATCCAAGGAATCGGCGGAGCGACTTCACACTAGACGGGGCTTTCCAGTCCTTGATGGTATTCACGTGACTTTTCAAGGGTCTATAACCATGAGCCGATATCTCGTGTCCGACAAATTCTCCTTTGTTGCAACCGAATTTGCATTTGTCTAGTCTCAATTGCAGATTTGCGTCACGAAAAGCCTCCAGTGTCTTCTTCAAATGGATGAGTTGACTGTCTTCGCTTTCGGAGAACACGCATGTGTCGTCCGCGTATACGGCGGCGTTCTCCACATCACGCAGAGCATCATCAACGGTGCGCTGAGAGGTACTCTGGCTGTTACAGAGTCCAAACGCCATCACGTTCATTTCATAATGACCACCAGTTTTATCTTTGTCTTGATCACGCAGTGGGATGGACCAGTATGCGCTGGCGCCCTCTAAAAACTAAAAAACTTTAGCCCCGTCCATGCGTTCGAGCAGACGACGCCAGTCAGCCGCCGGATACGAGTCTTTCTTTGTATGTGTATTGAGATCCCGGTAATCAACTACAAACCTCAAAGACCCGTCTTTTTCCGTACCAAGATGACTGGGCTGCTCCAGGGTGACTTTGAGGGTCTGCAAATTTTGTTTTTCAACATCTCTTCAATTTGCCGGTTGACTTCCTTTTCAGTTTCGGGATTGAATCGCGCTGGACTGTGTTTGATCGGAGCTACACCATCTGTTTCAATGGTGTGGCTTACTCGTTCGGAGAGATTGGGGTGTTTTGGATCAACCGCAAACATATCTTCGAACTCTCTCAGCAGCGCACGAACTCGAGAGCGAAATGTTTCTGGCATGTCCGAACATATTTGTTTTTCAATGCCCAAACGCTCACCACTGTCTTAAATCACATTCACTCTCTCGCGACACCGACCCCCTCCTACCATGACCTCTGCTTCCTTCCAGTTTTGTCCCAATCGCACTCTGCCATGCTGCCAATCGAACTCTGTGGATTTAAACCGTGATAAGAAGTCTCTTCCCAGCAGCAAAAATGTTTCACCAGTACTGAGCACGCTGAGGGTGTGCTTAACGACCTGTCCTTTTCCGGCGTTGATTGTCACTGGCAGCTGGCCGATGAAAATGGCTTTGCCGCCCACTCCCGACAACCTCAGGTTGATATCCTCGCTCCAGTCAATTTTACTCATTAGCCCCAACCGCCACACACTGGTCTCATCAACTACCGAAGTAGAGGCCCCTGAATCCAGCATCGAAGTCATTTGTTTACCGTCAATTTCGACCGGTACAGTGACTGTATCACCGTGACTTACCCTCAGTTCTGAATTTGCCCGTTGTACTTCTTCAGTTACCACAAACACTTTCCCATCCACTGACGCCGGGCATGACCGGAGCGAGTGCCCCTTTTCTCCACAACGAGCACACAGGCGAGAAGGACAAAAACGCATCAAATGTCCAGACTGACCACAGATGTAACAGCCTCTGCCCTTACCTTTACGGGACTTGTTTGAGTCAGCTGAAGCCGAGTGCTTCGGTTTCTGAGACAACACCGACACATCGACGGTATTTGCATTTGGTAACTGAGCCGGAACGTCCGATTGTTCCTCTGGTGACCTCAACAGCCTTGCTGTTTCGCACCTAGTGAGCGGTAAACCTCTCTCCACCATCCATTTCTTGACTTGCATAAGCATCATTCTTCCGTCGCTTTCGCTTTGTACCTGATGGTCGGCCAACCATTGTTTTGCTTTCGACTGAATGTCCCTTGGGAGCTGATTGATGAATATCGAACTCAGGAACTGCATGTCCATACCATACCATCTTTGGACAACCTCTTCACCTTGAAATAGAAGTCATCTATTATCATGCTAGGAAGCCACTCGCTGCTACACAAACGATGCAAGGCCTCATATTTGTCTACGGGACTATCCAGTGTACTGATTAGGATACCGAACGCCTCTTCGAGTGTCGACACCTCAGCGGCAACATCCTTCACCAACTCACGCTCAGCTTCTCTTCTGTTGATGTACGCTGGTAACATCCCTATGGCGATCTTCTCTCCAATTGCTCCTTGACTCCGCAAGCTTCCGACCGCTGCTAGGAACCAAGGCTTCCAATCGGTAATTGTCTCATTCGTCTTCATCATCGGAATGGGAAGAATCATTGGGCTGGTTGATGTCGATGGACCAAGCTGCCCATTCCCGGCGCCCTCATCGACGTTCTCAATCTTCACCTCCTCCGTGACTGAACTTGTCATATTTTGGTTATATGTCAGGCTTTTATTGCAATCTGCATCGAGAAAACCAAAATATTGACCGAAACAATAGCCTGTAAACAGCAAAAGGAATATACAAGTAGGGCGCATAATAGGAATACACAAGAAAGGCGCTGGACGATCCCATAAACATGAAAAACTGTATTATGTTTATTGTATATTGCATTGTATTATATTTTGTACTATATATAATTGTGTGTGTGTGTATATGTATTTGTGTGCGTACGTGGAAGTGTGATTTTGTGTACGTTGTTGTATGCTCGCGCGGAGGTAGCTGCGTCACACAAGCGCGAGCGATGAGTGCATGCATGCGCGGGTGGTATCCGCCCGGAGTCAACGGTCGCTCGTGCATGTTGGGCAGTGCGTTACTGGTGAAGTGAGAGTGTGGTGTGTGTTCGGTGGTTTAGTGTTGTTCGGTGGAGAGTATTGTATTAGTATTTAGTGCATTGTGTTGCGGTGTGATGGTGTGGAATTGTGCTTTCTTGTTTGTTTTTTTTCGTGCTTAAATTCAAATACAAGCTAACCGGCCCTTCCGAAAAATGGAGTTTTCATGTGGTTTCGACGCTCGCGTGATACCAGAATTTGATGGTCAGAGTGACATTGTGGAATGGTGGACTCGCACGGAGATGATGTGTCAGCTCAAAGGCGTCGATGTGATGAGCGTAGTGCCACTACGTCTCTCAAAAGGCGCGTTTGTTGTGTGGTCCCAACTGCCGGATGAACTTCGCCGTTGTGCGAAAGGGACTCGCAGCGCTTTGTTCTCGGCGTTTGGAGTGGACAGATTCCGTGCATACACTTTGTTCACCAGTCGTCGTCTGCAAGAAAGTGAGTCGCCTGACGAATATTTAGCAGATTTGAAAAAACTCGCTGTTTCATTCGGTGGCGTAACCGATAATCTGCTGATATGAACATTTGTAAATGGCCTACCCGAGCACGTGGCGACCAGTATTCGTGCAAGCACAGTGTCAGAGTCTCTGTCGTTGAGTGATATTACGAGCAGAACTCGCATGGTGTTACAAACGACAAAAAGCCCATCAAACTGTCTAGCCGCCAATGCCGGGTCGCTTTCACCTCGAAAATGCTATATTTGCAATCAGACTGGTCATTTGGGTAGAGAGTGCCCCAAAAGGAAATATCGGATACGATGTTATAATTGTTCCAAATTGGGTCACATGGCGAAGGAATGTCAGGGAAACGAGGAAGGAGAGGGCTCGTCAGCGCAAGCACCCTCTCCTCAGTGAGCAATGAGGCGCTTCCTTCAGTCACTGTGTTTATTGGTCAACGTGAGTCTTGTGTGGTTGTTGATACCGGTTGTTCTCGCTGTATTGTGTGGAGTGGTGTTTGTAAAACATGGACAGCAGTAACGACTCATGTGAATACCCTGGGTGGCATGAGCTTTGACTGTTCGGGTGTTGGTGAATGTTGTGTGAGTGTCGAGGAACAGTCAGTTGTGGTGAAAGCCCTCGTTGTGCAGCACAAGCCGATGGGATATGATGCGATTCTGGGAATGAACGCCATATCAGCGCTGGGGGGTGTTTGTGTAAGTGCTGACGGTAGGGTGCGTTTTCAAGTGAGTGGCAAGGCCGCATACTGTGCTGCGGCTGGTGATATTGTTGAGTCAAAACCTGGGCATGAGGCACGGTTTGATGCAGTTAAAAACATGTGGACTTGCAAGTGGAAGTGGCTTGACGACCACGAGCCTCATCGTTTGACAAACGAAACTGCACAATATCATGTGAGGCAACACGCCAAGGAGGCATTTGACAGAGAGATCAATGAGTGGATCAGCAACAAATGGTTGACTCCCTATGACGAGAGTGTACATGGGCCTGCTCGCTGTTTAATTCCTCTGATGGCAGTGACCCAAAAGAACAAGAACAAAGTGAGACCGGTCCTTGATTTCCGAGAATTAAATAAACACATTGACACTCGTTCTGCAGATGCTGACGTATGCAATGAGAAGCTGAGAGAATGGCGGATGAAGGGAGACAATGTGTTTATCATGGACCTCAAGAAAGCATACCTGCAGATATCAGTGGACAGTTCGTTGTGGCCTTTCCAGACGGTGAAGTTCAATGGTGTGCTGTACTGCTTGACCAGGCTTGGATTCGGGTTGAGTGGGGCGCCCATGATCATGCATACGGTGGTTGACTCGGTGATGGCACAAAACGACCAGATAAGACGTGGTACATCGGCATATGTTGACGATGTTCTCATTGATGGAAACATTGTGTCACCCGAAGCAGTGAAGGAACACTTTGCCAAGTACGGTCTTGAATCGAAGGAGATTCAAAAGTTCTCTGGCGGAACACGTGTGCTCGGCTTACACGTGTTTTCATCAGAGTCTGGCAAGTTGATGTGGAAGAGGGACAATGCTGTGGGTGAGTGTCCGCAACAGCTCACGAGACGAGTCATGTTTTCTTTGTGCAGTACTTTGGTGTCGCATTATCCTGTCGGTGGCTGGTTGCGAGTTGCCGCTTCGTACATCAAGCGACTTGCATCCGAAGCGACAAACAGCTGGGACGAACCGACTTGTGACTCAGCAATCAATAGTCATGTGAACGAGGTGATGTCGAAACTGCAGCATAGCGATCCCGTGAGAGGCGTGTGGAAGATCGATGATGATTTGGCGAATGTATGGGTGGACGCCAGCAACATTGCCATTGGTGCGTTGGTTGAGGTAAATGGCGAGACAGTGGAATATGCTTGCTGGTTGAGAAGGGACAGCCACCACATAAACCTCAGTGAGCTAGAAGCCGTGATAAAGGGGCTTGGCCTAGGCGATCAAGCTCAAATTTCGAAAAATTCGGCCTTTCACAGATTCATCCACGGTGCATTCATGGCTCAGAGGACTTCTAACGGCGAAAGTCAGGACAACTGCTTGTAGTGAGTTGTTGATCAGGCGCCGACTAGAGATCATTGGTGGATTGTTGGACGAGTACAACTTGACTGTTGAAGTAATGAAGGTAGCGTCTGAGAGGAATAAAGCAGATTGCCTGACTCGTGTGCCTGGCCACTGGTTGAAACAGGTCAAATCAGTGTGTGCCGCAGGTGCTGAACCGACTGACGTGCGTTCTCGCATCAGGCAGATTCACCACTACGCCGGACATCCGGGCATCCACCGAACGCGGTACTTTTGCTGGAGGAAAAAGCTTTATGTCAGCAAGAGGGAAGTCGCAGAGGTTGTGAGGTCGTGTGACATCTGCAATTCGATTTGTCCGGCGTCAGTGAAATGGAGACACGGGAATCTGAGCGTCAATCAAAACTGGCACCAACTGGCAGCAGATTTTGTGCACGTGCGTGATTTGTTGTATGTGTCTGTCATCGATTGTGGTCCTTCGAGGTTTTCTCTCTGGCGCAAGGTTCGCACTCGTAGCAGCGATGAAGCGGCGGACATTTTCGATGACATTTTCAGTGAACGTGGACCCCCAAATGAGATACTTCTGGACAACGACACATCTTTTCGTGGACAGGCTTTTGTGCGGGCGATGGAACGTTGGGGTGTGAACATTCGATATCGGTGTGCCTTTCGCCCAGAAGGAAACGGCATAGCGGAGAGGTCGCATCGGACAGTGAAGACCATTGTTGCGAGGAAACAGTGCAGTGTGAGAGAGGCTGTGATGCTGCACAATTTGACGCCAAGCGATGACGCCGGTCGCAGACCTGTTGATTGTGTGTATCGATACAGAGTGCGAATGCGTGATGAACTCCCGCGACAGCGCAGCACATCTGTTCGCGGCTGCGATTATGAGGTCGGCGATCCTGTCTGGGTCAGGCAGCGCGGAGATCGGTGTGATGCTGTCGATCGCAGGGGTACCGTCACAAGTGTCGTGTCAGACCTTGTTGTCGCCGTCGATGACATCAACAGACACGTGGGTGATGTCAGACCACGGGCGGAGACGGAGAACGGTGGCGGCACGAACTCATTGGACGAGGCGAGCGGTGACGTGGCGGACGATGGCGAGCCTACCGTCATGGTGTACGGCGAGAGGACTGCCGGTGTGACGGAACGGATGGCGACCTGGAACGGATGGCGACCTGACGTTTGCGACGCGTTTAAGGCATTTAATGCCTTCACTGAACATTAATTCCTTCACTGAAACGTGTAGGGTTTGTTATTATCTGTTATGAAATTGCATTTGTTGTTTGAATAGTTTATTGCTATCATATTCTAAGTTCACATTGATTTAATAAGTCTTATTGGGGCCTTTATTTACTTGAGTGCTTATTCTGGTGTCATATTTTGTTGCAGTGGAAGTTGTATGGACCAATTCCATTGTTGTTTTGTTGTGGGAATGGTCTCAGTTCAGGAAAATAGCTGCAGACGTTGAGTTATTATCTAAGTGATATTTGTCTTTGTGTACAATGTTATTAATCAGTGAGTAAGTGAGTGAGTGAGTAATCTTAGTAACATAATGTAAAGACAAAAAAACTAAGATATATTCAGACGGGCGCGCGTGGGCATCACTGCCCCACGCACGCCTACAAGACGTCACGCCACAACTGCACCACGAACAAGACTCCAAGCTCACACCGTGAAACACGGGAGCACACACACACACGCACAGTCCTCACCCGCCGTAACAACCAATCAGCGGCGAGCCGGTCAATTGCTCGCCGCCGCGGGGCATGCATACTCGACAAACACATACACACACACACACCGAAAAAACTGCACACACTCACCGACACAGCTATACACACTCGCTCACACACTCTCGCACGCAATATACAATTCAACCATACACGATCACATATAGACACACTAACACGTTCACGCACACACAATCTTTCACACACACACACACTCTCTCTCACTGCACACGATCACACCACACCTCCACCTGTTTTAAAGAAACATAAATCAACAAAAGGACAGACAATTAAAAAACGCGAACCAAGCAAACCAGGAACCAATAAAAAACCTAACTCGACGACGGCCTCCACCAGATGCACACACCGTGGCTGCGGCGAAGCACACACGTCAGACCCCAGCGTCCACCGCGCTCCCGCCTCCGCCCGTGCTCTTCAGTGCTTCGTCGCAGCCTGCCGTTTTCTTCATCAACGGCTGCCGCGACAGGGCACAACACCTCGGCCCCAGCACCCACTGTGCTCCCGCCGACACCCGTGCTATTCAGCACCCCGTCGCAGACAGCCGTGACTCCGCCGCACACGCAAGCCGCACCGTCGTCGTCGTTCGTCATTTCTCCTCCGGCTTCAGCAGCTCCTTTCTCTCACATGCCCTCCAGCACCAGTATCCTCCACCAGCGATCTTCTATCTGCCCGGCGACGAGTCTAATACCAGTGCAGGCGGGACGACGATCAACCCTCGGCTGCAGCTCCTCCGCTGCTTCCTGCCAGCACCATGCTCTCCTGCCGTCCCCCTGCACACCAACCTGACACGCCGCCGAGCACCTCCACCACTTCCTCCAGGCCGCTGCTAATACTGGAGGGCACTATCTCTGCTGCTGAAGCCGGGTCGCAGACAAAAAACCACTTCCAAACTATAAGGCCGAAATAGCTTGTAACAAAACCAGAAATCTAAATTATATTACAGACAGGCGCGCGTGGGCATCACCGTCCCACGCGCGCCTACAAGAGGTCACGCCACAACTGCACCACGAACAAGACTCCAAGCTCACACCGTGAAACACGGGAGCACACACACACACACACACACACACACGCACAGTCCTCACCCGCCGTAACAACCAATCAGCGGCGAGCCGGTCAATTGCTCGCCATGTTAATGTGTGCAGAATCATCGTTTCGTAGCCAACTCGCGTCTTCAATGATGGCACCATCGAATGACCCAGCGCGTGGAGTTTGGTCGGTGGAAGGCAAGCGTGTCGTTGTGTGGAGTGACGCTAGCTCAATTGCCATGGGTGTTGTGCTGCAGTCAGTCGATGGTGCCATCATTGAAGACGCGAGTTGGCTACGAAACGATGATTCTGCACACATTAACATGGCGGAACATGATGCGGTGTTACGGGGCATCAACATGGCAATAGCATGGAAATTTGATAGCATTGAGATCAAAACGCGAACCAAGCAAACCAGGGACCAATAAAAAAAACCTAACTCGACGACGGCCTCCACCAGATGCACACACCGTGGCTGCGGCGAAGCACACACGTCAGGCCCCAGCGTCCACCGCGCTCCCGCCTCCGCCCGTGCTCTTCAGTGCTTCGCCGCAGCCTGCCGTCTTCTTCATCACCGGCTGCCGCGACAGGGCACAACACCTCGGCCCCAGCACCCACTGTGCTCCCGCCGACACCCGTGCTATTCAGCACCCCGTCGCAGACAGCCGTGACTCCGCCGCACACGCAAGCCGCACCGTCGTCGTCGTTCGTCATTTCTCCTACGGCTTCAGCAGCTCCTTTCTCTCACATGCCCTCCAGCACCAGTATCCTCCACCAGCGATCTTCTATCTGCCCGGCGACGAGTCTAATACCAGTGCAGGCGGGACGACGAGCAACCCTCGGCTGCAGCTCCTCCGCTGCTTCCTGCCGGCACCATGCTCTCCTGCCGTCCCCCTGCACACCAACCTGACACGCCGCCGAGCACCTCCACCACTTCCTCCAGGCCGCTGCTATTACTGGAGGGCACTATCTCTGCTGCTGAAGCCGGGTCGCAGACAAAAAACCACTTCCAAACTATAAGGCCGAAATAGCTTGTAAAGGCAAAAAAAACTAAGATATATTCAGACGGGCGCGCGTGGGCATCACTGCCCCAGGCACGCCTACAAGACGTCACGCCACAACTGCACCACGAACAAGACTCCAAGCTCACACCGTGAAACACGGGAGCACAAACACACACACACACACACACGCACAGTCCTCACCCGCCGTAACAACCAATCAGCGGCGAGCCGGTCAATTGCTCGCCGCCGCGGGGCATGCATACTCGACAAACACATATATATACACACACACACACACACCGAAACAACTGCACACACTCACCGACACAGCTATACACACTCGCTCACACACTCTCGCACGCAATATACAATTCAACCATACACGATCACATATAGACACACTAACACGTTCACGCACACATAATCTTTCACACACACACACTCTCTCTCACTGCACACGATCACACCACACATAACTTTTGAGAACCTTGCATTACTGTGTTTGTGGTGTAGTCGTATTGTAGGTCCCGAACATGAGTTTTTTGGGGATTTCGTTCTGAGCGTCTTTTCTACATGTGTTCATTGCATGCTCCATCTGTTTTCGTTTTTCCTCCTTTTCATCTATTATGTTGTCAGTCCTGTATTTCTCACGATTTTTACGTGTTTTGTTTGGCAATTGAACCGAATAAAATCGTTGATCGGTGGTTTGTTTTTCTACGCGTGAGCATGTGCATATTTAGGGAAAACGCTTCAAGGCCCATTTTTCGATTGTTGACTGTACCAATCGAAGCTACCTACACACGTTTTAAATGTGTGTAGGTGTACACGCGCATTCACATAGGAGTCATTTGTAGTGAACCACAGGCTTGGTTCATCCTTAGATTCTTCTGCAATTTTTTAGTTCATTGTTGACTGTCGAAGTGTCTCTTGAGTGACTGTTTTCTGAGAATGCATGGCTGATTTACAGCTCGCCTTACAATCAAAGCATCACCATTTCTTACTAAATCAAATCTTGTTCTGCCACGGGGCTAGCAGAGTGGAATGCAGATGTCCATGTCCACAATGACTACAGGTCCCCCTTCACTATGGAAAGTATTATCCGCTCAGAGGCGGGGTCTCATAGCTGCCACGCTGCTCGATGTGACCTGCTTCTCATGGACGGAATTCGAGCATACACATACACACACATATTGTGTTTAATCTGTGTAGAATCAGATTGGTGGATGCTGTTATGAATACTAAGTGAACAAATACTAAACATGCACTTTGAACTTGGACGCCCACTGGAGAATCTGATGTTTGATTATTGTAGAGGACAACGATGTTTGTGAATATACCCTAACATCCCCCAGAGTAGTGACTTTAAATTAAATGAACTTAAATAGTTTTTAGTGTGCGTACTTAACTCACATATTGACCATATATAAATTGTTGAACATCCGCATTTATACACATCAGTGGAGAAGGCTATGCTCGCGTGTAATTTTGCGGGGACAAAGCCTCACGGCCCCGGCTGGCAAACCGCAGGTCCGGCCGCCACAAGGGTTTTCGCAGTCACGGCCAGCACAGAAATACTTTCTCGGCACCCGTATCAATCACGTCACCGTTTGACCAACATAAAGCCCACCACCAGGGAAACAGTTTAAGTCGTGTACTAACCAACAAAGCAACAAGACCAATCAATCAATATATTTCGTTTAGCGCATATAACCACAAATGCGAGCAAAAATAATCAACGGCAAGAATAAATAGAATGGATCCAATGTAGCAAACACGTATACACACACAACATACAGAAACATCAAAACCAGATCAAGCACAAAAGAGAAAGCTAAAAGATTGCCGAAAACAACAGGCAGCAGAAAATAAACGTGCGCTTGTTAGTTTAACCAAATAATCACCTGCGGTATAACAAACCAAGCAGCTATCAAAACAAACGTGCAGTAGTCAAACAACTATAAAAACAAAGTGTCAAACCAGTCGATCAATATATATGCGTATAGTGTATTTATGCGTGCACCACGCATGTAACTCGATGTTACACCTTGCGCCCTTCACTCTACATAACTGCCCTTCCAACAGGGCAAGCTAAAGGGACAGGATGTCGAGAAGAGGGGGTTTCAGAGAGAGAAAGTAAGGCATAGAGATACGTAGGTCCAGTGGGACAGTGCAACAGTTTAAAGATTATGGAGCAAATTTTGAAGTGAATTCTAGATTTGATGGGAAGTCAGCGGAACTTGAAGAGATAAGGAGAAGTATGGCGGCAGAAAGCAGGATATAAAACAAAACGGCAGGATTGGTTCATCACACGCTGGAGAATTTTCAAGGAAGATTTAGGACACTTGAAGTGGAGCGAGCTGCAGTAATCCAGTCTAGAAAAGATGAGTGATTGAACAAGCTTGATAGAAGAGGGCTGGTCGAGGCATGGACGGATAGGATAGAGAGAGCGGAGTACAAGGCGACAGATGCGAGCAGTAGCAAGAATATTGGCAGAGAAGGAAAGTGAGGAATCAAAGATAATGCCAAGGTTTCTAACAGACGAATAGAGAGATATAGGCAAAACGAGGGGGGTGAAGAGCAAGAAATTCTGATTTATCATGCCAACATGAAATTAGGACCAAAAAATATCACAAATACGCAACTACGACCGCACTACAAAAGTCGCACTACTATACTCCTGTATCACTACAATATTACACTACAATATATATCACAATACTGTAACATGTTGATCATACGACCATGTATTGCACACTGTCCTGCGCCACCCTCCCGAGCCCCCGCGTGCGCACCGTCAAGCCACTCCCACGACAGTGGCGTGACGCGTGACGTCACGCACTGTTCATAACACACACGCACATATATCTACATACATATGTGACACCTCCCCCTCCAAGTCAATCACAACCTATATAAAACATGAAATAAAATACACGCACATACATACATACGTTATACCTCCCCCTCCAAGTTAATCACAACATACATACCACATGAAATGGCATTGCATAACACGCGTTCACGGCACATAATCATTCAATTACGCCGGCGGTCGACGAATACGCATAGACCGCCGCGGTAACACACGATCCTCATTGCCTGTTGTGTTTGACCTGTTGGACGGGAGGACCTCAGGGCTGGGAAGCCCTTGGATCATCTGGTAGCTACGGGTCGACTGCACGGGATTATCTTCCCCTGTCATCAAAATATGACGGCGATTTCGTCGATACAGTGTGCCACCCACTTTTACCAAATACGACTTATAGGGTAGCTTCCTTACACATTCTCCCCGTGACCACGAGCTTTGATCCGGCCGTTTTACCCGAACTGCTGTCCCTGGACGAATCGGCGGCAATGACCGCACTCCCTGATGATCATAATAATGTGTTTGATCGGCTTTGCTATTCAGCAAATTGTCCCGAACCCCTTTGGGAGGATCCGGCTCTTATGAACGTCGGGTTGTGGGCATCAGAGTGCGACACCGACGTCCGAACATAACGTGCGCCGGCGAGAAGGCTGTATATTGACTGGGTGTATTTCGCCAAAGCATGAGCGCCCACATGGGATTCTGCCGAGTATCGTGCGCTTTTCGGAAGATCCCCTTGATTAGCTTGACAGCGTTTTCTGCACGACCATTCGACTGCGGATACCTCGGACTTGACGTTATATGCAACATATCCACAAATGACGCAAACTCTTTGAATTCAAGACTGGTAAATTGTGGCCCGTTATCAGACACAAGTATTTCCGGCACACCATAACGAGCAAATTGGTGGGAGAGAATATTTGTCACAGCCGTCGTTGTTACAGGCGACAATCGTTCAACTTCAATATATCCACTGAAGTAATCGACTAAAACGAGATAATGAGCACCGCGAAATTCGAATATATCCGCGCCAACTTTTTGCCACTGCCGACTTGGCACCTCGTGCGGCGTTAATGGCTCTGGAGGCTGTTGGGGACGGTATGAAATGCATGTTTCACATCGTAATATCTTGTCCCTCACCATTGCCGTCATTCCGGGCCAAAAGGCATTATCCCGGGCCAGCCTGAGTATTGAAGCCACTCCAATGTGACTTCTGTGAAACCTATTTAACAATTCAAGTCTCATTGACGATGGAATGACCAGCCTGTTTGATTTGTAAACCAGACCGTTCTGAACAGACAACTCATGTTTCACTGACCAGTAAGGGGCCGCTACCTGATCGACACTGCTTCGTTGTTCCGGCCACCCACTTATTACGTACTCACGCACTTGTTGTAAGCCTGGATCTGCCAACGTCGCTTCTCTGTATTTTTCCAAGCGCGCATCCGTTACCGCTAACTCATCAGACAGACTGAGTTCATTCATTTCCACCGCCCACGTCGCTCTCTCAAGAGTGTTCGACATCGGTGCACGGCTCAGAGCATCAGCCACAGGAACTTCCGATCCAGGTGTGTATTTTAATTCAAATTGATATCGTTGCAAGGTCATCAACATTCTCTGTAAGCGAAGCGGTGCTTCCACAAGAGGCTTTTCACGAATGGCAACCAGCGGCAGTAGTAAGAGTGGCAAAAATCTATTGATTTTTCCCCCAGCGCCACCTACCGGTCAGGTGTGTAAGTGAACTATTGATTTTTCCCCCCTCGCGACGGGTCAGGTGTGTATTGATTTTTCCCCCTTTACTATCGATCAATACGTAATGTGTGGTGCAATTAGGGTATGTCACGCATGGTACAATTAATATCTTAATTGACCGTCACACATATTAAACACGGTATTGTTGAAAAAGTTTATTTACATGTAGGTTTATGAAAAATACATCATTTTACATGGCCGGTCACAATTGTACAGTTTGAATATTTAGGTATATTTGGGTATACGATAACTCCTCTATTACCAGATTAGATACGAGGCCTCAACTACCGATCAATACGTGTGTGGTACAATTAGTGTATGTCACACATGGTACAATTAATATCCTAATTGACCGTCACACATATTAAACATTGTATTGTTGAAAAAGTTTATTTGCATACAGATTTATGAAAAATACATCATTTTACATGGCCGGTCACAATTGTACAGTTTGAATATTTTCGCCCACAATTGACACTTGGTAACGGCACAACTACGCTCGTTTCTATAAGTATGATAATGTTTGCACAATTCATGTTTAACACTTAAACACTTGTAAATATATTTGGTGTGTGGTGGCAGGACAGTTTCAATGTTCGATATGTTCAGCGCCAATATACTTGATAGGCGTTTGGACATATCTTGTCCGACGGTGTATATCGTGCCATCGGAAAGTTGCCGCAGCATATCACCGACACTTTTCAATTTTGTTCTGTAGCATACATTGTTGTAGGGGTTGTACGCATAGTCGAGTACGCATAGTCATGTACGCATAGTCGAAATGTTTCCGTAGTGGTTCGTCTATGCGTAGATCATCGGGCGGTGGTAACACGGTGCACCAAAACACACCGCTCACGGTGTCATGTACACACAACTCTTTTATGATCAGAGTGCTCTCTTTGTACTGAAAACACTCACACTGTAGAATCAGTACCATAATGTACGTAATATTTGCTCGTTACGTTCGGTGTTGCCCCAGACAAATCGCGACACAAACTGTGCCAAAGTTTCACCTTGATCGAATAGTTTAACAAAGAGAGCACAATAGTGTCCACATGTGTCTGTGCCTGGGTGTTGAATGGTTTTCACGTTGACCCTACATTGTCGTGCGCCCCCGTGACGATCTATAAATCGTTGAAACAGGGGGTGCCAGTCGGGTGTGAAACCGCTCGAGTCAAAATAGCTCAACATGTGTGTGTCCCATGCAAACACCACCCAATGTAAACCTGGCTGCCATTGTGGCTGTGTATTTACAATTATAGAACCGTGTTGCTGAAACAGGAAATCATCTATTTGATCACAGGCCCACACGCCATCGAACGTGGACACTCGAGCTAGAATATTATTCAACTGTATCGAATTCATATTTTGAAATCTGTCACCACATTGTTTCTGCCGTCAATGCTAATTTCATTATCAAACGCTGCGTACACCACGATACTTATAGGCTCAGGCAAAACGTTGGCAAAATTAATTTCGCAGCGTACGTTACCGTACTGTTTTCCGTGAATGTGATCTCCAGCGCAACCATCCGGTGACAGGTCAACTACAAACAGTGTATATCCGAGTGGGTAGTCACTGTGTGATATGTCTATGTCCTGGTTATCAATGTCCAAGCCGGTACCGTTGTAGAGCGACAAATATGAGTTCATGTACAATCCTTTTGCAAAGTCTGATTTGAACGGTTGTGCTGGGTACGGTTCACCATTTATGAAAAACTGTAAACTATTCACATTATAGTTTTGAAAATTCCAAGGATTCTTACTGATACTACCGTGGAACGCATCTGTACTCACCATACCCAATAATATTTGTCGAGGCACTTGACTTGTGAACAAATTATTAAGAGTTGCGTTGAGATTCCCCTGCGGAATTGTGAACGATTTCATAACAACACGTGGTATGCTATACACTGCCGGCGTTTTATTCAATTGGCTATTATAATCAACCCACACTGAATCTTGCAGAGTCACTTTCTCCACGTGTAAACTCAAATCTAAAATCTCAACTTTATAATTATCCAAGTCAGACATCAACACAAACTGATCAGGATTTCTGATGAATTTGATTTTTTCCGAAACGGTGCTCGGTAGTATACGACACTGATGACAAATATCCAACTGTAACGGCATACAAAAATCCACCACACCACTGCTGGCTATCCACCGTTTCCGCTCGGCAAATCCCTTGTTGTCACCGTAAAATTCATCCATTGCACCAGCTGTATCTCGTTTCCAAAGACTGGCACGTAAATGGCCTGCTTTAGCTCCCTTATTGTAGGATGTAAGTGTTTCCAAGTATGCTCGATAACTATACAACGATGAAGAATCTGTAATTACTGTATCGTTTATTTGAAAGTCTATCTGCTTAAACAGTGATTGTGGGAAAAGGTTTACGGTTGCCACTGTGTCATCGTCCACACTCAGTAGCGTACCATCTTTCCTCACTACACGTACACGACCATGCAATCGAAACTTTGATGGTCGAGTAGATGATGTACCTAACGGGGGTAGATGAAATTCAAACGGACCTTCATTATTTAATCTACTGACAGGGAAATAAACGTGTGTCTTGTTAGATTTTATACTAGTTTCCAGACTGGGTCTACTGAAAAGTTCTGCAATTTCACACATACACTCGTCATGTTTCGATATTTGACTTGCTCTACTTCTAGGAAAATATATCTTTCCTGTTGGAGCTATTTTTTCGTCTACGCTTTTTTTGTCTATCACCGGCTCCAACACCAACTTTACGTTTCGACGAAGAAGCACTGTCTGCCAGTAAATCAGATTTCCGCAAAGCTTTTATAGATTGTCGCAATAGTCGCTGACTTGATTGTTTGACATTGCGTTTGGCTGCTACATCAGCCCGTTCACCATCCAAAACATTCTGCAATGTTCTCACACCAGTTCGAACTGTGGCCTTAGCTGCCTTTCGAACAATAGGACTTTTGGCCACGGTTTTAATTGCTGGCACCCAGGGCCGGATTAAGACTTCGCGGGGCCCTAGGCAGTTCAGATCCGCGGGGCCCCATGATCTTCATCATGGCCCGGAAGAGAAATTAATTTAATTAAGTGTTCCACTGGCTCACTTATGAGTGGGGTCGAAGAAGCGAACAATGAATGTCAATTGATCTGTGTGTGAAATATCTGGAGTCGAATTCACATTTATTGCAAATTACTTTACAGTTTTCACGGCTGAAATGATGCTATTGAGGACCTTTGCAGTCATGAGCCCTAAAAATTCATCACAAGTAGTAGAAGACATGTAGGAAACAATGTATCTTCCAGCATTTCCAAAGCGTGACACATGATTTGCCAAAAATGTGCCGAATTGTGTAAAGGGTTCTATGATCCCTAAGAAGTTGCCATTGTTTTCCGAACCGAAAGTTTCATTGTCTCTACGAAAAGCAGCTCCTCTTACAGATATGAACTTTATCACAGCCACAACTCTTTTTATAACTTTTCTCCAGTATGTCCGCACTTTTCCAGTATGATTTTCTAAATGTGTGTACATTAATCCTCTTTTCTGTGCACAGAGCACACTGGCCAAAATTGCACTCCTGTGAGAGGCATTGTTTTCATGGTGCTCAAATCGTTTCGAGTTTCCCCAGTCGTTGAAACCCTGCGTAAAAGCATTTTCTTTCGGAGAAAACAGTTTGCATGCTGAGCAATAGACCTTTCCTGATGTTTCAGAATACACCATACATGATATGTGAACTGTTTCGGAATTCGCCAGCTTCCTATAGAACATAGATGCTGTCAAGTAGCGACGACTTCCATCATCATAATCCTCGCTGACTTCAAAAAATCAATGTTAAGAGGCAGACTGATATTTTCTGCTACAAATTCATCTTGTAGGGAATCCGGTATTCTATTTGGCCATGATGCTGTATTTTCCAGGACAAATTCTGGCGATGAAATGTCGGTCATATTGGAAGGAGGAGACGTTGGCTCTGAAATTATGCAAGAGCTTTCAGGATCTCCTGACCCACTTGGGAATTCGACTGTGCTTATGGCTTCAGGAACTCTTTTTGTCAGCATATCTGTGATCTTCCTACAATTTGATGTGTCTTAAATTTAATTTTCTTCTTCTTGAAGTTTCTTTTTTGGTTTTTGAGATCCACTCGCATAAAACCTCCCAACATCACGACCGCGAGATGACACGTTGTACAACGCCAATATCTGCAATCATACCAATATCAACATTTCACTTTCAATTGTTTTTACTTTTTCTATATAATTGTTCCTTGTAGTTCATGGTAATCAGGGGCAGCGTCAAATAAGTGGGTGGGCTTGGAAGGCTGAAGTTCTCCGCAAAAAAGACGAAGACCGCCCAAGCCCTCCAATAACTCAATCACGGATATACAAGGATCATGGATATACTTATATTTGGCCTGACCAGTGTGCTTGCCATGCCTCCTCATCATTTTTCATAATCCCACCTCCCTCCGGAAAATTATTGACGCTGCCACTGATGATAATCACTTTACAGAACCAGGATGATTTGATGACATGTGTGTATGAACCGCAAACTCAATTTTTTCGCAAACTATTATCAGATGTTACCCTAATATATTTATGTGTAGCTCACATAAAAAGTGTAATTGAAAGCATACAGAGCCGTAAAGAGGTGTTGTGGGGCTCCTCCAAAGGAGCATTTTTGAGAAAATTATGAACACCTTGTACAAAAAAGCTAGTGACGATTTTAGCCTCACGTTCACTCCGGGAGCCCCTTCCCATTCTTTCTAAAGGTGCCCCTGAATATCGTGGGACCCACAGCCGAGGGGCTGTCGATACGGCTCTGAAAGCAAAAATCATGCTATAATTCTCAATTCAATTTTCAAGTCTGTATACTATGAAATAAACTGCAGAACAATTCGGCAATACACTGTAACTAACTACACTGTTGATACGTTTGCCACAACGTTGTCCATTCAAGACCGTGCATGTACAATTGATGATCGACGAAAGGGGCAGTTTGTGAGTTCAATGAACCCCACATAAATATCATATGGGTGTACAATGCGCACATACATACATCCAAGCACACCCATACACACAGTAACACACGAATATTGTTCTTGCTGTGCGTACACAATGTGTGTGTATGCGTGCGTGGATGTAAGTGTACGAGTGAGCTGGATATAAGCATGGTCGTCTGGATATAAGCATGGCAGATGGCCAAATTCAACACCCAGACCTGGTATTCTAGTCGGCCATGATCTAAGTGAGCTGGCATACACGTGCTATGTTTTATCAGGTTACCTCCTGACTGATGCACAAATACAAAGTGTATTAGCGGGAGAATGTTTGAAAATATTTGGCAATGAGGGCAGACTATGAGAAGTTGAGAAAATAATGAGATGGGCACCTAAGATATTTGAGTCGCAGCCCCCCACTACCTATAGGGCCCCAAAAACGCGGGCCCCCAAAAGCGCCGGGCCCTAGGCAACTGCCTACTTTGCCTATACGTTAATCCGGTCCTGCTGGCACCACAGCTCTAACTAATCCTCGGAACAGACTACCCAGCCCTGACCCTCTCTGCATAGTTCTCCCCCTGAATACATCGTAAGCAACCATTTTAAATGTCCTGCCTTACCGCACGAAAACACTGACTAAATACACCCACAACCGCACTATTATATACACTTGACAGCCTACACAGGCTGCATTTCGTTTTCATAGAACGAGCCAGTTATTTTATTACCATCTAAATCGTTAACTTTATACATAGGCATCGTCCTGAAAGTGTTTACCGAGCTGATCACAAACACCTCTTCAGTGTATGATTTTGTGTAGCCCTTGCCGAATACAGTTTTCTGTAATGACAAACGCACCCTTTGACCAATTTTGTATGTGGCTCGTTTTTTGTGTCGATGTTGCAGTCGTCGCTGCTGCAGTTGACGAACCATGTGTTGATTTTTCATTGTTACACTGGCCGGGGACATTTTGATACTCGAATGATACCTATTGTTATAAGTGTCCAACAACAACGGTAGCACGTGAATGTAACGTTTTGTCTCGAACTCAGTCATGTATTTATAGATCAAGTTTAAAAATGTCCTCCAAAAACGCTCAATGAACACTGCCTTTCTTATAACTGTTGTGACTGTGTAGAAATGAATATTGTACGTCTTCATGAGTATTTGGTAGGTGTGACCTGTAAACTCTCCTCCCTTATCAGACTGTATCTGAACAGGAATATCTTTTACATTGTCCTCCAATATGTCTTTCATATGTTTTGTAACTACTGGACCTGTTTTTCTTGTCATATGTCGTACATAAACCTTTCTACTGAATATATCTATAGTTCCCAACAAATATCGCACACGGTTGTTGTGATTTTTCAGTCTACTCACGTCACACAAATCAACTTGCCAAGTATGATTTAACCCCTCGAGTGTATACGAGTTACGGGGGAATTTTTTACGTAGAGGTCGATGAAGTTGGTGTGTCTTGTACGTATTTAACCATTTTTTCACTTGTGTTTGTGATATTTTGTCTGTACCCAAGAGTTTATAGTTCGCACCCAGAGCTTGAGGTTGACCAATTTGTCTATAACGGTTTCTCAGTACAGTCTCGTACTCCATTTACGTGCACGTTTACTTGCAGATTCCTCTTGCGACGATGATGACGACGATTGATGTCGTTTCGACGTGTTTATAGACTGTGTCTCTTGTTGTCCAACGGAAACACTTTTAAAAATTTCAAAATTCTGAAATATCTCTCGTGGTAGATTTAGTGACTGGATAAGATGTACCAGCTGGTTCCAACCGGTTGGTTTTACTGTATGTTTACGTTTTCTCAATATGTAATTCACAATGTCAACTATGTGTGAACCTGGAATCTCGACATTGTTGAAAATTACCACACCTTTGTTATTCCACCGAATTACCTGACTCAACTGCTCCAAGAGGTATCTAGCATATTTTTTATATGTTAAAGGTATTAACTGTATCAACTGATCGATAGGTGATACTCCAGTGAATTGTGTCTGCTGTTGAACTGTCGGAACAGGTTTCCACTCGTTCAAATATAGTATACGTTTTTGTTCATCGCTCAAGTCAGATCTACGTAGTATGTTTTTTAGTGTTTCAGCTTCATCATCATGGTGATAATGTTTCTGATTCTTCATCGTCGTCATCACGGCTTCAGTAGACGATGGTTTTGTAAAATGTTGTGGCTGTTCTAGCGATGAAAATTTAGAGTCTGCACGATTTTGAGTTGACAAGTTTTGAAGTTCATGGTAAGTATCGTGAGATATGAGCACCATTTTACGAAACGAGCTCATACCGATGAAACTAGTGATGTTATTAAACTAGTTACCAACGGAATGAGAACGGGTAAAAATCTAGCAGATTGTATCAAAATATCACGTTTTCTTCTACCTGAAGGCTGTTTTGAAGCAAGAAAACGTATAACAGACTTGAATTTAGACAACTTATTTTTTTATTTTTTCTCCAAATGAACTCTATCATGCAAAATATTGTGACATATTTCACTAATAGCACGTAAAAGAGTTGAATCAGCTGTTTGTAATATTGCCCTCTGCTGTGATCGGTTCAATCTAGGAAACAATTCTAACAGTGGCCAATTATGTACCAACACTGACGACATATTGCTAAATGACTACCCGTGACGATATTTGCCACTATTTATATTTAGGCGACGACTGAATATACACATACACAGGTTCTTGCAATGTATTACTGCGAACACGTAATTTGTCAACAGTTTCCTGCTTCATATCAAACAATAGATGACCGTATGTTTGTTGCATGACATCCTCATAAACGTCCATCACGAATCTCATATTGGTCGGTAGATACTGGATCGCAAACGTTCTCAATTGTGTTCGATCCCTGTAATTTTTGAAGAACACGTAATAATTTGTGTTCAAACTAATCGTTCTGAAGTTGGCAGATTTAAGAAATGCATTCTGGGTTATCAAGATGACACTTACATTTTCATGCCGTGAAATCTTCACAAATAAATCACGTACCAAAACATTATCCACACTATCGATCAAATCGTCCAAAACAATTAGACAACCATTATTCCGTTTGTATTTACGAGCCAATTCTTTAATCATCCTGTATTCAGGTAAACTTTCATGGGCACGATCTATGTGTGATGAGTTGATGTATTCACCATCTTGTGTACCGTGACAATAAAGAACAAAATCAGGTTTATTATCCATAAGATATTCCGCTTTACTAAGCAGAGTATTGATGTACTGACTTTTTCCAGATCCGCTCGGTCCGGCCAGTACCATTGTGAACGGTGTACGTAATCGACAATCATACGTATCCATTCTGTTCTAACATCACAACATCACTATAAGTAATGGTTTGATCCATACTATATATATATATATATATATATATATATATGTGTGTGTGTGTGTGTGTGTGTGCTACGTCGTCAATGTATATGGACCGAGTTTCCACGTCACCCTTGAGGTAACCCTTGAGGTCATCGACGCGTGTTTTTTATAGTGGTATCCCCAGTAGGCCTGCTCCACTATTTAAATATGTGCATGCTGCATTTTTTTTTCTTCATTATCATTATTATTTTTTTAATATTTTTTTCTCATGGATATATAAACTTATATACATATTTATATTTTCAAGCAAACCTATAGTGTTTACGATATATATCCATACGGTAGAGTTGTTAAGTCGGGGAGAATATTACGTTTTGGAGCCACCATTTCATTTATTTTACCACTGTTTATTGTTCTAATAGAGAATTTTTTATCACGACGAAAACTGTATGTATTTACACTTACATGTTTAGATGGATCTGTGAGGAGCTCTTTAAAATTATCAATTGTCAATGTGTCTAATGTAGCACATGTCTGTGTTATCCCTCTTACTTTGACTACATAACTTTCCGTTTATCCGGTTTTTTCACACAATATATGTAGTTTTTAGGGGATAAACAGACAATCGTACTGATGTAGGACCCGTCAGGGTAATCTTTTAATTCGCAAGTCATATCACCTAAATACCTTCCTACTTCGATATTCGGTTGACCAGGTTTATGCTTGAAAAATATCGAGTCAGTATCAACGTATATAACTTGTTCATAATTGAGCTTTTCCAAATAACTGTACAAATACAATCGCGCTTGAGCTGTAACAAACGCTGCAATGATAATATTTGTCTTATTATTATTATTTCTTTGTATAGCCTGATCGTTCACATACCTATATGTTACACGAACTAAACTATCCAGCAACGGGTCACAATGTACAATTTCTATATTTTTATTTCTGAGTATATTCAACAGTTTATCCGGTGTTGTTATCAACTCGGTTGAGGCTTGAGCGATATTTTGTCCAAGCTTACCCCACTGCGAGTTCAGACACAATTTCGCTAGCGCTCTCAACCCTGGATTTTTCTTTATTTCTGGCAATTGTATATTTTCGTGATCTTCTATTAGTCTCTTGTAGTCTTCTTTTTCTGTGTCAGTTATATCATTTGGATATCCTTCAGCTGCTACTTTTAACGCGAAAAATTTATTAATGTATTCAGTAAACAGACCTGTTGATGTTGTACCGTCAGATCGCGATTTGTCCTTGAATGTCCAGACTTCATACAGTTCAAGCACTTTGTAGCCCATTTCTACAGCTTTGAACAGCTCAGGTGTCACCCAACTTGATTTCAATGTCCTCTCATCATCCGAATGTGAACATTCAACCTTTCTATAACGTACATTTGCTCCATCACCAACATGGTTTGTAGCACATTTTGTACATAAAGTAAAACAGAGTCTATTGTTTATTCTAACTGGTAAACAAGGGATTTTTAGTGTTTTTGGTGGCACAACTTTACAGTAGACCACACCATAAAATTCGTGCAGCTTATGAAGTGATGGCTTATATATTATATCTGGATGTCCAATGGGATAATCGCAATTTTTCAAAATGTATGGATATAAAGAAGTGACGTCCAAATACCTGATCTGTTCACCGTCTTCACATTCATAATAATGTTGGAATACCTCAGTTCGTCCACCTAAGAAACTTGTTCTTATATCCATAGGCTCTAGAATACTCAACTGTTTTATATACTGACACATTTGAGTATTGTTTTGCATCATTTGATCAAATTCACATTCCCACATAATTTTTGTGTCACAATTAGGTAAAGATCTCAAATAGTTTATTTTTTCTACAGTGTTTGGTACTTCACCTTTGAAGTTAGGTTGTCACTGTTTGGTAGAGTGTGCATTTTTCTAGATACATCTGGAAACATTTTACATTGCCTTGAATACGAGTGTCCATGAAAGTAACAACCCATAAATTCGTATATTACACGTTTTCCTACCATTACCCTATACCCATCAACGTGGTAGGGCCCTACAGCAACTTCACCGCTGGATAGTGCGTGTTGTATGGGATCACCTGGTGATTCGTTACCCTCCCATTCCAGCCATTGAATACTTTTTACTGAATATTTTTTACAAGGTTTGTAATGAATATGAGAAGGTATCAACGCTAATGTGTTTGGTTGCAAAAAATGTGTCATCCATACCCGATGACATGCTGACGGGAGTGTGATTGTCTTATCAAAAGGGTCAATGCTGGCATGTTCGATGAACAATTTTCTAAACCTCATACAGCCTAAACGTAGTAATGATGTATCACTCCTGCAATAATCCTCTATTTCTGATCGGAAATTATATACTTTGTTTCTCTGTTGGTCATACCATGTGAGGAAGTTGGCTTTATCATTGGGCGACATCCTGTTACATTCAAACATTTCAATATCAGGTATTGGACCACTATACTTTTCGTTGGCTAGTGTATTAAACTTGTGGGGAAATAACCCTTTCGTACAGGTATTTCAAAGGTGGTACTCAGTCTTGTAAGTGCCATGGGTAGAAAAGAGAATGAGTCTAGTAATCTGATATTATGATAGTGACAGGCGCGGCAAAACACATCGTAGCCGGTTTCATGTATGACGGTAATATGTATCCGCAAGCCATACGCGCTCTCGAAGATAGATACGGCAACGAAGATGACGTGGTCCGCGTAGTACTGAAGGACGTTTTTTCGTTCCCAATTACGTCTAACTCAGACTTACTTTGGTTACTTTACTTTGGTTACTTTGGCTGATTCCGACATCTAGTGTCGCAGCTGAAGTGGGCTTCCGCTGACTGCAGTTCGGACTGCTGATATTGTTGCTAGTCGTCCCATCATCTCCGACAGTGAGTTGTGATGACAGCTCTGATATCCTGGTATCGGTGGTTCATCAGGAATATCGTTCAGCCATTTGTCCAGTCTTCGCTTAAACAGCTCTGTCTTCACTCCAGTGATGTTTCTCAGTTCTCGAGGTATACATTTGAACAGACGTCTGCCATTGTGTTTGAACGAGCTATGGATGATAGTACCCAGTTTCTGTGAGAATGCCTCAGTTGCTTCCACATAACATAACCTGCCTCTTCTTTGGTGAACTTGCTGCTGCAGGCCTACGTTTGGGACACTTCCTTCTAGTATTTTCCAGACATATATCACTATGTATCTCTCTCTTCTTCTTTGCAGAGAGTACAGCCTGAGAGTTTTCAGCCTCTCCCAGTAGTTGAGTGTCTCCATCCCATGGATCTTGCTGGTGAAAGACCTCTGAACACTTTCCATTTCTGCTATATCTTGCATTTTCTTGGGGCACCACAGTTGGCAGCAATATTCCATTCTGGACAAAATCATTGCTTTCCATACTCCAACCATACAACTTGGTTCTCTTGTTTGAAATGTCCGAAGCACCCACCCACTCATCTTTCTAGCGTTGTTAATTATGATGTTATAGTGATGATTGAATGTTGCATCGCTGCTCATATATATGCCGAGATCTTTAACGATGCCGAGACTCAGCAGTTTTAGAGAAATTCCATGCAAAAATTCACAGTGCTGTTACAATAATGCAACAACGTGGGTTTTCAAGCGATCTAAAGAGTTCCGAGAACACACGCCGTGTCGCTGAGAAACTTCCAACACCACTCAAGCGAAACTGGGCAGAATACGTCTCATCATTGAGTCGAAACCGAATGAAACCAGACATGATCATTATATATAATTGGCTGGCGGAGCGAGTTAAAGTTTCACTTTATCTGGATAGTATTTACCATAAAGCGCAGCATCCACCACCAACGACTGACAGGCTACAGCCGAAGAGAGCTGATCATCAAGTAGCGCAACGTGTCTCATTGAATGTGGTTCCGTCGAGTAAACCACCAGTCCGTTGTCCTCATTGTGATGGCATGCATAAGTTGCATGAATGTTCAGGATTCATGGCAAAGTCGCTCGATGAGAAGGCAGATTGTTGCCAAGGGCAACATCTGTTTCTACTGCCTGCGCAAATGCCATGGTGTGAATAATTGTAGGACAGCAAAGAAGTGTGGCATCGACGGATGTCGCATGCGACACCACGTATGTCTGCATGGCAGTACTCGGGTCACGACGGCGGCAAGGCCAACGTCGGTAGACACCGAAGCCAAGACAATTCAGCCAACAGAGAGAACGGCAGCAGCGGTGGCCACGCACAATAACACAGTGCTGCTTCAAGTAGTCCCAGTGGACATACTTGGCGTAGATGGACGCAAAGTGCGTGTTAACGCTCTGCTAGACCCAGGAGCGCAAACGTCGCTGTGCGAGTCTTCAGTACTGGAAGAATTGGGGCTGCGCGGAGAGACACAAATGCTCACGTGGCGGAACGCTGAAGGAAGTGGACCAGCCCAAGTGTCCCAGCGTTTGTCACTTGACTTACAGCCTGTACAAGCTTCTGACCGAGAAATAATTCACGTCCCAGAAGTATTTACGGTAAGGCAACTGAACGTAGCTGCGCCTAAATTTGACTTCAGAAGGCGCTTGCATAAATGGGTGCACATGGAGGATATCGACCTGCCACACCTGATTGGTGACAAAATCCGCTTGCTGTTGGGAGCCAACGTTTTGGAAGCGGTAGTCCAAATCGACATTCGAAAAGGAAGACAGAACCAGCCGGTCGGTGTTAAAACAGCGTTCGGCTGGACGTTAACCGGCCAGGTATCTGGGCTAAATATCCACCATGGAAAAAATGTGATGCACATCGCCGTCGAGGAGGAAAGTTCACAACTCACCGAGAAACTCAAGACTTGGTGGAGCACAGAGTCGTTTGGATGTAAATATCAAGGAGAGCCCGTTCGCTCAAAGGAAGATCAGCGCGCTTTGCGTATACTGGAAGAAACCTCCGTACAGAAGGGAGAACATTATGAAGTTGGTCTCCTATGGAAAGACGTGAAGTTTCCCGATAATTACACCATGGCGTCGCGTCGTCTCAACAGTTTGGAGAGGCGCCTGATGAAAGACCCTGACCTCGCTGAAGCTTACGCACAACAAGTGCAGTCTCTGTTGGACAACAACTTTGCCCGCAAGCTGAATTCTGTAGAGCTCAAGGAGACACAGAAAAGGGGTTGGCTTCTGCCCCATCATCCCGTGGTGAATCCACGAAAAGGCAACAAAGTGAGACTTGTCTTCGACGCTGCAGCAAAGTATCAAGGTGCCTCGCTAAATGATAAATTGCTGAGAGGTCCCGATCTACTGCAGAACCTCGCAGCTGTTCTTCTTCGGTTCCGAGAGAATAGGTACGCTATAGCGGGAGACATCCAGCAAATGTTCTACCAAATCCGTGTGAAGAATGTCGATCAGCCCGCGCTACGTTTCCTCTGGAGAGACCTCCGCAAAGACGCGACGTGTGATATTTATCAAATGCAAGTGCATATATTTGGTGCTAAATGCCGCCCATCAGTCGCAAACTTCATCCTCTCAAGAGTAGCAATAGATCATTGTGACTCAACACCTGCGGGAGCGAAGACTGCTACGGCTATACAGCGGAACTTCTACGTTGACAATTTTTTAAGATCTGAAAAGACCAAGGATGCCGCTAAAGAGATCATGGTCAGCACAATAGAGGCTCTCAAACGAGGTGGACTTCGCCTCCACAAGTGGAACAGCAACGATGAAGAAATACTGAAAGCAGTACCATCAACAGAACACAGTGTCGAGCCGAACGTCTCAACTCCGACTGATGCAGAACAAAAAACATTGGGGTACACATGGAACACGTGCAGCGACACGCTCAGTGTCAATTACCATCCGCCGAATTTGGAGCCTACTAAACGCAGTGTGCTTAAATGTGTGGCGTCAGTATTTGACCCACTAGGTTTTTTTTCACCGTTCACGACTGTAGCAAAGATTATGTTGCAGGAGATCTGGGCAGCTAAACTTCAATGGGACGAAATTCTGGAAGACAACCACAGAAATCGATGGCTGTCATGGTGTCAACAGGCTGAGCACCTGTGTGACGTTGGAGTAAGTCGTTGCTTCAAGGTTAGCGATACCGCAGATGAAGCGGCACTACGGGAGCTCCACATATTCTGTGACGCCTCGGAACTCGCATTCGCAGCTGCAATATACAGTAGAGTAATGACGGCTGATGGCGTCGCTGTCAACTTGATAATGTCTCGCTCTCGTCTTGCTCCCTTGAAGCGACTGTCCATAGTAAGGCTAGAGCTACAAGCAGCCGTGATGGCAGTGCGCCTGGCGTCAGCAGTTCAGGCAGCACTGAGCTACAGTGCGGACCAAGTGCTGTACTGGAGCGACAGCAAGGTAGTCCTACAGTATATCCGCAATGAAAGCCGACGGTTCAATACGTTCGTAGGAAACCGTGTGGCGGAAATACAAGAACTGTCACATGTGCATCAATGGCACCACGTACCAGGGAATGTGAATCCCGCCGACGCAGCTTCGCGAGGGAAAGACTTGCGCGAACTGGTCGAACTTAAAATCTGGTGGAACGGACCATCGTTCCTACAAACGGAAAAGAGCAAGTGGCCCCATCAAGAAGTGGCTGGAGAATTACCACACGACGACCCAGAAGTAAAGCAGCAGCAAATAACACCTTTTGTGTGCACTCAACTGACCGACGCTTCGTGTCTACCGTCACCGAAGAAGTATCCACTATTGCGTTATCTGAGAATATTAGCCTGGATACTCCGCTACGTGCATAATTTGCACTCGTCGTGCAGCTCACAAAAATCCCTTCAACGCAGAACAGATGCGCTCTCCGCATCCGAGATGAGCGAGGCACTCAATCTAGGTATTCGAGTTTGCCAACATCAGCATTTCAGTTCAGAAATTAAATTGCTGAAATCCAGCGGCACGTTACCTAATTCCAGCAAGCTGAGCCAGCTATCACCTTTCGTGGACAAGGATGACATCCTGAGGGTAGACGGACGGATAAGGGAGGCTAACGTTTCTCTTAGCGTCAAACACCCTATTATCTTACCAAGAGAGGCTGTTTTGACGCGGCTAATTATCACTAGAGCTCATGTAGAGAACGCTCACTGTGGATTAGAGCACACTTTGAATGAAGTACGATGTCGATACTGGATACCGAAAGGCAGATCACTTATCAAGAGCGTTCTACTCCACTGCGCGTTTTGTGCCAAACGGCGTGCTCTAACTCATCCACCAAGAATGGCCGATATTCCAGCAGACAGGTTTGACTCTGTTCGTCCCTTCAATGTAGTCGGCTTGGACTTTCTCGGTCCCTTCGAGGTAAAGAAGCATAGAAAATCCGAGAAACGGTACCTGCTTCTTATCACCTGTATGTCAGTGAGAGCTGTACATTTAGAGATCACACATAGTCTTGACACTGATAGCTTCCTGATGGCTCTCAGGAGGTTTTTTGCCAGACGAGGCAAACCGTCAAAGATTATATCAGATAACGGACGCAACCTCGTGGGTGGTGAACGCGAGTTGCGCGAGAGTATAAAGGAGTGGAATCAGACACGCATCATAGATTCTCTGAGTCAACGTGAAATCACTTGGAAGTTCAACCCTCCTGGCGCTCCTCATATGGGGGGAGTATGGGAAAGACTGGTGGGCACGGTAAAACGCGCTCTGAAGGTAGTCCTGAAGAGTTTGCGCCTCACGGACGAAGTGCTACAGACCGTCGTGACAGAGGTCGAATTTATCGTCAACAGTCGACCATTAACTTATGTCAGCTCTGATGTAAGGGATATCGAACCATTGGCACCGAACCATTTTCTGCTCGGATCGGTGGAAGGAAACCTTTCTCCTGGTCTGTTTACCAGGGAGGATGCTATTGGTCGTAAAAGATGGCGGCAATCGCAAGCTCTCATTGACCAGCTATGGAAACGCTGGTTAAAAGAATACGTACCAACTTTGCTGGCCAGGCGGAAATGGACCTCCGAAGCAGAGAACCTGAAGAAGGATGATGTGGTTCTACTGGTGGACGAGAACCAAGCTAGAGGACATTGGCCGTTAGCTAGGGTAGTGGAGACATACCCTGGTAAAGATGGGAGGATTCGAATAGTTGATGTTCGTACGGCAAACGGATATACCTATAAAAGACCTGTAACTAAACTCTGCCGCTTTGCTTAATATTCTACCGTACGCATACACACTCACACACTACAGAAACACTTACACCTACCTGAGAAGATGCCTGCGTCTTCCGAGGAGTTGTACGTGCAAGAGTCTGCAGTAGCTGTACCAAGACGACTTGAAACTGCTACAGCACCTCGACGGCCGGCAAGCAGAACCATGTTCCGTGGCGGTTCCAAGAGGTGACCCAGTCACGGGGGGAGGATGTTGCCGCCACGCTTCAAATTGTGCTCTATGTGATTGTGTGTTTAGTAGTGTGCTTAATAGTGTTATGCAAACTAGTAATTAGAAATCGATCGCTAGATGCCGCGTACTGATCCTAATTCAATCGCTTATTGCAATGTCGCCGTACGGGTTTGCAACATAGTAGTCATCTCGGGGAGTGGCATTTATGGTTTGGTCATAGCGTCAGACGCCGGACAATTTTGATTGATAAACTGTGGCATCTAAGGGAGAAGAAAGACTGTGAGGTGAGCTGTATTTTTGTTTATCGCTTGAAATTTGTATATTCGCCTGTGTTTATGTATATCGCTTTTTTGCCGTTAGATATTACAGAAACCTCGTGTGTCTGCACGTTTGGTGTGCGTGCGCATCAGTTGCGTATTTACCTACAAATCGCTTATGTATTTGCTTTACATTTTGTTTCGCGTTTTCAGAAAAACCGCCGCCGCTGTACACACCGGGCACAGTTGTCCGTCCAAACTCACCAAAACACACGCACAGTTGCACTGTTTCATTATAATACATTACGGCGAGTTAATTCCGGTTTATCTGCCCGCTTCACACCCGTTTGTTGTCACAGGCCGAGTTAGTGTCAATGTAAGCACGGATGGGATAGAGTTGTCTGAGAATGAGCCTGCAGGATCGCGATATATGCGCGAAATTTTTAGCAAATGACAGAGAGGGATCGAAGTAGACGCCAAGATTAAGAACACAAGCAGATAGGGAGACAGAGAGAGACGGGGGAGAGATTATTGGAGGATGGAAGACCATGTATTCAGTTTTAGAATGGTTGATGATGAGTTGGCGGGAAGATGCCCAGGATGTGATGTCGCAAAATAACTTAGAGAGCAGATTATGAGAGAATGTTGATAGCGGAATGTATAGTTGCAGATCATCAGCGTAGATATGGTATGAAATGGGGAATTTACGTAGAATAGGGCAGATAAGATATATACAGATTGATTACTAGACTCCCCCAAGCTCCGCAAACGTCAATTCCGCGTGATATCGCACGGACAAACAAACGCACGGACAAGGAAAACAGTTTAAGTCGTGTACTAACCAACAAAGCAACAAGACCAATCAATCAATAATATATTTCGTTTAGCGCATATAACCACATATGCGAGCAAAAATAATCAACGGCAAGAATAAATAGAATGGATCCAATGTAGCAAACACGTATACACACACAACATACAGAAACATCAAAACCAGATCAAGCACACAAGAGAAAGCTAAAAGATTGCCGAAAACAACAGGCAGCAGAAAATAAACATGCGCTTGTCAGTTTAACCAATTAATCACCTGCGGTTTAACAAACCAAGCAGCTATCAAAACAAACGTGCAGTAGTCAAACAACTATAAAAACAAAGTGTCAAACCAGTCGATCAATATATATGCGTATAGCGTATTTATGCGTGCACCACGCATGTAACTCGATGTAACACCTTGCGCCCTCCACACTACACAACTGACCTTCCAACAATTAAGCAGCGTCTTACAACAAATGTTACACAATACGCGCCTATACACGCTTAAAAATAGACCTAATGTGGCAGCGTGGCTGCGTTTGTTTGGCGCATTATCGTTGAGTACAGTGTATGTATGTGTGTATGTGTGTGTGTGCGGGTGTTGTGTGGTCAAGGTCGTGTAAAGGTCACGGTGTGTGCGTGTGCGTACGCTGCTTGGTCATTAGTTAGTACGCTGCACTGATGTGGTTGAGTGAGTGAGTCTGTGCGTAACCGTGGTTGTGATCAGGTGTGTCCGCCTGGGAGTGCATTGGCGTATTATTATATTTTTTTCTTCTGCCGTTGTTACAAGCAAGTTGTTCAGGCATTCGGGCTTGAGTCCAAGCAGCCCGAGCGGGTGTCCGCTGAATCTGGGGCTCGAATGCTCGGCCTGCGTGTGCGCTACGTGGACCACAAACTGGCATGGCATCGGGACCAGCCGGTTGACGCGCCGCCCGCACAGCTCACACGCAGGTCGCTGTTCGCGTGGTGTGGACGTGCAGTGGCGCATGTGCCTGTGTGTGGCTGGCTGCGCCCCGCAACCGCTTGGCTCAAGCGGCGTGTCAACGCACTCACATCGGGCTGGGACGACGTCACAGAAGACCCCAAGCTGCGGCATCAGCTTTCGCAAGTAGTTGAGCGTGTGGCGCGCAGTGATCCGGCTCGAGGCCCCTGGTCGGTTAGTGGTGACCACGCCATCGTGTGGTGCGACGCCAGCCCTCTGGCCTCCGGTGTAGCCGTGGAGGTGCCTGGCCGCGGTGTAATCGAAGATGCTAGTTGGCTGCGCAAGGAAACTGTCTGCGGCCATATAAACATGGCGGAACTGGACACTGCCATTCGCGGGCTCAACCTCGCCATTTCGTGGCAGATGCGCCGCATTGACTTGCGTACGGACTCGGCCACTGTGCATCGCTGGTTGAGTGACGCGGTGAGCGGTCGTGCGAGGCTGCGCACCAAGGCAAGTAACGAGATGTTGATCCGTCGGCGTGTAGATGTGGTCCGTCAGCTGGTGAATGAGTTTGATCTTCAGTTGGATGTAACTTTGGTGCGCACCGCTGCAAACAAAGCCGACGCACTGACCAGAGTGCCGCGTGAGTGGGTGACTGAAGCCACAACCGAACCGGAACATCGTGTGGTTGCGGTGGCTACTAGCTGGTCCAGGCAGCAGTTAGATGACGTGCACATCCAAGCCGGTCATCCAGGAGTACGGCGTACGCTCCATTTTGCCAAGCGTGAGATTTCTCCGCGCGTTACTCGGGCTGAGGTTCAGGCAGTAGTCGGCAGTTGCGATGTGTGCCGATCAATGGATCCCGCACCAACAAAGTGGCGGCACGGTGAACTTAGCGTGTCAGAAACCTGGTTCCGTCTTGCGATCGACATTACGCACTCCGGGCGACACGATTTTTTGTCGGTGGTTGATTGCGGTCCGTCGCGCTTCTGTGTGTGGCGTCCGCTCCGCAGACCGGATGTCGCGGCCACTGTTGAGCAGTTGCAGCAGGTGTTTTTTGAGCGTGGTGGGTGTGCTGAACTGTTATGTGACAACGACACTGTCTTCCGCAGTCGTCATTTTGCCGCTTTCGCAGCCAGCTGGGGCGTCCCTCTACGGTTTCGCGCTGCTCATGCGCCGAGCGGCAATGCCATCGTGGAGCGGAACCACCGAACCATTAAAGTGCTGGCGGCTAGGAAGCAGTGCTCTATTGCCGAGGCTGTACATTTATACAACATTACACCCCGCGAGTCGGCACTCGCGCCTGCTGCTGGCGTCTATACCTATCCGGTACGTGATTGCGTGCGTGTGGCTCAAGAAACATCAGAGAGCAAGCTTCCAAGTGCAACACAGCAGGCCATTCATGATCAGCAGAGCAGCGCTGCACCACCGTATCTCGCCGGCGATAAAGTGTGGGTGCGGCAGCGTGGCACACGTTGCACTGACCTGTCGCGTGCTGGCGACGTCACCAGTATTCTTTCCGACCAAGTGGTCAATGTGGACGGTGTACCCCGCCACGTGCGTGACTTGCGGCCACGACACAATGCCGGCGAGCCCGACGACCCCGATCTTAATCGCGATAGAGCCGAAGACGAGGACGTAGCCCTGCTGGTGTCTCCGTGCCCACCTATTGATGTGGCCGAAGCGTCGACGGGCTTGGACGACATTGATGGACCGCCTGTCCAAGCTCCTGATGGCGAGTTTGGCCTGCCTTGTGCTCGTCGCAGTGAGCGTGCTCGCCGCCCGCCGGGGCGATATCGCGACTGCTTCATGTGTACGTGAATGTGTTGTATGTAAGCTAGTTGTGCATTATGGTTGTTTGTGTGATATGTATATCATGGGGAGGTGTGGCAGCGTGGCTGCGTTTGTTTGGCGCATTATCGTTGAGTACAGTGTATGTATGTGTGTATGTGTGTGTGTGCGGGTGTTGTGTGGTCAAGGTCGTGTAAAGGTCACGGTGTGTGCGTGTGCGTACGCTGCTTGGTCATTAGTTAGTACGCTGCACTGATGTGGTTGAGTGAGTGAGTCTGTGCGTAACCGTGGTTGTGATCAGGTGTGTCCGCCTGGGAGTGCATTGGCGTATTATTATATTTTTTTCTTCTGCCGTTGTTACACCTAAACATACGAATGCATGTAAATAAACATCATACAACCCAATAAATGTATGCAGATAACCCAAAACACAGCATACATAGGAACACATGCCAACATGAAATTAGGATAAAAAAATATCACAAATACGTAACTACAACCGCACTACAAAAGTCACACTTCTATACTCCTGTATCACTACAATATTACACTACAATATATATCACAATACCCACTAGAATCTTATAACACAATAATAACAAATCCTACAAGCTCCCGTAGAGTCAGATCAGATCAGATGAAAGGTTGAGGGTTAGCCTTTGCAACGGCCCCTCTTCGCTCATATTTGTATCACTTAATAGGAATATGTTCGTCCTGTTCGTCCGTTCCGTGTTTCTATTCTGTTTTTATTCCATTCTCCCTTTTTTTCCTCCTTTTCCAAAAACCATACAACCCCTCTTTCACCTTTTCCATTTCTTCCTTGTGTTCAAACATAAACAATGCTCTTCCTATGGCTTCTTCAGCTGTCTCTCCCTGTCCGCTCAACGCCCCTACCTTTTCCCTCAGATCGGCATATCCCTCACACTTCAACATAGAGTATTAGAGTATTCCCGTAGAGGAATAAGACAATTAAATGCCTTAAACGCTTCGCAAATGTCGACGGTCGCCATCCGTTCCAGGTCGCTTGTTGTTGTTTGAGAGAAGCGCTTCGGCCGGTGTCGGCCATTTCGCGCTGTACCACTTCCTCGTTTATTTCCTGCTGTATTGGCGTAATACAAACACACTATTATTATTATTGCACGTCCCGCTGAAGCTCAGAAAACTTGTTGCACCTCCCATTAACTTTGCAAACAAATCTATATCATAAAGGTAATTGAGTAGTAGTCGAATCGCGTTCGGGTGGTCAGGATGTAAAATATTGATGAGATTAAAATGGATGTTTGTGGAGTGGTAGTAGGAACGTGAGGGTTGCCGCGAGACCTCATACAACTCGCATTCCGTGATTATATGACTACACGTGAGAGGAGTTCGACAGTGTGAGCATATAGGTGGCGATGTCTTCTCCAATAAATAATTGTGTGTTATCCTAGTGCATCCCAGTCTTAGTCTCGCGATTACTCGCTGCGCTTTCCTTGGTAAATTGTCATCCAGCCATGGAGTGACTGATTTTTTTATGGCCCCAAGTGCATAATTATGCCTCTGACTGGTCCACTTTTGTTGGAAAGACTCGCATGTAGCCGTATTCACAATCTGTCTTATTGTCTGCTTACACGCTGGATACTGGTTAATATCGCTCGATTCCAACGCAGCTTTTGCTTCTGCATCTGCCCTCTCATTGCCCTTCACGCCACAATGCCCTGGTATCCACACCAGTATACAGTCGTAGTTCGATGTTATACGATGTAAAATATTTAAAATTGATTAAAGTATAAAATCCGATGAAAGACTATTGGAAATGTAGACTAGTGCAGATCTCGAATCACTCAGAATTAAAGCTTTTTGTACCCGATGCTCTTCCACGTATCTCAAAGCTCTGTATATTGCGTACAGCTCAGTATTGAAAACCGTGACATATGAAGGCAGACGGAACCTTGATATGCACGCACTACCCAGCTGTTTGGTGTATATTGCGCATCCTGACTTTCCTTTGCACTTTGATCCATCCGTATATATTTGGGCATAGTCGCTATAATGCGAAATGTACTCCGCAAACGCCATTGAGACCTCAGTATCTGATACCTGCGCTTTGGTCGCATCCAGTAGGAAATGGATTTTTGGAGCTGTCTTGTACCAGGGCGGTATGTCGTGGACTAGGCCATTTCGGTGAGGTACTGCCACATTGAGCTCCTGAATATACTCCCTCGCTCGTCTATTAAGCATCCGTTTGGATAACTGCTTTCTGGAGGAAAAATTGGGCATGTTATCTCCGATATTTGTATGAGGATGAGCGATGTGGTTATAGCTGGTGTGTACTTTCAACGTGTAACGTAGCACGATATTCTTGCGTCGTGTGCTCAGTTCTGGAAAGCCGGTATACGCTCGCAGGGCCTCGACTGGTGTCGTTCTGTACGCACCTGTTATCAGCCGAAGAACCTCATTTTGGATTGGTTCTAAAAGACTAAGAATGGAAGGGCTCGCCGATGAGTATGACTGTAGTCCATAGTCTAAAATCGATAAAATCAATGTTTTAAAAACCTTATGGAGAACGGAAACGCTCGCACCGGCGTGTTTATTCCCAGCTATAATACGTAATATGTTTAATCGCTTCTGACAGCGCGCCTTCAAGTCTATTATATGTTCCCGCATGGTGAGTCTTTTATCCAACACGATACCTAGAAACTTTTGTGATTGTCGGTACGGAATGATTTCGCCACCCAACCTCAATGTTTCCTGAATTTTATAACTGTCTATTGAGTATAGCACGGCCGTCGACTTCAGACCAGAAAACTTCATGTGGTTTGCTTTGGCCCATAGTGCTAAAACATCTAGAGCTTCTTGAAGTTGATCGCTCATGATAGCCACGTTTTCACCTTGAATCCAAATGGCGCTGTCATCGGCGTAAATCGCATATTGGATATTTGCTGGCATATCGCTGAACATATCATTCACCATAAAGTTGAATAGGATTGGCGACAGACAACTTCCTTGTGGTAACCCAATATCCATGCTATACTGGTCCGAATATATGCCTGCGAGTCGCGTTCTAAAAAATCTCCTACCTGACAGAAAGTTTTTTATATATTCCGCCATATTACCCCTCAAGCCCATGTCGTGTATTTTTCGCAACAATATTCCCGGTATAACTGTATCATAAGCGTTGGTCAGATCCAGATATACGACCAGTGTACACTGCTTGTTGACAAAGCCTGTTCTTATTATATTTTCCAGCCTGACTACCGAGTCTACTGCCGATCGACTGGGACGAAATCCACTCTGATAGTGATCGAGCACATTGTTTGTCTCAAGAATGTAATAAACTCTAGCTGTCACCATCCTCTCAAGAAGTTTTCCCATACAACTGGTCAAGGATATTGGTCGGTAGGACTTGGGAGAATCGCGGGGTTTTCCCTTCTTCAGAAGTGGTACAATTGTTGAGTGTTACCATCATGCAGGATAAGAATGTGTTCTCCAAAAGGAATTAAAAAATGCTAAGACGTGATAAAAGGATTCAGATGATATATGTCATAAAAAATCGTAATATATGTTGTCTGGTCCAACCGCCGTATGGCCTGATCGGTTGATCGCTCTTTTTAATTCCAGAGGTGTAAAATCGAGATTATATTCGTACATGGTGGGGTGATCGAAAGCGTTGTCTGGCAATTCAATCTCTAGCATTGCCGATGGTTCAATGCCGTGATATGCCTGAATACAACTTGTTCTAGCCATATGTTCTGCTATTTGTCCTTATTGTCTATTATTTGCCTATTTGTCTGCATAAGTCTTGTTCCGACCGTCGCGTGGTGAGGACGTCCGCGGTGATTGAAGCATTTGTGCGCGCATACTCACTTCAAACCCGAATTTCGCATCGCCTACGCCATGACCACGGACATCTGCGTCATATGCAAGACCGGCGGTGGTGACTCCACGAGATGTGTCACTTGTTCGCTCTGTGACTCATGGGCGCACACTAAGTGCGCGTCGTTGCAGGGGGTGAAGCTGGACTCTCTTAAGTCCATCAATTGGATTTGCTCTCCATGCATTGGTCGCGCCAAGCTGGCCATTGACATTGCCGGCAATGTGGGTGGTTTCGGTGCCCGGCTGTCCTCCATAGAGTCGAAAATTTCTTCGCTGGCGACTGCCTCGGTCTCTCCTCCGCCGATTTCTGCATTTCCGTTGACAGGTACTGAGAGAGTCCCTGTGCGCTCCTATACTGTCGTTGTCAAGTCGCGTGGTTCTTCTCCTGTGGTCGCTGAGTCGGTGGCTCCGGCACTCGCGGATGTCCCGGTTGCAAGTTCTCGCCCGACTGCCAGCGGTGGGCTTGTTCTGCGCTGCAATTCGTCTGCTGATGCTGTGCGTGCCGCTGATTGCGTTCGCTCGGCGCTGCCCGATACTGACGTCAGTGTTCCGGCGGACTCTCCTCGGCAACCTAGGATTACGCTTGCGCATGTGCCTGTCGATATTTCAGCCGAAGATATAGTCGCCTCCCTCAAGAGGAAAAATTCATTTCTGTCGGCTGTCTCGTCCTCTGAACTTCATCTGCTTTTCTTGACGAAACCCAAGACCTCAGGCGTTCATGCGGTGTTTTCTTTGTCACCGAAATGCCGCTCTCTGATCCGCTCTATGGGAGACCGGTTGTTCGTGGGCTTGCAGTCGTGTGCGGTGTACGACCGCTTCTGGGTAGCTCGCTGCTTCCGCTGTGCTGGTCTGGGCCACAAGGCCATCCACTGTAATCACCCTGAATCTTGTGGACATTGTGCAGGTCCTCATCGGTCCTCTCAATGTGATCGTACTGGGGCAGCTAAATGCCGCAACTGTGCTCAGGCAGGACGTCCTCACTCCCACTCGTCTTTCAGCTCCTCTTGCCCTTCATTCATCGGTGTGCGTAATTCTCTTCGCCTCCGCACTGCGACTGATGATTCTCCTGTTGCTTCTCCTCAGGCTTGACTACTTCCCCTTTCTCACCACTCCTCTCACTCTACTGTTGCTACCCCTATTACTTTCCCTCCAACATCCCGTCCTTCTCATCTTTCCATTGGGCTTCTTAACATTCGTTCCTGCAGAAATAAAACTCTTCCGATCTGTAATTTAATCTCTTCATTCAATCTCTCTATTTTGTGTTTAACTGAAACCTGGCTTCTCGATTCTGATGTTTCTTCTTTCGCTGCAAATATTCCCTCCTCTTACAATTTCTTGCACAAATCTCGCTCACATTCTAAATCTTCTGGCGGTGGAGTTGGCTGTATATTTTCCAAGTCTTTCTCTGTTTCTCCTGTAAATGACCTGATTCCGGATTGCTCCTCATTTGAATTCCTTGCACTCTCCCTTGCTGTTCCTTCTTTCTCTAAATTTTGTTTTTTGATAGTCTACCGTCATAATCACCCTGGCTCATCTCCTCTTTTCCTTAACGAATTTTCTTACCTCATCGATGCTGTCTCCTCGCGTTTCTCCAGCGACTTCATCGTCGTAGGGGATTTCAATTTCTGGGTTGACTCCCCATCCAATAATCCTTACTGTCAAAACTTCATTTCTCTTCTTCAGGCACTCGGTCTATCAATTCTGAATTTTTCTCCTACTCACATATCTGGTCATTCTCTTGACCTATTTCTCTCTCCCGCTCCCGCTATCTCCTCAGACCGTCCTCCTCCTGATGTTTTCACATTGCCTTCTGATCCAAATATTTCTGACCATTGCCTCTTGATTTCTTCACTTCCTTTCTCCCGTGCTGCTTGTCCTCCACCATTCTCATATCACAATTACAAACAGTTTGATCCTACTAAATTTACTTCACTTTTATCTTCCTTACTTCCTCTCGACCGCTTCTACTGGCTCCCTCTCCGCGATATTTTTCCAGCCATTTCAGATGTTCTCTCAGGTATAAATGATTTTATGTTTCCTTTGGTCACTCGGTCTAAACCTCTCACTTCCTCTCCCCCTTGGTTCTCCTCTCATCTTCATTCTCTTAAACATACTCAGCGGCGTGCCGAAACTGTCTGGAGTAGAACTCGATCTTCACAGGATTGGGAACTACTTTGCTCTGCCCGGTCGTCTTATGTTTCTGCATTACATATTGCCAAACAAGATTTTTACAAATCCAAACTTGCTTCCCTTTCCCGTTCTTCTAAATCTCTTTGGTCCTCTCTCAATTCTCTCTGCGGTCTCCGATCTCCTTCTACCTCGTGTGATCTTACAGCCTCTCAGTTTGCGTCTTTTTCTCTGCAAAAATTGATTCTGTTCTAAAGAATATCCCTCCTTTCCGATCCTCCCTCTGTCATACTCGCACTTCCGAAAATTTTCCTTCATTTTCTTTTGTCTCGCTTCCTGACATTCTCCACCTTTTGTCTTCAATCAAGATGTCCCACTCTCCCTCGCACTCAATTAATTTTCGAGCTATTTCTGTGTCTCTTCCTTCTCTTGTGCCTTACCTTCTCCACCTTATCAACTCTTCTTTTCTGCATGGTGTTTTCTTGCCAGACAAACATGCTATTCTTCGACCCATTATAAAAAAACCTACTCTTGATCCCGCTGCTCTCACCAATTACCGTCCTATATCTCTCCTCAGTCTTCCCTCCAAACTCCTTGAATCCGCTATTTCATTGCAACTCTCTCCTTACATCTCTAAATTCCTTGACCCGTGTCAATCTGGTTTCCGCTCTGCTCACTCTACTGAATCTGTACTTATTTCCTTGTGTAATGATACCCTTTCACACTTCTCCTACCGTCAATCTGTCCTCTTGGTATTACTTGATCTGTCCTCGGCTTTTGATCTTGTTAGTCACCCTATTATTATTCGTGATCTTTCCTGTTAGGGTCTATCTTCTTCCGCCATTTCTCTTCTGAAATCTTACCTCACTGATCGTACTTACTCAGTTGACTTCAATTCCTCTACCTCTGCTCACTTCCCTCTTCGATCTGGTGTTCCCCAAGGTTCCGTCCTTGGCCCACTATTATTTAATCTTTACATGTCTTCTCTTTGCCCTGTTCTTCGAAAACATTCCATTACTTTCAAAATCTATGCCGATGACATCCAATTCCTCATTCCTGTAACTCCTGATACTCCCTCCTTTCTCTCTGATATACTTTCTGAAATTTCCTCATGGGCCGCCTCTCGGCAGTTGTACTTGAATACTTCTAAGTCTGAGTTCATCGTCCTCCATCCACCTCGTATTTCACCTCCTCTTCTCCCATTTCCTATCTCAACTGCTGTTCGCAATCTCGGCTCTATCTTTGTCTCTTCGCTCTCCTGCTTTGACAATATCGTTTCTGTCGCCCGCACTTGTCGTCTTATTCTGCGCTCTCTCTACCCTATACGTCCCTATCTTGATAAAAATTCCGCCATCACTCTTGTTCATACTCTCATTTTCCCCAGGTTAGACTACTGCAACTCGCTTTACTTTAGTGCTCCTCGTTCTCATCTCTTAATCCTTCAGCGTGTGATCAACCAATCTTGTCGATTTGTCTTTCATCCTACCTTTTCTCGCCACACGTCTCACCTACTTTTTCAACTCCACTGGCTTCCTATCATCCCACGAATTCATTTTCGCCTTTGCTGTCTCATTTACAAGCTTCTGCATGATCCTCACCAACCTTCTTATCTTGCTAATCTTTTGTCTCCCACTGACTCACACTCCTCTCGTCGCCCTCTTCCTCTCGCTTGTCCTCGTGCATCTAATGAATCTTCCTGGTCCTCTAAATCGTTCTTCTTTTACGCCCCTCGCTTGTATAATTCTCTTCCCTCTCATATCGCCCGCGCCTCTTCATTTCGGTCATTCCGCCATCGGCTTCGCCTGTACCTTTTTGACATTTCATTTGATCCCGTCTCTCACTCTCTCTCTCCTTTCGCCTCTCTGTGATATTGTTTGAACTATTTCTCCGTTTCATGATTGTTTCAATTCTCGTTGTCTTATTTTTCCCTGTCTTGAGCACAGTTACTGCTTCCTTTCCTTCCTTGCTGCTTTATTTATTCTATTGTGAATGTTCTCTGTAATAATTCTCTGTCGATTTTATTGTTCGAACATACCACTTGATTTTTTGGAACTGTGCCCTTTGTGCTTGTGCTTGCTATTTACCAATTTTGGTTGTTTTGTGACTTCTCTTTCTTTTACTTGCTCATTTCTCCCATATTCTTTACAATTGTCGTTTTATCTCAATTGATGTTTTCCGTTTTTCGCGCTTGTGTTTTACCGGCGCTATAGCAAATACACGTTGTTGTTGTTATTTTGTTGGCGACAACTTTTGGCTCGCTGATACGGCTGCCCACTATATTCAGGATTGGCATAGCTACTGGCGTCCAGCTGCCATTGAGTGCTCTGATCCCTCTCCAGATCGCTGATATAGGTGTCGATGGGGTAAAAGAGTCAATAAAATTATGCCATGCTAAAATCTTATTCCTCCTAATCACCCTCCTAGTGACGGCTCGCTCCCTACACAAGGCTATTTTCGCAGCTATCGTTTTAGTTCGCAGAAAAAACCTAAGTGCTCTCTTTCGTTTTGCAACCGCACAACGGCATTCATTGTTGAACCATGGAACAGGTGTCTTTTTGGGTGGACGGCGTTTCCAAGGAATGGAGAGTCGAGCAGCAGAGATGATTTGAGTTGTTATGCTGTCGGTGCTATTGTCGACGTCTATACCATCTACTCCATCCAAAACGCAGCATTGCCTGAAAAGAGACCAGTTTGCCTTGGCCATGTTCCATGTTGGTAGCCATTGTTGCTGAGCAGACCTATCACCAGCTGACATTAAAATGGGGTAGTGGTCTGAATCTTGCGTATCTACGTGTACGGACCAATTCAACCACTGCGCTACTTCTGGTGAACAAATAGATAGGTCGATTGATGATGTATTAGCCGTAGATATGTTAAAAAACGTGGAAGATCCGTCATTCAAGAGAGTCAGTGAGAAATTGGAGATAAAATTTTCTATTGACCTGCCCTTACATGTTGTACAGTTCGATCCCCAGGTAATACTTTGAGCGTTAAAATCTCCTAAAATAAGCATCCTGTTATTCAAAGACGCGTGAACTGTTTCAAGATGTCGTTGTTGATGTCGAAAAGTTTGGTCTAAAATCGAAGAGTCCAGAGCCTCTAGGAAGTGGAGCTGTGTTGGGGTTGAAAGTGTCCAGAGAGCAGGGAAATTTTGTGTTTCACAGGGGCAATGCAGTACCTGATATCCCGGCGATGTTGACAAGGCGGGAACTGTTTTCTGTATGTGGTGTATTGGTGGGCCACTATCCGGTCGCAGGATGGCTTAGAGTCGCATGTAGCTTTATAAAGCGTCATGCTGAGGGATCACGGTGGGAATATTTCGTAGGAGAGCGAACGCAGACGATGATAAGGGAAGTGATCAGTAGAGTCAAAGTCGAAGATCCAGTGAAGGGGGTATGGTGTGTGCCAAATGGTGGAAGGGGCATTGTTTGGAGCGATGCGAGTAGCATTGCTATTGGTGCTGTGCTGGAAGTGAACGGAAAAGTGGTAGAAGACGCAGCGTGGCTTCGCAAGAAAGGTGACGCGAGCCATATCAACGTGGCGGAGCTTGACGCAATTATGAAAGGCGTCAATTTGGCTATTAAATGGGAGTTGAAGGATGTGGAGCTAAGAACAGACTCGGCTACTGTAGAGGCCTGGGTGAAGACAGTACTTGACGGTGACAGGCGAATTAAGACAAAGAGTGCAGCAGAGTTGCTTATTAAACGGCGTTTAGGAAATCTGAAGGAGCTTATCTCCGAGTTGGGATTGAACATAAAAATTACGCTGGTGCCTACCGATAAGAACAAAGCCGACATTCTAACTCGAGTCAGGAAGAATTGGCTGATGAAAACAGGCCCTGTGTGTGAGAACTATTGTGCTGCCACAGTGGATGTGAAAGAACTGCATGAAAAACATCACATGGGGGTGGAGCGAACTCTGTACTTGGCGAGAAAGATGGACCCAAACATATAGAAAGATCAAGTAAAGACGGTAATACAGAATTGTGATCGTTGCCAGTCAATAGATCCCGCTCCAGTCGTTCATTCACCGGGTGAATTGCACATAAACGAGAACTGGAAAAGACTAGCGGTAGATGTGACTCATTACCAACAGGTGCCATACTTGTCAGTAGTAGATTGTGGGCCGGGATGATTTGCCATATGGCGGAAATTGAAAAGAGAGGACGCGGAATAAATATCATCAGAACTGGAAAGTATTTTCTATGAACGAGGCCCAGTGAACGAATTGTTACTAGACAACATCACGGCGTTTCGTTCACATCTTCTTGGCGAGATGCTGTCCCGTTGGAATATCATACGATTTTTTCGAGCAGCGTACCGACCGTCCGGCAACGGCATAGTAGAGCGACACCATAGGACCATCAAGGTGATTGCTGAGAGAGGTGGTATAACGCCCATTGAGGCAGTGTACTGGTACAACGGCACCCCGCGTTTCCATCAAGATGAGATGTCGGTACCACAGAGGTCGGTTTTCACTTACACATGGCGATATCCGTCAGTTGTGGTAGAAAAGCCGAACGAGGGTGAACATGCTGGGTCAATCAAAGTAGGGGATGGGTTTGGGTTAAACCTCCCAACTCTCGTTGCACAGCTCAGTGGTCCAGAGGCATAGTGACTGACATACATTCGAGAAACAACTTGGACGTCGATGGTGTGCCTAGACACTATCTGGATGTAAGACCTGTTCGAAACTCAGACCAAGCTATAACATCTGATGGGAACTCAGTTGATGGTGAACCATTGACAGCGGGGCGTAATGATAACAGAATTAGCGATGTGTCCCCAACCGATCATGAACCAGTGGCGCGTCCACAGCGGAACGTAAGACCTCCAGTATGGATGAGAGATTACGTTTAGAATTGTGTTATTTGTGTCGTGCTTGAGCCTCATTTTTTCGATATTGTTTAGCCTGTTAAAGTTGGCTACTGTGAGTTTGCCATATGTTTACTGTTTGTTTTTATGGCGTGAGTATATGCGATTTGAGTATTGTGTGCTGCGTTTTTCGCTTTTCATTGTTGTTTTCGCCGCGGAAAGTGTTTAATAACCTGAATGATGCTTAACTAAGTGTGTCTGCCTGTGTGTTTGGGTATGTGTGTGAGTGTGTGAGTTGTGTGTGATCTTTAGATCACGGGGAGATGTGGTGTGAGTTTGACTTTCATCGAAGCGTTTGCAGATAGCAGAGCGAGAGCGTCTTTAGGGGAGGATGTTATTGTGTGTGAGCGCGTGCATATGACGCGTCTCATGTTTCAAGTCTCGCACCCGGGTATCGCGTCTCATGTGTCGGGCGGTGGGCGAGTGACGGTGTTGCGTTGAGGGTTGTCGTGGTGTAGCGTGATTGTGTCAGGTGTTGTGTATATTGTGCATATCCTTATTGTGTTTCTTCTCTTCATCTGCCTTTCTTCAATACACTGAACTACAATGTAAAGCGCTGCTCCACCTCGTCGTCGTCCATTTTGCACACAGTCATCGCGATATAAAGTATAGCCGTGTATGTTGTAATTGTGTGTGTCTGTGGGCTTAAACCATGTCTCTTGTATAGCAATAACACTTGGTGATTGCGATGTAAGAAAATAAACGCTCTCTGCCCATTTCGATGGAAGACCTCTAGCGTTCCATTGAATGATAATCGTTTTATTTTCTTGTTGCGACATATTTATCTACATCAATGTCAGCTTCTGACATGAGGCAGATTGTTTTGGGAGAATGAGTTGTGATTTGATTTTAAGTGTGAGTGTTCCTTTTTGTGTTGTTTGTGTTTTCTGTTGATTCTGTGTGGTTTGTAATGTATTCTGAGTGGCTTGCATGTTTTGAGATGTTTTTGAAAGATGTGCATCACTTTGCAGTGTTTTCTGATGATTTGTACAGTAGGAATGGTCTGCTGAGACATGTCGTTTCCGATCTATGTGTGTACGTGATATTTTTGTGTTCTCCACTTCAGCTGATACTTGTGTGCTAGTCTCTTCTGTTTGCACCTCGCGATGGTTGTCATCACGCCTTGACAGTATTGTCAAAGGAGGTAGACCTGGAATTGGATCAGTCTGTGTTGTTGAGTGCACCATTTGTGGTTTTTGTGTGTCACCTACTACCGCTGAGTAAGGTTTTCGCGAAGTGTTAGGTGAACTTTCAGCCTGCATTTTTCGCGCTTCCTTGAAAGAAACATTGTGAATGGCCTTGATACGACAAATGTCTCTTTCCTGTTGCCATGTTGGACATTCATTGGACCCAGTTGTGTGTGTCTCACTTTTACAATTGTAACAGTGTTGTGGTCGCGAGCATGGACTGTCACTGTGCGCTGTTTCACCGCACCCGCTACACACTGGTTGTCTACGACAATTGCGTGTGCCGTGACCATAGCTGTGGCAGTTGAAACAACGCATTGGTTTGGGAATATATACGCGTACCTCATACCGTATGAATCCTGCGTGTACATGTTCGGGGCGATTGGTTCTGTCAAAGGTCAAAATCAGCAAGTTTGTTGGCACGCGGTCCCCCGACCTGATCGTGCTTACACGGTACACCTCAGTTACTCCCTCACTCTCCATTCCGCTCTGTATCTCTGTCTCCGTGAGCTCACGCAATTCAGGGGCATAGATTAATCCTCTGCTGCTGTTTCTTCTCGAGTCTAGTTCGCTAATCACGGGCTGTTGACAAAACGCCTTCAAACTCAGCAGTTTCCCTGTTTGTTTGGCATTGTGAGTCTTAATAATTATTGAGCCATCAAACGGTGTTTCATATTTGAACATTTGGTTTCCAAGATGATATTTCAGCTCATTGCAGGGCCAGAACGGACCAATCTTGCGAAAGGAGAACGAATTTTTTGCTTTCAGCACTACGTAAGATCCCTCTGGGTCAAATTGCTTAGCCTTACTTGTTGCCGGGTCATTTCGGATTCTAGTAGTCACCATACGTTCATTTGTGTTAGGCATCTGACATTTCGTGGTCTGGTTAGAAGCCGGGTCAGTTCCATTTGTTTGTTTCTTACGGTCATCCATTCGATTGAGAGTTTTCGGGTCCGTAGTGGGTGCCGCGTCAATTCCAGACCCCACTGATTCGTCACTCAATGAGGACTCCTCAGTAGAGTGTTTTCTCATTCTCCGTTTTTTTCGGGTTTTCCGGGGCCCACCCCACAACCGGTTTGGGCATTGACTACACCAGTCTATAGAAGATTGGAAATCTCTCACCGGGTTTGAAGTGAAGAAGAAAAAGAGGGCGTGTCGGTACAAATGCTGCGTCAAAGTCCACTGGAAGAAAGATGTTGACACCACCAAAGCACAAACACGAACGATCCAGAATGATCCGAATGATCCAGGTCGCCATCCGTTCCGTCACACCCTCACACCGCCAGGATGTTTTTGAAATACCTCACATCAGGACCTGGCAACAATGAAAATATTTGTCTTTTGTGGCTAACTTTGTAATTTTCAAGTGGGATTTGCTAAATAAATTTGCTAGACCCTTAATATGTAGACAATTTTTTTCTCAAAAATCACTAGAAAATGAGCAACCCTAATGGATACATGTATGTGGGTTCAAATAAATGTCAGGCAATTATAATTTTATCATTGAACAATTATTAACCAATATATTTGAATACTAACGATTCCGCTCGAAATTACGGTCATATAATCATGGTCCTTAATCCTGATTCCGGTGTGACGGTGTGACGGAACGGATGGCGACCTGACGTTTGCGACGCGTTTAAGGTATTCAATGCCTTCACTGAAACTTGTAGGGTCTGTTATGAAATTGCATTTGTTGTTTGAATAGTCTCTTGCTGTCATATTCTGAGTTCGCATTGATTTAATACTGTTGTGAATTCGTAAGCTTGGCAACTCTGTGAATTGTAGAACCGCAATGGCGGATCTCTATCGTTCGTATGATTTTCGTGTGCCGTTATGTTGCTCTCTTGTAGCTGGCTAATTGGTTTGTATATTTATCCTTGCTAGCTATTGTATGCTCACCTCATGTATAATTCCTCATTATACTACGTCAATTGCATATTGATTTGTGTATTCTACGTATTAATGTCAGTGTTCTCTTTTTCAGATATAGTCATGTTTTATTGTTGAATAAAGCCTTTCGTTCAAGGTTTTCACTTCTCAGCTCACAACAATTTATTCAACAATAGTTTATTCGGTAAGGATGCCCTACTCAGGCCGAGTCGATTCGAGGGCTCATCTGATACTACTTCTGGCGATTGGAATCACTGGCATCGCACCCTCTCTAATTGCATCAGCGCACTTCAGGCCAATAATCCGAGTATCTCTATCGACAAGTTGGGAATTCTGACTAATTATGTGTCCTCTGATGTCTTCAAATTAATATCCGATTGTACTAAATTTGATTCGGCGATAGAAGTCTTGAAGAAAACGTATGTGAAGCCGAGAAACACGGTTTTCGCCAGACATGTCCTGGCTACATGTAAGCAGGACAATGATCAGTCAATCGACCAGTTTCTTCAGACGTTGAAACAGCTCGCCAAAGAATGCAACTTCGAGGCTGTCACCGCAACGACACACGCTGACCTCTCTATCAGAGACGCATTCATCAGTGGACTTTCTTCTTCGAGTATTCGTCAGAGGCTGCTGGAGAATCTGGAGCTGAAACTGGAGGACGCTGTAGCAACAGCGAGAAGCCTGGAAATGGCTCAAAAGAACGCGACAGTGTATTCGACATGTTCTGGAATGGCGGCTCAAGCTACCAATCAGACACATGAGCAAGAGGAACCCTCTTCTCATGCAGATTTACATGCTCCATTGGAGTGCGCTGTGTCCCGGCGTACGTCGCAGCAGCAGCATAGGCCATCTCGGTGCCAATTTTGTGGAAGGGTGAATCATCCCAGGTACCGGTGTCCTGCCAAAGATTCTCTCTGCCACTCGTGCGGGAAGAAAGGACACCTTTCTAGTGTATGCCGCTCGTCGTCCAACTCCAGTGGTGGCCCTAATTTTAAGGCAGCCATCTTGGCCTCTTCTTACGGCGGGTCTAACGAAGCGTGCTCCATAGTCACTGCTGTATTGAACAATCAGGAAGTTACGGCAATGATTGACAGTGGCAGTACTCATAACTTCATTAAGAAGGATTATGCTCGGTCGCTTAAACTGAAAGTACACCACTCGAGAGATCAGGTCAGTATGGCATCGTCTCGATTGTCTAGCTGCACTGAAGGCCACTGCTTCTGTGACTTTGAAGTAAATGAACGACCTTATACCAGAGTGAAACTGTCTATCCTACCAGATTTGTGTGTTCCTATAATTCTGGGACAAAAATTCATGAAACGGCATGAAGCTGTAGAGTTCAAGTTGAATGGCGGAGCACCGACCTTGAAAATTTGCGCCTCATCACACCTGAACGTGGATCCGCCATCTCTGTTTGCTAATTTAGAGCACAATTGTCGACCAATCAGCACCAGAAGCAGAACCTATTCCTCTCCTGACCGTATTTTCATCAAGTCAGAAGTCAAACATCTACTCCAAGAGGGGATAATTGAAAAGTCGAATTCGCCTTGGAGAGCTCAAGTCGTGGTAACGAAAAATGAGAGGCACAAAAGAAGACTGGTGATCGACTATTCTACAACTATCAACAAATTCACTCAGCTCGACGCGTATCCGATGCCTAAAATATCTGAAATGATTAGAAATCTTTCCAACTATACAATCTTCTCGAAAGTAGACTTGAAACAAGCATACCATCAGTGCCCAATCAGGGAAGATGAGAGGTTCTACACGGCGTTCGAAGCAGATTGCGAATTGTACCAGTTTACGCGACTGCCATTTGGACTGACGAATTCTGTTGCAGCTTTTCAGCGGATAATGAACAACATAATTCAGAACCACGGTCTGGAGGGCACGTATGTATACATTGACGACATAGTGATTGGAGGCAGAAACCAGGAAGAACTCTCGTCCCGAATGAAAGCATTTGAGGAAGTTGCAGATAAAATGAACATACAATTCAATAGAGATAAATGTGAGTATAATGTGTCTGTACTGGATTTTCTCGGTCATCGGATCGAATACGGGACGATCAAACCCGACCCCAAGAGACTGACTCCTTTGAAAGAAATGCCGAATCCGAGCTGCAACAGATCACTGAAGAGAACTATCGGATTGCTTTCGTATTATTCTTCGTGGATTGCCAATTTTTCATCGAGAATTTCACCACTGTTGAACGTGAAAAGTTTTCCTATGAATCAGGAGGCGACTGAAGCATTCCAAGCTTTGAAAAACGAAATAAGCCAGGCTTGCCTTGCAGCCATCGACGACCACGCACCATTCATGATTGAGACGGACGCCTCAGATTGCGCTCTCGCTGCTGTTCTGTCACAGTGCGGACGTCCTGTCGCATTCTTCTCCCGTACTCTGTCACACGCTGAGAGACGGCACTCAATAGTGGAGAGAGAAGCAGCGGCGATAGTTGAAGCTGTCAGAATATGGCGTGATCTACTCGTCGGCCGAAAATTTAGTATTGTGACAGACCAGCAAGCTGTCACATATATTTTCAACAGGCAACTATCCAGCAGGATTAAGAACGACAAACTGTTGAAGAACGAAGAACTGAAGAACGACGACCGACACCCTCTCCAGGTCATGTGCGTCCGCTCAGTCTCTGTCACTCAAAGATCTGCACGAGGCCTTATGTCATCCAGGTGTACGTCGAATGAGTCACCTGGTCCGACTGAAGAATTTGCCGTACTCCGTCGAAGACGTCAAGAGAGTATGCAGAGAGTGTCGAGTATGTGGCGAGCTGAAACCTCGCTTTTTCAGGCCATCGCCTGGAAGGTTAGTACATGCTCGATCACCTTTTGAACGATTATCAATGGACTTTGTTGGGCCCAAGCCATCTGTCAATAAAAGCAAATACTTACTAGTGATTATCGATGAGTACTCACGATTCCCATTTGTATATCCATGTCCAGATATCTCTGCTCAAACCGTTATTAGATGTCTTCAGAATTTATTCTCAATGTTCGGGTGTCCAGACTCCATCCACAGCGATAGAGGCTCTCAGTTTACCTCCTCCGGACTTCGAAATTTCTTGTTCCAGAACGGAGTTGTAATCACTCACTCAACTCCGTACCATCCGATCGGCAACGGCCAGTGCGAACGAGAAAATGGCACCATCTGGAGGGCCATCCGTCTGGCACTAAAGTCCGATCATCTGGACGAATCTCACTGGCAGAGTGTTCTCGACCGTGCGCTGCATTCAATTCGTTCACTTCTTTGTACGTCAACGAATGTCACACCACATGCTCGCTTCCTAGGTTTTCCGAGAAGGTCCGGCAGCGGATATTCTCTCCCTGACTGGCTGCTAGGTGGACCTGCATTCATCAAAAACTATCATCGTACCTCCAAGTCGGACCCCCTCGTCGAGCCTGTCGAAATTGTTTCTGCAACACCGCATTTCGCAAAAGTTCGCTACTCCGACGGAAGGGAATCTACTGTGTCGACCAGCGACCTTGCTCCTCAGCCTCCAGGTGATCCACCGATTGCTGCTGAACGAGAAGTGGTACAGGCAGTTCCGACTGGCGCTATCAGCGAACAAGTAGGTGATTCCATGATTGTTGCAGACGAGGCCAGGGATGAGAGGGAACGGATGGAGATATCCGCTGATGAATTCGCCGACCGCTCACTGAATGAACAAACAGAACACCCACTCTCGTTCCTACCTGGTGCTACGAGGAGAGGTCGCATCGTCAGACGTAATCCGAAATATGTGTGATTGTTCCAATATGCTGCGTTCCATCTTCGCCAATTTATTTCTTTAAGGTGCGGAGAATGTTGTGAATTCGTAAGCTTGGCAACTCTGTGAATTGTAGAACCGCAATGGCGGATCTCTATCGTTCGTATGATTTTCGTGCGCCGTTATGTTGCTCTCTTGTAGCTGGCTAATTGGTTTGTATATTTATCCTTGCTAGCTATTGTATGCTCACCTCATGTATAATTCCTCATTATACTACGTCAATTGCATATTGATTTGTGTATTCTACGTATTAATGTCAGTGTTCTCTTTTTCAGATATAGTCATGTTTTATTGTTGAATAAAGCCTTTCGTTCAAGGTTTTAAGGTTGGCCTTTCGTTCGTCTCAGCTCACAACAAATACGTCTTATTGGGGCCTTTATTTACTTGAATGCTTATTCTGGTGTCATATTGTGTTGCAGTGGAAGCTGTATGGACCAATTACATTGTTTGTTTTGGGAATGGCTTTGATAGCTGTTTGGTTTGTTAATACCACAGGTGATTAATTGGTTAAACTGATAAGCGCACGTTTATTTTCTGTTTAAAACAAACCAGCAATCAACGATTTTATTCGGTTCAATTGCCAAACAAAACTCGTAAAAATAGTAAGAAATACAGGGCTGACAACATAATAGATGAAAAGGAGGAAAAACGAAAACAGATGGAGCATGCAATGAACACATGTAGAAAAGACGCTCAACGAAATCCCAAAAAAACTCATGTTCGGGACCTACAATACGACTACACCACAAACACAGTAATGCAAGGTTCAGTTCAGTTCAGTGTATTTGTTATAGCGCCTGACATACACGGGCGCGCAGCAGCTAAAACAAACAAACAAACAAACATGTATTTGATATAGCGCCAAGTAGAGCAGAGGCGCGTAAAAGAGATAAACTGGTGCGAGCAATATAAAGGAGTATTAGCTCATAGATGGAAAATAAATGAGCCAGCAAAAATAACACACATGATAAAAAAGAGAAAAACGAGTATAAAACAGCAAAAGAAATACCTTACACAGTAACAAACATCACATCACACATCACATCATAGATTAACACAGGGTAACCAAGAAAAACGAATGTAGAGAGAACAAGATTTAGTGCTGTCGGAATGGAGGAGTTAGAGGTGTGGGCAAATATAGCAAAAAAATTTGCAGAGCAGAAGAGAATGAGGAGTATGATTTTTGCTTCAGGACATGAGGAGGAAGTTGATTGTAAAGACGGGGAGCAGAAAAGTAGAAAGACTTGGCTGACCAGTTTGACTCATGAAGAGCAGGAGGAGAAACAAGAGGTACAGGACGACGACTGGAAGGTCGCTCGCTACACTGTAGGAGGGTAAGTAAGTAGGAAGGGGGAGAAGGCGAGTGAAGAAGTTTATATACAAGACAGCAGAGCTTAAGATGGATCCTCGAAGGGACTGGCAGCCAGCCTAGTTGCCGAATATGTACAGAGGTTGGTGTCCTAGGTGGAAGACGCAAAACGAATCGACAGGAAAGGTTAATGATTGACTGAAGGGATCGAAGAGATTTTTGAGGTAGGTGAAAAAATAGAGAATTGCAATAGTCGAGACGGGAGAAGATATAGGAATTAACAAGAAGCAGTGCAGAGGATTCGTCGATGTGTCGGCGTATAGGGTAGAGTTGGCGCAAGATGAATCGACAGGATCGGGTAAGGTTTGAAAGATGTTTGGAGAAATCAAGTGAAGGATCAAAGACAATGCCCAAACTACGAATATGAGAGGAGAGGGACAAATGAAGACAGTTCGGAGATATCCTAGGAGGGTGAAATATAATATACTCTGTCTTATCGGGATTCAAGAGGAGATCTCTGGAGGTCGCCCAGGCAGCAGTGTTGGATAGAAGTTGGTCAATGAGATAACTGTTAGAGGACGAAAAAGGGAAATAAATTTGGATATCATCCGCATAAATGTGGAAAGATATAGGATAGGTGCGGAGGATCGGACAAAGAGAAGAAACATAAAGATTAAACAAAAGGACCGAGAAGAGAGCCTTGGGGAACACCCGAAATAATAGGAGAAGAAGATGAATATTCAAAGTTACAGCGTACCGAAAATGACCGATCAGCAAGATAGGATGACAATAGAGACAGCGCGGAGGAAGAAAGACCGGCATGCCGTAGATCCTGGCGGAGGATGGAGTGGTTCACAAGGTCAAAAGCGGAAGAAAAGTCAAGCGAAATGAAAAGCACAGAATTACCCACGGAAAAAGAAGCAAGTATATCATTAAGCAGAGAGAGGAGCAGAGTTTCAGTTGAGTGCCCGGAAACGAAACCAGATTGACATGGATCTAGGGCCGAATATATGCAAGGACGGAGCTGAGGAAGAATGGCAGCCTCAAGAAGCTTGGAAGGAAGAGGAAGCAAAGAAATAGGTCTGAAATTGCTGGGGATGGAGGATTCAAGGGAAGGTTTTTTTTAGAATAGGTGAGACAATGGCGTGTTTAGATGCTAGGAAATTACCATGAAGAAAAGAAGTATTTACAAGATGGGTAAGCACAGGAGCAAGCAGAAAGATGGAGTCAGAGAGAACACGAAAGTTGATTGGATCGGAGGGGCACCTGGATTTTTGTAGCTTAGTTAGAAGCTTGATTGTCATCGCAGGTGTGATAGGTGAGAAGGCATCGAGGGAAGTATTTGAGGACGAAAAAGTTAGAGGAAGGGAGGATGAAGGAAGCTTTGATCTGGCGAAGATAAGTTTATCGCAGAAAAAAGATGAAAAACATGACGCAGAAATAGAGCAAGGAGCCGATTTGGAAAAACCGGTGATAGATTTCAGGGTGTACCACCTGGAGTCAGAGGAATTTGAGCGGGATGAAAGCTTATCTTTATAATATACAGATTTTGCAAGATCGAGAGAGGAAAGAAAAATATTGCGAGAGTCGCAAAAAGATAGCCAGTTGGACTCAGTGCGAAATCGGCGCCAACGTCGTTCATGGGCACGGGTCTCTGCACGTAAGTGGCGTAAGTCCGAATTTAACCACGGAAGTGGCGAGACAGAGGACTTTATCACGCGGCGGCGCAGTGGGAACAGAACCTCATTAATATCACACAAAGATTCATTTATGAAGTGTGAGATGGCTGAAGGGGGAATAAAATTGTAAATAGTGGGAGAGAGAGAGGAAGAAACGAGGAGAGAGAAATAGGAAGAGTCGAAGTTACTGTAATCACGTGCATAGTAGGTTTTTGGTGAGTGTGTAGAAGCCAGTTTGTGATGTTTTAAAGCAAATGAAATGAAGCTATGATCGGATGTGGTGGCATCAGGTGGGAAAGTAAGCAGACCGGGAAGAATTAAATTTGCGGATGAAGCTGTACAAATGAGAAGATCGAGAGTGTGGCCTGAAGTATGAGTAATACCCGAATTCATAACAGAAAGACCCCAAGATTCAAGTAAAGAAAGAAAATCAGAAGCATAGGGCTGTGATAGGGGACAGTCCACCCAGAAATTAAAGTCCCCAAGAATAATAAAATTATCGTAAAAATGTTGGAAAAAATACGAAATAAGGGTGTCAAAGTCAGAGATAAATTGAGAAGATGAGCCTGGGTTATTATGGCGGTAGACAAGCAGTAGGCCCAGCTTAGGCGACGCAGGCAGAAACAGAGAAGTAGCGATGTACTCAAATGACATTGATGTGAATGAAAGATCAGAAAGTAAGGAAATACCTAGAGAAGAATTAAAAATAACGCCGACACCGCCACCCGAAGTTTTAGAAGAATTTGAGGAGGAGCGACAGACATGCATTAGGTTGTAGGATGATGGGAGTTGGGCCAAAAACACTGGCACATCGCATTGAAGTAGCCATGTCTCAGTGAGAAACATAATAGAAAGGTTGTGGCGAGACAAGAGATCAGAAATTAGTGAGGATTTGTTGCGGGCTGAGCGAATGTTTTGTAGGCCAATAGAAATTGAAGGAACGGTGGAAAGAGAAGTGGAGGCAAGCGGAGGAGAAGAGAGAGTGGTAGACAATACAGTGGGAAGGATAAATGGCGGAGGACGGTCAGTTAGTCAAAACGCAGTGAAAGAGTTGCAGAGGGGAAGATTACTGGATGAGGGTGAGGAGAGAGGGGCGAAAATGGTGCGCGCACGGAGCGATTCACGTACAGCGAGGAAAGAGGGGCAGGTCGATGAGAAAGAGGAGTGGTCACATGGACGCGAATGGCGGGAACAGTTTGCACATTTGACCCTATCGCGGTTTTGACAGGCCGACGATTGATGTGCGCCCGCACAGTAGCCACAAGTCACGGTGTTTTCTGCCGGACAGCGATCAGCACGGTGACCCAGGCCCGCACACCGACTGCAATGCACAACCCAGAAGCGGTCGTACACCACACAACAGCGGAGGCCAACGAAGAGCCGATCACCGACAGACTTGATTGCACGTCGAACTTCCGGAGAAACCGCCAGCACTGCATGCGACAAACCCGTTTTTGCAGTGTAAATGAACATTACTTTGAGCTGCGAGGCAGGGGCGGACGAAACGATGGGGTTTTTCAGGCGTAGAGAGGATATCAATTTCTCGGGAGAAGTTGGAGGCACATTTGTCAGCGTAATCTTCGGTAGAAGTGAGGGAGAGCGCTGGTGGACACTCAGTATTACGTCGTCCAAGCCGTCCTCAATTTTTTTGGCGGCTTGATTCGCAGCGTCCTCCGTGTGGCAGGTGAGGACTACCCCGCCTGCCGACGTTGGTCGCGCCTGTGCCACCGGAACAGCGTCCAGTAGCTTTTCAACTGTGTCGGTCTTCACAGTGGCGTTGGTAGGCTTCAGGACGACGGCGTAGGAGTGACGGGGGACGGTCGAATATGAAGCAGATGTCTCAGAATGCGGAGCAGATGACGGTGACTTCTGGGATGACTTCATCTCATTCAAGAGGTCGGACTTCAGCTGAGCCAGATGACATTCCAGGGTGGAAGAAAGCTTGTCAATCGACACCTTGCTTTGGTCGCGCTTGGTCGCCGCGTAATCACTCACGCAGCTCGGGCAGAGCCAAAACAACTTGTGCTTCTTGACGGCCGTGTGTGCCGCTGAAGAAAGAGCGGCACAAGAGGGGTGGAAAGTGTGCTGGCATCCTGCACAATAGATGCGCGCGCCAGAGTTTACACTCTCACCACAGGTACACGGCTGCACAATAGCAGAGGGCTTGGTCGACATGACACACACACTGAACGTAAGCCAGAAATGGAAAACAAGGACCAACACCAGGGAAGAAACACAAAAGCACGTCAACTCACGTCGACCACTGGCACAAGACTGCATGTACATGCTAAACAGCATGTACAAGCGGACAAAGCTAAACAGTTATTACAGAAACAATAAAAAGAACACATGAATGAATAAATATTACACGATTCAAATAACACAATGAACACATTTACACAATGAGAAGAACAAATTGAAGGGTGATTGAAGAACACAATAACAGAGAACAATAAACATAATTAGACTAAAACATATGTAAACACAAACATACATGCATTCGCGCCCACACACATATCAGAGAGAGGCAAAAGGAGTCAAGGAATAAGTCACGGGATCAAAGGAAATTTCCACAAGATGTTTACGTAGAGAAGAGGTAAAAGATCGATACGTGAGCGAGGAGGTGATATGAGAAGGGAGCGAGTTATATAATCAAGGACCGTAGAAGGTTCTCAAAAGTTATATTACTAAGACATTACTCACTGATTAATAACATTGTACACAAAGACAAATATCACTTAGATAATGACTCAACGTCTGCAGCTATTTTCCTGAACAGAGACCATTCCCACAACAAAACAACAATGGAATTGGTCCTTACAACTTCCACTGCAACGAAAATATGACAACAGAATAAGCACTCAAGTAAATAAAGGCCCCAATAAGACTTATTAAATCAATGTGAGCTTAGAATATGATAGCAATAAACTATTCAAACAACAAATGCAATTTCATAACAGATAATAACAAACCCTACACGTTTCAGTGAAGGAATTAATGTTCAGTGAATGTTGTTGTTTGTTGTTGTTGTTGATGAATACTGCATATAGCTCTGGATAGGCTCAAATGCAGTAATGTTGTTGTTGTTGTTCAGTGAAGGCATTAAATGCCTTAAACGCGTCGCAAACGTCAGGTCGCCATCCGGCACACCGGTGTTTCAAGAATTTCAAGTTTCATTATCAAGTTTCAAATTTGTGACAAGAAGTACGCGAATGTGGCGCACTATTGAGTGATATTTTATGGGTGTTGCTCATTTTTTGCTAATAATGTGTTTGTTTTTGGGTTTGATATGCCTTTTCATCCTGGGTGGTGAGTTAACGTTTTATTTTGTTTGTATTTGACCTTGGTTTATAAAATTATATTGATTTATACTATTAGTTTGCTATTGTCATCAGTGTCGTGCCTAGCAAGATGCTGATGCCTCTTTTGTAGTGGTTTGCGACTTAATTGGACCTAAATCATAATTCCTGCCCGGAAAAATAGTAAGTAAAGCACACGGCGTGGCGTTTGAGGCGGGGTGTACTACTGAGTGGTTTTGTCTGCTGTGTTATTCAGCACGAGCCCAGCAGAGCCCGATGATTGACAGCATCAGTCAGGACATGGTGGTCGACGTCGGAGCTACTGTTCTGCTGGACTGCTCTGTCAGGGTGGGTGTCATTAAGGCTGCTTTCATACTAGACATCTAGTGTTCGCCACTAGTGTCTGCCACTGGTTGCCTAGCTCGAAGGGTCATGGAACCCCGTTCGGCAACTGGTTCTTTGAGCGAAATTTGAAAGCACGTGACATCGCAATCATGATTCCTCTAGTCTGTTTTGTCTCAGGTCTTTTATAGGTACCAATTGGGCAGTAGGGTGGACCGATTTTAAATCATATTAGTGTCAAGTTGCGGTAGATGAATTTTTTGCATAGAGTTCGATAATATTTATTATATTGGGATTATTACAAAAATATCCACAAATGCATTAAGAATTGCATTTTCAAGTACAGTAGTTCCTTGTAATACGAGTTTAATTCGTTCCCATACCTAGCTCGTAAACCAATGCTCTCGTATTTATAACCAATTTTCCTATTGAAGTTAATGGAGTTCCATTTAATTCGTTCCAGGCCCCCAAAAAATTGAAAAAATGTGTGCACGTATAAACGTATTGAAAAGGCGTATGTTTTTCATTACACAAACCGTACAACTGTGTCTAAATTAACTTATCTTAATGTTGATAAACTGAAGACTTCCTGGGTTTGATGTTGAGGTGGGTAGCTGTACTAAGAATTTGTCTAACGATGCTGTTTTCCCTGCGTTTTGGCAGGTCTCTAAAATGTGATAGTGCACTCTCATTAAACAAGTTAATTGCTCGACCAGACACTTCTTCATTAGGGTGATGCTTTTCTATATAATCTTACAGTTCCTCCCAATTTTTCAAGTCCTTGATTTCACTGGAAGGAATGATGTCGTTTTTATCTCCTTCCCCTGATGAAAGCTATTTTATCACCTCTCTGTTGTTTCTTGTGAAGCTGGATGAGTTCGTCAGTCCTCGCCATCAACATCCAGACCCAATGTTTTTCCCATAGATACAACTTCATCAATGACATGCACTTCTCACCCCACATACTTGGTCTGGAAACCTTCAAAGTCTCGGTCTTGGATGCACTCAGGCCAAAATTTCCGCCAAGTAGAATTCAGGATCCTCACTGTTACTCCCTGCCAGGCTTGATCGATGAGATTTAAATAGCCTACGATATTGAAATGATCCTTTCAAAATTTTATTAAGGTTAGGTGTGTATTTTCTGTTACATCAGAACACTTCTGGAACAGTGCCTTCGTATACAGTTTCTTAAAGTTGTCGATAATTTACTCGTCGAATAGTTGGAGGAGTGGAGTGTTGGGCCAAGGAACTTTATTTTTATGAACTGAAACTCCTTCATTAAGGTGTCTTCTAATCTTGATGGATGTTCTGCACGAGCATTATCCAGCACGAGCTGGGTTTTGAGTGGCAAATTATTTTCTTTGAGATATTTCTTCACTGAGGGGCCAAACACTTCGTTAACCCAATCAATGAAAAATTGTATCACCCATGCATTGCTATATAACGTTCTTGAACACTCTTGAATTTTCAGAATGATATGCTAGTATTGGCTTGTCTTTTAGACCTCCACTTGCATCAGCTCAGAACAAGAGCGTGAGGCTGTCTTTCATATGCTTATGGCTAGGCAACCATTTTTCATCTGGCTATGTACGTTCTCTTTGACATTTTTTCCAAAACATTCCTTTCTCGTCACAGTTGAAAACTTGCTTGGGTAGTAAGGCCTCAGTGGAAATAATGTTTTTGAACTCTGCCATATATTTTTCTGCAGCTGCATTATCAGAGCTGGCAGCTGCTCAATGTCTGGCTACACTATGTATACCAGTTCTTTTGCCGGGTATTTTCTTCATAACGTACAAATACAGAGCCGTTGCCTTAGCACATATAATTGGTTCTGATATAGCTAACTGCTTGTCTTTATCTTTCTTATCTTCTATTGTTATTGAGCCTTTTTTCTGTCTCCCACTGTCTTGAATGTCATCTGTCTTACGTTTGGACGTCATTGCGTATTATGTGGGTGAACAACTCAGAGGTGATAAGAAGCCACGTAATTTTATCCGCCCGCGCCCAAACGTGCCAACCAATAACCCATACGGCTGCCACAAGATGGCAGTCACCACGCGGGACTTTCAAAACAGTCACACACGGACGCTTCCCTCACATTTGCTCGTATTCTAATTTTTCGCTCGTGCTCTAAATACATTTTTACAAGTTGAAATGCTCGTATTATAATTTACTCGTATACTGAGTTACTCGTATCCCAAGGTTCCACTGTATTTTTGTGTGTAGAGTATTTTACCAGGTCTAATATTAAATTAGATATGAATTTAATTATTCCTTGTGTGTTACAGTCGAAACTGCTTAATGCCATACCGGTTAATGTCACAGTTCGGTGAATATCACACCATTGCCAGGTCCCAAACTTCGGCCCTATGTTTTACACAGGGACAGGAACCGCTTAATGTCATACCGGTTAATGCCATACTTTTTGTGATCCCGTGTGACATTTGTTCATACAAATTGCCCATTCAGTCAAACACACATTCATTTTTTGTGCGTAGTGAGCGTAGCAGCGATGGGAAAGCGTACAGTGATGGGAAAGCGTACTGAGTTCACGCTGCAGGATAAGTTGCAAACCTTGGACCAGCTCAAGGTTGGCTAGAAACAGACGACCATTGCAAAGGACCTCGGCTGCGATTAGGGGACAATCTAAAAAATCAGGAAGAAAGAGAAAGAAGTTCGAGACATTGCGGTGACTAGCAGCAATCTGAGTCGGAAGTTTAAGAGATCTAACAATATTGCAGAGGTGTATGAGGCGGTGCTCATATGGTTCCACCAGATGCGCGCAAAAAATGTGCCCGTGAATGGGCCTGTTATGATGGAAAAGGTCAAGAAATTGGCGTTTGAGATGAATGTGGCATTTGAACCGTCAATTGGCTGGCTCGGCCGGCTGAAGCCGCGGGAAGACGTCATATTTCATCATATCATATCATATCATGTATTTGTATCATATCATATAATTTACACAATCGTTGTGACAGGGACCCACATAAGCATGCGCTTTTTTCATGTGGGCCCTTTACAATGAATAAAGACAACGTACAAAAATGACAGTGACATCGTAACAAGATATAAATAATTACAACCAATATAGGCACACTGCTGAATCAGTCGATCGTCTCTCGACACGTCGAAGCATCACTGATTAGTTACATTTATCTTGATTCATCCCTTCAATGAATTTCTTTTTAAATGTCTTCAATGTCCTACTTTGTTTGACGCATTTTTGTATTCCATTCCACACGGTTACTCCTAACGCTCAAGCTTTGTTGTCTAGCTCGAGTTCTCGGGAACCTCTGTGCAAATTTGTCCGGGTGTCTCTTGTTTATTTGAAATAAAGCCTGCAGGTGTTTGGGTAATAAATTATTGTGTGCTCGGTACATGAAAGCTGCCGTGCTCAACTGTACTAAACTGTTGAAGTCAAGTATTTTATACAAGTTGAAGTGAGCTTTTGTGGTCTCATAAACTCTTATCTTTGCTATTATCCGTATCAAACGTTTTTGAGAAGTTATAATTTTTGTCAGTCTAGATTCATAAGTTGCTCCCCAAATATTATTACAATAATCCAGATAAGGTTTTGCAAGGCTATTATATAAAGTTACACCGGCTTTTTCACCGATAAAATTTCTCAGTTGGAACATAGAATAGGATATTTTTGCCAACTTGTTTGTAACTGAGTTTATATGATTGCGCCATGTTAGATTTTGGTCAATTGTCAGTCCCAGGAATTTGACCGACTCAACCTCCTCAATGACCGTTCCGCCTACTTTCACAGATATTCCACAGTCTTTTTGATTTTTCTTGTTTTGAAAGCATATGTACTTTGTTTTGTCGGTGTTTAGTACAAGTCTGTTTTCATTCAGCCATTTGTCAACAAGTTTTAATTCTCCATCAATAGTTCTTTGTATATCCTCAGTATACGGGGATGAAAAGAATAGATTCGTGTCATCAGCGAAAAGCACCTTTTTACAGCTATTTGATACGCTGAGTAAGTCGTTAATATACAGGAGAAAAAGTTTAGGGCCAAGGACCGACCCCTGTGGGACTCCACATGTGATGACTTTTTTGTCCGATATCGCCCCACGATAATCGACCATTTGGTGACGTTCATTCAGATAACTCTCAACCCAATCTTTAGCCTTGCCTCGTATGCCGTACACTTCCAACTTATTTAAAAGTATTCGATGATCCACTGTGTCAAACGCTTTTCTCAAATCGACAAATATTCCTATTGTGAAATTGTTCTTGTCCAAGGAGTTGGAAATGAATTCTATGGTATCGGCGATTGCGTCATTCACAGACTTTTTTCGACTGAAACCCATACTGACCAGAATTTATAATTTTGTTTTTGGAAATAAACGAGCTCAATCTTGAATCAAACAATTTTTCTAGAATTTTTGAAAATTGAGGAAGAAGAGAAATTGGTCTATAATTTGTGAAATTAGTTCTTTTGCCTTTTTTGAAAATTGGTATGACTTTGGCTGTTTTCATTTGATCAGGGAAAACTCCACGTGTGAACGACAGGTTGCAAACATACTGAAGAGGTGTTGTAATGAACCTGACCGCTGTTTTTAGCAATCTCATGTCGATAAAGTCATCATCACAGGATTTCTTGCTCTTACATGACATGATGACGTTGTAGACCTCAGCTTGGGTGACAGGACTCAGGAAAATTGTTGACTCAACTCTTTTCATATTTATTGTCTTGAGATCTGCCGTGGCTTTTGGAATATTTTTTGTCACATCATTGGCTGCTTCAACAAAGAAGTTATTAAATGCGTTCGAGATATCATCGCCAGATTTGTAATCATGGCCGTTCTGATGAAACACACATGAATGAGTGTCAGTTTTTTCTCGTCCTAACGCTTTGTTCAGAATTTTCCATGTGCTTTTTGTGTCATTTTTTGCTTGGTGGAGCGCATTTGAGATGAAATTTTGTTTCGCCTGACGTATGTGGGAAGTCAACATGTTTCGATATTCCTTATATCTCATATTATCTTTTTCTAATCGAGTCTCTAGGAATTTCTTATGGAGTTTGTTTTTATATTTACATGATGTTTTCAGTGCACTTGTCATCCATGGCCTAGTTTCCATTCTATTGTATCTGCTGATTCTGCGAACAGGGAAACAATGGTCAACGAGCGTGATGAACTGGTGTAGAAAATCACTGTAGGCTTGATCAACGTCCTCATATTGAGTGCATGTCCAGTTTGTTTTACCCAATAGTTCTAAGAATTCTTGTTCAGACTTCCTTGAAAATGTCCTCATCAATACACTTTCTATTTGCCTAGAATGGCCTGGTCCACCAACTAGTGCATATATGGGTAGATGGTCACTGATGTCAAAAGTGACTGTTCCTGACATAATCTTTTTTTTGGTAACGTTGGTGAATATATTATCAATAGTCGTTTGTGATGTCGATGTTATTCTTGTTGGTGATGTAATTAACGGAACAAAACCGTGACCAAAAAAAGCGTTAATTAGGCTATTTGTTTCCTGTTCATCCTTCTTTGCGAAGTCTACGTTGAAGTCTCCTACTACAAACCAATTATTTTTGTCACTTTTTTCGAGAGTTTCACACACAAAATCTACGAAGCTCCTCATGCTCGACGCTGGAGACCTGTATACACAGGTTATGATAAAAACATGGTGATTGAAGTTCGCTTTCAATGTTAGTGCTTCTAACACACCATTTGTTTGTGTAGCCTCGACTGAATTTTTATCTACAATTGCTTTATTGTCAATATAAACGGCTACTCCCCCTCCTCTTCTACTGTTGCGATTCGCAGTGAAAAGCTGATATGTTTTTAACTGATATAAGTCTAAGTTAGTATTATTATCGAACCAGGTTTCCGATACTGCAATTATATCAGGCAGTTTTCGACCACTTACGTATAATGACTCCAACAATTCTTGAAGTTTGTGAAAATTTGCCCTGACGCTACGGATATTGACATGCAACAGTGAGACACCCGAATGCTTACTGAGTATTTCTGAAAGAGTGCTTATCGAGAGACGATCGCTGTTACATGCATCATCAGTTGTTTTAGTTGTGTGTTCAACATTATGTGACACGTCAATATTAGCGTCAATGAGGTTAGTGCTTGTGTACATTTTTAGTGTATCGGGGAAATTCGACACATACAATGCGTGTTCGCTGGTTGGTGGCAGATTTCTTCCACTTGCTTCATCAGCGTCATCATCTGTAATTGTAGTTGATGAATTTGGTTTTGAATTGCATGTACACCTAAAAAATGGCGGCCATTTGGTTCGGCTATTTGACGATTTTCGGGGATGTTTTCGCATGAATGGTGAGCTGCTCCGTTTTGAGCAAGTGCCTGAACATAACTCATTTGCTTTTTTTCGTCTTTTAGTTGAACAGGCGTAACCATGTTGCTATTATTTTGTTGAACAGGCGTAACCATGTTGCTATTATTTTGTTGAACAGGCGTAACCATGTTGCTATTATTTTGTTGGCTCACGTACATGTAGTTCTGTGTGTTTGGGTCTTTTTGGTTTGGCGATCTGCTCGATCTGGTCATTTTTCTCGAGTGGTAGAAACGACAGTTTGTTTTTTTGCAGACTCCAAATTTTGTTTCGTTTCTGCACATTACGGGGTGATAATGCTCACATCTCTTGCCTTTGTTGCATCCTCTTGGGGAAATTTCTCCATGCTTGATGAAATCCATGCACAACTTTGGGTGAGAGAATTTACACTCTTTTCCCTCTTTGCCATGTTTACATTTTTTGCGGATATAAAACTTACATATTTTATCGGCGGGTGATTGCACATGTTTCATCGGTGATGTACGTCTTACCTCTCGTGCGGTGGTTTTTCCTTCATGCATCGCCTCTGTTTTCATTGCATGTTGCTGTCCCGTGCTCTCGATACTTGTCGGCTTCACTTCCGGTGCATCGATGATGTCGCTAGTTACATTTGTTTCGTCGGATGTGCCTGTGTTGGATATTTTCTCACCTGATAAGGCGTCATTTATATAGACCCGTAGTTGATCGTATTTGTCTCCTGCCTTCATAAAAACACAGTTCCTGCACATGTATCTGTATCTGGTCAGCTCCAGGCACATGATGTGGTAGACAGGCAGGGCAGAGCACGCAATATGCACTCCTCTACCACATTCGGCACAACGTATACACGGCCTTCCGGAATTGTTTTCGCATTCCAGACATTCACTCTCCTGATTCAGTTGTCCAGTCGTCATTGCTTGTGTTGCTTGGGCGGTTGAAGCGTCCATTTGCTTGTTATTTGCGTCGAAGTACCTGCTGCGGTCGCTTTCTCCAGCTGATGCAGCTTGTTCATTCAATTTACGGCACTTCCCACACTGACTAGTCTTGACTAGTCTTGACGTCCAATTTCCAATTTAATATCCAACAATAACTTTGAAAGTGCTAAGAAAATGCAATTTTCAATTGTCGGAAGCATCGCATTCGATGTGGCACATGTTTTTTATGCAAATTTCCTTAGCGATGGTTTCGCCCAAATTGGCTGAAACAATGACGTTATACCTAATTATAAACTATTCAAATTATACAATGTGCCAAAGCGCACAACGCGCACAATAGTGCACAGAGGCACGCGATGCCCCGCACACTGCTGCAGCACTTTCACAACACTGCACCTATATGGCTCCTAGCATAAAAATTCAAATATACAGCGCTAAACCTAGGTAAATCATGAGCGATTCAAAAGACGTCCACACAGCAGGACAACTGACTCACAACTATATTTCTGAAGGCGCAATGGGAGAAAGTGGCGGCTGATTTGGTTGGGGCAAAGTAATGGATGACAAACGTGCTGCCCAAGGAGTTGGACTGCTATGCGCCCAGAGACATTTTGAATGCAGACGAGACGGCACTGTTCTATAGAGCTATGTGATGTGTTTTAGAGCGATGTGATGTGTTCTATAGAGCGATGTCTTGTGTACTGTGCATTATTTTTACATTTCTGATGCTTGTAAAACTACTCCGGCTGATAAAATCAAGTATGGAGTCGAAAAATGGCTGTTAAGTTAAGTTGGCCGTAAGGTTGAGTTCGGTTGATGTCATAGTTCGGTTAATGTCATGCTTTTTGCAGGTCCCGAGGGTACATTAAGCGGTTTCGACTGTATATGTGTCTTTAGCCCAGTGGGCATAATTCAGTATAATTTTGAGGAATAATCCAAAACGGCTAGTTTGCAAACTTGTAGTCTGTATACACGGGAAATGTATATAATTCAATATAATTTAAGTGAGGAGAAATTTAACTCTTGTACACGGGCATGTTTTTGACTCAACATTTTTCTGGCATATGAAGTTAAATTTGTATTTCACACAACATACTGCTCCACGTGGTGGTATTTCAACGCATGTAACAACAATATAAATCGAAAAGAACAAATTTATAATCGATGTCCGACTAATAATGATATAAATGAACGATGTGATGTTTGAAAATGATTAAGGATGAGGTAATATACATATATACCAGGGTTTGTATGGTTTAAACCACGTGTTTTTTTCTATAAAAAACCATGTGTTTTTTTAAAAGGCATATATGTGCCTTTTAAACTGCTGACCGACGACAATTTTAACTGAAATGACTTTCGAGGTCAAACTTTACAGTGTCATATATCGGGAACGGTGCGACCTAGAATACTAAAATTCTATATTTTCACTCAACTCAGTGAGGTCTATAAGCCTACCAAATATGAACAAAATCTGAGCCGGGTCCGGAAAATCAGTGGTTGAACTGACATGGAATGACCCAGATGTGTGTTCACTTGGTCATAGTTTGTTGTCCAGCTGGAAGCGAGGGAAGTGCGGAGTGTCTTTCGGTATATTGTCGGCGCCGATGGGACGTTTAGCTCTATGGGGATGGACGAACGTCCATCCCCGTAGAGGGAGAGAGAAAGACACGTATTACGCTGCTGTTTCGGTTCAGTCAGAATGGTTTTATCTAGACTGATAATATATTCACATCTATCTATATCTATCTATCTTCTATCTATATCTATCTATATATATATTCTATATATATATATATATATATATATATATATATATATATATATATATATATATATATATATATATATATATATATATATATGAAGAGAGAAAAGAAAACACAAATGACTGCCACTTTAGTCAAACGTTTCGGTCTTGAGACCCTCGTCAGTGACTATAGACCAGGGGTTCCCAACCTTTTTGTACTTGGGACCCCCATCCCAAGACCTCGGAGTCCACGCGACCCCTTTTGTTTTGATTTTGCAGACTTTCACACTTGACATTGAATATATACAAAAGGGTGATATAGTAGGGTGTATTTTCTGTGATAGAGAGGGAAAGAAAAGTATAAAAATATGTTCAAGAATCGAGTAATTTTTTTGGGAAATTAAATCACATTGATCCAACTTGAACAAAAATATCATATATTCCTTAAAATGACATTAACATGGGTTTGAACAGCTATTAAACCCAGCTAGTGGGATGTTTGATGTTGCATTTCAGCAGTAAGCTTTGAAATTCGTGGCCGAGCGTTTGATAGAGCCAGTCTCATGTCATCTCCAACATCCAATCTGTTCCTATTCTTTGTCTTTATATTAACAAGCGTTGAAAATCCTGCCTCACACAAGTAGGTAGAAGCAAATGGAACTAGGACACGTAAAGCTATCATGCTGAATTTGGAGTATGACGGATACATCGCGCACCAGAACTGAGTTATGGATTTCTCCATAACTTAGATCCAGAAATTCATCTTGGATATTATCTGGGATGCTGGATACTTCAAGTTCAGTACAAAATGGGTTCCTTACTAGGTCCTCTTGTTCCTGTGATAGCTCAGGGAAGTAACGCTCGACTTACTTTTCTAGAGACTGAAGATGTTCGATAATCTCATCCTTGAGGAACTGATCCAGTTGGATCTGTGTAACGATAGTAATCTGTTGATATGTTGATCTTTGTCGTTCGGCTAATCGTGATGTCTTGATAGTTCCTCTTGATGTTGTGACCGCGATAAGAAAGTAAAAGTCACCCAGTCGTAGTTTAATTGTATATTGTCAGCAACCAGTCAGTCTACCTTAAAGCTATTCTTAAATTTAATGAATTGATGACGGCTTGCCTGAGTGAGTGGTGAGTCCTACCTGGCACGTCGCTAGTCCAAGCCAAACTAAACAAACTGACCCAGCCACCAAGCACAGCCCAGGCACGCACCGCCCAAGCACAGCCCAAGCACCCCCTATTCTTAGTAAACCCCGGTTTATATACCTACGAACACATGTCGTTGGCACCATATACCACAAGCAATGTCAGCTGGCCAAACCGCTCGAACTACACAACCGGGACACAATCTATTTCTAAACATGTTCTGACTGTACATTAGCGTGTTACCACGATCTGCTCAGCCAAGTCAGACACACACAAAAGATAATTAATCAACGGTCACACGTTGCCAAGCATATCAGGCGCAGTGTACTACTGACGCCACCCTAACACATAAATTTGCTTAAGGACAGCTGCACAAGCAGGCCGCGAAAGAACGCGAAAGTATACTGAGAGAAAGAGAGAGAAAGAAAACTGAGTAAACTGATAGATAGAAAACTGGTCTGATTATAACTTTGTTATATCACAGCTGCGAGGTCTTTTAAACGAATGTGGACACTAGACACAATCACGGCCATCGAAGCCAAGGGCTCTACTGAATCGTGATAGTTGCAATTATAACAAACTGCCAGTCATTATTTGCCGGGTTTCCACATCAGGGTAGGACTGATCAGTGATTAAACAGCGCCATTTCTCACCATACACACATACTCCACAAGTATGTGCATACAGCATATTGCCTCTGTAATAATCAACTGTCACATCGAGTCGACAGGGCCGTACATAACACACACAGGAACGTCCTGTGTCACCATCCAATTGCTGGTGAATTTTTGCACAATAACTGTCCTTTCTCGATGTTTGCCTCATCCCAATAGTTTTGTGGTATCCGTGCAGCATCAATAACTGACAGCTCCAGCATACAGTATTGGCCACAATTTTCGACAGCTTGATCAAAATCGAGGTTTTAAAATTATTCAGACCAGTTATCTTTACATTTTCAGAATTAATTATTAGCTAGAATCTTCAACTAGTCATTACGACCCATTTCACCTACGTTTTCAAGTGTGTATATCAAAGTACTTATACACAATTATACAATTAAATATAATTCTAGATTAGCGCATGTCTATGTCTACCGCATAAATTAATCGCAACTAACACAGTAACTTAAAATCTCATCTAACTTCAACCACTTGTCGCCGACCACGAACGCGTCCACGGCTCGATCCAAGCAGGTGGTGTTGATCTTGAACCACATCAGGCAGAGGTCGTACACCGGCGGGGTATACTGTGTCGACTCGTAGCCCACGAGCTGCTTCACCAGTCATCCAGCTGCTGTCGTCGTTGTGCGCAAACACCTGCAGCACTTCGTTGTGAATCTCGTAGATTAATATCCTACCATCTTCCATGATTACTCGTCCCCATCTTTATCGCAGTTGTCTTTCATGTTGATCGGTGGACCGCTGGTGTTGTCTCGGCTCGTGTTGATGATGATTTCGGCAATGACATATCTCAGTCCGCTATTTGTTTTCGTTTTCGTTGTTAGTAGACTGTCAGTTCAGCACACGGTTGATCGGCACACTGTTGACTCAATTTCGCCTCTTCGTACCGAAAAACGGATAATTCTCGCCAGTGACTCATTGTTCTCTGTCGGTGTGGTAGCAGGATTGAGACAGGGAATTGAATGAAAAACGTATACAATGTCCACTTGGAAATACGAAACTAATTTACCACCAGGTAGGAAAACAGGGCTGCATCCATGAGAGGACAACATAGACAATGAATAGGAGACAATTAATAGGAGCAATATCCAGAGCCGTTTTACTTTTAATCATTTTGAAATATTATTGTATTTATTTATTCTGATTAAACCCAATTTAACATTATTATTAAGTTGTTATATATTTATATAGTTTTAAGAATATATTTTACACACTTACATAGTAATGTTTCGTCTTTTGTAACTTTGAGTGCACACATACATCTGCGTATATTCTCGATGATAATTACAATATACTTTATTGGTCGTTAATTGATGTCGTAGCATACTTCTGTATATGCCTCCAGTTTCAACTAACGGACTTAGTCAACAAAGTAATTGACTGAATATCTCCGCTTGTTTATCAAGTAGCATGTTAAATGCTTTCAACCTAATGTCTTGTGTATTTCAATAGTTAGACGGTTGACACAATCCTATTCTCTTGACACCATGCGTGCCTCGTACATAATCTTGTTTCTGAATATTAAACGCATTCATATATCCATCAGTGAAGTCTATGGAACTTTCCACGATATCCGTTTCGTATTTTATAACACATCTCACACTCTCATTTTCTTTTATGAGATCCACAGTGTCTACACCAATATCTACTTCATCTGGTCATTTAGTCATATAGTCATCAGTCATTAAGTTATTTAGTCATCATTCATTTATTTATTTAGTCATCAGCGGCATATCGTGCCCTTACGTTCCAAAGCATCTTATATGCGTTGCTATACATACTTTAAACGTATGTTCTTAAATATCTGTCACTTTTGACAGATAGTTTTACATTTCATTTCAAACATTTCAACATCTCGTTCTGATAAAAAAAAAGTATTTGTCAGTGATTGTCTTCTCATATTTCTCAGTCGTATATAGTACATGTTTTGACATTATAATAAAATATCAAATCCATATAATTATACAAATCCCAGCCCACTATCCAACTGTCCTTTACTTTCGTGTCCTCTAATAGAATATTTAGTGTCAAAATTTATATACACCGATAATTTAATAAGTGCACTATTGTTTAATATTGTCCCCGTGTATAATATTTACATAACACATTGATTTTTAACATTAGCAGCAAAATTAGTTCTGGGTTTTGCTTTCTGAACCACATACTGGCCATATTCAGTGGTTGCTTTAGTTCATTTTTTCATACTTAATATTACTGATATTTCCTGATCTATATTTGCTGGGGTTGTACCGTTAGCATACGGTTAAAATACATATTTCATCCATATCTATTTATTTTATTTCTTAATTTTTATTCTGAGTAAGGCTCTGGATACTGACAAGGCTTAAGGAAAATTGAGATAACTCTAACCACATTTCATTGAGCCACCGGTGTGATCGACCGAACTTCGACTATGCCGAGAAGATAACCACAATTAAAGATCCGGGTCACGGCACCAAATGTAACGGTAGTAATCTGTTGAGATGTTGATCTTTGTGGTTCGGCTAATCGTGATGTCTTGATAGTTCCTCTTGATGTTGTGGCCGCGATAACAAGTATAAGTCACCCAGTCGTAGTTTAATTGTATATTGTCAGCAACCAGTCAGTCTACCATAAAGCTATTCTTAAATTTAATGAATTAATGACGGCTTGCCTGAGTGAGTGGTGAGTCCTACCTCGCACGTGGCTAGTCCAAGCCAAACTAAACAAACTGACCCAGCCACCAAGCACAGCCCAGGCACGCACCGCCCAAGCACCACCCAAGCACAGCCCAAGCACCCCCTATTCTTAGTAAACCCCGGTTTATATACCTACGAACACATGTCGCTGGCACCATATACCACAAGCAATGCTAGCTGGCCAAACCGCTCGAACTACACAACCGGGACACAAGCTATTTCTAAACATGTTCTGACTGTACATACGCGTGTTACCACGATCTGCTCAGCCAAGTCAGACACGCAAAAAAGATAATTAATCAACGGTCACACGTTGCCAAGCATATCAGGCGCAGTGTTCTACTGGCGCTATCCTAACACATAAATTAGCTTAACTACAGCTGCACAAGCCGCGAAAGAACGTGAAAGTAAACTGAGAGAAAGAGAGAGAAAGAAAACTGAGTAAACTGATAGATAGAAAACTGGTCTGATTATTACTTTGTTATACTCTGAGACTCATCCATCACTTCACAAAGTTTTTCAAACATGGCGATGTTTCCAAGATTTGTTTTCCGACTCCAGTTCTGCAGTTTGGAAACAAAAGCCCGAAGACTATCTTGAAAAAGGGGAACATGTGTTTCCTTTCCTTTAAGCTTCATATTGAGCTTGTTCAGCTCGTGAAAAATGTCCGCCAGGTACGCAACCCTTTTATTCCAGGCTTCATCTTTGAAGTGAACCAGAAGATCTTTTCTTTCTTGACTCTCCAGGAAAAGCTTTATTCCACCTTTCATTTCAAAGACACGATTAACAACGTTTCCTTTCGACAACCAACGTACTGCTGTGTAGAAGAGAAGGACTTCGTGGTCAGCATTCATGTCTTTGCATAGTTCTTTGAATAGGGGAGTGTTGTTTGTTTGAGTCTTCACGTAATTTACAATTTTGATTACAGAATCAAGCACTTCCTGCAGAGAGGCAGGTAGAGTCTTGCTGGCGAGAGCATATCGGTGAATCATGAATGGATTCCCTTTGCTTGAGATGCTAACTTCTTCACTCTCGTTTGGAATCCTGATTTCGATCCCAGCATAGCCGGTGCTCCACCCGTACAAACCCCACATACGTTTTCCCATTGAAGATCTTCATCTTGGAAAAAAGTTGAATTTTTTTCCATAACATCATCAGCTTTTGTTGTGGTTTCAAGTGCACTGCAGAATAAGAATTCATCTTTAATGTCACCTGAATTAATGTATCTCACGAAGACAAGCAACTGACAACATGAACTTATATCTGTTGACTCGTCGAGCTGAAAGGAGAACAAAGGTGAACTCTTGATTTCAGTCAACACTTGTTCCTTCACATCTATCGACATTTTAGAAATGCGCAGTGTTATTTGACAGGGATAATTGCTGCATCTTCATTGCACTGGCTTCTCCAAGAATACGATTTACTGCTTTCATCATGCAAGGTTTAAGAAATGTTTCTCCAATTGTGTGGGGCTTTTGTTGTTTAGCAATTTCGAATGCAGTGTCAAACGAGGCTTCTACTACGGCTGCAGTTTGCTGCTGAAACGACCCACTTCTGTCGAGTCTTTGAGTTTTAAGACATTGTTGATGCCGTTTGAAGAAATCCAAATCCTTCTTTGCGTGTTCTGGATGTTTTGTCTCGACATGACGCTTGAGTTTTGATGGTTTCATTGACTCTCCACTCAGGACAGCATGGCACAAAACACACTGTGGTTTATCGATGCCGTCACTGGCAAGCAGAGGTGAAGCCATTGTTGAGGTATCATTCCGAGTATCTGCGCCGTTTAGCCATGATTTCAAATCTGTGAACAGAGTAAATAACGTTTTTAATTTATTAAATTCGAAAATATACTAAAAACTTAAATAACAACATTTTTCCAATTAAAGTGTCATATCACAAAAGCATGTTTGCCTCAACAACTCACCTCTACTGCTTGCCTTATCTCCCTGCCGAAATTAAATAAAAATGTTGTGCTTGTCACCACAATATGCAGCAGGAGTAATGACGGTGTAAGCATTGCCTGGTAAGGAGGGGAGGGAGTGTGGCCAGTCGCGCCATTCATTATCCACCAATCAGCAACCACATGACTCACGTGCCGACAGCAAGCGCACACACACACACACACACACACACACACACACACACACACACACATGCGCCTACATACATGCGCGTGCACTCACATACTCGCTACTCACTGATACACACATACATACAGTTGCAGACACATACACATTCACACAGGCACATTACATCACAGGCACGCATACATACACCTATAATATCATCTTTTGACATTAAACTAACGTAGCACACGTTTTGCTTTGCACCGAAGCAAAAATGAAAAATGTAAGTGCATGAGAAATGTAACTGATGAAACAAATATAATTATATCCTAAGCTACTGTTTACAAGGCTAGGCAACCCCAGTCAAAGCTTCGCGACCCCCCTGCCAAGGCTTCGCGACCGCCCAGGGGGTCGCGACCCACCGGTTGGCAACCCCTGCTATAGACAGATCAGTGATTCAAATGCAAAACCGTTAGTGATATCTCCATATTGTGCTACATATATGACAAAACCTCGTGAGTATTTCCTTGAACGCACCCTGAAGTATTTTTCGCATCAACTTTATATATATACTAGCATTAAAACCCGCCCGTTGTGCGGAACAATTAATAAAAATATTGCAAATTAAAAAATAAATAAGATAAAAACTTTAATCAATTGAAAATTCTAAATGAAATAATTTTTAATTATATTTTGACAAAATATTTCCACTCAGCCCGCCTCATATTTCAACCCGCCCGACGTGAGGAAAAATTCAGAACTCGAACACCATCCGCTCTGGATCTTGAAGTCAAATCCATTAGTTTTGTATATGAATTCATTCTACACGGTGAAATTGAACGTTTTATTGCTGCCCGCGGGACAATTTTATTTCATAAAAATGAGCCATCGCTTCGTTTGCGTTCGAAGCCCCTGATCTATACCATTGGACCCGCGCAATTAACTCATAAATTTTTTCCTATTTACAAAACAAATTTTTTATTAGACACAAAACAATGAAAAGTGACTAAACTTTTTTATCATAATGTTTTCAAAATATATTTATATCTTAACATATCCATCTAGCATTAAAACCCGCCCGCTGTGCAGAACAATTAATATAGTAAAATAAATATTGAATTAATAAGAAACGATTAGAAATTTTAAAAGAATAAGTGGACCCATAAAAAGTCTTAACTAATAGAAAAGTCTAAATATGAATGTTTCTATTTTAGATGTGGCAAACTATTTTCCCCCGAACAGCCTCGTATTTAAACCCGCCCGTCGTGCGGAACTATTAAAAAATATAATGAATCAAAAAGCAAAAAGCTTATCCAATCGAAAAATATAAATTTGTAAATTCTTGTTTTAATTATTGACGAAGTGTTTTCCCTCAACACTGCTCAAATTCACACCCGTCCTTCGTGTGTAGTAATTCAGAAGTGTAACACTATCAAAACAATAAAACTTTCTGTCATCTCTATAATTCCTGATTTATGCTTCCTCTAAAACAGCATATGCATATAGTTGGCATTGCATGATATCACCACCAGTCTAATAGAAAACTCTAATAGTCTAACAGAAAAGTCTAATAGAAAAGTCTAATAACCTAACAGCCGGTCTAATAGAAAACTCTAAATTGTAAAATCTATACCAATAGAAAATTCCTGTTCTGAATTTGTATATTCTTATTCTAATAATTGACGGCATATTATTCAGTCAACCCGCCTCATACTTGGGCCCGCCCGTCGTCAGAAATAATTTCGAAATGTAAACACAAAATAACAATGAATTTTTTTAGTCTATAAATGAATTTTTTCCATAATATTATCTCATAATTCCCGGTTAATGCTTCCACTAATGCATCATATTCATACAGTTGTTATTTTTTGGATTACACCGATATTACAGCTCTTGATATTACAGCCGATATTATATTATGCAATATATATTCTGCTACGTATTATTCCTAATACATATATCATCAGATCGCAAAATATGTTTGAAGGTTCACATCATTCTCCACCATCATTTGATCAAGAGCTATTCTACTTTTATCGCTAGAATATTTACTGCTAGCAAAATATCATATACCTCGCTATCATTTAAACCCACTCTTTATAGATACATTTAAGCCCGCCCGTCGTGTGGAACAGTTAATAAAATATAATTAATATTCAATAGGAAAGTTTTAGCCAATATAAAAGTCTAAATGTGAAATTTATGTTTCAATTTAGAAAATGTTTTTCCACAACCCGCCTCATTCCACAACCCGCATCGATATCGGGTTTCAGTTATACGAGATATTTGCGACCACAGTACTCAAATTTAGACAAAACTTGCATTTTTCATGATTATTTTTATCAATGCTAAAATCATTAGTAATTGTACATATAGTAATAAGTAAATACATTGGGTGGGGAGAACACCATTTTCCTCGTTTTCCGTTTTCCTCATTATCGTTTCCTCGTTTTCCGTTTTCCTCATTTTCCTCGTTCATTTTCCTTTATTATATATATATATATATATATATATATATATATATATATATATATATATATGTATATGTATATATACGAGGTCTACTCGTATGTGGTTTGTGAATCGATTTGACTCGTTGCTGACGTATGCGTCATGTCATGGCTCGTTTGCGTGCACCAGTTTAAAGGTGAGACGGTACTGCAATGGGTTAAGAAGCCGGTGAATCCCGTCGATTCAGAATTGGTCATCTCGTGGGATGAACGAGTGGCCGTGCCTTATCACTACTCTGTCAAAAGAGACCGCGATAGTTCCACCTATCAACTGCAGGTAAGTAGCTGTATGTATGAGTGTGTGTGTGATATTGGGTAAACATATGTTTCTGTGAATGGCAGCATACGCGTAAATACGAGTTATGCTACCTCTATTGTTCTTCGCTGGTGGGATTTTGTTGATATTTTGCCCAATTTTTGCCCAATCTGGTCCTCGTTTGCTCTTGTTCGTTGTGCTCGGCTAGACCCGCTGAAAAGTCTAAATAAAGTTTGAAATCTCCAGCTGTCGCTTATCATTGCTCCCGGTGTGTCAGCTTACTCTCAATCTCTGTACTGCACTGTGGCCAATGGCCAATCTCTGTACTGTACTGTGGTCAATACATATGTACATATGTTCTACTCTGCTTGAGGTAAAACCCCTGTGATTGTGAATCGCACATGGGAGTCTTTTACACCGAAATCCAAGGCGTTTTTCTGTGTGTGTGTGTGTGTGTGTGTGTATGCATGTGTGTAGATTTCCGGTGCGCGTGAGACTGACGGCGGCCAGTATGAGTGTCGTATTCCTCTGGGAGTGTCCAATGTTGTAAGCCGAACTGTGTGGGTTCACGTGCGACTGCCACCAGTCATTCTCGATAATTCAACACGGTAAGTGGGCGTGGCCAGCTGATGTGGTAGTAAATTGAATGTTTATGTGTTCATCAAACGTTTGCTAATCGAGTAGCATTTTGCATATGCAGATGGGTTGTGCTGCTGATGTGAGTTTCTATCTTGATTGACTTTCGCTGAGCGAATTCCAATTGCAATCACTGGAGTATTCCTTCTCGATTTACCCATGTATATTGCAGCCATATTTCCCGCGGCCATACAAGATTGGAATATTCATGCCATCGTTTAGCTGACATATATGCGTAAAAACCTAATGTCTGCATCATTTAAACGTATGTGTGTATACTCTTGTTTGAGATCTTGTGCGGATGTATTTTCGTGGTGTTCCTGCTATTTGCGTTTTCGTGGTGCTATGTGTTGTGATCGTGGTTAAGGATTTCGCGGCTAGGTTCTATTGTGTGCCTGGCCTAGAGATGCGACCTAAAAAAACCGACGTTTTTTATAAAAAAAACCGCGACAAAAAAAACACGTTTTTTTTTTGAAGAGTCATGCAAATAATTCAAATTATGGAAATGATATATTTGGGATGTTGAATGAATTTTTTTATCAACACATGAGTTAAACATGCTATTAGTGACCCTATCAAATTGAATTATCATTAAATATGCACAATATAATTGTTATAATGTGTCTGAAAGCCCTAATATCATTGCTTGCACAGTACTGTGCGGCACTTCTATGTACAGTACATTTTTGCATTCAATTATTGAGTTAATCATTGTGTAAGAAAGCAGGGTTTGAGAACCGTTTTTTATGCTAAAATCTGAAACTGTTATAAAAAAAACAACAGGTGGCATAATTTTATTTTATTTTTTACATATAATATATTATTATTATATTTAATATTTATATTTATTTATTTATATTTATATTTATTTTATATTTTTATATATTTATTTATTTATATTTATTTATATTTTATATTTATTATTATATTTATTATTATTATTATATATTATTATTATATTGTACATATATTTTTTACATAAAATATAAGTACAAACACTGCAAATATTTACACAAATACTACAAATATACACACAAACTTAGTGTCCTTAATGAGACTACGAATATAAGCGGCTTGCATTGATCAGAGTGGCAATCCTGACCAGAAAAACGGGCAATATTTTCGTGTAGGAAAAAAACGACTGAGGAAATATATTTAATGTACAAAACGGTATTTGAATACAAATTACTACATCAAAGAAACCATCATCCATAAAACCATTTTTAAAAACAGGTTACTAAGAAAAAACCAATTAATTTGGTTCAACTTTCCTTGATATGCCGCCAAATTTTTTCTAAATCTCTACATCTACGAAAACCGTTTTTCAAAAAAAATATTTTGAAATAAACCATGGTTTAAAAAACAGTTTAAATCAAGTGATTTAACCAGTCGCTTATACGTACCAGCAGGCTACTTGCTATACAAAAGGTATTTGAACGTACATCAATCGAATCTATCTTACATAAATACTGCTTTAGAAAACATTGTTTCATTAAAAAAACGTTAAATATACGTTTTTCAAAAAAACACTTGACCAACCAATTAACTTGTCTTGTTCTGCTGTCAACATTTTGTGAATCTGTACATTAATAAAACGAATTTAAAATCAATTTGAAAAACATCATTGCATTTTTTCATTAAAACATGGTTTCTTTTAAAAAACACATGATTACTAGATGAATTTGTTTTGTTCTGCTGACAAACTATTTCAAATATCCACATAATTATAACCATCTTTAAAAACATGGGTTTTCTCAATGAAAATCTCTAAACCACCGGATCCGGATGCACTTTCAAACAGTCTCCTTAGGTATTTATTGATAAATATTTTTGTTTTTAATTTGTATTAATTGTTTAATTTTTGTATTTTTCTTATATTGTTGTTTTGTATTTATTGATGAATATTTTTGTTTTTAATACTATTATCAAATTATCTTTGAAACATGACACGTAAAGATGTACAAAACGTCAATTATACTCGTTTCTATGTACTAAAGTCCAACATCCGATGACAATTGGGGCTAATTCTAAAAAAACATCAAAAAAACTAAAAAACATATTTTTTTGCAAAAAAAACGCAACCAAAAAATACATTTGTTTTGCATCACTAGCCTGTCCCCATCATTTGTGTGTGTGTGTGTTTATGCGTTGGTGCTTAAACACCGGCCGGCGTATCTGTGCGTGGGTTGTGTTTGTATGCGCGTCTGCCCGGCCCGACCCTTCCTATGTGTGATGTATTATTAGGGCTATGAAAAAAGTAACCTAAAATCAGAAAAAAGTAACTTTATTTTCGTGAAAAAGTAACTTAAAATAACATATAATCCCTCAAAAAGATCAATTTTTTTGTAGTTCTGACGGAAGAAAATACACCAATCCTCTTTAACATCCTCTCTTCGATTTGGTACCATTTTTGCACCCTCTCTCCGATCTGGTACTATTTCTTCAACAAACCACCAAAAGTGAATTTACATAATTTGGCTAATATCGCAAAAAGGAGCATAACCATCAAAAAGTAATATATAAGTTGAAAGCTAATACAAAGGTGAAATACACTACTTGCTAATGTAATTATTTTTAGTAATGGTCGCAATAATGTTATTTATATTGTTTCAGTGAGACTTTTTTGAGCCGACCCTATCAAATAAGCACGTGCTACAGCTTGTATATTTGTGTGAGCGTAAACACTGCATGTGTGAATGATCCCGTCCTCATGTAATCAGGGGCACTGTTTCGTCACTTGAGCTCAAACATGTCAAAGTGACACTATTTTACGCCCTGCAACTCACGTGCTACTTCCTGTTCAAGTAAATGCGTACTGTCAAGTGCTACAGTGCAGTATTTGGAATGGAGAGCTCACACATCCCACGCCCCAAACATCTCACTACATCCCCTGGTTCGTGGACATTTCCTAAAACGGAATGACACTATCCTGCGCACCAAAAAACGTATACAAATCGACTAGCACATATATTAAGTTGAATATCAATTGCTAAATCCTAACAGCAGAAATTTGGACATCTCTTGATCTTCAGGATTTATATTACCTCTCTTTTCGTATTTAACCCTCAATTATACCGTTTTGTGCCTCTTATCTGCAAAAAGTTACCAAATTCCGTGGTAAAGTGACCTGATATAAAATATATCAAAAGGTAACCTGTCGATAAAACGTAACCTAAAAGCAAGAATAGTAGCCTAACGATGAAAAAGTCGTTTTTGGTAACCTAATAACTTTTTCAATAATTATCGTATACAACGTTTTTATGCAGTTTTAGGTAGCTTATGAAAAATTGACCCTTAGGTGAAAAAGTAACTTCATTAACTTTTGACAGCCCTATTGATTATATACCAAACAAGCATAAACATGAACAAAAACAAAAAATTACAAACAAACAGCAACCGCAGTTTGGCGGTGGTGGTGGTGCCGCGTACCACCAACAGACTCACACGCTGTCGGAGCCAGGCAGTCTCCCGTGCCTCGTCCGATCGTGCCTTCATCCGACGACCGAAGGTGTGATTGTGCGTGTGTTTGTATGTGTGTCGGCCTGTGATTCGTCTCAATTGGTGATTTTATCGCACTCGTAATGACTGTGGTAAACAAACCAGCCCGACTCCAGCCCTTCCGCGCTACTCCCCTCCCGCCGACACCAACTGTGGCGTGTGCAAAATGGTCGTGTGTGACTCTGCGCTGTGTTGCTAAAAATGCAGCAAATATGTCCACGTGAAATGCTCACGTCTGCTAAGATACGTCGTGATGAATTTCTTCATAAGATCCGCATTCACTTGCGACAGTTGCATTCTGTCTCGTGACACGAACATAGCTGAGATGCGCGCCCGTCTTGACAGTGTCTTTCACTCGTCACCTTGCGACAAAGCTGATAAACAAGCCAAGCAATTGGATAAGTCAGCTGACAGTCAGTCACTGCAATATCTCACTAAGACCAAATTAAATCAAGCAGCAGCTTCAACGGGTTTACAAGCAGAAAGTATCGTCTCCACTTCTTTTTACGTCGCCATCTCTCCTGCCAACTCCACCATCTCCTGCCAACTCCGAAATCGTGTGTGATCGTGCGGAGGAGCTGTTTAACATCCAACGATCATCTGGAAATCCTCCCCCGTCGGATCCGCATACAGGATCCTGACCGCTGAGTGGCACGTCACCCGGGGTGTAGTGTTGGCGTGACGCAACACTCTTCTTTGGCCTGCGCTTCGAACCCCGACGAGGCGCTGTTGGGCTCCTCGGCAGTGGATATACTTGTCCGACGCCTGCACGGGTGGCCGGACAGGGCTTAAGAGGGTCAAGGGTGTGGTTGCCTGATGTTCCAGAGGACTCGGCCCGGTACAGTGACTACCGTTCTGCAGTGGAGGTGAAGTTGCCTGGTCCATACAGATCGGTGGGGGGTCAATGGTCCGGGTTTGGCGCTGTATCTCCCGCGGTCTGGTGCCGGGCTGAGCTCGCAGCGAGATCAGGGGTATTCCGGTCCCGTACAGCGGACACGGTCACTGGCGTGGCATCCCATGCTGGCTCTGCCCGTCCCCCCAGTAGGGCCCCGTACAGGGGTGGGTGATAGTGTACGGAGATACCAATTGATTCTGTAGGTATTCGAAAAAACAAAACAAAACCCTCCTGCTGGTCGTCCCTCGTGCGATCGGTCACATCCTTCAAAAGGCGGCCGTACTTTGAGTGTCGGTGCGGGCAACACTCGTGTTGTTCCCACCCCGTTGGTGCTGGTTTTTGCTAGCACCGACGAGAATGTGAAGTTGTCGGCTTTAAACCCGTGCAGACCTTTGGACGGGTTCAGAAACATCGGTGACGTGCCTGTCGAGGCTAGCCGGCAGGGAAATGGCTCATTACTGGTCAAATACGACAGTGAATTGGCAGCGACCCGCGCGATGAAAGCTACGAACTTCAGATATCGCGTGGGCTCAGGTGAGAAGAGGCGCTCGGTGAACACCCCCATTTCGGTGGAATCACATGCAAAACTGAATCATGCGAGACGCGTAATTTCCTGTCGCGCACTTGAGGGCGTTGACAATGATGAAGTGTGTGAAGGCTTGTCATCCCAGGGTGTCATCCGTGTCGGAGCGCATTGTCCGCCGGCGTCAAGTTAGCGAGCTGCATACCCGCTCCTTTCTGATGTTCGACAATGCTACTGTGCCGGACGACATCAAGGTTGGTGACTGCTCGTCCAATACCGGTGGGTGTTTGCACTCAAGCTCTGTCACTGTGTCGTTGTGCCCGGCCGGGCAGTCACTGGATGCCAGTAGACGGACAGTCCAACCAATATCGCCATCGGCGCACTTGGCTCTGGCCCTGGCCTTGTCCTGGTCCTGCTGTGATCGCAGTCGGTTTAGCGTCCCTCGGTCTTTCGGTGCTGCTGTGTCTGTGCTGACTGGGTCCGTTAAAGAATAAGAGAGCAGCTTCCACCAGGCCGAGAGGGAGCGCTGTTCCAGAGCCGCTGTGATGTGCTGGGCGAGGTCGGTCGCCACCCGATGACGCAGCGCACGCGGGATATGTTAACGCACTCGGAGGTATTGCTCCCTGAGCTCAGCAAGCGAAGCAGCCAGATCTGTCGGAGTGGTGGTGTTGTTACATCGGCTGGCGGGTCCACGTTGACATCCGCACCGCGGCTCTGCAAACAGGCCCGCAATGCCACACCGGCAAGACGTCGGCTTGCGTTGCGTTGGGTTTTTAACCTAGCGCGCGTGCAGTGTGATCCATTTGTGCACTGAAACACTCGTCTCTCGCTGTGCGGCTGTGTGTGTGGAGACACGCATGCAGTTGTACAGATGTGAGAATGAGACATTGAGCCCCCTGTGGTAGGGGGGTTAGAATTCTGCCGCCGTAGCTGCCGCGTGTCGTAAAAGGCGACTAAAGGCAGACATGTCTGGTCAGGTTTCTGGCTGCTACTGGTAACATGTAACCCGGTACAACCAGCCGCATGGTCGGAATGTCGGCGACTAATCCGGCCCCCCACTGGCCTATGCCAGTGAGGTGGGTGGCCAGACATCCAGCAGGAAGAAAAACAAGACCTGTCGGGAAGAAAGACAAGACCTGAAGCAGGAAGAAAAACAAGACCTGAAGGGCGGATGAGCTGTTTAGCAGCTGACTGCCATCTGGAAACCCTCCCCCGTCGGATCGGCAAACAGGATCCTGGCCGCTGAGTGTCACGTCACCCGGGGTATAGTGGTGGCGTGACGCAACACTCGTCTTTGGCCTGCGCTTCGAACCCCGTCGGGGCCGCTGTTTGCCTCCTCGACAGTGGAGAGAATGGTCCGACGCCGGCACGGGTGGCCGGATAGGGCTCAAGAGGGTCAAGGGTGAGGTGTCTGGTGCTCGAGGGGGGTCCCGCCCGGTGCAGTGTCCGCCGTTTGCAGTGGGGCTGCAGTTGATGGGTCCAGATGGACCGGTGGGGGTCACTGGTCCGGGCCCGGTGCTGTAGCTCCTGCGGACTCGTACCAGGCGGAGCTCGCAGCGAGCTCAGGGGTATTCGGTGCCCTTACAGCGCGCACCACCACTGGCGTGGCATCCCATGCTGGCTCTGCCCGTCCCCCCAGTAGGGCCCCGTGCAGAGGTGGTTGGTCGTGCCCGCAGAGACAATGCAAATATATATGGCCTCCAAAACTTCAACCACCCCAACTGCTGGTCGTTCATCGGGCGATCGGCCACGGCCGCCGAAAGGTGGCCCTACTCTGAGCCACATGCACGACGAGAGTCGTGTTGCACCTGTGCCGATGGTGCTGGCTTTTACCAGCACCAATGAACACGTGACTTTGTCCCAGCTGAACCCATTCCGTCGTCTGGATGGGTTCAAGAACATTGGAGACGCGCCTGTTGAAGCCAGCCGACAGAGAGACGGTTCTCTGCTGGTCAAATACGCAACTGAGACGGCAGCAGCCCGCGCGATGAAGGCAACCACTTTTCGGTATCGCGTGGGATCGGGCAATGAGAAGCGTTGGATGAGCACCCCCATCTCGGTGTGTGCGCATTCGACACTCAACCATGCCAGAGGCGTTATGTTTTGTCGTGCGCTAGAGGGTGTTGAGAACGAGGAGATATGCGACGGATTGGCATCCCAAGGTGTCATCCGCGTGGAGCGCATCGTCCGACGGCGTGAGGGTAGCGAGGTGCCAACGCACTCGTTTTTCCTCACGTTTGACGGTGTTGATCTGCCGGATGACATCAAGGTCGGTGACATCCGTCAGCGTATACGAGTCCGCCCCTACGTGCCTAACCCGATGCGGTGCTACAGGTGCCAACGTTTCGGACATACGAGCTCTGTGGACGTTGCTCATCCGAACGGCACACCGCTGCTGATTGCAAAGAGGAATATTTCTGTGTCAATTGCAGGAGCAGCGGTCATGCGTCTTCGTCGCGTGACTGCCCGGAATGGCTGAAGGAGAAGGAGATTTTGGCCATTCGCGCTGCCCAGCGCTGCAGTTTCGGCGAGGCACGTGCTGTGTACCGCAGCTCGCATCCGTCGGGCCCGTCCTTTGCCGGCACCGTCAAACTGTCAGCTCAACCTCCACAGTATGTCGACTCGTTTCTCGAGAAGCTGACAGTTGGCGATTTTCTCAAGCTGGCTGGACGAATGGGCTTGAAGCTGGTTGTACCTGAGGCTGACAAACTTGAGAATGAACCAACACCGGTTGATTGGCGGTCTGAGGGGACTGCCGTGCCGCGGTCGCCAACGGCCGCACCCCAGCGGTCCCAGGCGTCCGCGACCCAGCGGCCCCAGACGGCCGCAACCCAGCGGCCCAAGGCGGCCGCTCCCCAGCAGCCTGAAAAGGCTGCTGAGCGGCGACCTCAGCGGGTCGCCGATCGGCCGGTCAACCGGCCGATGGACCGCGCTGGCGAATCGGCAGCGATGCCGGTTAGTCAGGGCGACAAAAAACTGGCCGCTCAGCAGGCTTCCAAGCCAGCAGAGCGGTCGTCTCCGAACCGGAGTAAATCCGGAGACTGGACGGTGAGAGCCGCACAAGAGCCGCCGTTCGGTCAAGTCAGCTTCGCCGAGGAGTGACCGGCGAGCATCTCCCGGTCACAAAGCGAGCCCGGTCCCTGCATCTCCGCGCTCGGCGGTTGCTAGCGCACCGCCTTCCGCACACGACGGAGCGACTCCCACCACTGCCATGGAGGTGGAGAGTTCCTCTAAGCGGAAGATCTCGGCCTCTCCATGTGGGTCCCCACCTGACGCGGAGAGAGGACGATCGGCCAAGCGATGCGATTAGGTACCTGTGCTACCTGGTTGTTAGTGTATATGTGCCTTTTAACGGGAGTATTTATTTGTATTTTATTCTATTATATTTATTTTTATGTCCATTTTGCAATGGAATATTAGAGGTATTAGACCGAATTTTAATGATTTACTGCATATTTTACACTCCCGACAATCATCAATTTTAGCAATACAGGAGACTAAGCTTTTAAATTCTTCGTATTTTAGTATTCAGGATTTTAATGTTTTTAGATATGATAATCCCAGCTCGACTATAGCCCACGGCGGGGTTATGCTGGCTGTTCGCACCAGTGTACCCTGTCGCCGCCTGCATATTCAGTCAGATTTGCAGGTGGTTGCGGTTCGGTGCTGGCTGGGTGGTAGGGAGGTGAGTGTGTGCTCATTGTACCTGCCGCCTGGTCGCCCGTTCCCAAGGGCTGACGTCGAGTTTTTAATCAGTTCACTTCCACCCCCTTTTTTGTGTTAGGCGATTTTAATGCTCACAGCTCTTTTTGGGGTTGTGATGCATATTGTAGCCGTGGTTTTATTATGGAGGATATTTTAACTGTTTTAGACATAGGTATTTTAAACACAGGCACATATACGCATTGCACCATGCCATCGGGAAGCATGTCTGCTCTGGACCTCAGTCTGTGCAGTCCCAGTCTGCAGGCATCCACGAGCTGGACCGTTGAGAATAGTCTGTATGGGAGTGACCACTTCCCTATATGGATCTGTCTCAATGAGGTACCTAGGTTGGGAAGACGACCACCGAGATGGAATTTCAAACGAGCTGATTGGGTCCGCTATGATTGCTTGACACTGGAAGCCCTGGGCAACCCCACACTTCGACCCAGCGTCGAAGATTTTACTGAGGTCATTGTCAACTGTGCCAAACAGAGCATTCCGCGTACGGCATCGCGTCCCCGGCGGCTTCCTGTCCCTTGGTGGACAGACGCGTGTTCTGCGGCGTTGCGAGAGCGACGTCGTTGCTGGGGTGGCTTCCGGCGCAACAGCACGGTGGCAAACATGCTTTGCTTTCGCCACTCTCGCGCACAAGCTCGATGGACCTTTCGCGAGGCGAAGCGGGCCTCGTGGGTGTCCTATGTGTCCAGCATTTATCGGCATTGTCCTATATCCACCATATGGGACCGTATAAAGCGCATCTCTGGGAAGTACCGTCCCACTCCACTGCCTTCTCTGAAGATCAGTGGCGTAGACGTGATAGATCCGGAGCATGTTGCTGACGAAATTGGCCGATATTTAGCGGAGCGCTGTCGTCCTGGCCGATATTTAGCGGAGTCAGCAAAAAGCCGTTTGAATGTCGTACACCACGCAGGGATACGCATTGCCACCGGCGCGTTTCGCACGTCGCCAATCGTCAGCCTCCTCGTTGAGGCTGATGAGGCTCCGCTGGCGCTCCGTCGTCAAGAGCTGGGCATGCGTTATTCTTGTAAGCTGGCAAGCACCCATGAAAACCTCAGGACCTCAGTGTTCTGTGCTGTTTTGCAGCAAAATGAAGGCACTGCTGGAGTCATGCGGGATGGGTGCTAACGACGTCCTCAGACAAGAATACACGGCGGAGTCACCCTGGGAATTGGTCACACCCGAGGTTGACGTCTCGCTAGCAGCTCTGCCGAAACACCGTACAGTGCCCAGTGTGCTTCGCTCAAACACACTGGGGCGAATTCATTCTTACGGACGGTATGCTGCCGTGTACACTGATGGATCTAAGTCGGCCAGTGGTGTGGGTTGTGCGTTTGTAAGTGGAGGTACGTGCCGCTCGAGCACGCTGCCACCGAGCGCCTCCGTTTACACGGCTGAACTTCACGCTATCCTGCTGGCCCTGGTTTTTATTCGCTCATCTTCTTTTTCATTGTTTTTAGTTTTATCCGACTCCCTTAGTGCTTTAACTTCATTATCGTCTTTCTCCTTACATCCTCTTATACAGAGGATTTTTATCTCTCTTGACATCATCCACCACCAGGGCAAGCGTGTAAAGTTCTGCTGGATTCCGGCCCATATTGGTATTTTGGGCAACGAGCGAGCTGACAGAGCCGCAAAAAGAGCTGCTGAACGAGACTTGTATTCATTTTATTTTAACTTTCCCATTCCGTATTCGGACTTTTATCCTACTATACATCGTTTTATCCGTTCTCGCTGGCAGCTCTCCTGGGACGAATGTGGTTCTAACAAATTAAAAGCTGTGAAGCTCGAAATCGGACATTGGATGTGCTCTTGTCGCCGGAAGAGGTCCGAGGAAGTGGCGCTCTGTCGTCTGCGTGAGGGTCACACGTACGATACGCATCGCCATCTTCTACTCGGACAACCTGAACCCACGTGCAGCGCATGTAATGCACGTCTCTCCGTGCAGCACATCCTGGTGGAATGCCCATCATTCTCAGAGGCGCGTCAACGTTTTCCTGGATCCGTTCGGACTATTCACGATGTTCTCGGACAGGAGCAATCGGCGGTCATTGAGGGCCGCATTTTGAGTTTTTACGGCTTTTGCCCTTTATAATTATTTATTGAGTTTTATTTCTTGACTTTCACATTCATTTTGTTCACTATCACACTTATTTATTTCATCATTCCATTCCTCATGTCCATCATTTTAGGGTGTTTGGGCTGTGAATAGACTGGGGGGTGCCGTATGGTCCCAGAGGCCGGTGCACCCCATAAACACAAATAACGAACGAACGAACGAAGACGTCGGCTTGTGTCCGGGTGATTCCTACGCAAGTGAGGTGGAAATACCGCTCGCGCGCAGGAAAATGCTCTCCTGCTTTTGGTGGTCAGCAGTGATGGCAGGTCTGCGCAGAGTCGGATCCTGTGTCTGCACTCGGGGATCGCTCGACCTGTACCCTTACCGTTAGGCAGCGTGCGAGACGGCACGGCGCACATGATCTGTCTTGCGGAGTAAGACGGCAGCTGCCCCCGCGGTCGCACTGCCTCTTCCGCTGCCGCTCTCTTGGTTTCGCCGCCAGAAAATTTCACACTGCAGACGGCAACATCATTGAGCGTTTGCCGTACTCCGTTTGTGGAGTCGCAAACAGCGCACGGCAAGTGCTGAGGCTCCGAGAACGCGCAGTTCATCATGATCTCGCTGCGTTCGCAAATGTTCGTGTTGGCCGACAGTTATGTGGGTATTTACTAGACATATGACGCCACCAATTCGGTGACTATCAAACGGCACTGATTGTTGCCCCTCCTCTTTCTCCGCCAGTGCCGCCACAGCTGCAGGCAGTTTGCGGTTTCGTGAACTCTGGCGCTGGGTGTATGCCACACAATATCACTCGTTCACTCTCAGTAATTACCACGAAAAACAAACGCAGTTACTCAATGTAATATATATCATGTTTGTGCGTGTGTGTTTGTTTGTGTGTATGTGTGTGTGTGTGTGCGGGCGCGCCACAGTTCGGTGAAAGTGTCGGAGGGAGAGAAGCTGGTGCTCGAGTGCTACGCGACCGGTCTGCCACAGCCGACTATCACGTGGCGTCGCAACAACAACGCTCTGCTGCCCACTGGCAGCGCCATCTTGCGGTGAGCACTGCAACTAGCCGGCCCACTGCATGCCATACATGGTTTTGTTTCTGTAGAACGTCAATCACATAAAAAGACAGTGCCACACATGAAATATTGGTATTAATTTGACCTACCATCTGCCGATAGAAACCGGTAGCTCCGTAACGTTATAAAACATAGGCCAGCTATTCAAGCACACCTACGCAAGTGACCAAAAACTTCTCGAGGAACGAATAATACGCGAAAGAAAATCGTGACATGCGAACGTTCAGTCCAGTTGAAACTCGTGTATATCGAAAATCTCAATGTCCACGCTTATAGACAATCAGCAAACTAGGCACGCACATTAACTACGCCCGCCACAATATCACTGATGCACCCAAGCCTCAACTGTCATCAGCGCACGCTCAATTATCACCGTGACTACTTGACATTGACTCGCTGCACACGCTGTAACGCCGCGCTTTTATAGCATACAATGCGATTTGAATCACGTGATATCACCTCCAATATAACCCGTTGCCGTGTGGTTGAATTCACCAGTGGTTATATCATTACCACTGTGCTATCACTGATGCTATTGCGCCAGCTGCTATCGCGTGTAATTGTGGTTGTGTTTGTTTGCGTGTGTGTATGTCCATATGAACATGTGTATGTATGTATGTGTCTTTGTATGTGTGGGTGTATGTGTGTCCAGTGCCAATCGGATGGAAGTTGACAATGTGAAGATGGAGGACCGCGGCACTTATTTCTGCGTGGCCAACAATGGTGTGGATCGCGGCACCACGCGCAGTGTGCACGTCAGCGTCACTTTCAGGCCGGTCGTGCGCGTCACGCAGCCAGATGTCTACCAGGTCAATGACCGGTCTGGGGGGAGGGGCGGATGGAGTAACAAAATGCCAAAGTTTCGAAATACAGTGGGCTGTGGTGGTGTTGTGGTGATATTTTCTACACACAAATGCATATGCACGTATAAATACGCAAATGACAAGCTGTGTGCAAGTGTGTGTGGTAAAGGTAATGGGATATCAGCGGGATTATTAAGATATTGTATGTGCGGTTGTTATTTTTTAGTTCGATATTCGTTGCGGAGTACCAGTGATATTTTAGCTTTCTTAACGAGTACTCGTCACCTAATATTATCGTAGGTGAAGTGTTCCAAGTCAGCTCAAGGTCCAATATAAAATGCTTGTTTGTCATGTGAGGTACTATGTTTTGTTTGTCTCAGGGCAAGCGGAAGCGGGCAAGGGCGGGCAGGTGATTGGTCTGTTTCATGTTTTTCGACTTTAATAACAATATAATGCATTTTTATAGTGCCGGTATATTAAGCGCGAAAGACAACCCTTTGCTTGTGTGAATCAGAGGTTGTTGTGTGAAAGCGTTGGTTTGGATCGTATTTCAGCTAACGTATATACTCGCATATAAGCCGACCTCGCATATAAGCCGTTCCTCTGAAACTGCTTTAAAATGGCCAGTTTTTTCAAAAACCCGCATATAAGCCGACACTCAACTTATCTAATTTTACTCCATATTTTTGGTTCATAGAAATTTGTTACTGTAAAGATGGTTGTTTCTTTCCAGGTTACAGGTTCCAGGTTGCTTGTTTCCTCAGCGACCTTTATCACTTTTAGCTTGAAGTCAGCAGTATAGGACATACGTTTTCTTTTTTCTCCAGACATGGTGTATTGTAGAAATAATTTTACAACTAAAATTATCAAACTTAAGCACACTTTTAAATTCTGTGGCCGCGTGCTCACGTTTGCCCCATTGGTTTGCTGTTCTTCTATACGCTACGTGACCCTCGTCTCCCTTCCCATGCGCTGCCTACCAATTGGCTGCCTCTGGTTTCCCTCTTCGACTGCCTCTGTTTGAGCGTGTTATTTCTAAGAAATCAAACCGTGTGCCAATGACGTCGGCTTCACTAGCTCTAGCTTGGTTACGGCTCGCCACTGGTGACACACAACCAAATAAAGAGTCAGAGAGCGATGAAAACGTGTGGCTGGAAAATTGGCATTAGTATCTGTCCTTGTGTTCATTTTGTTTTATGCGCATATAAGCCGACCCCCTGATTTCAGCATTGTATTTTATACTTCTAAACTCGGCTTATATGCGAGTATATACGGTAGCTGGCAGGCCGAATCGTGGGGTTTGTCGCTCTATGGGGAACGAGAATTTTTTCGATGCTAATCGTTTTTCAATCGCTGCCGTTGCGTGCTCACTCTCATGTATGTTTGTGGGATGGTGTATGTGCGTGTTGACAGGCCCTGTTCTACAATACTGAGCTGGAGTGTCACGTCGAGTCATCGCCTGTGGCTTTTGTCACGTGGTACAAGGACCTAGAGGAAATTAAGAACAATCAGTACTACCAGTTAGTTGCCCTTCACTGTGTGATGTAATTAGTTGTAATTATGTGTTTTGATGTGAGGATGTAATGATATTGTGATGTTATTTGATGTGGTGAACTTGTGTTTTCACGTGATGCTTTTTGATATGATGATGGTATTTAAGTATTTGTTTGGTTGCTTGCCAACAGTGGTATGATTTTTGGTGGTTGAATTGAGTAATTTTGCCAGATATGTGGCCATCATGTGGCCGTCAGAACCACCTGTCCCTAGTAATATGCGTTTGTAATATCGACACAGGTGGCTCGATTTAATTCGGCTGTTTGAGGCGAGTTTGGGAAAAAAAATCATTAGTCACGCGCAGGGTTTGTTTAGTTTAAACCATTTGGTTTAAACCATGGTATAAACCAAGTGTTTTTTTATAAAAAGACATGGTTTATTTTAAAAATTTGTTTTTTTGACAGAAATGATTTTTCTCATATAGGAATGATCAAATATTTTCAGAATTAGTAAATGAATTCATTAATACAGTTTTAAATCTTCACAAATATTACTTTTTGGCATGATTTTATGGGTTTCCACGATATAGGAAACATTTTATTAACATTTTTGGTTTTTGCTGGGGAAACATTGTAGTTGTTATTTATGAGAAATCCTAAATATTAACGACAAAACATTAGAGTTTCTATAAAAATCACGATTTTTAGAAACCTCTGAGTTAAAAAAACTTTGATTACTCTAAAAACAAACATGAATTAACCTCCATGGACAAAACGGTTTTTAGTCACTAGGTTTTCATAAATAAGACCACTGGGTATTTGGTTTGGACTTTGCAAACATATGTGGGTGTTTAAAATCGACTTCTTTCGCAATCGGATGCGGTTTAAAACTTCCGTTGCCTATAGATGCTACCAGGTGAAATTCCGGATCATGTGTGTACATTTTTATGATTTTCTTTCTTTTTCTTTTTTAAATATTTACAAAACTCTTGGTAAGTGGTACTAACATATGTTTAACTATATACTAAGTATCATGGTACAATCCTTTTTTGATTTATGTGTGCAAAGTGTAAAAAACCAAATAAACCAAAAAAACAATGTTTTTTCCTTTAAAAACATGTTTTTTCCCCTAAAAAGCATGGTTTTTGTTTTTTTAACCAATTTTTCAAACCCTGGTCACGCGCCAAATAAATGAGTAGGGTAAAATGGGAAGAACGCAAATGCTATAAATGTCATGTCTTCCTCATGAACCTCGCTAATCAAGTAGAGATATATATCAGTATAGAAAAAACGCTATAGGTCAAGTAAGATGAAGGGGAGTCAGAACCGCTCGCAGACACCCACACAAAACCACGAATACATACAGACACATACATGCAAATATACACAGACACACACACGTCTTGTAGCGTCGAGTCTTGTGGTAGCAGTGGTAACGGTCGGTCGTATCCGGTGACCTTGAATCTTGTGCGTGTGTGTGAATGTGTGAATTCATGGGCATGTAAAGAGCGGTGCTGGTGACAAGTGCAAAGTGGTTATTTGTGTGATGGAGTAGCTTCCAGTGGTAGACCTGAGTATCTACAAGAGGGGCAAGGTAATAGCTAATCTGTCTCTTAACTAAAGACATAATATCATGCAAGGAAACTAGGATAAACTAAAATATAGGGGAAGTGTGTGAGCTGAGTGTAGAGAAGAATGCCAACAAAATTGACGAGATGAGAGGCGAGATAGGGCAATTGAGAGACATGATCGGGTTTTTGAAAACATTTGAGGTCGAACTGGACAAGGTTCGTGAAAACAACAATGAAATCGTTGAGGAGAACAAAAGACTGAAAGAGCAAATGGCTCAACTGCTCAACGAAAATCGAGAGTTGAAACAGAGGCTGGGTGACACAGAGGAGCATGACAAAAAACACTCGGAAGATCTGCAAAACATTAAGACGGATCAAGTGGGATGGGCGAAAACGCAAGAACAGAAAGTGGAGGATTTCAAACAGATTATGAAAGAGCAGCAAGAGAACTTAAAAGCAGATATATATATATATATATATATATATATATATATATATATATATATATATATATATATATATATATATATATATATATATATATATATATACCGATGTATTTTCACACAGAAGAAGTTTTTTTAAAAATACAACGCAGTTGCAACGCACGACATGTTCAGGGTGTACGGAAAGCTCCTGTTTCAACCACTGAATTAATTTCAGAAATTTCAAATACTGTAAAACCTCCGCTGACGAACGCTTCAGCTCACGAACTTTTCGCCTCATGAACATTAAATTCGCGAGTATATAGTCTCGGCTGACGAACTAGTTTTCGGCGGACGAACCAAACCATGCGGTCGAACAGCGCCACAATGGCGACCACGAGAAGCTGGCACACGCTCACGGCGTCCCAGTTCGTCACCGCCTTTCTTTGAGTGCGCACGTGGTTTGTGTTTGATAGATATTTTGGACCATATTAAGTGTACTTTTGTACTTTTACTTATGGGACCGAAAAAGACCCCACCACAGGCTAGTGTTAAGCCTAAGAAATTATTAAAGAAAATTACGATCGAGCAGAAGAAGGAGATCATTGAAAAACACGAACGAGGTGTGCGTTTGTGTGACTTAGCGTCCCAGTACCAGTACGCTAAGTCTACCATTGCTACCATCCTTAAGAACAAGGAAGCTATCATGGGTGCGTGTGTGGCTAAGAGAGTTTCTGTGTTGTCTAAGCAACGGTCCCAGGTAATAGAAGAGGTTGAAAACTTCTGTTGATTTGGATTTATGAAAAGCAGATAGTAGGTGACAGTGTGAGTGAGAGTGTTATCGCCGAGAAAGCACGGCAACTTCACTCGGATATCATCAAGATGCAAGCTGGAAGTTCGTCATCCATTGATGATTTCAAGGCTAGCCACGAATGGTTCGAGAAGGTTAAGCGTCGTACAGGGATTCACAGTGTCATTCGTCATGGTGAGGCAGCCAGTTCTGATGATAAAGCTGCCGAATCTTACAAGGAATTATTTCTCAAGATGGTGAAAGAAGAAGGCTATGTTCCTCATCAAGTGTTTAATGCTGATGAAACCGGTCTTTTTTGGAAAAAGATGCCTAACCGGACTTTCATTGCACAGGAAGAGAAGTCCTTCCCTGGGCATAAGCCCATGAAAGATAGGCTAACCCTCCTGATGTGCGGCAATGCCAGTGGCGACTGTAAGATATAACCAATGCTGGTTTATCACTCAGAAAACCCATGGGCCTTCTAGAAAAATCAGGTGGTTAAATCCAAGCTTCCTGTAATGTGGAAGTCCAACACCAAAGCTTGGGTTACTCGTCTCCTGTTTATGGACTGGATGCATGCTGTTTTCGGTCTTTCAGTGAGGAAATATCTCGAGGAGAATGGACTCCCTGTCAAGTGTCTTCTTCGCCTTGACAATGCCCCAGCGCATCCACCAAATTTGGAGGAGGAACTTCAAGGTGATCTTGAATTTATCAAGGTCAAATTTCTCCCTCCCAACACAACCCCCCTCCTGCAGCCCATGGACCAGCAAGTGATCGCAAGCTTTAAGAAGCTTTACACTAAGGCTTTATTTACTCGGTGCTTTCACGTGACCAATGTCACCGACCTATCCCTTAGGGATTATTGGAAGGACCATTTCAATGTGTATCATTGTGTTCAGCTGATAGAATAGCCCTATAGCTACTATTGCCCACGGCGGGGTCATGCTGTCTGTTCACACCAATTTACTCTGTCGCCGCCTGCATATTCAGTCAGATTTGCAGGTGATTGCGGTTCGGTGCTGGCTCGGTGGTAGGGAGTTGAGTGTGTGCTCATTGTACCTGCCGCCTGGTCGCCCGTTCCCAAGGGCTGACGTCGAGTTGTTAATCAGTTCACTTTCTCCCCCTTTTTATGTGTTAGGCGATTTAAATGCTCACAGCCCTTTTTGGGGTTGTGATACATATTGTAGCCTTAGTTTCATTATTTTAACTTTTCTTTGGCGTACTCTCCTCTGAATTCAGGTAACAATGACAATGTATTTGTATAGCACTCATACACAACACAAGCGCGAGTTAAACATGGGTAATTAAACGATAGCAGGATGTGAGAAAATTCACAGGTTTATAGATGAAAAGAAATATAAGACAGAGAAAAATACAATCCTAAAACTGCAAGACGACAACAAGTAAAATCATATATCAGCTACTACGGCAAAACGCATATTCATAACATGATGGAATTCTGATGCTGTCGCCACTAGGATATTTTAACTGTTTTAGATCAAGGTATTTAAACACAGGTACATATACGCATTGCACCATGCTATCGGGAAGCATGTCCGCTCTGGATCTCAGTCTGTGCAGTCCCAGTCTGCAGGCATCCACGAGCTGGACCGTTGAGAACAGTCTGTATGGGAGTGACCACTTCCCTATATGGATCTGTCTCAATGAGGTACCTAGGTTGGGAACACAACCACCGAGATGGAATTTCAAACAAGCTGATTGGGTCCGCTATGATTGCTTGACACTGGAAGCCCTTTTTGGGCAACCCCACACTTCGATCCAGCGTCGAAGATTTTACTGAGGCCATTGTCACCTGTGCCAAACAGTGCATTCCGCGTACGGCATCGCGTCCCCGGCGGCGTTCTGTTCCTTGGTGGACAGACGCGTGTTCTGTGGCGTTGCGAGAGCGACGTCGTTACTGGGGTCGCTTCCGGCGCAACAGCACGGTGACAAACATGCTTTGATTTCGCCACGCTCGTGTACAAGCTCGATGGACGTTTCGCGAGGCGAAGCGGGCCTCGTGTATGTCCTATGTGTCCAGCATTAATCGTCATTGTCCTATATTCACCGCGATGTGGTTGAAGGCCCTGATGAGGCTCACAACCTCATGCTGAAACGTATGTCGCCCGCAGTGCTGTCCACCTTGCTGCAGGTCTTCAATGGTCTGTGGAATGGTGGGCAGTTTCCAGCCTCCTGGCGACGGGCAATCGTGATACCCATCACTAAACAGGGCAAATCGGGCGATCACCCGTCTATCGCTCGATATCGCTGACCTCCAGTCTCTGCAAACTGTTTGAGAAAATTGTTTGCAGACGGCTGGTATGGTTTCTGGAACGCGGTCGGTTGTTCAATGATGCTCAGTGCGGATCAGTGCGGATTTCGCCAGGGTCGCTCAACGTTAGACCACTCGGTGACCATTGACTCTCGCGTAAGTGAAAGGTTCGCGCCAGGTCACCACGTCGGGGCGATATTCTTTGACATCGAGAAGGCATATGACACCACATGGCGACATGGCACTCTTCGCAAACTGCATCGCTGTGGTGTCAGAGGCAACATGGGGGAGGTTCGTGCACAATTTCCTTTTGCACCGCACATTCTGTGTGCGTGTGGGGAACTCCCTGTCTCGTCCGTTCGATCAGGCAGAAGGCGTTCCACAGGGTAGTGTGCTCAGCGTGGCCCTTTTTGCCATAATGATCAACGACATTGACAATCATTTGCCTCCCTCGATTGGACGGTCTCTATTTGTGGACGAATTCAACAACAACAACAGACTCCATTCCCTTTTCCTGTCTGAGAATACTCGCTACATCGTCTTTTTAAGAAGCGAGAGGGGTCTAGTATTGAAGTTGTAGTATTTGCGCTGTCGGTGCCTCTGTTGGGCCATGGCTAATCTAGTGGCCGCATCATTGGCGGTGGTCAACTGCTGCTGACCCACCGATTGAAGTGTGCGTGTTTGACGCCCAAACATCAGTTGTGTAGTAGAGGCGTGGTAACTCGCGCGGGGATATTTCGCCACTCCAGCAGCGCTAGCGAAACGTCGGTCTTGGCGTCCAGTGCTCGCTGCATAAGGCGCTTGGCCGTACGTATGGCGTTCTCGACTTTTCCGTTGGAGCGCGGGTAATTCGGGGATGACGTAACAGAATAGAAATCGTACTGTTTTGCGAAAGTCTGGAATTCGATAGAACCGAATGGGTTATTATCGGACATCAGTACATAAGGAATGCCATATCTGGCAAATTGTGTCTCAAAATCGTGATGACAGCGTTGGCAGTTTTCGACGAGAGTTGGTCAATTTAAAAATAATTGGAGAAATAGTCCACTGTGCACAAATAGTCCTGTCGGGCGAAATGGAAAATATCGACGCCGATTTTCTGCCACACGCGTGTTGGCAACTCGTGCTGACTGATGGGTTGTTTCGGTTGCTGGGCTGCATGGCTCATGCACACACTGCAGCGGGACAGGATGTCCGTCAGTTCGCTCGTCATTCCTGACCAGTAGACAACCTGGCGGGCTTTCCGCAGAATGCTCTCGCGGCCCATGTGCGAACAGTGAAGGCGGGAGCGGATCTCAGGGCGGATCTTTGTCGGAATTAGACAACATGCCCCACGCCAAACGATGCCGTTGCACTCAGATAGTTCATCGCGCACACTGTAATACGGGCGAACACTGAGATGAACATATGACTGCCGTGGCGACCAGCCATTGCGAATAACAGTACTTAGCTCTTGCATTATCGGGTATTCAGCTGTTGCATCAACAACTAATTGAAGGACTGGCTGAGAGATAGCAAATCCAAAGAGCTTATAACGTCAGTTCCGGAATCGTTCGAATCTGGACAGCATTGTGGCAGCCAGGCGCGAGATAACGTGTCTGCAATGAGCATCACACTCCCTTGCAGGAATCTCACCTCGACGTCATAACAGAACAACCGTAAACGCAATCTCTGCAAGCGCTGGATAACGGTTTTAGTACGATCGACACAAGCGTCTTATGCTCCGTCCACAACACTACTTTGGTGCCGAATGTGTATTGGTGATGTCGTTCTATGCCATAAACTAATGCCAGCACATCTTTTTTCAATTTGTGCGTAGTTTTGTTCGGTGGAGGTGAGCGCGCGACTAGAAAATGCGACGGATTGTCCCGGCTGTAGAAGACAGAAACCCAAACCCTGTGAAGACGCGTCGACTTGACCCTCTAGCAGTAATGAAGAGTCAAAGTACGCTAATGTCGGAGATGCAGCAATCAAAGGCTTTATTTTTGGGTAAACTTTTTTGTGCCCAGTGGTCCAAATGAATGTTTCTGCGACCGAAAGAGCACGCAGCGGTTCACTGGCAGAAGAAAGACCGGGAAAGAACCGAGACAGGTAGGCGACATGCCCAGGAACCGGCGTGCACCTCGTGCGTCAGTAGGCGTCGGCATATACAATATGGCTTCCACTTTGCTTGGGTCGGGATGCACTCCCTCAGGAAACAGAGCATGGCCGACAAAAGGGATAGATGATCATTTGAATTCGAACTTGGAGGCGTTGAGCTTGATGTTGTGTGAACGAAGCTGCTCCAATAGCATGCGCATATTGTCGTCATGATCAGTGTCCGCGTCCGCTTGTGTCGCTCCTTGATCGGTGATCAAAATGTCGTCAGCGACACGAAACACACCACAGAGGCCCTCGAGCAGCATGTCCAAACGCTGCTGAAAATACTCAAGGGCGGGAGTAATACCGGGAGTAATACGGCATGCCCTGGTAGCAGTACCGGCCCCAGGGTGTCTGAATCGTTGTCAATTACTGACTGGGAGCGGCAAGGCGTATTTTAAAAAATCCATCCTCCAGGTCCACTCGTGAAAACACTTACCCCGGTGAGATTTGACAGAATATCCTCTAAACCGGTAGCGGATAGTGAGGGCGCCGCAACGCTTTGTTGAGGTGGAGAGAATCTATACAGACGCGGAGACTACCATTATATTCGTGCGCCACAACAATCGGAGACACCCACGCGGTTGGTTCTTCTACCTTGCGAATGATACCCATATTTTCCAGACGCGGTAATTTCATCTGAAGTTGCTCAAGAACTGCAACTGACACACGTCGGGGAGGAGCCATTTGGGGCTCAATCCCAGGGTCGACCTTCAGCATGATCTCGCCCATGTCCCCAAGGCCAACAAAAACATCCGATAAGTCACTCAAAATAGCATCTTTATTGAAAGTATCAGTAATGAGCATGAAAATATTGTCCGATTTCAACACAATAAGATGCACACGTAGACAGGTGGGCAAGCCTAACAGCGGTACGGCGCACTTGTCGCCCACAACGATAAACGTGTCGTCGAATTGTTGATTAGTTTTAGCGTTGCGTATCTTCAGCTCGGTCTGGTCCAGTACATGTAGCGGGGTGCCGCTGTACGCCGTCACAATGGCCATTTATCAGCATCAATCACAACATTTGATGGAACGAGTGATTTAGATATAAGATTACACGTCGCTCCGGTATCCAATTGCATGGTCACTACATTGTTACCGATAAAAACATCGGTCCAGAGTTTGTTCGCAGTTATGGCGTCTACATAATGTTGTACTGTGAGAACATCTGCGTCCCCTAGCGGCGTCGTTTGGGGAGGCAGCTGGTGCCTCGTGCCTACGATGTGTCCCGCCGCTGCTGACAACAACGAGCGAAATGATTGCGCTTACCACAGCGGCGGCATGTGTTGCCATAACCGGGGCAATAATCGCATCCACGTTGGTGCTGTCCAGCGCAGTAACGGCAGGCGGCACCAGGATTAGCACGGACTGGCGTACTGGACCGTGACACCACGTGAATTTTTCCTGCTCTTCTCATTTTTCTCAAGTCGTACATCAACTTGCTGTTTCTTCTATTCAAATGAGCGTTACCAAATATGGGCCCAGAGCAATTTCCGGTGGGCGTCTTCAGTCGCCTTCAAAAATGTTCTGGCCCTGTAAAACTCATTTCGATTTCGGAGTTTTTCAAAGCAGATCAGGATTGGTCTGGATTTGCCTGTGTCCGGTTTGCCAATTCGGTATACAGATTCCACGTCTTCCGTGCATATGTCCACCTTCATCTTCTTGGTAACATCTTGCAGGAGCTTGTTGACATCTTCCGATTTTTCCTCCACAAGGCCTGAGATGCAGAGACTTTTCTCCTGGAGTGCTGTTCATGACTGTCGATTTTGTCAAGTGCAGATTCAAGATCTTTTTTCAGAATCGCAATTACATGTTATTTTGTCTGCACTGCCTCGGCAACTGCAGCTTAAGGCTAGAGAAGGCTCGACAATATTCTGCCTGATCATATTGAGTAGCTCCTAATTTGATAAGCACTCTTTCATAGCCTCCATCATTTCTGCTGCATACGCCATTGCCGCACCGGTTCACTATCTACTGAAACTCAGCGAAACTTATTGACACACTACGAGCACCGGAAAACACTTCCTTACACAACGAGCACAACACACACGCACTCAATGGAACAGCCATTCGTTCAAGTATTGAACGAGAAAAAGAAGATGGTCAAGGACATGGTTGAAAGCGACAGGAACGTCATACTATTCTCAGTGAAGGGAGATGGTGTTGCATCCAGGACTGAGAAAGGAAATAGGATAGGTGAAGGGACTTTTCGATGACCTAGATGTAGAGGACAAAGGACTGGAGAAGAACGTTGAATATGTGCACCTGATTGGCATGCACGAGGCTGGTAAATCAAGGCCAATGAGAATCAATGCAGCTCAAGATCAGCAGCTGATGAAGTACCGAGGACCACATGGAGACTCAAGGACAAAACGGAGTACAAGAATGTGTGGGTGCAACCGGATATGAACAAAGAAGAGAGAGAGAAACTGAGAGATACCATCAAACTAATGAAGGAAAACAACGAACAGAGATCGGAGGCCGAGAAGGAGATGTGCAGGTGGAGAGTGCTGGACGGGAGACTGAGGGGGTGGTACCTCAAATAGACGGTACCACTAATCGAATGGATGAAATAGAAGAGTGCAACAAAAGATTGAAAGAGTGCAGTGTGCAGAAATTCAAGATTGCAAGAGTGCACAGAAAAGATTGAAAATAATGTACACAAATATATATGGTCTACTTTCCAGTAGGGGCGAGCTGAACAACTACTTGACAAGAAAAAAACCTGATGTGTTAGCTATAGTATCATCAGACTGGACTTAGCGGACAGAAAAAAACATGCTGTGGCAGTATACTGTGCGTAGCGACCCTGTAATCTAGGCGTAACGACCGTGACGAATCACAATATTGGTCTGTCTGTCTTGAATTTTTACATTAGGATCACTATGCCGGCTACCACGTGCTAGTGTGATATCACTTCTTTTTAATTCACATCAAAGTGACGTCACAAAAAGCCCGGGGTTGTCATAGCAACATAAAGTTTAGCGCTGTCAGTGTGTCTATTGTTAAGTGTTTTGAGCGTGTTTCTCGTGGACTTTAGTGTGTATTTTGCCGAATATGGGAAAGAAAGTCGTTAGCAGTTGCCCAGATCATTGCGCTTCATAAAGCCGGGCTGAACACTGCTGAAATTATGTCAAATGTTGGCGTGAGTGAGAAACTGGCTGAAGCGTTTCAAGGAGGGTGTAGGTGTCGAGATGCCCTGTGCTAAACCACGAGCTGGTCCAAGGAAAAACATATGAACGCACTTAAACTGTGCCGAAAAGACAGCTGGAGTCTTCTCATGCCATCACTGCGAGGGGATTGAGGGGAAACAATCCACAATTGCTTTGAGACGTTTCTATACGAACGGTCAATAGAAGAGTAGCTGAACTGGGTTACACTGGATATCGATGGATGAAGAAACCGATGCTCACCAAAAATATAAACAGCGTAGACTGGAATTTGCACTGAAATATAGAAATTGGACACCTTAGCAGTGGTCCAAAGTACTTTGGAGTGATGAAGCCACGTTCACGGTCACCTGCAACCGTGGAAGACATGTTAACCGGCGCAGAGGCAGCGACCCTCTGGACGCAAGTTACTTCTCTGGGACCACCAAGCACCCGGACTCGATCACGGTTTGGGGTTGTTTCACTGCCCAAAGTGTATGTGACCTCGTTGTCTTCCAAAAAACCAGCACATGAATCGGTACTATTCCCTTGAGCTGCGACAATTTGGAGGATGCCTTCAACAAATGCCGTGCTGAAATATTCATGCAGGACGGAGCACCATGCCATACCGCCAAGTACGCTGTTGAATGGCTGGAGGACTGTCAAGTGAGGTTTTTCAGTGACTGGCCAAGAAACTCTCCTGATTTGAACCCCATTGAAAATTTGTTGTCAATGATGAGACATAGCTTGAAGGACAAGAACATCAGCTCCGTTGCACTTCTAGAATCAGCTGTGCACGAGGTATGTACAATTTTTTCCCCTCGTATACTTCAAAATGTATGTGAAAGTCTTCCCAGGCGCTTGGAGGAAGTAGTGAAGCGCAGGCGAGGTAATATCAAGTATTACGTTGTTTACTAATACAAATACATGTAAAGAAATAGTGTTGATTTTTGGATAAGCTGTGTCATGGGTGGCCAGCATAATGCCGTGACGAGCACTATGTCCCCCAGAAGCAGTGCTTGGAAACTTGAAGAGTACGAGCAAATGATCGACTGCACACTAGTGGAACTTGGAGGAGTGATGCAGAGGTATAATACTTCCATTGTGATGGGATATTTTAATTGCAAGGGCGTAAACTGGGAGGATTGGTCATCAACCACATCATAAACTTATTGGGAACAATACTGATTAATTTGATGATGATAAATTTTATGAGTCAGTGGGTGAAAGAAAGTACACGATTTCGAGGGAATGACGCACCATCAAGGTTGGATTTGGTATTCACGGGACAATCTGAAGAGATCAAAGCACTGAACTACGACAGCCCAATAGGAAAAAGTGATCATGCGGTAATTTAACTGGACAACACCTGCTCCAGGCATAAAGAGGTTCACTTTAACTATCAAGCTGAACTATGATAGAGCAGACATACCGCGACTTAGACAATAATTTGGGAGAACCGACTGGACTTCACTAACGGAAAGAGGATATATTCAGCGGATTTATGACATAGTTATGACGTATTTCTAGAGATATACAACAAATGCATAGCAGAATACGTCCCTGCAATGAAGAATGGATTAAGATATATAAAGCCGTTGTTCAATGCAATATGTGAAAAGGCAAGAATGGCATGAAAAAAGAGAAAGCGTGGAACAGAGTACGACGGGGAAACTCACCTAAAAATTGGAATGCATATAAGACTGCAAGAAACAAGTACTTCAGTATAAGGAGAGAGGAGGTGGTAAAATATGAGAAAAACATTGTCGAGAAATGTCAAGATTAACCGAAAATGTTCTTCAATTATGTGAACAAAAAAATGAAAAACTGCGTGGGTATCAGCGAGATACAATTTGAAGGTACCATGTACACACAACCTAATGAAATATGCGAAATAATGGATGAAAACTTTCGAATTATCTTTACAGATAAGGAACCCTTTCACGGGAAACAAGTAAAATCAGTTTACAAACCAATGCGTGGGATAATTGTGTCCAAAACAGACCTGCTAGAGATATTATCAAAGCTGAAATGATGAAAATCTGTCGGGCCGGACGGTATCTCGGCAAACATTCTGAATGACTACAATAATGAACTCATTGAGCCTATATATGACATCATCATGAACAGCCTAAAGCATGGAAAAGTACCGATGCAGTGGAAGAGATCTATAATTGTGCCTATACACAAAAAGGGTGCTAAAAATGGTCCGCTCAACTACAGATCCATATCGCTGACCAGTGTTTTATGCAAAATATGTGAAACATAATTGGGGAAAGTGGGTCATGATCCACCCATGTGGGTCAATTCAATTCAATATATTGAGCCTCCAACAGGCTATATATGTATATATATACATAAACATATACACATACACACACACACATATATATATATATATATATATATATATATATATATATATATATATATATATATGCATGCTCTGTTAAATTCTACAGCATTTTCTGTGTTGTTTCTTTTGTATGTACATTTCTCAATACGTCTCACCAGCTGCTTCTGGTTCTCAGAGAGCTTTCCCAGTAGTACCGAAAAACTCATTTTTGCCCGAGGCACCTTTCGGCATATATTAATGTCGTCTTCAGGGGCGTATATATATACACATAACAATCGATTGGATTGGATTCTGAATACATCGGCCACACAACAACAACTTTGCACAAGCGACTCACTGCTCACTTGCACGACGGCGCTATTTTTCGACACTATGCGCAAGAGCATGACATCAAGCTCAACAGAACAATCCTCACTGACAATACATCCGTCATTTGCCAGGAGCATAACATCAGAAAGCTCAAAATGTGAGAGGCAGTGTTGATTTGTACGCGAAAACCAACTATAAACGTCCAACAACAGCCTGACGTAATTCTTCCATCTATTAGACAGCAAAACAACATCAACAACCAACAGAGAAGCGCATCACAACATCATGCACCTAGCCAGAATTTTTCTACATCAAACGGCAGTGCAAATGCGCACTCGGCATGAATTTTATATACTTTTATATTGGAATTTTCTAGTGTATTTAACGTCTCATTCAAATTTGATTTTCAGTTTAGTGTATATTTATTTACGATTGTTATGTGTATATATATACGCCCCCTGAAGATGACATTAATATATGTCGAAAGGTGCCTCGGGCAAAAATGAGTTTTGCGGTACTACTGGGAAAGCTCTCTGAGAACCAGAAGCAGCTGGTGAGACGTATTGAGAAATGTACATTCAAAAGAAACAACACAGAAAATGCTGTAGAATTTAACAGAGCATGCATTACAAATGGCCTACTTCCAAGATATATATATATATATATATATATATATATATATATATATATATATATATATATATATATGCATATACACACACATACATATATACATATGTCACCCACATGATCAGTGGGTTCGGTACGAAGATAATATTTTATGAAGAAGAGAGAATTGAATCCTGGAAGAAGAGAATATTTTAACAAGTGCTCAATATGGTTTCATAGCGTCAAGATCCTTTGTGTCTAGCCTGTTGGGATATTGCAGCAAAATCATTGGTGCGATTCAGGAGAGAGGCCAGTGGGTTGACAGCGTGTCTAGGTCTGAAAAAAGCAGTCGATAAAGTACCGCACAACACACTGTTATGGAAGCTGGAGCATCATAGAGGTGTGAATGGCACATTGCTCAACTGGATGAAGGACTATCTTATTGGAAGTAGGATGAGCACAACGGTGATAGGAGTTGAATCAGTGTGTAGACATGTCAGGAGTGGAGTACCGCAAAGTTTGGTCTTAGGCCCGATGTTTATTGTGTATATCAACGATACACAACAACAACAACAACAACAAGCGTGTATTTGATATAGCGCACTAATCAACAAAGGCGCGATAAACATGAAATATAGATATACAAGATAATAATTACATCAAAACGGGAGCTCAGAAAGAAGAAAACAAGAGCTAGCAAGGACAAAAATATAACAGGGAAGATAAACACCGAATTATTTTGTGCTGAAAAAAAGAAGAAAAAAAAAACAAAAAAAAAACAACAACAACAACAACATACACTCACAAGGCATACATACACTCATCAACATATCCAATTACAGTTACTCACATAATACAATACCACACATCTGGAAAACGGGTATCATCATCACACTACACAAACAAGAGACAGATCCCACGCTACATTCTTCGCATCGTCCAATCACACTGCTTTGCCCACCATCTAAAATCACAGAGCGCCTCATACTCAAACTCATCACACCCCAGATCCCACTCACAATCACAACACGTCTTCAGATCACTACACTCTACAACCACACTACTCACAAATCTCACACAGCCTATGATAGATAACAAACACAACAAAACCACCACACCGAATACTACTCATATCACTTAACATCAGTATAGCTTTTTATATCAGTAAAGCTACACCAAACTTCAAAACAACACAAATAGATGGTTGGTCAATTACCTGCTGGCAGATGCGCTCACGTGAGGTACAACGGCCAACCATCTTACACACACAATATATCAAACGGAGTCCTTCAGGGTTCCGTTATAGCACCAACTCTGTTTAACTCATACGTACACGACATGCCGGCACCCACCACTCAAACCATTCAAATATCATCATATGCAGACGATATCACCATCACAAGCACACACAAACGCCTACACAGCAGCGCACATACTACAACCATATATCAACACACTTCAACACTGGTTCACCACAAACTAAACATTACACCTTCCAAGTCCACAGCCACACTCATTACCAGCTGGACATCAGAACACAAGTACACACCACAAATCACTATCAACAATTTGATCATTCCCCCAGCTCCCCCGCCCACGTCAATCAAGAAACATACACACTGATATCACACGGAAATCTATACATTCAATTTAACACAACTTATCTCGCACATCGCTGCCTGGGTGTCCTCAAGAAACCTGCTTTTGAACCCTGAAAAAATTGAAAATTTATTATTTCACCCTCCCAGTATTGCTCCTTGTTCTGTCAACTTGCCTCTCATCCCATAGCCATAATATGGGAGTTGTTCTCGATCCCTTTCTAAAATTATCTCTAAAGTTACCCGCCTCTGTCGTTTCACCTTGCGCCAATTCTACCCTACCCGCTCTTATATTCATGAAGCGTCTGCTCTCTTCCTAGTGAACTTGTTTATTTTTATCGTCTCAACTATTGTAATTCCTTATTCTTTCATCTTCCTAAGAGGTTCATTTGCTCTCTTCTGTCTATCATCAATATTTTGTGTCGTTTCGTTCTCGCATTCCTCCTAAGACACCCACCTCCGCCCATATCCGATAACACGGCTGGCTGCCAGCTCTTTCAAGGATACAACATGAGCTATGTTGTATTGTATGTTAACTCCTCCACACATTTCCCTCGTACTTACTCTCACTTTTTACCTTCTGATCGTCCCATCAGCCGCCGTCCTGTACCTCTTGTTTTCCCTCCCGACGACCACTTACCAAATTGGTCCGCGAAGTCTTTCTATTGTTCTGCCCCCCGATTATACAACTCTCTTTCTCCTCATGTCCTTCGGCATAACTCATACTCTTCCTTTTCCTCTGCGCTGCATAAGTTCCTGCTTTCTCTTCCATCTCCGCTTACATCTCCTTTCAGATTGTATTACTTTTCTAATTCTGTATAGCTCTCGATATTCTCGCCATGTATGCACTCTTACTAATACTACTGCACTTTGGATTTTGTTTTCCTTTGTTTTATTTTCCTTTCTTGTCCTTACGTGTGTGCTAACCATCCTTGTGTGTGAGGTGTGTCAGTGTTTGTATTTATATGTTCATGTATTTGTGGATGTTTTTCAATATCAAAATCTTTCGGTGTTTGTATTCCCTGTTATATTTTGTCCTTGCTAGCTCTTGTTTTTCTTCTTTCTGAGGTCCCGTTTTAAGGTTATTATTACTTTTGTATCCCTTTATCACATGTTTATCGCACCTCTGCTGATTAGTGCGCTATATCAAATACACGGTTTGTTTGTTGTTTGTTGGTATCGTCTTGCATATATATATATATACATCGTCTTGCATATATATATATATATACATCGTCTTGCATATTTATATATGTGTGTGTAATTGCTCATTAACCACCCATTTATTTGATGTGTACTTAAGTACTTCCTTTACTGCCTTTTCTATCCACGTAACGTTACATTATCTGATTAATAATATTTCTGTTATATTCGCATCCGAGTGTATCATTGTCATGTCAACTTATAATTTCCCCTTTTCAACCGGTTGTTCGATTTTTTCGCGAATAGACTCATCCCAACCTTATGTTTTATTTGTGTGTGTTAGAGTGTCGCTGGTGGTGATCAGTGACCAAATGTCATCTAGCATTTTGTCGCTGCAGGGCACGCAGGCGCGTCAGTTCGGCAACTACACGTGTCGCGCCACCAACCAGCTCGGCTCTTCGGCCGCCTACGTCATGCTACACAGTGAGTGGCGCGTTGTGACACTGTGGCACTAGACCTCTTCAAATTTGACTTTTTTCATCAAACTTATGCAAACTGATATTATTCCCATTCTCCAAGGTCTAAATGATCTAAATATGCCAGTTACTTTGATCTTGGACCTTGGCTATGCCTGCCTCAAGAGCCATGTAGTTTTATTGTTGGCGTTCTTCAAAAACGCTGCAAAATTCGGGATATCATGTCATTGTTTTCATTGTAGCTTCCCAGAGGTTGATGATATAGCACTGAAAGTGGTACCAAATGAAAGATAATACAATTTTCTTGCATATGGCGTCAAACACATGAAAACCTGTGTAAATTTTTACTAATTTTAATGCACAAATATAAATATTTTTGATGTTTGGAAAGGATGACATATTATACATACTTTATTTCAAAATGGTACTCTATAGCTATACAGCTTATAGATAATTTCGCAATGTGATGATGATGATGATGATAACACAATGTGTTTGCAAGTTATGAAAGTACAATGATATGCAAATTTATCTTACTACAGGTAAATACAACTGTGATACACGTGTACAATTATGTCTGTCTTGAGATGGGACACTAATAATCAACGTGGTAGTATAATAGCACTGCACTGATACAAATGTTGTGTAAGAAACTGCCAGATAGTACGTCACTAATACATGTATTGTCACTTGTTCAATGTGGTTTTCTTGAAACTGCCAAATTTGTTGCTGTGCTACTCCATAACTTGTAGTAGGCAGTTTCTCTGCTCTGCATCAGTTGTGATCTGAGTCGCGAACTCACTCATCAGTTTCACACCTCTCTCAGCCACATCATTGGTCACTTTCACTGACCTCACAAACTTCTGTGCATTCCTTTAGCTGTCATTGTATTCCCAGGTGTCAGCATGAGTAGTGAGCCAGTCACATTCCACCCCAAGAACATCAAACTGAAAGTGAGAATCTGGCCCTACCAAGTCTGTGAGAACTGTAGCTCCGTTGATAACAGGAAACACTGGCTTGCCTTTCCTGTAGCTATCAGGTTTCTCTGTTTCTGACAGCTTGACTGCGAGCTTCTCCTTTGAAGACTTGGTCATGCTGTCGTGCGAGCTGAACAAGGTGAATGGCACCAGTTCCTGGGTCAGATACCAGCGGTGGTTGTCCATTTTCTTGAGAACAGAGGTCGCCAGTTCATAGTCATGCTGCTGCAGCATGTCCTTCATAAGCTGGAGGTCATGGATGGATGTGTCAGCAGCAGATGTGGTGGTCACCCAGTGGCTGGTGTAGAATAAGGCCAGGAACTTGTTCATCCTCTCCAGCTTGAAGATAGTGTGCTTGTTGTATTTGAGTTCCTTGGAAAAAATGAGAATCTTCATACAGTAAATGTTCCTGGCCATCCAGCGGGCCTGGTGAATGACACCTGGCTTGGCCCAGTGGATATTTCGAGGTGTTTCCTCACCAAGGAGGATCAGGCACAGCTCTGCCACCTCTCTATAATCTGCCCTCGGACTTGCTTTCTCAAGGAAATCTGCTTCAAGGAATCAAGGAAATTTGCTTCCTCAACTAAGCCCAGAACTCTTGGGCAGTCCTTATCCAACTTGTCCCACTTATCTTTCACTTTGATGAACATTCCTTGATTAATTTATTCTTGATGATTCATTCTTTGATTGATGTCAGGACTCTTGACTTTGATGAACACATCCTCCCATGCACCTCCAATTATTACCTCTGATATGTGATGGCGACAAGCGAGGTAGAATACCTTTTTGTCTAGTTTTTTTCAATCAGTTTTGCTGCACCCTTGTTGATGCCACTGTTGCTTGTTGTAGTATCAAATACCAAGCCTACAATGTTGTCTGTGAGACAACATGTTTCTATAAGCTCCAGTGTAGTATTGTACTGCTGGATTCCTGTGGAACTTTCTATGAAGGGCACACCAAGCAGCTTCCCTTCCTCATACTGTGGAGCACCAGAGACGAGCACCGTAAGACTTTCTACTGGTTATGTTTCACCAAGAACATCCCTATTAAGTTTTCCATCCCAGTGTAGAGTGCAGTAATCTGGCGGACTTATCTTGAAGTCATTCATGTAATTTTGGCTCAAGTTTTGACGATTGCTTATCCTTTTGATTCTTGTAGTGGAAGCTGATATAACAAAGTCATCAAGATCCGCGCTCCTGACATCCCCTGTGGTAGGGGGTTAGAATTCTGCCGCCGTAGCTGCCGCGTGTCGTAAAGGGCGACTAAAGGCAGACATGTCTGGTCAGGTTTCGGCCTGCTACTGGTAACATGTAACCCGGTACAACCAACCGCATGGTCGGAATGTCGGCGACTAATCCGGCCCCCCATTGGCTTATGCCAGTGAGGAGGGTGGCCAGACACCCAGCAGGAAGAAAAACAAGACCTGTCAAAGGGCGGATGAGCTGTTTAGCAGCCAACGGCCATCTGGAAACCCTCCATCGTCGGATCGGCAAACAGGATCCTGGCCGCTGAGTGTCACGTCGCCCGGGGTATAGTGGTGGCGTGACGCAACACTCGTCTTTGGCCTGCGCGTTGAACCCCGACGGGGCCGCTGTGTGGCTCCTCGACAGTGGAGAGAATAGTCCGACGCCGGCACGGGTGGCCGGATAGGGCTCAAGAGGGTCAAGGGTGAGGTGCCTGGTGCTCGAGGGGGGTCCCGCCCGGTGCAGTGTCCGCCGTTTGCAGTGGGGCTGCAGATGCTGAGTCCAGATGGACCGGTGGCGGTCACTGATCCGGGCCCGGCGCTGTAGCTCCCGCGGACTCGTACCGGGCGGAGCTCGCAGCGAGCTCAGGATATTCGGTGCCCGTACAGCGCGCACCACCACTGGCTTGGCATCCCATGCTGGCTCTGCCCGTCCCCCCAGTAGGGCCCCGTGCAGAGGTGGGTGGTCGTGCGCGCAGAGACAAACACACAATTCATGGCGTCAAAAACTACAACCACCCCAACTGCTGGTCGTCCATCGGGCGATCGGCCACGGCCGCCGAAAGGTAGTCGTACATTGAGACACGACCAGGACGACACTCGTGTTGCTCCGACTCCGATGGTGTTGGTGTTTGCCAGCACCGATGAGAAAATAAAACTGTCTTCATTGAACCCGTTCCGTCGCATGGACGGTTTCAAAAACATTGGCGACGTGCCTGTTGAGACCAACAGACAACGTGATGGATCGTTGATGGTTAAATACGGCACTGAGACGGCAGCAACCCGCGCGATAAAGGCAACTACGTTCCGTTATCGCGTAGGTACGGGCGAAAATACGCGTTGGGTGAGCACCCCCATCTCGGTGTGTGCGCACTCGACAATGAACCACGCCAGAGGTGTTCTGTTCTGTCGTGCGCTAGAGGGCGTCGATGATGAAGAGATTTGCGACGGATTGGCATCACAGGGTGTCATCCGCGTGGAGCGCATCGTCCGACGGCGTGAGGGTAGCGAGGTGCCAACGCACTCTTTCTTCGTCACGTTTGACGAAGTTTCGGCGAGGCGCGTGCTGTATATCGCAGCTCGCATCCATCAGGCCCGTCCTTTGTCGGCGTCGTCACGAAGTCGGCTCAGCCTCCACAGTCTGTCGACTCGTTTCTGGAGAAGCTGACTGTGGGAGACTTCTTGAAGCTGGCGGGACGAATGGGCTTGTAGCTGGTCGTACCTGAGGTTGACAAACATGAGCATGAACCAACACCGGTTGATCGGCGGCCTGAGGAGGCTGCCGTGTCGCGGTCGCCAACGGCCGCACCCCAGCGGTCCCAGGCTTCCGCGACCCAGCGGCCTCAGACGGCCGCAACCCAGCGGCCCAAGGCGGCCGCTCCCCAGCAGCCTGAAGAGGCTGCTGAGCGGCGACCCCAGCGTGTCGCCGATCGGTCAAGTCAGCCTCGCCGAGGAGTGACCGGCGAGCATATCCCGGTCACAAAGCGAGCGCGGTCCCTGCATCTCCGCGCTCGGCGGTTGCTATCGCACCGCCTTCCGCACACGATGGAGCGACTCCCACCACTGCCATGGAGGTGGAGAGTTCCTCTAAGCGGAAGCTCTCGGCCTTTCCAAGTGGGTCCCCACCCGACGCGGAGAGAGGACGATCGGCCAAGCGATGCGATTAGGTACCTGTGCTACCTGGTTTTTAGTGTATATGTGCCTTTTTAACGGGAGTATCTATTTGTATTTTATTCTACTATATTTATTTTTATGTCCATTTTACAATGGAATATTAGAGGTATTAGACCGAATTTTTATGATTTACTGCATATTTTACACTCCCGACAACCATCGATTTTAGCAATACAGGAGACTAAACTGTTAACTTCTTCGTATTTTAGTATTCAGGATTTTAATGTTTTAGATATGATAATCCCAGCTCGACTATAGCCCATGGTGGGGTTATACTGGCTATTCGCACCAGTGTACCCTGTCGCCGCCTGCATATTCAGTCACATTTGCAGGTGGTTGCGGTTCGGTGCTGGCTCGGTGGTAGGGAGGTGAGTGTGTGCTCATTGTACCCGCCGCCCGGTCGCCCGTTCCCAAGGGCTGACGTCGAGTTTTTAATCAGTTCACTTTCACCCCCTTTTTATGTGTTAGGCGATTTTAATGCTCACAGCCCTTTTTGGGGTTGTGATGCATATTGTAGCCGTGGTTTTATTATGGAGGATATTTTAACTGTATTAGACATAGGTATTTTAAACACAGGCACATATACGCATTGTACCATGCCATCGGGAAGCATGTCCGCTCTTGACCTCAGTCTGTGCAGTCCCAGTCTGCAGGCATCCACGAACTGGACCGTTGAGAACAGTCTGTATGGGAGTAACCACTTCCCTATATGGATCTGTCTCAATGAGGTACCTAGGTTTGGAACACGTCCACCGAGATGGAATTTCAAACGAGCTCATTGGGTCCGATATGATTGCTTGACACTGGAAGCCAGGGGCAACCCCACACTTCGAAGATTCACTTAACTTCACTTAACCCCAGCGTCGAAGATTTTACTGAGACCATTGTCACCTGTGCCAAACAGAGCATTCCGCGTACGACATCGCGTCCCCGGCGGCGTCCTGTTCCTTGGTGGACAGACGCGTGTTGTGCGGCGTTGCGAGAGCGACGTCGTTGCTGGGGTCGCTTCCGGCGCAACAGCACGGTGGCAAACATGCTTTGCTTTCGCCACTCTCGCGCACAAGTTCGATGGACCTTTCGCGAGGCGAAGCGGGCCTCGTGGGTGTCCTATGTGTCCAGCATTAATCGGCATTGTCCTATATCCACCATATGGGACCGTATAAAACGCATCTCTGGGAAGTACCGTCCCACTCCACTGCCTTCTCTGAAGATCAGTGGCGTAGACCTGATAGATCCGGAGCATGTTGCTGACGAAATTGGCCGATATTTAGCGGAGCGCTGTCGTGAAAACGTAGACGACCCTGACTTTGCGGCGATCAAACAGCAGTGCGAGAGATCACCCGTTGATTTCTCCACCAGCTGTCAGCTGCCAATCAACAGCGATTTTTCTGCATCTGAGCTGAGAACAGCCTTGCGGCCCTGATGCCCTTGAAGGCCCGGCCCGGCCCTTGAAGGCCCTGATGAGGTGCACAACCTCATGCTGAAACGTCTGTCGCCCGCAGTGCTGTCCACCTTGCCGCAGGTTTTCAATGATCTGTGGAATGGTGGGCAGTTTCCGACCTCCTGGCGACGGGCAATCGTGATACCCATCATGAAACAGGGCAAATCGGGCGATCACCCGTCTGACTATCGCCCGATATCGCTGACCTCCAGTCTCTGCAAACTGTTTGAAAAAATGGTTTGCGAACGGTTGGTATGGTATCTGGAACGCGGTCGGCTGTTCAATGATGCTCAGTGCGGGTTTCGCCAGGGTCGCTCAACGTTAGACCACTTGGTGACTATTGACTCTCGCGTACGTGAAAGTTTCACGCGAGGTCACCACGTCGGGGCGATATTCTTTGACATCGAAAAGGCATATGACACCACATGGCGACATGGTATTCTTCGCAAACTGCATCGTTGTGGTGTCAGAGGCAACATGGGGAGGTTCGTACACAATTTCCTTTTGCACCGCACATTCTGTGTGCGTGTGGGGAACTCCCTGTCTCGTTCGTTCCATCAGGCAGAAGGCGTTCCACAGGGTAGTGTGCTCAGCGTGGCCCTTTTTGCCATAATGATCAACGACATTGACAATCATTTGCCTCCCTCGATTGGACGGTCTCTATTTGTGGACGACTTCGCCATATGGTGTTCTTCCCGCAGCACTGTTGCTGTCCAGCGTCAACTGCAGCTGGCGGTGAATAAAATAGAGACTTGGGGAACGCGTAACGGCTTCCGCTTCTCGTCGGCCAAAACGGTCGGTGTACACTTCTGCCGCCATCGAGGTGCCTGCCCTGACATGGAAGTGGAATTGTACGGCAGTGCTGTCTCATTCCAACGCACGGTTCGGTTTTTAGGGGTCACGTTGGACTCGCGCTTGACCTACACCGACCATATTTCACAGCTGAGAACCACATGTCTAAAGGCACTGAATGTGCTGATGACTGTTTCCCGCATGCGGTATGGAGCAGATCGACAGTCCCTTCTCCTTCTGTACCGCTCGTTAGTCAGGTCGCGTCTCGATTACGCAAGCATCGTATATGATCTGGCTTCGGAGTCAGCAAAAAGCCGGTTGAATGTCGTACACCACGCAGGGATACGCATTGCCACCGGCGCGTTTCGCACGTCGCCAATCGTCAGCCTCCTCGTTGAGGCTGATGAGGCTTCGCTGGCGCTCCGTCGTCAAGAGCTGGGCATGCGTTATTCTTGCAAGCTGGCAAGCACCCATGAAAACCCCGCGTATGACGTGGTATTTTCCCAGCATGTGCCTGAGCAGCAGCACCTTCCAGGACCTCAGTGTTCTGTGCTGTTTTGCAGCAAAATGAAGGCTCTGCTGGAGTCATGCGGGATAGGTGCTAACGACGTCCTCAGACAAGAATACACGGCGGAGTCACCCTGGGAATTGGTCACACCCGAGGTTGACGTCTCGCTAGCAGCTCTGCCGAAACACCGTACAGTGCCCAGTGTGCTTCGCTCAAACACACTGGAGCGAATTCTTTCTTACGGGCGGTATACTGCCGTGTACACTGATGGATCTAAGTCGGCCAGTGGTGTGGGTTGTGCGTTTGTAAGTGGAGGTACGTGCCGATCGAGCACGCTGCCACCGAGCGCCTCCATTTACACGGCTGAACTTCACGCTATCCTGCTGGCCCTGGTTTTTATTCGCTCATCTTCTTTTTCATTGTTTTCAGTTTTATCTGACTCCCTTAGTGCTTTAACTTCATTATCGTCTTTCTCCTTACATCCTCTTATACAGAGGATTTTTATCTCTCTTGACATCATCCACCACCAGGGCAAGCGTGTAAAGTTCTGCTGGATTCCTGTCCATATTGGTATTTTGGGCAACGAGCGAGCTGACAGAGCCGCAAAGAGAGCTGCTGAACGAGACTTTTATTCATTTTATTTTAACTTTCCCATTCCGTATTCGGACTTTTATCCTATTATACATCGTTTTATCCGTTCTCGCTGGCAGCTCTCCTGGGACGAATGTGGTTCTAACAAATTAAAAGCTGTGAAGCCCGAAATCGGACATTGGATGTGCTCTTGTCGCCGGAAGAGGTCCGAGGAAGTGGCGCTCTGTCGTCTGCGTGTGGGTCACACGTACGATACGCATCGCCATCTTCTACTCGGACAACCTTAAACCACGTGCAGCGCATGTAATGCACGTCTCTCCGTGCAGCACATCCTGGTGGAATGTCCATCATTCTCAGAGGCGCGTCAACGTTTTCTTGGATCCGTTCGGACTATTCAAGATGTTCTCGGACAGGAGCAATCGGCGGTCATTGAGGGCCGCATTTTTGAGTTTTTACGGCTTTTGCCTTTTATAATTATTTATTGAGTTTTATTTCTTGACTTTCACATTCATTTTGTTCACTATCACACTTATTTATTTCATCATTCCATTCCTCATGTCCATCATTTTAGGGTGTTTGGGCTGTGAATAGACTGGGGGGTACCGTATGGTCCCAGAGGCCGGTGCACCCCATAAACACTAATAACTAACGAACAGTGGTCAGTTGTTGTTGACACAGGAAGTTGACAGTTGACAGTTGTTGTGGGAGGACGTGTGCGATCGAGCTCCGAATTTACAGGCGATTTTTGATAGTTTTTAGAGGTTTTAGTGAGTTAATTTTTCGTGGACGTGTATAGTGTGTTCTGTGCTTCAACCTCTCATTCGGCCCTTTGGCAGTGGAGGAGTGGTGAGCCGTTGAAGGCCAAAACCTGAGGCAGGATTTTAGGATTTTGAATATTTTTAATCGTTATACAGCAAAACATTTTATGCTTCAATTGCAGAGGAAAAATTTGTGGTAATCTCTCGTGACTTTGAAATCGATGGCGCTTCTACTCTAAATTCCATTTGGTAGATAGATTTAGATTTAATAGACACAATCACATCGGTCATTGCGGCGATCAAATTTGCCACACCCCTGCCAGCGATCAGCGAGCCTTGGCCGGATGAATGAATGGGATGTGTGCGGTGACACGGGCCCGTGCCGACACAGACATGGAGCCCTTCTGTGTCGTGCCTGCCTGGTGTTCTTTGAGCGATATCAGTACAGCGACAGGAGCAGCATCGTATGCAGACGAGGAGGAGGATGTGCCGTGTCGTCGAGCCGTTCCTGCACTGCCTGCCGGCTGGAACGTTGCCTAGCCATCGGAATGAACATGGTCGGGCGAGATCGACCGGCTTCGGCGGATGAAAACATTCCTCTTTCACTACAGTCGTCTTCGTCAGACGCTGTCAGCGTGCCGGCCTGCGGCTCGTGCGGATTGGCAAACGACAGGAAGCGCACGGTAGCGTGTGCCATGTGTCAGCGGCCCTTCTACCTCACCTGCGTTGGACTGACGCGCGCCCAGGCCACCGAATTACCTGTTTGGCACTGTGACGGCTGCCTGCGGGAGGAAGCTTTGGAGGATCCCGCTGTGTCGGACGACTCGGAAGCGCCACTTGACCATGCAGCTGCACTGGCGGAGCTCCGCTCAAAAACGCGAGTTATGCAGCACATTCCACGAGGCCTGCGGCATCGGGTGGCATCCGACCTCACCTGCCTGATCTCTGCGGCGCTCCAGCAGCGTTCGGTATCCTCCTGGTGGCGCATCATGTCCTACGCCTACGTCGGTCCCATGGCTAGCACCGCGGCGGCAGACACCGATACGTTGACCCGCAGGAGACGGGAAGCCAGTCAACCTGAGTCCTCCGGCGACGCGTTGGCCCGCCAGGTGAAGAGCAAATGTGTGGACGGCGACATCCGCGCCGCGCTGCGTTTGCTCACCACATCTGACAGTGTCGCGTCACCGAGTGAAGAGGTCGCTGAGGCGCTACAGGCCAAACATCCTCCCGCCCCAGAGGGAGAGGAACTTCCTCGTTGCCCAGACGACCTGCTCCGCATAACGGTGGACGCCAACGACGTACAGCTGGCCATCTGCGCTTTTCCGACGGACTCGTCTGCCGGCCTCGACGGCATCAGACCGCTGCACCTACGCCAACTGGTGTCGCTAAGGACGGCTGAGGCCGGTCGCCGGTTGCTTTCCGCCCTCGGCGCCCTCTGTAACTGCGCCATTGCTGGAGAAATCCCATACCTCGCCCGAGCGACATTCTACAGCGCCCGACTCGTGGCTTTGCGCAAGAAGACCGGTGGTTTGCGTTCAATTGCGGTGGGCGGTGTCTACCGCCGCCTGGCCAGCAAGTTGGTGGCGAGGCGCTTGAACGCTGCGGCCGGCACCCAGTTCAAACCCGGCCAGCTTGGTATCGGCACGCCGCTCGGCTGTGAGGCTGCGGTCCACGCCACCCGAGAGTTCGCCGCCAGACACGTGGGTCGAGACTACACCATCGCAAAGCTGGATATCAGCAACGCCCTCAACTCGGTGTCCAGGAGGGCTGTACTGGACGCGGTGTACGGCCGATTTCCCGCAGCAGCGGCGCTCGTCTCACAGGCGTACTCGCAACCGACGCCGCTTTATCTGGGCACCACACGCATTTGGTCAAGCCGTGGCCTTCAACAGGGTGATCCCCTCGGTCCCCTGCTCTTTGCCCTTGCGGTGGACTCAGTGGCGCGGTTGGTAAGAGCGCCGTTAAACGTTTGGTTTCTGGACGACGCCACACTCGGCGGGCCAACGGACGTCATTGCTGCCGATGTGGAAATGTTGGTGTCAGCCCTCAGCGCGATTGGCCTAGAGCTCAACGTCGACAAATGCGAGCTAACCAGTCTGGCGCCAGCCTGCGAAGTCAGAGGAACTTCGACCCCCTCTGGCAGCCAAGGACGCATCGACCCTGCGGAGCAACCATGCTCCCGCCTAGCGCGCGCAGACGCCACACACCGCGCGGGTCTTTCAACGCCGGGAAACGGGATGGCTGAGATGCTGTTTAGTGTAGCAACGGAGACGCCGCTGCAAAAGCTTACTCTGCTCGAAGCGTCTGTCCAGCAGGGTGGTGTCAGGGCTGCGCTGGAGAGAATACAGACCACAACTCGTCTGCTGATCGAGCGAACAGCGCACATCGGCAGTCATGCGGCCCTATTTTTCCTGTCCCGCTACGCATCGGTACCACGGGCCACATATTTGATGCGGGCCGCGCCTGTTTACGTAGCAGAGGAGGAGCTTGGCCGCATCGACCTGCTGATGCGAGTTGCCATCTCGCGCAGTTGCAACATCCAGCTTGATGACAACAGCTGGACGCAGGCGTAGCTACCCGTGCGTTTGGGAGGAGTGGGCGGGCGACGCATGGCGGACGTGGCGCTGCCAGCCCATATCGCTTCGCTGGAAGCCACAGAGGAGATGGTCCGTCAGATCAACGGCCGCGAAAGCGGCGGCAGACCAGCCTCCTTGACGTCGGCCATCAGCGACTTCGCAGAGCGGCAGTGCCCCGACTACAAACCGGAAGTGCTTCCCACCCAGCGCCACTTGGACGAGCTAGCGTCCACCCGACGCTACCAGCGCCTCCTGACTCTGCCCAACCAGGTGGACCGCGCTCGGCTCCTGGCTGCAGCCGCCCCGCACAGTGGAGCGTGGCTGTCGGCGCTGCCGGTCGCTAATCTCGGTCTCCTGCTGCCGGACGAGGCTGTCAGAGTCGGGGTTGCCCTGCGCCTGGGTGTGGCAGTTCAACAGCCACACAGGTGTCGATGCGGCACCATGACTGATAAGCTCGGTCACCACAATTTATCCTGCCACCGCGATCCAGGCCGTCTGCCGCGTCACAGCGCTCTGAATGATGTCATCTTCAGGAGCCTGGCGTCGGCGGGCCTCACGGCAATCCTGGAGCCGTGTGGCCTGGACCGTGGTGACGGGCGAAGACCGGACGGCATCACGTGCTACCCCTTCCGACGCGGCAGGATGCTATGCTGGGACGCCACCTGCACCAGCACCTTCGGCAGCACCCACGTGGTAGAGAACGCCGTGAGACCCGGAGCGGCGGCACGGGCGGCCGAGGACAGGAAGCGGCGCAGGTACGCTGCCATCGGCCGCCAATACGGGTTCCTGCCGCTCGCCGTGGAGACCAGCGGCGTAATGGGGGAGGCACTGGATGATCTCGTGCGAGAATTGGGTCGTCGCATGACGGAGCGATCAGGAGAGCCGCGAGAAGCCACTTGGCTCCGACAGCGCATCGGCCTGGCCGTTATCCGTGGCAATGCGGCTGCTGTGTGTATGTTACTTATGTGTGTGTGTTTATATTAGTATGTGTTAAAATACAGTGTGTCTTGTGTATAAAAAAAACACACACACATAATACACATACATACACATACAGATACTACCAATACTACAGATACTACTGGTTTAGAGTGAAGTGCGAACTGGTCAGTTTTTTGTCAAGTGTGATTTGCGCAGCCATTTTGTGTTGATCACTCGGATGATTCTGCAATCATTCTGGATATTTTGCTGCTGTCAGAGGTTTGGTTTTGTTGATTGGTTCAGTAAAATATACACATGTGATCGTTTCTCGTGTGGTCTTCGCTTCGTTAAATGTCTTATATATATTTGCATACCATCATAGTTATAAATCAACAGAGGTGGGCACTGTTTAGCTTTGTAGCTGCTAGTGTTTCGCTTTTCGTATAAATTGATTGTTTAAAATTAGGTTATTGATTATGAAATATTCATTATGTAACTCATTAGAGACTACATATAACAGAAAGCATTACAGATCTCGAGTAGTTCAGTGGTTAAGGCGCAACAGGTTTGAGCGCGTCGCCGGCATAGTGGGTCTCAAGCTGAACCGCACCAAGTCGGAGGTGATGCACATCGGAGACGACAGTGGGACCAGCAGTGTGAGCACGCTCGACGGCGCTGAACTGGATGTGTGCACTAATTTTAAATACTTAGGATGCCAAATTATGAGCTCCATAAGTGCATACCGGCACAGACGGAGACTGGCGTGGGTGGCAGCACGTCGTCTCAACACACTGGCTAGGTGAAGCGGCACCAGTAGTGAAATTGCAGCTGTTCAAGGCGTGCGTGCAGAGCGTGCTGCTGTACAGCGGTGAGTCATGGACAATGACCCAGTGTCTCGCTGATGAGGTCGACGCTGGTCACCGTGCACTGCTGCGGTATGCCGTCGGTGTTCGTTATCCTCAGACCATGTCAAACGACGATGTGTATACCATCTCACAGTGTCGACCCGCCACTCACACCCTTCGTGCCAGCAGACTGAGACTGTTCGGTCACACTGCCCGGCGACCTGAAACGCCTCTGGCTCTGGTGCTGCACCCACAACATCAACCAACTGATCCTTTCAGACGCGGCGGCGCCCTGAGGCGGACGTTCGTGACTCAACTGATGGATGACATGATGAACAGCATCAACATGTCTGTCGACAACGCCTGGAGGATGGCTCAAGATAGACATCAGTGGGCAAAAGCCATTCGGTCTATGTCATATTATAGTGCAATATAAATGTATTCCTTGTGTGTGTGCGTGTGTGTGTGAGAGTGTGTGTATGTGTGAGTGAGTGATATATATTAAATGAAAAATTATGTCGTATAGTAATTGGAATTGACGTGAGTGTATGTGTACACCGAATTAATGCCTGATTTTTATTTTATTTTGTTTTTATTTTTTCCAGAATGTACAATATGTCTGGCGTGTATGTGCGCTGTGTTAATGTGTGGTGATGGCTCGCCGGTCTTACTTTTACCAAGCTCGCGGTTCGAATCCTGACTCGCGCGCGAATTTTGATACCCGTTTGATTTAACTGGGAGGCAGTGCTGTAGATTGGTTCATAGCAGGACGTGTCATATAGTCATAGTATGACGCGCTTAAAACACCAATTAATATTAATAATAATAAATAAAATCAGCAATAGCTTCAGGTAATATGAAAGGCTTATTTCATCACAGAGTTGTTGATGCTTTTTTGTTTGCGCCCATTATGATGTATTATCATGAAATTCCTTGAGCTGTGTTCCGGGGTGCGAAAGGAATTATGACCGATAGTCTAAATTCAGCATGTTCTCATTCCCAGAAAACCAAGAACTGAACAACAAATGACAGATGGCTATAAAACGTGGCATGGAATTATCCTAGCACACCGGAGCACCTATCATATTAGCATCATAGGGATTGTGTGAATCACGCTTAAATCATGTATTGCTTCAAATTGTTTGTGTTTTTATGGAGATTAGGCACATAATCCAGTGTGATCATGCTCGAATTTATTGATCATCGTACGGTTTTCACTCAAAGCTGTTCGTGCATCGACTATTGAAGTACAAAATATTAAACGTGTGCTGAATATTAGGGGTGATTTTGCGGTGTTAGCTCTTAGATCATTGGGTGGTACAAATAATCCTGATTTCTCTGAAGATAGTGCTCATTTTATTTAATAATATTGCGTTGGTGGGCTTTTTGTAATGTAATGACACCGTATAAGACTCCAGGTTGATAAATGTTTATTCTCATCCGTTGACTGATTCAGCTATGGATTCAGCCAGGCCTTTGTTTTTGGAGCGTTTCATGAGATGGTTGGATGGATGAATGTCAGACAGGAATATGGTCGATTTGACTAGAGACATGTTGGCTATGTATCACACATTACATATCACACAACATATGCGTTCTGTGAGGTCACGAAGTATTGTATGAATGAGTTGGGATTGTCGTGCATTATCACATCGATTAATATTTATTTATATTGATTTCATTAGGCAATATTGATTTGAAACATTTCACGTGTTCTGTGGAATATGTTCGTGATATTTTTAATGATGTTGCTGAACGTATCATCTTTCGTTTATGAAATGCTTATATTTCTCATCCTCATCATACAGTGATCGTATATTCTTCAGGTTATTGTTGTTTTTCTATTCTCAAAAACAGGATTGTGATTCATGTAAAATCATTTTCGCTACGCCAAGTGAAACCATATCATCCGAGAAATATTCGTATCTGACAGAAATTGGTCGCCGAAGTCTGTTTTATTCTAGTGACGTTGGAAATTTTTTTTTGGGTTAAACTGTGCAGAAGTATATTAGGTATGATAAAGTGTGTATTATTGAAAGCCAGCGCGATGATAGGTGTCATGCACTAGAAAAACTGAGTGATTGCGGTGTTATGCTTGTTTACTTGTACTGTTCTCAACATCGTAATTTACAATTTGTTGCAGAAAAATTGTGTGCACCGTTGTAAATGTTCTTGTGAACAATCATTATTGTGGCAGAAATTCATCTACTATTAATTAGAAACAATTGAAGCGAAAACGTTCCACATTGTCTCGTGTATAGTGGTTGCATGTTTGTGCTCTGACTGTTTTATGCCTGTGTGGTTTTATAATACAGTGATACCTCGGCTCACAAACATAATTGGTTCCCAGAAAGTGTGCGTAAGGCGAAAAGTTCGTCTTCCGATCATTTATTTTCCATAAGAAACAATACAAATCAGAATAATCCGTTCCCAGGTCCCCATAAAACATAATTTTCTACTAAATAAGCCTTAAGACTACAAAAATACCTTATTTTATGTATAATAAATTTTTTATTGTATTGTAATTAAAGAAATATACGAAAATAATGAAAGAAACGAATTGTAATCAAAGAAACGAATTGTAATAACTGAAATGAGAGGGAGGGAGGAAGTTACTGTTTGGAAGGAGAGTCAGCTTCCATAAGCACTGTAGGTAGCTCAACCTCCGGCGTGGCTTCTCTTCTTTGCTTCTTAGAAGGAGACTCTTTATCCTTTTTGCTGACTAGAAACCTCTTAATTGACACCTGTTGCTTTCTCAGTTGTATGGTTTTACGAAACTGAGGCATCACATTATCATTCATCATGTCGAGGATTCTCATAGCCACAGTCTTTTCTGAATGATACTGCTCGATAAAAGCCTGCACATCACTCCACTTAGCTAGCATGGTCTTGATGCTCTCACTTGATGCTGCAGCCATCTCCTCGTCCTCAGATGACAACTCCTGAATGGCTTCCTTCTGCTTGTCCTCTTCAAGGCAAATCAAATCCTGTGTGTTGAGGACCTCATTATGGTCAGCAACAAGTTCCTCGACGTCATCTGCATCCACTTGGAGTCCCATGTTCTGTCCCATGGAAACAATGTCGTTAACAACAACAGACTCTTGAGAATCAAGTCCTTCAAAATCCCTCTGAAGAATGCATGCGGGCCACAACTTCTTCCATGCTGCTTTCAAAGTTCGAAAGGTAACATCATGCCAAGCTTTTTCTATCAGTTGAACACAATGATACACATTGAAATGGTCCTTCCAATAATCCCTAAGGGATAGATCGGTGTCATTGGTCACGTGAAAGCACAGAGTAAATATAGCCTTAGTGTAAAGCTTCTTAAAGCTTGCGATCACTTGCTGGTCCATGGGCTGCAGGAGGGGGCTTGTGTTGGGAGGGAGAAATTTGACTTTGATGAATTCAAGATCACCTTGAAGTTCCTCCTCCAAACTTGGTGGATGCGCTGGGGCATTGTCAAGGAGAAGAAGACACTTAACAGGGAGTCCTTTCTCCTCGAGATATTTCCTCACTGAAGGAGCGAAAACATCATGTATCCAGTCCATAAACAGGAGACGAGTAACCCAAGCTTTGGTGTTGGACTTCCACATTACAGGAAGCTTGGATTTAACTACCTGATTTTTCTTGAAGACCCTTGGGTTTTCTGAGTGATAAACCAACATTGGTTTTATCTTACAGTCGTCAAAGGCATTGCCGCACATCAGGAGGGTTAACCTATCTTTCATAGGCTTATGCCCAGGGACGGACTTCTCTTCCTGTGTAATGAAAGTCCGCTTAGGCATCTTTTTCCAAAAAAACCGGTTTCATCAGCATTAAACACTTGATGAGGAACGTAACCTTCTTATTCCACCATCTTGAGACATGATTCCTTGTACGCTTCGGCAGCTATATCATCAGAACTGGCTGCCTCACCATGACGAATGACACTGTGAATCCCTTTACGACGCTTAAACTTATCGAACCATCCGGGACTAGCCTTGGAATCATCAATCGATGACGAACTTCCAGCTTGCATCTAGATGATATCCGAGTGAAGTTGCCGTGCTTTCTCGGCGATGATACTCTCACTCACACTGTCACCTGCTAGCTGCTTTTCATTTATCCAAATCAACAGAAGTTTTTCAACCTCTTCTATTGCCTGAGACCGTTGCTTAGACAACACAGAAACACCCTTAGCCACACACGCACCCATAAAAGCTTCCTTGTTCTTCAGGATGGTAGCAATAGTAGACTTAGCGTACTGGTACTGGGACGCTAAGTCACACAAACGCACACCTCGTTCGTGTTTTTCAATGATCTCCTTCTGCTCGATCGTAATTTTCTTTATTATTTTCTTAGGCTTAACACTTGCCTGTGGTGGGGTCTTTTTCGGACCCATAATAGCAAAACTACACTCAATATGGTCCAAAATATCTATCAAAGACAAACCACGTGTGTACTCGACGAAAGGCGGTGACGAACTGGGACCCCGTGAGCGTGTGTAAGCTTCTCGTGGCCGCCACCGTGGCGTTGTTCGACCGCGTAGTTTGGTTCGTCCGCCGAAAACTAGTTCGTCAGCCGAGACTATATGCTCGCGAATTTAATGTTCGTGAGGCGAAAAGTTCGTGAGCTGAAGCGTTCGTCAGCGGATGTATTTCTGTATATTCAATTGTTAGTTTTACAAATGTGTTTGAAGCTTTTTATGTTAGTAACATGAGTTTTCAAGTTAGTTGAGCCGAAAGCCAGTCAAACACCCACACTAACACTAAGTTCTAATAGCAACGCGTATCGCCCGTACTGTCAATGGCCAATGATCGATGACGTCATACTTTCGTGAAACGGCTTGTATCTAGGTGGCGTTGATACTACACACATACTACTCACATGTACACACATAATACACACATACATACCCCTAATACACATAGCAAGTTATTAACGATTGTGTGTGTGTGTGTGTGTGTGTCAGAGGTGGCCAATCCAGTGTGTCCCCCGGCGTGTGATATTCGCAGTCGCCTGACGGAGTATAGCGACGCCGGGCGAGTCGTGCCCGCTGTCTGTGTGTTTGTTCTGATGACTGTCTCAGCTCTGCTGTGACACTGCCCTACATATATATATATATATATATATATATATATATATATATATATATATATATATATATATATATATATATATATATATATATATATATATGTGTGTGTGTGTGTGTGTATTATCAATATCCGTCCATGTGCACTTGTACAGCCGTTGTGTCGATGGCCAAATCGTGTTTTAATGGTTTTCTCATCAACTGTGTATATCCACCATTTCATAGACGTTGTACATGTCAGCCTCGCGGCTCATGTTTGTTTTACTTCAAATTTGTATTTTTTATGTTTCACGCCGTTTGTTAGACTGTCCTTGTCACATTTCAGCTGAGAATCGCTGCGTCCAGTTTGCTTGTTGTTTGCTCGTTTATGCCGGTCTATTATGGCGCTTGGTTTTGTCATGTCACTGCATGCCATATCAGCATGTAGGAGCCGTGCCCATGCAGTGTTTTATCTTGAAATGATGGGCATGCTTCACGTAGAATTACAGCTACATTCCGCCCTTGGCATTGTTTCATGCGGTTTTCATCAGCTTTTGATTGACAACTTTTTCATTTTACTGGTGTCATTTTATTTCGCGTGTGTAATGCAGTATAGGGCACATTTGTGTGCGCCATTTAGGCACGTTTGCAAATACAGTTTTCGACGAGTTAGATGTTTAATGAGTGTATGTGGGTATATGTGAAAGTACAGGGGGTCCGCGATATTCGACCGTTCACCATTCGACAGCGTCTAATTTATACCCCAAGTCTCATGGTTTGACAGAAAAACTTTGACATTCAAGTCTCGCGCGCCACCATTCTGATTCAAATATCGTGCGCCTCCCTCCCGACATTGACCTGCGCTCCGCCGCCACACATCGCGCCTCAGTCTCGCACCAGCCGTCGGCGTGGTAAGGCGCTCAGCTGCTCCACCTCCATCATGCCGCGCAAATCTACATCCGCCCCCACACCTAAGAAATACATTTTTCTGTATCTCAAAGATAAGATAGAGCTTACAAGGAAATGTGAGGTAGGTATAACTCACTCAGACATAACAGCGGAAATGGGTGTCCCAAGGTCTATAGTGTCAACAATTTGGAAGAACAGGGACAATTATCGCCAGGCAGCTACTTCAACATCATCTACAACAACTCTTGTTCTTTGTGCCGCAAGGGACTCCCGGCTCAACACTATGGAGGACATGTTGATCAAGTTTGATACCCCGGGCGACGTGACACTCAGCAGCCAGGATCCTGTTTGCCGCTCCGACGGGGGAGGGTTTCCAGATGGCTGTTGGCTGCTAAACAGCTCATCCGCCCTTTGACAGCTAGATGCCATTCCAGAGTGGAAGAAAGCTTATCCATAGACACCTTGCTTTGGCCGCCATTGGTCGCCACTTAATCACCCACGCAGTTCGGGCAGAGCCAAAACAACTTGTGCTTCTTGACGGTCGTGTGTGCCGTTGAAGAAAGAGTATAAGAGGCATAGGCAGTGGCATAGAATGAGACATGCAGAATTTGTGTGTATAATAAGGGCTTCAACAAGTTTTGTACCTCCCAAACCCGAAATGGAACCCGCAATATAGAATGATTTACCTGACTGATATCCTGCACGACTCAAACTCGATCACCTCCAATCGCTGATAGAATACAAGCACAAAATACGCATAATATATTACAACACAACATACAACACAATATACATTTAAAAAATAACAAAAATATATATTATACTAACACTTTCATACATGAAACACTGAACGCTCAATATCGCTTTATCCAATATTTCATACACTGTTGCAGACAATAGACTGTTGCAGACAAACCTCACAGGTGCAGTTTTGACCCAGCTAGCTCTATCAAATATTTTTGAAAATCTCCATACAAATTTGGTTATACAAATTGTGGCATTAGTTTGGACGCCACTGAATGCTCTAGAACGTTCGAGTGACGTTGTTGTCGAGTGGCGTGCGGTGTGACATAGCGGTTAATTTGAGTCCAGTGGTGCGAGGTATGACATCGCACGTTACTGCGTGCTGATTGGCTGTGCAGCGTGAACGAACGCGAGTGCAGTTGCCTTAACAATTGTCGGGTATTCTGTAGGTGGCCTACGCCTAGTACGTGTCGCTGCCGTGTTTCGAGAAGATGTTTGCTCGAGTGGACGAATTCTCGTCGTGTGCACAGTGGGCTGTGCGAAAGGTGAGAGGGCTTTGCCCGATTTCTCGTTGCTTGTTTACAACCTATTTCGGCCATATGGCTGAGGCCGTTGGCGGGGGCAAACGCGAGTTTGTCGAAGGGGGTTCCGACAGTGAATCCGATGACTTCGGTCAGGGAGGTCAGAGACCCGAGCAGAGGGCCGCAGGACCCGTGGTAGATATTGGTCAGTTGGCCAACATTTTAATGCAGGCCCGAGGGCCGATCCTTGAAAGGATAGGGCGGGCCCTACCGCGTTTCGGTGGTGACGTCACTCTTGACGTCACTGAGTGGCTGGCCGACCTCGAGCAGCTATGCCGTCTCCAGCAGGTCGACCCTTGCGAAATGGTCGGACATATGCTGGATGGGAGCGCGCGCCGGCTCTACCGGCGCATGCTCGTGGGCGACGCCTCACAGTGGGCCGTGGTGAAAGCCACGCTAGTTTGGCGTGCCTCGCCAAGAGGCGTGGAGGCGCTTCTCGACTCGTCAGCTTCAGTGTGTCGAGTCAGTGGACGCCTTTGTGAACGACTTAGAGCGTCTAGGTCGCCGTGTAGGGTTGACACCCGAGAGCTTGGGGTTCCGCGTCAAGTTTTATGAGGGCCTACCCGACTCAATTTATGAGTGGGCTATGGCGAAAGAGGGGGCCTATACCTCCGAGTTCGACAGCGTGCTGTCGGCGGTGCGCGCCAGAATTGGTGCGCGTAGGGCTGCTGCAGCCAGAAAGCGCCCATCTGGGATGGTGGCTGCATCTAGGCAGCGAGTCTGCTACGCTCAAGTAGCGAGAAACTCGAGGGACCGCTCCCTGTTCCTCGAGCGACGGACCAGCGAGACGGCTCTGTGTCTCGGTGGGCGGGCGCTCCGTCTCGCGGCTCTGTGTCTGGGTCCGTAGCGCTCTTCTGCGCGCCGGACGCTCCGCTGTTTCCGATGTGACCGCGACCATCTGGTCCGCGAGTGCCCGGGAGCGCAATGCTACCGGTGTCGCAAGCACGGTCATTTCGCTCGTGATTGCGAGGAGCCGGCGTCGACGTCGACGTCACGCCGCTCGCGAGCTCGGACGAGCTCGCATCTTCATGCGGAGGGCGCAGCACGGGGCGAAGCGTCCTCCGACATGAAAGTCGACCGCAATTAAGCGGCGGCGCCTGTATAAAGGGACGACGGTGAGTCCCTGCTCTGCGCTGCTGGCATACAACCGGATGCTGCTGGCATACAATTAATGCCACAATTTGTATAACCAAATTTGTATGGAGATTTTCAAAAATATTTGATAGAGCTAGCTGGGTCAGAACTGCACCTGTGAGGTTTGTCTGCAACAGTCTATTGTCTGCAACAGTCTATTGTCTGCAACAGTGTATGAAATATTGGAGAAAGCGATATTGAGCGCTCAGTGTTTCATCTATGAAAGTGTTAGTATAATATATATTTTTGTTATTTTTTAAATGTATATTGTGTTGTATGTTGTGTTGTAATATAGTATGCGTATTTTGTGCTTGTATTATATTAGCGATTGGAGGTGATCGAGTTTGAGTCGTGCAGTATATCAGTCAGGTAAATCATTGTATATTGCGGGTTCCATTTCGGGTTTGGGAGGTACAAAACTTGTTGAAGCCCTTATTATACACACAAATTCTGCATGTATTACTGAAAAGCTGATCAGTTTTTCGGCGGCGTAGGCAAGGTGTTGGTTGACTCGCCACAATATCACGCCCAGGTTTGCTTGTTCATATCTCATATCATGGGGGCCCGCGGATCTTAACTGACTAGGGCCCCGCGAAGTCTTAATCCGGCCCTGCATACAATATGTCGTCTATGCGGACGACATTGCTCTGTGAATTCAGGTAGAAAACATAAATGACATGCAAGAAGAACTCCAGAATTCACTCTGTAAACTTGAAAATTGGGTCAGTTCAAACCAAGTTACCTTTTCCGGCCACAAATCTACAGCTGTCATCCACACTATAGATAACCAGTCACATAATTCAGTCTTGCGCCAGTGGGCGACGTGAGCGGACGTGCTTTTGTGTTTCTTCCCTGGTGTAGGCCCTTGTATTCCTTTCCTGACTTACGTTCAGTGTTTGTGTCATGTCGACTAAACCCACTGCTATTGTGCAGCCGTGCACCTGTGGTGAGAGTGTAAACTCTGGCGCGCATCTATTGTGCAGGGTGCCAGCGCACTTTCCACCCCTCTTATGCCGCTCTTTCTTCAACGGCACACACGGCCGTCAAGAAGCACAAGTTGTTTTGGCTCTGCCCGAACTGCGTGGGTGATTATGTGGCGACCAATGGCGGCCAAAGCAAGGTGTCTATGGATAAGCTTTCTTCCACTCTGGAATGGCATCTAGCTGTCAAAGGGCGGATGAGCTGTTTAGCAGCCAACAGCCATCTGGAAACCCTCCCCCGTCGGAGCGGCAAACAGGATCCTGGCTGCTGAGTGTCACGTCGCCCGGGGTATAGTGGTGGCGTGATGCAACACTCGTCTTTGGCCTGCGCGTCGAACCCCGACGGGGCCGCTGTTTGGCTCCTCGACAGTGGAGAGAATGGTCCGACGCCGGCACGGGTGGCCGGATAGGGCTCAAGTGGGTCAGGGTTGAGGTGCCTGGTGATCGAGGGGGATCCCGCCCGGTGCAGTGTCCGCCGTTTGCAGTGGAGCTGCACCTGCTGAGTCCAGATGGACCGGTGGGGGTCACTGGTGCGGGCCCGGCGCTGTAGCTCCCGCGGACTCGTACCGGGCGGAGCTCGCAGCGAGCTCAGGGGTATTCGGTGCCCGTACAGCGCTCACCACCACTGGCGTGGCATCCCATGCTGGCTCTACCCGTCCCCCCAGTAGGGCCCCGTGCAGAGGGGGGTGGTCGTGCTCGCGAGACTTCATATATAATCACATGGCTTCAAAACCCACAATCACCCCAACTGCTGGTCGTCCATCGGGCGATCGGCCACGGCCGCCGAAAGGTGGCCGTACTCTGAGCCACATGCACGATGAGATTCGTGTTGCACCTGTACCGATGGTGATGGTTTTTACCAGCACCAATGAACACGTGACATTTTCTTCTCTGAACCCATTCCGTCGTCTGGATGGATTCAAGAACATTGGAGACGCGCCTGTTGAAGCCAGCCGACAGAGAGACGGTTTTCTGCTGGTCAAGTACGCAACTGAGACGGCAGCAGCCCGCGCGATGAAGGCCGACACTTTTCGGTATCGCGTGGGATCGGGAAATAAGAAGCGTTAGATGAGCACTCCCATCTCGGTGTGTGCGCATTCGACACTTAACTATGCCAGAGGCGTTATGTTTTGTCGTGCGCTAGAGGGTGTTGAGAACGAGGAGATATGCGACGGATTGGCATCCCAAGTTGTTATCCGCGTGGAGCGCAACGTCCGACGGCGTGAGGGTAGCGAGGTGCCAACGCACTCGTTTTTCCTCGCGTTAGACGGTGTTGATCTGCCGGATGACATCAAGGTCGTTGACATCCGTCAGCGTATACGAGTCCGCCCCTACGTGCCTAACCCGATGCTGTGCTACAGGTGCCAACATTTCGGACATACGAGCTCCCGCTGTAACCGTGCAGAGATCTGTGGACGTTGCTCATCCGAACGGCACACCGCTGTTGATTGCAAAGATGAATATTTCTGTTTCAATTGCAGGAGCAGCGGTCATGCGTCTTCGTCGAGTGACTGCCCGGAATGATTGAAGGAGAAGGAGATTTTGGCCATTCGCGCTGCCCAGCGCTGCAGTTTCGGCGAGGCGCGTGCTGTGCACCGCAGCTCGCATCCGTCGGACCCGTCCTTTGCCGGCACCGTCAAACTGTCAGCTCAACCTCCACAGTCTGTCGACTCGTTTCTGGAGAAGCTGACAGTTGGCGACTTTCTCAAGCTGGCTGGACGAATGGTTCTCAAGCTGGTTGTACCTGAGGCTGATAAAAATGAGCATGAACCAACACCGGTTGATCGGCGGCCTGAGGAGGCTGCCGTGTCGCGGTCGCCAACGGCCGCACCCCAGCGCTCCCAGGCGTCCGCGACCCAGCGGCCACAGACGGCCGCAACCCAGCGGTCCAAGGCTGCCGGGGAGCGGCCGCCTGGAAAGAATGCTGTGCGGCGACCTCAGCGGGTTGCCGATCGGCCGGTCAACCGGCCGATGGACCGTGCTGGCAAATCGGCAGCGATGCCGGTTAGTCAGGGCGGCAAGAAACCGGCCGCTCAGCAGGCTTCCAAGCCAGCAGAGCGGTCGTCTCGGAGCCGGAGGAAATCCGGAGACTGGACGGTGGTTCAACACAAGAGCCGCCGTTGGGGTCAAGTCAGCCTCGCCGAGGAGTGACCGGCGAGCATCTCCCGGTGACAAAGCGAGCGTGGTCCCTGCATCTCCGCGCTCGGCCGTTGCTAGCGCACCGCCTTCCGCACACGACGGAGCGACTCCCACCACTGCCATGGAGGTGGAGAGCTCCTCTAAGCGGAAGGTCTCGGCCTCTCCAAGTGGGTCCCCACCTGACGCGGAGAGAGGACGTTCGGCCAAGTGATGCGATTAGGTACCTGTGCTACCTGGTTTTTTGTGTATATGTGCCTTTTTAACGGGATTATTTATTTGTATTTTATTATATTATGTTTATTTTTATGTCCATTTTACAATGGAATATTAGGGGTATTAGACCGAATTTTAATGATTTTCTGCATATTTTACACTCCCGACCATCATAGATTTTAGCAATACAGGAGACTAAGCTTTTAAATTTTTCATATTTTAGTATTCAGGATTTTAATGTTTTTAGATATGATCATCCCAGCTCGACTATAGCCCATGACGGGGTTATGCTGGCTGTTCGCACCAGTGTACCCTGTCGCCGCCTGCATATTCAGTCAGATTTGCAGGTGGTTGCGGTTCGGTGCTGGCTGGGCGGTAGGGAGGTGAGTGTGTGCTCATTGTACCTGCCGCCTGGTCGCCCGTTCCCAAGGGCTGACGTCGAGTTGTTAATCAGTTCACTTCCACCCCTTTTTATGTGTTAGGCGATTTTAATGTTCAATTAAAACACATAAAGGTTTATGATCTGTCAACAACGTCACCTGGCGACCATCGAGAAAACATCTAAAATGCACCACAGCCAAGTATGCTTGCAAGAGGTCTCGATCATAGGTAGAGTATTTTTGTTGGGGTGCAGAAAGTTTCTTAGCGAAGAAAGAGATAGGCTGCGACTGACCTTGCACCTTACCCTCCGGGCAAGGATGCGGCAGCGTAAACGCCTCCTCCAACATTATCTTGCTTCCCTGGAAGCTGTCGTTTCCTTCGGTCGTCCACTGCAGCACCTTTGCCTTCGGCTGCAGTCGCATCAGCTCCGACATCGGAAACACGATGTTTGCGAAGTCGGGCAGCATCCGCCTGTAAAAGCTAATCATTCCAATGTAGCGACGCAGACCGGCGGCGTCTTCCAGGCGCTGCATCTCCGATATAGTCGCAACCTTCTGTGCTGGTGGTTTTGTGCAATCTGCTGTCACCTGATGACCGAGGAAGACCACCTCCGGCGTACAGAAGTGACATTCTTCTAGCGACAGGCGCAGTCTGTGTTTATCCAACACCTGGAAAACAGCCTCAAGGTGGCGCTCGTGCTCTGCCGCACTTGACGAAAACACAAGTAGGTTATCCAAGTATGCAAAAACGGCAACTCCCTGAATATAGCATCCATAAAGCGTTGAAATGTAGCTGCCGAGTTTTTGAGGCCCAGTGGCAGGTACAAATATTCGAACTAGCCAAAGGGCGTGGTCACAGCTGTCTTCTTGATATCGTCTTCGGCCATGGGAATCTGGTAGAAGGCTTTCAACAGATCGAGCTTAGAAAATATGTTGGCACCATACAGTTTCGCTGAAACATTATGCATATGCAGCAGAGGGTACCTGTCGGTGATCGTATTAGTGTTCAACGCACGGTAATCTCCCGTAATGCGCCACTCACCTGGTGTATTTTTGGCCACCATATGAAGCGGCGACGCCCACGGTGATTTTGTCGTCCGCGTTCATCAAAGGGTTGGCTTGTAGGGTGACTTGACAGCGACTCCTGGAAACACCTGAGCTCGACCTGAACACTGCTTACTTGCAAGCCCGCACCCTCGAGAATGCACAAAAACAGGCGGATGATTACATCCCTTACAACGACAGCTCGTGCGTCGAGGCTACGTAGAAAAACACCGATTCGACATCTTCATCTTCCAGTTCACGAGAGGTTGTGAAATTGTGCGTCACTCGAGAGAGGCGGAAAGCTCAAAACGGACGTCAGCCGTGGGACATGCTACAATTGTGGGAACTCACGTCATCCTAATGATGATCGGAGACAATGTCCCGCCCGTACCGTCGTGTTTCATCGATGCGGGAAAACAGGACACTTCAACAAAGTATGGCTATTTTCAGAACATCCTCTAAATCTGCTGCTACACTCTTCGCCTTATCAGGTGCTTCGGGCCTATCCTCTTCGATGGTCTCTGTCCGGTTGTAATGTTAAGGCATTACTTGACAACGGCAGCTCTGAAAACTTTGTTTCAAAGTATACTGCTGAACGTCTTGCACTGAAATCACATGCTTTTTCTTCCGTAGTGGAAATGGCTTCTCCTGAGCTTTCAGCCAATATCGAGGATCTTTGCACAACTGATTTAGTATATCTCGACAATACCTACGAGTCAGTGTCGTTTCTCGTGCTGCCCAGTCTGGTTACTGACGTGATACTCGGTCAACCGTTTCTGGCTCTTCATGAGAGTGTGACACTAAAATTCGGAGGAAAAAGTCCACCTCTGAATGTGTGCAATTTCGCCACGATACAAGTTCCTTCTGCTCAACCATTCAAACATCTTTCAGATGATTGCCACCCGATCGCCACCAAGTCTCGCCAGCTGGGGAAGGATGTCGGAAACTTCGTCAATCAAGAGGTGAAACGTCTGATGCAAGAGGGAATTGTAGAGCCCAGTAACTCACCGTGGCATGCGCAAGTTCTCGTCGTGTCTTCCGATGGGACTGGTGAGAAAAGAATGGTCGGCGACTATTCGCAAGCTATCAATAGATTCACCTACCGATATGCGTACCCGCTTCCTCGCATTGACAGTCTAGTTAATGACATTGCTAACCACAATTTTGTCAGTGTTGTTGATCTATCAAGCGCGTATCATCAAGTACCAATTCCAGAGAAGGACAGACCCTATACGGCCTTTCAAGTTAATTGGAATTACTCCAAATCACAAGAATACCTTTTGGCGTAACAAACGATTTGGCTGTTTTTCAGAGAGTTATTGACCAATTCATTGCTGAGAATGCTCTAGAAAGTACATATGCGTACCTTGATGATATTACAATATGTGGGAAGACTAAAGAGGAGCATGACGAGAATCTTCTAAAATTCATGTCTGCAGCAACATGATACGGATTATCCTTTAATGAGAATATATGCACTTTTGACACTATATCTGTACGTGTTCTAGGTCATGTGATTGAGAATGGTCTCACTTATCCCGATAACGAGCGCTTGCAGCCTCTGATTAAAATTTTTTCACCACAAGACAACAAATCCCTGAAGAGGGCTCTAGGTTTCTTCTCTTATTATGCCAAATGGGTTTAGGATTTGTCAACTAAAATCCGTCCCCTCGTCGACCGTTCCACTTTTCCGATGAATCACACTGCTCAGGAGGCCTTCAACAACTTGAAGGAAGATATTTCAAAGGCCTGTGCTGCTGCTATTGAGAAAGATTGCAATTTCACATTGAAGACTGACGCCTCTGACTCTGTTTTGGGGGCCACTTTGATGTAAAATGGACGACCTGTGGCTTTCATGGCCAAGTCGTTGAACAATTCCGAAAGAAAGAACTCCATTGTTGAGAAGGAAGCTTATTCAGTGATTCCTGTTGTCCGGAAATGGAAGCACTAATTGATTGGCAAGCATTTCCAACTTATTACAGACCAACATGCGTTATCTTTCATCATGAACAAAAAGGGCACTACCAAGGTGAAGAAGGACAAGATCATAAGATGGAAATGGAGTTGGCACCTTACTCCTTTGACGTGACATACCGACCTGGTAAACAAAACGTCGCTGCTGATGGGATTTCAAGGTGCTGCAGTCTCACTTGTGATAAAAACCAACTGAAGTATATTCACGAATCTCTGGCCCATCCCGGGGTCACTCGCTTGTGGCACCTCGTGCGATCAAAGAACCTGCCGTTCTCATTATCGGACGTCAGACGACTGACTTTTGAGTGTGGTATATGGATCGTATCAAACCCAGAGTTTACTCCCCACCGGCTAAGAGTCTTGTGAAGTCCACTCAACCGTTCGAAAGACCCAGTATGGACTTTAAGGGTCCTTTGCCTCGCTCATCTATTTCGTCTGCGTTTTACCTGTTCGTAGTGATAGACGAGTACTCTCGATTTCCATTCGCGTTCCCGTGTAAAGATATGTCATCTTCTACAGTTATGAGTTGTCTGAGGGAGGTTTTTTCCATATTCGGTACCCCTTCTTTCGTACAGTCGGTTCGTGAAAGATCGTTGGTGTCTGATGAGGTCAAACAATTTCTTCTTAATCATGATGTGGAAGTGTACATGATCGTACAAGTCAAACTACTCCGTATCATCGGGAAGGAAATTCCCAGTGCCAGCGTTACAACGGTGTCCTTTGGAAGCACATCTGTATTGCTCTTGAGTCGCGTGGGTTACGAAATAACGATTGGGAGATATTTTTGACTAATGTACTTCACGCTATGCTTTCGTTGCTCTGTGCAGCCACAAATCAAACTCCTCATGAGCGATTGTTCTATTTTCCTCGCAAGTCTACTACGGGAGTGAGTTTACCAACTTGGATCTGCTCCCCGAACCGAATGCATGTTAGACGTAATGTGCGGACCAAGTATGGGCCCCTAGTTGAATCTGTTGAGCTGCTCGAGGCCAACCCCAGCTATACTCTCATTCGTTTCGGGAATAGTCGTGAAGATAGTGTGTCGACCAGGGACATAGTACCGTGTGGAGGAGAAAACATTCCTGTCGCTGCTGATAAGCGCACATTGGTTCATCCAACTTCTCCGGTCAGCCTTCCACTTGATACTGCTAAAAACGCCCGGCAAAATTTGGTGGCAACCGATGAACTAGCGTTCGGGCAAGAAAATCAAAGCAGCAAATTCAAAGCAGTTGTCCGCCGGGAGATCAAATGACTGATCGCTCTCATGTAGCCTCAAGGCGCTCTGCCCGAGTTAGCAAGCCTCCCGATTGGTTGACGTATTATCATTGTTACTTTTCGTTGTAAAATTTTCAACAGGGGGGAAAGATGTAGAGTTATTTAATGTAATTACGTGTCCGTGTGTGAATGCGCGTACGTATGTATGCGTGCTAGTGTGTGTGAATGTGCATACGTATGTATATGTGCTAGTGTATGTGAATGAATGGTTGACCTTGTAACTCCCGCGCGTGTGTGTGTGTGTGCGTGCGTTTGTGTGTAGGTATGTGTGCGTAAGGACTTCAGTGATATGAGTGTTCAGTCGTGTTTGTATATTGAGTGTTCTGGTCGTGTGCTCTAGTATAAGGTTAAGCAATATATAGCCACATAATTTCCCGCTTTTGACATCACAACCAACTTTATCACGCCTTTGGGCCTCTACCGCTACAGATGCTTGCCTCAAGGATACATTACAGCAGGTGATGCCTACACTCGACGTTTTGACGAAATTATAGCAGATATACCGAACAAAACCAAGTGTATTGACGACACATTGCTTTGGTCCAAAGATGTCCACACCTGTTTCTTTGATACGTGCACATTTTTGACCACCTGTGGCAACAACGGTATTGTCTTGAGTCCCAAAAAATTGCAACACTGCACTCTCAGGACAAAATTGCATTCTCAGGACACTGTTGACTTTGCTGGATTTACTGTAACGTCGTCCAATGCGAAACCTAGCTAAACGTTTCTTCAAGCTGTGCGAAATTTCCCAGTGGCAAACAATATCACGGATATCATTGCCTGGTTTGGCTTGGTCAATCAAGCGTCTTATGCATTTGCCAAAACTGAACAGATGGCCCCATTTCGTGAGCTGTTTATACCATCTTCTCCTTTCCAATGGAATTGTGAAATGCAGCACCTTTTCGACATCACGTAACAGCAAATTATTGACGCTGTTACTGGAGGTGTACGCATGTTCGACACTGATCGAGTCACATGTGTAAGTGCTGACTGGTTCAAAACAGGCACCGGCTTTCTTCTAACCTAGAAACATTGTAACTGTGCTGCAATACACCCGCGGTGCTGCCCAGTCGGCTGGAAACTGGTCTTCGCTGGCAGTCAGTTCATGGTCAACACATCCGCTGAGTCGAAATACTCCCCAGTTGAAGGTGAATGTCTTGCCGTAGTTAAAGCTCAAGAAAAATCAAAATATTTTACACTGGGATGCCGACGCTTGCTAGTAACCAAGGATCATAAGCCTCTTTTGAAAAATATCGGAGATCGAAGAATGGAGGACATCGACAATCCCAGACTCTTGAAACCCAAGGAACGGATGCTGAGTTTCTCATTTTACATCGCTCATATCCCCGGCAAAAACAACAGCGGTGCTGATGTTGTCTCCAGATACCCTAGTACATGTGATTTATCAGTACCATTCATGTCTTTTTCAGATATAAGCGATTCAACTTCGGCCTCACAACTATCGGATCCATCAGTTGATCAGTACATTGATTGTACATTGCATATGCCTCACTGTCCGCAATTGACGACTTACAGGCTGTCACACTTGAGCGAGTTCGTAATGCAACTATGAGTGATCCGGTGATGCGTCAACTGCCCAATTACATCCAAGATGGCATGCCCACAACACACATACGACTGCCCAGAGAGTTACGCAAATATTATCCGCAGCATTTCACGCAGCACATCAGGGAACCAGCAGAATGCAAAGTCGGGCAGCAGGAGCGGTGTTCTGGCCGCATATATCGAAGGACATAGAAGCTACAAGAGACAGGTGCTGTGACTGCTGTAGGATGTCTCCACCACATGCTCGCATGCCTCCAGTGGTCCCTGTGACACCAACACACCCGTTCCAGGCTATTGCAGCGGATTTCTTCGAGGTCCGAGGCACTAGCTATTTGGTGATAGTGGATCGGTTTAGCGGATGGCGTCATGTTGTGGCCTCGTCAACGGGAGCCAGAGGATTCGTCAAAGCCCTTCTCAATTACTTTGCCACGTTCGGTGTACCAGAGGAGATCAGCACGGATGGAGGTGCAGAATTCACCGCTAAAGAGACGGAGGAGCTCATTCAACGATGGGGTGTTGCACACAGAATATCTTCGGCCTATCATTCTCAGTCGAATGGACGAGCAGAAGTTGCGGTGAAATCCATGAAGCGACTAATGACGTCGCACACCAACGCACAGGGCGGTATAGACACAGAAGCGATGTCGGCTGCACTCTTACAGTACAGAAATACGCCGGACCCGGAGATTGGTATGTCACCGTCTCAAATCGTGTTCGGGAGAAATGTTCGTGACTTGCTTCCGGTGGCTCAAGGTACACAGGTGTTCGACAACCAAATGGTCCATCCCATTTGGCGCGACAACTGGTCGAAGCAAGAAGAGGCCTTAAGAGTTCGGTTTGCCAAGCAGGTTGATCAGCTACAACAAGGCGTTCGTAAGCTGAATCCACTCTCGACTGGCGACGTGGTGCTGCTCCAGAATGAGAACGGCCGGCACAAGCGCTGGGACAGATCCGGAGTTATCGTTGAGGTCAAGCCTCACGACCAGCACGCGGTGAAGATTGACGGTTCTGGCCGGATAACTCTGAGAAATAGGCGGTTTTTGTCAAAGATATCTAAAACAGTGTCACAAACGACAGCGCAGCCGGTCAGCGAAGGACCTGTTCCCATTGCGATATCTCCAGCTTTCGTCCGGCAGTACAGAACACAGCGAAAGTCCGGAGATATCTACACAGATGAAACTATCCACCGTGGATACGGTCAAGCAGACGGCGCTCTCGCTCAACCCGGAAATATCAGCCAGGAGACCAATGCGCCGACATCGGATGAGTCACCAGGCCAGGATGTACCGGCACAACCGCCACCGGTCGAACAGTCATCACCTGCGCCATCTCAACTGCTCGAACAGTTTCCACCACCTGTGCCATCTCCGCCGCCTGCGCAGTCTGCAGAGCGCTCTCGCCCCGCTCGCGCACGCTGACCACCAGCCTATCTGCGGGACTACGTGGTGTACTCAACGAGATACGGAAGTTCACGTCCTCCAAAACTGTGAACTGGGGTGATGTAGAGTAGCGATTGGTTCAGCACGTAGTCCAAACGGTGGGCGCTAGAGGGCGCCAAGTGATAAGCGCCAGGGTCAAGGTGAGCGACCCTGACCAGTCGCTGTACAGTCATTACACAGTGCGTTTCACTAGTGGTTGTGTGCGGCATTTTATTGTGAGTAATGTGTGTGTAATTACATCATATGATATAAACGTAGTAATGAGTGTGTAATTGTATTATAGTATAACTCATGGCATTAATCCAATTTCAGATAGTTTGATTGCTGTGTAATCGAATCATTCACCCACTCGCTGTTTAAGGTCACGATTGTATTTGTATTGTCGCATGTCATGTATCAAGAGCAGGGTTGGCTGATTTAAATCAAATTGATTTAAATCAATGATTTAAATCATGATTTAAATCAATTGATTTTTTTTTTAAAATCAATGATTTAAATCAAATTACGTTATTGAATTCATTTTACAAATATGGTGCGGTTTTACTAAGTGATACTTACCTTCATCAGGCTTATTCAAATCAGGCTGGTGTAAATGATTTAAATCAATTGATTTTTTTTTTAAATCAATGATTTAAATCAAATTACGTTATTGAATTCATTTTACAAATATGTTGCGGTTTTACTAAGTGATACTTACCTTCATCAGGCTTCAGCAGGCATCAGGCTGATTCAAATCAGGCTGGTCTAAATGGTTTAAATCAACCAATTTGTTATCAGTGACACAAATTAAACACTGTTAGTGGATAGCTCAGAATCTACATTTGTGCTGTTCACCGGATTTTACATGTATGTAAAATCTGGAAATTTTTGCATTTGCACTTTTTTCAAAAGGTACGTAATTTTTTACACATATCACTTGATGGCTTCACATTATTAATTCATTTAAACGTGTCAGTAAAATTGCAGAAAGGTTTCCTTCGTGATATAAATTTTAGTATTTATAATATTTGCTAATAGCTTGGTGCAATGCTTAATCACATTGGTAAAGTAAGAGCTGAACACTAAAGTATGCACATTTTATTCAAAACATCAAAAAACATGACAAATGTGGACACGTCATTTTGTGTGGAGTTTGCGTATCCTAATTCATAGCCTTAAACAAAAAAACTAACTTGGCAGACTTCTCTGTTCCTAAGCGGTTCCTCACTTTGGAGTGGACCAGCCCATAGGAAGAGAACACTCTCTCCACTCCGGAGGACGAGGCAACTGCTGTCAGTAATTGCCGCACCGAAGTCATGACTTCATCATCTAGAAAACTCGAGTGTGATTCCCACCACTCGATGGTAGACAGCTTTTCGGTAACAGATTCAGCGAACTTGAACTGTTGAAAAGGCGGTGACTTTGCCTGCAACTTCATTATGATGGGCACCAGCTTCTTATGCTCCACGTTAGCGTACTCCATTGCAGAGCAAATCTCTTCTTGAGACAGACGTCTACCTTGCAATGAAGGATGAAGCATGTTGGCGAGCAGATGAGCATTCTTGATACACTGACTGTATCTTTGCAAAACAAGATTTGCCAATTGCTCATTGTTCTGAAAGCTTTCACACATTTCTTTCCAGGCATCCACGGCTTCTGCAATAGTGCAATTATCACTTTGCACCGTATCTAATGCTTTAGCCACAGGTTGAAGCCTTCTTAGCAAGTCTTCAGCAGCACGTTTCACGCCCAGGTCCGAAACATTGCTGCGTATATCAGCTGCAATATGATCTCTGTCGACTTCGCATATTTTCATCAGTATCGGCCAATTTTCGATGTAGGTGAGCAGACAGTCTGTCATGCTATTCCACCTGGTGTCTATAGGCATGATTAGACGTTGGCCTCCCTCTTCACGATACCTTGCTGCAGAATAGTGGTTGTTTCTGAAGTATTTGACAACTTTCGTTACGTGCTGCTTCACACCATCGAGCTCCATGCCTCGTGCGAGCAAATTGAGCAGATGCGCTGCACATCCATACGTGATCTGGCCTCTGCCAGACTGTTGCAACATTCTTCTCATCTTAGAGACATTTGCGGCGTTGTCAGTGACTACACTGCCGACTCGGCATTGAAAGTCTTTCTCCGCCTTCTCAATGGAGGCAGTCGTCAAGTCCAGAAGATACTCGGCAGTGTGGGCTTTGCCCGACGTGTTCACCGTATCGAGTAGATAGACATTACCCGATGTGGTCACGGTTACACAGATGATTGGTTCGTTGTGCATGTTTGACCATCCGTCGATCGAAAGACTAACAGTCTTTCCCCGTGTTTTGCTGGTGCACTTCTCATACTCTTCCTTGTAGATAGCATCGAGGTGTCTATCAGCAAGGTCCTTTCTAGATGGGGGAGTGTACCCTGGCCTCAAAGTTTGAACCATTTTAACAAACTGAGTGTGTTCCACCATGCGGAAAGATGAGTTGGTCGCAAAAACCATCTTTGCCACCTCCTTGTCTATGCTCTCTTTTAGAGAGCTCGAGGTTTTTACGACGAATTTGTCCATTGGCACCATAGTAGTCCTTCGTTTTGCCGATGTCGCGGTAGATTCTGCAGTCCTCTTCTGCACCGTATTTTCAGCAGTCGAGGTGGACGCCGAGTTGCTAGCAGAATCATATGCAGTTCCTGTAACCAAAATGCGCACCGCTGGCTTGTACCGCAAGTTTGTAAAATCTTTCACGAAATCTACACACCTTTCAGTATTTCAAGGACTAAATGTGAAGATGTTCAACATTAAGCCTGTTTTTGATCACGTAGTTTCTATGATATTTATATTTCAAATTATATCTTATTTTTCAACACTCTCATAGCTTGGACGCATATAAATGGCTGGACCAGGCCATTAAGAAAACTGTCATACTTGGAATAAGCATAATTTTGTTGGTTGGCGTTACTGATACAGAAAAAATACATTCATCACCAGTTAAACGGTGAAATTATAAAATCGAGAATAATGATAAATTTACCTGGTTCATCGTGCTGTTGTTCTGTGTTGTTTTCAGACGGACATTTAGTTCTGTGATTCTTGAATCGCACAACAAGACCCTGTAGTTCTAACTTGCAGGATTTACATCTGGCTCTGTTCCCTTTACCAGAACTTGTTGGCAATTTATCGAAAAACTTCCAAATAGGGTCTGCTTTTCTGCCTGAAGGTTCCACTCGCACCATTTCACCAGGTGGAAAGAGATTTTGCAGAGTGATGGATTACACGTATTGCACTCGAACGCCGACGACCGAAAAATGAATAACAATTTGAAGTATAGTAACGGTTGTCCATAGTCGTTGTTGCTTGTAAGTGCCATGAAATCTTATAATCACGTGCGTTGATACATGAGGTACTCCCCATCGAGGTAGTTTTAATATTGCCGTCGCACATCATCTAGTGCAGTGGTTCTTAACCGGGGGTGCTCGCACCCCCTAGGGGTGCGAGGCCCATTCTTAGGGGGTGCGAGGATGCCTATCAATATCAATATGCCTATGTTTAAAAATTGAAATCAGGTAAGAATGGTAATAATGACGTCAATATACGAAAAAGTAAAAATATCAAAAAAATCGATTTAAATAATAAAATCTGATTTAAATCAAATAAATCCGATTTTTTTTTTTAACTCAAAAAAATCACCAACCCTGATCAAGAGTAAAGGACAACATGGCGCTTATCACATCGTTCACGCAAGGAGCGGACATTACTACAGGTGTGTTGATAATATACAAAGATGAACCGTGACTGGAAATGAATACTTATGAGTATAACGGGCAATATATCATACAGCAGAAATTATGACTAGTACGTGTGGTTTGACTAGATACACGAGATGCAAAATTTAGGTGATAATAGTCTAAAACGTGGTGCAAAACATTATTGATGGTAAAAGAGCGAACATGAATAGTTAGTGGTGATATACGGTATAAGAGTGAACGTGACCAATTTGTGGTGACTATCAAGTTAGCTGTCGAGGGAATAAAATGCGAAAATATATATAATTAAAACAACTATTAAAAACAGAACAATTAGAACCCTGAACCAGAGCGCAAAAACTACACAATTAAAAACAATCGGATGATTAAAGTATCGGGAAGTACAGAATCACCAAGCAGAGTAGTATTCATTGTCGCTGCCGACATGCCCCGAGGCATCTCCTGGACCACTCGTCGCGATTCTGGGCGACAACTTACGCCTCAGACATGTTAATGCCGAGCAGCCCCACATCCGAGTCGTACTGCTCACGAAGCGTGAAGCGAGACGCTGCTCCTCTTCTCAACATTTATGTTGGTGGGTTGTTAAGCACCACTGCAAGCGGGTTATCTGGTCTGCGGAGGATGTGGCCAATGAACTGCAGGCGGCGCTTTGTCAGACATCTGGAGGCGGGCGATGCTCCGGTCGTTGTGTATAGCTGGTATGTGGGCAGAATTAAAGGGTACCGGTAGTTGGCGCAGTAACGCAATAGGGCCCTGTGACCCGCGTCCACTTCATTGGAGAGAGTGTTGGTTAATGCCCAAGATTCACCGCCATACAACAAGGTGGACTGTACGCAAGCGTTAAAGAGTAGCATTTTCACCTTCATTGACACGCTCGATCTCCATACATCACTCAGTCGACGCGCCGCCAGCCAAGCCAGCTGTCTGCGTCGACGAAAAGCTGTCCGACTGTTCAGCATCTCCACACCGAGATAGCGAGCGTTCTCCTTTGCGAGCATTTGAGCCCCGTTGCAGTCTAAGACGGTGCCGCCCTGCTGCACTCCGAACGTCATCATCTCGCACTTTTTGGTGTTAAGAGAGAGGCCGATCTCCTTGGCTGTAGTCTCAAAACGCCGTAGTTGCTCCTGGGCGTCGGTACAACTGTCGCACAACAGAGCAACGTCATCCGCGTACGCCAAGCTCGTGAGCCGCACGGCCGGATGTCTGGACGACCTTCGGCGCTTCAGAGTGTAGCCTCTATCTTCAGATAAGCCGGTGCGCAGGACATAATCGAGCACAAGAATGAAAAGGTAAGGTGCAAGGGTGTCACCTTGGAGTACACCAGAGGTGGTGGTGAAACTTGTTGTGTCGCCGTACTGAGTGCGAACCACAGCCGTTGTGTCTGTATACAGGCTCATGATAGCGCCTACGAGGGGTGTGGTCCCGCAGTACATCGTTAGCACTTGTTGCAGAGCACGGCGGTCGACGCTATCAAATGCTTTGCTGAAGTCCAGATAGAGAACAAATATGGCTCTCTGTCTTTTCCTGCAATCTTCGAAACAACAACGCAAAGCTACAACTTGCTCAACGGTGTTTCTCCCTGTGCGAAAACCGGCCTGGTTGGCGAGAATAGCATCATCCAATTGACGTTTCAGTCTCTGTAAGATGACTCTGTTACATAACTTGGCAGCAGCAGGCATGAGCGAGATTCCTCTTTGGTTGGCGATATCAGTTCCACTGTCCCTCTTGGGTATCATGACGATCACTGACGATAACCACTCAGGGGGCGGTCGGGCTGAGCATACTACGTTGTTAACAAACGGAAGCAGGAGCTCTGTCATCTCCTCCATTTTCCATACGTCGGAGGGTATACCATCGCACCCAGCTGCCTTACCCGTCGAGAGTGTCTTCGCAGCCAGCGAGAGTTCAGCATAAGTCACAGGCTGACTGTCCATTGCTGGAGAGTCCTCAGTCACTGAGAGATTAGGCAAGGTTCCTGTGACTCTGGGCTTGTTAAGGAGCTCCTTGAAATGGCAGCGAATTGTCTCCATACGCTCACACACACTCTCAGTTTTGACAAAACACGGTTTTGTGAGTCGTCTTCCCGTTAGATCGTCAACTGTTTTCCAGAGAGCAGAGCTCCTGCCCGCCTTGTGGTGTTCCGATATCTCCTGTGCAGCCCTTTTCACGCGTTCTTCCAGGCATACACGGTGCGCCTCTAGCAGCTCCTGAATTTTCCTCTCCCTTTCCGTCTGAGACAAGGATGAGGATGAGGATATTAACTGGCGTCGCAAGTACCGAATCATCGAGTCATCATTCCATTCATTGGCCTGTTTGCGGCGACGCTTTCTGGGAAGGCATACTTCGGCGCTGCGAATCAATGTCTGTGCCACACACTTGACCGTACCATCACTGTGCTGATTTATGGTATTGATCGTGCTTCCGATAAATCGCCTTTTTGTAGCTGGATTCGCTAGGGCAGACCAATCCCAGGCAGGAGTACGCTTGCTGGCTTTATTACGCCATATGTGTGACTTTAATGTGCAGGTCACAAGTGCATGATCAGATGGGATGCACTTGGGTCTTATAGTGCGCACCCGTCTGACCAGATGGCGCCTATGCAGCCGCATCAGAACATAGTCCAGCCTGGCACGTCGTTTTCTAGGTCCAAAAAATGTGAACAGGTGATGGCGGCGTTTCTGTCGCATGAAACCGTTTGCTGGAGCGAGCTCATAGCTGATTACAAAGTCCTCCACCATGTGTGTATGCGCTGAGTCGCGCTGAGGCCGACCGTGATGCAGACTAACAACAGAGCACAGATCAGCGTTGAAGTCGCCAGTGACGATCAGCAGGTCTCGCCGCGAACATGACTCAATGAGAGCCGCGACCAGATCGAGGCACTCATTGGTCGTTTCGGTATCGTCAGAACATGCAGTGGGCAAATAACAATTTATCATTAGTAGCCTGTAACCACGCATTTGCACACTGAGGCTGATGACTCTTTGGTGGGAGGTTTCAACTTTCAAAACTGCTGATGCTGCCAAGGGGGACAGCAAGAAGCCGATACCGCCCGCACCGCCAGATGAAGCTGATGAATGCCAGAAAACCCATCCCCGTCCACAGTCGATCGACTCTATTTGATTGGATGTTGAGATGCGTCGCCGGTGTTCTTGTACGGCGACCACGGAAATCCCGATGTCGTCGGCAAGGCGCGCCAATTCATGTAGGCGCGTATCACATTCAAGAGTCCTAGCGTTGAACGATGCGATAATTATAGCGTTGGCTGCTGATGTTATTGCAGCCTTACGGTCCCGGCTGGCAAACCGCAGATCCGTGCTGCGTTGGCTGGGCCGCGTACCTCGTATTCTCGAGCGCTTGCCGCGATGAGTCATTATTACAGCGGCTGTATAGTGTTTGTTTGGGGTCAATGGCCGACAACACTCAAACACTCAAACACTTGTACACAAACACTCAAACACTGTATGTATATTCTCGAGCGCTTGCCGCGATGAGTCATTATTACAGCGGCTGTATAGTGTTTGTTTGGGGTCAATGGCCGACAACACTCAAACACTCAAACACTTATACACGCAGACACGACACACACACGCGCAGAATACAGGCACGACACAGTCACACAGCGAGCGCTGGCACGTCCACACAGTGAGGCCGCGCTCAAACCACAAGGTCACGATTGGATGAATGGATACGTTATGTATGGTCGTGCGTCACGACCAGAGTTATCATCAATATGTGGGTCTAATACGCCGTTGCCGTTTACGTGTTTTTGTATTTCAGGAAAGAACATTCGTGATGATAATATACTCGTGCCACGAATGTCGTTTTTGATCAATGAATGGTGATGTATACGTCAGGAGGGCGTGTGGTTTAGATTATGCGTGTGTCGTTTATGTGTATCAGCTGATCTGATCAGCTGTATGCGGCGCGGACTCAGTGTTTCGAAGTGATGTGGGGATAGGGAGGGTTTGTGCTGTAGTGGTGGCGAGTTGGTACGGGCAGTGTGTTCATGGGATTGGTGCGCGTTGGTGTTGATGTTTGTTGCTGGTGTTTCCGCGTTACGGTGAGACTGTAGCTTGTTGTATTGTGCTTGTTGGTGTCTGTATATTTTTTTTACCCATATTCATCGCTGATTCATTAATATATTCCATCGCCATACTTTATCGCCTTTACACTGTCTGTCCTGGTGAGCAGAATATTGGCTTAAGGAGACTTGCTCTTTCTCAGACAGACAGACTGATGTAGTAATGCAAAAAAACATTTTTTGCGTTTTTTTGCAAAAAAAATTGTTTTCTTAGGGTTTTTTGTTTGTTATGGATTTTTTAGAATTAGCCCCAATTGTCATCTGATGTTGGATTTTAGTACATAGAAACGAGTTTAATTGACGTTTTGTACATCTTTACGTGTCTTATTTCAAAGATAATTTGATAATAGTATAAAAAACAAAAATAGTTATCAATAAATACCTCAGAAGACTGTTTGAAAGTGCATCCGGGTCCGGTGGCTTAGGTTTTTTCATTGAGAAAACCCATGTTTTTAAAGATGGGTTTAATGATGTGGATATTTGAAATAATTTGTCAGCAGAACAAAACCATTTAATTGAGTAATTATCTTTTTTATGAGAAACAATGTTTTTTATGAGAAACAATGTTTTTTTTTTTAGAAACAATGTTTTTTTTTAGAAACAATGGTTTTTATGAAAAATCGCAATGATGTTTATAAAACTCGTTTTAAATTCGTTTTATTAATGCACAGATTCAGAAAATGTGGACAGCAGAACAAGACAAGTGAATTGGTTTGTCAAGTTTTTTTTGACAAACGTATATTTAAACTAACGCTTTTTATGGTTAAAATGTGAAATATAGGTTAAATGCTTAAGTGGCAGCTGCTACACAGGAAGAAGCCGAAGCTTATGAACACACAGGCGTTCCCCGTTCAGCTCGCTGCCACCGCAGAACCGACCCTCTCCACGCTGTGGCGCCACAAGGACGTAAGACGTATTACAGAGGGCCACCTCCACAGAATGCATGGCACATGCATGTGCCAAGACGTATTACAGAGGGCCACCTCCACAGAATGCATGGCACAGAAAGCATGGCATATGCATTAAACTCATGACTGATATCTGGTACCATCATTTTCTGCTAGGTGGACAGGGGCTGTGGAATTGTAGAATTCGCCCAATGAAATTCTGCTCCGCCGGGCTTCGAACCACGGACCTCCCGCTTGTGAGGCGGGTGTGCTAACAACTGCACCACGGAGTCCAAACAATGATGAAACAATGCTTTCTAGAACAGTCTCTATGGAAGATAGATTTGATATATGTGCGTTCAAATACCTTTTGTATAGCAAGTAGCCTGCTGGTATGAGCGGCTGGTTAAACCACTTGATTTAAACTATGTTTTTAAAAAAAGTTTTTTTTTTCAAAATAATTTTTTTTTAAAAACGGTTTTCTTAGATTTAGAGATTTGAAAAATATTGGCGGCAGATCAAGGAAAGTTGAGCCAAATTAATTGGGTTTTTATTAATAACATGTTTTTAGAACTTGTTTTATGGATGGTGGTTTCTTTGATGTAGTTATTTGTGTTCACATACCTTTTTGTACATTAAATATATTTCTTCAGTCGTTGTTTTCCTACACAAAAATATTGCCCGTTTTTCTGGTCAGGATTGACACTCTGAATAATGCAGCCCGCTTTTATTCGTAGTCTTATTAGGGACACTAAGCTTGTGTGTATATTTGTAGTATTTGTGCAAATATTTGCACTTTGCTTAATGTGTGTACTTTTACATTTGCAAATAATTGATCTGCTGAATAAAATGATGAAACTTATCAACGTAGTTCATTTCTGGTAGGAAAAAAGTAATATGTAAAAAATAATAAATAAAGAATAATAAACGGTACGGCATCGCGTTCCCGGCGGCGTCCTGTTCCTTGGTGGACAGACGCGTGCTCTGCGGCGTTGCGAGAGCGACGTCGTTGCTGGGGTCGCTTCCGGCGCAACAGCACGGTGGCAAACATGCCTTGCTGTCGCCACGCTCGCGCACAAGCTCGATGAACCTTTCACGAGGCGAAGCGGGCCTCGTGGGTGTCCTATGTGTCCAGCATTAATCGGCATTGTCCTATATCCACCATATGGGACCGTATAAAGCGCATCTCTGGGAAGTACCGTACCACTCCACTGCTGTTACGCGTAGCTCGTTCAGAGCGCGCACATATCAAAGAGCGGTGTAGCACATCAGATGTATTATATATACACGGTAACAATCGTACAATTAATATCAAAAGGACGGAGACCAGCAGAACCTCGGCACGAAGGCCGCGGCACATAATTCCGTAACAGTGGTGTAGCGAGTCCTCCACAGCTACTGCACCGTTACAAATAATACAGGTAATACAGGTACCTATGCCAATGCGCGGCAATCGCAACGAGCACGTTGTCCAGCACAATGTGTCGGACGATGCTCGGGTCGAACTGACACAAGGCGAGCGAGACACAGAAAGTAGCCCTGTCAGTCAAGCTATTGCCAAAGTACCGGTCCAACTGCCCGCGCACCGAGGCAACGGGACTTAAATATACTTGGCCGTGCGTGTGCATCGACCCGACCGCGCATGAACATTGTAACACGATTGGCCAGGCAATAAAATCAGACAAATGTAGCCACCTGATTGGTCGCTATGTGATCACGCGAGCACGTAGGCTACTGTGATTGGCTGAACTATTTTCTCAAGCTAACACGCACACACACGTCACCTAACCTACATGGAACATTCTAGAACGCATGCCACACAAGCATACAGACAAATGCGGCACATACATAGAGACACATACGCACACGTATACACATGCAACAAGCGTGTCTGCTGGTTGTACACAGACACACGTCACCTAACCTACACCGAACATTCTGGAAGGCATGTCACACAAACATACAAACACGTGCGGCACATACATATAAACGCATACGCGCAAGCATACACATTTAAGTATACACACATTTATACAATATATAAAATATGCATGACACGCAACATGAGCCCCCCTTTAGATCATGGCGAGAAACGAACCGGAGGTTTCACAGCTCTGCCAGATCGGGTACGGTACAAAATGGATTTTGGCGTGGTGTGCGTCTGAGTGTGAGTGATCTTGGTGGAATTTTGTTTTGCCTGATGCACGAAGCTGTCGATATCCGGAGCGGATGAAATGTTATCATTTTCAAGAAATGCTGAACGCAGGAGATCAATGCCGACCACCTCGTGTCCATGCCACACTGCCGTTTCTGAAGATCAGTGGCGTGGACGTGATAAATCCGGAGCATGTTGCTGACGAAATTGGCCGATATTTAGCGGAGTGTTGTCGTGCAAGCGTAGACGACCCTGATTTTGCGGCTATCAAACATCAGTGCGAGAGATCACCCGTTGATCTCTCCACCAACTGTCAGCTGCCAATCAACAACAATTTTTCTGCATCTGAGCTGAGAACAGCTTTGCGATCGCCTCGCGATGTGGCTGTGTAACACCCGATGTGATGTATATGCGGTGTATATGTGATGATATGTGTATATGTGATGATATGTGTATATGTGATGATATGTGTATATGTGATGATATGTGTATATGTGATGTATATGTACTATGAGTGTTGTATCTTGCTTTGCGCATTTCAATTGTTTGCTATGCAGCGTCCCTGTGTTGCACAATCCGTCGAACGCGTGGCGCGTTGTGTAACTTGCGCAACTTAACTGTACCTTGTGCGAATATGACACCGTGTGCACGCTACATGGGTCGTGTCACACGACCCATGTGTGGCAATGATAGTGTGGCGAAGAAGTGTGTGTATGTGTGCCTGTGTGTGAGATGAGATATGTCCGAGTGGCGTGCATGTTTGAATTCATTCTGTGAGTCGTTCGCGTAGTGATCGCTGCAGTATTTTTTGAACCTACGAACTTATAAACCTACGAACATATAAACCTACGAACCTACGAACTTATAAACCTACGAACATATAAACCTACGAACCTACGAACTTACAAACCTACGAACCTACGAACCTACGAAACGCCAGAAGCTGTAAGTAGATCTTACGGTGTTATTAGTTTTACAAATGAAACCGACAATTCGTTGCTTATATATAAATTTCACTTTTCATATGTAGTATATAGATTTTGTTCATTCACAGTTGGACCGCTGTGCTACGCTATATTACGTTGTACGTGGAGAGAATACACGCGCGTCCCAAAGCTGGTGTTTATAACGCCGTGGGCGTTACAGTCCAAAGCTTACGTCGTTGCAGTACGAGGCTTGAGTCAACACACTCCAGTGAACTGCGTCAACACGTCTACGATCGAGGTATGCTAAATTCTGAACATTGATGGCGGCCACTGCAGCAGAAGCTCGAAGACAACTGGGTGCTGCTAAACGTCTAATTACTAAATGTGTTAACGCTGTGAATGATTTGTGTGTTTGTCGCAGTAATGTCGTTGCTGTTGAAGAAAAATTGCATGTTTTACCTGATTTGTTGTTGAAATATGATGTTGCATATAAGGAACTTTTGAGCGTTCTAGAGGGCTCTGATAAGTATGCTAATGCTATTGATGCAAACAAAAATTCCTAGATAAAATTCAGGAGTTTCAGATGGCTAAAGAATCTTGGGTTTCTTTATGTGAAATGAATGTGAGTAACGACATTGCCGATGCAGAACCGGCATCTGTGCCTGACAATCAATGTAGATATGATGTTGAGACTAGAACTAACATTAATTCCGATCTAGCCGCTGAGAATGAAAGGCTCAAGGCTCAAATTAACGAATTAAAATTGGAACTACAAATCAAACAAGAAAGACTGCATATGATCGAAGAAAATCAAAGGTTGAGGAGTGAACTCATGAAATGTAAATCAGCACTGGGGGTGAATTCCGATGTTGAACATGAAGAATGTGGTCATGGAAGAAGCCCCTCGGATCCTATTAATTTTTCCGCTCTCTCTGATTCGATCCTCCTCCTTGCTCCCATTCTCACCCATATGGTTAATTCCTCTTTTCTTCATGGTCAATTTCTAGCTTCTAAGCATGCTATAATCACACCCATACTGAAGAAGCCTAATGTTGATCCTGCCATCCCCTCCAACTATCGTCCTATATCTATGCTTACGCTTCCTTCTAAACTTCTTGAACACGTTATCCTTGAACAACTTCGTCCGATTATTACTCCGGTCCTTGATCCTTGTCAATCAGGCTTCATGTCAAATCATTCAACTGAAACTCTCCTTATTCGCCTCACTAATGACATTTTTTCCAACTTTTCCTTCGGCAAATCTGTTCTGCTAATATCATTAGATTTTTCATCTGCCTTTGATCTCGTCAATCATTCCATTCTTTGTGAAGATCTCGCCCATATTGGCCTTTCTTCCTCAGCTCTTTCTCTTGTCTCTTCCTACCTTCATAAACGTTCCTTTTCTGTCCGCTGTAATTCCCGGATGTCTGTCAATGTTCCGTTGACTTCTGGCGTCCCACAGGGTTCTCTCCTGGGACCACTCCTTTTCAACCTCTACGTCTCGTCCCTTTGTTCTGTCCTCAGAGAATACCCTATTTCCTTTCACGTCTATGCTGACGATGTACAAATTTACTTTCCCTTATCTTTACATAATTCTTCTTTAGTATCTAAACTTCTTTCCCATATTTCGTCATGGGCTGCCTCCAGATACCTCCTTCTTAATCACGACAAAACTGTCTACTTAGCTTTTCATCCTCCAAGGATAACCCCTACCACTGTCTCCTTGCCTCTAGCTGCTCAAATTCGCAACCTTGGCATCACATTTGATCCAACAATATCATTTTCTCAACACTTTTCTCAACTCACTCGCTCTTGCCGCTTCATTCTGAGAAAATTGTATCCCATACGTTCTCTTTTGGACGAATCTTCGGCTGTTCTTCTCGTCAATTCTTACATTTTCACTCGCCTAGATTACTGTAACTCCTTGTTTTTTCACCTTCCCCTCAAAAGTATCCGCCATCTACAATCCATTATTAACCTTGCCTGTCGCTTCGTTCTTAAACTTCCTCCCAAAACGCCTACTTCAGCTCACCTTCACCGCCTTGGTTGGCTCACTGCTCATTTCCGAATTCGCTACAAAATTTGCTGTTTGGTGTACAAAATCCTTCACTGTCCTTCACCCCCGGCCTATCTACGCTCACTACTTCTGGTTCAAGAGAGTACTTCTGGTTCACGTCGCCATCCTACTCCTCTAATCTGTCCCCCTGCGTTGAACCAATCCACTTGGTCTGCGAAATCATTCTTTTTTTCTGCACCCCGCATTTATAATTCACTTCCTCCTCGCCTCCTCCGAATGAAATCCTACTCATCTTTCTCCTCTGAGCTGCACAAACATTTCCTTTCTTTGGCCTCAGAGTCTTCTTAAGTTTACTTGTTGGCAATGTTATAATTGATTTATTCTTCCTATTGATATTGATTTAATCCGTTTTTCCTTTTATTTAATGATTTATCTCGTTTTTGCACATTTTAGTTACATATTCCGGACTCATAATTGCTACATGTTTGTGTTTCTGTTCTGCGCTGCATGTTTTTACTTCACCCAACCTGCGCAATTGACCAAATTTCCCACTTGCTCCAGTATTATTTTGTGTGTCGCGCGCTTGTAACTATTGTGTGCGCTATATTAAATACATGTTTGTTGTTGTTGTTGTTGTTGTCACTTGAAAGGAGCCGCTAACTTGAACCATAACACACCGGAAATGCATGCAAGAGTTTCATGTAGACCATCAACAGTGAACGCCAAGATGGATCAAACAGAGCAGGATACGTCGTTGGCTCAGACTTTGCACCATTTGATCGAGAGCACCAAGCTCCAGCAAAAGGCTTTGGTAGAATCGATTTTGCTACCGAAAGGTGAGCTTCAGTTGCTCTCAGGAAATGATTATTTGCTGCAGAAGAGCATAATCTGGAAATTCATTCCTCCGGGTGCGTCCCATATGGGCTGAGTCTATGAAAGACAAATACGCACAATACGCGCGGTATTAGCGGTAGTGCTGCAGCAGCAGGTGATAAGTGACGAAGTTTTGAACACCTGTTTAACCGTTGTAGAAAGCATCGTAAATGGACGTCCAATTACCGAATTGTCGGACGATCCACGTGACGATAGACCGCTGACTCCAAATCACCTGCTTCTATTGAAGGCTGGACCGATACTGCCACCTGGACTGTTCGAGAGCAGAGATTTGTGTCGCAGAAGATGGAAACAAGTTCAGTATCTGTCGGATCTGTTCTGGAAACGTTGGCTGCGTGAATATCTCCCAGAGTTGCAAAAACGTCAAAAATGGATGTCATTGAGACCGAATGTGAGTGTAGGTGATCTTGTGCTTTTGACAGATGACGATGTACCCAGAAATCAGTGGCCCTTGGCTTTGTTAGAAGAGATTTGTGAAGGAGATGATGGTCTGGTCAGGTCCGTCAAGACTAGAACTAAATCTGGACGTTATTTGCGGCCAATAACTCGCATCTGTATTTTAGAAGGGACCGGCTCATTCGAGCGCAGTATTTCTTAAACGAGCCTCTCTAGTGCGTTCATTTGTGCGTTTTGAATCTGTTTACTCATGTTGTGCGCCCATGTATGTGTATTGTCTATTGCATCGGATGTTACCTGAATTTGTAATCCGTGAATGCCTCCTTGACGCATTGGGGCCGCTGTAACACCCGATGTGATGTATATGCGGTGTATATGTGATGATATGTGTATATGTGATGTATATGTACAATGAGTGTTGTATCTTGCTTTGCGCATTTCAATTGTTTGCTTTGCAGCGTCCCTGTGATGCACAATCCGTCGAACGCGTGGCGCGTTGTGTAACTTGCGCAACTTAACTGTAGTTTGTGCGAATATGACACCGTGTGCACGCTACATGGGTCGTGTTACACGACCCATGTGTGGTAATGATAGTGTGGCGAAGAAGTGTGTGTATGTGTGTCTGTGTGTGAGATGAGATATGTCGGAGTGGCGTGCATGTTTGAATTCATTCTGTGAGTCGTTCGCGTAGTGATCGCTGCAGTATTTTTTGAACCTACGAACTTATAAACCTACGAACATATTGAACCTACGAACTTATAAACCTACGAACATATAAACCTACGAACCTACGAACTTATAAACCTACGAACATATAAACCTACGAACCTACGAACTTACAAACCTACGAACCTACGAACCTACGAAACGTCAGAAGCTGTAAGTAGATCCTACGGTGTTATTAGTTTTACCAATGAAACCGACAATTCGTTGCTTATATATAAATTTCGCTTTTCATATGTAGTATATAGATTTTGTTCATTCACAGTTGGACCGCTGAGTTACGCTATATTACGTTGTACGTGGAGAGAATACACGCGCGTCTCAAAGCTAGTGTTTATAACGCCGTGGGCGTTACAGGCTGGAGGCCCTGATGAGGTTCACAACCTCATGCTGAAACGTCTGTCGCCTGCAGTGCTGTCCACCTTGCTGCAGGTCTTCAATGATCTGTGGAATGGTGGGCAGTTTCCAGCCTCCTGGCGACGGGCAATCGTGATAGCCATCACGAAAAAGGGCAAATCGGGCGATAACCCGTCTGACTATCGCCCGATATCGCTGACCTCCAGTCTCTGCAAACTGTTTGAGAAAATGGTTTGCAAACGGCTGGTATGGTTTCTGGAACGCGGTCGGCTGTTCAATGATGCTGAGTGCGGATTTCGCCAGGGTCGCTCAACGTCAGACCACTTGGCGACCATTCACTCTCGCGTACGTGAAAGTTTTACGCCAGTTCACCACGTCGGGGCGATATTTTTCTACATCGAAAAGGCATATGACACCACATGGCGACATGGTATTCTTCGCAAACTGCATCGCTTTGGTGTCAGAGGCAACATAGGGAGGTTCGTACAAAATTTTATTTTGTACCGCACATTCTGTGCGCGTGTGGGGATTCATTCCGCACATTCTGCGCACTCTTTACACAATTTCCTTTTGCACCGCACATTCTGTGTGCGTGTGGGGAACTCCCTGTCTCGTTCGTTCCATCAGGCAGAAGGTGTTCCACAGGGTAGTGTGCTCAGCGTGGCCCTTTTTGCCATAATGATCAACGACATTGACAATCATTTGCCTCCCTCGATTGGACGGCCTCTATTTGTGGACGACTTGACCGTATGGTGTTCTTCCCGCAGCACTGTTGCTGTCCAGCGTCAACTGCAGCTGGCGGTGAATAAAATAGAGATTTGGGGAACGCGTAACGGCTTCCGCTTCTCGACGTCCAAAACGTTCGGTGTACACTTCTGCCGCCGTCGAGGTGCCTGCCCTGACATGAAAGTAGAATTGTACGGCAGTGCTGTCTTATTCCAACGCACGGCTCGGTTTTTAGGGGCCACGCTGGACTCGCGCTTGACCTACACCGACCATATTTCAGAGCTGAGAACCACATGTCTAAAGGCACTGAATGTGCTGAAGACTCTTTCCCGCATGCGGTACGGAGCAGATCGACAATCCCTTCTCCTTCTGTACCGCTCGTTAGTCAGGTCGCGTCTCGACTACGCACGCATCGTATATGATCTGGCTTCGGAGTCAGCAAAAAGCCGTTTGAATATCGTACACCACGCAGGGATACGCATTGCCACCGGCGCGTTTTGCACGTCGCCATCGTCAGCCTCCTTGTTGAGGCTGAGGAGGCTCCGCTGGCGCTCCGTCGTCAAGAGCTGGGCATGCGTTATTCTTGCAAGCTGGCAAGCACCCATGAAAACCCTGCGTATGACGTTGTATTTCCCCAGCATGTGCCTGAGCAGCAACACCTTCCAGGACCTCAGTGTTCTGTGCTGTCTTGCAGCAAAACGAAGACACTGCTGGAGTCATGCGGGATGGTGCTAACAACGTCCTCAGACAAGAATACACGGCGGAGTCACCCTGGGCCACGGCGGAGTCACACCCGAGGTCGACGTCTCGCTAGCAGCTCTGCCGAAACACCGTACAGTGCCCAGTGTGCTTCGCTCAAACACACTGGAGCGAATTCATTCTTACGGACGGTATACTGCCGTGTACACTGATGGATCTAAGTCGGCCAGTGGTGTGGGTTGTACGTTTGTAAGTGGAGGTACGTGCCGCTCGGGCACGCTGCCACCGAGCGCCTCCATTTACACGGCTGAAATTTACGCTATCCTGCTGGCCCTAGTTTTTATTCGCTCATCTTCGTTTTCATTGTTTTTAGATTTATCTGACTCCCTTAGTGTTTTAACTTCATTATCGTCTCTCTCCTTACATTCTCTTATACAGAAGATGTTTATCTCTCTTGACATCATCCGCCATCAGGGCAAGCGTGTAAAGTTCTGCTGGATTATGACCCATATTGGTAATTTGGCAACGAGCGAGCTGACAGAGCCGTAAAAAGGGCTGCTGAACGAGACTTTTATTCATTTTATTTTAACTTTCCCATTCCGTATTCGGACTTTTATCCTATTACACATCGTTTTATCCGTTCTCGCTGGCAGCTCTCCTGGGACGAATGTGGTACTAACAAACAAAAAGCAGTGAAGCCCGAAATCGGACATTGGATGCGCTCTTATCTCCGGAAGAGGTCCGAGGAGGTGGCGCTGTGTCGTCTGCGTGTGGGTCACACGTACGACACGCATCGCCATCTTCTACTCGGACAACCTGAACCCACGTGCAGTGCATGTAATGCACGTCTCTCCATGCAACACATCCTGGTGGAATGTCCATCATTCTCAGAGGCTCGTCAACGTTGTCTTGGATCCGTTCGGACTATTGACGAGGTTTTTGGACAGCAGCAATCGGCGGTCATTGAGGGCCGCATTTTTGAATTTGTACGGTTTTTGCCTTTTAGAACTATTTATTGAATTTTTTGTATTGACATTCACATTCATTTCTTTCACCGTCACCCTTATTTATTTCATTGCTCCATTCTTCATATTCATTAATTAATTTGCTTTAAGTTTCAATAGACTGGGGGTGCCGTATGTTCCTAAAGACCGGTGCACCCCAAAACACAAATCAACAACAAAGAATAATAAAGATGAAGAATAAAGAATGATAATTAAAATAATAAAGAATTGTGCCACCTGCTGTTTTTTTAAACTGTTTCAGATTTTAGCATAGAAAACGGTTCTCAAACACTGCTTTCTTACACGATGATTAACTCAATTATTGAATGCAAAACTGTACTGTACATAGAAGTGCCGCACATTACCGTGCAAAATGATATTAGGGCTTTCAGACACATTAAACAATTGTATTGTGCATATTTAATGATAATTCAATTTGATAGGGTCACTAATAGCATAAATAACTCATGTGCTGATGAGAAATTTTTCATTCAGCATCCGAAATATATCATTTCCATAATTTGAATTATTTGCATGACTCTTCAAAAAAACGTGTTTTTTTTGTCGAGGATTTTTTTTTGGCAAAAAGCCGGTTATTTTACAAAAAAACGTCGGTTTTTTTGAGGTCGCATCTCTACTCTGATGTGTCTAACCTGTCTAAGAGTCCCTCTCCTCGCGTCGAGCGTCGACAAGTGGATGGTATACCGTCTGGCATACTCGTGTCGACTTCCACCGGCGTGGACCGTTCCAGAGTGTCTGCAACGCGAGATCTTTGACTCGATGCACAGATTGAATCGTCCAAGTGCACGTGCAACACATAGACTCATATCTATGAGGTAGGCGTTCTCGCGGCTCTCTTCAAAAGTAGCGGCATGGATCAAATGTTGCGTCGAGTGCCAGCGTTGCAAGATAATTAGACATCAGAGCACACCTCTGAGTCGACCAGCGCTGCCGACCTCTCGATTCGAGGCCTTACATGTGGACATTGTCGGACCATTACCGGAGACCTACGGCTACAAATACTTTTTTACCATAATAGATAGGTATACGAGGTACCCGGAAGCCGTTCCATTGTTGGATATCACCTCATCTAGCTGCGTCAAAGCGCTGTTAGAGTGGATCGCACGTTTCGGTCTTTGCCTGCACATCACTTCCGACAGAGGCACTCAGTTTGTCTCCGATCTACGGAAGGAGTTGTGGTCAATGATGGGAGTGAAATTTATGACCACATGCGCCTACATGCCGCAGCGGAACGGGATCATCGAGAGGGTGCATCGGCAACTGAGAGCGTCAATCATTACTGCCTTGAGTGACTAATCTGACTTGCCGCCAGCTCTTCCGATTTTGATGATGGGTCTTCGAGCGACGCATACACCTGACTTAGACTCTTCACCAGCTGAGTTGATATTTGGAGAACCAATGAGATTGCCAGGACAATTTTTCTCCCAGGCAGCGTCACAACCGACTACTGAAACGGTTCGTCGCTTGACCACCGCCATGTTTCGCCTGCGTCAAGTGCCTACCACTTGACATGGTCGCTACGAGCAACAACTATCATTCGTTTCGTCGGACCTATCTACAGCAACTCGTGTTTTCGTAAGAGTTGATGCGCTCCGACCACCGCTGACACCGCCTCACCAGGATCTTTATGCCCTCGTAATTCGGGTCCCCAAAGGGTACGTGCTGCACCGCGGCGGTCGTCGTGAGACAGTTGCAGTGGGCAGACTAAAGCCGGTATTCCTGGAGAGGGACGACTGCACGTCACCCCTTCCACCCCCACCGGCTCCTCTAGTTACTCCTGTTGCTACCATTAATGACCGCCCGACCAGGATCGTCTGGTCTCGTCGCAGCAGACCTATTCGACCACCTGCTTGTTTCACGTCATTTGTTTGCTGATTAGTCATTACCGTGTACTATTGGCTTGTGTAGATCTTTCACATTATCATCGTCCTCATTATCATGTATTCGTTTTTTAAACGTTTATATTGTCAGTGTATCGGTGCCCAGTACATGGGGGGAAGCTGTGGCCACATGTGCGAGTGGCGCCGTGGGGGTGTGATCATTGGCTCCGCCCATCACTAGCGCGTCTGAGTATGCGCGTGCGCGTGCGTGCGCGCGTGTGTACGTGACAATACACCATTCTTTCGTTACGTTCTGTGTAGTAAGCAGCGCTTTTACAGTATCATGGCTCTTGTGGTGTACTTGTCTTCTATTGTACCAACTTTAGAAGGGAAATTGGCGCCCTGCCAGTAGCGACGGCCGGTCACTCTACACCAGAACAGCTGATCGCGGCAGGACATTCCGGCCAGTTACCCGGTCAACCAGTCGGGCAGACACCGGTATGTGTATGTGACTGTTTTTTTCTGAGCCGTATATATGTTGTGTGTGAACGGGGGCTGGTTGTGTAATGTGTATGTGTGTTTGTATGTGCGCTTCTGTTGGTGAGTGCATGTGTGCGTTTGTTATGTATGAGCGAAGACCTGTGCGTTCATGTATCAGCGACTGTTTTCGTTCAATGCGCGCTTTTGTATGTGTATGTGTGTGTATGTGCGCTTCTCTGGGTGCATGTGTGCGTTTCTATGAGCGAAGACCTGTGCGTTTATGTATCAGCGATTGCTTTCGTTCAATGTGCACCGCATTTCGGTGCAGGTTCATTTATCACTGAAGTAGCATTGGACATGCAAACTCCCGAACTAAGCATTGCACCTTACCATTCACTTTGCTTAAACTTGCGCAGTCTCATGTATTCCCGGAAAATATCAGCTTGAGCTGCTCACTTCACTCTCGATATTGTGGAACCTAACTAACGTCAACTACTGTGAATACCGAAAACAATGGCGCACCCCGACCGCTAACCGAATTTTTCGGAGATGATGTAGATGAATCTAATGAAATGAGTATGTGTGATACGCTCAACACTGAGTACGGAACTTATGATTTGAACAGTTTTAAACAAAAATCTGCTTCTTTCAAAAGTAAGCTTTCTGTAATCCATATAAATGCTAGAAGCCTGAGAGCAAATTTTGACGATGTTCTGATGTTTCTAAATGACCTGAAAACCGTTGTGCACATAATTGCTGTAACAGAGACATGGTTCGATGATAACACTCCACTATTTCCAAATTTATGGTTATCAGTTATTTTCATTGCACAGAACAAATTGCAAGGGAGGTGGCGTAGCCTTGTACGCACGGGTCTACGTCTGACGGGTCTACGCTTGACGTCTACAATCCAGTCCTGGTACTGGAAAGCACACAGAAAGTTGAAAATCTCTACGAATGTGTCACTATAAAATGTAAAGTAGGAAATATAAGCGTCGTGGTGTCATCAGTTTATAGGATGCCCTCATCCAGTATAGAAGACTTCAATGCCAACTTGTCGGACCTGTTTGAAAATTGTAACGTGAAAAATTGCTTCATACTAGGCGATTTTAACGTTAACACTTTGAACATAGAACAAACGCATACAATACTCTTTCTGAACGCAATGTACAGTCTCGGTTTTCTACCGCTTATAAAAACGCCAACTAGGATAACCCAAAACTCTGCTACTTTAATCGACAACATTTTTTTGTAATTCAGTGGATAAAACCTTGATTGCAGGCACGATCTGTTACGATTTAAGTGACCATACACCGATATTTGTGATTGCAAATCTTCAAAAAAACGAAATACAATCGCGAAAACGCGCTTATTTTCGGGAAATGAATCACGTACAACAGGAGAAGTTTTGCTATTTGTTGCGCAACTATGATTGGCAGTCCGTGAAGTGCGAGGATGCTAACTCCTCTTTCGATTGTTTTTTAGGATTTTTTTTTTAAGTTAACTGATGAATGTTTCCCCATGAAAGAAGTAACATACAGCCGAACAAAATACCAGCCTTGGCTCACTAAAGGTCTAAAAACCTCTTGTAAACGAAAACTGAGGCTGTATAATCAGTGCATTCGGAACCCTGATATACAACCCGTTTACAAAAATTATAGAAACAGGCTAACCAGTTTATTGCATCTCGCTAAGCGTCGCTATAATGAAGAAAAGATGATAGAGTACAAACACAACATGAAGAAAACATTGGATACAATAAATGATGTCCTCAAAAAGAAGAACAGAGCTGAGCAGCTGAGCAAACATAACAACTGCTTAATAAAAGGTGAAAAAGACATAGCTGATGGATTCAACAATTTCTTCGTCAACATTGGGAGAGAATTATAATCGAAAATACCTATACATTCGAAACAATTACCGCAAAGTATCCACATAAATGAAAACACAATGTTTGTTGGACCAACTGATAGAAATGAAATTCGGAATATCATTAAACTGAGCGCCAGCAAAAACTCCTACGATTACTATGGCCTTAACATGAAAATTATCAAACTATCTTGTGACTTCATTTTAGAACCTTTAGAGTATATAATTAACCAACCATTGAGCCAAGGGATATTTCCAGAAAAAATGAAAATTTCCAAAGTTGTTCCGATTTTTAAAAATGGCGACAAAACATTGTTCACAAATTATAGGCCGATATCTCTACTATCACAGTTTTCAAAGATCTTAGAAAAAGTCTTTGACAAACGATTGAGCGACTTCTTGAAAAAATTTTCTATCATCGACCAATGTCAGTATGGATTCCAGTCAGGAAAGAGTGTAAATCATTATAACGTCGGGATATGGAAAAAGGCGTGGCACAAAACAACACTATATTACACAAACACACGACACAAGACCTACCCAAAGCCTGAATCCAACCCCGATCGAACTTACCATTTGACCTCGCAATTGTTACGCCCTGTTACCCGATTGGCTGAACAGTTACACGTCATCGTCTCAATTTACCGCACAAACGCAACAAACACAATATGAGAGACAATAATGGATCACCATAGACACTACATATTCCCCTCCTTAAAGCAGAACGTAACACTTGCCGAAAACCCAATCTTTGCTTATTATCTCGCCCTAAGCCTGACTTTGTTCACACGAGCCTGTCTCCAGCGACGGCGGCCACTTCGAGATGGTGGCAGCTCCGTTAAATTGCGATTGAGATCTGCCGGCCGTATCTCGCCGGGCTCGCCGTAGTCTACCGACGACTCGACTTCTTGGTGAGCCATTGCATCGGCGATCGGCTCTTCCATAGTGGAGCCTGAAGTGTCGCCGACGGGTACTGACGTCTGCGGTAGCAAATCAATCTCGTCGTCCTCCTGTTCCTGTGGTGGCTTCTCGAACGACGAACAGCTGGCTGCTGGCACGAGATGGGCGGCGTTACGTGTCGATCCGTCAGATAACCGATACGAAGTGGGGCCGTTTTGATTCTGCACCACAAGAGGACCCCGGAACGTTGACTCTCCCTTTGGCACATGCCCGTGCCGACGGACGTAGACGCAATCGTCAACCTGGAACCCAGGTTCTCGGACCGCGTTACGTGCGTTGAAGACAACCGCATTCCGTTGTTGTTGCTTCGACACACGCTGGCCCGGATCATCTCTCGTCGGCCTGTCGTCTATCACGGGCAGCGCCAGTCGCATGATTCTCCCGTGAAGCAGCTCCGAAGGAGACACGCCCGTACTGCAGTGCGGTGTGCTTCGTTAGTGCGCCAACTGCGACCTGATGAAATCCGCGAACCGTGCCGACACAGGCACTTGGCCTATCCAAGGCTTAAAGGTCCGGTTGAATCTTTCTATTGCAGCATTTCCTCTCGGCCAATAGGGTGAAGATCGCCTGTGCTTGACACCTCTCACCGTCAGGTACTTCTCAAACTCGGCGCTGGTGAACGGAGTACCGTTGTCGGTGACGATTTCGTCGGGGAATACCTCGCGAGACCACACAACACGGAGAAACTCCGACGCTGTTTCTGTTGTGACCGAAGGCACCAGACAGATCTCCGCCCACTTAGACCTGTAGTCTGTCAGCGTGATAGCGTAACGGCACTCTGGTGGAGCTACGCTGATGGGTCCGACGACATCCATGCCGAGTTTTGACCAGCATTAATCTGGCAGTGGAACGCTGGTCAGCGGTGCAGGCTTGCACTTGTCCACCTGAGACAGAGTTCCTTCACGCGGACGAATCGTCATGCCCAGCTCTGCTATCGCCGGCAACCCAAGGATTCCCTCCGACGACGCTGTGTCGATGACGTAGAACGTGGTATTCGTTGTGCGCTGTTCCACTGTCACCGTCGCTGCCATTGTGCCGATCACATTGAGCTGTTGTTTGCCGACTCCGAACAGTCGTGTGTCGGACGGCATCAAAGCAGTACCCTTAAAATGGGCCCTGGCCAGCGGAAGACTGATTACCGACACGCTGGCCCCGGTGTCGACCTGCAGCTGGAGACGCGCCGTCTTGCCTGAATCGACTGAAACAACTGCGTCACACATCATTTTCGAGTCTTTAGGCACGTGACACGACAATAGTGTCACTCCTCTCACCTTTGTGTCGCGTGCTGATTTCCCTTTCGATCGGCAGACCACCGCCCAATGACCGTTCCGTCCACATGCGTTGCACGTGCTTTTGCGTGCAGGGCAGAAGTCCATCCGCGGAGTTTTGTGATGGCGGCCGCAGTACGAGCATTTCTCGCTACTGGACGACGGACTTTTTGCAATAGCCACACCGTCTCCGCTCGTCCGATGGTGTTGTCTGTTGACGCTCCTGGTCGCGTTCACTTCGCCGACGTTATCAGTATCCCGTGTCATTTTGGAGGAATGCTCCCGTGAAGTCTCATAGGCCTCAGCTATTCGCAGAAGAGAGTCCAGCGTCAGCGTTGGCTCCTGGAGAAACCGTTCCCGCAGGCGCTTGTGCAATGTGTACCCGACGACCTGATCACGCACTAGTTCGTCTGTGAGTGCAAGATACTGACAATTGAGCGCTAGAGTGCGGAGCGCAGAGACAAAATCTGCTGTCGACTCGGACTCCCGTTGGCGTCGCTGTTGAAAGGCAAACCGCTCGGCGATCACGTTCACTTTCGGAGCGTAGTGTTGAGTGAGCTGCCGCTTCAACTTGTCAGTCTCGGATTCGCCTTCTCTCTTCGCTTCCGTTGGCAACGCCTTGTAGGCGCGCGCAGCCTCGGCGCCAATGCAATGCATCAGTAGTGCACGACGACGAGAATCCGTGTACGTGTCGCCGCCCACTGCCTCCAAGTAATTCACAAAAGTTTCAAGCCACTCGGTCCATGGAACCTGAGGCTTCCCTGGACGAGGCAAGAACTGGTCAGGTGGTGGGATACCGTTGTTACTCATACTAGATTATGAATAAGCCAACTAAATTGAAAAAAACCCTCGTCGCCAAATATAACGTCGGGATATGGAAAAAGGCGTGGCACAAAACAACACACAAACACACGACACAAGACCTACCCAAAGCCTGAATCCAACCCCGATCGAACTTACCATTTGACCTCGCAATTGTTACGCCCTGTTACCCGATTGGCTGAACAGTTACACGTCATCGTCTCAATAACCGCACAAACGCAACAAACACAATATGAGAGACAATAATGGATCACCATAGACACTACAATCATGCTCTTCTGGACTCACTAAATTATATTACTGATGCCATCGACAAAAATCTCATAACTGTAGGGGTGTTTGTTGATCTAAAAAAAGGCTTCGATACGGTAAACCAAAAAATTCTTCTCAAAAAGCTCGAACAGTGCGGAATTAGGGGACAAGGTCACAAATGGCTGACTAGCTACCTCGAATCTCGTAAACAAACTGTGTGTTTCAATAATTCAAAAACTTACTCTGAAATCATGGACATTGCTTGTGGTGTTCCTCAAGGATCGATCTTGGGACCCAAACTCTTCATCATATACATAAATGATCTTTTTCAAGTGCCAATGAATTGCAAAAGAGTTTTGTTTGCAGATGACACCACATTATTTTTCTCAGGCTCAGACATGTGTGTACTCAGACGAACCATCACCGAAAATTTGAATACTTTGGTAACCTGGCTTAATGTTAATAAGCTTACTCTAAACATTGAAAAAACGGTTTCAGTAGTTTTCAGCAAAACAAAAACTGATACGAAATTGCCGCTCGATATAAACTCAGTGCAAATCAAACAACTGAATGAGGCAAAATTCCTGGGAGCGTATATAGATAGAGATCTAAGCTGGAAGCCCCAAATTAAAATGCAAACCTCCAAATTAGCCAAACTTGCTTGTTTATCAGGAAAATCAGGCAATCACTGAATGAACAAACATCTATAACTGTCTACAAAACACTGGTTCAACCTGTTCTATATTACTGTGATGAGACATGGGGCTCTACGTACAAACATTCCATAAAATGTATCACAACACTGCAAAAAAGAATTATAAGATCCATCGGTTGTCTGAAACACTCTGAGACTACTGAACCTTTACGGAGAAAGTACAGTCTTTTATTATTTGATGAATTGGTGCAGTTCAACGTTGGATGCCTTATGTACAAAATTCACAAGGGGAACATTCCGAAAAATCTTAGCTTTCACTTCAAAATTAACCGCAGACACCCAGAGAAGTTCTTCATTAAGTTTCCCAGAACTCGTTGTAGGCAATTCAATTTTTTCGTCAGAGGTCCCTCACTCTGGAATAATTTGGACATAACGCTAAAAAACTGTCCTGGTATAAAAACGTTTAAAATAAAGCTGAGAAAGACTCTCATGTATAAATGACTCTCCACTGAAAGTCGGGTGCGCCTCCACACCTTCACATCGTCGCAATACAGGCACCAGCGGGACAGGGATGCGCCAACATGGAAATGTGCGTGTGTGTGTGTGTTTTGTGTACTGTGTATGTGCGTAAGTATACATGTGTAGGTGTACATTCATGTATGCGTGTGCGTGTGTGTGTGAGTGTGTTACTGTAGACGAGCATGTATGTGGAAGACCGTAGATCGGTCTCTTTGGACGAGCCGATAAGCCACTGTTGGCTTTGGCCACTTTATAATGATATGTGTCAACTGAAATTGAATATGTCCAATACAATGAACTGAACTGAACTGAACTGAAATTTCGTTAGAAGTTTCCTACAGGTGTTTCTATAGTGTTGTTGTTTTGGCAGGTTGTTTTCGGCCGATGTCGACCACTCCAGGCTGGAATCGATCTGTATCAGTAAATATGACTGAAAATAGCTGCAAACGTTGATCTGATATACAAGTAACATTTTGATTATTTGAGTTTCGGTTATTTACCTTCTTTTCATTTGTTATATTGCCAGTCCTACATTTGTGGAGTGCTCTTCTATGCATGAGTATGTGCATATTTTCTATGCATGAGTATGTGCATATTTACGATTAATGATCGTACGTTCGGCGACATTGATGAGGTGAGAGTAATGATATCTGATTTCAATGTATGTTCTAATGTGTGCGTCAGGTGTTATAACGGTGAATATGCATATGAGGGTCGTGTGCGGTGCATCACAGGCTTAATGCGCTCTGTGATGTCTGTGATGAAGACACGTCTGTGAAGAATATCGTCTGTGATGAAGACATTGTTGATTAAAATAAACAATTATCGATAGGAAACGCTTCGATAATTATCGAAGCCTTTCCTGTGTGGTTGGCTGGTTTCTGACAACACATGACTTATTTCCAACTCCCCTCGTACAATCAAAGTATCACTATTTCTTACTGAATCATATTTTGTTCTGTCACTGGTATAGCTGAGTGGAATGCAGGTGTGTGGGCTTAACGCACGCGCGAGAGCTTCCGCGGCCAACCGCACAAAACAAGAGTTCGTCGACAAGTGAATGTATTATAAGCTAAAGTCACCTCTGCCTGTATGTGTTCATATATCAGTAATGATGGGTGTCATGCAAGATCACCTTGTGAAGGTTACGCAAAGTCACGGGTGAAAAGCCGATAAAATCATGAAATATATAAAAGATTACATAATATTAAACACTTAATCATGCGATTAATATCTAAAAACCATACTTACTTTACTCAACACAAACTCAAACGCAGACAACAAACAGAACCACACAGTCTAATACATTAATAACGCAAGTAAAGCATGTAACACGAGAAACAGAATAGTTATAAACAACGGGTACAGCCTATGTAAATATATGTAAACTGGAAAGCAGCAGCACACTACTGGTGTACATGCCCAAGATAGCTGCAGGTCCTCCTTCACTATGGAAAGTATTACCCGTTGAGAGGTATCATAGCTGCCACGCTGCTCGCTGTGGCTTGTTTTTCATTAACGTAATTGTAACACACACACACGTACACACATACACACACACATACACACAAACGCTGACACACACACAGCTGGTCGTTGGTCCGTTAGATTTTGGTCCTCTCAGCCTGTCCGGTGATCTGCGGATGGTACGCGTATTTTACAGCGTGCTTCATCTGGAAGTATCACCTATTTGAATGATATACGAAAAAAATCAAAATGAGGAAAAAGGAAAATACGAGCAAACAGGAAAAACATGACTTCACTAGTTTAGCTCCGTCAATAGTGTGTTCATATTGGGGGCAATGTATTCTATGTACTCAGCAATAGCAAGCAGCGCTACTCACGTTCTCAACTCACTCAACGTTCACGACTGCGCACGCACACACTCGACTTCAGGATGGACACACAAGCATACATAAAATCAGACATAGTCATACGCAAGCGGGCGTACCAATGTAGTCATACAAGATGCAAGTGAATTCTACACCGAAGATCAGTTAGCGAATGCACAAGCCTGCAAAGACACGTTTACATCAACAAGTTCAATCCACTATTTACGCGTTTATATAAACGATTATAGTCCATGTTCCTAGATAAAAGTACGATAAAAGTCCATATAAACGATAAAAGTACAGCTTGGAACATGAAGGGATAAATATTCCCTATAGCAAACATATACTCATCATCATCATCATTTATTTTGCCTTTCACAATACACAATTTCAGTATACAATACAATACACAATGGCAGGGCATGAGAATCCGAAAGGATTGTGTAGCCCGCGATCAACATACAAACTAACCGTACAAGAACTATATAACACATAGACAAAGTGTGATATGTGGGTAAACAAGACACAGAACGTAGATAATTCGAAGGTTTTACGCACTAAACATATGGGTCGTCGGTGCTCCCATTAAGATCAACTATCACGGCATATAAAGGGATCAGTAATGTTTCAGAAATTCTACTTTTATATGCTTCTTGAATGCTGACATCGTGAGAGATTTTTTAAGGAAACATTGCAACCGATTCCAAAGTTTGACACCCTGATGAAAGAAGGAAATGTTTCTTGCTCTTGTACGTGTATAGGACAGAGTAAATTTATCCGCATGTCTGTGATTCAGTACAAACTTGCTCTGTATATTCGTAGGTAATTGGTAATGAAAAGCAATAAACATTTTTGCTAGTGTGTTGAATTTGATTTGGTCACTGAATTTCAAAATGTTTAGTTTTTTGAAGAAATTTGAAGTGTTGTCATGGTAATGTGTATTGTTTATGAGTCTTATTGCTTTTCTTTGGGCAATTGAAATTGGCTCTAAATTGGATTGGTATGTGTTGTCCCATGCTTCACAACAATACTGCAGATGTGATTTAAAGTATGTGTTGTATAACATCATCTTGTATAACGTCCCAGTTTGTTTGTTTCAGTTCATGATTGAGTCGTCGCAGCCTATTTGTAGAATATCGTCTTTTCAAAAAAGTACTTTCTTTTGGTGTAGAATCAGATTCATTCAACAGTGTAAATATCAGGAAGTGGTTAGAAATGTCTTCGCAGATTACGCCACTTGATAGTGAACTGGTCACACAACTTGTGAAGATATTATCAATCACAGTGTTTGATTTGGTCGATGCTCTAGTCACTGACCTGATCAGTGGAAGAAACCTATTACTTGGCATATCGTTAAAGAAAATTCGAGTTGGTAAGTGGTCGTCAGAGTTCAGCAAGTTTATATTGAAATCGCCCATAATCATCCAATTATGTCTGCTCGAATTATCGACTAATTTGTTCATTTCATCAGTGAACTTATTGATAGGTGTGCCAGGAGGACGGTAGACACAAGAAACTCTCATTACTTTGCTCTTAACAGAGATATCCACCGTAATCACCTCCATCAAATCAGGTATTCCTATACTGAGACGAGGTATGTGTTTGGCTTGATGCATGTTTTTGACAAATACGGCCATGCCACCTCCTCTTTTGTTCTGACGTGTCCGGTGAAACACTTGATATCCCGCCATACGACAAAAATCAATCGAAGTGTCGTTCACCCATGTTTCTAATATGGCAACTACTTCGATTTTTTCTTCCAGATCACTCAAAAAGGATGTCAGATGTTCAATGTGCTTATTCAAACTACGTGCATTCAGATGAAGTGCCATAAATCCCTTCGTGTTTTGGAACTTGCAGTTAAAGGTGTCAATGTCATATACGTCAAAAGTATTATTTTCCACATCGAGGCTGTTTGTCTCATCGATGTCAGCATCAGCTGTGCTCACATCAACCATTGTCAAGATGTTTCACTAGTTCCCTCAATGATACACAAGAGCACCCACAACCCACCTCACAATTTACACAGGTATGCATCCACCCCCACACATGTACACACACACTTGGCTCAGTCACACATGCCCACATACACACTACAACTTGAGTGCAAATATATGGTTCACACACACGCACACACGCACACACACAAACAGTACCTTTCATACACTTGAACACATAAGGACATGAACATATTTCACACGCACACACACGCACGCATACAAAAATTGCTCCTCTTTTACATTCATGTAGACACACTCTCACTTACGCACACACACATTCGCACATTGTCACAAGCATACGCATACCCAAACAGGCAGAAATGATCGGCTATAAGGCGATATTTTTCTAATTAACGAGTGAATAAGACTAATAGATTGACACAATCGTGTGTTCCATGCAATATACTGCGATGGATACATCAGCTTGGCTCAACTTTTACGATTGTTTTTCCTTGCGACATACCTTGTACGCACGGCTTGGTTTGGTTGAACAGTCGACTGATGACTCTGTGGCAAACCTGGACCCGTTTTTTCTGTCGCTGTACTAACTGGCCCGATGTGTGATTGGGTCTCGGTCATTGACTTGACCTTCACCGCACGGGCGTGCTCAGTAATCCGCATGAATATGCCAGAATTGTCGCTCCATACCGCGTGAATTTTTCCGTTTTTTCGCATTTGCCGCAGTTCATATGCCAATTTGATGTTGTTCGCAGTCAGGTGATCGTTTATATAGACTTTTTTTTTCGCCGATGAGTTCTTCAACATTGACCTGGCTTTGTGGAATTGCTGGTGTTTTCTCATTCTCTCAAATTTGACCAGGAGAGGTCGAGATTTACCTTCAGTTCGGTTGCCAATCCGGTGAACTCCTTCAATGTCATCTTCTGCAAGGTTGACTCCAATGCTCAAAGCAAGTTCATGAACTATTTGCATTGGATTTTCACCTTCAACTACGGTGATGCCCATGACATAGAGGTTTTTGCGTCTGCTGCTCTGCTCCAGCATGCAGATTCTATCCTGCGCCTCTGTTAGCTCCACTTTAAGAGCAGAAATTTCATCGTCTTTGGTATGCAGCACCGCTGACACAGCAGCCTCAACTGCCGGAGCCACAATAATTTCTCTCATTATACTCAAGACATCTTCACTTTTCAGGCAGTCTATAAGTGCCTCCCTCAGGTCCGAAGTACTTGCCGCCTTTGCCATCACTTCACTTCACAAACACAGAGCTACCGAAACACGTCCGCACTCAATGACACTAGGCTGAATACTGATAACATTACATTAGATACATAACATAACATTTCATTACATACTCATAACATTAGCATGCTCCAATAACAAAACCTATAACTTCAATAGAATATATCCAGGAACCATAAATCAGACTGTGGAATTACTCTGCGAATGGTAACATCTCACTGAATATGGACACTATATTGAAAACAAAAATATAACACGAAGTAATACACACACACAAAATGCAGACACGTCGAGTCACACCGAGCACACTTCTCACACCGACCACTGAGTCAAATCTATCAGTGATACATGACATCTGATATCATTCATGTCATCAGAGCTGTCAGCTGACGCTGCAAGCACTGGCAGGTTGCGCTGCACCTTTCTTGGAATTCACGCGTCGGGCAGTGCAAGCCATACATGTGATCAAATCGACATTCGCACGTAATTTTTATTTACACGACGAATGATATTTTCTGAAACAGAATAAAAATATAACCAATCAAATACAAAACATAACATGACGTATAACATAACCCGGTCTTGTTATGGCAATGTAACCCACAACTCAATTCAGTTGGCAACATACCAGTATTGAATATTTGAAACATCTGTCTATATTATAGACACAAAATGCTAATCATTAAAATATACACATTTAACATGACTGCAAAGCCTACACGAAACTTACACAAACGAAAGTGGACTTGGTAACGCAATGACGGATAGTTAGTGAACGAATGCCGCGATGTTTCGTGACTTGTGGTTGCGACCTTGACCATCGTATAGTTTGCATTGTCTCCGCTAGAGGCGCTGCCCGGAGATCCTGACTGATATCTCACATCCCTCCAGTTTCTGACTGGAAACTACAGATCTGTCAGGTAGTCCTTCAGATACCCTGGTGGTAGCAGAGCTCTACGCGGACGAGCCGGTGGCTGTGAATCATCTGACGGATCGGCGTCTGTCAGACTTCTGCTTGAATGTGCTGTGTTCTCTACAGCGTGATGACTATCGGTCATAATATCGGTGGTTTCGGGAGTGTTTCTCGGAATTACTTCATGGCGCGTGTTACCGGTTTGCTGCGAGTGTGTGTGCTTTGCCGGGGATGTTGAGCTCGGCGATAGCGGTTTGGTACCTCCATGTGCCGGCGGTGTCGACGGCGGCGATGACGGTGGTATAGACGGTGCCGGCGGAGGACACGGTGGTGACGACGCTGAAGACCGTGCCGGCGGAGGAGACGGTGGTGAAGACGGTGGCAGCGACGGAGGTGACGACGATGACGGCGGCAGCGACGGAGGTGACGACGATGACGGCGGCGACATTGACGGTGCTGCCCTGGATCGTGTCGTTGGAGTCGATGGATGGGCGTCAAATCCTTTGATATGTCGGAGAAACCGTCTATTGCGCAATGACAGTCGACCCGATCCGTCCACCTTGACTAGGTACTGGTCGTACGGCTTTCCTTCGACGATGACGCCTGTTATGTCCCAACGTTTTCCGTGGGCGCCGGTCTGGTTCTGCATCAGTACTCTGTTACCTGGTGTCAAGGGCTTCAATCGACGTACGTGGCAGTTTAATTGATCAATCTGTCTCAGAAAATGTAGCCGAAGGGCCGACTCTTGGCGTTTCCACGCGTCCCGCCACACCGGATGTACTGAACTGTTGTTGAATACATGTGTGTCGGGAGTGACAGGCAGGAGGTCCCTCAGTTGCCTGCCGAACACTATCTGAGACGGTGACATGCACGTCTCTGGATACGGAGTGTTTCGATATTGGAGTAGACCGGCCGCGACCGCCTCTGAATTCATGACGCCTTGAGCGTTTGTGTGATACGCTAAGAGGCGCTTAATGGAATTGACGGTCACTTCGGCTCGTCCATTCGACTGGGGGTGGTATGCAGACGATAGGCGGTGTCTCACGCCCCATCGGGTCAGAAACGACTCTGTCTCCTGCGCCGTGAATTCCGGCCCGCCGTTAGTGCTTATTTCCTCGGCTACTCCAAACGACGAGAAGTACGCAACGAGAGTCAGGTACGAAAAATCCTTTCGAACCTGACTTGCTGATGACAAGGTTCGGCCAGCCGCTGAACCTGTCAACGACCACTAGATATCCAGTACCACGTACGTCCGCAAAGTCAGCCGCTATGTGTTGAAACGGTCGAGTCGGTACATTCGGTAGAACAGGTGGCAACCGGGACTGTGAAGGTGCCATAGTCCAGCATGTGCGGCATCTGGACCTAGTCAATTCAATATCTTTGCTGAGCCCTGGCCAGAAAACTATGCCGCGCGATCGGCTGCTCATCCTGTTGGTGCCTTGATGAGCGGAGTGCAATGCACATAAAATGTCGTTTCTTAAAGCGTGGTTAACGAAAATTCGGCTATTCATCATAAGAACGTCGTCATCTACGGAAAGATCGTCACGATACTGCCAAGATGGCTACAAATCTTCTGGCACGGCGTCACGGGATGACGCGAACCCTCGCTCCACGAGTATAATCAGCATCTGAAGATCCTTGTCCGATGCAGTGCATTCTCTAACCCTGGCCCATGTGACGGCCTCCAGTGAGTCCGTGGCAGATCGAGCTGCTGCAACAACACCGGACTCAAGATCATCGCCTGTATACCACTCAGCTGGGCGCGCCATACAGCTAGCACACTGATGCCGTCATCCTCAACATCGCGAGCGCTGGGCTTCCGTGAAGTTGCATCTGCGGCAGGTATAGTACGTCCTGGTACGTGTACAATCTTATAACACCACATCAGCGTCCGTTATTTGAGACGAAAGAGGCGCGGGTTGGATATGTCGCCGAGAGCTCTATCACCGAGTACTTTGACGAGCGGTTTTTTATCTGTAGTGATTACTAGATCACGACAACCCATGGAGAAAAACTTGATGTCCTCAAGTGCCCACGCTACGGCTAAAGCTTCGCCCTCGATCGGAGCATAGCATTTCTCTGCATCGCGCAAGAACCGGGATCCAGCCGCCGTGATTTTCCACCCGTCGACGCAACACCCGGGCACTTGTGAATCGCATGAACAGTGCTTTTGGCGCATCCAGTAACCCACGCCAGTCTGGGACCAGTCAGGATTCAGGCACGTCAACTTGTCGGGATCGAAGATCTCCACTCCGTGCCGTATCTCATCAATGATTGACTGCTTGGATTTTTGAAAAGCGTCCTCAAGCTGCGGATTCCAGTAAAAGTGAACATTCGGTCTAAGGAGAGGTTTGAAAGGAGCCATAATGTCTGTGGTTCTTCCATACTGAGACACCTGATTCACGAGGTCGAAGCAGGCACGTACATCGGTTATGTTCAAGGGTCTCGGAAAGCTCGCGATTGCGTCTAGGTATTTTGGCAACGGCCTTACCTCGTGACTGGTGATTTCGAAACCGGTGAAATTCACTGTTGTGGACGCAAATTGGAACTTGGCAGGATTCAGTATAACTCCGTTGTGTCCCACGTGGATACGATAATCAATTACTCGCCACCAATGATCTGTGATGTTGGAGTCCCATATCAACGTGCCGTCCCCGAATTTGGTCTTAAGTAGTACGTCGGCAATTATGGCGTCATAACGTTGTGTGTATGTGTCATGTGACGCTATAAAACCCATGGGAGCGCTTTTGTACCTGAAGCGACCTTGTTCGGTTGAAAATGTTGCCAAATGACGGTCCTCGGGCCGTATCTCGATGGAATGGAATCCATTCCATGCGTCCGTCACTGTTTTGATGGACATCGTTGGGACTGATCTCGCTTGTCTGACAGAGACACTGTGTAGTGAGTGTCTCTCTGGCTGTGCCGATTCAATGGTTGAAGGTCAACTGTTCGACGAGGGGAGCCATCTGACTTCGGAGTTAGCACAATGCTGTGCAACCATGTCACCGGCGTGTTTGCTGGTAGTCGCTCTATAACTCCGAGGGCTACGTTTCTCTCCAGCTGCTCCGACATCTCCTGGCGCCAGTGGACCGGAACATTCGGTAGTCGTTTTGTCACCACGGGCCGTGCGTCGGGATCAACCTGAATCTCCATTAGAGGTCCTGTCATGGCCGACAGAGGCTGGTGTGGACACGTGTTGAATGTCGGCGACGCGAAGATTGCCAGTAACCAGTCCTTCATGGCATCAGCTGAACGCAGAGATTGAGCCATCGGAAGATGCGCCGGTCGTGGAGGTGGTGCAGATCGCTTTGGGCACCCACAAGGCGCCACGCTGGCCGACCCTGACTGATATATCACAACATGCACTCAGGGGAGCACACACACTCACATAAGCACCAGCACAGAAGATTCCACAAACACACACACACACACAAACAATGCAAATCATGATATACCACAAGACTCCCCCACCAGAAGCGGAGCTAGTCAAGCAGTGAAGTATGCGAGTGTAAGTGTAAACAATAGCAATTGCGGTGCGTAAAACATGTTGAAAAATACAATGAAAATATCAAATACATGTACGAATGACATCATAACATATATGATCAACAAAATACTCGGTAATCACAACGTGTGCATCAAGGTAGACGATTCACAATACGATGCGCGACATCAGCGTATACAAGCATAGGTACATATAGATCAATAATAAAATGAAAAATAAACAGTTTGTAAATGATACGCGTGCATCACAAACAATGGTGCAAACTCTTGTGAAGAATGAGCAGATATTCGCGGCAAGACAACCCATATTAAACAAAATATAGTGTGGCGCTTGTAGTCAAATATGCAGATTAAAACAGTGCTTAACACGCATACCATGCTCAACACGCACGCATACACCAAGTAGGGACATACAGATATACACAATGTTCACATACATTTTACAACGCAATAATCAAAATAGTGGTAGTCTGGGTGTTGTGTGAATCTCACTTTTCGTCCAGTTCGTGTTGTGACTGGACTTGCTGGCGACGCTTGAGGAACAGGTACTGGAGCAGGTCGCAGTGCGGCGGGTGTCCGTGGAGCCGAAGTAGGTGTGCATGACGACGAGGCGGTCGAATAAGCTGACTTGACAGTAACGACGGCTGGTGTCAAGCGATCGATTGAGACTGTCTCCGACCCACCAGTCGGCAGAGAAATCACGAACACTTTCGGTGATCTGGAAATAACTCGAAATGGACCGCGGTATGGCGCTTCGAGTGGGCGACGGACTCGGTCGACGCGCACCCACACGTACTCGCAGGTCATGATTTTTGCAGGCACGTAGGAAGGCGATGTGTTGTGTGAAGTACCGGCAGACAGCTTGTGGAAATCCACTTCTTGCATTCGTTTGGTGAGACCTAACACAAACTCATGCTGCGCCTTGGTCGAGACGGTGTCGCCCGTCGGTACACGCGGACACAACATGTTGCTGTCAGTCACAGCTGTAAATAGTGAGATGTCGGATTCGGTGGGCAACAAGCGAATACCCAGCATCACCACTAGCAACGCAGAGAGCCAGCATTGCTTCCGATCCATGATCGATGTTTTTATCACACGATATAGCCGCTCAACCAGTCCGTTTGATTGCGGTCGATACGCAGTGGCTCTGATGCGGTGAAAACCCACTAATTGCGAGAGCTCACGGACTAATTCCGACTCAAACTGTGTGCCACGATCGGTTACCATACGAAGCGGGACACCGAAGCGGAACACCGAAGCGCGACACCCTGACCTCTGACGCCTCTGATCAGCGACTTGCTCTATCGATACATATCAGAATATACCGATATGGCGTAGAGAACGGTTGGCCGCGTGGAGTGGCCGGCGGCAATGAAATATATTTGGACACATTCGAATTGCTCACTAGGAACTGCAAATTCGGTGAGTGGCGATTTAGTGTGGCGTCTGATCTGCGTTTGTTGACACGCCGTGCAGGCGCGCACCCATGACTTGAGGTATTTCTCCATCTGTGTCCATACATATCGATACTTGAGCACCTTGACGCTTGTCGTAATTCTAGGGTGGCTGAGCCTGTGCATCTGATCGAACACAGAGCGCCTGATTTGAGCGGCAGAAACGGTCTAGGTTAAGGCGTTGATGTATCGCACAGTATATGTTGGTCTCCCGACGTCATAAATGGCGTGAGAGAAGCGGCAGCTGCCTGGGTCTCGGCATCATCGGCTTGTGCGCGCGCAATCGCCGGCAGGTAAAATACGTCCACTTGGACTGCATTTACGCTGGGCGAGAGGCAGTCAGCGACCATGTTCTCTGCTCCTCGGGTGTATTGTGCATCTGACACGTATTCGTTAATGTACGACCAGTGTCTTTGCTGACGATCCGATTTGGCCACGTTTGGGCTGACGAAAGCGGAAACCAGTGGTTTGTGATCCGTCAAAAAAGTCACTGACCGACCTTCTAGATAGTGTCGAAAGTGCATCATATAATATTAGGCAGCCAGGAGCACACGGTCGTAAACCGAGTACTTGCGCTGTGCTGCAGACAATTTCTTCGAGACAAATGTGATGGGTTGAGGTACTCCGTCAACCATCTGATGTAGTGCAGCCCCAGCAGCAGTCGAAGAGCAATCGGTAACGAGTTGCATATGAGCACAGTCCGGTAGCGGATGCGGCAGTGTGCACGCGCTAGCCAGTGATTGTTTGATACCATCAAAAGCGGCCAGCTCTTCGTCGTTCAGTGCGAAATACTTATTGTTGGGTTGATGATTGGCTCCTTCTGGCAGTGGGTGCACAATGTTGGCGAAGCCAGGAATCATCCGGCGATAGAAGCCCAGCATGCCTAGGAAACGGCGGAGAGATGAGGAGTCAGTTGGAATCGGAAGGTCGTTGATAGCAGCGATATTTGCGTCTGGAGGACACACGCCAGCAGCAGTGAATTTATGCCCGAGAAAATCGACGCTCGATTGGAAGAACGAGCATTTATCTAATGACAGAAGAAACACATGACGCTCGAACACACCAAACACAGCTGACAAGTCGCGCAGATGTCGCTCCTCGGTGTGCGAGAACACCAGAACATCATCAAGGTACAGAAAATTGCACTTCAGATGTGAGAGAATGGTGTTCATCAGCTTTGAAATGTAGCGCCCGCGTTTTTCAAAACCAGCGGCATGAAAACATATTCAAAAAGTCCAAATGGCGTAATGACTCCTGGTCTTGGCGATGTCTGCCTCGCTCATAGGCACTTGATGGTACGCCTGGAGCAGATCAAGTTTCGAGAACAGCGTCATACCGGCCAATCGAGCAGACATGTCCTGAATATGCGGCAGTGGCTAGCGATCAGGCACCGTACGAGCGTTCAGTGCCCTGTAATCACCGGTGATGCGCCACTCCCCGGGTGTCTTCTTGGCGGCCATGTGGAGCGGAGAAGACCACGGCGAGTTGGAGCGACGGACAACACCGGCCTGCATGAGAGCCTTGAATGCAGATTTGGCTACTTGCTCTTTGTCAGCAGTCAAACGACGAGGACGAGCGAAGACGGGTGCTGCGCTGCCTGTGTCAATGGTATGTTGCACCGGCATAGTGACATTCTCACAGAGGAAGACAGCGACACAGTGACATTCTCACAGAGGAAGACACCGGCATAGTGGCATTATCACGTCAGAAAGGTTAACTAAAGTAAAAGCGTGAAAAACAGAGGAGGGTAAGGGCGGAGAGGATAATGGTAGAGCAGCAGGAAACAAGCAACGGGTCTGATCGATTTTAGACTGAAATAAATTCATAAATAAAGAATGTAACTGATTAGAGGCAGAATCTGGGAAAACAATACTGCGGGAATTACCTAAAGGACTGTTAAAAAACTTCCAAAGTTTCCTGGAGTCAAGACATGAAGACATTTTAGAATTAAAGAAGGATTTTTTGGCGGAATCACAAATGAGATGATGATGACGGCGAGCAGAACATAAAGATTGCCAGGAAGAGTCAGTATTGAGACGACGTCATTGAAGCTCAAGACGGCGAAGGGAGGTTTTTGAATTTTTGATATCAGAGTTAAACCAAGGACAGCGAGTATTAGTGGAACGGAAGACTTTAACAGGAATATAGGTTCATTTGAGATAACCGAGGGATGAGTTAAAGTATCCTAAGAGAGAAGTAGGTGACATATGAAGGACACATTCAGTAGCAAAAGATAAATGCATATTGAGATAAGGAGAGTCCAAATCAGCGTTACGATAATCCGAGAAACTAATACGTTTTGGAGATGTGTAAATGATAGAGAGGCGGGCGGAAAATTAAACTAATGAATGATCAGAAATGGAGGAATCAATAGGAAGAACAGTGATATCTCTAATAAGAATATTAGAATCGGAAAAAGAAAGGAGGACATCAAGTGTGTGATCGTGAACATGAGTAGGGCATGATTACAAAGACCTTATGAACCGATTTATTTTAAAAACGAAGAAGAACAATACTTGAGATGGGGAGCATCAACCCAAAGGTTTAAGTCACCACAACTGAATATTCTAGCCGAGAAAATTGGAAGAAGTGAGTCTAGAAGAGAAGAAAACTCATCAAGAAAAATTGACGAAGAGAAAGACGATAAATGTTGACAATACATACAGGAAGTGTATTTTCTCTATTACTTTACAACATATGTATTCAAATGATTGATAGGAAATTATACAGTACATAGGTAGGCATTAATAATATTAGAATTATAGACAAAAGAAACACCACCGCCAGAGCATTTAGTAGAATTAGAGACATTCATAGGGCGACAATTATGAAAAGATAAGTAGCCAGCAAGAAGAGAGCGGTCAAAGGAGGATATTTCAGCAACAGAGAGCCACGATTCAATAACCAGCAAAATATAATACTTAGGAAGGATGGACGCAAAAAGTGATATTTTAGACCTAATAGACCTGAAATTCAAGAAAGCACATTTTAATCAACCAATTTCATTATTAGACTTGGAACGAGAAATTTTAGAAAATGAATGAGAGAGGGAAGACACTTATCAGCGGATGAAGTACTGATTGAAGGAAGCAGAACTGAAGATCCAGCATCTTTTTTCGAAGTAGACTGCTGAGCACAATCAGTCAGGCCGGATGTCACATCTAGTTTTCCGAGTAGGAATCCTCGAAGGTCTGAGTGCGGCTGATCAGATGGGCCCTCGATGAAGTGAAACAAGTACACGACGGGTCGAATGATGTGGGCCGATGTTCGCACGACCCGCACGTCACACACTGTCTTGCTCGATGCGATTCTCGAACCAAACACGAAGCACAGACTAATTGAGGAATGCGCGATGTGCAGACACGCACTCAGTATATACGATGAAGGGCATAGCGATACAACGATGGTAATTTATTATATAGCTTAAGATGTTTGTAATATAGTGCCTTTCATATGTCTCACAATGGAATTGACGCCTTTTTTGGCGTTTTGAAAGCATTCACCTAGCTGTGTTCCGAGATTGGTCTTTTTTGGTCATTTTTCGGTTTGACATTATATGGCTTGAGAAATATGGCAACCCTGATTGTACATGTGTGCTTTGTTATGTGTTGTGTATCCTCTGTGTTGTGTTTTTGTGTGTTCATTTTGTTGTAAAAACAATTCATGAAGAGGTGGAATCTGTAATTTAACATTTGTACAATTTTTTCATGCTTAATACATTACTAGATTAAAATTTGATAAATAGATATATAGGAAAATGATATATAAGCTGCTGAATGTGTTTAAGATTTATGCGTATATTCAAGAATTCATCTGGATTGAATAAAAATTCAAATTGTATAGTCAGGAGAGCTGGTCATGCCAGCAACTGGCCGAGCCAACGACTGTCCGCTGGAAGCCAGGCCAATAGTTGGCTTGACCAAAAATTTGCCTCGTGTGACCACGGCTTAACTTTCGTACATGAGATATTGCTTACAACGTGAGCAATATCTAAATGTAAATATCAAAACCAAAATGTTTCAATTATAAACAAATGTATTTGCTGCGATTGTGCTGTACAAAGCTGTACAAATCGAAATTGGCCGCATTGTTTCCGCGAAATTTCCAGCTATCCAGCCGATTTATTAGTTGTTCAAGCGACCATCAGGTGACGCCAGTAGACGATTTTGGCGCAGTCGGCCTCCGCGCGCTCAGTTTGTGACTGTTTTCCGTTGTGTCTGGTGGTTAACGTGCGACGCTTCTTCGTTGTTTCTCGTTTTTCCTGAAAGTTCGGCATCTATAATCAGTGCCCCGTCTGTTAGTTCTTGAGCTTTCGACTGCTGTGATCCCAAAATGTCGATATTGCTCCTGCTTCTTCCTCTTCTGATTCAAGGTGAGCTTAGGCATCCCATGGACAATAGTGGCGGCGCCAGAATTTTTCGGGTTGGGGGCCGTGGGAAAAGATACAGGGACTTGGCGAAAAATAGGGTTACCATATTATGAATCCCTAAAATGAGAACACCTGTGGGCACTAGAAAAATGTAGCTGTTTATTTATAATTTGACCATTTTTATACACCAATGACAAATGTCTTGATTAAAGTTTTTAGCCACAGGTCTAACCATTATACACCCACAGAGGCAACATATATAATTTTACTACTGTAATTATACACAATTTACAAAAAGAACCCGGACAGCTACCAAAATGAGGTCCGGGGAAAATTGAACGTGTGCTCTCCCTACGAAACATGAACAACTACACTCCGAATGTGCATAATCAGAATTATTGGGGGGCTTAAGGAGGGATTGTTACATTTGGAGGCTCAGCCTCCTAAGCAACCCATGGCGCCGCCACTACTCGCAAAGAAGACGTTTTTCGACTTTCGTATGAAGTTGTAGCTTGGATTGTTGTGACCAAGTTAAATTTATGACAGTAGAAATTGTAATCGATTCCTGCGTCATAGCTTATGGTTAAGCATTGTTGGCAGGTTTTGCTGCGTAAAATGAATTTTTATGTACTTTAATTGACCATGAATTTTTCTACGATAAACCTCGGATTTTTTTGTTGGATCTTGATCTTGATCTTTGCTGGATCTTGGAGTTGATATCTTGTCAATGGTTGGTATTAAGCGATGATATGGTGTTTTCCAGTGTATGGTTGTAAATTATAAAGTTGACACTTGTCTTCGGTCGGATATTTTAGTGCTGTTGTAGGTGGCATGAATCCACGCGGTTGTGTTCTGTACTTTGTAATAATTTGCTGCAGTGCTGTTTATCAATGATCAAAAACGATCACGGTGAAAACCGACAGACGAATAATCTCACAGTCTGCACTGCAGTATATACACAACGAATGTGCACTGAAGATCAATACGGAAAATGTTTGTTTTTTTTGTTAAGCTTCATGTTTGACGTATACTGTGCTGGTGTGTGTCTACATTTTGCTTGCATCGCTGTATTCTCACCTTCGCTGCGAATTTCATGCCGATTGCCAATGTATTTGCGTTGGTCGCGCATCTGTGATTCCCCATTTCATTCAGCTGTGGATATTCTTAGCTGCCTCGTTGTCTTCAGTGTCCCATTGACACTGCCAAAGGGAGTGGTTTGAGAGGTGGGGAGCGAGGTGGACGGTATTTGTCTATCCCGGCCCCTTGCTGTCGTCACGCTCCCTTGCTCTCGCTAGCTCTGTCCTGGCTTGTGTATGTGTGCGCGTGTGCTTGTGTGTGCGTATGCGCAAGTGTTGGCTGGTGAGTCATCCAGGTATGTCGGGGCCGGTTCCCAGCTGCCAGGTGGCCAGCGACACACACACACACACACACACACACACACACACACACACACACACACACACACACACACACACACACACACACACACACACACACACACACACACACACACACACACACACACACACACACACACACACACACACACACACACACACACACACACACACACACACACACACACACACACACACACCACACACACACACACACACACACACACACATACACACACACATACACACACACATACACACACACACACACACACACACAACACTCAGACGTTTGAGCGCTCTCACCGGCGCTCTTTCATGGCTGACGAGGTTCAATCGAACAATATCTGGTCCTTTTGTTCCTCGCCACGGCGGACACTCGCACTCATGCTGGCAGAGAGGATGTTCAGTGACCTGTGCCGGCTATATTTGCTGTGCGTTGCAATTTGGTTTTGTTCAGTTCGCTCGGCTGCTTCGTCAATGACTTGTGTTGCTCGTGTCATTCACATCTCAGTTTTATCAGGGCAGTTAATATACTGATTAGCCTGAAACAACCTGGGCGATATTTATTACACTACTTTTATTTCATGATTTTACATTGCACATGTCGTGTTTTCCCCATCGGAAGTATCACATCGTCTTGTACCTGCCTATTGTTTCCGAGCTGCGTGTTATTTGTGCGTCATTTTGAGAGCGGCTATGTCTTTTTGCTTAATACCTGGCGGCTTCTGGTGGTGTTTCATCACCGAGTTTTCGCAGTAAAATCGGCTGGGTCTGCTTTATTAGTCCTGCTGCTTTATTTGCAGTTTGCTCGTGTTATTGAAGCAAGGATGAGCCCATGTAATCTATTATTAAAATTCATTTTTTTGGTTAAAATTTTATGTCATTTTGTATGATCTGGCTTCATTTCGCTGCCGTCGTTGATTGTTGGGGGATGGGGACGGGTTGTCTGCAATTATCCCCGCCGGTCCGCCCATGTATTGAAGACTGATATTGCAGTATGACCAGACGAGCCACTGGGAGTCCGCCGACCACGAGTAATTACAACTGGCGCCAAAACACTAGCATCGCGGATGCGGTACAGCATGTCGCCCGTTTTTGTGTTGAATTTTGTGCTGGTCGAGTACAGGTTGCGACTTGATGACAATTATGAAGATGGTGATGGTTCTGCCTCATATGCTTGAAGGTTGTCTTAGGCTCGCAGTCTATACGTCAGTCTATACGTGTATTGCCAGTCTGTATGTCAATCATACCATCATTCAGTTTCATCATTCTTCGCAGTCAGTGTCTGCGGAGCAGAACGTGCGTGTGTGTATTGGTGTGTGTGTTTGTGTATGTCGAGCCGGATATGAATATTGATTGGTCGTTGTGTATGGCTGGCGGGTCCAGTTGTTGTTGAGGTGTCGCGGCTTCACACAGGCGGTCTAGTTGCATTCGTGCCACATCCGGTGTCTGTAGTGTCGATTCTTATTTCCATGTCTGGTCAAGTCCTGCGAGGTAGTGCTTGTGGTGCGATGATGCGAGGCGATATCGGATGATTCAATCCACACTAAGTGCATGCGCACACGCACACACACGCATGCGCATATATCGGATGTAAAGGCGTCATTGTGCGAGTGTGTGCGTGTTGGATTTATAGGCGGAATGATAGTTATTGTCACAATAATTTATTGGTGTGGTTTGTATAGACCGTTTGTGTTTATTCTTTTCTCTGTGATTCCCCACTTTCTAATGAGCCAACTCTTCATTTTCCACAGCACTGTTGGAAGATCCAATAAATTCAGTTTCTCCACCAAATTAAGTGTTTTGAAGTCACTAAACAAAATAAACTAATTTTAATAGATAAAAACAAACATTTGTCCTTGTGGCTCACCTTTAATTCCCACTGGGCAATCCTTCCGTTTCCGACCAGTGTTGAATTCATTGTAGAGTACGTACCACTGATACAGACACAATTAGGCCTGATGAAACGAGACAATGCATTAGCGGTGGTCAACTCAATAATATCAGCTTCACCCCGTATTGGGTTTACGGTTATTGGGTCCTGGTTTGAGATCGTGCATGCAATTTAATGTGCTGGCTTTTTCATACTGACGGTGAGATTTACGATCGTATTGTGAGATGAATCATATTGTGCATTGTATCGATCGTGTGTTAACGGTAAGAATTCGGTTGATCTCGCAAACGGATCACTTGACTTTTGTTCGGTGCGCCGTTGTAACGGAATGGCAAATTGCGTAATCACATCCCATCTTGTGTAATCTGGAATTTCTTGGTGTACTCAAATGTTTGTCACAGGTGATATGAGAGATGTAATACTGGTGCTGCTCTCAATATATGCGAACTGAGTGTTTTGCTCGATAGATAGATAAGTAAATTGAAGGCGAATATTTGTGATACCATATATATTATTATTATTATGCTAAGAATGCGTGCGAATACCACCTGACTGATGTGTCTTAAAGCACCAGTCTATCTTTTTCGTAGAACAAACATTAGTCTTTCACAAACGTTATAGCTATCTGTATGAGGCGTATCATCGTTCAGTTTGATTCGATTATCATTGCATAATCATTTCATTTTTGTTTGATGTTGTTGTATGTGTGTTAGTGAATATTACGATGGATGTGACTGCTAGAGTATGAGTGAGAGTATGAGATTATGTATGATATGATTGATATATTGATATGATTGATTGATATATTGAGTATGATATGAGAGAACATGATTGTTGTCTTATTTCCCAGAGCTATCATAATGTATTAAAAATATTGAAATGAATGATTATGCGGCCAGTGTTCGTGTTTTTCAGTTATCGGCTATTTGCAGGTCATTCTCTAGGACATAGAGAATAGGACATAGTCTTGACCTAGAGTCTAGGTCAAAACAGTCAAGTTTCATCCAGTTATGTGTTCATTTGGAGCGGTATGTGTACTAATGTGGCTATTGTTGGCGTGTTTGGGGATGCAGTAATGTATCCACTGTTACAACATAACTGTACTGTACGATTGTACCTCAATACTCCAGTTTGAGTATTCTGTGGAACCGGTCTCTGGCATGCATTGTTAATTTTAACCCTACGCTATTTGCAATGCCGTTATTACACGCGTGTGTTTTCGCACGGTAGCAATGGGAAATACTTTGACTTCGATTATGTGAGTTAATCACACCACATTACGCGGCGCTTCCACGTCTGCACGCGAGCATGTGCGCGCCAGGCGCAATGGACGCGTACGGCTCACACATGTGCTTCCGACTGCCACGCTGAAGTGTTCCGGATCACGCACGGTCGAGTCACCAGGGGAGAATCCGCTGCAGCTGTGTGTCGGCTGCTGCGTGTTACTAATTGGCACAGGCTGCCTGACGGCGTGTTTGTTCTCTCACGCGTATTGGCGGCCACTTCCTTTCTGTACACTGCCCAAGGGAAGTGTGTTCGTATATGCGTGCGTGTGAATGTCAAAAGCGGAGGGAGGGTACTTATTTAGTGGTGGTCCCCTAGACGGTAACCTGTTGTGATCACATGGATGAGGCCGCGGTATACTACACCAGTGTTTCTCAACGTGGGCCATATGACCCCCTTGGGGGATACGGGAATTTTCTGAGGGGCCATAGGACGAAATTTAATAAATGGGGCCACCGCATTTTCTCACGGACAACGAAACATGTGTTGAAATAATATAATAGTTAATATTATTATTGTCGATGTTGTAAATTTCAATCGTGTGTTCCGGTTGTCGCGTTGTTTCGGTTGTCGGTGGAAATAGTCACCGGCGTACATGAGCAAATCATATGGAGAAGTCGCGTCGCGACTCTCCATGTTTATATGGGGCCACAAGGACTTCTAGGGGTCCACTGCCAGTTTCTGGGGGGGGGGCACAAGGACTCACATTGTGTTTAAGGGGGCCACGGCAAAAAAAATGCTGAGAACCACTGTGCTACACGATGTCCTGGCGAGCGAAGCAACTGGCTGCCACTAGCTGGGTCCCCTGTCGATATCCTGAATGACTGGTTGCAGGTTTGTGGATGGTATACCCGACGGGCTATTTGGATCTATGACTGCGAGATAATTTGGTAACTTATCACAAATAATGACAGTTGCGGGCGCAGGCTATTCGGCGTGTTATCCAGCTGCTACACCATGTGAAATGTGTGGTGTGGCCACATATTGTCAACCATTTAAGCATGCCCAGACTGGTGAGTGCAATGCGTTGACCAAGGAAGACAACCTGGCGAGTATTCTGTGCTACTGATGTTATCACCGCTAGTGTTGTCATGACACGACTAGTAAATGTAGTAATGCCGAGTGTCTACTGCAGTGTTTAACAACCTCTTCTAGTTTGCAGCACCCTTAAAAAATGGTATAATACAAATATGCAATTTTTCCCCAGGATTTTGGCGGCACCCTCAAAAGATCTCACGGTACCCCTTGGTGCTGCGGCACACCGGCTGGGAATCACTGGCCTAGTGCAACAGTGGGTAAACTACGGCCTGCCAGACCATTGAATTTACCCTGCCAAGTTGTCAAAACGTCATTCACAGCACACATGCAGCCACACTTCATCTGTACACACATAATTTACTCCAGTAAATTTTAAAAACACGATGACATTCTTTTGAAACGGTAGTTTGGCACTCGGCATGGTGCAAAAATTAGTATGTGGCCTCTTGCCTGGTAAATTTGCCCTTCATTGATCTAGTGCCAGGGTTCCCAACCGGTGGGTCGCCACCCCCAGGGGGGTCGCGAGGCCACTTCAGGGGGTCGTGAGAGCAACCTGAAATATTTGCATCGCTCAAAATTAGCATTAAATTATTCTGTTTTTTTCTTTGTATTTTCGAATACATTCAATAACGATGGCATTAAACTATTGAATGTGATAATAATTCAGTATAAAGGTGTTTTTATAACTGTAACAAAACCAGAAGCTGACATATATTCAGACAGACGCGCGTGGGCATCACCGCCCCACGCGCGCCTACAAGACGTCACAACCTGACCAGACGACACGAACACGACTCTAAGCTCACACCGTGACACACGGGAGCACACACACACACACACACACACACGCACAGTCCTCACCCGCCGCAACAACCAATCAGCGGCGAGGCGGTCAATCGCTCGCCGCCGCGGGGCATGCATACTCGACAAACGCATACACACACACACACACACACACACACACCGAAACAACTGCACACACTCACCGACACAGCTATACACACTCGCTCACACACTCTCGCACGCAATATACAATTCAACCATACACGATCACCTATAGACACACTAACACGTTCACGCACACACACACTCTCTCTCACTGCACACGATCACACCACAATAACTTCTCTCATTTTTACTGGGGGGTCATGGAGCCCTCCGGATCTCTCCTGGGGGACGCGGAGCGAAAAAGGTTGGGAACCCCTGATCTAGTGCTTCATCCACAGAGATATGAGAACTGATTTTCATCCTTGTTTATTGGGTGATGGTAATGGTATAATACAAATGGTATAATACAAATATGCAATTTTTCCCCAAGATTTTGGCGGCACCCTCAAAAGATCTCACGGTACCCCTTTGTACTGCGGCACACCGGCTGGGAATCACTGGCCTAGTGCAACAGTGGGTAAACTACGGGATCATGGGACATATGGGATCACTGTACGATAGTGTCTGTGCTGTTGTTCGTTAACCATCTTCATCGTTTGATGTGGTCTTACCCGCCCACTTGGTTTCCATCTCGTATATTTATGTATGTGAATGTGTGTGCTATCGTTATTGGTCTGTGCAGCTTCCCTGTCCATTTGCGTGAGTTACTTTGTGAACAACGTAGGAACGTGCTTGTCGTACTGTCTATGCTCTCATACGCGCATATCTATCTCGAGGTGCGCCGCATTTCTCCCTCTTCTTGCCGGCGCGTTTGCCTGTCTGTTCCGATACACTGAGTACGGAACCTGTTTGCGGACCATTGACTGGGGTCAATGACCGCGGTCGTCGGACTAAATCGCTCGTGATTGCGTGTAATCTGGTTTGGCGTCGTTCCTCTGTTTGATTGCTTCAGTTTAAATTTTCCGCTATGAGTGTGCGCTCTCGACTCTGCGCATAACAGATTGGCATGTTCATCGTATGCTAATGCGGGCTCAGATAGTTTAATTTGACCAGCTCGTACTCACTGAGCCGTTTGATGAGGGCTTCAAGCTGGCGGGTTTGCACAAGGCGAAATTTGAACTGGGCGATATTTCTTTTTTACCTTTTCCGTTTTCCGTGTTTCATTCGATAATGTGTCGCGCTTTTCGGCTGGGTTTAGGTACTTCTGCGTTTTGTTACTTTTAGTATGTCATTTTCGCTCAGCACTTTGTGACAATTCGGCTGTTTATTTGCTCTGTTTTTGACTTTAAAACCGGTCTGTCATTCGTTGGTTTATACGCACGCAAACAGTCGTCCGGTTACACGCTTACGTGAGATATTAGCGAAATTAATAATATCCATCATTCAGCTAACGTTAGAGTACGCTGCGATTGTCTTGAGTCCACGCCTACACAAACATTAAGAAATCGGTGAAAGTACAAAAATCAACCAAAAAATTTGGTAAGAACAATAGAACGCTGGAAATCAACCGACATTGCTAATGAATCAACAACACGCATGTTTGAGACGAAATACGAAAACTGTAAGGCGGGAGCCTCTGACTCATTCCTGCGGGTACAACCAGTAAAAATAATTAGTAAGAGCACATACACATACCAATGGGAATGGAAGAATAGAAGTGACGGCTGACGGTTATTATTGGACCGTATTTTGGCGGTGTCCCCAGGACAAATTGATGACCACAATTAACTGGAGGCATGTGGCTGCTCCGGGTTATCCACAGCGCAAGACACGCGATCTGTGACATTCACCGACCGGCAATGTTGTGACTGCAACCGTGTATTACGACATGCACCGGTCGACCCTGACAAAACAGGCGCAGCTCAGCTGGACGGATCGGCTCTCTGCTTTCGTTAACATTCAGCTCCGGTGCTCTACCGCTCGATTCACATGCTCCCTGTGGGTGTCATTGCCGATCGGCCGACGGAGTTTTTGCTGATGCTTTTTGTCGGTAGTTCTGACAGTCTTCGTCACGTGCAGAAGACGAACTATGTTTATAGAGGAATCTGTTCGTGCGTGTGTGTGCGTAGGATTTCACAGTAGTCATTCAAGAACATTTACTTAAATCCGTGACCTACAGTCAGCATGGTGACAAAAACTCGTCTCGCGTCCCACAACTTGTTAGTTCCAATTTTGCACGATGAAGTTGTATTGAGCTTGTCTTTACCAGTGCGGCCGCTCTTAACGAGACGATTTTGCACTCTACGTCGGCAATAATAGCGGAATTTAAACCTCCGACTAGTGGAAGCACCCAAATAGCGAAATGATCTATTGGTCCCCACTCATATGGTACACCTCCAAATAGCGGAAAACGGGGTTTCTGCATGCTTCTTATATATAGTATGTATGGAATATATTGACTTCAACTTGTCGACAAGCAACAGTTGACTACTGCAAGCTGATTGGCATAAACGAGTGATTTATTAGGGTCGGCTATAGACATATTCACCGATATATTACTGGTATAATCAAATTAGGCTACCGGCTGGGACCCCGTATAGGTGGTGAGCTCGCACAGGAATAATGCGGGAATTTAGACCTTCATGTAACATTGATAATTCCGATTACTATTGCATTGGAACTAACGTTATGTTCAACATTGGAGAAGATGGTCTCTCCTGCAAACTGCAGCTTACCAAATCTATGGCGTCCAGAGGAGAACGCCGCACAGCTGGATAATTGTTTTGGGTAATGCAATTTGTTTGTAGAATCATTTGGGAACGATGCTAATTGATGAACAATTAACGAATCTTATGTGAAAAATGGATGATTCAAAGTAACAAGGTTGATTATTGCATTGCTACAGCGGATACCTCCAAATAGCGGAAACCTACAAATAGCGGAATTTTTCTCGGTCAGTTCGACTCTGCTATTTGGAGGGCCGACTGTATATATGGCCGATTTGATGACCGTGGCTGTTAGGATATCATATCAAGTCGGCGGCAAGAAACACAATTCCTGGTCGTGTGTGACGTGGCACCATCAATGCGCCGTGTTATGTACTCACGTGTAGGCGGCTTGTTAGTAGCATGCCTTATGCTCATGCTCAGGCGCCATATGTCTCACTAGGATTGCATCCCATTGTTGTTATGTGGCGCATGTTTCTTATGGGCGAGTAGGTCATCGAACGACGCCGTTTGGGAAGTCCAATAAATTGGTTATTGTGTTTGTTCAGCCAAACTTGTCTTGTTCCATCATGCCATGCACAGCTGAATCTGTATATATTGCCTTCTATTCATTATTATTAATTATTCATTATTATTAATTATTCAGTATTATTAATTATCCATTATTATTAATTATTCATTATTATGAGTTATTCACTATTATTAATTATGCATTATTATTAATTATTCATTATTATTAATTATTCATTATTATTAATTACTTATTATTATTAATTAGTCATTATTATTTATTATTAATTATTCATTATTATTCATTATTGAGTATTGCCATTCATTATTGAGTATTTGTTAGACCGGGTGAAGCATACACCAGTGGTGTGCGTTTTTGCTAGTGCCTGCGTACCATGTGAATGAGCCGGATATTTTTACCACGTGAACGTATCATATACTCCTATTTGCCACGCCTCGCTGCTTGTCGTGCCGTAGCGCATCACCTGATAACTCCGGTAATACTGGTGTTTGCGTTGTTGTGACTGTGCCTCTTTCTTTCGCATTACGCTCTTCCTTTCTTTCCCATTTTCTAGTCTTGTGCACGTTTGCGTACACAATCTTGTCTATGTATTTGTGCGTGTATTGGTGAGAATGTATGTCAGCGGAATGTGTGCCGGAGTAATTGTCGTTGACTTGTCATCGTCGCTACGTATCCATGCTGCAGCGGCCATCTGTGAAACACCGGCTCCGTGCACCAGCGCGTCGTCTTCTACCTTCCGTTCTCTATCCATGCGCGCGTGCTTGTGTGGTATAGTTGTATATATATACATATTGTATCTATATATATATATATATATATATATATATATATATATATATATATATATATATATATATATATATATATGTATATATGTGTGTGTGTGTATACACGTGTGAATCAGTGGCAGGCGAAATTGGTCGTAAACACACAGCCACCAACCAGGTTTCAGGTTCGCTTGGCGGCGTCAGGCTGCATTTATCGCTTCGCTAGTGTCAAATACCTGTGCATGGGACCTGACTTGCATGATGCGCGCCACAATGTCAGTGTCAGTGGCTGCACATCAAATATCGTGCTATGGGTATCATTTCAACTAGCCTGCTCGCATTTCACGCGCGCAAAATCTTTGGTTTTGACCATCTGCAAAGGTTTTGACTGTCTGCTATTTGAATTTGGACGTGGCTTATTCTCGCCAGGTATGTTTCCTTTGGACTGAGCTGATATCGGAGGATGCGGGGCACTCCGGTCCAGTGTGTAACTGTCGTAGATCCCGGCCATTCAGACCATCTGCCCATTAAGTCCATGCCACTTTTCAGGCCTGAAATACTAGGTTTTTAGTAGTACGGTCCAATAACCCACCCAAAAATTTGAACTTTTCTTCGGTAGTATTTTATTTTGCTCTTTTTGTTCTACTTATGCAGTATGCTGAATAAATTCGTCGTTTCCTCTCATTTACGTTGCAATTTACGTTTTTCTTTATAACGTATATATATCGTTTTACGTTATACATACTCTAGTGAGGCTTGTTCTTTTGCATAAATAAAACTTTGGCAAACTGATCTTTGAAATGTAGCTGGCGCGATTTGAGCGAGCACGGGAACTCACGAGCGTAGCTTTGTTTCTGTCTATCACTGGATCCATTGGCGGACTGAAAGGTAACATTTGGGGCTAACCGTGGCTAAATAATGCAGGAGTAGAACGATTTGTCTAGAAAATCTGGCATTGAAACTTTTGAACAGTACATTAGCCAATAATTGATTTTTGTAAGACGCATGACTGACTCATACTAGCGTTTTGCTGACTCATGCTAGCGCAGCTGGGGAATCACTGCAGGTTGGATTTTTCATGATGTTTGCATATACTCCCCGATAGTGGAGTGACTTTGTATCGGCTCCCAAATTAGATTTTCTGATCCCGTTACTGAGTGGCTCCCAGTGTGTGGTTGTGGTTTGCATTGTAGAGCGTCTATGTGATGGTGGTCGTTTTTTCAGTGTGTAACATGCGTGTTTCGATCAGACAATGTCTGTGATTCGTGGTGGACAATATGCCGCAATGCGTGGCGTTCTGTCGCGCTAATTGGCCGGTTGCACTTGTGATTGACTCGAATATGTTGACGAATGGGATATTTAGCACTAAGGAGATTGTCGGAAGTAACGATCACTTATAATTAGGGCTGTCAAAAAGTAACCTAAAAACTGGAAAAGTAACTTTATTTGAAGAAATAGTAACCTAAAATTAACCTTATGATCTCTCAAAAATATTTTCGAGAAAGAAACCATTGGCCAACACCATATATCCTCTTTTCTACCTTGTCCCCTCTTCTCTTTTCTATCATTTCAACAACATACCAGCAAAATGTGTCCTTACATCGCAATAATAAACATAAGCATCAAAAAGTAAGCAAATAACCAATAAATTAACGTATATAATAACGTAATAACGTAAGATCGCAATAGTTTCCTTTATATTGCTTCGGACAACTAACAATAAAGAGAATTTTAGATAACGAGAAGTTATATCATAGTTAAGGCTGTCAAATTTATTAAAGTTACTTTTTCACCTAAGGGTCACTTTTTCATAAGCTTCCTAAAAGTGCATAATAAGTAGTGTATGCTACTTTTTTAAAGGTATTAGGTTACCAAAAGTTACTTTCTCATCGTTTGGTTACTTTTCTTGCTTTTAGGCTACTTCTCTATCGACAGGTTAGCTTTTGTTATTTTTCTTGTTATCAGGTCACTTTACCACGGAGTTTGGTAACTTCTCGCAGATAAGAGGCACAAAAACGGTATAATTGACGGTTAAATAGGAAAAGAGATGTAATATCAAGCCTGAAGATCAAGAAATGTCCAAATTTCTGCTGTTAGGATTTAGCAATTGATATTCAACCTAATGTCTGTGCTACTGGATATGTTACGATTTTTGGTGTGCAGGATAGTGCCATTCTGTTTTAGGAAATATCCACGAGCCAGGGGATGTCGTGAGATGTTTGGGGCTTGGGATGTGTGAGCTATCTATACCAGATACTGCACTGTAGCACTTGCCAGTACGCATTTACTTGAACAGGAAGTAGCACGTGAGTTGCAGGGCGTGAAATAGTGTCACTTTCCCATGTTTGAGCTCAAGTGACGAAACTTATCATGAGACTGGGTGCAGGGTGATTACATGAGGACGGGGGCATTCACACATGCAGTGTTTACGCTCACACAAATATACAAGCTTCATCATCCCTTCCTATTTTATTAGGGTCGGCTCAAAAAAGTCTCACTGAAACAATATAAATAACATTATTGCGAACATTACTAAAAATAATTACATTAGCAAGTAGTGTATTTAACCTTTGTATTAGCTTTCAACTTTTATTTTTCTTTTCGATGGTGATGCTCCTTTTTGCGATATTTGCCAAATTATGTAAATTCACTTTTGGTGGTTTGTTGTAAAAATAGTACCAGTTCGGAGAGAGGGTGCAAGAATGGTACCAAATCGGAGAGAGGATGTTAAAGATGACTGGTGTATTTTCTTCCGTCAGAACTACAAAAATATATTAAACTTTTTGAGGGATTATATGTTATTTTAAGTTACTTTTTCAGGTTAATTTTTCTCGAAAATATAGTTACTTTTTTCTGATTTTTAGGTTATTTTTTGACAGTCCTAATCATAGTCTTAGTAGCTTTTAGACTTTCAGATAAAACCTAACCTGATGATCTTAGTAGCTTAACTTGCAAATGTCAGAAATCGTTACAAGTAAAAACCGAATCAGTCTCATTTGACAAAAGACTGTATTTTGATATATATAAATAACATCGAGACAATTAAGCAATGTGTGACATGGTTGAAGATTAATATTAATATTGGTTGGATGTTTTTATATAGAGCAGTTCAAGTACTTTATCATACACTTCTTCATATTTGAGTATGAAAAATTCCTGTTTGACGAGAAATTTATATAACATGGAGATGGACGTCTCGATAGCTGCTCATGTAGCTATCGAGTATTTTTGCAGAAAATTGGGCACTACCCTATTTGCGCTAAACAAAAAGTGCGCTAAACAAAATGGAGGCGGAGCTAACAGGTGCGCTCCGTCCACTGTGCAGCTAGCGCCCTCTGACGGCAGAATGTGTAACTAACCTACCCTAACCAACCCAACCTAACCTAAACTAACCAGCCTAACCAACCTAACCTAACCTAACAACGAAAAGGCATTTGTCAAAAATAACACTAGAACAGTGCGTTGATTAGCTTTGATAAATATAACTTTCAAAGTAATATTGCAATAATAAATGTTACTTGGGTAAAATAAATCTTATTGTTTTGTCGGCGAGACAAAAATCGAAATAAATAGATATAATTCAAAAATATTAAAAATTTTACACTAGAAGAGCCTTAATCATCTTTGAAAAGTTGTTCTTTGTCGAACATCGGAATCCCAGTACATAAAATCGAGCTAAACCAGCATATTTCTCATTCGAAGTGAAACAATGAATGTCTAAGGTTTTATTAACACTGCAATTAAATCAATAAACATATATTTCTATTTTCCAGACTGTCTAAAACACGCCAAATAGCCTTATAAATCATGTTTAGAATAAGGCTCGAACGATCATCTCGAAACGACAAGAACAATCTAGGCTACTTCGCGCCTTGAAATTCACTAAATTCTAAGCAACACACAGAAAAATTGAAGTGTGCACTCATTCTCTGCAATGACTGCTGCACTGAGCGGAGCCCCATCCCTCTCGGCGCGCCTGGGCTAATCCGGTGGGCGGAGCCAATTTAGCTTACGTTGACTTAACGGCTTAGCGCAAAACGGTGGGTCCCGGGCACACCTGTGTATTCATAAGCTTCAGCTTCTTCCAGTGTAGCAGCTGTCACTTAGGCCTTTAGGCTTTAATACCAGGAAAAATAACTAAAAGTAACATAAAGATGAAAAAGTAACCTTTGATCACCTAATAACTCTTTTAATAATTATCATATATATCATATCATATACACATATACTTTTTTGGGTCTTGGTCTCTGTCCTTGCTTGAAGCGATTATACCACTCCTTTATCTGCGTTATACTCATGGCTTCAACGCCAAAAGCTTTCTGAATCTTCTGTATAGTTTGCACTTGTGTATCGCCAAGCTTGTAGCAGAACTTAATGCAGTAGCGCTGCTCGATGCGTTCTGACATGCTGTGTAAGGACAAAAATCCGACGAGCTCGTGTTGGACGTCTGCACTCTAGCCCTCATAGGCTGGTACTGCTACACACTAGACCTTTTCAAATTTACACGCATGGCCAGTAGGAGTGCTGTCAACTCCCACAAAACTATGTTGCTGATTGGTGAAATATTTGTACTTTTATTGACCATGGTCGGATACTTTTTGAATGGACCTCGTGAAGTGAAGTGAAGTGTGAAAAAGTGACCTTAATGTGAAGAAGTAACCATTATATTTTGACACACCCACTTATAGTGCAGTGCTGTTTTTGCTATCTCTTCCGTGTTTATTCTCGTATCGTTTAGCAGGGCTCAAATGCTTTCAAAGGTAAAGGCGTCTCACACAGAAGTGGGAGATGATTGCTCCACTCTCGTTCATATCGACGCATCGTGCACGATCCATCATTCGCAGCGTGGCGTGACGCAATTTTCGTGCGTGACACGCCGCTGCTGCGTTGCTAGTGGTAATTATGCTGGCAGATTTTTGCATTTTTGATTTTTGCAGATTTTTGCATTTTTCCGTGCATGTGCGCGCGTATGTTTGGATGGCACTGCGTCGTGTTCTACGAATTGTTCGCTGCTTCCTTTGCGGCGTTTGTCGTCAATGTCACATTTACAACACATTCTCTGGTATAACGCTATAGCTGCATTAGTGCCTTGTGCAGTGGGTGCGGTGCTCGTGCGGTCGGAGGCCGCAGAGTTTTGAACACGATATTATTCTCTCTATTTTGTTGATTTCTAATCGGCGTCAAATGATCAACTTGCCGCTGAGTAATTCTCATTAGCGGCCCAATGCAGTGATGATGCATGATATCATTTGACAAGAGGGAGTCCGTGCCGGTTAATCGCGAGCCGAAATCGTTATTCCGTATCTTCCGAATTGCCTCGAAACTTATTCTCAAAATCAGGAATGTTTTTTTTTCAGTAGCGTAAATACTTAGGTAGGGTGTTCACGTACACGCTACCTCTGTTCTAAACCATAATTCGGTCAATTGAAATGAAATGTATTGCCACTTTTAATATCAAAGTATAGGCTTTAGATGCAAGGAAAATATGTATACATGTGAATATAATACAAACAGCACAATCACTTCACACGCATGTTCGTACACACGTGTAAGCAGTATAATCCACGCACACCCGACATTGTTGTGTCAGCTTTCGGACCCGAGGGTTAAATAGTCGATTGGTTCAACAGATGAGTGCGCAGTCTTGATAAAAACTGTTTGAGATTGGCGGCTGTTTTGATGAAATTTGGTAGTCGCTTGAAAAGTCGCGGGGCCGAAAACTGAAAAGATCTAGCCGACCGTGATGATTCTGTGGTCGCTCTCAACTCGACAAGAGGACCTGATTGACCGTGACAGTGGTTGTTTTATTGAAGCAGCGACGAAAGTGTCAGAGCAGGAAAATCGGAATGTAGAAACTTGCAGGCGATGCAACATATTTTGTGTCCAACCATTTGCCTGTAGTGAAGCCAGCCTAATTTGTTGAGGTAATTTGACGTTATTTGTTTAGGTAACTGCAGCCGTATTTTTCGGTTCTGTTCGTTTGGCCGGTCTCATTTCGATGTCGTTTTGTGTGCTGCGATTTTTTCCCATGCTATTTTTGTGCCGTGCATTGCGCACGCCCTCGGCTGGCGTGGGCGTGTAATTCGTTCTACGACAGGCAATCCGTACTGTGATTATACAGAACACACACACACGCGCGCGCGCAAACGGGATCAGTGTTTTGACCGACTCATCCCGGTTGCTCTCTCTTTGTGCCTCCCGTGTCTCTTTCCTTTACTGAAGTAGTTGGTGGACGAGTTGCTGATTTCCATGTTCCCTGGCCTGCTCGAGTCTGCGCTTTTCTCTGCGGTTTCTCCGTGTGTGTGTGGGTGTGTGTGTACGTTGGTAATTGTGCGATGTACCGTTACTGTTGGAATCTAGTGTGCGTGTGTGTGCGTTGTTTTTGTGCGTCGGTCGGTGGGCCGGCGGGACGACCGTGCAATTTCCCTGGTGCGTCTCGTGACGCACTTCGCCCCTTGCCCAACACGACCGCTCCAGTCCTGTGCGTTTACGGCCGTGGTATTTTTGGTCCTCTGGTCAACATCGGCTACGAACAAATCACCATTGATCGTGAACTACATGCCAAATTGTGCAAGTGTGTTGAGAAAGAAAGAAGACACAAAGAAGCATGAACTATTTAACTGTTCTAAAAGAGCACCATGCCTATGCAGAGATGTGTATGCCTATGTATGTTGAGATGACAAGAACGCCCTCGCAAACATCGCCCATACGCCCATCGCCCATAAGTGCAATCAATTGAAGAAGGCACCAAGCTGCAGCTCGTAATTTATTATAAGATAAACAAAGCAGGCATCATTCTCATGAAAAACAGCTGCCTTCCCAGGACCAGCATGTTACAAGAAGCCAATGTAGTGTACCAGCTTATATGTACCACTGGTGACTGCAGTCGCTGGAATTCTCATTGGCCACACTACAACAACACACTACATTGGCCACACGACAACAACGCTGCCCACATGCATTTCAACCCACCTCCAGGCCGGAGCCATTTCCAAACTTTACCGCCAACAACCTGACATCAAATTGGAACGGAAAACAAGGATGAGAACACTGGAATAATGTATTGAGACAATGATATTCGTAGGCCATTGAAGCTGTTTTGATTCATACACGAAAATGAGAAATTAACAAACAACAGCAGCCAGATGTCTCTCTCCCATCCATGCGACACCAATAAATCTTGGCGCGTTGGTGCTAAATTTGTTACGACTGTTTGCCACATAGGTGTTATTATGTAAGTGTCAAATTGACACATTAGTGATATATTGTATATGATATACCTTGTATATAAACACCGTTTATTATATACTGTTTGACATTGTGTATTTTGTTTTGATTGTGTTATGTGTTTTCTCCTGACGATGGCTAGTGATAGCCGAGAGGTACCTAGAACAACTGTGTATGTTGTCTTTTGAACAAATAGAAATCTTGCGGAGCATTGAAGGTATCCTACCAGCACAACAGTGCTAAAATTGCTGTGATTTTCAACGAAGCGCTAGTACAGAATGGCGTCCTTCATGGGGTGTTTTGGAGAAGAATGGTCTATCAGTGATCCATAGGTCCTGACATTCTCCACATTTTGTTCAAATTTTATAATAGTGATATGTTCGGCTCACGAGCTCATGCTGAATTTTATAGCGCGAAGTTTTTCTCAACTAAAATATACCAGATTATCCACTAAAATGCACATGGGTATATAAGCTTGTGCCGTAGTAAATTTGTGGTAGGCTCAAAATGATGCTCGTGTGCTTGTGCTCTTTCATCGCGCACCTTATATCGTCACTCCTCTCGCTATACGTAACGGTCTAATTTTGAACAGTCACGCTCACTGTAACTCACGCGCACCTACGTTGTATATAGACACATACATACGCACGTATATGGCTAAATGAGCATACACATGTATATATATATATATGTGTGTGTATGCATATATGCGAGTTGTTTTCACACATGGACAGTTTGAGTGGTTGGTGGCAGGCGTTTGTGTGTGTGAGCTGTGTGACCTGCAGGTGCCATTAGCGTCGCTAACAAATCATGGCACACACACACTTACGCGTTCAGGTTTGATGTTCACGGTATGACTGCCGTTGCCGGTATGGAGACCGTTGCTGCACTGGCGGTGGTACACATACGTATTGAACACTTCCGCTGTACCGGCAGGCCAGGTGGGCCAATTTGCCAGTGTGTAGTTGATGCAACGTTTTTTGATATATATATTACATTGTTCCATAGATATATTCCATTGTTTGTGTCTTGCTTTGTGACCAAACTTAGGTGTGTAATATTAATATTGAGGCCTTCAAAGGGTTTTGTGATGTTTTAGCCTCAGATAAACAGGGTGCATATCACGAAACTGATAACAGTTATGGGTAGATTATTGGGAGGAGTTTGTCTTTGGATTGAGAGGTTGTCTACGGGATGTCTTAGCCAGTTGTCTAATGCTATCATTAGAATTAATACAGTCGAAACCGCTTAATGACATACCGGTGAATGTCATAGTTCGGTTAATATCATACCATCGTCAGGTCCCAAACTTGGGTCCTATATTTTACACAGGGACAGTGACCGCTTAATGTCACACCGGTTAATGTCATAGTTTGGTTAATGTCATACTTTGTGTGGTCCCCTATGACATTTGTCTATACAAATGGCATCGGTTAGTGCCATACCCTTGTGGTCAACCATTACTTATTTTTTAAAGCATATTAATTATTTGCGTGTAGTGATTGTGGCAGTAGTGATGGGAAAGCATACTGAGTTCATGCTGCAGGATAAGCTGAAAATCTAGGACCAGCTCTAGACTGGCAAAATAACAAACAACTGTTGCAAATGACCTCGTCGGCGATCAGGGATCAATCCCAAAAATCAAGAAGAAATATAAAGAAATTCGTAACATTGCGGTGACCAGCAGCAATCTGAGTCAGAAGCGCAAGAGAGCGAGCAATCTTGCAGAGGTGGATGAGACGGTGCTCATGTGGTTTCACCAGATACGCGCCAAAAGTGCGCCCGTGAATGAAAACCATTTCCTCTTGTGATGGAAAAGGCCAAGAAAATGGCGTTTGAGATCAATGTAGCATTTGAACCGTTAATTGGCTGACTCGACCGGCTAAAGCAGCGGGAAAACGTAAGATTTGTGAAGGCACAAGGGGAGAAAGCGGCGGATGATATGGTGGGCTCAAATGAATGGATGGCAAACGTATTGCCCAAGGTGCTGGACGGCTATGCGCCCAGGGACATTTTCAATGCAGACGAGACGGACAGAACTCCCCTGTCGTACCTTTCCAGTGTCAACGCTTGGTTGACGGCGAAAATATTGACACATTTTGAAGGACTTTGACCTGAGAATGCGTAATCAGTAGCGCATGATCGCGTTTTTTGTCGTCATTGCCTCTTGTCACCGGCTGGACTCGGAAGAGGAGCTTAGCGCCGTGAAAGTGGTCCCTCTGCCGCCGAACACTACCTCACTTATCCAGCCACTGGACCATGGCGTGATTCTCGCGCTGAAGGTCCACTACCGCACGCAGTTTGTCCGTAAAATGCTGGTGGCGATCGAATAAGGACAGTGTGTAGAAGAATACACCAAGTCCATCCACATTGTCCGGGCAATGTACATGCTGAAGCACGCGCTCTTCTCGGTGAAGCCCAGCACAGGGCAGAACTGCTTCCTCAAAGCGGGGCTTACCCAAACAGAGAACGGCTCAAACAGAGAGCAGTAACGTTGACGACGACAATGAAGCTGAGCCGGACTTCGCGAAAACGGCGGTTTGAAGTGTTGGTAGCATTGTATGCAGAAGTGGAGTGCTACAGCGAGCTGAGTGATTCTGAGATCGTAAGCGCAGTGAGGAGCCAAGGAGACGATGTCGGCGACTATGATGACTGGGCTGATGGTACCAGAATCACTGCCCCCCTCCCCCACCGCGAAGCAGGCACTTGCGGCAATGGGTGTCATTTGCACCTACTTGGAGAACAATTTTATGGATTTTGGGGACTGGTCGCTCCTTGAGGGAAAATGGATAAAAACTCGCTGAGCAAACACAAACAAACTTTTATTAACGATTTCTTCATGAAGGAATGACTATGCACTGTGTGCTGTGAATACCTTTTACATTGTTTATGCTTGTAAAAATAAATATAAACACTTATAAACACAAGTTTGGACCCGAAAAATGGCCTAAAAGGTTGAGTTCGGTTAATGACATTCTTTTTGCAGGTCCCCGAGGGTAGGACATGAAGCGGTTTCGACTGTACGTCTTTGTCCGTTATGTTCGTCGAAACTTGTTCAATTCATTCAAATTTGTCTATCGTTTCTGTATAGGAGTTTTTTTGTATATGTGAGCGTCCAATGTGTACTGTGATATCATGAATATTTATGAATTATGTACATGTATTTATAAGTATTATGAATATTTTCTCACCTATTACATTATACGTACATTCTAACATCATTGGTAAGGCTGGTTTAATCCAGAACACGAACGAATGGCATTCATCGAGATGTTTATCGCTAGTAGTGATGAACCTTATCCAAATTTGTAGGGACAAGTTTGGCAAGTCCGTGCTTGCAGTTGAGAGGATTGTGGATGTATTTCTCGTGTTCTACGTGGCTTTGGTGGTTTTTTGTGTCATACGTGTCTTGGGTGTTTTTTTGTGTTTTGGTAGCGAAATGATATTTGTGGATTAATATTCCTGCGTTTTCGGCTGTGAGTGGCTATCAGAGAACGACATATATTTTGTTGATAATACTACGTTACAGTTTGATTTCCTTATTATATTGGCATATGCTGATCCTAGGGTGTAGTTTGTAATGAGCTGGTGGTTGTCTGTACCGCTCTACAATACCATGGTTTTTCTGTTGTACGCTACTACGTTCAATTTATTGCTTTGTTCAGCTGTTGGAATCTTGTTTGTGTTCTCACAACGGCCGCTGGCAGAACCGGTATGTGCGGCTCGATGTGTTATTTGGTGGTAGCGTGCTCACGCGCAGTCCAGTCACGCGCAGCGCAGTTTCTGATGTTGCTGCTCTTGGTTTGCGTCAGACATTCCAATGTAGATTGACCGAGTTGGTCTGCGCTATATTTGAACACGGGTCTTTGTCGATGCTCAAGTCGTCGCAGTTGCATACTCCGCTATCAGTGGCTATCCTTTTGTTCTCTCTTGTATGTCGTCTGATCTGATCTGCCTCTGCGAATGTGCTGTCTGCGGTCACGCTTCCTAATCGATGTATGTACTTATATCGTGCGTTTTTTTCGCGCGCTTCTGTGCTGATGTGGCGTCATTGCTTCTCGTGCTGACTGTTATGTGTCCCACTTGCATTATTGAACTGATTTAATATTTCGGCGTGCATTGATGTGTTTTGTTATCATGACGCTACACTAGTTTTTCCTTTGCATACTTTGTTTATCAACGGCCTGCTCATTGGTTAAGCCATGGTTTTCATGTTATTGTTTCGTCATTTGGTTTTGCTCTGTGAGGTTTTGTTGGTTGTGGTTGAAATTTTACGAGTGCATATCTCTTTCTGGCTCTGTCATGTTTCGTTGATTAATCGCCTATTTCAAGTTTACAGAGTGGCGTTAGGGAGATTCTGTACCACTCGTTCAAATACACGCAAGCGGTCAAACACATTGCCTCCACTTAGTGAATGAGATAGAAAAGCAGGGTGTGGCCAGATGTACCCTCACACGGAGTGGTGACGCTGTCACTGGCCCACAGAGATATTTGAAAATCGATGGTAGAGACACGCTGATTCATTGACGCGCTGTTTTTCACTCTGCCTGCGAATCAGCACACTGTCGCTCTCAGCACGGCCGTGTCGTCCGATCATTCTGCTTGCTCTACATTCTCATTCACTCTCCATGCGTGCGACAGTCGGCTTGCTGCTGTCGTCGCGCGTTTGAGGGACACAAAGGACGAGGGAAGTTTGTAAACCTTGGATGATGAGAGGAAAATAGTTGATAATGGCGTCTTTAGAAGGCTCGAGTGAATGGCGAGCGCTCTGTATACGCTTAAATCGAGGAGACGACGTAGACTTGGGCTGAGAAAAACGAGGGACACACCAAGCGGCGTTTGTGTCAGATAACGTGCTGTTTGACGAATGACTGCGACACCATGTACTATTCGTCTGCACTGACGTCCCCTCACTGCTCTGCTTTCGTCCCCCTCCCCCAGTATTCGCATCGACCGTTTTTATTATGCCGTCGTCTGGTGGAATGCGTATACCACAATAGTGCGCATGATTCAGTCGATCCCAATGAAAGTGAAGGTGGTCGTACCGTATCCTTCTGATCTATCTATCCTGAGAAGACCAAAAATATTTTGATCTGATGTAAGAGGAGTTATTAGTCCATTTTTGCAACTGTTTCTTTTTAGCGTAACCATTTCATCTTTTTCAATTGAGCAACCAGCTTGTATCAGGACAGATTTTGAACTTTTATATATATATATATTTGTTATATTTGACAAACATTTGGTGCGAATGTATAAATGATGTATTCGTATCCTGCGCGCGCATGTACCCATAGACACATGGAAACTACCTGATATAGAAATGTGTATATGTTCATGACTTTTTTAAACATTCGCATTCAGTCGAGTGTTGGTCAGTGCACTGGCTAGGTTAAACTTGATGTATCTGGAGATTGTGTATAATGCTTAAAACCGTTTCGCCTGAGAAAGCTTAATGTCTACCCGTAATGCGAAGGTATCCAGAATAGTTCCAATTAGTACCAAAGTAAGGTCTTTTTTTAAATGCTTGGTTGACAGAGAGAGAAAATCATCGGTGGGCAACCACCGACTAATTTTCAAAAATGGTACTAAATTACCGGAAAATCGACTTCGAATGAATGGATGTTCGTGCACAGCTTCGAATGCTGCGGTGTTGTATTAAAGTCTGCTAAATTTGAAAAATACTAATTTACACCACAAATAGTAAATTTTCAGAGTTGTCACTAACGTCTTGATTTGATGATGTGGTGGTATCTTTGCAAAACTTTAATCGCAACTTTTAGTTTTTTCAACGCAACTTTTATTATTTTCCATGGTTTCTAGCACACCAAATGGTCACCCTAATGATTACTGTGGCCGTGTTTCATGGGAGAGTGTATATTCATTTGACGGTGTAATAATCAATTTAGGGTGTATTCCAATAAATGGATATGAAGTTTGAAGTATGCGTTCCCGCTACCAGCGCCAATCTTGAACGAACGCAGGACTGATCTAATTTCTACCAGGTGTCACAAAGTTTCTAAAATGTTATCTATGCGTGTGTGATGGATGATGCCATGACTTTGTGTATCTGTCCGGTAAATCATCTAAACATACTTCGTGCTCTCTCTCACCAACATGTTGCGTACATCTGTACAGACCAATTATTTCTATAAGCCATCGATTGTTCAATACGTGAGATCTGTGTGATAGTAAAATACCTTCGGATTGGAGACTGTCTGCGCTTATTCGTGTGTGTATGCGAATGTGTATGTTACGGGGAGTTTGACCTGTCAACTCATCGGATTGTGCTAGCGGTTCTGGTCCGCAGCGGCACTCGCTATTTTAGACGAATCGGAATCGGTTCCTCAGACACACGCACACACACACTCATGTGCCCGTGTGCATGCTTGCCTGATTCGATGCATTTAGTTCTCACCTGGATAGATCCCTGTGACGTTAATTCACAATGGTCGTGCGCGCGTCTTAAACGCTTCAAACGTCTTAAAATTGTAAATGTATATGACGTGTACGTGTATGACAGTGTATACGCGTGGCAGCGTAGGTCAAACGAGACGAACTGCGCCGCCCTACACGCGTTCTCTCACCTTGCTGACTACAAAGCGCCGTATCTTGTGAGCGCAGTGTATCCGTGTGCTCGTCGGTGCGTAACCCCGGTAGTCAAGGTTCGTATAACTCCCACGGCCAGACGCCGCTGATTAAACGGCCATTGAGATCGTGCTAGGGCCGCCGCTAGCAATCACTATAAAGCGCGATCCTTGTGGTTGAGGGGCAACAGTGCGGGATTCCATCACGTCCTGCTGGAGGGCGGGCATAGTGTGACCGGATGCGCTGCAGCCACGCAACACTGGACATTGACCGCGGACATATCCGTGCGACTCGTTCACTCGCCGATGCTGCGTGTGAATGCGTCGCAATGTGCTGCGTGCTCCCATGCGTCCCAGAGAGCGTGTTTAACCTGATCCGGCGGCAGGGACACGCATGGGAAGCTTGTGTGATGTGCCGGTCGTGCGCAGTGGTGGTGCGCTCTTGTTTTTGATGGATTCGATGTGAAGGGCACTTGACGAAATACTCTCTCTGGGATTTGAATTTCAGTGTAGATCATATGATTTGATCTTCATTATGTGGCATCTGTATGCTGATTCTTCAACTCGTACGGACTTATTGTTCGAACGATACGAACGACTTATTCTTCGAACGAGTTCGAACAATAAGTCGTTCGTATTCGAGCTCCACCATAGTTCAAACTTGTTCGAACTATGTCGTTCGCATCCGAGCTCCACCATTGCTTTAGTCATGGTATTCGATAATGATATAATATCAAACAGTTTTGAAAGGGGGAATTAGTTTGCTCAAATTGACAGTCCGCCTTGGGTTGACATGAAGGCTCACGGGAAGACGCAGCGCGTGCGATTTACAGTGAGTTGAAAGCTGGAGACAGATAGAGAGAAGCGTAACCATGACTGCGACCACACCTGTTTCCGGTTTACAAGCGCAGCTGTGAAGAAGCGTTGTGTTTTGAGCCCTCGCTCCACTATGTGATTCTGTTTCTACTCTCTCGTGGTGCAGCTCATTTCAAGGACACCTCTTCGCAGCAGCTTCGTCTCTTGGCTGTGCATACCATGGACGATTTTTGTAGTTTCATTGTGTGTGTATGTAGTTTGTGTGGGTGTGTAGATTTATTGGTTGATTATTATGTTTTCATTGTGAAGAAGAAAGTATGGTTCGCTCATTCAATGCGTTCAATGCAATCGTTTCTTGTTTCTATCATACTGATTATCGCATCGTTTAGTTGGTCATTCACCATGGGAAGAATGCGTGTATGAGGTAAATGGCCTATTGCTACATCATGCCATATTCACATGGTGACTCAGTATACGAGCTAAACGTAGATTTTCAATGAAATATCTCCAATAGCTGTACTGAGGGTGTATGTATGATGCAGTATGCTCCAATAGCTGTGCTGAGGCAAATGTATGCTGAAGTTTGATCGTATCACAATGACACCGATTATATGAGTGTTTTGAATGAAGTATTTGGTACTTTGAGGTGTTCGCATTCGAACACTCACTACTATAGCCGGTGTAAAATCACATACAGATCACATACAATCGCGTTTTTAATACACGTTGATACATTATATATATATATATATATATATATATATATATATATATATATATATATACTTTTTGAATGGCCCTCGTATATTTAGACATAGTGCCCGATGAAGTTATTGCTTTAAAATATAATAATTCCGGAATTGGAATGAATATGAAATTAAAATGAATTAAACAAATTAATTAAAGTTATGAATCGAAATTGAACTCTACTCACGCACCCGGAATAATTAGAATTTTAAGCAATGACTTCATGGGGCAGTATGTCTAAATATACGAGGGCCATTCAAAAAGTATCCGGGCTTGGTCCATAAAAGGACAAATAATTCACATATTTTGTGGGAATTTAGAGCAAACCTACTGCGCATGTGTATAAGTTTTAATGGCTGTGGTGTGAGAAGTTTTAATGGCTGTAGTGTAGTGTTGTAGTGCCCCTCTGTGAGGGCTAGAATGTCGACATCCAGCTGAACCTCGTCGGATTTTCGTCCTTACGCAACATGTCGGAGCGCATTGAGCAGCGGTACTGCATTCTTACATTCACATACACAAGCACAAATTATCCTTGAGATTCAGCAAGCCTTTGGCGATGAAACCCTTGGAATATCACAGATAATGGAGACATCATCAGGACCCAGGAAAGCTCGACGGGCTTGCAGCAATGTCAAGGTCATGTTTACATGTTTTTTCGACTCTAATGGTAACGTGCATCATGAATGCGCACCAGTAGGACAAACAATGACTGAGGAGTATTATTTGGAAGTTATACGACACCGTTGAGATGCTGTACGACGAAGACGACCGGAAATGTGGGCGGCGCGAAACTGGCAACTTCATCATGACAATGCACCTGCTCATTCTGCCACGTGATCCAAGCTTATCTGGTCAAAAACAGCACTCCACTTGTTCGACATCCTCCCTACTCTCCAGACATCCTCCCTACTCTCCACTTGCTACTTCTGGCTGTTCCCTAAACTGAAATCAACCCTTGAAGCGAGACGTTTTGAGTCTAGAGAAGAAACTATGAAAAATCGACGGCAGAACTTAACAGCATCCCAATGCTGGCGTTACAGAGATGTTACCTGCTGTAGCATAACCGGTTGGAAAAGTGTGCGCACTCCCATGGAGAGTACTTTGAAGATGATTACATACATTTTTGTTTAAATTTTTGGTTTTATGGACCAAGGTCGGATTCTTGGGAGTACTACAATATTGCCCTATGAACATATTAGCCACAAGTGCCCGAGTACTCCCATACTCTAGAATAGGGCAATATGTTCACCTCGGCCAGTGTAGTATCAAAGGCGTACCAAGTGCGGTGAGTGCGACTGCGGCTTGTGGCCAATATATTCACTTTTCACCATAGAGAAATTTCAGTGGTTTTCAACACAACGCACGAGTTCGTATACAACAGATGACTAGCACCTAACGCACTGTGTGTGGTTATTGATTAGGTTAGGTTAGGTTGGTCAGGTTAGGTCAAGTTTGGTTAGGTCAGCTTAATGAACCTAGCCAATAACCACACACAGTGTGTTAGGTGCTAGTCATCTGTTGTATACGAACTCGTGCGTTGTGTTGAAAACCACTGAAATTATGCTATGGTGAAAAGTGAACATATTGGCCACAAGCCGCAGTCGAACTCACCGCACTTGCTACGCCTTTGACACTACACTGGCCGAGGTGAACATATTGCCATATTCTAGAGTATGGGAGTACTCGGGCATTTTTGGCTAATATGTTCATAGGGCAATATTGTACTAGATCCGGATTCTTTTTGAATAACCCTCGTATTTGAGTACAAACGTTGTCGCTACACGGCTTCCACAGGTACTAAAGTGAATTCTAATTAACGACCAAAATGCACAATCCAACAACAACAATAAAACACATGTATCATCATAATTAAATCGTTCACCGCTGAAAAAAAGAAACAAACTCTAGTTGCCAATTTTTGTGAATACATTTAAGATTGACATTTTAACTCCACTCCCTTGCAGTCGTTGATTAGTGCTCCATTGTCGTGTTGACGTACGAGTGGCGTATGCAGAGCCGTAGCAACCGCCCCCGTACCCCTGGGCCGGGGGGGCTCGAATGTTGAGGGGGCCCGTTGCTTCACGTATGATATAAAATTTTATCATATTTATTATGTATAGCCTTTACCTTTTTGCTCAGATGTTTTCACCTGAGCTTGTATTCTGTGATTATGTCTAATAAATAAATTCATTATTTGGTGCTTTATTTATAATGGGGACCCCAAGTGCTGGCTTCGGGGGGGGCATAAGTCCTCGCAACGGCCAGTTGCTTCTGTGTGCTTTCTGGTCGTGCTAAATGTGTTTGGAATCTGCTACATTATATAACCGAGTTATAATAAAAATCAAATTTAACCACATAACATTTGGATTTTAACAACGACAATCGAAAACTTTTTTAATTATGAAATATTATTTATGTTGCATTCTTCAATGAAAAACGTGCACCCAGTCCGGACTATAACGGACAGAAACGTTTGTATCGCCCGAGTTATTTTCCTAGTTTATGTTAGGAGCTTGTGGCGTGTGCACGATTGCTTATCGGAAGTACTTGAAGCACGACCATCTGAGGTCTACGCTTCCTGGACTGTGAGTGTGTGTGTGTGTGTCTGTGAGTGTCAATGGTCGCCATTTTGTAAGTGTCCTACGTAGGCAATTTAGCCTATTATCACCGCTGGTACGCTCACACACACACACACATACACACACACACACACATACACATACACACACAAACATATACACACACATTCAAGCTTACACTATCAGCGTCTGAGCTCAGACTCGCACACACCCACGTTTACACATTCACATACGTACATTAATGACCGTTTCCCACGGAGTGAACCGAACCTTGTGTGAATGTGTGTGTGTGTGTGTGTGTGTGCGTGTGTGTGTGCATGTGTGTGTGTGTGAGTCCGCGTTCCAATTTTGTGGTTCACCCACAAGTAGAAAACCATGCTGAGAACGGGATGCTGAGAACCACATCCCGTTCGGCAGAACTTTCAGCTACGCTGATGATACGTTTCTTGTGTTGACGGCGGCCTGCTCTCCCATTGGTATTCAAGAAATGGTTTCGCAGATGCACGTGAGCACGCAGGCTTTTAGCAATTGGCTTGCCAGTAATGGTTTCCTGATGAACAGTGAGAAGACATCCCTTGTGATTTGCGGTACTCGTGTCTCCATCCAACGCTGTGAGTCTGTCCGGCTACATCTGTCAAATACCTGCATTTCACCTAGGCCAAGTTTGCGCGTTTTGGGAGTCACCCTGGACAGTCAGCTCACCTGGGGATGCCATGTGATGGACTTGGTAAAGCGCTGCAACTGCATACTGATCTCCATCAGCCGAATCAAGAGACAGCTGACATCCGAGGTAATAAACAGACTAGTTGTTGCCCACATCTTCTCCAGAATACAGTACTGCATGTCTGTCTGGGGTGGGTTGTCAGAGTCTGACAAAGAGAAGATCAGCAGGATCATGCGGTTTGCCGCCCGCCTGACTTGTGGTCTAAGGAAGTACGACCATGTCACGCCGGCTCTCAAGAGTCTCGGGTGGCCGACAGTTGAAGCCATGGTCAGAAACCGTGACCTAAAAAATGTAACGAGAGCTCTGCAAGAAGATCGCGCTCCGCCGTGTCTCACTGACATGTTTAGCAGGAGGAGCAGCGTGTCAGCGCGTAGCACCCGTTCCACTGAATGTGGATTGTTGCACCTGCCCAGGGCCCGACTAGAGGCTACCAAACGCCATTTCAGGTGTCGCGCAGCCAGGGGTTACAATGAGGTCGCCAGAAATTGAGCTTTATCCTTTTTATTTTTTTACACTTCATTCCGTTTAATAGTTTTATTGTTTAGTTTTATAGTTTCCGATATCACCCTACGTCGACTCCACCCATTTTTTATTATCATTATTTTTTATGTATACTCATTTTATCTTTAATTGTTGTTTTAATTGTATTGTAAACTGCCCATGTGTCATGTTCTAATGTGTATTGTAAATTGTCAATTAAAAACCGTTTCGGATTGACAATATATGATGATGATGATGATATATAAAAACTATTGATATGTTCCGTTTTGTCACGGTATACATTTTCACGTTTATAGATTATCAATTTGTTTTCTGTTATTCTATTTCTTCGAAATCTTTTTCTGTTGTCATGTATTTTGAATCTGTGTACGGTCGGTCCTCCAAATAGCGGGCTCGAAGGGACCGGGAAGAAATTACGCTATTTAGAGGTGTGTTCTGCATCAATGGTTATCAACCCTGTTCACCTTGAATCGTTCATTCTTCACAACTATTGTACGTCTTTCTCATATGATTCTACCAAAAAATTATTTCCCCAGAACATGAAATTGGTTTTGGTAGTCTGCAGTTTGCAGATCTTTGGTAGTCTGCAATGTCGGAGACCCGACATTTTTCCCGTTTGATGTTGAACACATCATTAGTATCCGATGCAATAGTAGCGGAAATGTTATACGAAGGTATACTCGTACACCTGTAGTATTCCAGTGAGAGCGCCTAACCAACTGGGGTCCTAGGCGGCCGCCTAGTTTGCGTATGCCTAATAATGTGCATGTAACAAGGACTACTAAATACCGTACGTGCACGGTCCGATGTCTGAGTCAGCGAGTGGAGGCCAGTATAGTTCGCGGTGTAAGCAGAGTTTATGAGAATTTTGTCGCCCTTCATTAAACAGAGGTGCTGTATCTAGCTCGGCGCGTGCAAACGCTCAATTATGATTACGCCAATTTGCGTCAGCATCATGCAACCCAATCTTGGAATGACAGTTGACCTGTGCTTGTGTTGTGGTGTTGTCTAACCCGTTGCTGTGTAAACGCGTCGAAATCTGTTGTTGCTTGCACAAGTGTGGTGTTGTGAACTGTACTAGAAATTACTGTGATGTGCCGAGTATTTCGAATACCAAAAACTGGGACAAACGTTTCACTCAGAAGGAACCGGACATTTTTTCTCAGGAAGGATACAATCACTTCATTTGATGGTTTCAGACCTGGACGTAGTCCACACCAGCAGTGCAGCAACATGGTTAGATCAATATTGGAACAACGGTTAGTTGTCTATTTATGACAACAAAAATTAGCGAGTGCAAACTGTCTATGATTGTCGAAAATCAGCCCACGTTGTGTACCCCATTGCCATGCAGTGCATTCAAGGAAGGCGCGAAAGTACCACCCTATAATAAATTACATCATAGCAATGATTTAAGGCTGAGTCAGTTCGCTGAAATCGTGCGCATAACAATCAAACGTGATATGTATTCGTACAATTAGTAAAATCGTTGTGATTTTTCTCCAAACAGAACACGGAGAATTGGAAATTTTGCCATCTTTTGACGCGTCAGTCTTGTCACAGAAACAGTTTTACATGAAGGACCATTGCCATTACACCCCAAGTGCAGTTATGAACATCTCAGACATATTTTGCTGCTGCCAAGCAAACGCAAGCTGCAGGACATCACTCCATTTATTGGCAAAGATGAGGTGATAAGGGAACCGCTTATCAAAGTGAAGACTACAACAGACTAATGTGTCTTCTCTTGATGAATGTACAGATTTGACAGTGTTTTATTTTTGGTAGGATTCCGAGTGGCACGGCACTTAACAAGTCATACTAGGTCATTTATTTGTGTATTATCATGAGGTCACTGCACAGAGGACCTGACATCATGATTTCTGTGACACTCATTTTAAGCACACGGCCACACTCCAACTTGAATGCGTAAAGTAGGCGGTCGCTGTTGAGAATGCTGGTGGTCGTGTCACTGTATCCATCACAGACAACCACAAGATCAACTAGCATTACTCTGAGGTATTCCATTTTCCAAACAATCGCGCTTTGACAGGCAAGTATTGCATTGACAAAGAGCTCGTTTGGCTTCACGTTTTCAACACCGACAATCACCTGAGGTGCATGTGAACGTCTGGGTAAATGGAAGATGTTAGAAGCCACAAATTTCTGGCCATTCATTCATTCAATTCATTGGCCAAAAATTTCGCTATGGTGAAAAGTGAACATATTGGCCACAAACCGCAGTCGAACTCATCGCACTTGGTACGCCTTTGACTCTGCACTGGCCGAGGTGAACATATTGCCCTATTGGAGAGTATGGGAGTACTTAGGAATTTGTGGCTAATATGTTCATAGGGCAATATTGTACTAGATCCAGTCAACTGTCGTCAGTCGACAAGCTGGAGTGAACGTTTTTCATACATGCTCCATTTAATAGACCACACAGACCATTTAGAAAAGTTTTTCGCTGTTTGCAGGTTTACGCTATTCGGAGGTTTGAATTCCGCTATTTGGAGGTATAATTAAGATGTATTTGATAGTCTTTTTGTTTGGGACCAAGGAAGTAATCCGCTATCCAGAGGGTCCACTGTATTTTCAACCGTGTTGAATTAATGTTACGAATTCTGAATAACACATTCCATCCATGAACACTGAACTTTGCGTGCGTGTGTGTGTGGGCGTGTTGAGAGTAGTCTAAGCGTGGTGTCGTCTTCGTATGTGCGTGATTGTGTGTGTACGCTCATTTGTTCTACCTTCTTTAGGCTGTGCTGGTTCATGTTCATGTTTTATAAATGAGTGCATTTGCATGTTAACACACACATGTGTGTGTGTGTGTGTGTGTTGATGCCTACACTTACTGCGACACTGCGACAGACACACACACACACACTACTCACACATAGTGATGCAAAAAAAAACGTTTTTTTTGGTTGCGTTTTTTTTTGCAAAAAACATGTTTTTTTAGGTTTTTTTTGTTTTTTTTTGTTTTTTTTAAGAATTAGCCCCAATTGTCATCGGATGTTAGATTTTAGTACATAGAAATGAGTTCAATTGATGTTTTGTACATCTTTACGTGTCTTATTTCAAAGATAATTTGATAATAGTATAAAAAACAAGAATATTTATCAATAAATACCTCAGGAGAATGTTTGAAAGTGCATCCGGGTCGGGTGGCTTAGATTTTTTTCATTGAGAAAACCCATGTTTTTAAAGATGGTTTTATTTATGCGGATATTTGAAATAATTTGTCAGCATAACAAAGAAATGCTTTGAATAATCATGTTTTTTATAAAGAAACCGTGTTTTTTATGAAAAAACGCAATGATGTTTTTCAAACTGGTTTCAAATTCGTATTATTAATGTACAGGTCCAGAAAATGTTGGCAGCAGAACAAGACAAGCTAATTGGTTGGTCAAGTGTTTTTTTGACAAACGTATATTTAAACTAACGCAATTTTAATGAAACAATGTTTTCTAAAACAGTGTCTACGAGCAAGATAGTCTGATCTGACTCTCTCGTATGTAAGATAGATTTGATTGATGTACGTTCAAATACCTTTTGTATAGCAAGTAGCCTGCTGGTACGTATAAGCGGCTGGTTGAACCACTCAATTTAAACTGTTCTTTTAAGCCATGTTTTTTTCAAAATATATTGTTTTGAAAAATTGTTTTCGTACATGTAGAGATTGCGGAAAAAATTGGCGGCAGATCAAGGAAAGTTGAACCAAATTAACTGTTTTTTCATTAGTAACCTGTTTTTAGAACTGGTTTTATGGATGATAGATTCTTTGATGTAGTTATTTGTATTCAAATACCTTTTTGTACATCAAATATATTTCCTCAGTTGTTTTTTTCCTACACGAAAAAATTGTCTGTTTTTTTGGTCCGTTGCCACCGCGACCCGCTTTTATTTGTAGTCTCATTAGGGACACTAAGTTTTTGTGCGTATTCGAAGTATTTGTGTAAATATTTGCAGTGTGTATACTCTTATATTTTCAAATAATTGATCTGCTGAATGAAATTATGAAACTTATTATAATCAACGTAGTTAATTTCTGGCAGGAAAAAGTAAATGTGTCAAAAATAATAAAAATTATGCCACTTGTGGTTTTTTTTTAAAACAGTTTCAGATTTTAGCATAAAAACGGTTCTCAAACCCTGCTTTCTTACACAATGATTAACTCAATAATTGAATGCAAAATTGTACTGTACATAGAAGTGCCGCACAGTACCGTGCAAACAATGATATTAAGGCTTTCAGACACATTATAACAATTATATTGTGCATATTTAATGATAATTCAATTTGATAGGGTCACTAATAGCATGAATAACCCATGCGTTGAAAAAAAAATCATTTAACATCCCAAATATATAATTTCCATAATTTGAATTCTCTGCATGACTCTTCAAAAAAAACCAAAAAGTACGTGTTTTTTTTGGTCGCGGTTTTTTTGGGCAAAAAAAAACCGTCGGTTTTTTTGAGGTCGCATCTCTACTCACACACAGACATACATGTGTGTGGTTATTACTCTCTCCCACTGTGTTTGTGTGTCGTTGATAGGTGGTTTTTTCACACGCTTTTTCTGTCTGTTTTGTGTTCATGTGTTTGTGTGCGTGTGTGTGTGCTGATGTATGCCCGTAAACGTTGTCGGTCAACCGTCACTTCAACAGTGTGTATGTATGTGTATTTCTACTCCGTTAGTTTTTCTTTTACACATCGACTCATGTACACGCGACTTGTGTGCGTGTGTGTATTTGTATATGATTGTTTGTGACAGGACATTTTGTGTGGTATTGTATGTAACATGTGTATGTGTGTTGCACTTGTGTTTTTCAGTTTTTACAAGTTTCAAATTTCAATATGGTGCGTGTATTTATTTTTCATTCGTTTGTCATTTTGAATTATTCGTACTGTCTTATTTCCGTGGTTGCTTCCTATTCGTTTCGTCTCGGTTCGTGTGTTAGATCACACAGACAGTTTCATCTGCGTGTAAATTGAGCTGGCACCAATTTCGCTGCGTTCTCTTGACACTTGCGTCTGTATTTGGTGTGCTGCGTCGTTGCGTGCAAATTCACCTGTATGCATACATGCGTGTGTCTGTCCTCGTGTATGTGTGTGTGTGTGTGTGAGAGTGTGTGAGGCTGGCTTGGCGAATCACATGCATGTTAGTGTGTGTATGTGTGTGGCGCCGTGTCAATAACGTTACCTGCCATGGCGGCCCTGGTTTTTGGCGGCATACAGCGGTGTTGAGTCACGTGACCACCCAATGTGCTGTCGGCCGCGCTAACGGAGAGAGTGTGGGTGACAGAACAGCGGAGCTGGTGAAGCAGACGGTGAAATATTGACGCTGGCGTTGTAGTGTCTGCATGATGTACAAACCTTACTCATGAATTATGTACTGCATTTTTGGCTCGTTAATTTCAACGTCGATGTATCTGCTTTTTATTGATGTGTGAATTTTACTTCTGTTTTCCTTCTTTGTTATCGCGTGATAATTGTTGAATGTCCGTTGTATTGGGTCATTTCAAGGCTGCAACTGTTTATAGGGAAGTGAAGGCTCTTCGGCGCTAATGGGGAGACTACCCACTTTGCTGCCTTGACACTTAGAGACCGACTTCACGGGCGCTCTCAACCTCTACAGAATTCGACCCGTGCCATAGGCGCGCGAAGACCATACCGGAGCTAATAATGTCCGTTTGAGACAATCCGCTAGAGGGCGCTGAAACTGGTCGTTTGAGACATAAAACAAGAGCGCGCGAAATGCTCTAAGCAGAGCCTGTGATAATAAGCCGTTCCTCGCGATTAACGTAGGCTAGGTTTGGTAAGGTTAGGTTAGGTGGGTTGCTTAGGTTCGGTTAGGTTAGGTTGGTTAGGTTAGGTGACAAGACCAGCATGTTCATATTTATTGACATTTTATCATTGCCATCTCTCGCATTCTGACTTGAGTGTCGTTTCTTATAATCCATGCCAATACAACGCCAAGTTTCAGCGCCCTCTGTAGGATTTTGTCTCGAATTTCAAATTTTAGCTCTAGCACTAGTTAAACTTGTGTGCGCCTATGCTGCCTGCCGGATTGGTATTTTTTCTATTTTCAAGGCGAGAAATTACACGCGCGGTATGTGTGCGGCTGGTTTGTGTCCTCCGCGTGGTTTAACGTGTGGCTTGTGGGGTAGAAAGTTGATTTCTCTCACCTTATCCACTCCGCAGATGTCTGGCTGGAGACTTTATGTCCGCCGTCGTTGCTGTTGTCAGACCAGCACAGAATCCAGCAGTTCACCTAGATTTATGTCATTTCCACAGAGCATTTGACTGTGTGACGTGGAGTTCATTTGTCGTCGATGAAAGTCTGCAGTGCAATTCTTGTTTGACCGTTTTTTCATCAGATCTTAATGATCTGACTGTTCAGTCGTTATTACTGTGAACTAGACTCGAGTTTATGAGCCTTCGTAAACAATTGTTCGCCATCGTGTCTGAGTCCACTTTGGCGGTTACGAAGTCTGCTAATTATGTGCATGAATGGCGCTGCTGACGCGTTGGAGGGCGTAGGCTCTGGCGCGTTATAGTTCCTTCATACATCGTGGGCTTGTTTGTGTGTGTGTGTGTGTGTGTGTTTGTGCTTACCTTGATGTGTTTCTACTTCCATTCCAGCGCGCCAACCACACATCTTCATACATATTCCTGTGTGTATGCTTGCGTGTGTGTGTGGCGACTCCACCTGAGTGTGGAAAGCAATGGCCGCGAAGTAACGGTGCCCTGCTGATGACAGCTGCTGTAATGACGCTGAAACAGAGGCGTTGCCAGGGGGTATTTGTTTCGTCCGTCCTTGTGTCCCTGAGAATTATATAGATATTGACGTGGGTAAAGGCTGGACGTTAGGGCATGAAAAATAACCAAATTGTTTAGTATCTCTCCTCATCTACATCTGGCATCGCCACTGTTTCACTGTTCATTGTCGCTGTTCTGTGGTTGCGTGGTTGACTGCCTCTCCACGTGTGTTTGCGCTTGAATTGCCTTGTGTCAGAGGCTGTGTGCAGATCCGTTGCGAGGCCCCCCCGAAGCATCACTTGGGGCCCCAATTATGAATACAGCACCAAATAATGAATTCATTTGTTAGACATAATCACATAATACAAGTTATGTATTATGTAAAACATATTATGTACACATAATATGTTTTCACCTGAGCAAAAAGGTAGAGGCTATACATAATAAATATGATACATTTTAACATCATACGTGAAGCAACGGTCCCCTCAACATTCGGGCCCCCCGGCCGGGGGGAACTGGGGGCTACGGCTCTGAGTGTGTGGTGTGGTGCAGTGACATTGATATGTGGACATTGTCAACATTGTCGCCTCTTGCGTGCACAAGGTAGCATGCGTTTTCCCCTAATGAATTAATTTACGTTTATTTGTTGGGATTGCATCAAAATTATTGGTCGTTTCCTCTTCACCCTCATACCCGCCCGTGCTGTTGGCGGAGGTAATCACAGACTATATGCCACATACCATGTGAACACACACATATACATGTGCAGTGGCATTACGACTATCAGGTCGATCACGCAAAAACGCGTGCACCGTGAACAATTATAGGAATCACTGGACCTAGGAATCAAAATACCTGTCTTCTACTGAGCGGTCTATGTCACGTGGTCCATATCACTAGGAAGGACCTGTCAGTCGGATAGATTTGGCCTGGCCGTGCACGATGTGGTGAATTCTAATTTTTTGGAAATTTTAGTTGTTAGTTGAATTTCAGTTGTTAGTAGCTCTAATTGGTTGGGATAATATTTGACGGTTTGTTTATATTTCGTGACGAAAAATGCGAATATATGTTGTATAAAACCCCAAAATATGGCATTCAACTAATATATAATACGTGAATTTTCCACTCTTTCGTAGATTATTTGTATTGTAAGCATGCATCCAGCGACGTTCTATATATTTCGTAGTATGGAAGGATAAATTTCGTAGTATGGAAGCGAAATTTCGTAGTACGTGGCTAAAGTTTGACCTTGATTGGTCCCTTCCGATAAGGTAGGGTGCCATTTTGGAGTTTGCTTCGAGGTGCAATAATCCCGTGATACGATTCTGCAAGTATATTTGCATTTGATGTTTTTCGTGTGAGCAGCCGATTTAATGTGTTGCTCGAGCTGCGATTTCTGACCAGCGGACACGCTCTTCTCACATGCAACGCAAAACATGATCTGTGTTGAATAATTTCCTAAAATGTAATTATGAAGTACATGTATGCATGATCCTACCTTCCCAAAAATCAATGCCACGTGTACCTAGCATGGATTAAGTTGATATAGCGCATAACGATATAGCGATATACATATATGCATAGCCAGTAATTGCAGACCCTCTGAATCTCGTTGTCAATCTCTTGCCACGGCTTTCATGCCACACCGATATCACATATGATAGTTAAATAAAAGTATAACGACTTGCGACACTCTTGGTGTACACTCATATGTATGAAGCTATTAGACACGCTGTTATACTTCCAATGTTATCGTTGCTGGCGGTAATAGTATACCTATATACAGTGTTTGAGTGCATCATGACACGTTGAATTCGTGATCTTTGTAATTACAATTATTAACAATTTATATCAAATTCAGGCGCGACTTATAAAATTATATATTTGGTAGGATTTAAAAATGTGATAATGGCGTTTTATGTTTTTTCGCCTAAAGTGTCATTTTATGTGAAAAATATTATGTGGTTACATGATATTCCCAACTCTAATTATGACGTTATGAAGTTAAATGTTAATTTGCTTACCTCTCTTATCACAAAATATATTTTGTTTTATCAAGTAACGAAATATACATAAATAAATATGAAAGTATCAAGTAGCTTTAATAAAGAATAGTTGATTTTCAACAGCCCAGACACATATTTAAAGGCAGCCATTAATGAATGGTGCGCGTTTGAGTCTAGAGGCAGTATGAGACGTGAGACCAGCTGATGGCTCGAGTATGTACAGAGCTGTCGTGTGTAGTGAATGCGCCGACTTGTGTGAGTGTGTGTTTGTGTGCGCGTGCGGCAGATCTGGGTATTGTTATATATATGCTGTTGTTTTATGCGCGTGCATCACGGGTCGCTAATAAATAGAGCTGGGAATTTTATGTGATAATTTTTTGCGTTTTATGTTTTTTATGTGACGAAAATGCCAAAATATTTGGTCAAAAACCCCAAAATCTGTTATTCAATTTTCACATACGTGTATTTCGTACTCTTTCGTAGAATTTTTGCATTTTAAGCATGTATCCAGCGACATTTCATTGGGTAGCCACTCTTAGAGAGGAGTATTTTTCATAATACGTGGCGAAAAGGTTACCTTGTTTGGGCACTTTCTATAATGGTAGTGGTGCAGTGGCGGCACCAGGACTTCTCCGGTGGGGGGTCTAAGGAAGATACTGGTACTGGACAAAACATGATTCTGCATGCATATTTACGTTTAATGTTATTTCAATGAGCAGCCGATTTGTTGTGTTGCTCGAGATGCGACTTTTGATCAGCGGACACGTTTTTATCTCATGCAACGCAACACATGCTCTTACTATCAGACATGTTTTCATGGGAAGATTCGATTTATAATTGAATTCCTTCAACCCCTTTGAGCGTGACATTTGAACGATTTTTGATGTATAACTCCCGAAAATATAAATATAAGGTACATGTCTGTGTAATTATACCTCCCCAAAAAGCCAATGCCACGTGCAACTAGATTGGAGCGATTTGATCTGCATAGCAAGTAATTGCAGATCATCTGAATCCCGTTGCCACGTTGTCGGACTATCAGGAAGGTTGCTATATTTCCATTGTTAGCTTTGCTGGCATTAATATTGTACCTATATGCAGTGTTCGAGTGCATCATAACATGTTGAATGCGTGATTTGTGTAATTACAATTATTGACAATATATATTAATTCAAAGCACAACCTATAGAATGATATATTTGGACATTTCTAATTGAAAATGGCCTTTTATGTTTTTTTCACGTAAAACGTTATTTCATGTGAAAAAATATTGTGTATGTGATCACATGAAAATTCCAACTCTACTTATCATTAGGGCTGTCAAAAATTAAAATTATTAACAATTATCACAATTATAACAGAGCCAACAATTATTTATTCCAGGTGCAACCCATATAATTATATATTTAGACAACATTTTTCAGTGAAAATGGTATTTTATGTCTTTTCCGCTTAAAATGGCATTTTATGTGAAGCATATTTTTATGTAATCACTAGGGTGACCTTTTGTTGCAAATGCATCCTTTTCATCATAGACTGTTCATCCTGAGAAACCAAAAATCTATATTTTATTTATCTGAGGTACATATTAAAAAAGTTATAAATGCAACTTTTTGTTTTTAGCGCAACTTTTGCAACTTTCTCATTTTTGAGAGCAAAAATTTAGATTGAGGACAATTTTTGAACCTTGAGAACAATTATTCCACACTATCATGAACAATTTTCAGTCATGAAGTTGTACAATGCAGCAAATGTTCATGTATTGTCAACATAAACTCGATAACCATGTATCTGGAGGACATGTACACATTGTATTCGTGTATGGTGCTAGACATCCTGCTTATGCACGCGCACATTCACATAATATACATTCGATAATAAAATCTTGAAATATCACCCTGATATAGACAGGTTCATTTGGGAAATAGAATTAAACTATATTTTTTTTACTTTTCGAGCAACCTTAGAACAACTAGTTAGATCAACAGCACTTGAATATAATTACCGCATAATCAGATGATGTTTTATCTGCAAAAACCATTCAGACCTTGGAACATTTAAGAATATTAACATCGAGTGAGTCTTTCAAATTACATTGTGCATTCAAATGTCGGTCGGCATGGTCACGCTCTGCTGAAGCTGGATGTGACCAACGCCTTCAACACCGTCAGTCGGCGCGCGCTGATCGACGAAGTCACCCGTCGTTTCCCCGCAGCATTTCCGCTCGTCCAACAGGCGTACGGCCAGCCAACCCCGCTGTACCACGGCACCACGCGAATCTGATCCTGTCTTGGTGTACAGCAGGGAGATCCGCTAGGGCCCGTGCTGTTCGCCCTCGCCGTTGACCCAGTGGCCCAATCGCTCCAGTCGCCTCTGAACGTGTGGTACCTGGACGACGCCACACTGGCAGGCCCCAGAGAAGTGCTTGCGGACGTGAACCGCTTGGTACCGGCGCTCGGCAACATTGGCCTCGAGGTCAACGCTGGTAAATGCGAGCTCGTGAGCTTGGGTCCAGCCACTGGCATAGTACCAGCAGAGACCGAGCACCCGACCGCTGCCGCCACATCACTGCTCTCTTCAGCCACGATCACGCCGCTCTCCGACCTGCATCTGCTCGGCGCACCAGTGCAGACTGGCGGCAGTGCAGAGGCACTGAAAGAAATCAAGGTCAAGACGTCCCTGCTGATTCAGCGCTCATCCAACATCGGCTCGCACCCGGCGCTGTTCTTTCTCAGCAGGTATGCGTCGGTTCCGCGAGCAATGTATCTGCTAAGAGCAACGCCGGTGTACCAGGCCCGCGCACAAATGGGTTGCATCGACGAGCAGCTGAGATTAGCCATCAGTGATTGCTTCAATGTCGCCATGTCAGACGCACAGTGGCTGCAGGCTTTCCTTCCGGTCCGCCACGAAGGTATCGGAGCCAGACGGCTGAGCGACGTGGCACTACCCGTCCACATCGCCTCGCTGGAAGCCACCGGGGACTTGGTCTGTCTCATTAACCACCGCACAAGCGGTGACAGACCCTCTTCTCTGGTGGCAGCCATCGAGGAGTTCGTGGACACCATGTGGCCGGGTTTCAGCACGAGCGAGCCACTGAACCAGCGCCACATGGATGACCGATCCTCCTCCGTCCGCCAACAACATCTCCTTGGAAGCGCGAACCAGCTGTGCCGAACCCCCCTCCTGGCCTCGGCCGCTCCTCACAGCGGCGCTTGGCTGTCAGCGCTGCCTGTCGCCAGCCTCGGCCTGCTGCTGCCTGACGAAGCCGTGCGAGTCGACGTGGCGTTGCGACTTGGTGCCGCAGTGCAGGAACCGCACATATGTCGCTGCGGTGCCACAACTGACAGGTGCCACAACCACAACACCATTGCGTCTCCTGCAGTCACAATGCCGGCCGAATGCCACGCCACACGGCGCTGAACAACATCATTCGCCGCAGTTTGGCGTCGGCAGGAATCACCGCGGTGCTGGAGCCACGAGGCCTGGACTGCGGCGACAGCCGCCGACCCGACGGAATTACCATGTTCCCGGTGCGGCACGGAAATTCGCTGCTCTTGGATGTGACCTGCGTCAACACGTTCTGTGACACACATCTGCTGGACGGCGCGGTCACTCCCGGTGCAGCAGCGCAGGCGGCGGAAGACCGAAAGCGGTGGCGCTACGCAGAACTGTGTCAGCGGTACGATTTCGTGCCGCTGGCTATTGAGACCACCAGCGTGATGGGGGCATCCCTAGACGACTTCGTCAAGCTCCTGGGCGGATGAATCAGCGAGTATTCAGGGGAGCCGCGAGAGACGGTCTGGCTTCGGCAGCGAAGAAGTCTGGCCGTCATTCGTGGCAACACCGCCTCCATTGTATTGTAGTATTGTGAATATGTGTACATGTTTGTAAATATATTTGTTTGTGTCAACCCACACACACACACACACACACATACGCATACACACACACGAAAACACACACACACACACAGACACACACACACACACACACACACACACACACACACAAAGACACACACACATAGACGCAGCTAGTTTAGTTTATTGACCGCAGCATAACATAACAAATACAAATTACACACACAGACACACACCACGGTAACGGCATGGGCATGCTGTGCGACATATTTGGAATGTTTCATCCAATTGATTAGTTCGATATTGATTTGTTGCCGTGTATGTGGGTGTGGATTTCTGTTGGATGTGTTCATCCGGAGGTGCTACATTCGTCACGGCTAACAATTCATTCTGTTGGGTCCGATTGACCAGCTATTTATCTGACGTGACCATCGTTGAGCGGTTGCATCGTGACTTTATTTATGTCCAGCAACCCTCTAACGTGCACCCCTGACACGCAGTCGGGCTTACACCAGAGGCTAACACCATCATATATATAATGAATGCCAACTATTGATCACACAGTCTCCCCTATGGGGGTCACTGCAACCTTCGTTTTTTTATCTGCGTTGACGCTATAATGTGGATCGAGCGGCATTTATTTCTGTACCGATGTACAAGAAGCATACATGAAGTACTCTTTATTTTAGGGCTGCATTGTTAAGTGCTTGAATATCTGGTTGTGATATAATTATTCCTTTGAGCAGAGGTCAGTCACGCTACACGGCTCAAAATTTAATTATTTACTAAAATTTAAGTATTCGACGAAGTAACGTGATATTCAGGGGATATTCCAAAGTTACTTCGAATTCAAGATTTTCGGGGTATTAAAATCCACTTGTTATATGCTAAATGTTGCGTTGACCATTGCGCAGCGTATTTCAAGATAGCAGGGAATATCGGTGACTGTTATCGTGGGCTTTCTCTCGTGCCTAGTGTCAAATCTGCAGGCTGATTAGTGTTTGTGCACCCAAACACATTTATAATAATTGACTCCTGTTATATTGTTTATATCACCAATCACTAATTATTTGTAATGCAGAATCTAACTACGAGAGTCTGTTTCTGCTCTGGGTCGGTAGTCTAGCAGGAAAACGTCATTCCAGGAGTTGGTTTTCCCTTTCCAGAGCTTCCTATCTCTAGAGCTGTGCGTGTAGGAAGTTCTGTAGCGGCATCACGAGGTACAGAATGACTGCTTGCACGTTATTGCTGGCATGCATTGTGTATCACTCTCAGATATACATGCATCATTTCTCGATGAAACGCACTGTAATATTCCAGCAGCCGCATACTATACCGCCAATTGTTATGCCAACAACTCATGTGCAATATTACATTCTTGTATTGACATGCACTGCACTAACAATATCATTTACATATTGATCTTGTTTGCCTATATTATTCTGTCTCTTGTTTATATTTCTATTGATGTTTATATGTCTATTGGTCTCTGATATGATACACTGTCCAAATGTGTTGTCCCATTGTGATGTGCGATGTGTGTATCTGAATCTGATACTTGGCTTCGTATAATCAGCCTGTTGTCTTGCACCTCTTTCTTCCAGCTCCCTGTTTACATGTTCTGTATATATGTGTGTACATACGTAATATTGTCTCGTATTTATAAGCTACGCGTTTGAACGTTCAACGTGATGTTTAACGTCTCGAGCCGCGCTCGATTGATACCTCGAATGTCGCGTCAAATTCGACGAGAGAGAGGGCTTGTCCGCGCCGGGTCTGAGGACGTGAGCTTGTGAAACGATGGAGAATTGGCGAGTGTTGTTGCTCGTCTGCGTGGCCTTGTGTGTCAGTGGCGGCTGAAGGTCTCTGACTGTGCAGGAAGCACATACACATAATTAGCGAAAGGCGTAATGTACGGAAACTATAGTACAACACCCGCGCTAGGGTGGTATGAACACTCAACATTTTCCAGTCGGATTTTTTGCATGTTCAGCTGTTGTTTTCAGAATATTCTTGTATCAATTTTATCTGAGGTAATGCACTGTGTCGTTTTCACAACGGCATATTTGAACAATTTTTGTGTTTGGTGTTGACTGGCTGTGGACGAGTGTACTACGAACACTTGACGTATGCATTGCATATATGCATTCACTCGGTCCATGTACGTTTGGATTATAGACCGCCGATTTCACGCCCTCGTCTTGTGTGCAAGTTACACTGCTCTGCGTGATTTATATGGTCAAGGGTTTCTCAACTGTTTTATGTCACTTTTTCACGCTGAGTCCGTAAATGGAATCCGTTTTGCTCGATTAGCTCGATATTTTTAGATACGTTATTTCGCCCATATGGACAAAACCTTGCTGATTGGTATACTATAGTTAATGCGACAGAAGGAGATATGTTTAAACTGCAAACCGATGCACCATAAGTGTATTCCGATCACAGTACATACTCACTACTGGGAAACAAATGGCCTTTTCACGTACTTCCGAATGTGTTGAGCAGATGGTACGTCCCTCTTCAAGCACCAGCAATAGTCCGCCAGGAAGTTAACATTCCACCGACCCTGGTACCGTTCTTCCATCACACGTATGTCTTTGTGGAACTGCTCTTCACTATCATCACCACAGTTGTCTGGGAAATAATCGAGATGGGACCGTAGAAAGTGCATCTTTACGGACATACGAGCACCAAGTTGCTGAAAACTATCCATCAACCCATCGACGACCTTCACGTATTCCGGACTTCTGTGGTTACCCAGGAAGTTGGTGGTGGTTGACTTGTAAGCCAGCCACGCAGAGAGCTCAGACATATCCCATGCAGTAGGAGAGAAGGGTGAGAATTTGGGCAAAATGTATCAGTATGATCACTCCAATATGCATATTAATACATCAGTGTGTGAGCTGTGATCCTTGACATAGTGTGAAAACTCGAAAAATTCGAGCTAATTGAGAAAAATGGATAGCTTTTTCGTATTCAGCACACGAAACATTTATTAAAACAACTGAGAAACCTCCGACCCTTTGGAAAAAGTTTTGAAACGCAGGCCAGTGTTATGAATGCCGTTGAGCATGTGATAAACCGCCAGACACACTCGTACCGCTAACTGCATTTCACTGCGTCTGTAAATGTTGGGTAGACGGCTCAATCAATACAGCGCTCTTGTTATGATGTCGTAATTGTTGTTTACATTCATTCAGCGTCGAGCGGTGAATTTGGAACGGCCTTGACCAGAACAATGTGTGTTGGGTTTTCCTACTGGCTTCATCTTGTGTCTGTTCTGGAGGTCACTATTATTACATTTTTATATATTATTATTATATTACACTATTATACATTGATAGTTCTGCATCATCTGTGCACGATCACAGGCCGCCAATCTAGTATCCATCGATCTATCCAATATGATCGATCGTCTCTGGTCGATCGATCAATGATGTACGGTTGTGTTCTGTCGACGGACCGACAATCAGTCAACCAATAATTCATCACATTTAATTTGGCAATATGCGCAAACATGTTCGATGTTGCTCAATGTTTGTTCTAAACAAACATTCTAATGGTTTTGTGTTTGTCTGCTGGCAGGTGAGTTACTGTGTGTGCATCGATTTTGTGTTTATCCGACTCTCCAACCCCGAGCAAAATTCACTGGACTTGCCCATGTAGTCTCGGTTCTGTCGCGAGGTTAACACGTAGCATCCTCCTGTCTACGGATTAATGAAGGTGTATTGGTTTGTGATCGGAGATGCATATTCTTTCGGGCCAGCTCGATGTGTGTCTTGTGTGATGTTGCAAGTTGTCTTAAGCGGCCCATACACACTCAATAATATTGTACAATATTTTTGTTTGTGCAAAATATTATGTCGTGTGGAGGGAATATTGAAGGCTGTACAATGTATTGCACAATACTGATCACATACGTACAACTTTATTGTGCAAACAGTCAGTCCGTGCCAGAACTTCGTAGCGTCAACATCTTGGCTGACTCTGAGTTGTGTTTGGCAAATGTTGCTGTGGCAGCAAGTCGTGAGAAAGCGAAGAAAAGAGGCTTTCACAAGCGTAGAAAATGGTCCAAACAGTGGTTTATTTATCGAAAGAAGTTCACCTACGAAAAACTACTCAATTAGCTGAGAGTAATCGAGCCAAATGATTTCCGCAACTTTGTTCACATGAATGGATAAATGTTTGACATACTTCTGGCTTTGGTTGCTCCTTCTTTTGTTACTGCGTCGTTCGTATTTGTATTGTAACTTTTTATATAGTCCTTGAGAATACAGGGGGTGCGAGAACTGACGGCTGATTTGAAAAGGTTGCGAACACTGAAAAAGGTTTAGAACGGCCCATACACGCGCGATCGCCGACAGCAGAGCGTGAATCAAACATTGCGGAGGGCGCAATGGGTAGAAAGACGCCGAGATCGGCACACAAATAACATCACGAAGGAGCGAACGAAAACAAAACCACGCTATGTAAAGTTTAGGTTAAATGCCTAAGTGACAGCTGCTACACGGGAAGAAGCCTAAGCTTATGAACACACAGGCGTGCCCCGTGCAGCTCGCTGCCACCGCAGAACCGACCCTTTCCACGCTATGGCGCGAGACGTATTAGAGAGGGTCACCTCCCCAGAATGCTTGACTCAACACATGACTGACATCTAGTACCATCATTTACTGCTGGGTGGACAGAGGCTGTTGGATTATAGAATTCGCCCAATGAAATTCTGCTCCGCCGGGATTCGAACCACGGTCCTCCCGCTTATGAGGCGGGTGTGCTAACCACTACATCACGGAGTATCTCCCATAATGCGCTATGGCGCAGCGACAACCTCTTCCCACGACCGCTGGCTAGATACTGACGGAATATTGCGCAATACAGTCCGCAGACGACACAATATTCTCCAGTTTGCACAATATATTTTTAAGTTTCTGAAAATCGTACAATATATTGTACAACCCTTCAATATCACCCACACACCATCAATATTCTTTCGCAATCTGAAATATTTTCCGATGGGTCTATGGGCCGTATGTATGAGCGTGTATGGGCCGGGTATGGATGACGCTTTCCAGGCTCGAAACCAGCGGTATCCTGGTCTCCCTTCGTTCTCTCTTGCCTTCCTATCTCACTCTACCTGGGTGCCTGGTTTCACTGGTGCTTGACGGACGGTAGTGAGCTGAACTTGAATACAGGGGACTTTTATTATCCAGATAACAGTACAGGGGACGACAAACGGGCGCATTGAACCGCATAAATATATTCATGGTAAGATATGGACGTGAATGCCACACATTTAAGGTTACTTGGTGACGATTTATTCACATCAATACGATATTTAACGCATTTATGTGTTTATGTGTGTGATTAACAAAACTATGGTATGTTTATGTGTGTCCGACATATGACACCGGTGCGACCGTGTGTAATTTCTACCATGCCCTTCCGGCGTTGGTTACTCGGCGTAATTGAGCGCTCACAGGTCATCTCAGAGCCGGTGTCTGTAGTGGGTCGTGTGATCAATTTTCTCAGATGCTCAGTGGTGGTAGTGGGTATATGCAGGGGCGGGTCTGAGAGGGGATCAGAACTCCTCCCGCGTTTGGTCCAAGGTGTCTATCTATATAATGATCTGTATAAGCACCCATTTGTCCCCGAATTTCTCCATCTGCTACTCGAAACATGATATATTCTTCGGCTTTGGAGAGTCGGGCTTGCGTGAATAAACGAAAGAAATGTTCTAGCGGCTACGTAGCTATATGGTTAAAAGCCAATGCTTATTAAATGTTCATTTTACCTCATTTTACCGATGAATGTATTTGTGAGTAATGTGCTACCGATCTTCCTTTATGTCTTGGGGCCTCTTTTTCCAATAGTTTCGTATTGATTCTAGCAGAACAAATTCCTGCACACCGGCATTATCTTGCTGATGAAATCTTTGGATTGATGAAATCTGTTGGACTGTTGGTTGAGTGTGGAGTGCCTGAATTGGACGTTATCAGTTGCCAGTCCGCGTGGGATTTTTAGTGGTCGAGCTTTTGCAGGAAAGTTGGACAGGAAATATGTTTGTGATTGTTTACGATACTTTGCTGATATAATATACGCATGATTTGTTGCTTTGTGTTTCATGCATATTTCTGTGCTGTGTTTTTCAGCTAATGTTTATGTTAGTGTAAGCCCGGATTAGAGCGAGCTTGTATTTAATCGACGCGTGAGTCATAGCAGTATGTCCAATATGCAGGGTTGAAGCGTAAATTTATGTTGCGCTTTTTCTTGCTCAGTTCAACTGTAATTCCCTTCCGAAATATCTGATATGTGTAGTATTTATAAACATTTCAACAAAATCAAGATGGGTTGTTTCCAGAGGTGATGCAGACTTCTTTCCTTTAGCCCTATGTTGAAGAATGGTGGAACTAACTCTTCAGGTGATTAGTGTGTGTGTATGTGTGCATCTACACATTGACAGGGTTGAAGAGGCTCGATATTAATTCACCGTTGGCGTGATAGGCATACGTTTTGTGCTCGGTATTATCATTTACGTCATTTTAGGTCGTTGCGACGCCAATCTAATTGATACACAAGCTGTTGATTTTAATCAAGAAGATGTGATCGTTATTTCTGCTCGGCGATCAAGTACAACACTCTGTTTTTGAATTTCAAACTGACATGCCTGCTCGTCACGCCTCAACAAGCATGTATTATGTATCATGCTCGGGGAACTGTAAAAATGGCACATGTAAAACGTTGAGTTTATATTAGGTTAGGTAATTTTCCTACTTGGCATTTTACTAGTGCCATTTTTACCCTAGCTCGCCATGCTCTATATCGCTCTAACTCGCTCTAACTCGCGAGTACCTCCTTTCCTTCTCCAAAAATCACTCATTGTTTAATTGATCCAAGGAAGCGTTACATTACACTTGATTATTCGCGCCTGTCTGCTAGTGGTTTTGCTGCGCTTGTTTTAAATCTAGGCTGCGGTGTATTTTGCGACGTACTCAATAGACACATGTTTCACGAGAGTTGCACTCAAAGACGCTTGTATTTCAAGGCATTTGGGGCGTTTGCGTTCGACCCGGATTGTGACAGGATTAGACTCAAGCCTGTACAAGTAGACCCAATGTCACAAAATTCAATCCGATGTATATTTCATACGATATTCAATCGTAAATTTGGTAATTTTTCCAAAATTTGATTGCTATGGATTGTTATGTAGGAATTTTCATGCATTGAACTACGGTTTTCAAAGTTAAACACATACAGGCACAAAGTGAAATAATATAGGCGATGCAATGAACGATTAACACTTGAATTTCTAACTTATATGGTATGCAGTAATTTTTAAGGCAAACCACTACGTTTGGGTGATGATATATTTCAAAATAATATAATAATAAATACATTTTGAGCATAGTTTATTTGTGCAATAGTTAGTGCCGTTCACTGAGATTGTGATGGGCTGTGTGAGAGTGGCTTGGCATCGTCTAATGTTATTTGATATTGGCACACTTGATAGGCTGATAGGTGGCCTCTGCTAACACAAATGATTCATCAATTGTCTACAAACACGAGTGTGGTTGCATATGTGTGTTTGCATTGATGCATCGATCGTCACGCACATACACTCTCACACACACACACACACACACACTCAAACACTCGGTATTATATCGTATTTTCCATACTTCAAGCAAGCTTCAGTTCAGTTTTTTAGCAAAGATACTCACAGTATACATTATGAGTAGTATGCCACATTGTCTTTGAATGTGTGTTTGCGTATGTGCGTGGTTTATGCAGTATTTGTCGTGCTCTGAGGCTGATACACACACGCATACATACCGATTGGCTGTTTGGCAGGTTGATGTTCGGTCCGTACAATATAATTATTGGCTAGCTGAGTGTTCCTTCATCCGCGCAGGCGGAAAACAAATCTCACATTTATGCGCAAATAACTAGACCACACGCACACACATATACACATATACAAACATAATCATATTCACACACACACATATACGTATACACCAAGGACTACTAAACACTAATATTTGGTAGTCCGTGATATATACATATACGCATACCGTAAAACGTCTTTTTGAACGGCATGTCGTTCTATTTTTCAAAACTTTTCCCATTGTCCCACTAGTGGTGCCGTTCAATTACAGGATGTCGCTCTATTTTTCGCCGAGCTTGTCAGAATTTTGAAAAGATGTGATAAAGTTTATGGATTAAAAACCAGGTAACGTATACATATTTATTCATAAAAACATAAATACAGGTTACAGGGTGATTACTGGTAACTAACATCAAATTCACTAGTAAAAACCTGTCAGTCATAGCCGTGGCCTAAAGATAATAATTAAGCAAAGTGACGTTTAATTACAGGTGCCGTTCAATCGGAGGGTGACGTTCTATTTTTGAATTGTTCCCCCAAGGTGCGTTCTATTAGAGCAGGGGTCGGCAAACTACGGCCCGCACGCCGGATCCTGCCCGCGACATCGCTTCGTCCGTCCCGCCGACGGTAGTTGAGTTTGCTTGATAAAATGCATCCACGTAGTTTCTTATATAATTATACCATTAAACCCGTCTGTCCATTGATCCCATGCCACTTTTCAGGCGTGAAATACCAGGTTTTTAGTAGCATGGTCCAATTAGCCCACCCAAAATTTGAACTTTTCTCCGGTTATGGCGTGTTCTTTCATTTATTGCGCGATAATCCTTCTGGGTTGGTGCCTCTGCACAACGTTTTTCGTTACAATCTACCCGAATCAAGAAAAAATTATCAGGTAATATTTTCTAATACTCTGCTTGTTCTACATATTCAATATGTTGGATAATATTCTTCCTTTCCTATCATCTACGTGTTAGTTTACGTTTTTTATCAAACTATTGTACATATTTGTAATTGATGACTAACATTGATATAATTCTTACTAAAATGAGGTTTTTTAGGTTAACATAACTTAGTCAGACTAAGTTTTATGACCCTGTAAAAGTTCTGGTGATTAAGCCCACCATGGAAAATATGGAGTAGGATTTTGGAATATAATATGGGCTTAATGGCCGGAACCAACGGTATGTTGATTTGCTGAGTTTTGACTTCAAAATCAACAAGTCTTGTTTTAATTCTGTTAGTCTTTGTTTGTGTATGTGCGTATGTGTAGCGTATGTGGCGCGGTTTCATTTGTCGTGTTGATAGACTCAATCTTCATAAATTTTGAGGATTTTACCTTTCTAGGTGTACTCTTATTGTAGCCTGAAGTTGGTCTACGATTGACCGGATGTATATGTGAGTGTGTATGGGTGAATGAGTGAAAGTGTTGTTAGGTTTGAAGTTGAACTTGCTTGTTAGTTTTCGGTTCACAACTATTTAGTTTGGGTGTTTTGTTTATTTTTTGTTATTATTCCTTGATCTCTGATAGCTTATGGTGGTCGTACTATGTTGTTTTATAAATTATCCTTCATTTCGGTTGTTTATTCTTGTTCCGCGTGCCCTAGTTGTCCAAGCGAGTGATTTTCTTTTGGAGGCTCATATTTGACGACACTGGTTTTGTTTTTGTTCACTTCTCGTTCGGATTTATGTCAACTTTTTTTGTGACGGTGCGTGCATATTGGTGCGCTTTAGCACACATGTCTCAATATAAAATGGGAATTGTGAGGCAAGAGCTTGGCGTTTCACACACACATACATACAAACATACACACACACACATACACTGTTGTGGTGTTCAGAAGCTTTACGATTACGAAGCATCACTGTGCATTTCGCGGCATTTGCGTCGACTATTGACGGTCGGCTATTTTGTGTTGTTGTTTGTGCATTATGAAGTTGTAGTGTTGTGCTCTGGTAGAAATAGAGTTTTCGCTACGTTATGTCTGGTGTTCTGTATAAGAAACACAACACACACATTGGCAAACCAACCTCCATGACTGGTTGCTGCTGCACTCGACTACACACAGTCGTCCATCATAGCTGACGTTTATGCGAATGTTTGAGTGATCGCGTACAAATTTAGTTCTGCTCGATTTTATTTTGTCGCGCAAGGGTTATGAAGCTACACCAGTGTGTTGTGTTTGCACGTGTGTGTGTGTGCGTGCATCTGTTCGACTCAATGCCAAAAGCGTAATTTGGGAGTAATCATTGTTTAGCGTAAAATGTCCATATTCTGGAATTGTGACATGTGATTATACCTTCATGAAATTCTTATATTTCTAATGACATAATAAAGGCTTTTGTGTGACACTCGGCGATGAGTAAGATGACTTGCCGACTCAACTTTGAGTACAGTTCCAGAGGTTAAGAACCAGCAGTCCAGCACTCCATTTGGAACCACTTCTGAAACTCCCAGATAAGCATTGAATTGTCCGGTCGGTCATGGGCGAGTTTTCGCCGCGGATTTGTGCATGTTCACCTCTGGTTATATCTAGGGGACGTTTTGCGCTAAACCCTTAAGTCAACGTAAGCTACATAGGCTCCGCCCACCGGATTAGCCCAGGCGCGCCAAGAGGGATGGGGCTCCGCTCAGTGCGGCAAGAAAGTTTTGAGCCGTCATTGCAGAGAATGAGTGCAACGTTCAGTTTCTCTGCGCGTTGCTTAGAAGTTATTGAATTTCAAGGCGTAATGTAGCCTAGATTTTTCTTGTCGTTTTGAGATCGTTCGAGCCTTTTTCTAAACATGATTTATATGGCTCTTTGGCGTGTTTGAGACATGAAGTGTGTGAGACTAGAGGCTTGTTTAGAAATTATAAATATATGCTTATTGATTTAATTGGAGTGTTAATAAAACCTCAGACATTCATTGCTTCACTCAGAATTATAAATATGCTGGTTTAGCTCGATTTTATGTATTGGTATTCCGACGTTCGACAAAGAACAACTTTTCAAAGATGATTAAGTGTGAGATTTTTAATATTTTTGAATGATTTCTATTTATTTCGATTTTTGTCTCGCCGACAAAACAATAAGAATTATTATACCTAAGTAACATTTATTATTGCAATATTACTTTTTGAAAGTTATATTTATCAAAGCTAATCAACGCACTGTTATAGTGTTGTTTTTGACAAATGCCTTTTCGTTGTTAGGCTAGGTTAGGCTGGTTAGTTTAGGTTAGGCTGGGTTGGTTAGGTTAGGTTAGTTACACTTTCCACCGTTAGAGAGCGCTAGTATCGCAGTGGACGAAGCGCGCCTGTTTGCTCCGCCTCCATTTTGCTTAGCGCACTTTGGAGCGATCCGCAAATATGGTAGTGCCCTAGAGGTTGGTGGTTCGAACCCTGACATTGATTGGTTCATCAACGTCTCTATTTGAGTATACCAGTTTTAGATTGGCTAACGGCGGGGCCTCATATGGTT